>CM066626.1:10012500-12485046 GCA_033884665.1 Argynnis bischoffii washingtonia
AATTTTACACTTAGAAATGAATTAAGTTGTAATACAATGTAGAGCGCTTGTATATAATAAAATAGTCTTTCACATAACTTATTTATTATTGTTGCAGCCATCGTTATGTTATTTTTCCCATAATAGTTGTACAACTCTACAATAATAGCGACTGTAAACGACGTATTAACCGTGTCATTATTTATAGGCGTATAATGGTACAAAGGATATACCAAGGCATCCTTACATAGTCACAGAGAAAACATGGTGGCTCTATAGAAACATAATCCACATCCGAAATATGACAAAGAACATGAAATTGGATTACCCAGCACTTAATATCTTCTTTCTATTACTTTTGCTAAAATATTGGACTTTATAATAAGTATAGATGCAGGCAATAATCAACTTAATAAACTAAGAAATAGAGGTGTGTTTTGTGAAGTTTAATTAAATAATTTAGCTTCTGATGTAAACGCGCGACAAAAAAATATCACCGCTCGAAGAGATGTCATATTAAGAAACATGTCAATCATATTTTTATGATCGCACACAATAGAACCCTTGTTCACTTGCGTAGTGCATTTTTTTTTCATAATTCACGCTCAGTTTGAGTAGTCCCAAATTTTTGTTTGCTCTTTTTTATTGTTATTTGGAAAATTACGAGTTTTCGAGTTTATTCAATTATTACTTTAAATATTGATGATTTATCGAGTGCCTCTACAAACATTTTGTGCTTCCTGTTGCCAAATTACATTGGTATGCAATTTTTTTTTTAACTCAAGTGTATTGCTTTGTAGAAAATATATTGTATAATTAAAGCAAATTACTATTAAATGTAAATGTGGTATTTGACTTTTTTCAATTTCGTATTCAACTACCGTTTTTAGTTAGCGTTTAGCAATATAATAAATATTTAAAGTAATTGTGGTAATTGTGGCTACAGACGATTATTTGACTTTTGTCCATTTTGTATCAATGTTTCACAAAAATGGCAGGAAATTGTAATTATTTTCAAATTTAAAAGCATAAGTACATATATAGTTATACTCTTTTAGATGTAAGCAAATATTTGACATGTTTTTAAAAAAAGGTTCATTTAAGAGGTATGTAGTGTTAATAAGAAATTGTCTATGTTGTAGTGTAAATGAATTACGAAGACTACGCTGACCTCATTGGAACCCTTCACAATGGCTCGTCAAACGCTCATGAGTTGTAACGCTTTGTCTTACAATTACGACGATTTCACAAAATTTGGCACTCCACAAAGACTGCTCAATGAAGACCCACTATTTGGTTGCATTTATGACTATATGAATAGATAGAGCTTAAATGATAAATTGAAAGGACAAAAACTTATGTACAATATAAAAATAGGTAAAAAATCATCCTCATTTTTAGTTTTAGCGTATCAGTGGAGCTTGCCTTGCTTGCCATTCATCTTGCTAAGTCTTGCTAAAACTCAAAAACGGCTGGACCAATTTGAATAATTCTTTTTTGTTTTATTGGGCATCCCCAACATGAGTGGCTTAAGTATAAAAAAATTAATAGGGAAAACCCAAAAAATAGCTGAAAAACAAAAAGTTCAGATCTATTTATTTTGTACCTGTGTATATATAGTATACTAGCGGCTCACTCTCGCTTTGCTCGAGTTTGCCCCTAGCAAAACAGAAACAAACCTATCCCACGGGAACCGTACATTTTTCCGGGATAAAAAGTAGCCTATGTGTTATTCCAGACTATAATCTATATTTGTGCCAAATTTCATCCAGATCCGTTCTGCCATTCTGGCATGAAAGAGCAACAAACATACATCCATACATTCTTACAAACTTTCGCGTTTATAATATTAGTAGGATAGTCTATCATTTCATACTAATTGTTAAAACGTATTTCTAGTTACTACTATAAATACGTTTAACTGGCTACTTCCAGTCATCAGTAAAACAACAATTTTAGTTTTATTGGAATGTAAAAAAATATACCTAAAAAATATTATAATGACAAAAAATATTTAATTCTTTCTTATAAAAATAATATTTAATATATATTATCATATTATATAAAGTCTAATTCAAGCACTTAATTCTAAAACGTATACGTAGAAGTAATTTCCACAATTAACCAGGGTTCAAGTGAAGTGGTCGTAGTGTATAATTAGCATTGTCCGATGTATTGCATCGCAAAGTGCCGCTAACACATTGTGCGTTTTGTTTTAGCTGCCTATAATGTAGGTACAAGGAGTCATTGTAAGTGAAACTTGATCGCACGCGACATTACCCTGCTTTGAGGAAGTTGGGGCTAAGATCATCTATTGAATAAGCAAAAAATAATTATTAATGTAGGTAAAATTATACTTTTAGATAAATAAAAAGGCACATACATTTATTTTTGCCACATGAAAACGAAGTAACTAATTGATTTCTCAGTATATTTTTTTTCAATTTCTTAATCAATTTTACTTGAAATAGCCATATGAAGTGTGTGTGTGGTGTGTGCAAATTTAGGATACAAAAAGGCTTACTGTTAAAAACCTAGGGACGCATGCGACCGAAGCAAGGTTAGATCACTGGTAATGAATACATTATATTTAAAGACAAAATAATATACTACTCATTCCCCCATCCTCCTCACCGCCATACAAGGGACCGTTGTGCGCGACAACGCCGCTCTGTGAACTAATCACTTTCACGTGCCACTGTCCCTTGCGCCACTCGACCTGCACTTCCTTGGTATCTGATTATAGCATCCATGCACTGACTGCATTAATGCCCTTATTATACATACATGAGATATGATTTCATTATCGTTAGGTATATGGAATTATTAATATTTGTATAATTTGTCTAATATAAATAATAATAATTATTATAAACCTGCACTATCCGCGGTTTTGCCCGCGTTCAAACTTCCAATTGCTACCAAACTTCACACGATCACCCGCTGGGCTAATCTGTAAATTTTTATATATACAGATATCTTAATATTATTATCAATCCCCCTTCGATTTGATGAGACTATATTTACTAGTGTAAGAATTAAATATGTTAGTTGAAGATAAATTTTAAAACTCAATATACAATATTAGTTGGAAAAGGCTATAATTAACTAGAGATTTCTCTTAACTCGAATTTCCTGAAACTAATCTTATTAACTTTGTCACTCTTTCTTAACTCTTACGAGGTAAATAGGGGAAAACATTATATTTTCGTAAGAAGGAGCTTTTTATTTTTTACAACTTTCCTTGTGATATATGAAATTTAAATATTACAGGTGAGTCTAGTAGCTTTACATATAAGTTCTTATATAATATTCTTTATTGCACTTAAAAATTAAATACAGTAATTAAAATACAATTTTTGTTTGCAAAATTCTTATATTGCCTTTAAACCGCTCTACTGGTATTTTCATGTAGAATACACGTGTTAATACTTTTTTTTAAATTAGATTATTGGACATTTAAGATCCAATCAGTAATACTTTCTTAGATTTACGCAAATATTTGACATTTTAAATAAAAATATCTTTTCGGATTTTTTAGCGAATTTATTTTAATTTTTGGTTCCCGACGTTTCGAATGCTTTACAGCAATCATGGCAAAACTAACATATTAACTTTAATTAACAAATAAAACTGACAATTAACTTAACAGTACCATTCATTAAAGCTGACCCGACAGACGTGTCTTATCATCATTATATTCTGGGAGTTAACACAAATATCCTTAAGAAAAAAAACAATATTTTCCCAAATTTCCTAATCATCCAGGCAACTTTTCTAAATTTTTTGCCTTTAAAAACCTCATTCGAATGAACCTATGCAAATATTAAAAAAATAGCCAAATCGGTCGAGCCATTCTCAAGCGATGCGCTTATTAACGAACATCATTTTAATTTTACAGCATTTGGGATAAAAAAATCTATTGTCAATAGGATTTACATGTTGGTATAGACTTTTTCCACTACGTAACGTTACGTTATTTTCTTAACTTCGTATTAGTGAAAGAATCCAGAGCAATGTTGAATAATACTATAATAGTAATATCGAATACTACAAATATTCTATTTATATATATCTAAATTTAATTAGTAACGTGTGAGCTTGTTAGAGTGATTTTTAGCTATAATTTTAACTTGATCACAGTATGCTTTATGTTTGAAATAAAAAAATGTTTTCGGATTATTTCAAGGATTTATTTTCTGGATCCAAAGCCGACCCCACAACGTAATTTTTATTTAAAATGTTAAATATTCACTCATTCACTTTCTATATCTAAGGTTATTAAACTTTTGCGTAAAAAGCTTATAAATAACTAGCCACTACTTATCCTCTTTTCGATCGGATGCGTTGCTAAGTGCCTCACAGTACCATAAGGTACTTACCAGATATAGGGCGTTACCAGTATTACCTGGTCATAGTCTTCCTGTGGCCTACACTTCATTCAAATACCATGTCATGTTAGAGACTGAAAGCGTATCAAATATACACACATACCCAGAAATTTTCGCAATTATAACAGTAGTCCGAAATGAAGACAATTCAATGTAATTAAGAGACATGTATAAAGAAAAACAAAAAAAAACCTTTTTTGAAAGTCAGCTAAAAAAGGGAACATTCGGTCTGCTTCAGGAATAATCAACATTATCATTTCAAGACGCGTCAAGTTAAGGCTTGAGAGAGAATCTTTAATAATTTCTAACGATGCATTCAGCCGACTGACTGCATCCGAGTGTAATGAGCTAATAGTGACGAGCTCAATAATTTCATACTACACAAGCAGCAGTTCCCAAGCCATAGAGACTTGGGACAAGATCTTAAAATTACCATAGAGAAATTTACAGAACTGCCTTTTTCAGTATACATTAGATTCCTATAAAAATAATTATTTAAATTGTTATTAAAGTTGAGACTACATTAATTGAAGATATTATAAATTAATATTTTACTAAACAGGTTTATACTGTAGTAAAATTATACAGTAAAATCTATTAGAAATAATTGGATAAAAAATAATGAAAGCTCCAAAAATAACTATACAAATATTGTTTGCTAACAGATTTATTTAGGTCTTCTAAAAAACTAACTAAACCTTATCGACCAAGGCAAATGAATTAGTAAATATTAAAAATAAAAATACAGCTGTCATCTATACATATAATAAAGTTATAACTAAGCCGAACCTGTACATTAAATATTTTTTGGAAAATCTAATTGAAATAGACATTATTATCGATACGTATCGATAAAAATATCGTACGTTAAAAATTTTGTCTGTCTGTCTGTCTGTCTGCGATCGCTTCATAGAAAAACCACTGAAGGGATTTTGATGAAATTTAGTATGATGACAGTTGGTTATCCGAGTCAACATATAGGATACATTTTATTGCGAGAAAATATCTCATCTTTGAGAGATCTGCACTAAACGTTAAAAAGTAGGGACGAACCCGAGTGGAGCGAGGGTGAGTCGCTAGTTATTTTATATTTTTCAGATGTTTTGGTAAGAGTTCGTATTTTTCAATATACCTATACTATACTAAAATTTAGTAAAACTCTACTGGTAATTTAACATAAATAACATTATTACTATACATAAAATTTTATGCTAGTTTTCTACCTAAAATTCCAGTCTATCTCTTAATCTTAGTCTAGATTTAGCCGCGAAATAGTCGGGACGTTAATGCGGGTAGTAAAAGAGAGCACGCAAGGGGCAGGCATAAAAAGTAGCTGCCAGTCTAGTCACGACGTGCGCTATGAAGAGAATGTATGCATGTACCGGGTTATTATGTGATCGTACGCTCGTGAGAGACCCATACTGGGACAATTGTACTAGGAACCTGTATTCATAATTTTATTTAGGATAGAAATAGTGTCTTAATTGTTTGAAATAATACAACATACAAACGCCTTACCCTTGTTTCACTTAAGTCGCTCGTTTAAAAATTATATAAAGATAAATATGAATAAATAAATATAAATATGCTGGGATATTAACACATAGCACCATCTAGTTCCATAGTAAGCTACGAGGCTTGTGTTATGGATACCAGATTGTTGATGCACTACACATATATAATCTTAAATACATACATATTATAAACATAAATACCCATGACTGGAGTACAAATGTCCGCAGCGGGACTCGAATCCGCGACCGCTTGCACAGCAAGTAGAGTCGCTACAAACTAAGCCAAACTTATCATAGAGCCAACTTTTGGCAAAATTTCATTCTAACAGTAGCTTTTTTGCTTTTCTATGCATTGTCTATCGATGTAGTAGACATTCAAATCCATCTAGCTGTTTCAGAGTGAAGGACAACAAACGTACACACACTTTCACATTTATGTATATATTTAATATTAATGTAACAAATTACTCTAGATGGACATAACAACCTTATCAGCACGTGGCTCATCCACGCATTTTAACCCGATATCATAATTACTTAATAAGTATTAAAAATACCAAAAATCTGGTCATTGTATGTTCCTTATTTCATGCAGAAACGGGTTAAATATATATTTTTTAAATTTTGATATTTTAAATAATTTCCTTAAAGTATTAGTAAATAGCTAAAAATTACTGACAGATACGCAAGTGTTATTTGGGTGAGTTAATTTGTATTATTAAATTAATGTATTAAACAGTTTGGTAAAGTATGAGATAGATATAACAATACAAATTGCCAACTTTTCTATTCAAATACTATATTCAAAAGAGTATGGGTGGTTACTTTTTACAAATTTTAAACGGTGATCCGTCGTCAAGCTGTCATAGGCCATTGCTCTACGATGGCTCATCAAGCTGGCCATCATGAAGCGGCACAGGGTTCTTTACATCGAGGTTACATTAAACAAGTAGACGTCAGGTGGCGGGGCCGGGCCGGTCACGATTCTTTGACCGATGTCTACTTAAAATGCTAGTTCTATTACAACAGAATGCTAACCTAAATTAGACTTAAATTCCAAGCTATACATGTCATTTTCCTTCATTTGTAATTATAGAAATTACTCTCACTGTTACATTAAAATGTTAAATAAATTGAAGCTCTATTTTCATAAAAATAAAGTCGTCTTTCGAATGCAAGTAAATGAGAATTGGAAGACAACGCGTTAGTTAATGCTCTGCCTATGATCGTAATAAGTAGATGGTGTGTTGAAAAATTATCGGTGCGATCGGAGGTGCCTCTTGGACGTGTAATTTTTTTGCCTATTTATATTAGGTTTTAAATTGAAGATGTAGAGTTCTAGATATGTGTTTGAAGCAAATTTAATGTTTTTAACCCTTATAATGTTTATTATTGTTTATGTGACGATGAATATTTTTAATCATGTTTTTTTTTGAGAACATTTTGTTTCTTATTGAAAAACTCTACAAATGAACTCGTCATCGAGAAGTAAACTCACATGTGGTTAATACACAATTCTTTAGAAGCAGAAAGTTGATACCCTCAGTATAAGAGTAACTATTATAACGTAAAGTAAATAGTGTCATTCGTTACTTTAAATTTATTATTCTGGATAAGACATGCGATTTAAAAAACATATTAATAAAAATATATACCTAATTAAATATTATTACCGCAAATGTCCCTTCCATATTAACTCTAATCGATGTAAAACTAGATATAGAGACCCGCTGCGATGTAATAAAGTACAGTGAACGGGTCCACATCAAAATGTCATCAATGTTTTTGGTAAATTGTAACTTGTAGTCCATTATTTATTAATAGGCTACCTATTGTTTATAGTTCGTGTGGAGTTTGTTTCCTGTTTTATATACCTGTACTAATAGTTGTTTCCCTTCATTTTTTACTATATTAATTCAATATATACTAACCAGCATTAATTTATTACATTTTTTTACTGAACGTCGTGTGTCTACCACTAATTTGGAAAGAAAAGCATCTACCCTGAGAAGAACTAAAAAGTATGCTTGAAAATAATAGGTTACATATTTTTTTTTTCAAATTAAAAGGAAGAGGTATTTAATTCGTGTGCACTTGTTTTGTATATAACACGATATATTTTTAAACAAATCACTAATCGAGGTGTTTCCATATTAAAAAAAACTTTAGGACTGTAATAATTATTTTTGCTTTTAAAATAGTTCAGTTAAAAAGAATGCATTGACATAAAAAAATAAAATGACATGATGAAATCAGTCATTCTCGAGCGACAGGCGGGTTAAACAGACAAATAAAACAACATTCTGATGAAAACTGTAAAAATTTCTATTATTCTCCAAACATCTAATGTTTAAGTGTCACTTAGCTACAATTTTATTATATCTATAGATACCTACATATTACATAGATATGGTTATAAAGAGAAATTAAAAATACGTTTATTTGTTTGTTTGTAAGAAAGTGGATCTTATACTATTCAATTGTAACGAAACTTTATTAATTGCATTTAAAATAAAACCGATAAAATTAGTAATTGTATAAGTATGTAGAATAATTCCATATAGTATTAGAGTTAAATACACACCCGATTTATGTAACTTTATGTAGATGTCTTGGCTACTTGCTGTGCCAGCGGCCGCAGGATCGAGTCCCGCTGAAGGGCATTCATTTGTCATTTGTGTGATGAGCACGAATGTTTGTACTCCAGTCATAGGTGTGCATATTTATTTATAATATGTATGTATTTAAAGTTATGTGTAGACTGTAGTATATCAACTATTTGATATCTATAACACAAGCCTCGTAGCTTCCCATGGAACCAGATGTTGCTGTGTGTTAATGAGCCAACATATAAAAAAAAGGGTGGTTAATTAGTCTTACTACTATGTAAATGCGAAAGTTTGGATGGATGTATGTTAGTTACTCAATCATGCCAGAACGGCTAAATGGATCTGAATGAAATTTGGCATAGAGATAGATTATATTCTGCTACTTTTTATCCCGGAAAAATGTACGGTTTCCATGGGATAGATTTCTTTTGTTTTTCTTTAGAGACGAACCCAAATGAAGCAAGGGTGAACCACTAGGCTTAAATAAATTCAAATCACCTAGAACATCTTTAAATCAGATTATGAAAGTCAATATAATAATTAAGATTGCGTCATCTAAGTACTTGATCATTTTGAACATCCAATCAATAATATCGACATGTTACATCTCATACAGAATTAGCATAATAGAAGCAAATTGTTTGATTATAACAGTTAGTTTTGCTTATTAACATAAGAAGCTTATTATGATATCTGGTTTATTCTTCTAAAATATTATGTAAGTACATATGTATTATGTATTATGTCCATCTTTTCATTAATCATCCTTCTTCAAAGCCAAGATATTTATCTTTTAATGTATATAAAGTGCAATTTATTATGTGTAATTATTAAGTGTTCATTGCTCATTATTGTATTTTAAAAAGAAATACCAATAACAAGTAACAGATACCTATATCTGAATACCTATATCTAATTTAGAATACCTATATCTAATTTAGAAGATTATTCTCTTTCAAGGATTAAAGGTAGTATTTAAAGTTCAAAAATTCATACACAGAGATAAGAGTAAAATTATAGCCATATAAAAACCCATAGCATCAGACACGTATGACTTATGGTATTGATATTAAAATTACCCACAAATTGTATATCACATCACGTATTCTTTAACCAACTCTTATAATGATAAAACTATGTTTGTCGTTCCAACAAATGACAGCTTTGAGCCAATCTTCATGTAATTTTCTTGTTCAAACTCACATCTAAAATGTCCAGTAAACGTACTGATAATGTACATCAAGTTGTATAGTAAATATTTTAAATGTTTCTCTATTTTTAACTTAATTTCTAGATACGTATGGGTGATTTTACATTGTACTTTTAAATATTTTAGGGATAAACTTGTGGGTTTCGTCAACGAGTCACGTATTTCTCGCCTTGTCGAACTATTAGATTGGGACGTTTTCTCAAATGACCTTTGATTGATGGTTGATGTCGACTCCGGGTGAATAAGACTTTTTAATGCCATCGAGTTGATGTAAGCATGTTTATAGTTTCAAATACAATTTTACGTTTAAGAGATTTTAATTTATTTATACAATAATATATGTATAATAATATGTAATTTTATCTTATGACGTGAACTAATAGATTATTTCTAGGAAGCTTTTTGTACGTCATGTTTGTTATGTTTACGCTTATTTTCTATACTTAGAGACATTTCTATTTTCAACATTTATTTATATAAAAAAGAATTGCGGTTCGTTAGTCTTGCTAAAACTCAAAAGCGGCTGGACCAATTTGAATAATTCTTTTTGTTTTGTGAGGGGTTAAAAAAATACGGAAAACCAAAAAAAAAGGAGCTGGAAAATTGAAAATCTCAGAACTGTTTATTTTGTACCTATGTATATATAATATATTGTCTATCATTCTAAACTAACCGTCAAAACATACCTAGGGACGAACTCGAGCGAAGCGAGGGTGAGTTGCTAGTACGTGATAAAATCAAATTCTTTTCCTTGGTATGCGCATCACTTGAATTCATGTAGACGAATTTGATTATATTTTTTTATTATTCGGAATAGTTTAAAGAAGATTATTAGAGAAAAAAGTTGGAAAACTTTCCCGGAAAATTAAGAAATTTTCATTTTTCATAAAAGTGCGTTTTTCTATAGAACTTTTGTATGGTCTTGAAGATCAGAAATAAACCAGTGTTTTAAATAATTTTAAAATTAAACCTCCTTATATGTATTATGTTCATTATACCTAATAAATATTATTATAACTAAGTATGTATATATATTCTAAGTGTTGGGTCCGGTTTTTTAATTATTACATTTTTAATCAGTTTTATGTTGCAGATACTTAATTATAAATCTTTGAACAAAATTGATTTATTTGCTTGTAATCAATATTCTAAAACTTTGAACTAAAAGCTTTATTTGAATAATAATGAGTATTTAAGTCTGAAATGTCACATAGGAATGCGTGGGTTATGGACCCACCCGCGCTTTATTCGTGTATATTAAGAAGATATTCTCACTCCATATTTATTTTTCTCAATATAAAATATAACATACGTCATAATACTAGGCATCAAATTATTCAAACTCAACTCGAGTGTATCAAAATCCATGTCACACTTGTCTGTACAAAAGCTATGGGTTCCGTCTGTCAAAAATAGTGAAATTTCGTCTCAGCACGATATATTCAAATTTACTTATGTGTCATTCGCTATCAAGTGACGGCTGACGTCTTCATGACTGGCTTACTTAGAATTGAAACAGAATAAATTATTGTGCATGCTTTTAAAAAAAATAACTTATCCTATTACTATAGAGTCTATTTTACAATACTAGAAAATATGCGCGATAGCACAAAGGAATTCGTCAAGTGGCTATCCGTCTTACGTTTTGTAAAGACCGCTAGTTTGCTACGTTAGAGTTTGCTGTTGACTTGAACCTTATGTCGTGGTCTTATGGATTTATTTTGAATGGCTTCGAGTTTTAACCCTTGTGTATCGCGGGGTCCAAAGGTTTTCAAAGCGACGGCGTCAGAACGCTCGCAGGCGGTCAAGTGTGGTGACTCCCTGTTAGTGTGTTTGTGCGTCTGTGACAAGATAATATTGCCTTAACTATTGTTGATAGATGAAGTTTAACTTTCTAAGCGTATGATGTAAATAACTTGATAAGTTATCTGAGCATAAAAGTTAAGAATAATACTTTTATTGTTCAATTTGTTTCTATTATGATATGTAGTTTGAGTATGGTAGATATATGTGAGTTTAATATTGTATGGGTACAATTAACTTGTAATTATTACTAGTGGACCCGTCAGACATTGCCCGGCTCAAATATGGTCTTTACTATATTCGGTATTCACTATTCACCATAGTCTTCACATAAAATCCTAGAACCTGATTGCAGCGCCACTAAGCGCTAATTATAAATGTAAACCATCCAGGGAACCTAAGAAAACATATAGGTACAAAAATTTCGTTAAAATCAGTCCAGCCATTTAGGAGGAGTTCAGTGACATACATACTCACGTATAGAAAAATTATACATAGTTGTGTGAAAAATGTATTTATATAAAAAAAACTACCAACACTTCCTAGAGTACGTCCCGAAATGCCCAAGAGTAGTCTTAAGGTTTTTTGCTTCTTCAGGTTTTAATATGAAGGAGTATTAAATATATATACACAAATACATATTACTTATACAAAATTTCGCAATTATATCAATAGTTAGATTTAGATTAGAAAAATGAAACAATTTCATATTATTTTCTCTTAGCAAAATTTAGTATGTGTTCACACGTAGCCATAACTGGCGTAGTTACCTAACATTTGACATTCACTGAAATTGCCAGTTCGATTCCACGCCGACGTTTTTCTCACACGATCCGAGGCAAATAACTGGGTGATGATGATATACCCATATTGTTACGAATTGTAGTCCAACGTCTGTAATACACAAACGGACAAAATGAGTGTTTTATTAACCGATTTCAAAAAAGAAACAAAATTATCAATTCAGCACATTTCGTATCTATTATTATGTGTTTATCTTATATCAGTATTTTATGGCTCGTAAACAAACGTACAAATTTTTATGTGTGTATGTATCTATGCATATTAATAAGTTTGTCTTAATATTTCTCAGAAACCATTGATTCCGTTGTTATAACATTGCAAGTGGTAGCCCAGTGGTAACGCGCTCGCTTGGAAAACCGAGTGAAGGGGGTTCAAATCCCGAGTCTCGCACCTCTGATATTTTCATGTGCGAATCATTTCTAACATGATTACCACTTGCCTTACGGTGAAGGAAAACATCGTGAGGAAACCTGCATGTCTGAGAGAACCTAGCAAGTTTTCGAAAGACATGTGAAGTCCGCCAATCCGCACTTGGCCAGCGTGGTAGACTATGGCCTGATCCCCCTCGTATTGAAGGGAGGTCCGTGCCCAGCAGTGGGACGTTAAAAAGGGCTGAATACAACATTTGGATTGCTAAGTGCTACAAGAGTAAAGTTTAGTTATATGTAATACAATTTCTTCGTAAATGAATATGTTATTTAAACTGTAGGTAAATTCTAATGAAATAAATATATAAGTACTTACTTATTATTTTAGGGTTTGTGCCAGCGGTCTATAATAAATGAAGAATTAGTTGCATACAATGACATTAATTATGTATATATAAATAGGCAAAGACATTTCAGTACCTTTTTCTCCTCTAAATGTCAATCGTTTTTTTTTAAGTTATAGGTACTTCTTTTTGCACGTTTGAAAAAAATTATCAGAGTAAAATTTTACGATGCGCGCGCATACCGACAGCCAAAAAGCGACATGATGAAGTTAACTGAAAGCGACATGTTGAAGTTAGCTGCATTCCTTTTACAAACAGAGAGCTGTGACATACGGGATGAAATGTTTTGCTATTTTTGGTCTGTTATACCAAAGAAGTATAACTTCTTGCGTACATACATAAGTACAAAAACACGTTTTTTTTTTGTTTAGTAACTATTGACGAGCGACTTCGAATACTCGTAAATATTTATATTCTTTACATATAATATATAAAATATAAAAATAAATAAATATTATAATCATAACTAAGAATAAGTATTAGGTATAATATTAAGTTATAGTTTAGAAATCTGTTATCTTAAAACGTATATGGTGCTTAAAAATTTTTGCTTCGCTCTAGACTGAAGTAGCTTTTAAGAAAAACTTAATTTTAGATCAGTAGGTAAGGAATTTAAACAAACTATGGTGCGTCTACTGTCGCTGCTTCATTATAATTAACAAATATATATTTTTTTATATTTTATAGTAATATTTTTTTTTGTATATCAAATATAAAGCATACTTGTGCATGGAATTGTCAAAAAACCAAGGACCAAAGTCGACTAAGTAGTATTATGAATGTAAAAATTTCCAAGTGCAAGTTTATAATGAATGCATGCTACTTTTTTATTCACAAGCAAACGTATATTTTTTTTTAACTCAATTTCAAGTCAAAGTATTTATAAAGCACGGTTTAAAATCATACACTCCGATACCTTAATACAAAACAATATTGTTGAGTAAATGTGTGTCTTTTTAATACTTTACATTGTTAAATATTAAAAAAGAATTTTTCATTCGTGACTTGTGCAAAATTGCGTCATGTGTCTATTTTTCCCGTGGTTTATTGTTGGGTTCTTTATAAAGCGCCTCCTTTATAACATTCCTGTGTAGATTGGCTCATAGCCGGTGTAATCGCGGGATTGTTTCACGATTTAGATTCCTAGTCTACGGTAGTATATTATTGTACAAATTGACTATCATTCACGCCTCGTCGCTGCTTTGGCAAAATATCCCATAAAGCTCGAAGGACATAAATGAAAGTAATGAGATATAAGCACTCGGAAAAATATTGATACGCCTGTTTTTTTAATTATGTTCTTATTATTTTTCTTGTACTATGATATTACTAATATATTTCATCAGAAATTATTTTAAATTGATCCATAGTGAAGGTTTTTTGTAAAAATAATTTAATTTGAACACGTAGGTTACTCCTTGTAGATTATCTGTCCTTCAACAGTAGCGTTGACTCTACGCAATTGATTTTGTGACAAAATGGTGTGGTTCTCAAAGTTTAAATAAGTAACTAGCAAAGTACTTTTTTCAATTTGAAACTTTAATATCTCTACGGTGGTACATTAATGATAAATATAATAAAAACCTTTTTTATGTAATTTTTCTACCTTTTAATACATAGTTTCGATACTTTATTATAATAATTGGTTTAAAATTAACGTATGAAACAGTAATAGATTTTAGACATCAATTTTAGAATACCTCATAGTTGTATATTTAATATAGAAAGCAATTTTTATAATTTTACTTTTATAATTATATTGTTATAAAAGGTTAAGAATCAGTGTCGATATTGTCCCATCATGGTCTGTACAGAAAATACAGGATCACATGAAAGTCAATGAAAAACGTGAGTACACTTACGCAGATAATAGTTATAGGATTCTATACAATATAGTATATGAAGGGAAAAGAACGAAACTTTATACCCTTTGAAAAAAAGTATGCCACAAATGTACATGTACAAAATTCTACAAATAAATATTGTTCGTTGCCATAGAGACAGTTAAAATAAACATGTATATATAATTTCCTCATACAAAACATTTTCATTATTAAAATGTTATCTATCAGTTTAATGATTTCTCTCAAAGACAACAAACAAACATACAGACATATTTGCTAAATTAGAAGCATAATTAATATAGACAATAAAAAATTAAGCATTTCTGCCTCGACCAGTGCAGATACAAACGTCGTGTCCGCCGTAATGACACTACGTGCGGCCCGACCACGCACCACGGTACGACACGGACGTGCGCAAACAGCCTCCGCCACTTTTCTACGCGATTGTACTTAATGACAGCGATGATTCGCCCATACGTGAGCAAATCTGCAGGAATCATTATCTTGGACGCTACTGGATGTGCAATGTATTCTAAATTGACGTATTTCCAAAGCACGCATCATGTTAATCAAAACTTTAACTTTTTAGACCAACTAAGATTTACTATTTTGCTTAGTAAAATTATGCAATAATTATTATGTATATAAAAATAAATTAAAGTTTATGTGTGTGTCTGTTTGTAAGGCTTTGATAAAATCTATTCGATTACGATGAAACTTTGGTGGGTATTAAATGATAGCGGTATTTAATGATATACATACATAGATACATACATACATGTAAGTTACTTTTGAGCGGAGTAGAAGATATCGCTAAGTTACATATATTACTGAATATTTGTCTATCTGTCTATCTATCTATCTTATAATTAACTAACGGAAACGACTTTCCATTATTTGGAATATATTAAGTAAAGAAAAGTTTAGATTTGTTAAGGTTTAGGTACATATTTTACTGAAGCGTTAGTAGTGACGTAGAATCCCATTTAGCTAGGAGCTTACGCTGCATTTATTACAAATCAAATATATATTAAAAATAATATAATATGTTTTTTATATGAGGGACATTTTTTTTTAGAACTCATGGAAAATTCAAACGAATATACGACCATTGGTGAAGTTGAGAGTGCCATTCCCACGATGTCAGAACAATCTTCTGTTTTTATATAGGTACATTACACATTTTAATTACAAAGTCAGATGTATAATTTATTTTTATTTAACCGGCTATTCTTGTTTTTTAATTACTCTATCTAGAAGATTAGTTCTACATAGATCAAGATACAAGATCTAGCTAACCGATAGTTTAGATTTTTATTAGCTCATAGGAAAACCTGAATTTTAAGAAAATATTGATAATAATCTGAATAAGGTCTTGAATAATTTGAAAAATACATTTTGAAAAATTTTTAAACCACAGAAAAGTTAAAAGTTATTCATTTTTATAGAATTTTTGTAAAAACTCAAAGATCAGAAACAGTGAAAGGACAGGCCAACGTGAGTCGTGCAGTTAGTAGTTTTATGATTTATTTTGATGATTAAAAAATAAACTCTTAATTTATATACGAGTATGTATGTATATTGCTGGTTATTCAATTCATATAATAATGACAAAGTCTGTCTGTACGTGAAGCAATCAATAGGACGTGGACAAATACGGGCCGGGAGATGGACGAGTGCCGACAAATTACTGTCGACGCAACGCAATCGTATTACTGTGCTTTACAAGTATATACAGGAAGTTTGTATTGGATGTTATACATTTTATTTTATGTTGTCTATTGTATGTCAATTTTTTTTTCTAAGAGAAGGTAAGTACCTAATTGATGTGAAATTTGTTTGTATTGTTAATGTTTAACTTATAATAGAAATTAAAGTTATAAAACGACTGTGAATTTCAAGGATATTAATTTTTAAGGTCAGTCCAAAATTCTCAATTTTTAAGTATTATGATTTTAAGCATTATGTTAAGCACATTCAATATATACCGTACTGTGTATAGTATGTAGTGATTAGTATACGAAGAATAATAAAAGTAGCCTTTTAATGTAAATGACAATATTAAGTATAGGAAATAGTAAATACGGAGGCTATAGGAAAATTTTAATATATTCATGTAAAGTTACATTTATGAATTAAATAAGGTGCACTTAACGTGACATATCCAGAATTCAGTGAACCATAACCAATTCCGCGAGCAGCGATGCGAGTACGAACCCTCTAATGCAATTGCACAATCGTCCTCAATATGCATAGCCCAAATATTTGCTGGCTGATTAAAAGTCAAAGCTGTCGTGCCTGAGGCCACCGCACGGAAACAATTGTCTGATCTGAATAATATTAGTTGGGCGGATTTTCTACGTGAAAGATCAAGGAAAATTACTAGGGATGCGACAGTAACGTTTACTGTTTTGTTTTGGTGTTCTAATTGGAATTCTTTCTAGAGTACACGCTATTGTTACACTTGGAATATAATCTGCAGGTATTTTTAAGGGAAGGGAATTTTTAAATAAAACTATTTTTCGGATTTCATCACGGATTTATTTTGATTTTTGGTTCCCGACGTTTCGAATGCTTTACACTTTGCAGCTATCATGGTCGCGGGAGAGATCATGTATAAAATATGAGCATTATTAGAAAAAGTGTGAAATGCATGTCTCATTTTGTTTTAAAATCTGACTCGATCACATGTAGGTACATATAATGTTCTGTTGTGGAATAAAAAATAATCCTCACTAAGCCTCTTATGGCGTTTCGTCAGGTATGGTGAAATTAATTCATTTAAAAAATTGCTTTTTTTTGCAACATTGTGGCAAAAAGTTATTTTAAGTGTTAACAACCAGTTCTTGTTTATACAAATAATATCTAGACTAGACTCTTTATAAGTAGATAATCAACTAACTCAAAGAACATTTGCTATTATTTAAAAATTGTAAAAAAAACTAAGTTTATACCTCATAATCATTCATTTTGTACATAACTCAGTTATTAGGTATTCATTATCACCTTTAAAAGACCTTTATTGAAAAGTATTTCAGTTATTTTTATATGTCCTTATCCTACGATACATGCAGTCGGCATAACTTGGTTCCTTCTTCCACTATCTCTATCATCACAGTACACATATTTTTTACACACATATAGGTACTCTTTCATGCATCGCATCCCTACCTTCTTTTGTCTACCTTTACTTTTTTTATATTCATTCACATTTATACCTAATACTCACTTACATTTCTTCTTTTTCATACCCATACCACGCTATTCCTATCTAATACATCCTCAGCTTTTCTGTCACTAGTAAAATCGAATCCACGACCTTTATAAAATAATCTACAACTACCTGCACAATGACACTTTATGAATCCCTAGTAAAGACAACTCTTTTGATATTTACTCAATGACAAGACAAATATACAAGGTTTCACTTCCCCATAAAACTATTGGTAGCCAATTGATTAGATCAAAAGACCTGAACAATCGTAAAGTTATATGATACATTTCAAATTGTTAAATGTTTTAATGAAATCTTAATTTCCTCACAAAAATCCGTGCCGAATGGCAAGAATCTAAACAGTGTGTAATACCCATAAACATGATAGTTTATTGTTTGATCTCGTTTGTTTGGACGAGTTGCCGATAACGGAGCTATTAAACATTTCGATTATAATATCGATTTATTCGCAGCTTGTCTTTACTGCTGATGACATTTAACAATGTCATGCAAATTATAATATTTTTCTAATATGGTTTTTTTTATACAAAGCAGCTATTGTAACACTTATTATAATCTCGTCAAAGTCTTTGTGACTTTTTAGAGCGATATACATAATAACTATTTTCTTTGGGGAATTAGATTTATTCTGTATACTGAAGTCTATAATATTTTAAAGCTGGAGTCAATTTAGGATTTTAATAAAATTTAGCTTATAGCTGTTAAACTATCACCTAAACTACTGTTAAGTTATAATAACATAAGGTAAATTTACTGGTATATGAAAGAAGCCAAAGTTATCTTTCTATTTAAGAGAATTTTTTTATAAATTTATTTAAAAATCATACAAACCTAAATGTCATATATATTTAACGTTATTGATCATTTGGAATTTGTAAAAATATCTAAGAAACATAAATAAACGTACTTCGCCTGGAAATTAATAAATCAATATCAGCTATTGTATAACATTTGAAGTTTACGGTTGAAATAACAAAAGAAGACTAATAAATAGAATGTGAATAAAATTGAGCAATACGCAATCGTCGTGTTCAAGTAAAACAATGAACCAATTACGATGTCCTCGAGCGTCGGTCCCATAATCCCGAGGAGGGAAACGATAAAAAAGAGCAATCCCCCGGGATTGCTGCTAAAAGATTTTGGCGAGGGGAAAAGAATTAAGCGTGTGATACTTTGTTCTTTTAAACGGCTTGCTTTGTTAATGCGATGAAAGCGACCTTTTTTCGCCAGTTTTGTTTCAATTTGGGCTTTGTGTTTTTTTATTTTGTATTAGTATGATCGTGGTTTTAATTTTACTTTTCTCTAGTTTTATTTTTAATATTATTTGGATTAATTACATAATAAATAAAGTTATAGAAATATATTTTTTTAAATTGTAGGTAATCTTTATCTTTTAAAACTGTAATTTATCTTATACCTTTAGTCTTAAATGTTAAATACAATAAAATGTTAAACAAATTCTTAGTAGGAACCTATAATTAACCAATTAATGATTAATCTTAATTCTCACAAAATGGTTTCTTCTATAAATTATTGAAAGATAATTCTTACACAAGTTAAATAAATTTTATAATGATTTTATAACCAAAAAAGAAGTGTTTGTGTACTTATATACGCACGTAAGAAGTTATACTTCTTTGGCGTAACAGAACAAAAATAGGTAAACATTTCATTCCGTATGTCACAGCTCTCTGTTTGTAAAAGGAATGCAGTTAACTTCATCATGTCGCTTTTTGGTTGTCGGTGGGCGCGTGCATTTAAAAAAACTTTACTCTCATAATTTTTTCCAAACGTGCCAAAAGAAGTATAACTTCAAAAATCAGTATCTATCTAAAAATAAATGATGATAGAGACATTAATAAGACACTTGACAAATTAATAAGATTTAATCCCAATAGAGTACGTTATTTTTTCTTAAAAAAATAAAAATAGGGGAGAAGGTATTACGCTTCGGGCGCTTCAATGTGACAGATTAGCGGGTAATTTCCTCAAAATTGATATCTCAAGCGTTTTTTCTTTCTCTTTTCCTTGTGAAATATGGAAGTCATCGCTTGTTTATGAGATAAAGGTTGGAGGGTCGGAATGTTTGACATAAATTATGTCAGAACTTTGACACTTAAGTGTAATAGATGTTTAGGACTTTTAATGGGTGAATTTTAATATTTTATGATTTCACATAATGTATGAATGTTCAAGTCTGTAACATTAAGACGATACTTCATAACTAAACTAAGCTAATGCTGAGTGGTTGAAATTTTATATATTTTTAAATGATCTGAGACGTCGGCAACAACCAACAACCTGTAGTGTATAGTATATGTCTAATAATATGTCCAAAGATAACATTATTCTGTAACTTTTTTGAATCTGTGACATTGCATTGTATTTGACTGAACATTGTAGGCAAACCAAGCCAAAGTTTCAATAATTTACATCAAAAGTTACACTTTTCATAATAATGGTAATACCAGCTTTAAATTATCTCGATGTTTTTATTATCTGTAACGGTAATTGCTATATAGGCAATGTACTATATTCTCGTTACAAAGTAATTTTACAAAAAAGTATTGTATTGTTTCCTAGTACGATGTCCTGATTAATATTTTTTTTACACGTTTGGCTCATTTTATAGCAATTGCTATGCCAGCGTTCGCGGGTTCGAGTCTTGCTAGGGGCATTCATTTGTGTGATGAGCACCAATGTTTGTACTCTAGTCATGGGCTTTTATATTTATGTATGTATTTAAATTTATATATAAGTAGTGTATCAACTATATGGTATCCATAACAAAAGTCTGTGCCATGGAACTAGGTGGTGCTATGTGTTAATATTCCAGCATATTTATTATTTTAAAATATTTCTTATTTCCTTTTTTTTCATTTAACTTATATTTTAAGTATAATGCGTAAAGATAAAAATTTTAAATTATAACCTTTGTAGCAATCAATACACTAAATGTTAATTTTATAATAAATAGCCTATCAACTTATTTATTTCTAATAAGCATAGATTTATTTCTAATAAGGGCAGTGGTAACCCAGTGGTAACGCGCTCGCTTGGGAAACCGAGTGAAACGGGTTCAAATCCCGGGTCTCTCACCCCTGTTATTTTTATATGCGAATCATTTCTAACATGATTACCACTTGCCTTACGGTGAAGGAAAACATCGTGAGGAAACCTGCATGTCTGAGAAAACCTAGCAAGTTTTTGAAAGACCCGTGCCCAGCACGGTTCTGCAGCTGCAAATAGTGTCCTAGGCTAGAGTCCCGACTCCAGCCAAAAAAAGTGTACTTGTTGGTGTACACACTTGTGCACTATAATCTGTCCCGCAGAGTTGTGACTACTCAGTGAGATTGGCCGCCAAACAGAAGCTCTTAGGAGGACACTATCATAATATTTAATACTGTAATACCTTCTTGATATATCAAAATAAAGTATAATTGCTGACTTACTACTCATTACATGGCCCATAAATTATTTCTGCAAAAAAATTGCACCTTGGCTTGTATAAGAAGGACAAATGAACAAACACGCTTTCGCATTAATAATATTAGTAATCATTTTTGTAATGTGCAATGACAAGTAATCGTCAAACATAGCAAGAGTAATTTTAAAGACATCCACAGTTACAAAATCCAGGATACATTGGCCTCTCTGACAACCAGAGCGCGACAGGCGTACTCATCGTAACCGAAACGCCAGTATAACTAGAACCTCAACTTTGTTAACTTTGTATATGCAACCTTAAATAAAGTAAGCCACATATCTGAAGGTGGGGTCTTACTATACTGGTAACGAGTTGCGCAAATTGTTTTACAAGTGAACGTAGCATTTTATTGCCTCGTTTGATACAGAGTACAAATTAATATAAACCTTCAGTTAATATAATTAATATCATATTATTTTATCCGATTTTCATTCTTATGTTTCATATATTTTAAAGCTATTATTCGTTAATATTATTTATACGTGCACTATAGTTAGGTACTGTAGTTGATTAAATGAATAAATGAGATGTTCAAATGTCGATATGGATGAAGCAAAAATTAATTAAAATTGATAATATTTCATTTTTATATGTAGAGCCACTGTAGTAATTTTATCATGAAACATATAAAAACTACGTCAGCAATTGAAAACTAGTTATTTAAGCTTCTACCATTTAATTTTTTTGAATAATTTTAGAACTTTGAACTCTACATATTTTATTTTATTATGTAGGTACAATAGATTAAGGAAGATAACTTATTTTTTTTTGTCTATTTTTTACAATGAAATTAGTATTTCATTGTAAAATACCCTCACTTAGTTGGAATACAGCACCCATCTTGCTACCTTTTGGCAAAATTATTTACGCCTGCAAGTCAAAAAAGCCATAATATGTTATTCCAGGTTATAGTCTATCCGTGTACCAAATCCCATCCAAATCCGTCCAGCCGATTCAACGTGAAGGAGAAACAAACATACACACACACACACACACACACAAAATTTCGCAATTACAATAATACCTGTTATAATGTAACAGTAGGCAATAGTAATTCTCTTCTAATATATAAAAAACTCGTGTCACGGTTTTTGTGGTCGCACTCCTCCGAAACGGCTCGACCGATTTTAATGTTTTTTTTTTTGTATATTTGACAGGTATGAGAATAAGTCGTAAAGTATTTTTCACCCTCCGACCCCCATCCCCCATTTTGCTGTATATTAATATAAGAAAAAAAGAAGCAAGAGTTCACGATTACATAAAATCAAAGAGTTTTTTTTGTAGATTGAACGCGGGCGTAGCCGCGGGCTATGCTAGTGATATATTATATTATTATAATCCTTGTTAATTATTTTATTTGCTATGGCTTAGTATACTAGGCTGCACTAAACTGATTTAGTTTACTCAAAGCGTTTTCCCTTGATTGGGCGAGTAAGGAAGTGTAGTCTTCGCCTACACAAAACAAGGTGTTACCTTCTGATATGTGCAGCAGCATAAAGCCAATTAAAGAACGTCAGTTACTATTTTGATACATGTCGCGAGTCAAGACAGTGTGGTTGTTGTAAGATTAATTGATATAATTGAAATGAGTCCAAAAATAAAATAGTTAATGCTAACTATATGTAGGTAACATAAGATACCTTTATGGTATAATATGGCGACCGTCGAGAAAAATTTGTATGGTACTGTGGTCACGGGTTTGATAGACTAGTACAGAATTATCTATACAAAATATTAGATAAATTTGCCATAAAATATTTATAGTTACTTTTAAAAATGGTACTTGTATTAGTTTGAGACCGATTTAAAAAGAGTATTTTGGAATTTTATAATTTACTTATTCAGGATGTTTATAGACTTATCTAATTAGCGACTTACCCTCGCTTCGCTCACGTACGTTTTAAATTTTTTGAGCGAAATCCTAATTCTTTTTCTAAAATAAAAATAGCCTAAGTTACTCCTTATAATATCAGCTTATATAATATCAGATCAGCTGGAAGAAACAGACAGACAGAAAACAAAAATTAAAAAAATTGAGTTTTTCTTATAAGTACCGTATATAATTCCATATGCATTTAGTATAAAGCTGTTATTTTGACATTACAAACAGACACTTAAATTTTAATTATCTGTACTGTATAGATAACATGCAAATCTACGGAAATATTCTGTCAATATGCACAAAAGTAGTAAAAATTGTTAATCTGGCAATAAGGCGAAGCGATTTATTACTTTTTTTAAATTAAAATCTCTGTTTCAATCCTTGTACAAAACAGTTTTTTTTCAATTCAATTCAATTCTGTATTATGAGGCTTTTAGGCGCTGGGCACAGATTTCTTCACCAATATCATGTAGAATGGAGACTTGTTTTTTTGGAAAATGTATAAAATTTAATTATTTATATTTGTTTATTTTATATATATATATATATATATATATATATATATATATATATATATATATATATATATATATATATATATATATATATATATATATATATATATATATATATATATATATATATATATAGAATATTCTTCATACAAATAATAAACTAAATACTCTATACAAATCACATACAAAATAGTACATCCATTTTCAACATGTTCCAGACACCTAAAATTCATATTTACATTTAATACATTACAATAGTAAATGGTTTGTCAGTTGATACAATGCGGTGACACTTGCCCGAGGCGACGGGCGCTTTTGATGTCCTGTCGGACGTATTCTATGAACGTGGTAGGCACTAATGGGTTGTTTGGATTCGAGTTAAACACTAGCTTTTGTACATGACTTTCTTCGTTTATAATGAACTAATATTTGGAAATGTGAAAGTTTTTCAAGATATTCACATGTTTACTCAATTGAATGCAGATGTACTATTTTCTTAGATTTACATGAATATTTGGTATGTAAACTATTTTTTCTAATATTTTCGGTTTTTTATTTAAAAAAAAATTAGTTTCCAATGCTTTGCACCAAAAATGTCATATGGATTTTGACATCTCAAAAGTAATTATACAGATGGAATCTACTCACAAAATTCTATACTATTTTGTAAAAAAAGTGCTGATTTAAAGAAAAATCAAAAAAACGTGTGAGTGTACTTATGTACGCATGTAAGAAGTTATACTTCTTTCGCGTAAGAGAACAAAAATAGCTAAAGATTTCATCCCGTATGTCACAACTCTCTGTTTGTAAAACGAATGCAGCTAACTTCATCATGTCGCTCTTTGGCTATCGATGTGCGCGCGCGTCGTAAAAATTTTTCTCACTATTTTTTACAAACGTGCCAAAAGAAGTATAACTTCAAAAATTACATATGGTGTTTTTAACCCAAATAATAGATCTAAGCAAACAAATACGATAGGGAAACTTTCATTATTATAACAAGATAAAATAAAAAATTTTGAACATAAATTGACTTTATTTGTTGTTCATAATTTTTTCACTTTAATATCCATAGTAGTAATTAAGTACAGATCTGAGATGCATATTTTGCAAAACAAAGATCTTCTGTACCGTCGTCACATGTGCGCTTCTGAAGATGCGACGCATTATGCAAACCAAATCCCTCGTACATTAATCTTTTAACTTTCAATCTTAATAGCCTTGCTATACAGGTTACCATATGCAAAATTGTGGCTACAGCATCTTGTCCTTCTATTATATAATTGATCTGTTCAATTGAAATACAACTCTATCATACTGAACTAAAGTTCAATTTTACTTATATTTCTTTGTGTTATATACACCTTAAATTTGAAATTTAGTTAAAATAAGCAAAATTAGACGTTATTGCGTTAACTTAAAGATGAATATTGTATTTTATGTATCTGTGTGAAAAGACATGCGCCTACGCATGTCAATACGATCTTATTTCGTTGCGTGCTTTATTGTGATACCCTTGCGGTTTAATACGTGGGTAATCTTCAGCGGGAATAGAAAAAGTTTTGTTATTGCTTTGGAAGTGTAAAATTAATACTTAGTAGCATTGCAGCAGTAGTTGAAGTATGTATTTTTGTATAGATTACGTGCTATAGTTTTGTGATATATGAAAATGTTGGTGTAATTTGGAGAGTAAATAAATATTTTTTTTAACATTGATATGACTTTATAACTAACAAGAACTAAATCTAAGGAGTACAGAGTAATTTAACTAACGATTCTAAGTAATGTTATTAATAAACAAAGAGAAATTTTTTATTATTTTTAGAAAAAGATACTTAAACGAATATGTCAAATATACACATTTTTGTAGTCATCATATTAAAAGATACATATTTTATTAAGTATTATAGAACTAAATATCAATATATCTCATCACATTTTTAATTTGCTTGCCATATTATAATGTATCACTTCCCATCTTAAAAACAGATAGGCTTACTAAATAGAGGTTAATCACTATTAAAAATTAACATTCGTTCAGTAGGAAATCTATCGATTTGTATTAAAATAAACCAAAATATCTAACGTACGAGTTTAATAACTTCATTAGTCAAAATAAAACACGATTAATTACCGACGTATAGCCATCACGGCCATCAATATATATTTTGATATCGTAAAGCGCTTATTAGCTACCTCGTTACGACTGTCGTCTCATTTACAATCCCTAATGACACCCGCCGATGCTCTGTTCTCAGAAGATGACAGAGATCGCGACTCCTCCAATAAAACCGTAAAACTTGCTTAATTGTTACCATAAAGATTGATTAACAAAACGTTTTTCCCATGAATCAAACCACAGTATGCTCTATTAAAACGGAATAAGCCCCATATTCTATTATTTTCACTTTTATCAACAGCCGATGTAAAATTGTGTAAATTTAGTCTAACAAGTTAGATGGAAGGTGTGTAAAATTTTACATAAATCTTATTTCTAAAGAAATAGAGAAGATTTTTGGTTCATTTTTTATTTATTATGTTTGAATTTAAAATTGAGAATTGCCGTCCATCTCGTTAGTGCGACAGCATCCTGATGAAGTTTAGAGTGTAAGAGATCACAGCTCACGTATAATAATAGATTTTCAAGTGATATGGATGTTTCTCACGGCTACCAATATGTACTATAAATAAAACTGTACGGTACGGTCCAATGAGAGATTGGACTCAACAATTCTATTAGATATAATACAAGTATTAGAAAATCTACTAAAAGTATTTAGTTAGATTTTAAAGTCATTTTTCTATGGTGTTTTATAATAAAAATTTGAACTTTCTTTAAATGGTCGAATTTGAAAGCTTTAAATTAGCATCAAAAATCAAAAAGAATATCAATAGGAGATATACGTGTAAGATATAATAATTATATTACGTAAAAATTTAAAATGAGACTACGATGGTCTCGTAGGGGTTACGAGGCTGACTAATCTTACTTCTAAGTCGAACGTAACAGGTTCAATCCAAACAAGGCAAGGATAGATCACTGATGTTGATAGTGTTTGCTCAAAAATAGTGTAGCTTTCTTTCTTAGTAAAAGAACTTTGAGAATCGATTCTGTAGTTTCAGAGGTCATACCCCATATTTTTTTTTTTTTTTTTTTTTTATGTCATCAAGGGGGCAAACGAGCAGGAGGCTCACCTGATGGAAAGTGATTACCGCCGCCCATGGACATCTGCAACACCGCAAGGCTTGCAAATGCGTTGCCGGCCTTTCAAAAAAGAATACGCTCTCTTCTTGAAGGTTGCCAGGTCGTAACGGTTCGGAAAGACCGCCGGCGACAGCTGGTTCCACAGAGTGGTTGTGCGGGGCAGAAAGTGCCTAAGAAAACGCACTGTTGTGGAACGCTGGACATCGAGGTGGTGTGGATGGAATTTACTGTTTTGGCGCGATGTCCGATGGTGAAATTCTGCGGCCGGGATCAGTCCAAACAATTCCTCAGAACATTCCCCGTGATAAATGCGGTAGAAGATGCAGAGTGATCCAACATCTCTACGCAGAGCTAAAGGATCAAGCCGATCGGAAAGAGCTTGATCGTCGATAACTCGAGCTGCCCTACGTTGAATGCGGTCAAATGGAAGCAGCTGGTACTGGGGAGCTCCCGCCCAGAGATGAGAACAGTACTCCATGTGGGGCCGAATTTGCGCCTTATAAAGATTAAGGCGCTGACGCGACGTGAAGTACTGTCTCGCCTTACTGAGCACACCAAGCTTCTTTGAGGCCAATTTGGCCTTATCTTCCAATTGACCACGAAACTGGACGTTGCTCGAGATATCGACGCCAAGTATTCCGATACTGGCTGTGGTGGACAGGGGAGTGTCCTCAAATTGAGGAGTTACGACAAACGGCGACTTTTTAGCGGTTAACGCGCAGACTTGTGTCTTTTTGGGGTTAAATTGGACTAAATTTAGTCGACCCCAATCCGAGACTTTGGTTAACAAAGATTCGACTTCAGACACAAGTTTGTTCCGGCTCTCGTCGACGTATTCCCGAGAAATATTAGCGCGGCCTGTGTACAAGACATCCACAGTGCTATCGTCTGCATAGCAATGAATGTTGCTGATTTGCAACATGTCATTGATATGCAGAAGGAACAAAGTAGGAGACAGTACACAGCCTTGGGGAACACCAGCATTGACATATTTAGGATCAGAGCAAGCACCGTCGACAACGACCTTGATGCTCCGATCTGCCAAAAAGCTGGTGATCCAGCTGCATAATTTCTCAGGGAGCCCATAGGAAGGTAGCTTCGAAAGAAGCGCTTTGTGCCATACCCGATCAAAGGCCTTCGCTATGTCCAGACTTACGGCAAGCGCCTCCCCCTTGGTCTCAACTGCTTCTGCCCATCTATGTGTCAGGTAAACTAGAAGATCACCGGCTGAGCGACCTCGACGAAAGCCGTACTGGCGGTCGCTGATCAGCTGGTGCTCCTCTAGGTTTCGCAGGAGCTGGCAGTTGATAATGGACTCCATTATCTTAGAGAACAAGGAGGTAATGGCTATAGGCCTGTAATTGGACGGATCCGAGCGGTTGCCCTTTTTTGAGATCGGGTGTACTAAAGCGGCCTTCCAGGATATATACGAACAATTGTTTTTTTTAGAATAAGGTAAATAGTCAAGTTCTATATAATAAGATCTAGTAGTTATGTTTATCATGATGTTAGAAGCCGATTGATTATATATTTTTTATTCGGTTATTTTACTTAGTTTTGTTGTAAATTGTTTTCACATTCAGTCACTTTTATAAGGACAAATAACATATTTATTAAAACGAAAAAATTTTTTTACGTAAAAACATACTTCATTTATAATAAAATTTTAAGAATAATGGCTTAGGTTTTAAGTATGAGTACGTAATACAATGTTAGGAAACTTTAGTTCATTGAGACTTTAGGCATATAGTGTAGCATAGTGTCATTAGTTTAACACATAATCTTTTTCTTCAGGACAAAGAATGCCTGGGAAAATGAATAAAAATGACTACCATATTTGTTCAAGAAAAGACCACCCACACTGCAGAAATAAACGCAGCGTTTTATGACGATGATAATAAACGCGTGTTTACAATGGGTTGGGTGCGTTGTTCTTGTCAACCGACGGCCAAGCAGATGGCTGTAGTTTTATACGATGATGGAAGATAAATATATAATTATTTAATATTGTGTAATGGTTTATGTTCGACGGTAGTGGCGCCTTCTTATAGTGTACCGCTAATTTTAGTTCGGGCGATTTACGATTATGTTGTGAATGCGCTGTTACAACGCGATATCATTTATTTCTTACTATTAGTTTTTATCGCGGCTTCGCTCGCTTGATTAGCGTGACGGGATTCAAGGGTAGCTATGTCTGATCTCAGGATACAATCTATATTCCTGACAAATTTTATAGAAATTTATTCACCGGTGTAAGCGTGAAAAGGTAACAGACAGAATTACTTTCAAATTTACAATATTATTAGCAGAACCTGCAGCTTCGCTCGCGCTTAAACTACGAAAAAAAGCTCTGAAACGATAGGTCTCATATAAACTTTTATACCCTATTTTACCATCTTTAGGATGAATTTCGTAAAATGTAAAACATATATTTATTTAATTGTAATATAGAGCATAAATACCAAGTTTCAAGTAATCTATACATATCTATAATAAAATTCTAACTAAGTCGAATCTGTACCTTAAATATTTTTTGGAAAGTCTTATTGAAATAAACATTATTATGAGATACAGAGGCCAAATCTATAGTTTTTAGAATTTTTGTCTCTCTGTCTGTCTGTCTGTTTGTTACCGCATCACAGAAAAACCACTGGAGGGATTTTGATGAAATTTGGTATGATGATAGCTGGATATCCGGGTCAACATATAGGATACTTTTTACCGCGGGAAATTATCTCATTCCAACGGGTGTACACGTTATAACACAACCCAAAAAGTATTTATCATCAGAACTTCTTGAAACTTGGTATTAATGCTCTTCAATACAATTAAATAAATACGTGTTTTAGCGTTTTTTGAAATTCATCCCATAAGGAGATAAAATAAGGGATGAAAATTCGTATGAAACCTACTTTTTTAAAGTTTTTTGTTGTAGTTTTAGCGCGAGCGAAGCCGCGGGTTTTTCTAGTTCTGATTATAAATATTTTTTTCAGTTGTACTATGACATGTTTTTCTGTGGGAATGAGATAATCTCCCGCGGTAAAAAGTAGCCTATATCATTCTCTAGCCTCCAAAATATTTCCACACAAAAAATCACGCCAATCCATCGCTTTTTTTGATATAAAAAAGAACAAACAAACAAAGACAGTTTCACATTTATAATATTGGTATGGACTATGACAGAATGGATTATGGAATTATTGGACTGTAAAATCTGAATACATTTATAATTGCGACGTGTGACGGATTTGGAGGAAATTAAGTATAGGTACCTACAGATAAATTTCGACTTGGAGTAAAATATAGGCTACTGTTTCACGTGATATAAAGGCATAAATTTAATTTATTAATTTTAAAAAGTAAGAAATTTGGTTTCGGATTGGTTAGCCCTGAGTGTTGAATATATTAGTTGTTAATAGTAGCCATATTTGACATAAAACTATATTTTAAGATTTTTCTGCAGCTTCGGAGCAACAGCGACCTGTTTCAATGACTAGTACTTATAACTTCTTGTTGCGGTTGTTTGTAACGGTGCGGTTTTAGATTTCTAATGTGTAATAGTTCAGCTGAAAATTGAAAGCGTTTGAGGTAAACATTTGTTATCTTATATTTTTCTTTCATGATTTTATTAAAAGAGTTACGACGCCTTTATCACAACGTATCTATGTCATAAGCCGTCTTACTCGAATTTAATTTCACCACCATGGAGTTCACTGAAGGGCAGAATAAGTGTTCTAAGTAATTTTACTGTTGGGATGGGTATTTTTTGCTAAAAAGGCAATTGTAATGTAGCCTACCTATACCTTTGTAAATAATAATTTATAAGTACCAAAATAAGTGTTAGGTATATCTTAGCGTGTACGTTGCGTCATCGCTATCTATAATTATTATATAGCAATTAATGTCAAAACGGGCTATTTAGAGACAAATGAACAAAGAAGTCCGGTCATTAATCATATAAATCATATTTGAAAAAGATTGAAGGCGACCTCGGGTGTTGTTCGGTTTTTTATACATGCATTATATCTCTTTAGAATTGTATTGTGCGACTAGTCGGTACGCACAACTTCACTTAATTTTAGTATCATTATGAGCTCTATGTTGCAATAATCTATATACAAATAATAAGATAAATAAAATTGAAGCTTATTACTAAAAAATACAATTTAAAAAAAAATCTGCCTGTTTGTTTGTTCCGGATAATCTCCGAAACGGCTGGACCAATTTTGATGGAACTTTCACTGTTAGCTAATAGTAGTAGATAGCTGATGTTATAAGAAGCATCTTAGGCTATTTTTATTTCAGAAAAAGAATCAGGGTTCCGCGCAAAAAAACTGATGAATTTGTGAGCGAAATCCGCGCACCTAAGGACGCACCCCAGCGAACCGAGGGTAAGTCGCTAGTTAACGATATGAATTGTACCTAACTACCTACTTAACTAATTGGAAAAACTGTCTGATGTCAGGATCTAACGTTACTAAATCATAATATAAGTATTTTTTAAGGTCCATGGGCTAAGGTATGTTCGTATACTCCCAGATACAGGGTCTACTATTTTAGTCTGTATGAAGCATTATTTTTCTATAGATATATAAACCATTAACTAATATAAGAATTTATCAAGTTTAAGAAAGGAATGTAATTTTCTTTAAGGAATATGATGATCACCTTTATTTAAAAATTCCAGCTGCTATTTTCTACACACTAAATAGATATTGCTGATAGACAGTCGGTAGAGTTGTATAAACATACCTACATGAGTACCTAAAGCATTATATTATTATACTTTATTTCTGTATCATTTATAACAATAATGATTCAGCCGTTGGATGTTATGTAATTTTGCTGTTTTTAAATTACTAGCACCCACGTCCGGTTTCACTTAGATGAACTGTTATTGAAAATAAAACTGTCGATTTCGTTTTTTAATTTAAGTACGTACAGATATAACAATGATATATTTATATAGATTAGGCAAGTGGTAGCCCAGTGGTAACGCGCTCGCTTGGGTAACCGAGTGAAGGGGGTTCAAATCCCGAGTCTCGCACCTCTGATATTTTCATGTGCGAATCATTTCTAACATGATTACCACTTGCCTTACGGTGAAGGAAAACATCGTGAGGAAACCTGCATGTCTGAGAGAACCTAGCAAGTTTTCGAAAGACATGTGAAGTCCGCCAATCCGCACTTGGCCAGCGTGGTGGACTATGGCCTGATTCCCCTCGTATTGAAGGGAGGCCCGTGCCCAGCAGTGGGACGTTAAAAAGGGCTGAATACATATAGATTAGTAAATATATTCATGCCGTAAAGATTTGAAACTTAAGTTAAAAAAGCAAACTAAAAAGGAGTATAACCAAGTTTATGTCGTCACCAGGCTCTTTACTATGATTGAGATGTGACAATAGAGTTACAATATTACCTACATTTCTTATTATATTATTGAAAAACTTTCTGATTTAATGACTGATTAAAACTACAGCCTTTAAAGAAGAGGAGAATGGGAAGACGAGAGTTCATTTTTTTCAGTTCAATTTTGTTTTGGTCAAATGGAAAATACTGACAATTACAGCTACCTAATGTACCTTATATAAATATTTCAAAAATGAGAGAAATGGACAAAAGAAATAGTAGTCCGGTTAAATTAAACCAAAAAATAAGAGAAAAACTACATAAATTTACAACCAGCGGAAAATTGGTGAAATCGTTCAAAATATAATTATAAATAAAATTTGAAAGTCCTCCTGTATGGAAAAAAAATATTCAAGGTCAAAGGTAAAAAAATGAGATTTTCGCGAGTTTTAGCAAAACGGTAAGTTTTATCATAAAAATACCTCACACAAAAATTGTAGATCATAAAATTATCTATAAAAAATGTACAAATATTTTTTTTCCTACTAGCTACCGTTTGAGATATAACGATTCAAAAATTATATTAGAGGATATTGTATGTTATTTAAATATTCAATATTTGATTTTCTATTTTACGTTTGTTTTCTAATAGCGATGTTTATAGTTATCACCTCTACGCTTCTCGTGAAAAAATATTTACTTATTGCAATGACAACAAAATATTCGCCTCATCGCACATCTATAACGATACATTAAAATAATATCAAGTTTTGCCATAAGATATTAAATTGCTACGACACGCGTGGCTTATGTTATGAGAGATGTCAGATTTTGTCCTCCAAGTGTGTGTAAACATATCGAATGTAAGGCCTCCCACACACGTGACAGACGTGTGACTAAGTAATAATGTCGCAATATGCGTCGGCGCAACGTGGGTGGCCGAGATAAGCATCTAATTAAAACCTTTCTTGTCTATCTATAAGGCTTTCCATGCAAGTGATTAAGAAAATGCGAACACTTGTTATAGAGATCCGTGAATTTTATATATATTTTTTCAAGTTATTGTGACAAAATTATTCTTACTTTTATTATACTTAAAGCAAAAATTAAGCAAGCTAAATGTAGGTATTCTTCATATAACGTCAAGCACAGTGAGTTTTTTTTAAATATACATAGGTATATGGTATAACTTTGGTATCCTAAATATTAATGATTACTTAAGATAATATTAAATGCTATTAATATTATCCAATCATATTGAATCCTAAAGTTTGGATAAAAAATATTTGTTTTAGAACAATGAGAGTAATGATGTTTATAAACATGTGTCTTCTTAAGAGCTATCGCTTCAAAATCGTTCGCACGTTTGTCTAACGCCTTACAGTGACAACGACATTATCCTATTCTCGATCGACAATTGTTTATTTTATAAACATTGCCTCCTACATACAACATAATGGACACTTAAAAAATCATTTATACTCTTATTCCAACACAATAAGTGTTATTTTCCCGAGACATTTACGTTGTAGGCGGTAAATTTATTTTTGCAAGTTGTTGAGGACATGATGTTTTGAATAGAGGTCAAAGACATGTCGATGGGAGAGTGCCGTGTGAGAAAATAGACTGTTTCAATTTATATATTGGTTTCAATCAGATCAAAAACTTATGGTTTGTTTAGCTGTCGATAACAATAGCTTTTAGAGTCAAAATCAATTTTTTATTTTAGTATAATAAAATAAGTACCTACACTACTCTTGTAAAATTTTAAAGTAGCTTCGTACGAAATGCAATCAAATACAAGAAGATAAAATTACTAAATTTTTATCTTTAAACAGCTTTTAATTGAATTTTAAAGTACTGAAAACACACTATTCACATGTTAGTGTCGTTATTCCTAGTAGGCACCTGAATGTCTATTTTTTAAAATATCCTCGAAATGTCATCATTGCTTAATAGCATTTTGGTAGTATGTTACTCACTACTAATGTCCTACCGAAAGTCGATTTCTGGCCGAAGCTGAAGCCGAAGCCGATTAATCGGCTATCGCCACAGCCTTCGGCCGAAGCCGAAGGTTTAAAGTTCTAAGAAATTTAGTTCAAGATATGCTACAAGCTACAATTAATAATATAAATGATTTTAACTATCGGTCGATCTGTCAGTCGATCGCTCGATCGATCGGTCGACCAATCGGTCGATCTATCGATCGATCCATCGGTCGATCAATTTATAATAAATATATAATAAAAAAATACCTTGTAATTTATTTGTAAAATACATATTATAAAAAAGAAAAACCTAACGTTTCATCCTTTCCTGCTTACTTTAATCCTTCGTCACTACTCAGAATACTGAGTAGTGAGTAGCTGAAGGTCGTTAGTTCAGTCTTCATACCAATACATATTTATATTGGCAATGCAAATATTCGTTTTTTTTTTGTTTAAGAATTTATCATATTGTTATTAATTATTTGTAAACGTATTAACGAAAAGTTACTAAAATTCACATCGTATATTTAAGTCTGTAGAAATGGTCCTGTAAAAGTAAAATATTAACACTTTCAGCGATCTTTATCTGCAAATTAGTCGTCCCACCCCCTGCGTCATGGCGCTTAGCGACACGCAATCTGTAATTGTGACAATACTTTGATAATATCATATAGTAATTTCGTAAGAAATATTATTTAATTATTATTGAAATACGAAAGAACGATTGTTAAGTTGATGTTGTATAGATATAAAAGTAATTGAGCAAATTTATTAACTTTGATTAAAGAAAGGAAAAAACTAAATATGTTGGAAGCTTTTGTGATAAAGTGAGAGGTAAAACTGTTGTATATTTGGTACATTCAAAAATAAAAAGTTAAGGAATAACTATTTATTATATTTTAGTAAAAAGTCGTTATACTTAGTTAAAGTTTTATAATCTATCAAGTGTAAGTAGAACACGCAAAAAGTTTTATATCTTGGATTATAAGGGATTTTTAGTTTCAGACTATATGTTTAGTTCTTTATGAAAATGAAATCATTATATATAAGTAACAATAAGAAGTAAAAAAAGTAATTTCTTAGTGTAGGTACAAGTCAATTTCTAAGAACAACTAAATAAACTTTCAGCGATAGCTCTCTATAAATAATATGCCACTCCCCTGCGTCACGGCGCTTAACGACACGCGATCCTTGTGTTTATTGTGACAGTAGAATGATATATCTCTGATAACATCTTTGTTACTCTAACTTGAAATTTATTAATAAGCTAAGGTGTGAATCGAACGATTGTCATATTGTTGAAATTAAAATTTATATTAAGACGAATTATTAATGTCTAAAATAAAATGAAATAGATTTTTCCATTAAAATTAAGAATTTTCTTTGCGTCGATGTTCTACACGCAAAGTTTTCGCTTTGTATACAACTTCCGGCGGCGCGCCATTTCCGGTCAATGCGACCGGAAGTGAGCCGTTCTAGCTCCATGTCACCTTAAGTACGTGTTGTGATTGGCTGGATTTATGATCTTCGTGTTTCAAATTACTGTAATTGGTGTACTTAGTTACAGTGTTTTACATTGAAATAACGTTCCCCTTTGGTAAAAATGGACAGAATAAAAAAGAAAACATACTATTTAATAAGAAAATGATGAATCTTATCAAAGTAATACTTATTTGCTACAAAAAAATTTTGTTACTAAAATAATAAGCCCATATTATGTTACATTAATAGTTTTCTAGCGTCATAATACTATACATACAAAGTAGGTATAAAAGTACCTGGGCGATCGAGCTTCGCTCACGGTTTTTGGCCAAAAGTACAAATTTCTTTTTAATTTGGCTTAAAAACAAAAAAACTAAAAACTTGAATAAATACAAAAGTAAAAACTTTGTATCCGACCAGGTTTCGAATCCGGACACCTGTGATCGTCAATCTTGCGCTTTGGCCGCTTGACCACGATGCTTATCTCCGAGCGTGCGAAATTAGCGACCATATTTTGCGTAGAATAATGCAAAAGAAAATCGCATGAATACTCGAAAACACGCGTCTTCTCAGATATAAGACTAATTTAGATCGATTTTTCACCCCCGAAAATCTCCATGCACCAAATTTCAGCAAAATCGTTATAGTACTTTCCGAGATTGTCAATATAAATAAATAAATAAAAAAATATACAAGAATTTCTCGTTTAAAGGTATTAGATAATAAGATGTAGATAGATAAAGAGGAATACATATTCAATATTGAATAAATATTCAAAATATAGAAACACATTACAGCTCAACTACCATATACTCGACCATGTAAAGAAAAATTAATTTACTATATGAGTAGGTACTTATTAGTGACGACAATTCACGAATGACATGCTTCGAGGATACTAACACGCGGCATGTGGTTGACGTGCATACGTCTTTATTTACAATATAAACAAATGTGTTCCACATGACGGGATAGGGAATGACAAGGTCTTATCCCACCAAAATAACTTGAACTCCTTTACATAAACCAAGTCAACCTTGAACCGTTTCAAAGTAAGCGTTTAAAGAGGAATGGGAGCTCTTAATATGTTGGACACAGAAAAACAAACTTGTGACACAATAAACAGAAGGTTATTTATTTATACTAATTACATATAACAGATGTGAGGGAATTGTTACAGTTAAATCTATATATCGGGTATAAAGTGAATGAAAATATTGTTAGTATTTAATAAAAGTATTTCTTTGCTAAGTGGATTGCTTTGTTCAATAAAGTAGGTACTTGTTCAAGTAAGTTAAGTATACATTGAAAGTATGCAGTATGCTGACTAAGAAATGAATTAAAAAATAATCATTGTAGTAGATACTACATAGTAAATTTTGTTGAAACCTATTTAATGACAGCAAGTTTTACTTATCATAGAAAAATATAGGTATGTATCTAGTATTCAGTCCTTTTTAACGTCCCACTCCTGGATAAATCTCCCTTCAGTACGAGGGGGATCAGGCCATAGTTCATGAAGCTGGCCAAGTGCGGGTTGGCGGACTTCACATATCTTCGACAACTTGATAGGTTCTCTCAGACATGCAGGTTTCCTCACAATATTTTCCTTCACCGTAAGGCAACTGGTAATCATGTTAGAAATGATTCGCTCATGAAAATATCAGAGGTACGAGACCCGGGATTTGAACCCGCTTTACTTGGTTTCCCAAGCGAGCGCTTTACCACTGCCTTTATGTATATAGACTTTAGAAAAAATTAAGCATATTAAGCTATTTTTTCTAGTTGAAAATACTTGGTCAAAATAACATTGTCTTCTATACCTCTTACAGTATTTATTCACTGAACATTTTCATGTAAGGTGGTTTTAATTAGCCCCTCTTATTGATTGACTGCAACAAACTGGCCCATCACGAGGCTATAACGAATGATGCTAACGATCCACATCATGTGCACTCTAAGTGTACGTATTGTTTGAACAAACAACATATTTTGACAGTCCCACGGAAATTCTTGTTTGGTCATGTTTAGCGGCCCGATACTGTTTGTTTGATCGACTTGTCAGTACATATGTACTCATATGTACGTACTTGTTGTAACTGGATTTTTATTTGGAGGAATGTTTGCATATTTTCTTTGTTTTAAAGCATACAAATTTTCTATGTTACTATTATCTTTTGAATTACGTATACATATGTATGTCCTTACTAGCACTTACAGTAGGTAAGTATATGTTACTCCAGTTCATAGTATATTTGTGTACTAAATGCCATTCAAAACCATATAGCTGTATTAGCATGAAGTGAGAGTAAGAAGTAAACAAACATACAAAGTACACACATATACAAAACCTTCGCATTTATTTTACTAGTCCAGTTATTCAGACAAAATTAAAAGTAATTGCTTTGTATTTAAAATAATCAATATGATTTTATTAGAATATTATATTTTAAATGAAATTATCTTTTCGAGGAGTACATGGTATCACAGGAGAGTCTCTTCCGTGGTCATGACTGTTGTAACGCATTTTAAACGTCAGGAACTAGAAATCAGAAAAAATCTAAAAGTTATGTAGTTTTATTAAGAATATCAAATATATAAATCTAAGAAATCTACTATATTTTTTACTATATATGTATTTTATTTTTAGGGATACCACTGCTTTCAAATAGCACTTAAATATACATAACAAATAAGCGATTATACTAATAAGTTGGGATATGCAAGTTAAGCTATGGTAATAAAGCATTCATATATTTCAACTTTGATTTCAATTTATTGGTTTTGGTTTTATGTTTCAATCATTGACTTAATTTTTTACATATTATCATTAGTACCGACGAAATTTAAATAGCTTAGTCAAGTCATAAAAGGTTTAGGTGATTATTGCCCAATATATTTTTATGTTGTCACGAACCCACCTAACAGCTCTAAACGGCCTCTCTGCGCTTATCGAACACGATCTAAGAGAATAATAACGGCAATCAACACATTTCCATGTCAACACGCGGACAGACAAAATATAACAAATGACATCACCTTATCGACGATCTTTACTAGTGGTAGGGCGGGAGTAGTTCTAGACTAGGATTACCATATTTCACTGTCATTGAGGACATAAATAACTTTATGTTATATTTAAGCTTACGCTAAACAAAATAGTTATAAGTTATATTGTTTATATTCATATCACTCACCCTCGCTCCGCTCGGGTTCGTCCCTCGTTACGTTTTAACGTTTAGTATAAACTCATAAATGAGATAGTTTTTAGCAGTAATAAGTATCCTATATGTTGACCCGGATAACCAGCTATCATCATACCAAATATCATCAAAATCTGTCTAGTGGTTCTCTCGTGATCGTATATATTATAATTTATATGACTACAACTGCACGATTTAGCCTGCTTTATAACACTATTTCTCACTACCTACTACTACTAACTACCTTTGCAATTAAAAAATTGTATTTTAATCAATATATTTATTTTTAGGTGCAATAAGGAATAATATTTGTCTTACTGTACTGTCAAAATGAAACGTTAAAATAAAAAAAGTTCTTGCAAGTTGTGCAATCTATGTTATGCACAATGTCTATATGATAATATATGATATCTTAAGTAGATGGGATGGATAATATGATTTTGTAAATGTAAGTATTGCTTATTATACTTAGTAAACAGTTATTTAAATCATAACTATTTCAATATTTTTAAAACTTCCATTTAATACTATGATATTCCTTATTTAAAACTGGCGAGTTACCCTCCTTGGCTAAGGAGGGTAACTCGCCAACACAAACAAACTCCGCGTACCTAGGAAGGTACGCGGTGTTTGTTTACAAATTCATGGGTTTTATTTTTTTGCTAATGATGATTCTTTTCTAAGATTAGTTTAAGTTACTCCTTATAACATCAGCTATCTGCCTTTAAAATTCCCGTCAAAGTCGGTCCAACCGTTTCGGACATTAGCAGGAACAAACAGATAGACAGACAGAGAAAGTTAAAAAAAATGTTTTTTTCTTATTATTAGCGTATATACTTTCACATGGATTTAGTAAAAAGCTGTTATTTTGACATTACAAACAGACACTTTAATTTTACTGTATAGATATTCTCGTCAATATTCAAAACTCATGGTTTATCTAAATCTACTATTTCAGTTTTTGTTTTATCAAAGTTCACATAGTTGTATCGAGTCTGTTAGTATTTTTTGTATATTAAATTAACTTGTTTTTAATATAAATAATAATATATTGATTAACAGTAATATTAAGTACCAATATAAAGATACCAATATAAAGATCTTTTAGAAGACAAATATACAGTTTTTACTTTATTTAGATGAAGGGTTCGATGAAGTTAGTTGAAAAGAAGCTGAATTAAAAACAACTAAATAGATATTAACTTAATTGATCGAGTAAATTAATTTCTTAGGTTAATTTTTTCTACCTCCACTCACGTTAAGCGAGGGTTATTTAAAGTATTAAGTATTCATAGTGTACAAGAACGTACAAGCCTGCCGCCATTAGCTACATACTTATTGGAAACTTCTAATATTATACATGCAAATTTGTTCTTTATACGTAAATTGATGTAAGGATTTGTCACATTTTATTTTATGTGTGTATGTATATATATATATATCTCCTAGAAACGCTAACTCGGGCGAAGACTCGGACAACAAATAGTTTTGAATAAAACTAAAATTATTCAAGGGAGGCTTCACAATTTTTATTAGTACATGATAAGGGTAGCGATAACAACGTAATGTATTCTAGTTTGACCTACGGCCTACTTAGGGGACGAAATTGAGTGCAATCTTAACGGCCATCGTCACGACAGTGTCGATTTACGAGCCGTGTTATAGCGTGTAATAGGCTGATAATGAAGTATAACCGATAATGTTTTCCTACTACAGGCGACACGGAATTTGTTGTAAGGCGTGTCTTTAGATATGTAGACGACTATCACACAGGTTTTACTAGTAAATTGGCCTGCTTATTCATAGTTATTGCTTTTCTTATTTTATTTGAAACTTAGGTATAGTATATAGGTATGGGCATATATTATCTAATACCTTTAAACGAGCAATTCTTGTATATTTATATTTTTTTATCTTTATTTATTTATATCAGCGATCTCGGAAACGGCTCTAACGATTTCGCTGAAATTTATATAAATAATAAAAATATCTGGGAAAACGCGCGTTTTCGAGTTTTCTTTTGCATTATTCTACGCAGAATATGGTCGATAATTTCTTACACTCGGTTATAAGCATCGTGGTCAAGCGGTCAAGGCGCAAGTTAGACAGACAACACATATGTCCGGAATCGAGTCCCGGTCGGAATGCAAAGTTTTTACTTTTGTTTTTTTTTTGTATTTATTCAAGTTTTTAGTGTTTTTATATAAAAAAATTATTTTGAGTGACATATTTTTTAGTATCCTGGTAAGCTATTAGGCCTTTTTTTTTTTTTTTTTTTTTTTTTTTTTTTTTTTTTTTTTTTTTTTTTTTTTATAGTTGGGGAATGCATTTACGCATACCACCTGTCCCCTAGGTGGTTATGTGGGGCTCACCGGCTAGAAGAGCCGGTACTACCCACTAAACCCCAACTTTCCCCTCCCCTCCGCCTTAGTGGGACGCCGCGGGATCGCTTACGCATAACTACCGCGACGCCCCGGCGGCAGGCCTGACGGCCACCAAAACAATGGGGCTGCTCCACAGTCCACTCTGCTGAATCAGAGAAGTACCTGGAGCAGCCCCATTAAACCACGCCGCCCACCGAAGTGGGCACCCTTCAATCGGCTGCAGAGGACAGGGAGAGCGGCAACGACACACCGACACTCCTCTTCCCCTGCAGCCCCACCGCGTCTGCCATCTAAGACGGTGGCAGCCCCGTCAAGGCCGCGGGGGGCAGGGAGAACGGCGCACCGAAATACCGGCACTCCTCTCCCACCGCGGCCTTCCCCTCTACCGGTTACGAGCCTGCCCTTCACAGTCCCGCAACCGGTCCCCGCCCTCCGGTCACGAGACCGCCGAAGCGGCCCCGCTCCCGGTGGCCGCAACTCCGGAAGCCGAAGCCTCAACGGAGAGCGGCCCCGTCCTGCTTTGGTCCGCGCCGGATTTCTCCGGTACCACCCGCTGGGTCCAAGCGGGTGGCGTTCCCCGATCCGCCACCTGGGGACGCGCCCGGTAGGAGTTGGCTCTCCCCCGGGAAGCTATTAGGCCTGTGTTATGGATAGCAGATACTTAATACACTACACATATATAACTTTAAATACAAATTTATTATAAATATAAACACCCATGACTTGAGTACAAATATTCGTGCTCATCATACAAATGAGAACCAGCGGCAGCGGGACTCGAACCCGCGACCGCTGTCATAGCAAGTAGGGTCATTAGAAACTGAGCCAAATGTGTCCTTATAAAACAAAATGTATAATATGCTCCAGTGACAACAAAGAATCACAAATGACACAATACCGTATTTAATTCTATTTGAGTGGCGCTACATTGCTGTCATTTCATTGGCCCCCTGCGTCTCTATGTCGCGCATTTGTCACCAAGCCCTAACCAATCAGAGTGCCTCGTTAAAGCATGAGACACAAAAGTGTCACCGAACTGTCGCCTTATGTACCTGCTATTGTTCAATTCATATTCAATGCAGAGAATTTCGAAATGGCGTCCATTTACAGATATTATTACTGTAAAATTATTCTATAAATACGACAACCATTGATAATATTCAGACATATTCATATATAATTGTACAACGATCGTCACAATACATAATTGTTACACTCATCATGCAGAATGAAATAACAAAAAGGACACGATTTCGCCCCAAATCAAGCGTGACTTTCAAAGGGCGATATGTGGGCTGCGCAATCGTTTATAAGCCGGCTGGGTTTAAAAACTCTGCTGTATATGAGAGAGTGTATTAAAAATGTAGGTTTTGGGTAGTCTTTTTCTTTGGTCGCGTTATACCCCAGTGTGCCAATTGCCCGGGGTCGGTGGAAATAGCATGGCTGTATCATTGTTATACAAAAGTGCAGCTGCTCTCTTCCCTAAGGGTAAAAAAGACGTTTTGTATGTGTTTTTTTCGATACGCTTCGAAAGCCCTTTTAGCGGTCACCGGGACAGACGCATGCCTCCTGTTTGCGTTGTGATACATTGTATTTTGGACCCTTTCGATTAAAATGAAGCGCCTAACGTAATAGATTGTTTACTGGATTTATAATTAAAAAAAAATATGGCAGAATTTGCCTTTACTTTACTTTTATTACCTACATGATTCGCTTTTTCGCCGTCCAGGTCTCGTGTACAAGACGAAATGTAGGTAAAAATTCTTTTTTTTAAAGTACGAGTAGATACAAAGTATGTATATTAATTTACAATTAGTAATAATATTTACAAGGTTTACCGTTAAGAAAAGAAGTATTCAGTCATAATGTTCATTTAAAAAGCTTATCAATTATTAGAAGCCCTAATATTTATATTTCAAGTAGACATTTTTAATGTTTGAAAGAAATATTATGATTTCCATCAAAAGGCCGAGCCATTATTGTAGTTTGGTACAAACAAATGGCGATTCATATTAGAGCTAATAAAGACAGGGTATTCATTCAAGTGTCCTCAAGCACCCAGCCGCCATTTTGTTTTTTATTATTCGCCATCTTGAATAATCTCTTTTGAGCATATATTAATCCGTTGGGAATAGCAGATGTTGGGACGTAGCCTAGGGTGCAGTATATCTTAAGTGTTTATCGTAGGCAGTTCAGCATTTTGCTTTATTTTTTAAGTTTTGTGACATACCTTTATTTTATTTTTGAATATCCTAAATTGAATATGAAGACAGAAGACAGATTTCTTAGAAAGTTATGCTGTAAGGAAGAAGGTAAGCAATCCTGATTTTTTAATATAATACATATGAATACTCTATACAATTTAGTCTCAGTTAAATATAAATTATTGGAAATAATCATTTATGGATTGGGTGCTCACATTTTTTAATTAGCAGGGACTTGATGAATCCACATAAAATTCATTGAAACATAACGACGCTGTATAAATAGATGGTTATGAAACATTTTAATTATAAATATGAGCCTTTTGAATATAAAATGCGATGTTCTATTAATATATAAGCTAGTTTATTTTATTTTTTTCTATCTGCACTTGTAAATAGGTCAATCCATTGGGCCAGTGGGGAGCAGCGCAATATTAATGCACTCACACTACCATAAGTACCTACTGTTGTGAAATTAAATTTTGCTACAACCTTTCATGTAAAATGTTACTTTGATTTAGAAAAAATTGGCAGTATTGATATTTAGACATTCTATTTGTGGAAAATCTAAAATATTAAAACAAACAATTCTTGTATATTTATTTTCGAGTGTAGTAAGAATTTTAAAAGTAGAATATGGTAATACACTAGGTACAAATATATGATCATACTTTTTTTTTTATAGACAAGAGAAGTACCATGAACATTTAATGCTTATTAATGATTTTTAACATGAAATATAAAGAGTCTATCATTAATTACAGTGGGTGCTTTAGTTTGATAGAGTTCATGAGTAATGTAATATGAAAATAAATGTCAACTGTCAATTGTCTTGACAGAAAAAAAACAAGCTTCGTTTTAAAGTAAACTTTAAAAGTAAATTGCAGTAAACTAGTAATTATTTTTATGCAAACAACGTCGAGTTCATAGTTTTAGTATGTCTTATTAAAACTTCTCCTTTTACTTGTCTAGGGTTAGATACCCCTTGCCTGGATGGACAGGCAGCTGAAACTTTGATGTGGGTGCGTTGACGCCAACCCTAATGCTCCTGGCTCTAAATACGTATTACATTCAAGTTTTATGTACTTTATGATTTATATACAGATTCACTAAACAATTAATCTCTATGTTTTTTTTTTTTTTTTTTTATGAGATTCAGTGACAAACGAGCAGACGGACCACCTGATGGAAAGCAGTACCTGTCGCCCATAACACCTACGGTTCATGCACTTAGGTTTTAAGTAACAAAAATGCAGAACCACAGGTGCGTTGTCACTGTGAGGACTAAGATGATATGCCTCTTGCCTGTAATTGCGCTGGCTACCTTATCCTTCAAAACGGAACACAACAATGCAATCATTGTTGCTTGGCGGCAGAAATAGATAAGGGGGTGGTACCCATCCAGTCGGACTCCTCAGGCTTGACAGAGTCCTACCACCGGTAAATAATAATAATATACCTACGTATGTGATTTATAAATTTATTTTAATATTAAATATTTATTTTAATAATGAATATGTCTAGATGATAGAATTTGTGGCCATATACAAAATAAATGATTCGGTATTCTTTGCATGATGTTAAACGGCTATACCGAAACAAAACAAGTTTATTAAGTCCAAACAATTACGGGAATAGAATCTGTGTATATTCAAAGATTATTAATCCTTCACCTACATTCGTTTATTTTAAACACTTTTACGGGGGCTATTGTAGACACATTTAAAAAAAAAAAACAAAAAATGAAAATATTAAGAACGCAATGTGTTTAAGTATAGTCAATTTGAAGGTAATTTTAAAAATAGAACATTAGTTAGGCAAAGCCGCGGGCTGTACTTGAGAATATTCAAGGGATAGTGTAAGGCGTAAATCTAATGATCAACAATTACAAATGTCGGCGCGTCGTGTGTTTCTCAGTACGATCACGACCGCTCCGCCCTCACTTCGCTCCCTATCAAGATCGTATGTTACAAGTTATAGGAAAATTATCATTTTAAATATATATTTTTAAAGATGTACGCCACATCCGTTGGTTATTATGCAAAAAAAAATCATAATCGTGCGACTAAAATAATTGCGAAAATGGTATGTACTTTATGTTCGTTACTCATTCACGCTGAAAAGCTGGACTGATTTCGATGAAATTTAGTACGTAAGTAGACTATTACCTGGAAACACTAATCGGCTGATGTTAGGCAATTAGGAACGCACACAAGCAAAGCGATGTCACTAATCTATACTATATTATAAAGACGTAAAGTTTGTGAGTTTGTGAGGTTGTAGGCGGTAATCTCTGGATCTACTGAACCGATTTAGATGAAATGTGGTAAGCAGATAGTTTGAGACGCTGAAAAGGACATAGATACAATGGTTGGTGTCGTGGGACACCAGGTAGGAACGAAGTTCCTTCGGCTAATGTAGAATTGACACAACTTGCAAAAAAAAAATCGTGCTCAATTTTATGTAGGTTTTCTTGATTTTTCTCTTAAATTTTGCTGATTAGTTTTTATTTAAGTACAGGAAAGTATTTAGGAAATTCAGTATTTTAGGAAAAATAATAAATTACGTAAAATAAAAAAAAATCGTAATTCAAATTATCAACTAAAATAACAAAATATGTCTCTTTATTTTTGTTTGACAACATAAAATTACATAGAAATAGAAATAATTACAAAAAACGAAAAGAAAGAGGGAGAAAGAGAAAGATATTATACACTACTCGCTTGTGTATACGACTGTCGCGCCTGCGCACTTTTTCTTACGCACTGTTCATTACGCTCTTTTTCTTACGGTTTTACTATCACATTTTTTTCAGTTCGGTCGCGCAGCAAAATCCCTATCTCCTCCAAGCCTGCCGTAAGGAACTTCGTTCCAAAAATACTTTTTATCTCGGAAATCATCCCTTAAGGGGGTGAAAATTGGGATGAAAGATTGTATGGGGAATCAAACTAGGGACGAACCCGAGCATAGCGAGGGTGTTTATCAATAAATTCGATTTGAATTAATTTCAATTTTAATATTTTAATGAAGAACGAAGAAGACACAATGTATTTATCCATATAATGAGATTTGTGATTACATGAGAATAGATAAATCGATTCTAAAGCCTGGATTTATTACTAACATACCTACTATGTAATGATTTTTTATACTGTTACTAAACTAAAACCAAAATATTTACCTTACTTAATATAAGTGTCGTTACAACCAGATTCACTTCATTTCTATCGAAATAATACTTACTGGGTCTGTTTAATATAATCTAAAAATTGAATACCTGTATAAAATTATAATAAAAATCATTAAGAGATAATTTGTATTTTTTTTAATTTGTTTTAAAAATACCACTTTCAGCCCGCGGCTCCATTTGCTTAATTTATTTTTGTATTATTCGCCGTATTGTAGCGTGACGTTAAATAGCCTATAAAATGGACTGTAGTTTCAGAGATAAGCGCGCTCAAACTAGAAAAAACTACGAAATAAACAATTTCTTCCGTTTTATATAATACTATAGATTACCATTAGAATTGTTATTATAATTACTATAATAATTTTTTTTGTAACCGCCGATTGTTTAAACATTAGACTGGATAAAAATTCAAAATTATAACAGCCAATATTATCATTTTGTAATGATTACGGGACTAATGTCTAATGATTAATGATAGCTTTACTGTCTTTAACAAGAGATATCGGCCACGATTTCTTAATTCTGTAATTAGATGAGGCAAGGAGAGCAAATTTGGGATGAGTGATTGTTCTTATTCTGATCGTGATCGTGATCACTGATTTATAAGATTTGCGGACAAGAGGTGAATAAGTTCGCACAGGGTAATAGCTACAATTCTACACAGCCAATGTAACAGAAGCTATCATATTTATGATGTAGATACTAGCGACTTACTCTCGCTTTGCTCACATGCCTTTTATATCTATACATATAATAAAACTGTAGAGGTCGAATGAGGGGGATGTAAGAAGAGAAATAGAACAAATCCAGAATTTTTTTCAATTTTTTTGTTTCTCTGCTTGTCTGTTTGTACGGGTTAATCTCTAAAACTCTAAGACCGATTTAAATGAAATTTTGTATGGTAGTACCTCATATCCTCGATCAACATTTTAGATACTTTTCATCCCGGTAAATTAAAGAGTTCCCGTGGGATAGTTAAAAAACTTTTGTAACTTATACAGCTTGGTATACAAAGAGTGTTGATTAGATCATAATAAAACTTTACAATAATACAGTTCAAAATATACGGTTCCCGTGGGTTAAGTTTGTTTTTGTTTGTCTAGAGGCGAATCCGAGCGAAGTGAGGGTGAGCCACTAGTTTTTTAATAGGTATCTAGTAGTAGCTTATATGTTACTACAGTTCATAGACTATATGAGTAATCATCCAAATTTCTCCAGCCGTTTCAAAGTGAAAGACTAATAAATGTATATATATATTTTATACGCATTTACAAACTTTTGCATTCGTAGTAGTGTGATTATATGTATGTTCATTGTACATACGTAACTCACTATAATTACACTGCGTTTTGTTATACTTAGTTTAACTAAAATAGATGACTAAAATAGATATACAAAAACTTTATTTTTATAAATGTTGATTGATTTATAACAACAATCGTTATTCAATGAACCCTAAATGTATGTAGATACCTAATAAACTTTGAAATTATACGTATTTATCAATAGCTTTATTATTGAATATTACGTTTTCTAGATTATATCTTACGCAGAAGTAAGTGGCGAAACATCAAATACTAAGACGTATTTTTTTTTGTTTATAAAACATTTTATATACACATACCTAGTTTATTCTCTCTATACTAGACATTTTGTTAGAAGCAAAATACGTTAGATATTTCCCCACTATTTCTTACATAAAAACAAACCAAAAACTATTATCCTTTCCCCAAATTTTGTGCTTATTTAAAGCACCAAAACGTACAAATGATTTTATGATAATGAACATAATTCGGCTACAAATAACACGGTGTGAGTGCGCGTATCGCATCGGCGTGGCGGCGTCAAAATTACCGATTGTGGCCGTAATATGGTGTAAAACATGCTATAGCTGGGAAAGTAGATCGATGATATACATATTTTGTTTTTGTTATAGATTATTTTGGTTTTCATTTATTTTAGATATGAAATATTTCATATATGTAGATATAAATATGGACATTTTAATAACGAACTAGGGGGCTTAGATAAGATGATATTCTACAATCGTTTACGAATAGGTATAATTATATAATTCCCATTTGGGAATTACATATTGTATTTGTAAATATGCAAAGGCCTTTTAAATAAAACTATCTTTTCGGAATTTTTCATGAATTTATTTTGACTTTTGGTTCCTGACGTTTCGAATGCTTTACAGCAATCATAGTCACGGGAGATGAGAGAGTCCCTAATAATTTAAGCTTTCCAGAATTTGTTTCATAAATCATATGAAGTTCTAAAGCAGACACGTTATGTCATCATGGCGTCTTCCGCCCTAAATAGCTCCCAACACTAGCCATAAATTACTCAATTATCTCGACCATATAATTAACTGTGTATGAAATTTTTAATAATCAATCTCTGGACAGAAAGTACAGTTAGACACAAAGTTACATAAAAAATAATGAGCGCATTAGAATATGTGAAGTGTTCGAAGCTTTAATGTGATGGTAGAGCAATGCAAACAGCGTGCTTAATAACTATTACCTAGCGATATGATAACTATACTTGTGGTATTGAATAATAACTAAGATATTTGAGGTTATGGTATACAAATCATCTACTACCTAAGAAAATTTATAAATAAACAATAATATAAAAGATAAAATTCAAACTAGGTTTTATGAGTGGTTCTTTTAAAGGTACGAGTGCGTAGGTTTTTATAAATGCACTAGCGACTCACCCTCGCTCCGCTCGGGTTCGTCCCTACTTACGTTTTAAGGTTGAGTATAGATTTCTCAAAGATGAGATATTTTCACACAATAAAAAGTATCCTATATGTTGACCCGGATAACCAGCTATCATAATACCAAATTTCATCAAAATCCCTCCAGAGATTTTTCCGTAATGCGGTAACAGATAGACATACAGACGAAAATTCTAAAAACTATCGATTTGGCCTCTGTATCAATAATAATGTCTATTTCAATAAGATTTTCCAAAAAATATGTAACGTACAGATTTGGCTTAGTTATATGTATAGATATAGGTTTCTTTTTTATAAATATTTAAGGTAACATATAACATTTTTAAGTATTCAATTTAATATTTAATTGCTAGTATATCTCTTGTTTCGATGCCTCACTAACACGAGTTGCATGATTGTATTGAAGATCGTGACAGATGTTCAGATGCGATCGTGTGAATTTGATAGTGAAATATAATGTTTGAAACGTCTTACTACCGGTACTGATGACAGAACTGTTTCATAATGATATATAATAAATCAGTCTATTGTTACGGTGAAAATTTTTATATGAGTATGTTTGTTACTATTTCTAATAATAATAGTGTCCTCTCAACTGATTTCGGCCATGGCAGTTAATTTCATTGAGACTAGCCATCTGCGCAGGAGATATTATAGTGTACAAGTCTGCCCGCAGCAAGTGCACTCTCTATACCTTCTATAATAATCGCAGTACACAGAAAAATCTGAAAACCTGGAGTAATATATAGGCTTCAGTTAGGCAACTAGGGATGAACCCGTGTAAAGTGAGGGCAAGTCGTTACAGATTATAATGTACCTATACATAGGGTAAGAGTCATTCACCTAATTGACTAAACATGAAATCTCAAAGTCTACTTGACCTAAGAAACTGAAATTTGGCAATTTGTAGATAGAAGACGTTAGCTACGAATTATTAAACTGGGCCGATTTAATGGGGTCTAAAGGCTATTAGAAGTTTATATAAAAGATCTATGTTTTGCTACTAGGAACGAAAAATAAGTTATACTGGCTGTAGGTAAATAAAAAGGCTACGCTATAACAAAAAGGTTTTTGTTATTAATCTCTACTAAAATTACAAGTGTGTTAAATATACAAACACATTTGTTTGTATATCTAACACTTTTTCATGCAAGGTAGTAACGAAATAACGATATTTTTTAAAACTAGATAATATGTTTATGAGCAGAAATATATATATGTATCTATATGGTACTTATTACACAGATACATCAAGTGATTTTGCTGGAATAGGTATTATTTGCCAAAAGTAACATCTGATAATGTTGTAATATTATGAATTCGAAATTTAAAATTAACTATTTATTAGTACTGTTATTATGTACTTATATAAATCTAATGGCTTAAAAAGGATATCATTTAGGTTTTTATTTTATATTATCAATATGAGTAATAAAAATGAGTTTGTTTTGATTGAGTATATGTAGATATGTTTTGACTTATGTTTTATAAAGTATTGAGGAAATTTGAGTGTTTAAAATACCCTAGTTAGTTTTCGATAGACATGTGAAGTCTTTCAACCCGCTTGCCTAACGTGGTGGACCATGGCCTGATGATGGTCTCCATCGTGTTATAGGGCGACCCAACAGTCATTATTGTAAACGTTACAAATCAAAAATAAAAGTTACAGAGTAAAAAAGAAAAAAAAAGCCTCAGTAGTATTATTTCAATGGCAACATTTTTTGTGCTATCTCTACCATAGCTCCCGAAATCATGTCAGTCTTCGACAAAATAATCCTTACATACCTGTCATGTACAAGATATGAGTAATGAGGGTGAAAGTCATGTAGCACATGTTTTTAATTATAGCAATGCCCACTGTATCTCCTAACTACTTTCTACTCACGATTTAACACCATGTAGGTAAATGTATTAAAGCTAGCTTATTCTTCAATTCCTGACCTTTAATTTTTGACCTTTAAGTTTTTTTGTCTTAACTTATTGTAAAAAATTGGGGTTAAACGTTAGAATTGTACAGTATGCCTGTGCTTACGAGTTTGATTCTTGTACAGAATCAATACCTACATATATGTACTTACATAAATCGCTATGAAATTTTGCTATTTCCTGAACTAAACTACCTCCAATTTTTTTATTTTTATTTTTATTTTTTTGCAATCAAAAGCAAGGTGCCACTAAACAAACGAATTGAATTGAAGACGAATGCACTATAAAGTCAAATTACTTAGATTAATTTTATAGTATGTATAATTGCTTCTAAGCACGTTTAGGCATTAATTGTCATAATTATAAGTTCTAAATTAATTTATTTAAACACAACTTATTTCACCTTTGCCCATTAAAAAGCTCAGAAAAACAAACTTAACTTTATAATTTTATTAATGTTTCATGGTAACTAACTCGAACTCCCATGGGTAGATATTAATTTTCCGTACATTTTGATACATGTAACATGTTATGAAATATTCTCAAGTTAAATGACGTAACCCTCCAACGTCACGTTCCCGGCGACCCTGTTTAATTACTGATGGGTAGAAATATTAATGAAGTATCTGATACAGACATATTTAAAGGTTCCTCGACTTTTGGGACTTCATATGTCTGAAAGCGTTTCGTAATTCAATAAGCTAGGGTGAAAAGTACGACCATGTTTTAAATTGGATGCGGAAAAATAGTACCTACCTGTACCTTATTTTGTATGGAAAAACTTGTTAATTTAATGTAATATTTATACCAATATTTACATTTTCTATTGACTATAATGTCAAAATCTTGAGTTTCTCGCACTTTTTAATAAAAAGAGACAAAATATTTTGTGCGTTCGTTTTAATAATGCTTGACTATAGAAATGACTCAAATTTTTAATTATCTACGAAACTTACTAATCTCGTAGTAACAGGCTACTTTCACCATATTATTATATATTACAGAATTATTAATATGATGTTAAGTCATATTTAAACTTATTTGTATTAAATATAATGTAATTATTAAAATTTAAAATATCTATATCTATATATAAAAGGCAAAAGTGATTGACTGATGTATCAACGCACAGGCCAAATCCTTAAGGCTAGAAAAATAAAATTTGTACACGTTTTCCTCATATGACGAGGGCATCCACTAAGAAAAGATTTTTCAAAATTCAAACCCCAAGGGGGTGAAATAGGGGACAAAAATTTTTTTATGAAACTTTTTATTCCTTGGACATATTTGCATAAAATTTGGTTTTTCTCGTAATTTGATCACGAGCGAAGCCGCAGGTTCTGCTAGTTTTAAAATAAAACATAAGTAGATACAAACTGTTCTTCCATCCAATACCTTATTTATAAATAACCAAACACAGTTTAACGGCTATATTTCAAAAGGTAAATGAAAAAAGTTGATGTTCAAAGTTGGTATTAAAGGTCTACACGCAATTTTGTCAAAATTCACGAGCATTAATATCAATATGTGGGGCAAAAAGGCCCCGTAATATCCTCCGGGTCCCTCCCGGCTTTATTTATCAAAGCCGACCCATAACCCTTTCGTCGTTACGCGAATTAAATTTCTTTTGCCGTCATTTCCCGTGCATTATCTCGGTTAAAATCATAATGGGACGCGAGTCCCACAATGGCGGGGCTTGTTTAGCCGGGTTCATTAATGTTAGCTGAAGAATTTTATTAAAATGTAACGTCGCGCTTAAGGGTTAAGGGACGGGGATAAATAATGAAATGAATAGAGACGATGTTTTAATGTAATTGTTAATTTTAAAATCAGAATTCACAGTCGACTCTACGTACATTACGAACATGCTTCTACATATAATGCCTTTATATAATGACTCCAGAAAATATTTATAAATATTTTTATTATTAATGTTAGGAAAAATGTAATGTAAACTACATTTCTGCATTTTAATAAATTCAAACTATACATACACTATATATATATATATATATATATATATATATATATATTGCGCGTGTATATTTGTTACTCTTTCACACTGAAACGGCTGGACGTATTTGGATGAAATTCAGCACGTAAATAGAGTATAACCTGGAGTAAAAATATGCTTCTATGTATACGAGCGAAGCGATGGCAAGTCGCCAGTATAGTATAATAACTCTATCGACTGATTAATTATTATACTTTTAAATTTTCTTACAAGGAATATGCTTATAAAGCGTCTCTTGAATTATTTATCTCCCAGGCACTCAAACTTCGCTAAGCTTGGCCAACTGGCGCACATTATAATAATGAGTTTTCAACAGCAGGCATTTTTTCTAAAAAAACCACATTAAACGACTTTGCGTAAATTTCTAAGCAAGATGCGGTAGAATATACTTATATACTTCAGGTTTCTTGTTTGTTCACTTACCGCAAGTGTCAATAAATTGTATCCTTAAAAAAAGCTTTTTTACTTGGAAGATTATGAAATAATCTATACTCTTTACTATTTAAATAGTACTTTTAAATATTTATTTATACTAAATTTTATTAAATATTACCAAAGAATTATAGTCGGCCCCTGTTTCGATCAAGCCTCTGTCACTGGAACCTTTTGCTCTATCTATATAAAATGAAATTTCTCCAGACCATAAAATATCTTTATGCAAAAAATAATTTGATTCTTGCTATTCAATAGGCAAACTTTCATAAATAAATCTACTGATAGGAAATTACAGATTATTTGAATTTGGTGTATTATGTATGGAATAATTCTAACTCAAAACATGTCTCTCAGTCAGTCATCTCTTATATAGTTGAATAATTATATGTATACCAGCTCTAGTATGTTTTTAACTGACTTCCAAAAAAGAAGATTACCAAAAATAACTTATTAAGATTTCCCAACAAATTAGTATATAAATTCTTTATGTATGTTTGTTCACGCTTTACTCCGTACTAGTCCGAAGAATCGGATCGTGGCCATCCTTTTTTTACTTCAATTTGGGTAACAATAAGAGTTCATCAAATCGATTCATTTGTTTTTATGATATGTACTGATGGGGGTAAGTCTAAATAAAGGTCTAGCTTGTGGATACGAACTACGGGCGTGGTGTCAAAAGGAAAAACATCTCAAAACTCTTATGTTACTTATTACAAAAAAAAAAAACAAAATAAAAAAGTAATAAAACATATTTTCCGCTATAGGTAATAGGCTGTTGGACATAGCAGCATATTATATAATATTTACTATCAATGCGAAAGTTTGTCTGTATGTACATGTTTGTTATTATTAACGGCTGCAAGGATTTGGATGTTTAGTATACAAATAGGACTTTGAGTAACAAATAAGGTATTGCTAGATATCCAACGAAGCGGGGATAAGTTGCTAGAGGCTAATATATATGAAAAGAAATATTATTTATTACATAATATACATAGATATGGATACCTCTTTCTATGCTCAATTTATGAAGATGTTTATGATAAACAGTAATAAATCTCAAGTAGTAGAGTGGCCAAACCCTTCCTAAATTCTTAAGAAAACAGCCAAAGATTCCAAAGTAAACACTTTAGATGCCCCCCTAATCTCCCCTCCAAATTGCTTGCCGTCTACAATATTTGCATAACTCATTACGCTGCATCCATATTTAATTAGAATATTTCCTTCTTTCAGAAGCTTTATTGCCAATAATGATTTTTGTGATGTAAATACCAACCTACAAACGACATCTTTTAGTGCAGCTTTAATTTTTTTAATAGTGATTTTTAGAAGTAAGTTTCATTTAAGAATAGTTTAGAATTGTATTTTGATTTGACTGCTTTTGTTTGGTAAATAATAAATATGCGTACTTATAAATATATACTCGTATAAGATAGATTAAAGAATATAATGATGATGGTACTTGTCAATTGTTCTATGTACTTTTTTATGTAATAAATAATCATTGAGCTTTAGAGCTATTTTCTTTATATTCTCGGATCCTAGTGCCTTTCTTGATATACATATATAATATGTATAATATTATGTATACGTACATAAGGCAATTGCTCTTCAAAATAATTTTATCTGCAAATCTATACATATAATAAAATTCTGAGTCGAATCTGTACATTATATATATATTAGAAAATCTTATTGAAATAGTCATTATTATCGATACAGAGGCCGAATCTATAGTTTTTAGGATTTTTGTCTGTCTGTCTGTTTGGGAACATACCCCGAAGAAACTACGGGACGGATGTATGATGATAGCTGGTTACCGGGTCAACATATAGGATACTTTTTACCGTGGGAAAATATCTCATCTCCTAGAAATCCATACTAAACGTTCAAACGTAACTAGGGATGAACCCGAGTGGAGCGAGGGTGAGTCGCTAGTTATAATATATAGAGTTTTATGAGTAGGAATAGTAACGTTTGTTTTATATTCTTACTAACATAATAAAAGTTAAAGGCTTAGGTGTGTGTAACGTATTTTCTAGATATAATGATGGATCACACGATTTTCATCATTATCGTCAATAATTTTTCTGTAGGATTTAAATACAATACAAATAGTTATTTAGTGATGTGCTAGATTGATTGGTCACTAGAGAAAAAACGAATTATTTATCTAAAATTATTTATATTTAATATAAGAACTCCTTTCAATTTAACTTTTTGGTATTCTTAAAATAAATATTAGCTATAAGTACTTGAGCGTCCACAAACGCGGGTGCTTCAAATCGATTGGCATTTACTTTTGTTTCACAACTCCTGAAGAAAATCAAATACTGCTAATGGTTGAGTAAATTTGACATTGGTTTTATAGAACCCTTATGAATTATATCTATCAAGTTATATTAATGCTTCTATAAAAGTTAGCTTTGTAATTAATATAAGAAGTAAGATTATAATTAAATAAATAGGTACTCTTATAATAGGTAACTAGTGATCTTGCAAATAGGTACTGACAAAATAACATTAAAACAGTTTAGTAATATAGGATATTTTTTAATGAAATTAAACACTCAGGACATTTAGGTCTCCTAATCTCGATTCTAATAAATCCATTCACTTCAAACAGCGGCACTCATACTAATACCCGTGACTCAGACGCTATCCAGCACGCGGAAATCAAAACCTAAAATTACATAGGATCGCAAAGATCTAAGCTAATACGAGTCAATTCTAGGAACAGTATTTTCACTTAGATTGATGTCTTGAGTTGTTTCTAAAAGTAACTAGTGGTTTCGCTTTCTAACACTTTCCAATGAATTTTTGTTTTCAAACTATAGTGCCCATACTATTTAGTACTAAAAGAAGTTGCAATATACACTTATTCTATACATATAATAAAATTCTGATTCGAATCTATACATTAAATATTTATTTACGATAAAGAGGCTTAACCTCTGTAGAATTTGTCTATAAGACAGACAGACGTCTTTGAACGCATCACGAGAAAACCACTAAACAGATTTTGATGAAATTTGGTATATTTGATGATAGCTAACCAGCTATATTTTACCCGGATAACCATGCGGGTTAACTTATAAAATACTTTTTACTGCAGGAAAATATCTCATATCTAAGAAATCTGTACTAATTTTTAAAACTTACGTATGTGCGAACCCGAGCGGAGCAAAGAAGAGTCGCTAGTTTAATAATAAAACAGAATAAATTTGAAACCTATTTAGTTAAAAAATAATTATTTTCACATTAGCCTTCACGTTTTATTAACAAAAAATAGAAAAGATGATATAGACGGAATTATCAAAACATTCGATATCATTTCGTGGATTATATGTATGAATTATGTATTCATCATTGTATTGACAAAGTGCACTTAAAGCTAGGATTACAAAATGGCATACGTCGGTCCCGCACCCATACGAACTATTTCAAACAAAAGTATATTTTCATTAACTATCCTCTCTGCTATGGAAATATAGACTCTAGCACCTTGAATTAAAGATATGATTTTGAACTTTCAATGTTATGAATAGCACAAGTATTCAGTATTTGAATAGATTGAAAATGTATGGATATAGAACTGGTAGAGTATTGAAAGTGCTCTCGAGATCGGATTATGTGCGTTGGGTAGTGTCGCGTGATAGTTTTATGCATATCTTAGGCGACATTTTGATATATTTATTATTTCTTATTATTTTCCCACAGATAAAGATTATTTAGCAAATAATAATAGTTTATATTAATAAAGATAATTAATATATAATACTTGAGCAGATTTTCTTTATATTATATTTTTGAAATAAAATCTAACAATTATTAGATTTTTTTATTACATAATTCCTTTTTTTTACATTTTTTTTTTACAATTTGAACCTACTTAGTTTACCAATTAGCGTGTCATCTTCGTCATTTATTTTGGTGTTTCTATCAAAACTATAAATATAACATAAAAATTGTTACATATAAGATTAATTATTATTTAATATTAATTGTTCTTTAATATCTTAAACCATTCGCAATGACGACACGGTGGCAATGAATTCAATTTTAGCGGGGTTGGGTGCTATGGGAACAGCTCCCCCTATTGCGTTTCACTATACGACATAAGTAGGCGCATAATGACTATGTAAATCACTTTTACATATATTTAAATCTAATATTTTTTCAAAGCTCTTCAAAGCTCATCAATGCTTTTCTATATGTTATCTTAATAAATAGGTAGATCATTAAAGTAGGTATACTTAATGACTTACCGATGAAATGTAAGGCATCAATTTCTATTAATCTTTTTTAATTATATATACAATTGATTTTCTTTTAAACTGGACTGCTGTTTTAAATGTTAAATGTTTGTATATGTATGTTTGTTACTCATTCACGCCGAAACGTCTAGACGAATTTGGATGAAATTTAGTACAGAGATAGATTGTGACCTGGACAGGAGGAAAGCTACACTACATACTATTAGGCACCTAGGGGTGCAGTGGAGCGAAGTAAGGATAAATAGCTTGTGGTATTTACAAGTGAAGTATTTTCAAGCAAATATGTATACATATAATAATCATACTAATAAACATTATCAACGGCGTTGGGGAATTTTTAAGTTTTTAAATCAACTTTGTTATATAATAAGGTCATCATATTTTAATTTGAAATGATAAACATGATATATAATCTATGAAATCATAAATTTTGTTAAAAATCGTCTTGTCATTTAACTCAAGAACTATTACAAGTCTGTTTGACGTTAAGCAACATATAAAATTACAGGTATCCTATAGGCTACTTAGAGGCAGACAGATCTAGCTGGTTATTAAAAATCTCTTTCTGCTATCCACTTGTCAAACCTAATAAGCGCGTGTATAAGAGTGAAATAAAACCCGAGTCAGTCCCCTTATTTGCCAATTACATGTTTTTTGTTTGTGTCGAGGGTCAGCGTTTTAATTCTACGCCGGGGAGGGTGGTTTCTGACGACGCGTCACTTTTTATTTTACATGGAGATATTTGCATGGGGGTGAATGAAATACTATATGCTTATGTATTGAATTTCAGATTTCTTAAATTAATATATGTATTTATTACTGAATTTTAGCAGGTTAATTTTATTATTATAGTAGTATCTACGAAATGTGTTGACGATTTTACAATGTTATTTAAATTCGTTATCAATAAAATAAATTATTCCTAAAGGCATATTTACACATTTTTTTCTATTAAGAATATAATTTTATATTTCTCCTTTATCAATAAACCGAAACAAATACATACTTAAATATTATATATAATTGTATTATTTATTATACAACTTGTTTGTCCCGTGATGTCAACAGAGTAAAGCCCTTGGCCCTACCAATCAGAGCCCTCCATTCCTGCATGAGGGTAGTTATTATTTTTAATCCCATAATGGCGTCCCAGATTTCATTACAGGGGCTGCACTGATTAAAAGGGTGAGACGATTCATTTTTTTCGATTGTAAGCTTCATTTTTAATGGTGATTGATATATGACGAACAAAGTGCCTCTATCTTTACCATAAAGTATGTTATATGAATCTTAATAAAAACAACTGTTTTGCATTTACGAATATCACTTTGGAATTTGAGTAAAATATTTTAATATGCATCTAATTGTAAATTTTATCTTAATTAAAACGTTCTTTTTTATAATATTGTACATTTTTAAGAGTGACATATATGAATAAAAATCAAATATTTGAAGCAACTTAACGTGTAATTAATTAAAAAAACCAACCTTATGTCATCGATTAGTCATAATGAGTGGTCCAGGATTGATGCTGTATGATCAAAGATCATCGTTGCGGCTTTCTTTGCGTCACATTAACGCTTTTTTCTTGTAACATAACATTTTCACAGTTGACGGTGGCGGCATCTGGTCGGGACAGCTATTAGCGTCCTGCAAACTGTTTAAAAGCTACCGGGGTTCGCTCAGTAAATGTTTGCACGGGATGTGGACTTAGGAATGGGAATGGGTGGTATATGGTAATTAAAGGATGCCACGAAAAAAGGATTAAAGGATGAAATGCACTTTGTTTTGTCCTTCTATTTATGTTGCTTTACCAAAAAGAAAGTGCCAAAGTTATCCGTTTAGATAAGAATCCTTTCTTATAAACATTTTATTTAGGTAAGTTACATATGATTACTTATTAAGTATAAAATTATTTTTATGTATAAATAATAGTATTTGTAGCTAATAATTATATCTTGAATATTTTTATGCATGTGGCATGCAGCAACAAGTTTTGAAAATTAACAGAAATATGCTTGGAATTCACATTCTTTTATTACTAATAGTAAACTTTGTAAAAAGGTCCAATATCAATTTCTAGTAAAATAATGTCTTATTTTATAAATATGTACCTACAAAAGTATTAAAAGGTACACTACACATCTCCACGTAGCGCCGCGCAGTGGAGGTCTCTCCGCACTACTAATAATTTGTATACACAAATCTACCTTTGGAGAGCCGACTATATGTATAATTCAAAAGTAACAAAAATTTATTAAAAATGATCTGCTTTAATTTCTTATAAAACATACATATATTTGACTTAAAATTTAATATGTATAAATATTATTAATTGTATTACTTCACTAACGACACCCTAAAGTTTGGTTGTTTTCCTAGGTCTCTAAAACAGCCTATATGTTACTCCGGGGCTAGTCTATCTGTGGATTAAATTTCATCCCAATCAATCCAAAGCCGTTTCAGTGCAAAAGAGTAAAATACAGACAAATTACAAAATTTCTCATTTACGATAAGTCATATCATTTCATAGATTTTATTATGGTGTATTGATTATATCCATCTATTATAAAAAAAAACGATATTAGAATATAACTTACATATAAATAAAAAATATGTTGGGACACTAACACACAGCACCATCTAATTCCATGGTTAACTACGAGACTGTGTTATGGACACCAGATAATTGATACACTACACATATATAACTTTAAATACATACATATTATAAATATAAAAACCCATGACTAGAGTACAAATATTCGTTCGCTCATCACATAAATGAATGCCCTCAGTGGGACTCGAACTCGCGTCCGCTGGCACAGCAAGTAGGGTCACAAACTGAGTCAAACATGTCGTCAAATATGAATAAGAACAATTATGTTCATCAAATGCATTTAAAATATTTAGTATTATTGGATACTTAGTATGTACCTATATCATAAAAGGTGTGCAATACCACGAGATAATGTTAGTAGATGAATTTCATAGTCAGTGAGTACTGAAACTAAAATGCGAGAGAAGTCGCGGTAATAAGTTGACTTAAGTTGTTCAAATAAGCTAATGCAATGTTTACGCGTGGACAGGACCACCGTCGGATGTTTAAACCTTTAACTGCGATGGCTACTTTACAATAAAAATGAGGCGTAATGTATGGATGTAAAAACCCTGTTGGTTGTTAGTTATGATCGTAGGTGTTCCGCTTAGAATATCTTCTACAAATAGACAGAGTGTGGTACTTAATTTAATATTATGGTGTTTTATCGCTTTTGGTGTTTTCCTTTGAGGTTAAGAAAAGAGACTAGAAAATGCTGATTTTCATGGTCCGGTACCTCGCTCTTAGGTCGCATTATCTCTATAATATTTTAAGCCCTATGTAAATTGAGTCTTAAAAGATTGACAAAGCAATAAGCTCTTCACATATATTTTTCTTATTAGAAATCATATGGCAAAAACTTTCAAATTAAAAAAAAAACACTAATTATTTGAATTTACATACCTGTAAATTATCTTTACATATTATGTAAAATAAATATATATTTAAAATATGTATTTAACTTACAAATTAACTTAAGACTTTAATTCTGATTTTTATAGATGACTAAATATTAATTTTATTTTTTTACTTCAATTTATTGTACCGCTAAGTTTTATTTTTCCATAAAAATGGCATTCTTGAAATTAGTAAACATTTGGAAGTCATGACATGCTATAAATCCTTTTATTGCATACGGTTTTTGTCACATTTTATTATTTTGACACAACAGTTTGCAATTGTATTTGAAGTAAGTTATACAAGGCAAAATGTTACTTTATGCTTTTATAATAAAGCATATAATAACCGAAACGTAAGTACTTTGTTATCGTAAAAAATGGGATGATTCACTTTGACGCATAAAAGTTACGAATTAAAAAGGACAACAACGGACAAAGAATCCATTTTGCATTGTACTGTGACAGTCTCCCTTGAGGTGCCGCTTTAAAGAGCTTAAAATATGATAGATGATAGAAATGGCATATAATATTAGTGATCCACATTCACGCCCTTCTATCTGTAAATGTACTTCATTCTTTAGTTATATTTTTCTTACATTCTAATATGGTTATATAACTCATAGATAAAAATTTCTCTATAAATTATTTACGTACAAAATTGAGTCTTAAAAGTATATAAATTTTGTGTGTATTTTTATTGTTAAAACCTTTCCAATTTGAAAAAGAAAAAGTTGATTATTTAACTTTATACCTAATACGTACTTTATAGACATAAAATTACCTCTAATAATACTTTTAGGAAATTTAGCATAAAATTGTTTTATATTAGCATCCGCTAAGTAAAGGTAGAGAAATAAATAAATTTTGCCGCTTCTACATTTTGGTAGATCTTTAAAAAAATGCATCAATATTTCTTTGTACCGCGTAAATTCGGGTTCACAGTGTCGCCGATCGTTTTAACACTGCCTCGCTAATTGGACACTTAAGGGCTCACAGGCTAAAGGCAGTTTATCCGGGACACGAGGAGACCGTCACGGACAGTTGTGATGTAGCCGATGTCTTTAAATATACTTTAATAGAACAGATTATACAAATAGTATAAACTGATTATAAAATGTTGACTAAGTTAGGAGATAACGCTACCTATATAGATTGGAATGCTAATAGGATTACTTATTAAGTAAGTAATGATTATGCTTAAAAAGTTATTCTGTTTTATTTTTTTCTTATTCTATTGTACTTTGATATGAGGGAAAGTATTAAAAAGGACGTACACCCAGACAACACAGTGGATAAAAAATTAATTACAGCCGTTTTTAGTTATATAAAAATGGATACTTTCAGAATTTTTAGTTTGAAATATAATAATAACATAATTAATACAACAATTTAGATGGTAAATCGATTTGCAGATAAAATTTTAAATGCAACTCTCAGTGTTTTTATAATAGTCCTCCTGTTCAAGTTATTTTAATTAATATACTATGTAAAATATATATTTTTTTTATATTTTTTTTTCTTCTTTATAGTAGGTACGTTAAATCGTGTACGTACAAAAATATTTAAATAATCTTTTGGCGTATTTTAGTGCCGAAGTGCTAACAGATGATATGTGACAATTATCACTATCATCGTTTGATAAAATATTTGTGTAGACAACTCATTATATGTAGAAGTGTCATTGTGTTGCTAATATCATATTTAACGCAATGGAATTATAATATAGATCAAAACTAATGATTCAGTGATCAAATTTTTGAAACCTATCAATAACTAGCGACTCACCCTCGCTCCGCTCGGGTTCGTCCCTAATTACGTTTTCACGTTTAGTATAGATTTCTCAGAGATGAGATATTTTGCGGCAGAAAAAAGTATCCTATCTGTTGACCTGGATAACAAGCTATCATCATACCAAATTTTATTAAAATCCCTCCAGTGGTTTTTCTGTGATGCGGTAACAGACAGACAGACAGACAAAAATTCTATAAACTATAGATTCAGCCTCTGTATCAATAATAATGACTATTTCAATAATATTTTCCAAAAAATATTTAATGTACAGATTTGATTTTGATAGAATTTTATCATACGTATAGATGATGACTGAGAAATTAATTTAAATTTCGGTCGTTCAGGTCGTGTGATATCACGAAATTATTCTTACAAGCGAAACTCTAAAGTTTCATAACTTTTTCATTTGTTGAGATATTTTAATATTTCTTTCATATGTTTGTTATATTTTACTTAAATTATTATAATAATTACATTAAAAATTGAAAACTTCTCCATTTACATAGAGTAATGTAAAATAGAAATTATTATTTCTAACGTAATGTAAACAATGTGGAATCACAATTTTATATAGGAAAAAGAAACATATAAAATGAGTTCAAAATATTAATATTTAATGTGAACAATAAACCTGCAGGTAGACTACTTATGTATTACTATACACGTAAACGTGTACTTACATGTCTTAAAAAATATTTTAATCAAGTAAATAAAAAAGTATGTATAAGAATACGTTATTCTTACCTTTTTTAAATAATAACTGTCCAAAGTGCTACATTTTTATATTTAAACAAATGACTAAATCCACCTGTTAGTGTTTTTAAAATACAATCATATATCTACCTTAATTAAAGAAAAAGCTTAAATTGAAGGGCCAAATTTTGCTGTATTATTACAATGCTATAATAGTTTTGTTATCACCAGTTAGTTTGAACTATAGAAGGTTAAGCTTTGTAACAAAAATTAAAAGCAGACAAGGTCTCTGCAAACTGGTTAACCTGTACGACTTACTGTCATGCGATACGTGAATTATGCCGACTTATGGGGTAAGACATTTTGAAAGCTTTCATTATCATCGCTTACATTGGAACTAAGAACTGTACAACAAATAATATTATTTATTATTGTTCCATTCTTTTATTGAGACAGGTGATTTGGTGGTAGGTTGGTATAAAAGTGCCACAACTACTATACATTACCATCACGTTGTATAAAAGCACGCAAATCAGAAAGCTTGCTTGTATGTTTATTATGAAATAGATCACACTACCAAGAGGTTGCTCCTTTTGTCCACTGTGCTGTCAGAGAAGTACCAGAAGCAACCCTCATGGTACACCGTCCACCGGGGTGGACCTAATCTCAGTGTATCTCTTGGCTTCACGCCTGGCTGGATTATCGGACGCTAATGAGCCCAAAAACTACAACAAGATGGGGGCGTTAATAATTGCAACGCTGTTTCTTAATTTCTGCAATTAATACCGTTTATATCTATTTTTGCTATATGTGTACTGAAATTTCAATGAATAAATAAATAAAATAAGATTAATACACATCGATTCGATTATTTATCTTAATTTGATAATACCCAAAATGTGCTCCCTGATTCATGAGAACACATTATCAGAATAAAGTCTCAAAAGATGTGGAACACATTCGATTTGTTCAACGGCTTACTTGTAAAGTAATGAATATTCAAAATTCTATAATTATAATATTAATAGGATATGTCTTAAATAATATAATTAACGTATAGATTCCTATAGGATGGTACATAACCCTTCCTGTTTGAGCCGCGTCACCCTCAATTTGCAAAACAAATTAGCGCTCCTTGACGACGGCCCCTGCCTTGAATTTGCTTTGCTTAGATATACTTTACTGAATTTTGTATTGTTTTATGAAAAGTAAGTATAATAATTTGAAATTACCTACCTAATTATTTGTAAATAAAATTTATTGAAGCTTGAGTTTGTTAAATTATGTTTTCAGTTTCGTTGATAGAGACGTAGTTGAAAAATTGTTTTTGATAAATTGATAAAATATAGGTGTACATATAAATGTGACTTATTTCACCACCAGCTAGGCTGAAAAGTAGCTTTTAGTTTAGCTTTTACTTGGACATAAGCTTTTGAAGTGTCTGTTTGTAATGTCAAAATAACAGCTTTTTACTAAACGCATATGAAATTATATACGGTACTTATAAGAAAAGCATATTTTGTTTAATTTTTGTCTGTCTGTCGGTTTGTTCCAGCTAATCTTCGAAATATCTAAACCGATTTTGATGGAATTTTCACTGGCTGGCAATTTTCACTGGCACTGCTGAGGTTATAAGGAGTAATTTAGGCTACTTTTCTTTTAGAAAAAGAATTAGGGTTTTGCTCAAAAAAATTAAAATGTACTTAGGGACGCACCGGAGCGATGTCAGGGTGAGTCGGTAGTACAAAATAAAACAGTATGTATTAAACATAAATTCGTAGCCCCATGCTGTATATAAAAATTATCTAACAAATCAAAAAATATATTTTCGCAATTCAATACTAAGTCAATTTATTAAATGTTGCAGGTTAAATGAACAGATGGAATAGTTTAGTTATATGTTACCTGTAATAATTTTAGTAATTTTAATTAATTAATACATCATTATATTCTCAGTCAGTTATTATATAGTCTAGAGAGCTATCCTGGCCTTGTTAGCCTGAACATTTGCACATATTATTAGGGTGAAAATGTATGGTAACCTCATATTGTAATTTTTAATTCATTTTAAAAATGTATGCGTAAAAATACCTACATAAAAAATAATTGATTAATTTTATAAATATATGGTTTTATAAATATAATATTCTTAGTTAATACTAATAATAAAATATTTTGACTAACCCAAAAATTTTTATCCATTTAGTTACATACTAAATTAATCTCATACGGAAATCAAACCTAACTTTAAAGTTCGATGGAAATAATCCATCAAAAATACGTATATTTTAAACACTATTTGAAATATAAAAATATATCTATATTAAGCCTTGTGTGCAAGTTACAGCTTATCAAGTTACTACGTTAGCTGGATGTATGGAGCTCGTTAGTAACCAACAGTGACTAATGACCACGGTATCGGTGACCGAATATTGCATAACCTCATACAAGAGTTATTTGTATGTACCTATATAGATATTTGGTTATATATGTATTTAAGTTAAATATTTGCTATTTTCTCTAATTAATTATAATTAGAGTAAAAAGCGATTAGCTAAACTAAACTAGATTAAAGATCAATTGTTAGGTGTAGGAAATAGTACTAAGGTTTTTCCTATGCCTTTTAACTTTTTGCTACGCCAAAATCGCTCATTAAGCGATTAGGCCATTTCTAGTACATCTTCCTACAACTTTAAATATTATTATTTTTTTGGTTTTGTTATTTTTTAAATTATTTACTTATTTTTATACTAGAGCAAAATTAAGTTTTGGTACAACTCATGTAATTACAGTAATTTTTCGTATTTCTTCTTAACCTTCTTTTAGGTCCAATCTGAACCCGACTCACTACCGCCCTTTTTAAACATAAAAAAAGAAAATTCTTCTATTCAAAATTTTCAATATTTTCTAGTAATCTCTATTTCTTTATGGAATTGATCTTTCCTCTCCCACTCAGATTCACAGCAATTTACTAATAACTGTTCTTGTCGTTGTCAACGTATGATTGACAATTGTCTTAGAATGTACAAAGCATGTTTCAGACGTGCTAATTATGAATTAAAATTTTTGGTGCAAAGACGTTACACACTACGCGATATTATATTACTTAATTAACATAAAAAAAACAATACACTACAATCTGTACATAGAGTTAGATGGTTAGCATATATGTAATAAGAAAGGTGTTTTAAAATTAGTAAAATGGTGCCAAAATCACGAAACGCAAGAGATAAAGCCTGGTGATATATTAGTGGAAACTCCATGGAAAATCACAGCTGTGCGCTGTGATAACCTCATGCTAATGTCTTCCCAGATTGTAAGTAAATGTACGGTTTCTAACCAAAGACACAGCTTTGGTCTATTCAAGAGGTTTAGATGTGCATATTTTTATTGGAATCTTTTTAATTTGACTTGTTTTTTAATTTGTATTTTCAGTTCACTGAAAATCCATTTTTGAAATACTTTTTTGGTAATAATAACTGTGTAGCTCGGTGAATCTAATAATATCATTACAGCTGCTCTATGGTACCAACTATAGAGATGGTTTGATTATGGAGTCGGAAGGTGGTCTCAAGATTTTTTTTTTCTTAGTAGAGGCTATAGAATATTACTTCGACCATTTCTGGTCCATTGTGATCGCCATGTATTGATATTAAACAAATGTGGTGACTAGAACACCTTATATAAGTTTTTTTTTTCAAATAACATTAACTACTAAAGAGAGTATCATAATTTAAACATAAACTAATTAAACTCAAAACATTATTTCGCATTGGCATTTTTGATCCTCCTAAATTGCAAGATTTTTTTCATATATATAATTACATAAAAACTGCGATAAAATATTACGTTAAAGAACAAAAAATCTAAGGGAACCTATATGTTTATATTTTTCTTGACGCAAAAATTTGAAAGGTGTAGAAATGTATTATTTTCCTTAAGCTTTTCAGATTTCCGGAACTCATATTACAATACTAGCAATGTCAGATAAGAATCGTAATTAAGTTGTTAGCAGTCGTGGCTCACGACATGCGTGTATTTAATTTCTATATATATTTATGAAACGTGAATAGTTTTTATATTGACAAATTGTATTTAATTTTTTCTTATACAAATGCATTATCTAGGTTTTCATTCATTTAATTATATTCTAAAACACTGCAGTTATTTGAAATGAATTCAAAACTACTTATATAGACTAAGAAACCTGATAATTACTTATTAAAAGTAAAACAATATGTAATTAATGTTAAAATCATAATATTTTAGCGTAAATCTTGAAAAAAATTACACTTTTACATACATTTCAATAAAAGTAAATTATATTAAAAATAAGAAATAAACCATGGCCAAAGAGTAATTGAATAATTAGAAATACTCTAATACAATTGGACAATAGAAGTTAGAACTACATACATGATTAAACGATTGTTTAATATCAATGCATATTATTACATGTAATTCAATGAAGATCAAGAAAAAACTAAATTTCTCGAAAACATAACCTTTATTTTATAACTTAGTTAAGTATATAACCTATGACCCTTCCAATCATATCTAATACATAGTGGGTCACAGAGAAATATTTGTCGAGACAGAGCATGATTAACAATCACCCCCTGAATTAATAACCGTTGTAATTGAGATGTTTGCATTCCATCCCCTATTTGAGCAAGGATTCAAATTTAGTCAACCAAAATGCTGAGACGCCATTTCATAATCAGTTATTTGGGTGAAGGATTGTTCTATGTGAATTATTACCCATGTTAAGGGGCAATGGTTTAATGAAATATTTATAAGGCCTCTGTATCAGTTTTAAATCATATAAGCGAGATAATAGATCACTAGATTTTGATTTTTTCAATTATTAGTATTATTTAAAATTTTACAAACTGACACACTTAAGTTTTTTTTTTATGAGATTCAGTGACAAACGAGCAGACAGACCACCTGATGGAAAGCAGTACCTGTCGCCCATAACACCTACGGTTCATGCACTTAGGTTTTAAGTAACAAAAATGCAGAACCACAGGTGCGTTGTCACTGTGAGGACTAAGATGATATGCCTCTCGCCTGTAATTGCGCTGGCTACCTTATCCTTCAAACCGGAACACAACAATGCAATCTTTGTTGCTTGGCGGCAGAAATAGATAAGGGGGTGGTACCCATCCAGTCGGACTCCTCAGGCTTGACAGAGTCCTACCACCGGTAAATACCGGTATAGATTGTAAAAAATATTTTAAGTCAATTTGCACTACAGTTGGTAGAAAATAATTGAGTAAGAATAGTAGAAAGTAACTTATCTTCTAAGTTAGATAAATTAGCTTAGTAGTATAAAATTGTATAAAAATAATAACTGTTTATTATTTTTTTTAACAAAAAAATCTAAATTTTTCGCCAGTATAGCTGTATTCTTAAATACTGTAGGTACGTACGTAGACTATAAAATGAACCTAATAAGTATACTTAAAAATGTCTTCAAAATGTATTTCTATATTGTGAACTTTTCCATTCACCAAGAACACCAGAAGTTTCTGTGAATAAATAATAACAGTATCAAGACTCCAATAAATTTAACAATAAAGTAACAACAAGCTTATTTTCATTGAAATAATGTGTAAATCCATAAATATAAAATACGCAATCAAGTAGGTGTGAACGCGCCATCTCAGTGTGCCAGTCGAGTAATAAACGTAAATTGTATTGAATTCGATTGTTTGATCATAGTAAATAATAAATTCAATTATATACTGTCATCTCTGTTGAGATATCAGAATGTAGAGACTGCAAAATATTATACTTGTCATATTTTTTTATTAGTAGGTAGGTAGAGTTTGTAGATTAAAAAATTTACTGTATACAGATGTTTGGGTAAAAATCAGTAGATACGAGAATATACTAATTTTACAGGTTTGTTTGTGTGTGTGTTATTTAAAGCCACTTTTTGTATTAAAATCGTTATTTATATAGCTATACTATGCAATATAGCTATATTGTGCAATAACTTAAGTCAATTATTGTTTACATTTAAATGTAAAGTTAGAACCCAACTGAAAACTCAATTATTCTCAGTAACATGAAGATTTTTACAAGGCGCAAAATATAAAAATATAGACTAAAAATAATTAGATTACTCTCTATATAATTATAATTTTATATAATCTCGTTAAAATAGTAAAATAAATATTTCTGACGAAGTTCCACATACAAAGCTTTGCGTGACTTATTGGATAGCTGTCACTATGCCCTAATTATATTTTTACCGCAGCATCGATAAGTAATAATTCCAACTAGTTTACATCATTTATATATGTATCTATGTTACATAATAACTAAATTGCTGTCTGTATGTTGGTTGAGCTTTTTTAAATCAAGCTTTAACTCCTGTAAATCTATAGATCTCGAACTTGTTATCAAAACAAGTTATATATTGATATCTTGCTTATTCATTAACGATGTGTTTTAGATTATTTTTTATTGTAAAAAAGTTGATATCCCATGAATATGTTATCGGTACAAGAATAGTTATAAGCGCGCATTACATCGCGTGACCGCTCGAGCAGCTGTCATTGAGCCCCGCTCAAGCTCATCCTATGACATATGCAGTAATAATAATAAATATTTCACAAAGGAGCTTGGACACTACTATGTATTATAAATACGTACTTGACATTATTGTATTTAAGAAATGAAAGAGTAGGCTTTGTGATGTTCTTATTAATTATGTTGCTATGAGCACAATAAATATTTAGTTACGTTTATACGCTACATAAACATACATATGTAGGTACTTTTCCATTTCATGATTTTGGATGGAATATCTTATATATTTAAACGAACAATTCTTATATATTTATATCTTTTAAATAAAACTGTCTTTAAAATAACAAAATGAATTCAAATTTTGAAAATCAAAATTTGAATTCATTTTATCATTTTGTGGGTAGGCTGTCTGTAACAAATACGTATATAATGCCTTTGAGACATCTAACACCTTAGTCTCTACCGTGACCATGATTGCTGTAAAGCAATCGAAATGTCCAACCAAACCAAACCAAAAATCAAAATAAATCCGCGAAAAAATCCGAAAAGATAATTTTATTTAAATGTCTAATATTCGCGTAAATTTAAGAAAGTATTATTTATATCTTTATATCTTAATTTCTTTATTTATTTATACCAGCGATCTCGGAAACGGTTCTAATGATTTCGCTGAAATTTGGTATATGGGGGCATTCGGGGGCGAAAAACTGATCTAGATTAGTCTCATATCTGGGAAAACGCGTGTTTTCGAGTTTTCATACGGTTTTCTTTTGCATTATTCTACGCAGAATATGGTCGGTAATTTCTTACACTCGGATGTAAGCATCGTGGTCAAGCGGTCAAGGCGCAAGTTAGACAACACATATGCTGGGATCGAGTCCAGGTCGGAATACAAAGGTTTTACTTTTGTTTTTTTTGTATTTATTCAAGTTTTTAGTCTTTTTAATCTAAAAAATACGATACAACAGAAAAGAACTCCGAGCGAAGTCCGGTCGCCCAGGTAATTACTATAGAGCATGAAAGCGAAAATTTTGATAAGGAAATAATAATTTATTACTACACTCTGCTGTTTGTTTCAGAATTATTTAGAGGAAAATTTGAGGAAAACATATACCTATAAATAGAATTTACCTATGTATATAAAAAAATACTAGGTGTTTACAAATTTTTTTTTCATAACACTAAAGCTCTTCAATAGCTACTTAATAAAAAAAAGAAGAAAATCGGTTAACAAACAGAGGAGAAAAAGGTACTGAACTGTTTAATATTTGACGACATGTTTGGCTCAGTTTTTAGTGACCCTATTTGTTGTACCAGCGGTTGCGGGTTCGAGTCTCGCTGGGGGCATTAATTTGTGTGATGAGTACGAATGTTTGTACTCCAGTCATGGGTGTTTATATTTATAATATGTATGTATTTAAAGTTATATATGTGTAATGTATCAAATATCTGGTATCCATAACATAGGCCTGGTAGCTTACCATGGAACAAGATGGTGCTGTGTGTTAATGTCCCAACATATTTATTTATTATTATTATATTTGCCTATATACTACTAGCAACTGTAATATTTTGATATGCACATATTATTTCATATTCACAGTATAAAATTAAAAAAATATCCTTACAATAAAAGGGAACAAAAAGATAAACACAAAGCAGAATGAAAGTCAAATTGCCACTCGAGTCATATAGAGTTTTGAAAACGCTTAAAAGGCTGTCATTTTACTACTACCCAGTTATTACCACTCACCACCCCTACTACGAATAGCTGTAAAAAATGTAATACACCCACTTTTAATTCTTCGAGTTGACAGTTGACACAATAGAGTACAAGGGTTGAAGGGTTGCGACAAGCGAAGGGTTAATTGGTATGGGTGCTGTATATAAACGGTAATAACGTATGAAGTAAAATGGCGGTCGTTTTTATTAGAAGGTCCTATTGTCGGTGAATGTTGTGTAGTTAAGTTAAATATTTATTTAAGTAATTCTAAAAGCAGCAATTAATTTGTTTTGTTTGATTTTTTGGTTTGTAAGAAATATATTCAAGTAATTATAATTGAAATTAGAAAAGAAATTGGAATTGTAAGTGGAAAACGTGTGGGTCTTAATTCTGTTACGAATATATGTACTTTCTTGCCTTTAGCCTATTAGTTCTAACTTTGTAAAATTATTTGCTTAATAAAGTTATACTCTATTTCATTCTTAAAATAACTAGCTAAGTAAAAATATTCATAATGTAAAAATATATATCTGTCTGGTGTACTTTGCTGCGTTAAAGATGATGGGTTCGATTCTCACATTTAAAATGACTATAATGTCATATAATTTTATTTGTTGTAGGAAGACAGAGCGCCTGTGTAGCAATGTATACTTCTATAGTAATATTCCTTTATATTAGTAGGTATATTATATTGAAAGAATTATTTCAAAACTTCTAGGAACAATAAGTTAAATTGAGCCCTGACCACATTAATCATCGTGGACGTTTATCGCGTGATCTTAATACGCGAAATGTCGACAATATCGAAAATTGTCCACTATAGGGATTGTTATCTACTGATATGCTATAAAAATTATTGTATTTATTCAATTTATTGCATGTATTAATTTTAAGATATTCTATGTTTTATATAAATATCCCATGTCACGGTGCTTGTAGTCGCACTCCTCCGAAATAGCTCGACCGATTTTAGTGATTTTTTTGTATACATATTTGGTAGGTATGAGAATAGATCGTAAAGTAATTTTCACCCTCCTACCCCAGTAACTTCATAGCAGGTGAACTGAGGTCGAGGTCGCTTAATAATAATTGTATTGTAAACTTTTTTATTGCTTTTAGCACTTGAATATTGTTGAAAGATAATTCCAATTTCAATTAAAATTAAAGATAAAGAGAATAATTTAGTAAGAAATATTCTCATTTAAGTAGGGATAATATTAACGCTGTTCAATCCAGTGGATAGAAAGTATGTAAAATTAATGTCACAAATTAAGTCGAAATAACGTGTAATGTGGTTTCTGATTCCCAATTAGCGGTTAGCATTCGGCTATCGAAGCGTCATTTGGTTGTATTGCGGTTGTTCTCTCGTGGATGTCGCATTTATAATGAAAAATATACTGCCCCATGTGTTCTCCTGATGGTGCACTTTCGAGTATTCGACAAACATATTATATTAGTTATAAAATTATTATTATTAGAAATATCTCGCCTATAAGTGATATAATTGGTTTTAAAATAAATATCCCGGCCTAACATAGTTAGAAAAAAGATATTTATTATAATATAATTATTATTGATGCCTATTTTAGATATTTTAAAAAAAATATAATAATAATTTAATTATAATATTTGTATTATAGAGCTGTACAGAACAAAACTATTTTTAATAGCTCTCTCAATTCTTTATCCAGATCTTACAAAACCTATTATTTTAGTTCAAATGTAAAAAATAAAGCTTATTTTTCAAAGGAGCTTATGCCTAATATATTTTTTTGTAATATACATTAACAGCGTGTTCTGAAGATTATTTACGAAATAACAAAAAATCATTACGAATTGCGTTCAAAAGTAAGTTATTTTGAAAAAGAACTAATATTATGTTAGTACGAGTACATAATGTCATAAGTAAAAGCCGCGAGGTTATTACTGGATGTACACACTAAGTGACGGTTGTATGCAAACGAGCGGTTCATGAAACAATTACGGCGAAAACGGCAATTTTCCGGCGAATTTGCATAATTGCCGGTTACGCCGGGGGCGGACGTCATCACGTCGGGTGACAATTACCGGTCAATTTTATAAGTTTACATTTTCAATTAATAGCATATTTACGGCATGGTTTAATATCTCTTTGCATGCAATATATCAAGAAAACGAGAAAATACCATCTCTTGTACATGAGTATTGGAAATTAGTTGTCTTATTATTTTTTTCAGATTCAGCTTTGTTTCTATACCTACTTTTTAATAGTAGTTTACTAATTAATGTTATTTACTTGACACCCCTACACTCTTATATCTATAGTATGCCATAGCAAATTCCACAGCATCATAAACTAAAATATCTAATTCTTCTATTAGTCTCTAGGTATATTACATTATTAAGATTTCCCTAAGCAAAAAACAAATATTGTGCCACATTAGATTAATTTGTCGTGCGTACATTGTCATAAGGCGCGTTCACACGTACCCCTCACACGGCGACATCGGTACACGGTGACAATTAATCACCTGTCGCCACTCCGTCGTCAGTCGTCTTTGTCGCGTTAATTACTCCATTATAGGGAAAATTGCTTGGTACTTTGCTTTGAGGAAAATTTTGTTTTTCATAATTATCTATTTTTAAAGAAAATGTTGTTAAATGTTTTTAGCAAAACCTATCTTAATATTTTAAATGTAACCTTTGTCCATAATATTTATATTTGTATCTTTGTTAGTAATTTTTTACATAAAAAATTATCATTTACAGAAGAACAATAGTTAATTAAAACCATTTACGTTATGATTAGCATCCTACGATGTTTTTACTATATTTTTTTCTAAATCAAGCCAATGTAGTTTATTAATGATGTCTTGTAAAAGTTTCAATTTTTAACGGCATTCAAAAAAATATCAATATTTTTGTTATAATACATCTGTTGAGAGTGGGGATCATTTGAATACCCATAAATCGATATAATATGACCCTTCACAATGGGCTATTAACAATATCAGCAGATGTGCACGACACCTGAGCGGAACGATGCACTAAGTCATGTTTCACTTATTTAATATTTTGGACTCGACTCTTAAGTCTTACTTTTTATCGATGATGTATTCATATTTAATAACGAGAAAAAGTATATTATGTGGCGATAATGTCTCTTCAGACGATTGTAAAATATAATTTTCAAATTAATTAATTCGGTCATTTTGGTTTCTGAGTTTTACAATGTATATGTTTACGCATTTTTATTTGTTTTAATTCTATATAAAATTATCTTACACATAAAACTCTTTAAATTCCTTTTTAAAACTAACATAGTTTAAAAAAAATAATAGACCGCTAACAAACTTTATATCACAAAAGGAGCGGAAACACCGACAATAAAGAGCCTTGAAATTTAAGGACAATCCTTTTCCCTCTAAATCATCAATCGATAATACGATGACTAAGTTAATAATATGAGTAAAAAACTGAAGGGACCGTTAGACGCATTAATATTATATAACATTCCCCATTTTAATTCCCTTTTTATACGCTGACAACACTGGTTTTCGATTGTCACGCCTCGTTCGCAGGAAAATAAACGAGATATCTATTGATAGTTTTGCTCTCGTAAAAACATGTTGTGTATATAAATATGACAAGTGAATAAGTAATATATTTAAGTAACTTTGTTTATAAATATGTTTTTGGAAACATATTCCTTAATATAATTCGAAGAAAAAAAAGTAATAATTAAAATATTTTTGTTCTGTTAAAAAGATCTAAGGATTTTAGATTTCTATAAAATAAATAAATTGACCTAGAAAAATAATTTTCATTTAACAAACTAAAGGTTCATATAAAAAATACTAAAGATTCTTATTTTGTAACATCCTCATTTAAGAAAAGGATGTGTTTTATATTTGTATTTTTTGCTTCGTTTTGTCATCAAGACCCCGCCATAATCGAATTTTCGTCAAACAATATGGGTTGAAATTGGTTCTTTTATTGATGTTCTTTTTATGGTTGAAGGGGGATTATTGAATGTGTCAGCAAAACGCTATGTTTTTATTGCAAATAATATAACAAATCAACTTTAAACCATCACTATTACCTATACTTCCAAACTTATTACCAGTAAGATACTAAAAATATATCTAAAAAAAGCGATATGAAACAAAGTATCAAAAAGTAACCCAGAAGTCTAAGGGCCTTGCATTCCCGACTACCGCCCGTGGCCGAAACAAGCGCATAATTACAGAGATCACATTTACAAATGTAAATGCGACTATGCCCCGTCATAAATCATGTTGCGGTCATCTGCCGCCCGCGGCGCTGCCGACGCGACCGACCAGCGTGCATAGGCCCTTAGGACGCGTCAGTGCGAAGCGTATGTAAATGACATATTAGCTATACACTTATACAAAGTTTGTGTTTGTAATGAACTGAAATAGAAATAATATTATATAATATAACATGTTAATATTCGAGAAAGGATTACCTACTGTTAAAAATAGAGGTTATTTTATGTTAAGTTTTCTTTTTTCATATTATTATACTAAGTACATTATTATATAGTTAGGTTTAAATATTATTTTTTGGTATCTGACAGAAAGTGGTATTTAGTATATTTTAATATTCACATTCTTTTAAAAACTATGCTTTGATTTTCGCTTCAGCTATATCATTAATTTTATTTATATAACTTATAATTTAAATTTTACACTTATAATTTTTTTTCAAAATCATCATTCATCACATCATTCAATCAATCACTTTAATTTTTTTTTATGTACTTACATGAACTACTAAGATTTTAAGTTTTTTAAAAATAATCAGACTTATCCTATTAGTAACTGATGAAAATAATATTGAATATTGTTTTTTCATAATGAAACGACCTTATATCCATATCAAGTTATACTGGGTGGCGTTTCAAATGTGTATCAACGGAACGCATTGTTCTTTTTTTTTTGAATCGCGGCGCGCCTGACAGATGTATGTAATGTTGCCATGTGTTTTATAGGGATTTATATCATACTTATAGATTAATATTAGTCCGAAAGCTATTGTAAACAATTGAAATAAATTGAGATGGATACATGGATAATAAGAAAACTACGTACGTATCTACATTATATATATATATATATATATATAGTGTATACATCCATATATATGTATAGTGTATACATCCATAGTTCAGACATATATATATATATATATATATATATATATATATATATATATATATATATATATATATGTCTGAACTATGGATGTATACACTATACATATATACCTATACGTATGTAGCATACATCTATAAATATAGAGTAGATAAGTATACCAATTAGTAACCTTATTTTTTACATAACAATAGTAATATAGGTGCTAACGTGTAAACTATATTATATTATGTATGTATATGGTATACCCATATAATGCGTAGTGTATGCATATGTAACGAAAGTAAAATACGTTATTTATAATCAAGCCTTATATTGTGTTACAGAAAATGTATACCAATTTATCATACATACATATTTCATTTGCAAATTAAAGACATGTCCGAGTTTTTGTCATTTTTGTTGTTTGCTTTCGAGATGTCGAATACCGTTGTAAAAATTCAATTTTAACTCATTAAAATCGATTCTTTTTTTACCGCTGACTCATTTTCTTGAAACTGTCAACACTGGCCGCATTCAATATCATGAGGCCTTTTACAGATTAAAAAATAAATGTAAAAAAAATATAATGTCAGTGCTACACGACGCACTTCGAAGTTTGAATTCTGAGAAGGTAGTTATCGTTATCGCATATCTCGATGTGATAATAATCAATTTCTTTGATTATAACGTTTTAATAAATGTTTCAAGCATGAAATATATAGTTGATGACCGCTGTAGCGCAGTAAGACTTTATTAGTGTTTCAATGATACTATCTACTATAGAGAAGGTCGCGGGTTTGACACTGTTTTTCTAGAAAAACTAAAAGGAACAACAAAATATAATTTTTATCTTCAAAAGCAGTTCTTAAAGAAGACAAAATTTTTTATTTTTTTTTGTTAGTTTGTATGAAAGTAATATCTGAAAATGCTGATTCAATTCTGAAATTCATTCACTGATTGGAAGCTACATTACCGATGAGTGACAAGTCTATTTTTATTCCGATAAAAATGTGTTTGTCATATGCCAAATAAGAAATAATGTGACCATGCTAGAATTGACTTCTGATACCCTAATATAGGGCTGAAGTGTAAGTTGATGGTCTTAAGTTCGATAAATATATTATATAAATAATATTTTGGAACATTAACGCATAACACAATCTAGTTCCGTGGTAAGCTACGAGGCTTTCGTTATGGATACCAGATAGTCGATACGCTACACATATATAACTTTTAATATATTTATATTACAAATAAAAAACTCATGACTGGAGTACAAACTTCCAAGCGGAACTCGAACCCGCGACCGCTGGCACAGCAAGTAGTTTCACCACAAACTGATCTTTGACTTCGTGTCAAATAGGCACATGGTTCCAACATATTAACTTTTCCTTCAGTCATGTCGTCACTTGTTTCAATCTGATAACCACATCCAATAATTGAATTCAATTTCTGACTTATTTATTCCCTCCATACAGATACCATCTTATTTGTCCAATTTCAACCACATTCAATACATTAAAAAATGAACTTTATAACGATGGAGGAAAGTTTATTATTTTGTTTTAATAAGTTAAATATTGGTTCAAATTCAATTTTAGAATAGTATGTTCAAAATATGAATTTGGTCAGGTGTGTTGTAAGCTTCTTGATTCATAACGAGCCTTAAAATATTGTTTCATATTTTGAACTCTATTAAGTTACTATAAGGTGCTAAATGCCATATTTGTTAAATTTATTCAGTTTGTTAAAAGAAATGACAATAAGCAAGAAGACGATTCGGCGTTTACATTGTTAGATTGGTTTTTAAAGACCTCATGCATCTAAGTTTACCTAGACATGGCTGAAGAGCTTTTGATGAAATTTTCAGGCAATCTTTAGATTATATCTTATATAAATGCGTAAATGTACTGTCTGAATATCTTAGGTATATACCTAAGATATTCAGACAGTTAATACGAGTACATAGGTTCCAACTCCATAGTACATCCACATAGAATTATCATTGGTGTATATAAGTATGCCATGTGAGAGAGAAGCTTCTGGTAAGTACTAGTATACTATTTATAAAAAAACATCGAATACCTTTTTATTTTAACACAATTTGATTTTTAAAACGAAAATTATAACATCTTATTTATGTATTTTTATTAATCTTATTGGATTATGCAGGTTTTTTTTTTCAAATAAGAATTTTTATCTATGTCATCATTTAATTTACTTCATGTTATGTTTCAGAGCCTGAAATCGAAATCGAGATAAAAAATCGGTTAAGTGTGAGTCGAATTCGTACACGTAGCATTCCGTTTCATCTTATATGTACTTTTTGTTAATAGGACTTTTAGTCTATGCATGTAGTATATTAACTTCAATGATCGATACATACGTAATGTTATAAAATATTTTTTGTAAGATTTGATTTTTTATTTTTGTTTATTTTTATTATTTGCTATTACAGTGGCAATAGAAATAAATGCTCTGTGAAAATTACAACTCTTTACCTATTATGATCATGAGATACAGCTCTCTGACAGACGGACGGACGGACGGACAGTGGAGGCTTAGTGATATGGTTTGGCTGGCACCCTTCGGGTACGGAACCCTAAAAATGATAATACCTATACGTGTACATACTCGATAGGTATCTTACATGAAGTTTAAAGGTCTAGACTCTAGATAATCGTTCGACTTCGTAAGTAAAAACTATCTAATGTAATTTAAGTTTTAATTAGTTGTATCTTCCAACAGAAATAAATGTATTAATTTTAAAATTAAAGTAATTACTGCACAGTAAATAAATCCAGTAACTTTGTATTAATAGAAAATAATTTATTTAGTAATTCAGGAAATAACCTATCTCCATTTCCTTTTACAGCGTGAAAAATAACAAAAATGCACATACGCCTCTTTACTCTATTATACATTCACTCATTTAAACTTTCACTTTTATTACTATTAGAGTGATGGTTATAATACCCCATGAGAATTGTTTGATGTATGCTGAGATAAACTGTCGTAGATTTTTCTCCGGCCTATAAAATATCTCTATCAAATCACATTCATTCATAGCTGTGTGAAAGAAAGACAGACCAACAAATGCAGTTTCATTTTTATAATGCTTACTAACTTGTAACTTACCGTTGTATATATTTACTACCAGGAGCCTATGTGTTCTTCCAGGCCATCGTCTCTACAGACTATTTTCATCATAATGCATACCTACTATATATTATGGTACATGGGTCGTTCTTCTTTTTTAGTGACAATTATCTGTCACTCATCTCATTTTGTGTCATATTAGAGTATAGATTATTATATATTCATTGTTTGGATTAACATATTCATCGTTTTATACCTTTTAATACCAAATAATCTTTAACTTTCTGTAGCCATTAATTTTTTTGCATGTGTTTATTTTTCATTAAGTACGGTGACAGAGTAGTAATTCATAATGATGTCCTACCGAAAAAAAAACCACTCTGTCACAGTGTTTTCTCGAAAATAGCCACAAAACAAACAACATAATGGGCATGAAAACAAAGACTAAATGATCCAAATGAAAATTAAATGCATTTGCAAACAAAAAAATATCTAACACTGAAATAAAAATATTGGTACTTGAAAAACTCGAAAAACTAAGAAACATCAATTCATTGTCACAAAAAAAGAAGAACGACCCACATATGTTTATATTTGTTATGTTCACTAGTTTTCTGAATTTTCGACTTTTCGCAGCACTGTCATAATCGGCGCGACCAATCGCCTTTATCGACGAGTTTTATGGTTAACATTGATATCTTAGACTCTATTACACCGATGTGTCAGTTTTGCTTAGAATATTATTTTTTTTAAGTTAAGTCAATAGTTATAGCTTATATTTTTTCTCCGTAGCTTCGTCCACGTAAAAGATCTTTTCTTTCTTAGCTTTCCACTTTTTAGGACAGCGCCATCTATTTGTAGGTTATTAAACTAGAACAGAACTAAAGTATTGTTGTGTTTTATCCAAATCCATCCAACAGATGTTGAAGGTTCAAAGGCATTGTCATCTAGACTAAAAGGAATATCTGTATATCTATTCATATAAAAAATACAGTGTGTGGGGATGGTATCCGAGACCAAAGATGCAGAGTTCAGTTTCATGACCACTGTGCCAACCTGACCTTTAAAGTAGAAAAATATAAAATTTCAACAGTAGATAAGTAAATTTGTTCACACTCACATCTTGGTGTGACATACCTTATAACATCCGATACTTGGCGGTGTAACATGAGCTCTAACATAATACCTCTGCCCAATAATTACTATACACGGTATTGCCAATGTATTATGCTCCTTAAAACAATAGCTTAAAGTCGAAATCCCCTATACAGTACTTTTTCATCAAGCAAAAGTAATTAGTTCTGTGCGATTGTATTACTTTATGTGTTTCGATAATACAGTGGGTTGTCGTAAAATCGAAATGTTTATTAGGTGGCGGACGGACAACGATGCATCTCGACGAATCGATTTTAATTCCATTACGCGCTGTGATAGACATTTTATGACAAAACAATTTATTTTAGATAACAAGGGAATTTTAACTAACTTTCTAATAAAAGAATTGTAAATAAATGATAAAACTTTTATATCAACGTAGGTAGAGTTGTTGGCTATGGCTAGAGCTTAAGTTAATGGAGTCTTGTAATAATAAATAGCCTATTAAATTGGTAGTCTATTTGTATCTGTTTATTTATAGAATTGCTACTTTATTACTTGTAATTAATGATATACCTACATACTTATTTATTTTTATCGTTGATTAAACCTTTTTAAATATCCGTAGTATTTGAAGTATGGCACATCTATTAAAATATAGAGTTTATATTAATTATATTAATATCCCAAACATCAAGTATTATACCTATAGGTGGGTATCATTACAGATTTTGATTATAAGGAATATCACTTGTATTTAGAGATATTCTAACAGAAGATATAACATGTATGTATGTAGGTACCTACGTATATCGTTTTTTTAAGAAAGTAAAATCAAAGCGAGGACTAGATGGTTAGTTTGAAATAAGCAACTTTTATATAATACTAACGACTTAACCTCGCTTTGCTTGAGTGCGTCCTCAGGTGCCTAACAGTAGCTTTTGTATTACTCCAGCTCATTATCTATACATACATTATACATAGGTACATATATTATATATTAATCTTCATCCACACCGTTCAGTTGTTTAAGCGTAAAAGTCTAAAAACATATACATACACAGACACACAAACTTTCATATTTATTTTAGTAATTTGATTGGTAGATTGATGATCATTTAGATACATATTTTGATTTATGTTCAACGTGAAACGGTGTAAGAGACAATCAAAGACAGCTGCAGTGAGGCGCGATCGATACAGCTCCCGACCCAGGTGACTCTAACGCTTGATACACCCGCCCTATATTTCATAACGTGTAGCTACGTTAGATATACGTTATTAGAAAATATCTTTGGCTTTTTCTCATATATGAACAGATATTCAAGTTGAATTCGTTGGGTTTTGAGCATAAAAAATATTAGTTTTCTTTCACTTTAGCACTTTATTTCTAACCTGTTATTTATACTTACATATTAAGTATTAAAACCTAATGATTTATATCGTACATAAATGCTTCAGATGTATATATATTTTTAGTAGTGTAGGTAATTATTTATAATTTTCTTGTTGACCCACTTAATAAAATTAAAAACTGTTAAATGATAGCTAGGAATTTCTATAAGGTAACTTATACATTAATAAATATTTTACCTGTAGTTAAGTACTGTATTAGGTAAGCTTAAAACTTAATCTTAAAAAAGCACATTCTTTATGGATAATATTCACATTTTTTTACATTTCTTTCACTCACTCGCACTTTCACTAATTTGAAAAAAAAAATTCAAAGCTCAAGATTATTTTTGTGTAGAGTATTTCCTGTAATAATAAAAGAGAAACAGGAAAACACGTGTCTATTTAAAAGAAATTTATAAGTCCCGCCCACCATGTGACAAAAGCGACCAATCAGTAATGTCGCCTAACGCCCGCGACAAAACCGACCAATGACACGCGTCGCATACATCCAATGACATCAGTTGACAAATACGCCTTGTCACGTGGTTGGTAGTTTTTGTGGCTCGAAGCTTTTGAGATACAAAGAAAGTTAGTGAATCGATGAAACAGATAAAAGTGTACGTGGTATTGAATATCTATTTATAATTATTTTCAAATTGAATGTTGCCAGCCTAGTTTATTGGGCTTAGTTCTCTTTCTGTTTTGTAGTTTTTGTTTTGTACGAAGTTTTGGGCTTCATCCGCTTAAATCATTAATTTAATAGTTTCCTAAAAATCTTATACAAATCTTGTATGTAAAGATGAATAGAACGTAGAAAATATTGCAATGATTGTTTTGTTAATTCTCTACACCACCTATTAAATTTTATACAAATTTGCCAAAAATTGTTTTCATATTATTATAGATGTAAATCATATCAAGTTATTATTTAAATAAATTATATAAGGTACTTCTTTAGTAAGTACTAGTAATATTATTATCGAAACACGCTTTCTAAGTTCCAGTTCTTTACGTTCAATTATTTTATGACTTAGGGATTCATAATTTAAGAGTATAAAATTCATAAATATCATTGACATTGTAAATCAAATAAGATGATTCTTATTAGATTTAATAACTTCAGGTTAGAACTTAGGACTCTAAGAACGTTTAAATGACAAAGATTTTTATTATGATTAAAATAAACCGCCGCTTTTTTTAGTTTTTCGGTACTTAGGTATCTACCACAAAACAATTTGTATCTATGTTAATGGTAAGCGTAACTTTCAAATAGGTAGATACTTATTTCGTATCCTACCTAGGTTATACCAATGGAATACCTAAATATCTGTAGAGTCAACAGTCTATCTAACAAATCAAAATATATATATAAGAAGAAATAGCGCAACAGGTACTTAACCTTAAAGTAAATAGAGTCCATGTGACAAAAGAATATAAATAACAACTAGGTAAGTCTTATAGCTAATACTTACATTTCCACTAAGTAGCTTATTACCTATATATGTAGATAGACCAAAAGCTATTCTATACTCACCCATAAATAGACAAAGATTTACAAAACAAATCAATGCATTTAATATCTCAGTTTCAATCTGTCGATAAACTTATCTATTCATCCCCCAAAATTCTATAACACTGTCATTCGTCGGTCGATAATCTCAAACTTATTACTTGGCGCCATCTGGTGCTAAATTGTTCGAACATGACTTAGCGTTTGATAGAAGATGCGGCTGTTACTTGAGTACAATGACGGAATCGAAGTCTGTTGTGGAATATTAAAGTTTTTTTTTATGATTCTTGCTGTGACATAAGTTATTTTTTTTTGTGTCGGTGAGGTAGGTAGGTAGGTACCTACCTATCTAAATTTTTTAATGTAGATAAAAAAGTTTCATTGGTAATAGGTAGTTTACTTGTCATTTCAAAAAGTAATAAAACCACTTGTTAGTAGTTAGTCGAGTAGGTACTTACATACATAATTTTATTGATTATATCATTATTTATTTATTTGTAAAAAAGTTTACTACGATTAGACTCAGACTAATAGTCGAGCAAGTTCAAGACCTATGTATATATGATGACCACTACCAGTCTGTCAAGACTATAACGAAGAAGAAGAAGAAGAAGACTCAGACTAACGGCTGATAGGTAGATATATCTACTAGATAAAATCCGCTAAGAAAGTACAAAGTAGCATAGTGTGATTTTGCTCTTTATGATATTATTATTTATGATATCTTTATGATAGTATTTGTTTATACTAAACTGTAAATTGTTAGGTGATATTAAATAGTAAATACCACAATTATAAATTATCCCATAAATATAAATGCGAAAGTTTAGATGGATGGATGTTTGTTTCTCAATCACGTTAGAACGACTGAACGGATATGGATGAAATTTGGCACAGAGATAGATTATAGTCTGAAATAGCACATAGGTTACTTTTTATCCCGGAAAAATATATGGCTCCCGTGATATACTAACCGTAATACAGTTATCGTAACTTAGTTCATAAAGTTCATTAAAATATTCATTTATGAGAAATTATTTAAACCTATTTACTTACCAAGGTTAAATAACTTCTTATTTTTTATCACACGCCATTTATTCTATGTTTTATATTGTCGTGCTTTTGAAATTTCTATATAGGCACAGTGTATCTGAGTCAATACAAAATTCCAAAAGTAGGTATAAAGTGATATTTTTGTTTTACTTACTGTCTAATTATACGACACTGCGGAATTTTAGTAAAAAAAAATATAATATGAAAATAACATAATAATGTTAATAAATAAAATATAATAATATAATAATACAATAAAAAATATAATAATAATATGTATGTATGTATTGTTAACACACAGCACCATCTGGTTCCATGGTAAGCTACGAGGCTTGTGCTACCAGACAGTTGATACGCTACGCGTATATAACTTTTAAATGCATACATATTATAAATATTAACACTCATGACTGGAGTACAAATATTCGGGTTCATCACACAAATGAATGCCAGCAGCGGGACTCGAACCCGCGACCGCTGGCACAGCAAATAGCTACAAACACTAACACTACAAACTGAACCAAACGTGTCGCCAAATAAAAAATACAATAAATTAATCATTAATTAATAATAAATTAAGTTGATATTTATACTCTTTTATATTATACATCCATACGTATAATATAAAACAGTCAATTACTTTTACGTACAGGTATAAACTACTGTTAATCGACAAACAGGTATGACAATGTGAGCGACATATTCTTGATATGAGCGTCGAAAAAGTCATTTCATGCAAAATTAAACACCGTCCCGCGTTTTAGTGACAGCCGTGTGAGGACGTGCCCTTTATTAACTTTTTTTAAGGACAATTCTTGTAACTTATAAGTTATGTTTTTAATTCCAACAGAGTATCAAAAATCAGTCTTATTGCAAATGGAGAAGGCATATGGAATTTGATTGTAAACTTAAGGGTGATTTGAAAGAAGCTATGTCATCGTTTTGTAATTGATTCAGACCGGATTTTTTGTCACTCAGTATGTGTATCACGGCTTGTGGATAAAAAATGTATCATTTTGGTTCAACGTCGGCATATTTACTTATTTATCAGGACATGCGCTTGAGAAGAAATTGCAACCTCCAAATATTAACGTAGCCTCCTCACAAACCGTAGAGTAGTGCAGTGATAAGTTAAAATAATGTATGTATATAGCTAACGTTAAAATTAGTTTATTTGCGTATATTAAGAAACATTTTCACTTGTACAGACAGCTACATAACCCCTCGTGCAAAATAATAAATAAAGTTAGTGTTGAAATAATAATGAATATAAGTAGATAATAAAATAAAATATCTTTGGATTTCAAGATTCAGAAAAAATCTGAGTCAAAAGAGTAAGTGAGTTAAAATGAAATTGAATATTTAAACAAAAAAATAGGTACTGACGTAACCGTCCTATACATTAACACCAGGATCTACTTCATATAAAGATTCATTTTTTTTCAACGAAATCCAGATTCGTATGAGCCCTTAACAGAGTCGGCGTAACAAAAAGCATCAAACAAAGCGGCTCATCAAGGAGAATGATTATCCAAAAGGTTTTTTGTAACGATGACACCACAAAAACGACTGTGGACACCCGGACTATTGTCACTTTGCAATTATCACAGCACCTAATGACTATAAGTGCCAGGCCTGAAGGTAATGCTGATTGTTTCTTGACGTAGAAATGACATATAGGTAGGTACCATTGATCTTAAAAAAACCTAACGTCTATAATTTTCTATATCAATCAATTTTATTATGAAACTCTAAAACGTTACAGTTCGTTTAATGCGAAAGAAAGGCACAATTAAGCAAGAAATAAAATTATATGACCTCTTGTGCTTTATAAGGTACCTAGTTATTGATAACTTATCAAATTAAACATATTGTATTCGAAAAGTGAGATTTGTATTCGTTTCTCATTTAATACTAGCGACTCACCCTCGCTCCGATGATATATGTTGACCCGAATAACCAGCTATGGTCCAGTGGTTTTCTCGTGATGCAACAGACACACAGACAGACAAAATTCTAAAAACAGTAGATTCGCCTCTGTATCATAATAATGACTATTTTAATAAGATTTTTCAAAAAAATATAAAAATATATAATGTACAGATTCGATTTAGAATTTTATTCTATGTATAGATTATGTACATAGGTACCTTATCTACTTATTTAATATTAATAAATATTTAATATGAGAATAATAGTCCTTACCTCTAGTTATTTTTGTAATTTCTGCGCGAAGCTTAAGTAGGTAAATGTAAAAATAGTTATTTTTACAACAATATTTAAAACATGAGAATTAAAATGAACACTAAATCGATTAATAAAAAAAGTCAGCGCACCTGTCACAAAGACCTTTAAGAGTATAAAGGCACCGACACTCCCTAAAAGCGTAATCGATTTAGTGTATCGATGTAACATGAATCGATTATCCGATATCTCGTCGGTGTCACCCGTAACTAATCGCCTCTCGAACAATGGTATTTCTTCATCAACGACAAAAACGCAAATATGCCGAGGCAAAATATGAGATTATAGATTGTTCGCTATTCATAATCCTATATAGAGGCTGTTAGATTATAGTAAAGGTTATTCTTTAAATAATAAAAATTAATTGATAATACTCGTATAAACATAAAATTAAAGTTAAGTTAAATATTATTACTTAAATTTCAATTAAAGAATAACATAGTTACATGCAAATAGATATCATTTGAAATAAATAAAGTGACTGACAAAGATGTACTTATAGAATGTTTTCATCAGCAGTAATCAAATCAACAGACTTTAACCGTAATGAAGTCAAATAGAAAATTGTTTATCTTTAGGTACGACACCTCTCCAAATGCCTATCATTGGACTACTATTATGTATGCAAAAAATATGTGAGTCTATATGTTTGTTACTCTTACACGCTAAAATGACTAAACAGATTGTATTGAAATTTCAAAGATAGCCTATGACCTGGAATAACAAATAGTCTTCTTTAAGCATTTAAGGACGCACTCGAGCGAAGCCAGAGTAAGTCGCTTGTAGTGCAATTAATTTTCCTATAATAGAATTAATTCGTGTTATAATTAATAGAAAGCAGCCTGTATAAAGCTCGTGTCCGAGCGAGCCAGCGGGCGAGGGCGTTTAGAACTGTTCGCCAGCGGGACGCGGGCGCCGGCGCAACCTTTGTGTTTCATTCAGGCTTTTTGTTCTTCGCCTTTCCTTTTCGTCCCTTCATGCCTCTAGGAGATGACGGATTGTGAGAGCTTGTGATTAAGTGTGTGATTTATTTTTTACCTCGAAATTAGTTTTCAGTTAGGAACTTAAGATCAGAAATCTAAGCCACACCCCGTTCTAACCTTGTTAAAGGTCACAAATCAAAATATAACAGAATAATTTAGTGGAGCGCAGTGTTATTACAATAACTAGTAACTTAAGAGTTAAAAATCGAAACGACGATTTGAACCTAAAAGGAGGCCACATATGGCTTACAGTAGTACGTCATCTCCAGCTACATATATTTAAAACTAATTAATTATAACTAATTATAGTAAAAAACAAAATCGTCCAAAATAAACTTAACTGTCTAAGAATAAGAAAGTAATGGTAATTCCCTTTAATTTGTTATTTGATAAGAAAAAATATAATGCGAAGCGTTTCCATATAAAAACGATAAAAAGACCAAAACTGTCATCCAATACCGGTGAAAGCAAGCTTTTAACGTGACAGCGCGACTGCGTGACAAGTTGACACGGACGTCCGTCTGAAACGGTTAATTTAGACCGTGGGTGGTTGTATGGACTATGGATTGAAGACGAATCGAGTTTATGGCAGTTTATTTTGCATGCTGGTAATGCGTTTTATATGCACGAGCTTATCGCACTACCAATGCAAATGTGAAAGCTTGTCTGTGTGTATGTTTGTATACTTATTTTAGTTCAAATTTAGTACCTAGATAGACTACAATTATGATGACACATGTCGTCGTCTCAGTGCTTACTTGTTCAAACGACCAATTTACCGAAAGGGTTTAATACAGAATTATTGACCTTTAAATGTAGATTCTTTTGGTATAAAATATACATTTTACTTTAAAAAAGTCGAAAAATGTATTTAATCTATATACCTATGTGTGTATATACACATAAATCTTAGAAATAAAGTTTTGGTGGTTTAAACAAATAAACACTAAGGCGACGATATATTCATAGTAATAAAATTTGCCAAAAGGTGTCTCTGCTGGCATATAATGTAATATTATCAATATAAAAGACCCAAGCGGTGTGAGGATAAATCGCTAAATAATTTATAATTTATTATTTTACTATACTATATTTAATTTTATATAACTTCCCTTTTTTATTACTTAATTATGTTACAAATATTATTTGTTTTTTTAGTAATGACGTTTTGTTTATATTATAAGTACCTGAGCGACCGAGCTTCACTCGGAGTTTTTGGTAAAATGTATAATTTTCTTATTAATTTGGCTTAAAAACCAAAAAAGTTGAATAAATACAAATAAAAAAGTAAAATCTTTATAAAACCTATGATATTCAATCTTGAGCCGTGGGAACTTTTACTTCTTTATATTTCTTGTCAATATTCACATAAGTTCAGGTAGTGCTTATTGGACAAGCAATCGCCACTTTATATATATATGTAATATGTATGTACTTTATATGCATACGTATTATGTAAAACAAGGAAAATCCGATTAATACTATTTTCGAAAATATACTCATGTCATCGATTAATTTCTAGAAAGGATTCTATCTCTTTTCTTCATTCTTCTATTATTAGCTTTGTTATGAATTAGTATCTATCTTGTCAAACAAAGATAATTAAACATGATTTAGGCGTCCCCCGATGTGTTCACCATGTCATGATGGATACACAGGGAGGTTGCCCACTTCGGTGGACAGTTAACCATGCGGGTTGCTCCTGGCAATTCTCTAAGAGCAGAGTGGACCGTGGAAGTAGCCCCATGGTTGTTGTGGTCTGCTTCGGCGGGCCTATCTATCGTCATGGCGTCATAGATGAGTGCGTAAGCAACCTTGCAACGCTCCATTATCACGGAGGAGGTTCAGTTGGGTTTTAGCAGGTAATACTGGCTCTTATAGCCAGTAAGTGACACATAACCATTCATAAATACATTTTACATTTAAACATTCGTAAATACATTTTCCAACAAAAAAAGTCGTGAAAAGACTTTATGAGAGTGTATAAGGAGAAAAAAAAAATTATAGACGAAACTCTACGTGTTATTCTTAAGTTAGAGAATAAAAATATTTTTTATTTATTTTTTAACTATTTAATTACATTGAACATATTATAAGATATTGTATATTGTTAAGTTCCAACAAAAATAAAGGCTGTTTATGATTAAGAAAATCATAATTTTTAAGGGGCCCGGAAATGATTAGAAAAACAAAGCGATGTTGGCCCCGCCTGCTCAAGTTTGATTCTGTGCGTATTGGGTTCCCACGTTTAAATGTTGTGACCATGAAAAGTTTTAGAGTTAAGAGATTTTTTTTCCAAATGTAACATAAATTATCTATTTTAAGACAAGGCCATAATAATTACCTAGGCATTTACGATAGTATCTAACAATACTATCGTCGTTAAAAAAAAATCGCAAGTTTATCGAGTCATTTACCAAACACATAATGTATTGTAATATGTGATACCTATGTAGTATTTTTGCATTGAACCAAGTGAAGATAGCACTTGTTATTTTTACAGATAGTAAAAAACTAAATAGTGACTCAATAAACTCCCTTCTTTATACCTAATAAATATATTAATATGTTAGTTTTTATGTATATTTTTTGCTTTATTTTTTACTTTCATTTATTTTAATAGCACCGTCCCGTTTCCGTCTCATTAAATTCTCTCACCAAAGATTGTCTTTGCTATTTGCTTTAAAATATAAGACTGCCTTTGCATACCTTAAGTATTTTTTTAGTTAACAATTTTACTTATTGTTTTTTTTTATAGTGTGTGCAACAAAGAATAAATAAATATACAAATAAATAAAATAATTTTTGCTATCAATATCCTCGATATCTAACAATTTTAGTTACCCTGGGCACGTATAAGTCGATGGGCGTCACTGAGGCTGCTCCGTCGATTATTGAGTCTTGCTTATTATAATTTAATGGTTGACGCCGGGACAGTCCATCGTTACCACAATAATGAGGACCACTAATGACGAAACGTGTAAATAAATTAGCGGGTGTGGCTGTTTGCCTTAATTGCTTTGGAAGATTTAATTTTGTTAGAATATTTCGGACACAGGTTTAAGTACAGGCTATGTAAATGTTAATAATAATTAATAATTATAATATCTTTATATAAACAGACAAAGACAACAACAGACAAGATGACAACAGACAGTACAGTACCTCTTTCTCCTCTGTTTGTCAACCGTTTTTTTTTGTTAAGTACCTAGCTATTAACGAGTTTTAGTGTCATCTATAACACATATACCTAATAAAATTGTAACTGATCGCTGTCCGTACAAAAAGGTATTTGAGAAAAACTTATATCGGGGGTCTTTATTAACGTAATAGAACCCAAAACAATGATTGTTTTAATTTTTATTCTTTTGTCTTTGTATTTGTGCGCGTTATTCTCAAAAATAGCTTAACCGATTTGGATGCGGTTTTCACTAATGAGTAATGTGTTGTGGTAAGCTTCACTTAACATTTAATATTTCTTTTATTTAAATCGCTTGATAAAAAAAAGTAATGTCAATTTAAATAGTCACCTAGGGACGAACCCGGGCGAAGCGAGGGTAAGTCGCTAGTCAATAATCAAATTGTGTAAGCAGTTCGTTTTTTTATATAGAGAGGTAAACTATTCATATGTTAAATTTTTTCTTCAAAATTTAAAAATGATTATAGTCGAACTTAGACCACTTGGCGGCTATTATTACCTACTAACTAGCTAACCCGATTGACGTTGTTTAGTCCAAATTCATTTATTTGTTTGAGTTCATGATTTTTATCGTATAAAAAAAAACTTTTATGTTTTCCCAATTTTTACAATTTCCCGTTTTTTTCGCATTTTTTCTGTAAAAACCTTATTTGGACTATTGCTTACACATAATTTATTTTCATCTTTATTATACAAGTCACTCTAATAATAGTTCTGAAAAAAAAGTTGTTTGTGTGACAAAGTCGACTGCAAGAACAAAACTAATATAGAATACTAGCGACTCACCCTCGCTTTGTTCAGGTTCGTCCCTAGGTTGCTTCCCCATTTTTACCCCCTTAAAGGATGATTTCCGGGACAAAAACTATCCTATGCCCTTCCCAGGGTCTCAAACTATCATCTTACCAAATTTCATCTAAATCGGTTCAGTACTTTCGGAAATTATCCGGTACGAACAAACAAACACAATAATTTTCTACTTTAAAATATTATTATAGATAGGTAAATCATAATGTTGTTTTTTTAAAGGTTAGGTTAGATTACATTTATATTATCAAAACGACTCATTATAAACCACATATGAATTAAAAATTTTCTTTCAGTTTTTTTTAAACTACATGAACCTATAATAATGTTAATTAAGTTTATGGTTTCTTTTTCTGTATTACATTTAAAGTGCAATAAAGAATATAATAATATCTACTAGAATAGTGGTATACTTTTATAACAATGTCTCGAAGTTCTAAATGTAAATACGTAAAGATATTTATATGAATACCGGTTCCATGAGATTTTAAAGGAGTGACACATTCGAGACGTGTTTATGACAAATTCCTCTTTGAACTATTCAACAATGATTTCTTTAGATGTCGCTCATAGTTTGTTTTTAACCGATTTCAAAGGGCGGAGGTGCTATATTCGGTTGTATGTTTTTTGTTGTGTTCGCACAAACATTACACGATATATTCGATAATTGTGAATCGTTTCTCATAACTCTTTAGTTAATAAACAGATTATAGGTCTTTTTTAACGTTAGGAAATGCATTTACGCATACCATCTGCATGCGTATAGGTTGTTACATATGTGGAAATCACCGGCTAGAAAAGCCACTAAAACCCAATGAAACCTTCTCCGTCTTACTGGGGCGTCGCATATACATAGATAGGTAATAAAATTTACCCTAAAATTAAGTAATTCATATAAAAACAATTTATGAAAGATTTACAATTGGCAATTTCGCGTAACATACATACATAATAAGTAGGTACAGATGAATATCTCCTCGTTTTGAAGTCGGTTAAAATCAATGCTCGTCAATTTACCGGAAGGCCATCATCTGCATAATGTTCTCAATCATAACTATCGTCAACTAAGCTTTTAATGTAAAACACTTACCGGACGTAAAACGTCTATGCTCTAATAGGTTGTTATCAAGTGCCGCTATATATAGATGACTTGTCGTGTACAGATTTATGTATAAAGATGCTGGAAGAGAAAAATAGTTTATTAAAGTCATTAATAAATATAAAATTACTATATGGTCAATTTCACTGCTTCTTTCTGTGCGTCTATTTTTTCAGTCTAATGTGAAAAACAAATAAAATTATTTATAGATATAAATGCAAGTAAATACTTATATAGTAGTTATATATGTAGCTATATAGTTTAGTCCACATGAGTAAATAAAGGGTTTTCATCCAGATTTAGACTATTCTCACTAAAATCTAGTCACGAGCAATGTTTCGTCATCAAAAATTATATATCAAGTGATTGATTTAAAATCGACAGCAATTCTCATAGGTAAATCTATACTTAATATTATAAAGCTGAAGAGTTTGTTTGTTTGTTTGTTTGTTTATTTGGTTGAATGCACTAGTCTCAGAAACTACTAATGCGATTTGAAATTTTTTTTGCATTAGATGGCCCGTTCCGGAAAATGTACGGTTCCCGTGGGATAGATTTGTTTTTGTCTAGGGACGAACCCGAAGCGAAGCGATTGTGAGTCGCTATTTATAATAATCATATTGCCATGAATGTAAAAATAGTTGAATTTTGTGTTGAAGGTATTTTTTAGTTAATCTTTTTATTCCTCTTATATCATGGGAGAAGCTGCGGGCGAAAAGTAGGAAAATAAGGAAGATATCCTGCTCAATGATATAAAAATTAGATTAAAGGGTTTATCTAAATGTTCTACCTCTGTGTATTGAACACTGCGGCCGCGAGCATATTTATTTATTTTTACCGAAATAGACCGAACGGTCGTCGAGTGCGTACGATTTTATAGAATGCCTGAGTAATTTCACTGGAATCCGACGCGTGTTTTATGTCTTAATGTAGTCGTTGGAACCGTTACTCGATGTATATGCTCGAGCTTTGGAAAAACATGTTTATTTTTTATGAGTTAAAAGCACTAAGGTTTAATAGATACAAGCACCTTAGACTTATTTTGATTTGATAACTAATTTAAAAATATATTAATATCTATCAATTGGAATGTCACAAATGACAAGACTTATTTTTTCTTTTCAATTTTTATACTGTTGTACAATATTATTTAAAAAGTTATTTGAAACTCGTTTAACTATTACTCATTACAACTATGAAGACAATTTTATCGATTTATTTTCACGTGTAATTTTCAAGTAACCACTGTATATGATAAAGTAGGTCACCGCAGCTTCCGCGCTAAATAAAGCCAGCTAAAAGCCCGACTCGACGGATTTACGGCCATTTAATTCGACTAGATATATAGCCCATAGAGAGCTTTATAGCTTTGCTATTGGGTTTTAGTTGGCGTCTTCTAGTTTCCGATCAGTTCTGAATTTTGCTTGGGTTTGATGTAATTACTTTTTTAAGAGCGCGCTAATAATAGCGTATGTTGTCATTTTAACCGATTTCATTAAAAAGGAGGTACTAAATGCTTTTCTTGATAATTGTGAATCGATTTTCATAATCCTTCTTGTTTAACAAATGGGTGGTCAAGTTTTATGGTGGTCTAATGTTATTTAAAAAAAATATGTCAGCACTAAAGGCGTAATTAATATGTTTAAGTACTTTTAAAGTCGGTACTCTTTTTACTAGTATTAAATATTAAATAATCACTACATAGTATAAAACAAAGACGCTTCCCGCTGTCGGTCTGTTCCTATGTACCTATGCTTAGATCTATAAAACTAAGCAACGGACTTTGATGTGGTTTTTTTATAGATAGAGTGAATCAAGAGGAACGTTTATATGTATAATACTGTTTATATGTAGGTATAATATTATAGTACAGAAAAGCTGAGAAATTCAAAGATTTGTATTTTATATTAAACGTTAAAACGTAGGAGTGAGTCGCTAGTGAAACATATAATTTAAAAAATACTGACAGTAACTTTTCTCTGGGATTGTCTAAATAGCTCTAAACTAGCTAACTACGCTGACTTTAATAATTAGTAAGAACCAAACCTAAGTATCTTAAGCCTTCAGTTAAACCCATTTATACTTTATTAAGTTTGAAAAAAAAATCAACATATCAAAATTTAAGCCAGTCTATGTAAAATATAAGTTTATGCAGGTAGGTACAGGATGAATGCGAGTTGCCCAGCATTGGGTCGGTTGGCTATCTAAGGTTTTCATCCAGCACTGGGCGGCGATAAGCTGAAAAAAAAAACAAAAAGTCACATGAATCTATTGTTATGCTTTGTTACTAAGTGAAATTATTATTTACAAGTAACTACAAATACTTTCGCTTTTTCCATTTTAAATAGCAAGAAACCTAGATAGAAGAGTCTCCACAAACATGTAACAAAGAAACTTTGTAAGCATCCAGTTCACGAAGAAAGTGATTAATGTTTTTTTTAAGTAAATTTTCCTAAACTACATACCATTCTTGCAATAGTAATTATCTGTTATTTTTCTCACATAGCCACCTCGTGACTCCATGATAATTTTATTTATCTGTCATTTTGTCACACGGCAGTCCATTGTTTCATTTGCATGCAGCGATAATTATGGTTTACCTCATTCTAATCACTATTTTTAACCAACTTTAAAAACTGAAGATGTAATTTAAATGATTTTTTTTCTATTTATGTGTATATATGTAGATAGAGGGTATAATTTACCTGCCATAATATCAATTCTTATTGTGCATTTTTTTATATGTATAACTAATAGGTACCTAATTTAAAGAAATTTTAAATCTTAAGCTTTATCGAAATGATTACTGGTTTTAATGATATTTAACTGTCATGTGGAGTATAATATTATAAATAATTTAAAATATATAACTTTAGCAGAAACGGTTATAAATAATTTGTTATTAAAAATAAGCGTCATAAGTTGTAACGTCCGCCCATCGACAAGACATAGGTATGGATCACGTAAAATATATTTTACAAATATTCATTTGCTATATATTACTGTTAATATCAGTTCTAATGCAACAATATAAAGTTCAAATTCAATTATTTTTTATAGCCAATATATTACAAAAATTGCCCAGTCCCCCGCCCATTTGGGACTCAAAATTAGAGCCTTCGCGTAGATGTCACGATGATAGAAAGTAGCTATTAATTTTAATACAGAGACATTTTATGTTGTTTTCATGGTTTTATTATTAATGGTTTTCTTTTAAGTACTTATCTTCAATCAGCAATACGAAATAGTATTTATATAATTATAATATATATATGTATGTATAATATAGTTGAGAGTCTTGTTACGTTATAAACTAGTTGAATTATATATTTTTCCTACAGTAAATCATTACGCTATACATATATTTAGTCTATATACTTTAGTATTTTTTATACATATTTATGTACAGGTACCTACAATCTATTTTTCCATAACTATATGTAATTCTTTACATTTTTTTTAAGTTATTCTATTTAATTTGATACTACAATCGTTGATGCTTATGTTATTTTATTTATTTTTTATTTTAATTATTAGAATATTGAATTCGTTAACAAAAAATGTCAAAATATATAGTGGACCTTTTTTAATTAACTTTATTACTTCTTGATCATTTATTTTCCTTGCAACACTAATTGCCGGTTTACTTTTTTTAAGGACAAAGGACGATTGGAGTTAGGTCCTCAATTTAATTTAGGGTCCAGACGAAAATAAAAAAGTATCTCATAAGCAATGTCCCGCCTATACAACGGTTCAGGGAATCTATTTAATATTCTCTCCTCAATTATTAACTTTTTTACAATCCATATTTGAATTCTGGCTACGGGTCATTTAGCTTTTTGAACTAAAACGAAATAAGATTTTTTTTGAATAATTTATGTCACACAGTTATGTTTATTATGTTTTAGAAACCATAAATGTTAATTACACATCAAAACTTTAATTTAATATACATGTTTTGATTTATTACTTTCTAAAATTAAGTAACATAGTATTAAGAATGTAAACGTAATGTTTAATTAAAGTTTATTTTATAATAATCGTAGAGGTTGTAATTAAAAGAGCCGTTAGAAATAAAGACATTTGCAAACATGCTGTTACTAAATTAGAAAAACACTTCAAATATGGCCTCGTCACCGGAAACTGCGTCACGTCGGGGCGATTGTTTTTGAAATTCGAACGTCTCGCGATTAGTGTTTACAGCGGAAAGCACGCACTTGGCGCCAAAACCCTGTCGCCATTAGCGTGGACAATGTTGCTGCACTTGAAATAGACTTTTAGGAATTTTGAAATTTTCAGATTTAAATATAGCTACATAAATATACCTATTTAGAAAAAAAAATCGATTTGTGTCGTGGTATTTCCTTTTATTTATAATTTATTTTCAAATTATATAAAGATAATATTAATTAACATACAAACATGTATATTTTTTTTTGTTGATATAGTGAATGGTTGATTACAATATCGAATTGTGCGTTTTGTCAGAACTAAGCCAGTCTATAATATTTGTATAATTATTTCGTTAATAAAACCAGAAATCGAACCACCAACTAACTTCTAGGCTCGCAAAGTTTCTTTCCTGCAATTCCATGGGACTTTCCTTTATCTTGTCTAAGTTCTCTGTTCTCAAGGGGAAAAAATATTGAAATCACTTTAGCTATTTAGCTTTTTGTATTCAATAATTAGATAATTAATTGGTTTGCTTTTCGTATTGTGCAAATTACCTCATGTACTCATCCTACACGAAAATCGGAACAATGTAGAACGTACAAAAAACAAAACAATTTTAATTATAAATTCAAAATCATGATTACCGTTAAAAATCGTGTATAAATAGCCGCCTTATTCTCATAATAACTATTTTAATGTATTGGCCAATTATCAGTACTAATTATAATATGCGACCTTTAATGTTAATTGCTCAATTAGGTAATTTAACTGCGGTAAAAACAATTTTCAGCACCTTATCTGGTGAATATATTACATTATGGAATCACACGGCAACTTTTATATCTATACATACAATAAAACTGTAGAGGTCGAATGTCTGTACATAGAAAAAAGTGGTAAAAGTCAGGGGGATGTAAGAAGAGAAATAGAACAAATTCAGTTTTTTTTCAAACATCTTATTGAATTTCTGATTTAAATAAAATTTTGTATGGTGGTACTTTATATCCCCGGTTAACATTTTAGATACTTTTCATCCCGAAAAATTAAAAAGCTCCCGTGGGATAGTTAACAAACTATAGTAACATATACAGCTGTCTCCTCAGTCCTCACCTGCTATGTATAGCATATTTCTGATTATAATTTAACTATTAAAAAATATTTTTTATAAAAAAAGGTATTTTATTATATATTATATACCTACTGCGATTTTTGCGACAAAAATACGACTTCATTTCCTCAATCCATCAACCAAACCCTTTTGAAGTCAATCAAAACTAGAGGAAAGGTACGCTGCTCTATGTAAACACACTAGTAAAATTAAAATAGTAATTTTTTCTTTGTGATTTTATTAGTAATTTTCCCAAGCAAACATTTCGCATTGTTCAAATTACGTTATTCAAATGTAAACATTTTGCATTCAATTAGTTTGCATACAAACCGTTTTATAATAAAAAATAAGGTTGCATTCACAGCATTTTCCTGACCTACCCAATGGCTGTCATTAAGTAATAAGAGTATAATCATACGCTTATTTACATATAATGAGACAGATGTCATTTGCGATATAGCGTGAGTATATTTGAGTGCGCGTGTACAGTGTTAGTTGAAGTTCAAAGAAATTTAAATCAACATCAGCTCTTTCGCTTAGATTCGAAAGTCGAAAAGGCAATAAAATACAGCTACTTCGTTATTTTCTCTTAAAAGACATATACCCGTATAAGGCAGAAATGTCAACTCGATTGGGGTTTGAACCTGCATCACTTGGTTTTCCAAGCGAGCACGCTACCATTGAACTATCACTATCATTAATTTAACTAGAATAGAATACACTACCACCGACGCAAAAGGTATTAATATCATCATATCCAACACGTCAGATGACGTTCATAATAAAACAAAAAACGTTTTTTCATTTAACATTTACAATGTCTTGGGATTTAACAAATAAATTATGAGATCGTGGTTTACGTACAATTTGTTATTATATGAGAGCGTCCATTGTTGATGTTATCAGAGGCATTATCAGTTAGAGTTGGAGTTCCGTATTCATTCTACGTACTCGTAATTATACATGTGAATAGGATGAGTGCAGACAACTTGCTGTTTCTGTGTTAAATCTGGTAAAATTTGTGATAAAATAATAATAATAGTTAAAAATATTAATATTGGTTGTATATAGTTTAAAAATAGCCAGTGGTAGTCCAGTGGTAGGAAAATATCATGTGAAAATCTGAGTGTTTGAGAGAACCTTGTAAGCTTTCGAAAGATATGTGAAGTCCGCCAACCCGCACTGCACTTGGCCAGCGTGGTTGCCTATGGGTTATGGCTTCATCCCACTTTTAGTAAGGGATGCCCGTGGGACTTAAAACAGGGGCTGATTATTTTGAAAATAATTAAAAAATAATAATTTAAAAAAAAAATGTTATGCATTGACACAACCAATATACTTCATATCAAGTGAAATAAGTTACAAAGTAACATATAACTCAAAAGTTTCGATTATTATTATTTACTTCAAATTTTCAAATAACTTATTTTGTACTTAAACTTAAAGTATCATTTATACGTCATTATGAACACTACTTTAGATGAAAATCATCAAACTCTTTTGTCTAAATCCTTAAGACTAATTTAATATGGGAGTAACCTCAGTTTATCTTAGTAATTTATTGTGGATTTTTATTAATTCAAGAACACCTTATTGGAATTTGTGACTTCGTTTGGTGTTAGAAAGAGAAAGAAACAAGTGATAAACAAATCGTTCTAACCTCCATTTTTTTATTTGAGAAAATTAGTGCTAGATGCTGGTTTCTATAGATACAAATTTTATATCTTTACAATGTAATCTCATTTCTTTGGATTGGCTTTTTCTATCAATACAAGCAGTGTCGCGTAAAAATATTAGTATTTAATATCTTTACGATAGTCACGTAATAACTATTTGAAGATGCGTAGTATTATAGCCACTAGATATAAATCATTATATTTTATAGTAAGAAAGAACAAAGTAGATAGCGAGCAGTTATGAAAAATGTTCATACTTAAACATGTATTTTTAGTACTAAGGACTCCACATATATTTGTGAAACTAAACGAGTTTTTGCATAAACCCAAGGAGCCATTCAAACTGAGACAAAGCCGTTAACTTGGAGAGGAAAACCGAAAACCAGAATCTAATTAACTCGAACGGCTTTTAATAAGTCCCCATTGTAACATGACAAGAGAACCGGTAATTATATTATACAACCATAAATTTTGATGCAATATTATGAATTTTTAGATATATAATTTTACTAAAACTGCTTCAAATCTGGTATGAGTGACAGCTATCACGGGTTTGATGCTCAGATGCAGCAAAAGTTTATCAATTTTTACCGTCAGACTAAGCTTTTGTATCTAATAGCTCGGATGTTATTAACACGTTCAGGACATAAGCATCTCCTATAAGAAAATATTATATTAAGTTAGTGACAAAAACACGGATTTATACAGTAAATAAACTAAATCTGATTTTCTTTGATGCTAATGTCTCGGAGGTTTCTTTGTAAAGATAAAGACATAAATTTGTTTATTTTTACAACTTCTGATTTATCTGTAAAATGTGGAGCTCTCAGATGTCACATACCAATTCGAACCTGCACTTCATTTGTATTCGCGCCACGAAGCACTTAGCGACGATAGCGACCGACGTGACACCAATCAATCTGTCACGATATGTTGTGGATATTTGTAGGTGAACCTTATCATGAGATAGGCGTTGAATAGTTAACACGTAAACATGTCAATGCTGTAGCTTTTTTGATAATGTTAATTGCTTTTAATTACATAGTATCGTAGTAAAATTCTTGAGATATTCATGATTAAGTACCTAATTTTCAATCCGCGACGTGCTCTGACTACCGTGTAGGTATTTATCTACTACTACATAAAATATACTTATATTTTTAAACTTTGTATTTAGTATATACATACACTTGACGACACGTTTGGCTCAGTGTGTAGTGACCCTACTTGCTATGCCAGCGGTCGCGAGTTCGAGTCCCGCTGGGGGCATTCATTTGTATGAGCATAAATATTTGTACTCAGTCATGGGTGTTTATATTTATAATATGTATGTATGTATTTTAAGTTATATATGTGTAGTGTATCAACTATCTGGTATCCATAACACAAGCCTCGTAGCTTACCAGTCTCGGCATATTTATTTATTATATACATATTAAGTATTATGTGTATTTTTAGAACTTATTTATTTAGTTCGTACAAATATTTTATAAACGAAATCCGAAAATGGATTCGTTATAATAGCGTGTTTAAGGAACAATAGATGATTCTAGTTAATCCTTTTTTTGTATAAGTGGTACATTTATTTTTGCACATAGTGATATTTTATGTGCAGGTCAGTGATATATTATATAGATACTTTTATATTAGTGTTCGTCCAGTAGTCGAAATATTAAACCATAATCATTGTATTTTTTTTATTAATAACACTAAAGCTCGTATATTATTATCATACATCGGTGGTATCGAAATCGGTTGACGAACAGAGGAGGAAAAGTACTGAACTGTTTTGTCTTTACCTATTTATATATAGACTCACCCTCGCTTCGCTCGGGTTCGTCCCTTGCTTGCTTCCCTATACAAACTTTCATCCTAATTTTCATCCCATTGAGGGATAATTTCTAGGATAAAAAGTATCCTATGTCTTTTCCAGTGTCTCAAACTATATTCTTACCAAATTTCATCTTAATCGGTTCAGTAGATCTAGAGATTATCCTACAACCTCATAAACTCACAAACTCACATACTTTACCTCTTTATAATATAGTACAGATTATACGTATATGCTGTATTTTATAAAGAAATAGGCCCCTAATTAGTATATAACATAGATGTATTTAAATAGTTGTAATTTTTTTTTTATAAATCACAACAGTATTAATTAAAAATAAGTAATTAAAATATGTCGTGTGAATTTAACTTTAATTAGACGGTATTAATTATCTACACAATTTACGTAGCGCTATCACTGTCGCGCTATTCACTAATATTTAAGGACACTTCCTTAGAACAGTGGTTATGTTGGAAGTACCACCTAAGTAGAGTTTAATATAGGCCTCTTAATAGCCTGCTTGGCTACTGGGATGCTCTGCAATGGAAAGATTAATACCACACGCAGCACAAGCTCACGTATAACGGGCAATAATGCCTAAGTGCGGAAAAAGCCGTGCAGAAGAAGAAGAAGGCCTCTTAACAGAATTTTTTTAAATATAATTATTTCTTTAATTAATAACTACAAGTAGGTACCTACCATAAAATGGTATTAATAATCCACTCTCGATTTACTTAGGTTCGATTACATTTTACTAGTACTACTTTAACAAACGGCTTTTTATTTTTCCCATAGAGTATAATGCATCGGAAACCATCTAACGCACTGGAATAAAAGGTATTTAAAATCGTTCATTATCGTACAAATAATATCTATGTAAAATATCACATGAATGTTACGATTACTCCTTGCATTAATATTGGAAGAAGCAATATATGTACACTAACTACAATATATATAAGTATTAAAACATTAATGACGTCTATTAAAGGTTATTGATGATAGTGCATTTGATATCATTTCTAATAACTACCTGTTCACTATTACATTGTCTTATCTTCGTGTTGACATTGACTTACACTCAGATAGCTGTCACTTGAAGCTGTATAACTAACCTCAATGATAGCGGTCACGCTCACTCGTCGACATGATCTGAATTTTCACAGTTGTCACTATCTATACAGATTTGTAAATGTATTTCTTAATTAATAGGGAAGGACATTTATTTTAAGAAAATATATTCTTTAAAAGTCATTTTTGAAAACTTAAATCCTATAGAATTCGCACTAACCACTCAAATGATGTCGTCTATCAGTCTATTACTGTCTGTAGGCTTGATAACCATTATGATCCACATTTATTTTTTAATTTTCTGGCAACATTTTTTTGCCTAATGGCGGCACAACGTCTGCCTCCTGGGCCCACTAGTATGCTATTTACTCTTTGGATGCTAGAGCATGGATATAGGGGATTTTGATGGTAAATTAATATCGCTTCAAAATCCAGACACTGCATGTCTTGCAATTTAGTAGATATAACACTACTTATAAAACTATAGAAAAATGGAGAAACAAGGCAACGACACCAAATAAAAAAATATTTAAAAAAAATATAGTTCTAACAATAATTTTAAAAATAACAGCCCTTTATTAATAATGCAGGCACTATAATGTAGGTTCAAATCCATGTCTCTATCCTGTGAAAATTTTATATGACAATAATTTACAACATGATTATCACTTGATAGTATAGTAAAGGTAAACGTTGTGAGGAAATCTGCATGACTGAAAGAACATTACTAATTATACTTAAAATACGTGTGACGTTCACGCATTTTATTCCTAACATTCTTAAATTCCGGTGGGATGGCAATTCAACGCGAGCGGTGAAAGATCTGGCACACGCTTCGAGGTACGAAGGTAAAACATTGCTAACATCCCAACATCAACCTGTTACTGAGAATTTCTTAACAGAAAAACTCATAACAGAAAACTCAATAATTAAACTTGGCTCGATCCAGAACTCGAACCCAGGACCTCCGGATTTGCAGCCATACATGATAGCCGCTAACATACACATTATATACCTACATATAACTTCTATAAAGCCTACTATTAAGTATAGCTCAATATCAATACCACAAGATGATATAGCATAAAATGAGTAAAACACCGAATTCATTCAGAGTTAGTAACGAATTGATCGTGAATTGGCATGTAACTCACCTGTCTGACATCTGGACTGGACAAATCAAGGAAAAGGGGTAAAGCGTGCGATAAAAAATATTATCTTAGTGATGTCTTTTATTTTTTACTGATTGCAATTTTAATTGTTTTTTTAATAATAAAAAAATGAGTGTTATTTATTTTATGTTCTGACTGTTGTTAGTGGAATCGTTTGATTTGATTGCGCCTGTTTATTAATGCACTCCAATAAATTTTGTAAAAACAATTATTTTTTATTATTTTCAGATATTCAAACTGTTATTTCTACAGGATAAATATATAATACATAATTACCATTTTATATCTAAATCCTTGCAGTACCTACTATAAGTATATATCGAATAGGTATTCGGTTATTAACAACATATTATTATTAACTTTACTGCGATTCTGTATATCTCCAAATCAAATTCTATACCCTGCCTTGTAAAAGTGAAATAAAAGTGATCTGCTTAAAACCATACAACTCCAAGAATTAGCCATGACAAACCTAGAGGAATTTTCAATATTTTATTGATCACATAAAGACACTTAAATTATTTTTCAAGCTTATTTTTGATGAATGTAAAAGAATAATTGCGTATTGCCAACATAAACATAATAATATAAGATTGAATGCCTAGAATTATCATAGAATAAAACACAGCATATTTATATTTAATACAGCATATTTATTAAAAAAATAATAATAACTATTATTGTATATAAACGTGATATGGAAAACAATACCATACCAAAAAAGCTCACGTTATTGGCTAGTTAGTACTTTGAATTAGTTTATAAGATCTAAAGTAATAACTTTTTTCAGATACCTGTTTATTAACGAGTCGTAACAAGTCGATAAAATATAATATCGATAATCTTGGCCTCACTGGTCTCGAGCAGATGTATCCGTTCCGAATCGACGGGTGATACAGTTTCAAGCTGCGTTCTTCCATTAAAAAACAATAACTCACTTCTACATTTTACAATTACCATAAAATTATAATAAAGATACTTATATAACTAATGTGTGTTTTAAAAATTATACTTATATGTGTTTTAACATGAGAATACGCAAAAGGGTGTACGTAAGTACGTTCATATAGAGAAGTAAATTGGTTTTAACGAGGTGTTTCATTATTTGTTAATAACAATATTTTTAGTCTTTAGTGTATTTTTAGTACATTGAGTACTTTATAGATAAAAATATAAAATATTCTGTATTTTACAGATAGTAATTTTGTTACTTTAATGTAAAAGTTTAATTAAAATCAGTCCAGTCATTTTTATAATCACATCTCGAATAAACTGATTATAAGATGGGTGAATCCATATTATAATATTACAAATGCGAAAGTAGCTCTGTCTGTCTTTTACCTTTTCACGTTTAATCCGCTGAACTGATTTAGATGAGTATGAAGATAGTTTAAGACTCTGGAAACGACATAGGATAGTTTTTATTTTTTCCCTTAAGGGGGTGAAAAAGGGGGTAGAAATTTGTATGGGAAATCAGTCATTTCTCAAGTAACGGATATGAAACACATCATACCTATGTTTATATATAACGAAGGATGATTTAGTTACCTTTTTCTGCTAGCTATGTGAAACCTTATTGTTTGAAGTCACTATATTATTAAGTTAACTTTTTATTGCTTTCAAGCAGCTTTAGAGCAGAGACTACGTCTCGAGCGGGGTCGAGACGCCATCATGACATTCATTGGAGATACGTGGCTTAGTAACGTTGGTTGATCATGGTGGATCATAAAGAGTTATGCCTTGATATTATATTTGAAAGTCAATTATCGGTATCGAAAACCCGCTAGCTGTAAATCATTAGAATTACCGTTTCAAGTTTATAACATTATGATTTTCCAGATTAAATTGTGTATAGCCCTGATAACGCTAACAAGATTAGTAACCACTAAAGATGATATTCGTAGTATATAGATAACCCATATATAATATATAGTCTATTTATTCCATACTAACCGTTAAAACGTACATAGGAACGAATCCAAATGAAGGGACGGTAAGTCGCTAGTATTAAATATAAGAAATAAACAGATTAATTATTTATAATGTAGGTACTCACCAATAAGTGACTTCATATAACTGATGAGGTACTGTAGATATAACGTTAGTTTTAAGTTCTTATTTTTTAGTTTAAGTTTACTTTCAGGGCAATTTTATTTATAAATTATAACTAAAAAAATTAGTACAAAAAATTTTTTTTTATTAATATGAATGCCTAGCATCTCTTACGAACGAAGTGTCGTATTTACTACAATATTGTCAAGTTATAAGAGACACTTGTAATTAAAAGTAACTCTGTTTGCATAACTTACTTAATGTTCTATTCTTTGGATAATTCCTTCGAGTACACTACAAAGCTTAAAATAGTCGATTTATGTATGACTTGGCTCTTATGAACTCTACTATGAAATCAATACATTATTTCTTACACTTAAATAACTTGGTAATAGATAATTTTAAATATCTTTTCGATAATTATGTACAAGTATTTAATGATTTTCTTAAATTTGTTAATTCAGGATGAGATTGGGCTTAATTCTAGAATGGGGGCTGATTTTAGAATTTCTAATCTGTAGATTAGATTTACCCATAAAAAATAAATAAAAAGGGAAAAAGAATATGAACTCTATAATATATTAAAGAATTCCCGTGGGATAGGTAAAAAACTATAGTAACTTATACAGCTTAGTACACAAAAACTACTGATTGGATTTTGATGAAACTTTACAATAATATAGTTCATACATCAGAATAACAAATAAGTTACTTTTTATCCCAAAAAAAATGTAGGTACGGTTCCCGTGGGATAGGTTTGTTTTTTTTGTCTAGTGTTACTATATAAATCGAATATGTATCTACATATGTACATGCATATAATATACTGACCCAAGTTCGAAATTTTCTTTCGTTCGCAATTAAATTAAATTAAATTAATTATGGTAATTTTTTATTCATTTATGTTATCCTGTCTAATAAGTGGAAAAAATGTTTTAATCTACTTATAGTGGGTACAGTAACAGATTTAATATAGAGATAGTATATAATGTTTTTTTTTTTCAAATTAATTCAATTGTCTTGTTAATTAATGGCTTCTCATCCAGATAAGATCAGATCCAGATTAATGTCATTCAGTTCTTAGATTTTTTATTATTCCAAAATAAAACATTTCTTTTGAGAAATTATGAGGGACAATTGTCCAGTAATAAAAAGCCTTTTAAAACCACATCCCAAAGTTAAATTGCTTCACTAATCACCTTTACTTACCGTTTAAGCCAATAAGCATAAAATTTAAATTATTTTTAAAACATGAAGACTTGTGGCATAGCGAAACTCGTGTATGGCTGGAACGGTTCTAATTCGTGGAAGGCCGCGGGTTTGACTCCATTCTGGAGTAAAGTTTTCTTTTTTGTAGTAAAGATATTTAGACAACGATTGTCACGATAAAAGCGAAAACCAAAAAGTGCTAGCAATAGTTGAAGGGGAAAACGTACGCCTGACGTAATGTCTATGCCGGTGGTAAATAATTCGAGTCCCTCTTCAGACAAATACATATATATATATATATATATATATATATATATATATATATATATAAACGTAAAAAAGTTGCAATAAAACAAAATTACCAAAACAAAAATAAGAAGGCAAACCTAAAGACAGTTCCTCTAAGACAAAAGCCGGTCGTGAATAAATACCAACCCATTTACAAGAGTGTAAGATATGACATGATATAGATCACTCACTCCGTAATAAATAAATAAATAACATAAGAAAAATTACACCGTAAAGCGAATGTTACCGGAGGCGCTATATCTTGCTCGCATAATGTGGATCTAACTTTGTTTGTAAGATACTATATCTACTAATATTATAAAGCTCAAGGGTTTTTTTTGTTTGTTTAACTTCTTCTTAAAGTCTTAAATTTGAAACTACTTCAAATTACGATTTTTTTAGGGTTAGTGGAGTACATACACATAAATAAACAAATTCAAAAGGTAAACAAATAGGTTAAAGTTAGGATTAGCGGAGTAAAAATACATATATGTACCTATAAATTACGCGAGCGAAGCCGCGGGCAAATGTTACAAAATCATGTTATTTATAATGTTTAGTACAAAATGTTTAAAGTTATGAATTAACCTCAGTAACATAAATTTCAAATACGCAATTTTATGCCCAATTTATATGTACTAAACAGTATTCGTAGGTACATGACTATTTAAGCTAAACACATGTTGCATAAGTTTTTAACTATTTTATTATTTCAATAATATAAAATTGTTTTCACCCTTCTTAATAATGAGTAGACATACAAAATAATTTATAATATTCAAAAAAAGTCTTATCCATAGTACGTCAAAGCGCCGGACGTGAGGGAGCGACAGGGACGGATGATTTAGAAACCCCTCGGGAGGTGCGCGACGCGACCCGATATTAATATTGTGACTGCTACAGTATAGTGAAGAAATTACAAGAAAACTAGGAAAAAGAGAAAAAATAATTAAAAATGATAAATTAATTTTATATACAATATTTTATGTTATATAAATAGTAAGTATATTTTCCCCATTCAATTTCACAAATCTATCAAACAAACACAGTGACTCATCACTGTTATGCGTGTCATTTTCATCAGTTTTTTATTCCCTTATGATTATAGACAATAATCAAAATATATTAAAGAATATTTATATGGAAAAAGGCCACCTGAAACAAAATATCTCCATGTTTACATAATTTAAATTTAACTTTTCCCAAACTAAAAGTTTTTAAATAGATAGGTACTACACGTAAACAAATAAAAAAAGTGTGGCTTTAATTATTTAAAGTCCAAACAAAATAATTATAATGAAGCTGCATCTAAAGTTTTTCCCTACACAACACAATTCGATCACTCTTTCCCCGTTTGGTATCTGTCGCGTTGCACCTCAAACTAAATTGGTACCGAAATTCAAATTCGTTCCCATGTGTGCCTCGCGGCGTCGTCCTTTAACGTTGTAATTGCTCCTCGGTGATTTGGTACTGGATGCTGCTAACTCTCCTTTGATGTGGGCTGATTGTTAACTGTTAACTGTTAAACTGGTACCTTTGGGGAAGGTCGGGGAAAAATACCGCTGTCGCTTATTTACTTTCTAATTTTTGGTAGCTTAATATTTTAACTCTGCTATTCTTTGTAAATAAATAAATGGTTATCTATTTTAATTAATATTTTAGAAAAAATAGCAGTAATATAGTCTATATAAGAACCTTTTCTTTTAACTTAGATATTCATATATTTTTATCATTTTTGTTTTATTATATTATCTAATTGTATTATGAAATTGAGGGACTAACGGTAATAATATCATAAGTACCTAAATATATGGTACCTATATTGATATTCAACACAGTTTTCTACATTTTAGCAGAAAATTTTGACGGATAATAATTTAAAATTGTTCCAAGGAATCTAATTTTCGTTTCACTCGACACTTTCGATACAAAAACAATATAAAACCAAAACAGAGCTAATTGAAAACCGTGGCGTATTGCTTCCTTATTTCATTTAAAAACAACCATTATTTCCCGGGGGAAAGGTCGCGAATTTCATAATTTAATATTTACCGGTCGCAGAATATCAGATAATTAGATAGCGACGTGATTTGGTGCGCGAAGGCGAAATTAATATCAATGTTCCTTGTTTTATGCTCATAGTGATGTTCTTAGATAATATTCTATTACTTGAAACTTGTGGCAGTGGTAGCCCAATGGTAACTCGCTCGCTTCGATATCCGAGTGAAGCGGGTTCAAATCCCGGGTCTTGCACCTCTGATATTTTCATGTGCGAATCATTTCTATCATGATTACCACTTGCCTTACGGTGAAGGAAAACATCGTGAGGAAACCTGCATGTCTGAGAGAACCTAGCAAGTTTTCGAAAGACATGTGAAGTCCGCCAACCCGCACTTGGCCAGCGCGGTGGACTATGGCCTGATCCCCCTCGTATTGAAGGGAGGCCCGTGCCCAGCAGTGGGACGTTAAAAAGGGCTGAATACATACATACATACTTGAAACTTAATATCTTATATATTATCCTAATAATTTTATATTTTCATGTGATATTAGATACAGATAACAGGCAGTAGTAACGCGATTGTTTAGGAAATCAAGTGAAGCGAGTTCAAATTCCGGGTCTGGAAACTCTGATATTTTTATGAGCGTATGATTTTCAACATAATTACCACTTACTTACGGTGAAGGAAAACATTGTGAGAAAACCTGCATGTCTGAGAGAACCTAGCAAGTTCTCGAAAGACATATGAAGTCCGCCAACCCGCACTTGGTGAGCTTGGTGGACTATGGCTTGTTCCCTTTCGCATTGAGAGGAGGTCCGCGCCCATCAATGGGACATTAAAGGCTGAATACATATGATATTAGTGACTTGCTCTCACTTTGTTTAGATTCCAAATACTATACACGTGGTCTAAAATGACCTTTACAATGTATTAAATATCTCACGGAAACCCTTTTAAGTAGCGTAATAAGCTACGTTGTCACTCTTTGGTAATTTAACTAATATAATTTAATTAACATATTAATAATCCATCCATTAATAATCCAAAAATAATATATTATTATTTAAATGAATCAACTACCTATATTAAAAAATAAATGTGAGCTAAAATAATATCAATATTAATATAATATTATATCTTTATCGATAACGGTCCCTTCCCTCTAAGACTAAGTAGCAAAATGAAGACAAATGCTAAAGCGTCGCATGGGGCCGGAATTCGATTCGGGACGTGACAAACAATGTATGACATACATAATTTTGTAGCTTCCCTTCGTTATTTAGTCATGAGCTAGGGTGGGATCGATATATGATAGATAAGTAGTAGTGTATTAAAGTTCTGTTATTGATATCGCTTTAGGTTATCGAAGTCACCCCCCAAAGTGCATTCACCTTATCGTGGTAGCCATGAAACGCACTGGATGGTGGCCCACCTCGGTGGGCGGTGTGTCATGCGAGTTGTTCTTGGCACTCCTCTGATAGCAGAGCGGACTGTTTGTGCAACCCAAATGGTTGTTGTGATTTGCTTCGGCAGACCTGTCGTCGGAGCGTCGTGGTTGAGTGCGTAAACGATCCCGCGACGCCCCATTTAGACGCTTCCTTTGGGTTTTAGAGGCTGAGAGAGTACTGGCTTTGCCGGTGAGTCCTACATAACCACCTGTATGTATGCAGGTGGTATATCTAAATGTATTTTCCAACGTTAAAAAAAAGGTTATCGAAGTCAAAAAAAAAAACAAAAAATCTTTGGGTGTTTTATGAAAATTATAAAAAATATTTATTTCACCCTATTTTAATTAGTTTAAGATATTGCTTTAATGTTTCTAAAATTTGTAATTACTGAAAATTTAAAAAAATAACTTTTAAATATTTCTTTTCAATTAGTTTTAACTAATTAATCTAACAAAGCTTTTGTAATACATAATTATCTCATTAAAACCTATCTATATATAGTGCCGAGATACATTACACTATGCAAAAACCCATAAATCAGTTACCGCTGCTTGGAAGAAGGATAAACAAACCAAGAACACAATTTTGGGTTTATAGTTAGTGAAAAATGCTACATAATTTTTAAACATTTTGCCACCTGATCGCGTGACGCCGTCACTCTTGTCACAGTGACTTGACGATTTCACGAAAACTTTTCAATTACTACATTTCGGGTAATCTTTATCATATCTTTTGATGGGGTGCTAAATTAAAAGTGTTAATTGGCCAGAGTAGTGCCAGGCACAATGATTACAACACGACGGTTCTTATCTTTTTAAATATAGCATTTAATTATTCTCGTAGATCGTTAATTATATATACCTATATATTTTTTATATTTGATTAAAAATTATCCTTGGCCTACGTGAATATAGAGCTATAAATATAGGTATCGAAGAAAACATAAAACGAATAATTATGACATAATTTTTTTTAAGTGGATATGTAGATAATTACGACTATATTAGTATATTATAACAAATTTTCTTTGAAAAAAAAATGCCCATCTTTTACATATGCAACGATAACCCTCTAATTATAATATTTATAAATGTTGACTATTCTATTTTACAGCAAAATATATACACTTTATTGTATACATACAACATTATAAATTTAAGCTATTTTCTATGAATATAATTGAATAATATTAAATTTCAAGTGTTAATTAGACACTGAGTGCCTGGCACGACGCGGCACACGGCGGGCGGCGGTATGTATATGAGGCGGTAATCAAAGTATCGACATAACTTTGTTCAACACTTAGACAGTTGATGTAGAAAGTATTAGATATGTAAATCTAATTTTATTCAAACTGATAGCAATTATTATTTATTTAATTAAAAAAAAACGGTCAAATGCGAGTCGAATTCGCACACCAAGGGTTCCGTACCGTCGTACATGTACTTTTTATTAATATGAATTTTACTCTATGTATGTATTTATATTAACTTCGATGATTGATTACGAACGTTAAAAAAATATTGTATTTTAATTTTTTATTATTTGTTGTTATAGTTACAATAAAAATACATACTCTGTGAAAATTTCAACTCTCTATCTATTACGGTTCATGAAATACAGAAATCTGACAGACGGACGGACAGACGGATAGTGAAGGCTTAGTAATAGGGTTTCGTTGGCACCCTTCGGATAAGGAATCCTAAAAAGATAGGTATACTGATATTATAATAAGCTTGTTTCTTGATTTTTTTACATGTGACGACCCTTATTTTAAAGTACATTCATAAAAATTAGTTCATAGTTGGCATAGACGTAGTACATATACAAAAACATACATCCAAACCTCCTTCTCTTATGAACTTGGTTAAAAATGTCATAATTAGTACCATTTATTAATGCAATGTGAGAGCTATCGACAGTTTAATTTATAGATACTCGGTATTGCCCAGTAGCAGTAAAGTTCCAGTGTCAATTGTCTAATGGTCGTGAAGTCTTGGCTTCGAGGTCCCGGGTCAGGCCAAAATAGTTATATACATACATATATATAAAGAAATATAAGAGAAGAAATTAATCTCATATCCGATACTTGTAATAGATTGTGCCTAAACACGTCGCTTAGTTGTTACATTAAATTTTTTGTACTTCACTAACCAAAAAAATTGCTATTATAAAATTATAAAACATAAATAATTTTGTTATCCCGAATTAAATAAATAAATAGCTTTTATTACAACTCTAAATATTTTTAAGTCTATGCACATAGGTTGAGAGCTAGCGGCTGTCCCTGTAAGTTGGCGAAGGAATTACAAAAGTTAGAGGAGTTTGTCAGGCAATGCGGAGTGATATTCGATTATACCTATTAAGAATTCAGGTCACAATGCAACTTGAGTTTTTATTTACTTAGTCATTTATAGGAAGTGAATATAAAGAGAGTAAAGCTTGTTAGTAAAATATATAATTTAATAAGCCTTTTAATACTGTTGTTCAACAATCAGTAACTATTTAAAAGCTACATGTAAAGTCAAAGGGAGCTGTTTCGATTCTCGTAAAATACTAATAGTATGTTTTATGCTAATTATGTATAGTGCGTAGGTAATGGCGAAGATAATAATTACTATATTATAAAAGTATATAATCTCGTTAGATATTATATAAAGTAGAAAATAAATAATATTTAAAATATTTTTTGCCATGGATGACTATTTAAATTGTTTTGTTAATACATACATAAGACAAGCAATCCACAAACGCTTAGCCCTATTTAAAAAACCTTAAAGATCTAGAAATTCTCAAATTTATTATCTAATTATAACAATAATTACATAGCAAAATAAATGTATACGGCCGTCATTACAGACCGTAGATGTCCTGCGTTGAATGACATTCATTATTTTTAAGGATCTCATAAAACAATATTATAGCGCGCACACTATACTTACACACTATTCCCTCCTTATTATTGGTCATAACTGGCGGTTCGATTCTCGCCGATAATTATAAGTGTTCAAGCCAAACATATAGAACATAAATTACTTTGACGGTACACACTGTCTTCCTTAATTGGCCGTGTTGTCGCTGTTTCCAAATTAGGGACGGAGATTAGTTTTTTGGTAATAAATTTTGATAATTGCTCTAAGTTTTATTTAAGGTATAAATATATAAAATCCAATGTTACATTTAATTAAAAGTAAATGAAATTATTTTTTGCTATAGGTGCTAGGTTAGTTGACTAACAGTAGACTGTATGGTACCCTAGGTATATCTGTGTAAATTACATTCCGTTCAGCCCTTTCAGTGTGATCGAAGAACAAACATACATACTCATAGAAACTTTTGCATTAATAGTATTGAACTATTCAATATCGTATACTGTTAGGTAGGTAGATAAAGACATCTATTTTTTTTTAAATAAAAAGAATAAAATTAATTTTTATAATAGGTTATGTTAACTAATAACTCGCCGCTGCGTAGTAAATATTTTTTTTCTACAGAGGATATTTATTTTTATCGTTTTAAGCTTTGAATATTGTTTCAAATCAGGATCAGGAAGTTACTTTAGGGATGCACTCACTAGTCACATATTATGATAATACCTACTCATATTACCTATATTCCAAATATTGTAAGAGTTTCAAACCTATTGGTAAAGATATTTAAAATAAGACATTAGAATTACTAAAGTAAAAAAATACAATCTCTTAAATATGTATTCTATTATATGATTATGTATTTAATATGTATGTGACGAAGCATACGGATATTACATATCCTCCAGATTCATAAGGAAGCACTTGAAAAAATATCGATAAAGCTTTTACTCCTATTATGAAGATTGAAAAGATGCGTTACTGCTGTTATTATTTTTTAATTTTGTAAATTAAATTGTTTATTATTTTTAATAAGGTATTAGAACTTACTATTTTTTGCTGAAACTCATCCACCTCTTAGGCCTTTCTTTGCGAGTTATCAAATATGATTAAAAACCAAACATGTTAATATAACAATAATAATAAGATAATTTTATTCAAATTTATTAAGTAATGTCGGCGCTACTTCTATAAATATGGTGGCTGTTTGACAAAACGCTTTAAAAAAAAACAAAAGACGCTATTGACAAGTTAGCTTTTACACGGTAAGGCTGTCGGAGAGATATTTTATTGTATAACATATCTTTTCTATTATACACGACATTGGTGAAGTAAATTTTGCCCTAATCGCACTCCTAAAAACCACTAAATAAAATAATTGAATTAATATTTAACGTTGTAAAACTTATGAGAATATTTAAATTTGTTTTAACTATAGTTTCAATTTACTCCTTTCTTTATATCGGCGTTCAACTTCTGATTTCAATATTAATAGGAGTAAAATTATTTCATCGACACTGCCCAGCTCTACCCGCCACCTGTGATCTAGTGCACGCACCCGCTCATTAGGTCGCTGCGCGTGATTGTCATTTGACCACGCCCACCTCGCGCTTACACAATTATTATAATTCATATCATTACCCCCCATACGGTCGGAACGTGTCGTGGAGATTTTTCAAAGTTTTTATACGAGATTAGATCAAATACGTATAGTGTAAAGTAAAAAATTGAATGAATTCCCATTGAATTAGTAGTTTTATTGTGCTTTGTTTCATTGAAAAAGTTAAATAAAATCATGGCACGATCTTGACGTGATGCAAGAGTAAAACGATAGACGTATTCATTTTTATTGCACAGACCCGGAACTAGGTCTAAATATGGGACTTCTTAGAAAGATAATGTTAATCTATATCAATACATATAATAAAAGAGTAACTGATCGACGTCTGTATATGGAAGGAATTTGAGAAAAACTATTATTAGGGATCTTTATTAACGCAATAGAACTCAAAACAATGATTTTTAGATTTTTTGTCTGTTTGTCTGTGGGTTTGTGCGCGCTAAAATTAGAAACAACTTAACCGATTTGGGTGCAGTTTTTCCTAATGCACTGTGGTAAGCTTCAATTAATATTTAGTATTTGTTTTATTTCAATCATAAATAAAAAAGTTATTTTAATTTAAAGAATCACCGCTAAAGTCGCTAGGTTTACAATAAATCCATAATGGTGTATGTTCCTCTTTCATGCCAAAATGGTTAAATGAATTTAGATGAACAGACATACATGAGGTACATAGTATTTAGAGAGACTATGACCAGGAGTAACATAGGGTATTGCTAAGCACGGTACTCCATACAACACAGATAGTACGTATTTATCCATAATAACCGTGAAAACCAATAAAATAGTGGTTTGATATATAATAAATTAGTATCGTTGTATTTATTTGCATAAAATCTAATTTAAAAAATAAGATAAGGCATTATTTATGTGTGTTTTTGAAGGTTGGTAATCGTGTCCCCTTGTAACGCAAGATGGGGCGTAGACACTTGAGACTGCATGTCCTATACATCTAAGAACATCATAAGTTTAAAGCATTAAAGTCGAAATTATATTTTGATAGACGTTTTAAATTGGCAGAGGAGGCGAGAGGTAAGTGGTAGAAACGATTTGGCCGGCCATTAGACTGCGTGTCATTATGTAGCTCAACTGCCGTGAATATAAAATGTTGTGTAATATAATGGGCCAGGCTTTGTTCTTTTGTTTGATGAAGTGTCATTGAATGGATGGGTCATGGTGAAATCGGTTCCGTGAGGGTAGCTCTCGTAATTGAGGTTCTAATATTGACGCAAGGACTTTGAATGATACAAATTCATTAAGAATCACTCCTTATTAATTATTATTTATATATTTTTTGTCCCATGCTTGTTTTTTATAAGAGTTGATTGTCGCACTCCTAAATCGGCTGAAGATTAGCTGAAATTAAGTACAGAGTTAGACCTGAACTAACATACAAACAAGTTTATAAATTAGCTCATAATTTAACTTGCTAGATAATCTTTTTTTGTATTGGTGAAAACAGTATGAAGAGAAGTATGAAGAATTGATTTTTGGTTCCCGACGTTCCGAATGCTTTACAGCAATCGTCGGGAATCAAAAATCAGAATAAATCCGGGAAATAACCCGAGAAGATAGTTTTATTTACAATATGAAAATCAGTTAAAAAAATTCTGCAATTAAAAGACCTTAACATAAATCGATATGAAATTAGTAACATTGACATTTGCTGACAATAGTTACGCCTCTTTACGACATAGCCGAGTGTTTTTATAACCAATCAACTATTAAAGTAATGAGATTAAATTGTAGTTTTCATATTAAGTTAACCTTCTAAGTTAATTATGTCTATGATTGTAGTGTAAGAACTATATTTGAGGTTATTAATTATAATATAATGGCGAATTTACCAGCAGGCTGAGTGGACTTAAGCCTAGAGCAAATTTAAGGCAGATTTTTAAGTGTCTTACAGAAATTATAAAAACTTCTGTAACATTTCGGAACACAATTGGTTGGCTCGGAAATATACCCTGAAACTATTTTTTGTGTAAATTCAACCGGATTGTTAGATAGTAAAAATAATCTAAAAACTGACAATTATAGAGGAAAGGGCGGCAAAAATTTAACACCCTATATTTAAAAAGTATGTAAATCCACCACTAAATAGTGGTATATTATTAGTATAAGTATATAATGTAGGTATATACTATAAAGATATTTCTGACCGATTATCAATTGTGTCATGATTTGATCTGATGCCATCACTGAGACTCAGTTGCGCGAAAGTGCAAAAGTAGGTAAATGTGCAAATGCAGCTACATAAACTATTCTCTGACATAAAAAGCAAGATATCAGGCACAGGAGTGACGATGATACTATTTTTCTGAGGCACATGGGTGTTACACCACTAACTTTATAACTCTATGCCGCTATTGAGAAGCTGTTATTAGAAAGATCCAATATCTTTTTTGACCCCATCTAGAATTTAAAGTCAGATCTATTTTATTAAGCACGTATAACTTAGCTATTGATTTGGGACCTTATTAAATTGGTATGCCTTATCTAAAAAGCGGGCAAGAATTGTGTCGATAACAGCAATTGCTCAATATAAGATTACCTAAAAAGATAAGGATTTTTTTTAAATATCCAGAAAGGAGTTTAATAGAGAACGAAAGCTATGTAAGCTATGTAAGCTTTTTTAAAGTCTTCAGCTTCTGTTTAGTTATGTAAGGGTATAAATCTCAGAGACAAAAATAACATAGAGTTTCATAGAACTAAACATGAAATCAAACAATAATGTTTTAAAATACATTATATATAATGCATTAAAACAGTGCCTATACAAATATTAATAGAATACTCGTTATTGTGGTAAATAAATAAATATTAATAAATAAAAATAGTTAACGAATTTTATTATATAAACTAGTGACTCACCCTCATTCCGCTCGGGTTCGTCCCTACTTACTTTTTAACGTTTAGTATATATTTCTCAGACATGAGATATTTTTTCGCAGTAAAAAGTATCCTACATGTTGACCCGGATAATAAGCTATTATCATACAAAATTTCATCAAAATCCCTCCAGTGGTTTCAGTTCGTTTTTGTGACGCGGTCGCAGACAGGCAGACGGATAGAAATTCTAAAAACTATAGATTCGGCCTCGGTTTCGATAATAATCTCTATTTCAATAAGATTTTACAAAAAATATTTAATGTAAAGATTCGACTTAGTTACAATTTTATTATACCTATAAATAAATTAATATTATGCTACTATCTCTCTTTCAAGGATAAATGAAAGTGAACTAATGCTTAAAAGTACAATAGAACATGGCGTTATAAAACTTTCCATTATTGTTTAAGAAAGTAAACAATTTGTATGGCAAGATCGAAGTGGCAGTGTATCGAGTAGTGGAGCAAAATCAAGTTACTATTTTTGATATTTTTTTGGCGGATTCAGTCTATGTAATTCTTTAGTCTGTAGCATAAATAAATCAAAAGTATACAAAAAAAAAACAATATTAATATTTAAATTATATGACATAATTCCAGACTTGTTTTCAAAATTACATCAAAATGGGTGATAAATAAAAATGACAACGCATCGACCCATGAAGTACGGCATAATATACACTTACATTACATAACATGTATATTACGCTAATAACCATTTAGTGCGCCGGCGGGCCTGCGCGCGCGTTTCTGATTGATGCTTTTATAATTATGGCGATTTTGCGCTCGTTGCAAGGGAAATATCATTTGCAAACGCCTTTATGCCAACGTGAAGGAACGCCTATTAACCGGTACGCTATAACATTAAATGATAGGCAAAGGACGTCACGAATAAGCTATATTGTGGCGGAAGATTTATCTATGGGTTAGTTTATGGTGTGAAGAGGTTTGTCCTACCACATAACTGTTGTCTTAATATCTTGTTATTTAAGATGTCAAGAATAATTTTGTTATTTAACAGTATACCAACTTGTAGCGATATAAGTACGAATATGTTTCCATAAGAACTTATCTAAACATCACTTTTCAATGAAAAAGGCACACTGATGTAAAAATCACATTAAAACAATCAGTGGTTGGATTTTTCTTGTAATTTCGTTTTGTATTCAGCTCTTTTTACTGTCCCACTGCTGGGTACCGTCCCACGACCATTTACCGTCCCACGAGCCTTTACTACAAGGGGGATCAGGCCATAGTCCACCACGCTGGCCATGTGAGGGTTGGTGGGCTTCATATGCCTCTCCAATTGTCTTTTGAAAACTTGCTATGTTCTCTTAGACATGCATTTTTACACAAGATAATCTCCTCTTGTAATTGACACGAGTTATTTTACACGACATACCTTGCGTTATTTAATTCAATTTTCTTGTTAATTGCTTCAAAACGTGAGCATAGATTACTTCGCCAATGTCGCGTAGAATGGAAAAGACGCGAATACCTTGCGTTATAAACTAATCAATAATCATTAAAAAAGAATAATGAATTTGGTTTAAAAATGACAAATAGGTATATTGAGTAAATTACACATGTAAACAAGCACATGAACTGATCACCCCCATTTTAGAAGTTGGTCAAAAATATCATACTTATTTTTAATTTCTGAATTGATATAAGCGTCAAATAAACAAAAAACAGTCCATCTAAAACTACAGCCTAGCTATGCTAACTGGATACAAACAACCAGGAATTCACACGTCATGTTATTTATCTATTCATGGGGCCATGGGGAAAGCTCGAACAAAACGGGATAGTGCTATTTTTGTGGCTTGTGTAAATTTTGAATATGGAATCGATCTAACTATAACACTTTTAAAAGGTTTTAAATTTTTCACTGAGCTTAAAGTCAAACAAAATTATTATTTCATGATTTAAATAGAAAGAGGAATTAATAGAGGCAGTGGTAGCCCAGTGGTACTGTGCTCGTTTGGGAAACCAAATGAACCGGGTTCAAATCCCAGGTGTCGGTCCCTATGATATTCTCATTTGCTAAAAAATTTTCAACAAGATTACAATGGCTTTACGGTGATGGTAAACATCGTGAGGAAACCTGCATGTCTGAGAGAGTCTAGCAACAAAACCCACACATGGTCAGCGCTGTGAAAATAAAAATTAATTTCTTAACGATTTTTCACATCTGATTCAAAAACACATTAACTTTGATTATATTTAGTTACAATAGAACATGTAAATATCATCTCTCCGTTTAAAATAATTAGCAGCAGTTAATATTTAATTTTATTATTTTTTAGGTATATGAAATCAAATAAAGAATAACAACAATATTGAGCATTCAAAATAAAATCACCGTATCTAAATTCGTTAAATTCTAATTCAAGTTTGCATCGTAGTAACGGTTAGGAGTTATGCCTGTGTATTTATACTGCTCGGTAAATTTTGCCTTTCGAATAGCCATAACAAGTTATGGCTAAATTGAGTAAAATGTCGTGTTGCGAAGATCGATTGGTTTTGGTTGGCTTCGATTTTGCATGTCATGTGATTGAACGTTGACACCGATGCGCTTAATATAACGATAATTTTACGTGAAATACGGTGCCTTTAAATTTCTCATATTTTTGAATGGATGTAGCATAAAATATTTTTACAATAACTGTAGGTATTATATAACTTTATAAAATGACAGAGTCAAACTATGTAAACTAAAGTATACTAATTCTAGTAATAATACTGATTTAAGTGTAAATCATGTCTGAAATATAGCAAAAAAAGTTAGTAGCAAGACATAATCATCTTATCAAGAATCGAATCCGCGAACAAGTGTAATGACTATGCAGGTATCTACGACAAAAACGAAAAAATCCTCTTAGAAGCACTTTACATTTTCCATAACCATCTCACGTATGACAGGAAGATTTCCTTACTGACTGCCGGCGCATTTGATCGCGATGATTTGACAAAACGTTAAATTGTTTGACATTCAAAAAAATATCCACAAGTGAAAAAAATTTACCACAAAAGCCAACTCAATCGTTAATCGCGAGGGTGTCAGCTACTAATGGGAAATAGGTGTGGCATAGAGAACTATGTAGAGTCTACTAAAATATAATTTTTTTATGTCATATATCAATAAACAATATTGTTTTTGACTAAAGATAAGTAATGAAATTATACTACAATTTGTTATAATCCTTTTATTTATAATCTTTTGCCTCAGTTTTACCAAAAACATGTATAAAACTAATATTGAAAAGTTTTATATTATAAATTCACATAATAAGGACAATACATACCAATTAGTCTTAAAAGCTTCTGAAACTAACTTCTATATTTCTAATATAAATTAAACCACAACAAACCAGTTCAATCATCATCCAATCCACTCTATGGTTTTTGTTCTGTCTATCTGATGTCAGCGACTGTACCCTAATGAACTTCCAAATGGAAGCTGCATGGATCAATGCCAATCAGATTTTATTTATCGGCACCATCAAGAGATTTTAATGGTAGCTAGGGTTGGACTGATGATGCTTTCACAATACACGCCTTAGAAAGGTGTGAGAAGTAGCAACAGTCATGTAGCCACCGTCATTGTCAAAGTAATCCTAAAAAATGAACTTATGGGAATCATTTCAGTACTTATTAATTTATATATATATATATATATATATATATATATATATATATATATGTAATCTAGTGTTTACAATTTTCTTTATATACATGTTTCAATACTTAACGTAGCGTATAATATCGAGTTTCAAGTTATCTTATAGTATCTTATAGTAAGCATAGCAATAAATTGACGGAATTCTTGCACAAATATATTATATTTAAGACGTAATAGAGCCGTACATCTCCTAATAAGAAGTAACTATTGCAAGAGATACGGCAAGTCTAAATAAAGCGGGGGCAGGTCACTAGTTTAATAAAACATATAAAACTTATTTCTATTTATATACATACCTACGTATTAACATAACATGATATAAAAATTAATTAATTTTCATGATGTCTCGACAAAATCTTTGTGCTTACATCTTGAGCTCCAAAGAATAAATGTTTAATACATTTTATACGACTACCGTCCCTTTATGGAATAGTGTCATTTTTTTGTCCTCAACGAAATCGACACGATGATATTCATTTTCCCAAATCCATATTTCATGACTTCCCCCGGGCCCATGATATGCCTTTTCTGATAAATCAAAGATCGTTTTTAATTATACTAGCAACCGCGCGACGTCCGCTCCCGGCCATACTTATGTTAATTTTATATATTTCTTTTGTCATTTCACTTGTTATTTGTATGGAGAGGGCTCTTTATAATTTTATTGAATCGTGAGATATTAAAAAAATGAAGGTGTTTAGGTTTTCTAAGCATAACACTAAGCCGAATATTTCGTATAAAACATATGCGAGAATCTAATACATGACATTTGGCGAATCAAGTAGTGCGAGAAAATCATAACTAGCTATAGTTTTTTAATATAAAATTACACTATTGCACTATAAAAAAATTTATAGTAAAAGTAGTTAATTTAAATTGTTTTATAAATAGCTTATATTTAACTCTCTTTCCATATAGATTCCTATAACAATCCCACCTCTAAGGGTGGAGAAATTATTTTGAAATTGATATATCGATAACAGTGACACGTTTGTACAACATCTATTCCATAGTTCGTAAGCCTATCTAGGGTCCACCGTGACTTGCAGGTTGGCTGACGATGATGTATGTGCGGCGCGTAATGAGGGCCAGGGTCTGGCGGCTTTGCCCACAATATATGCTTTATATGGGTCGAAAGTTTCGGAAAATCTATACTATTTCATATTATAAAGAGATAAAAAGTATGCGAGTTTGTGATGTTGTAGGGGGTAATCTCTGGATCTACTGAACCGATTTAAATGGGTAAGAAGATAGTTTAAGACCCTGACAAGGACATAGGATACTTTTTATTCCGGAAATCATCCCTTAACATGATGAAAACGGGGATGAAAGTTTGTATGGGGAATCAATCTAGGGACGAACCCGAGCGAAGCGTGGGTGAGTCGCTAGTCCTTATGTACATAATATGTGACAAGCCCCAGATTTACGCTTACTAGAAATTACGTTTTTTAAAAGTAGATATATTGTTATTAATTTAAATAATTATTATGAATTTTAAAAAACCATTTTATTTTTCATATAAAAAATACATTGTAAAAACCCATCCCATAAATATTATAAATGCGAAAATTTGGATGGATGTATGTTTGTTACTCAATCACGCGAAAACGGCTGAACGGATCTAGATGAAATTAGGCACAGAAATAGATTATAGTCTGGAATAGTACATACTTTCTATACCGAAAAAATGTAAGGTTCCCGTGAGATAGATTTGTTTTGTTTTTCACTAGGCATGAACCAGAGCGAAGCGAGAATGAGTCGCTAGTAGTCCATACATAAGAAAATATTTCATCATAATAATTTTGTTGTGTGTTTGTGGTTTCGTTTTATACTAATAATAGATCATAGAGGACAATGTGGTCTTTACATTTGAACGCGAAAAGTGTTCGACTTTAAATCTAGATTTTCATATTTTAATTCAAATTCGTAGCACTTAAAGCCAAAATAACTTAGTTCTCCTGCATCTAATCAGTTCATAGTTCTGATAGTTACAAGATGTGATAAATTATTCGAAGAAATAACATTAACTGCATATTTTTATTACTTGTCAATCTTCGTTGGCATTATTAAAAATATTTGGTTTTCCATTTTATTTTTATCCTGAAGGTATAAAGGCATCTTTGAAATTTTTTTTCCTCTGAATTTCAACTCTTGGAACTGTACCGGATACTTTTTTAGCAAAATTAGTTTTGTTTTTAATAAACATATGAAATTCAGTAGATCTATTTCAAGTCATATACTCATATATCATAGTAAATGAAATTCCTCAATCTCAGAACGATCAATTGGCAATCTTATACGAGTTTGTGGTAAAATTAATCAAGCCAGCCATTAGCCAGCTTTCTCTCGCCACCCAGGTTTAGTGCGACAGTATTGGATGTTATTCATCTGATGGTAATAACCGTTCCGCGTCATTAGTCCACCATCATTTGTCAAGGGCTCCATTACTGGTTAGCCGCTGTGACAAATCGTACAAGTTAATAGATAGATTATCCGTACAAGACGGCTATTTGTTAATTGGTTTTCATTACGGTTTTAAATATATTTTATTAATATCTATACATATAATAAAATTGTAACTGATCGCTGTCTGTGCATGGAAGGTATTTGAGAAAAACTATTATTGGGCATCTTTATTAACGCAATAGAACCCAAAATAATAATTTAAAGTTTTTTTGTCTGTTTGTCGGTTTGTCTTACTGTCTGTGCGTTTGTGCGCGCTAATCTTAGAAACGGCGTAACCGATATGAGTGCGATTTTCACTAATGTATTGTGGTAAGCTTCACTTAACATTTAGTTGTTTTAGTTCAATCGGTTCCTAAATAAAATAGTTATGTCAATTTAAAGAATCGTCTAGGGGCGAACTCGAGCAAAGCGAGGGTAAACCGCTAGTATAATATTATTTTATTATACTAGCGGTTTACCCTCGCCACTACTACTACACTACACACTTACCATTATATTATTAAGTTAAAAGTCATTATTAAATGTATATATACAATTATATTATAAACATTAGAATAACGGTTTAAATATTTGTATTACATAATTATTCTTAAATACATAATGTAAGATGTAGAGATTTATATGCAGAAAATATTTTTAAGATTATTCCATATATAAATATATAAACTATAAAACTCATGCTTTTATTTATGTTCACACAATATAATGTGTATGTAATACATACACTTTTTTGATAAGTGGGTTACGTGAACATTATTTCTAAAGCTACATGAATTTATTCAAAATCTAATTTACATATTAAAACTCTAGCCTTAGAAAAGTAAATGCAAATCGTAAATATACATATTAAACAAATAAATTATTTTTTATTAATCGTTACAGTATCACAGTCGAAAATCGGTTACATCTTAGAAATAATTGTTACATCTCGAATCCCGAGAGGATCCTGTAACGTCATCACTTCACCAACTCCAGCGAAGCGTGGATGAATAGTGAAAAAGACATTATTCCAAATTTCAACTGTAATTTATCAAGCTGATCCGCTTCTTTGACCCACCATGTTATGACAAGATGAAATATATCCGCCGATGATATTCCAAAACCCAATCTTAGATACATTTGTGTATCATTTTAAATGTTTTCTTCTTTTTTTGGGGGCTACCCAACAATAGCCAATGTCACATTAGGGATGTGACATCCGGAGTACAATGTATCGATGAGTGATAGCTGATACGCCATATTGTTAGATTTGGGGATTGAATAAATAGTTTTCTTATTTTTTGCTACTGCAACGCTCTTACGCATTCTGTTTGTGAACAAAGAGTATGAACGGTTAACTAGTTAAATAACAATTACTTTGTATGTAGGAAGTCTAGAGTCCAACGTCTCACTTATTGACAGGGCATCAAAGGTGCTAGGTTTGTCTTAAATTTAATTTAAAAGCGTTTAAAAATATTTATTTTTAATTATGACTTATTTCAATAAAGTTCTATTCAAATGTAAAAACATTATAATATAATATTTTCTTTTGTAATAATTGTACATAATAGACTGAATACAAAAAAGCTAAACCTAATGAATTTTTTTTTTTTTAATTAAAGTAAAATATTAACCAATTTCATAATACATATATGTAAAAAAAAAATTTTTAACAATTAATTTTTAGTACAATATTGCAAAGCACTTTACAGCTATGTTAGTAGTAACTTATAAACTTTAGCGTCTTATAACTTGCGCCAAAATAACGTCGGCTGAGTACAAAGGGACCGCGATCGTTTGCGGCTCGGTCTTCATTGCTCACGATGACATTCACAAAAACAATGCACCTAACAGTATATGGTAAACGTTTAGATCAATTTTCCTATATAAATTATTTATGCTTTATAATGTTGCGGTGTCTTTGTTCACGGCACTTCTTGATATATGATGTATTTCTTGTACAATTTTCTAATTATTGCTTTATTTTTTATTTATTTTTTAATACAAAACAAATATTTGTGCCCTTTTTTGGTATAGTTAGTACGGTTGGATAAAAAATATTGTTATTCCTCCATTTCAAGAATAAGTAAATTCTAATTCGCATAAAAGTCAGGTATAATTTCGATGTAAGCACGTACATTTTTTCTTTCTTCACATGTATGAAAACTTGTTACAAGATCTACATCTAAATACCACAATTATACTACAAATCCTCGTTGAACAAAAATCGAAATTGTAATTTCCTGGCAACGGCTGATTGAGGGACAACAATTTGCGGTCACCGAATGATTACCAATACGAAAACATAACCGAAATATTAAATGGGTTTTATAAATGAAAATCAACTCTATTTATTTAAAGTTAAAATTGAATTTGCTTTGGTTAGAACTGTCCAGTTAAGGTCCTGTTAGGGTAGTTTAGTCAAAATTCGTCACGTTCGCTGACATCTGTCGCCGGCTGTAATCGAATTGATGACCAAGAATCAATCGTGGTTGCATAATTCCACGATGACAATTCGGTTTTGATATTCGGAACGTGATTATATGTTATACGAAGTGTACGGAAAAACTGTGGTAAAATAACACGAGGCCCTCAATTTGCGAGATTGGCTCGTCTTTGATGACATGCCGATTTCAATCGGCTTTATAATTTGACAATATTTCCTCAACGGCCTCTTTATTTTTGAAATAAAATGAACAGATACGTATAAATAGATGTAGTACAAAATATTCATTTTGTTTGTATATTATTTTCTTTTTGTTTTTTTTTTATGACAGTTGGTAAAAGACAAGTGGTCTACTCATTTACAATTTAATTCGCCTTCTGTTCGTCTTTCGTTTTCGTAACGGTGAATAATTTGTTTGAAACATACAAGTGTTATTGGTGATATATGTATTTCTGTATTTTATTATGATATATAATTAATAATGTTTGAGGTATTACTTATACAATGAATCTAAGCGATAGTCTTTAATAGTTTAGCTTCTACTTCTTTGCTTTTTCCAATCGGGGGTCGACTTATTCAAATTCAGGTTTAAATAGGTCTTCCGCGTCTTAGTGTGAGAATTAAGCACTTCTGGTCATATGACCCCTTGATCACATCTCCATACCATCTTTATCGAGTCATTGTTATTTTAGAGTGAGACATGTTTTTCATATCATATCGTACCTACTTTTCTGACACGTCAAATGGTTACAGAAAGATTATTTCTTAAAATATTATTTTAAATTATAACAAAATTACTTACAACCGCTTCATTAGGTTCATTGCGCTCTTGAACGCCCTCAGTGTTGATTAATAAGCCGCAAATTGAATAAGCTTCCTTTGACAGCATCAATTTCCCAACGGTTACACTGAACGGAACCCCTAAAAATCCACTTACGAAGTCTATTTGAAATTTTGATCGACCCCGACTTGACACCTCACATCAATTTAAGATGTAAATTGTCAAAGCACAGTTTAAGCTAGGTCTACATGACGAGGGAATATTGATAAAATATTCAATTTTATTTAATCTATCATATTATATTTTTTGTTTATGACAGTTCCGCATTAGGTATTTGGGTATAAAAAAAAGTTAAGTTTAAATAATAAAAAGCATGTTTTATTTATTAATTTTATTCAAATGGATTTGAGTTTTAAATGACTTAACTTTTAAACACAGATGATGAAACATTTCTAAGCAGATTGCAATAAAATTAAATACAGCTCGATAAATATTATTTTGAATATTAAAAAAAAAGATTTTAATCATTAGTATTTAAAACGTTAGAATACTATGTAACCACTGCCGTAAGGGTTGACGCTCCGTTTTGCATGGACTCGACTCGATTGTCTCGTACGTCAAATTGTCACGACTCGCCGACGTTGATCGATGGATGCACCTGCCTACCCTGCAATATAAACACTCCATAAAAACCATTCAAACATTTATAATTCTTAACTACATCACTCTAGAGGCCATATTAGCATATCTCAGAAGGAGTGCGGAAAGGGTAAAGAGAAAACTTGATTTATATGATATGCCGCTTCTAAGGATTGATTGTACAAATAAAGTTGGGCTACTAATTTAAATGTTTCATATATCGTATTCGTGATTAGTTTTTGACTGTGGCTTTGTGTCTTAACTTAATTTCGCTTGTCAGGCACCTTGCCTTCGCTTCACACATGCCCTATCGCTACCAGGAATTATTTTATTTCTAAACATACATACATACATATACCACAAAATGTGTATGCGTAGAACCAGGACAGAAAGTAAGCTGACCTGATCCACATAAATATACAATTATTCAGTTTTATAGAAATACCTTTGACTTTTAGATAAAAAACTTCTTATCAACATCCATACTTACGCATTTATAATAATATCTATATTGGTAAAGGTAGTGGTTGTATTATACTTACATGCACCACTAGATATATTTTTAGATCAAATCAACAGCTGAAACATTAAAAAAGTTTAAACTTTAAAGTATAACAAATTTTAATAAATATAGAAGCGTATTTTAGTGATGCGCACAAAACATATAAGAACATATGAAAAAAAAAAAAATATAATTTAATGGATCAAAATTTCATTTTAAAGTAGGTAAAAAAAGTATTAGTCTATATATAATATAAAAATGAATCCCTATTTCCCTTGGTCACGCCATCACGCGTGAACGGCTGGACCGATTTCACCAATTCTTTTTTTGTCGTGTTTCTTATTGTCAGGAGAAGGATCTAACATTAAAAAAAATAAGAAAATTGCGCGGGAATTTAGACAATGCGAATGAAAGTTTGTATTGGGAAGCGAGCCAGGGATGAACCCGAGTGACGTGAGGGTGAGTCGCTAGTATTTAAAATAAATAACACTACTCTTTCCTTATGTATACAAAATTAACACGTCTTTGTCAATTTTTTACTCATCGAAGACGATTTTTGACATACATAAATATGACTCAAAGGAAACATCACCGCTCGACCAAATATTATTCTTGGTCCGATGTCATCGAAATAAATTTTCAATACAATCGGTTACGATGACGCGACACTTCTTTTGTCATATTATATCATAATTCACAAGATTACGAACTAATATGTTCAAGGCAATTTTCAACTTTATCACAATGACAATAAAGTTTCCAAATATATTGTAAAGTGGGTGCCATTTTATATTTTAAATTAAGACCACCCAAATATTATTACTGAGTACGTACCTATGATCATTACATTCTATTCGTAAGAGTTTATTACTGTTACAGTTTGATAACTCATTACCTCGTTTCGCTACTAGATACCACTTTGAATTGATTTTTTACTAGATATATGTAATTATGAAAGATACATACACGCATCTCTTAGGACAGTAGGTATACGATGTAAATGAAAGGTAACCATGACAACTAATATATTCATTAAAAATATATTTTATTAATTTTGATCTGCGGCTCCACACGACAGGCACATACGTCGTTTTGATCGAAAATAAAATATTTTCGACATTTAATTCAAATCGTTGAGCAGTTAGAGTATAATAATAATCATATTAGTATGATCACATTACTAATTAGTCCAAACAAAAATAAAATAAATAAATATGTTGGGACTTTAACACACGGTACCATCTAGTTCCATGGTAAGCTACGAGGCTTGTGTTATGGATACCAGATAGTTGATACACTACACATATGTAACTTTAAGTACATACATGTTATAAATATAAACACCCAGGACCGGACAAACATTCGCGCTCATCACGCAAATGAATGCCCCCAGCGGGCTCGAACCTGCGATCGCTGGCACAGCAAGCAGGATCACTACATCTGAGCTAAACGTGTCGTCAAAAGTTAAAATAAATCCAACAAATTTAAACTCTTATACTTACACATATACAAAAATAATAAAAATAAATAATTAAACTGTCCCCGATCATACTATCAGAAGGCATTTATTTGACACGTGTACCTACACTGAGACCACTTTCCATATAATTAATCTAAAGTTTTGAACCATTAAAGTAAGTCCTCACGATCGTATTTAACAATATATTACCGCTCAAGAGCGATTAATAATTAAAATAATGTCTATAATTACAGATGGATACCGAAACGTGCTCAATAATCAAAGTGACGTAGCTAGAATGGACAATAGTGAATCAACGTCAATGTCAATGTGCCCCTTGGCGTCTTTTAAATATAGGACCAGTATGAAATGGCCTGTGGAATGACATCATTATTGGATATCATGGCGATTAAAAAATACGAAATTATATAGAGTATATTAATGTCTAAATCTATGTATATGTATAGTTCGAAATTTTAGATATTAGGTTAAATTTGTAAGTACTTTTCCGATTTTGGAAGTCTTTTTGCATTTATTACAGATACACTTTAATAGTAGTTTCGTATTTTCAAGAAAATATTTCGCAGTCAAGAGTGTAAGAGTTACTATTAAAATTATTATTAATTCGGTATACTTTTTTAGTAAAATATTAAGAATCTTAGATGTATAAGGAGGCAAATACAAAACTATTTAGTATCTTTTTCTCCTCTATTTGTCGACCAATTCCCTTCTTTTTAGTAGCATTAGTGTTATCAATAAAACAAATGAAACAGTTTTTTTTATGTAGACAGGTAAATTCTATTCTATACGACATTTTTGGATCAGTTTCTAGTGCTTACTTATTGTGCCAGCGATCGCGGGTTCGAGTCCCGCTGGGGGCTTCATTCATTTGTATAATAGCACGAATGTTTGTACACCAGTCATCGGTGTTTTATATTTATAGCATGTATATATTATATAGGGCAGTGGTAGCCCAGTGGTAACGCGCTCGCTTGGGAAACCAAGCGAAACGGGTTCAAATTCCGGGTCTCGCACCCCTGATATTTTCAAATGCGAATCCCTACTAACAGGATTACCACGTGCCTTACGATGAAGGAGAACATCGTGAGGAAACCTGCATGTCTAAGAGAACCTAGCAAGTTTTCGAAATACATGTGAAGTCCGCCAATCCGCACTTGGCCAGCGTGGTGGACTATGGCCTGATTCCCCTCGTATTGAAGGGAAGCCCGTGCCCAGCAGTGGGACGTTAAAAAGGGCTGAATACATACATGCACATACATAATATTAGTATAGATTAAGATTTAAATATAGAAAACATATTTTCTTAAAAAGCTCTACCGCTGCTGGGTTATTCCACTTTAGATTTTTATAAAAATAATAAGTATATTTACACAAATATATAAAATAAATATTATTTTTATTCATAAGTAGACGCAGTAATCATCTAAGATGACTATCGTCTAATAAAAAAGAATAGCTTATAATGTGACACGGGTCTATAAGAATGGTCAGAGCAATGACTAGCGGTTCTTCTGAAGCCACTTAATGCTAATGACAATATTATCTTTGAAGAAGATCGCATTCGTCTCGTGTTTTGATTTGCAAATTATTATTTTTTTAAATTAATGTCTAGGAATAACCGTTTGTACTAATTAAAGCGGAAATTATTAGGCGTGTAATTAAATATTTAAATTATAACAAGAATAGAGTTGAACATTATTTGATAAAAACTTAATATTAATTACAGCTTTAGTCAGTCATTTCGAAGAAATAGATAAAGGGAGAATATTTTGAAATAAAAAGATAATAGCTGTTACATTAATTAATGATATTACGTAAAATAGGTAAATTAAGAAAAATATTACCACATATTTTTACAATATATATTATAATCTAGTTGCGTACAATTTAAATTCCTAATGTGTTCCTGACCGATATTCGCTATCTCACTGAGACTAGCCATCTGGCCAGGAGAAAATATAGTGCACCCTATTATTTTTATTCTCAAAGTTCAGTAAGACGATTATAATTTGACACAAATAGTGTGAGATAAGGCAGCGTCTTTATGTACTTTTTAATGCATGTGTGTACCCAACAATCTTCTATCAAGTTTCGGGTTAAAAACTTTTCTTGGCCCGACCCGGGAGTCGAACCCAGGAATTCCGGATATGTAGCCGCACGTGCTAACCACTAACTAGACCAACAAGGTAGTGAAAACACAAACGTATAACTGCCAAGTTTTGAGATAAAAACTTTTCTTGGCCCGATCCGGGACTCGAACCCAGGACGTCCGGATCTATAGCAACTAGTTCAAAAAAGCAGGTAAAACACGATCGTATGACTATAAATTAGATAGCTTTTTAGCATAATTTACACCCAAACACATATAAGTTAACCGTGCAATATCTTCAAAGACCCGATTCCGTCTAATATCATCGACCTCCCTTGAGATGATTTCGATGTAATGCTGCACACGAACCTAAATTCTAACACTGCCAGTATATTGAGACATAAATTTTTCATTTTGCCCGTGGCCACTTGTGATAACCTACTTGACCAGCAAATCCCGGGGGATGCATAAAAGACTTCTACTGTATAAGGAATCGCATATTTCATAAATACCCGTGGCATAGAGATGTGAAGGTTATCGATGTTCGTATCGATGTGTCGATATTAATGTTTATGTATGTTTCTGGCAATTATTAATTTACATCATTAATTATGTCATTAAAGTATCATGTTTACTTAATATCATGTGAAATTATGACTGGAAACCGATTAAAATTTTAATGACAATTTATTATTCTATCGTTTATGATATTTTTATCGTAAACGCTGTATATATAAATGATAGGTCTATAATTAATCAGTAAGTGGCTTCTTATACGTCACTTTATGTAAATACTAAGTATGTTATTAATGGTTGTCGTATACCAATCTCGTACTTCTGAATAAACATATTTATTGATGTTTAACTAATATACCTATCAATTCTAATCATAAAATTGCATATTATGTATGAAATGTTTTAAAATAAACGATAAGAAATGTGCTATTTAATTTATTACATTTGAATTTAGTTAACCTAATTATATTATGAGTTACATAATTTACGAACTTCCGACTCTCATATACAGCGTGTTGAAAAATAATCTTAAATAGGTATGTACCTATATGTACATATAATGTAAAAATTTATAGTGCTCTTATGTCTAAAATTAGTAGTCAGATTTTGATTTTTGAAGTTATACTTCTTTTGGCACGTTTGGAAAGAAATATGAGAGTAAAATTTTCACGATGCGCGCGCACACCGACAGCCAAAAAAGCGACATGATGAAGTTAGGTGCATTCTTTTGCAAACAGAGAGTTGTGGCATACTGGATGAAATCTTTAGTTATTTTTGTTCAGTTACGCCAAAGAAGTATAACTTTAAGTACACACACACGTTTTTTTCTCCTATAACAGTAACGATAGAGAAGTTTATCGATGTCGGAACGTGAACAGCCCTAACGCAACGGTACTGTTCACACCCCGATTTTTTTTGTCCGTCGCACAAAGGGCTGAAGGGCTACCGGACGGACACAATAATAAATATTTTGACGATAACACATAAATATTCTTCCTTTATGAATAACAAACGGCAATGTGCCACAGTAAGGGTGGTAATTTCTTTCATTTTTATGGTCACTCCTTCCTCTTATAAATCGTCCCTATTTATTAGAGAAGGGGTCTTGCGATTTTTCATACCTTTAAAAATACATGGCCTCATGGGAAAATGTTTCTAAATAAATTGCTAGTTGTTTTTATAAAGTGCATAATAACATGTCTGTGGTTTTACTAAGTGACATTATTATTGTATCACGTAATCGAGTAAGGTGGACGTGATTAATGTTTGGGGCAGGAATAGTTACAAAAGATTAGTTTTAGACAGTCGAAAGACAGTCTTATTTTAATTTTTCATGCAAAATTTAGAATAAAATGATCTCTATTTCGTTTAAATTACATTTAGTTTGCTCTTTACTATTTATATTTTTGATTTTTTTTTAGAATAATTTGTTTATCTTATAATATTAAAGGAGCAATTCTTGTATACTTATAGTTTTTTCGAAAACGGCTCGTTTGGATAAAATTTTGTATTTAAATAAGGTTTTGCTTTTTAAGTTTATCTATATATATTTTCTGAAAAAATACCATTTTTTCACAAAATTAAACAATTTTTTTATAACTTATTATTATTAGAGCCTTTTTGTATCTGTTCTCATGCTGACAAATCCATATAGCGCCATCTTGTAAATTTTTGTAGTACTTGCATCGTCGCTATTGGACGATAATCTACTTAGATAAAAAAAAACTTAGAATGTAAAGGTATTGCGCTAATCCTATTATATCAAAATAATTTTCACTTAACTTTTATATAAAAAATGTTTACACTATATGTACTGCGCTATTCACTGCATAGAAACCGCGGTGCCGTCGCGTGCCCGTCAACAATGGCTGACTTCAGGTAATTTCCGGCTTTGTCACTAGCACCTTTGATAAGACCTGGCTTAACCAGTCCTAAAGACATGAGCCATAAAATATACTTTACAATATCCTCCAAAGAACACTTTGTAGCAATAATATGTTCAGATTATAAAAGCAATTAGCTGGTATTCATTCAGATCAAGGACTGTTGTGAGGTCAAATTTTATAACATGCAAGACCTTAAAGCTAACACTACAGTGAAGAGTCGTACCTATACGTACACATGTACAATATGTTTATGATAGTGAAATTTTGATTAAACTAACTTTCTCATAACGTTACAAGTTTAGTTCCGCACACTTGTCTTTTTCTTCCAAATTATTGTTTAATTTTTTTGGGTGGATACTGTCTGGAACAACTATGTTATTAATATTGATTTTGTAAAACATTCGAAACTTCGGGAACCAAAAATATATAAAGTAAAATTGCAACAAAATCCAAAAAGATAGTTTTATTACAAAGGTCAATTATTGCATAAATATAAAAAATATTAGTTTAGTACATATAAAAACTAAGTAACAAAAGGATTGGCTTGTTTTTCGCTCAAAGAATCGGCATTGTCATTCGGCGTGCAAATACAGCTTATATTCTTGCTACAACTGCACGGACATAGCTCTCCAATAATTATTATTAAGTAATTTGAATATATTTATATAAAATTTCTAGTTCCATTGAATATATTCCATTGAATATGCAAAAAATACAAGTGTAACTAACTAATGACCGCAAGAGGGTACTCGAACTCCGTCAACAAATGTAACAGTAAGAAAATACATTTTACCCGCAGATTTTTTTTTGTCATATTATATAAATATAATTATTTCATCAGGATGGCATGTTAAAATTGTAAACTCGTGATAAACATATGATATTATTGGGATGGTGTGCGTGGATGATTGGTCATTATTTTTGTATATTTCGACGACGCTGGTGCACAGTAAAACTCGAATGAGTTTGTGATTGTGCCTTGAATTTCAATTCTGTATGTATTGTGCTTATATGAAATTAAAAATAAAAAAAAAAAATAAAAAAATATTACTTGTAAATAAATATTCTTCTGAAATTAAAAAAATAAACTTCTGAAATTACGATTATTATATCCTATATAATATATTTTTGTAAAGATGTAGTTAGTTACTTCTTAAATAAAAAGTATAATAAAAATAAAACGGTAAAGTCCATTTCGCTTTAACTTAAATAATTATTTCGTGATCAAAGAAAACTGATTGAGAACACATTTGGACGATTGACCTTTTTGCATAGCGTCTAAAAGGGCTACTTAGCGATATTGGTCCTTTCATGTCCTGCCCTTTGTGAAGACTACCTACATTGTTCAGTATTTTATACGTAAAATATAGTCTGGTTGAACATAAAAATACTATTATGTATTCGATTTCATTTATAGATGAAAGCACACGTATAGAAGACGGTAAAACTTTCTATTAATATTACAAATGTGAATTAAATGAATTTGTTATATTTTTGATGGTTATTGCTTAATTTCGCATTAAATATTAAACAGATTTATATTAAACTTGATGTACATAAAATGAACTAGAAATTCGAAGTTTGGTAAAAAATAATATAAATAAGGTCACAACTCACATGTATTCTTTCATTGAAAAAAAATTGAATGAAGTAAATTTAAAATAGGTAGCGCTTTAGGTTTTTATGCTACCTAAGCATCGGTAACTTATATTATGTAAATACCCATTTTATTATAAATTAGCAACAATATTAATTACAACAATGCAGAGCATAATTGCTGTTGCATTTACAAAGAAGCCCTTTCATTGCCGACTCATAAAACTTTTGAGACTGATTAAAATTTTTTAACGAACCGTTCCAATTATGACCTTTGGCCAGTTTACGAAGATACCCGTTCCTACTTAGTTTTTATGAGGAACAGGATAATGTTTCTCCCTACGCAGGTCTAGGAACGGTGGTAAAACTTTTTACTGAGGCCAGTTCAAAAGGCAGGGCGTGGTTGGAGTAAAAATGTAAAGTTGCGGACACACATGTGAGTTAAACTATTCAGTATTTTTCTTGGTATATTTTTAGTTCTTACGTTAATTAAAAAACGTATACCTACTTCATAAGCAGTGAAAAGTGATTATTCCACACTTTATTATTATAAAATGTACCTATATCACACTTTCCTTGAGATGAAAGCTGTCAAAATATCGCAATATATATTATAAATTTGCAAAAATATCGCATAATATACACATAAAAACATAATCGAAATCAGTACCTCCACTTTTCGAAGTCGGTATGAAAGTAAATTCTGAATTATACTTAATTTTATAATTTGACAAGTATACTATAGACGTATAGTATGGCGACCCAATCACGGATATCAATTTGTATGTAATTTAAATATTGCTTCAGTTAATTAACTCCGTGTTTACTACCTAACTTTAAAGTAACATATAATGGATTTTCACAACCATCTAAAACATAATTTGAAGATTTATGTATGTATGTAAAATAGCATTCGAGATAGTCTCGTCAATGAATATAAATTGAGTGGTTTAAAGAAAAATATATGAGTCGTTTTAACAAAAAAATAAATTTAAATAAAACAAAATATGATATGCATTTTATTACTTACTAGCGACTCACCCTCGCTTCGCTTCGGGTTCGTCCCTAGACAAAAATAAATCTATCCCACGGGACCCGTATACTTTTTCGGGATGATATATAGCCTATAGCCTTCCTCAGTTAACAGGCTATCAAATGCAAAAAGAATTTTTCAAATCGGATCAGTAGTTCCTGAAATTAGCTCGTTCAACCAAACAAACAAACAAACAAACTCTTCAGCTTTATAATATTAGTATAAATCTGTCAATCAGCTTCTCTACGCACAAGTTATTAAATACATCTATCTATAAATATAAGAAAATTCGAACTGAGTCGAATCTGTACATTAAATATTTTTTGGAAAATCTTACTGAAATAGTCATTATTATCTATACAGAGGCGGAATCTATAGTTTTTAGAATTTTTATCTCTCTGTGACCGCATCATTGAAAAATCACTGGTGGGATTTTGATGAAATTTTGTATGATGATCCAGATCAACTATTATTTGATTAACTATTATTATAATTTATATTTATAATTTAACTATTATTAACGGATATTACTAGGGATGAACCCGATTGGAGCGAGAGTGAGTCACTAGAATGTAATATTATATACATATACAAATGTTAATAAAACTCTGATGTTCCTGAGTATACATTGCAAGTAATGTGTTTACCTATACTTGAAATAAATTAAAAAAAATATATATTCTATATAAAAGTAAATTTACACAATGTATTAATTATAGTAACATTAATCATTGGCTATTTGACATTTGTTCACGTTTCCGAATTATAAATACTTCCCAACAGTGTCACTTTCACGTCTAATTATGCGTCGGTATGTAAAAAGACGTATATATAGCGTGCAACATGGCTTAATAGTGTTGACTAGGTTTTTTAGTACTAGACTCTAACCTAGTTTTCGATTACGGTAATTAGGTTATTTAGATGTAGAGATCAAACTATTAGGTCAAATCATCTACGTTAATATTAGAAATGAACTCTACAAAAGTAACTCTAACTACATATTCAGTTTAACCATGAAAAAGTGAGTCTAAGATGATTTTAATATTGGGGAAGGAATATCTATCAAGGAAATCTTTAGAATAGTTATACCGATCAATCTCCTTCGTATCTTCTCCATTCTACGTGACATTGGCAAAGTAATCTGTGTTCAACTGGCATGCATTTAAGAAAATCGAATTGAATTAGAATTGGAATTTCTATGTAAAAATATTGATTCATAGGATAAAAAAAGATTATAAAAGCAACCGCGGTTACAATTTACAACACATTAATGTAATTTAAAATAAATAACGCTTTTTTGTAAAGATTAAGTCAATTATTAAGTAAATTTATAATCTTAGCAGATATATATAACTTAATTATGTATTTATTATATTTATATTATTTTCACAATCATAATTAACATATTAACTTAGATAATATCACTGTTCATCTTTATAACACTTTCATATATTACATCTATTTATTACAGTGTATATTAGTATAATAAACCAATCCAATTATGACAGAGTGCGTAGCATTAAAATAACAAAGTGAAACATCACAAGAATTGTTAAAATTTGAATATTATTTATGCTTATAAATTCTAGAACTCGTTAGCACATTATAGAAATATAAAATATTATAAGTGCGTTACAGTTTTATTCTCTTATAAATAATAACTATCTATATACCTATATAAAAATCAATTGCTGTTCGTTAGTCTCGCAGAAATTCAAAAATGGCTGGATTGATTTTTTTTTTGTTATGTTAAGAGTGTAATATGTGTATTTAAGTATAAAAAAATAGGGAAAACATATAAGAATAACTTGGAAATCGAAAACTTCGCAACTGTCATTTTGTATGGGAATCACTACTTCGGGAATCTTTCAATTATGGCCATCTACAAGAATACGTTTTGAAGTTGGAAAAAAATAATGTATGTTTATAATATATCTGTAGCCTATCTATTCCATATCAACCATTAACAAAGCCAAAGACGAACCCGAACGAAGCAAGGGTGAGTTGCTAGTGGGAAATAATATTAAATTTTCGAAGATGTAAATATCTTACCTTAACTGTCATATTTATAAGTATGTGAAATTCGAATGACAATGTAATATTATGATACTTTTGAGTTGATCTAAGGAAGGTGTCGAAAAATGGATGATAGACATCTTTAATTGTAAAACCTTCCGAGATCATAAAAGTTAGTCAAAGGCATGTTTTTTTAATGTATAATTATAAACCCATCTCGTTATTATTAAAGTGAAACATCAAATAGGCAATCGTTAACCTTAAGTAGGAATCAAACCCGCAAGTACTTATGTAATAGCTATTACCAGCTCACATTTCTTTTTCTTCTTCTCTTTGTCTCTATGCCAAGCTACTACTAACCATGTTTCCTTCTTCCACTTCCCTTAATCTCACACATATCTTCTTTCACACAAGTCCAACCATAGTCCATACCTTGCTCGGTTCTAATTCTGCTTCTGTATCAGCTTACAATATGCCTTAAATATAAATAATACTTAGATCGAAAAAAACGCATACTTTTTACGAGATAGCGTGTATAACAGTCACGAAGAAGCAAGTCAACACTTACCTACTAACTGAATGTTCCAATTAAGAATAAGTATGTCATATTTGATCACGATAATTAAGATTAAGAATTTCACTTACACTAAACTTAATACTATGTTTATTTGGACTTTAATCTACAGTTTTTAAAATTTTAATTAGCCTGTCGCTTGGCGTTTTTTTTTTTTTTTGTAAAAACTTGTTTTTTTGGAAAAGCTAGGGTTTTCAGAATAATTACCTGTATAGATAAACTTAAAAAGCAAAACCTTATCTAAAAACAAAATTTGTCTGAATCGTTAGAGCCGTTTCCGAAATACACAATATACATACAAGACTTGCTCATTTAAAATTATAAGATAAGATAATAGCGACTTACAAGCGAAGCAAGGGCTTCGCTTGGGTGCGTCCTTGGTGCCTCTGCGTACTCATCCAAATCCGTCCAGTTGTATAGCGTGAGGAAGTGACCAATATACGTTCAATGTACATACATACACATAAAACTATTACATTTATTAAAGTCCGATAACATTTATATCTTACTAGCAACCCTGGCTCCGGTCGGGTTCGTCCCTACATACGTTTTAACGTTTAGAAGATTTCTCAAAAATATATATTTTCCTGCAGTAAAAAGTATGCTATATGTTGACCCATATATAGCTATCATTATATCAAATTTCATCAAAATCCCTCCAGTGGTTAATCCGTGATGCGGTCACAGATAGACAGACAGACAGAAATTCTAAAAACTATAGTATTAGCCTCTGTATCGATAATAATGATAATTTCAATAAGATTTTCCAAAAAATATTTAATGTACAGATTCGACTCAGTTAGAATTTTATTATATGTATATATGAGACGATAAAAACAACGACATTATGTCTATTAGTCTGAAAAATCATATTGTTGTGTGTGTGTTACTCTACACAATATTTTAACAGCCAAGAGTTTAATGTTAAGTTTAAAATAATCCAATTATTTACCAAGCAAGTCGTAATAACGCTTTTTGTTATCAAGTACTTATTAACTACATATATTATATGTATTTAAAAAATGAATAAGTAGTAGTAATATATAGTTATATCTAAACATGTAAGTTACTGAATTTTTGAATTTGAATTCTTAACTCTACCTAAGGATTAATATAGACATGTCTTACGTGTGAACTAAACGTGAAGCTAAGCAATAATATTTTAAAATATTATATGTATGTATAATATTTTAAAACAGTACACAAATATTAATAGAATACTCATTATTGTGGTAAGAAGAAATTGTGAAAAAATACAAAAGAATTCAACACTACTTTTGTATTAATCATTATTCATATTTTCTTCTCAAAAATTGTAAATAAACTTTTATTTTAACTATATAAAAATTCCCTTATTCTTTACACAAAGTAAACGGTGTATGGAAAAATCGAGAATAGTAGCATAAATAGCAAAATCATGCTACTGTTATTGGCTATGACATTTTTTTAGCGGACTCCGTCTATATAATTCGTTAGTTTAAACTTTTTAATTAGTGCGAATTATTTATTATATTACGAAGTTTAATCCTATTTATGTAGTTTTATCATAATGAAGGCTAATTTGCTTGTGTAAAATTTTATAGTTCTGGGTATAATAGTGTTAACCTGTGCGGGGTGTGCGGCGATGCGTGAGCGCTGCGGAATTGAAACGCTCTATGACAATTAAGAAAAACATCTATTTACTAGGGCTGCCACTTTATGAGTTATTAGAAAATTAATCAAAATATTACCAAATCTATACAGATAAATTAAATTGAAGCGTCTGTTTGTAATGTCAAAATAACAGCTTTTTACTAAAAACACAATTTTAAAAATTTTTGTCTGTCATTCTGTTTGTTCCGGCTAATCTTCAAACGACTTGACTGATTTTGACGGGACTTTCACTGATAGATAGCTAATGTTATAAGGAATAACTTAGACTACTTTTATTTTAAAAAAAGGATTAGGATTCCGCTCAAAAAAGTTGGAACGTATTTAGGGACCCACTCGAGCGAAGCGTGGGTAAGTCGCTAGCATATTATAAAATGTGATTAGTTAAATATATTTTAAGCATAAAGCGGTCAAAATTGAAACAAACTTGCCGGACCAAATTAAGGGAACGACTTAAATTAATGCGAGATAGAGATGTTAGAATATGCATGCAAGTGTATTTTTTACTGTTAAGCTTAAAAAAAAGATCATTCGAATTTCGAAATTCGAAAGGGAGATACATTCATAAAAACCAAAGTTAGATTCTTCGTTCGATAATAAGAGAACACCTTAAAGTAAAATTTATATGGCAGAATATTTTACAATAATTTGAATATTAAATAACCAGCAATTCTGAATAAGTTACCACACTAAGGTATTACAGACATAAAAACTTCATGCAATTTATTGCACAGAAGATTCTCATACAATATAGGTGCATAATATTTAAAAAAATGAAGGAAGTCGCGCAGTGGCGTAAGTCTAATTTAGATACTTTATCCCTTTATAAGATACGTCAAAGGTCGTGGATTTGATTTTTCATAGGAAAACTTATGCGGATCATGCAACTTTTTTCCTTGGTCTAATCTTAAGATAAATCTTGGTAAAAATGAAACACGGAGTAGTAACTCCCTAAATACAGTATATGAAAAAATCGCAAAAAATCTATTACCGTCACAACGATAACTCGTACCTACGCTCTGGCATTATAAAAAATATAATGTATACGAATAATAAAAAAGACGCAAACATTTATTATAGAGGTTTTAATGCAAAAACAACACTTAATTGACTAATAATCTATTAAAGTAGGTATTATTATTTATTTTGCCTATAATTGAAATTATAGGCATTTAATTTGCCTAAAATTGAAACGTATCTAGGGACGCACCCGAGCGAAGCAAGGATGAGTCGCTAGTTTAATATAAATTAAATAAAACTTATGAAAGTATGTATTATTATACCTTAAATATCATAGTAACAGTAATATGATAATCTTTATACCAACATAAGTCATTTTGACGTTAAGAACAGAAAATTACTGGTTAACATCTCGACGACCATTGACACAAAAAATATGGTAATATGACGTACGTTACGTGCCTTTCGGTACGAAATCAAATTCATAGATTTTAAATTAAGTTGTCAAGGTTATTTGTTTTAATTTTTTAAACTACCTACTTTTTTAGTCTAAGGATATAAACTTATTGACACTAAGACACTTTAAAAGTATACAATTGAACTGAAGTTTACATATGTAAATATTGCTATACTAGCGACTTATCCTCGCTTCGCTCGGGTTCGTCTCTACTTACGTTTTAACGTTTAGTATAGATTTCTCAGAAATGAGATATTTTCCCGCAGTAAAAAGTATCCTATATGTTGACCCGGATAACCAGTTATCATCATACCAAATTTCATCAAAATCTATCCAGTGCTTTTCTTGTGATGCGGCAACAGACGGACAGACAGACAGATAAAAATTCTAAAAACTATAGAATCAGCCTCTGTATCGATAATAATGTCTATTTCAATAAGATTTTCCAAAAAATATTAAATGTACAGATTCGGCTTAGTTACAATATTATTATATGTATAAATAAAATTGATTTTTCTCAAAAACTTATTGCTTGCTGTTAAAAAATTTTAGCTTTTGAAAATATAAAATATCCGTTGTTTTCAAAAGCTATCATATTTTTGGAATTTTCGCATATTGAAAAATAATTTTAAATAACAGAACAATAACCAGTGAACGCGAAACTGGTTGAGACAAAAAGGCTAAAAATAATTTTTATAACTCAGTAAATTCGGTTTTGGTCACCACCACTGTTAAACTTTACCATTCCCTTTGTATCATAATTTTAAGGTTTAAAATGCTATGATTTAGAGTTTTGAATTATTTTAATGAATCTTCTGTTATAATAAAAGGCTTTGACAGTTCACGGTAAGATCGGTAAAACGGTAGGTTGGACAATTTTGATGTCGGGAGATATTGTAAATCGTTTTTGTCAAATGTCAACTTCTGTGGTCGCCTCCACACGTTTTGGGTTTTGCGCAAGGGATACGTAGACATGGAGACCCTTTTGAAATGGGAACTCAAATATTTAAAATTCAAACTACAGAAGCAAAATAATTCAGTTTTTTTTTTAAAACCGATTTTCTTAGTTTTTTTCTTGTTGGCAGCAATTGACGAGCTTTTATCAATAGAAAAAATTGAAACAGTTATTTTTTTTTACATACATACATACATATGTATATGTTTACTCCAATTTTCAATATTATAATTGTGGTCAAATTTTAGGTCGTTTCTTCAACCACCGGGCAAACACAAGTCTATATAAATGAAGCATTAAGTTTTTATTAAAATAAATTCTTTTAGTCCAGTCATTATAGTAAATTCACCTCGGAATTCGAGATACCCAGCTGTAAGTCTGTAAATACTTGTATATTGACACCCTAAAAGTTGTCTCAAAGATTTCGGAGCATTATAGACTGCAAATAAGGTTTGAGTTCCACTCTCTAATAATCTCTGAGCCGAACAATTTTCGGTTATCAGTATTATTGAATAGATATAGATTTAATGCATGAAGAAAATGATAAAATATAAATAATAGTTAATAAAAATTGACAAATATTTATAATCATTGATTTATCGATAGTTCATCAACTATATATGGCGCGTTTTCGACCGGAGGCACCGGTTGACCTGAAGTGATGCTGTGACCGCGCGCTCTCCGCCCTCTATCTCGAAAACGGTTCACCGTATAAAATTTTTTTGAAACAAAATTTGTAGAAAATTTTGTTTTCTACAATATTGATAATAAATACAAATAGCAAAAAACCCAAAGGAAATGAGATTTTTACAAAAAAAGCGCAAAAGAACGATTTTTATGACCTTTGACCTTGAAATTTAATAGTTGCGTACACCCTACCATATATAGGTTTTGAGACAACTTTTAGGGTGTCATATACAAGTATTTACAGACTTACAGCTGGGTATCTCGAATTCCGAGATTCTTACCTAATTTAAGCTTAAATGACTGGACTATTTATATTATAGCTGTTTAAGTATTAAGTACGTAGTAGTATTTAGTGTATACTTTTTGCTTATGTATTTACCTTAGCAAATATGTGACGTGGTCTAACAATTTAATTTTACTTTGTCTGTTTGCTGAACTACGCGTCAAATAAAATCGACTGAATGTATTTTTTAAGCACAAAAAAAATAATTGAAAAGTAGGTTATTATTATACTATGGTTTCAATTTAATTATGAAATTTTCAACTAATACTAAAAAGATGCACCATACCGAGTTTAAAATCACTTTGTGAATTTTGCCTAAGGGCTTAACTATTTCTTGAAATTAATATCTTATTAAATAAAAAAATATCGACTTTCAATTGGCGAAGATATCACGTAGCATACACATAAATAGATTTTTGGAAGGAAGTTATTTAACCATAACTTTAATCTATACAGATAAATAAAATTGGAGTGTCTGTTTGTAATATTATAATAACCGATTTTTACTAAATGCATATGGATGTATACACGTTACATATACCAAAACATCATTTTTTATAATTTTTGTCTGTCTGTCTATCTGTTTGTTCCGGCTAATCTCCGAAACAGCTAGATCAATTTTGGCGGGACTTTCACTGGCAGATAGCTGCTGTTATAAGGAGTAACTTAGGCTACTTTAATTTTAGAAAAAGAATCAGGGTTCCGCAAAAAACAAAATTAAAACCCATGAAATTGTAAACAAAATCCGCGTAAGGCGTACGCAATAACGTATGTATGTAACGTAAATCGCTATATAATTTAAATGAATAATCTTAGAAGTAGCAAGCTACTATTTATGTATAAACATAGCTAACCGTGAAAACGTACCTAGGGTCGAAAGCGAGCGAAGCGAGCATGAGTCGCTAGTAACTTATAAAATTTATACATAACTGCTCTGGTCCTAAGGAGTTATCTTTATACAATAAACAAATTATGAGAGCGAACCAGCGTGCAAAAACTACTGTTGAATAAAATAATACAATCAAGGCCTTCCATTATTATTTATTCTAAAATGGAATATCAAAAACTGATTATATCAATTTTGTCCGTTAGCTTTCAGTAAAGGAACCCTATGACCCAAAAATCAATTATTTCCAGCAAAATGAATTTTCGCGACTCCTTATTAGACGCCACACCGGTTGCTTACTCTCTGCTGCGTTTGTTCAAGGACGAGCCGGCAAAATTAAAAACATAATTTAAAATTATCACTGAAATGAATTTTGTCGCTACTTTTAACGCATTCTACTTCTAACGCATTTCATCATATAGTCTGTACCAACTTAAAGAAATCCTGGGAACCCATAGTTATATTTTATCAGATATCTATCGACTGAATATCTAAGTAAGCTAAAGTGTATTGAAATTAAAACAAAACATTATACTTTTTGCACGACGTTTTTACTTCGTTGTCTTTACAAAAATTCCCAAAATATTTAAAACAAAAATATTCATTAGGAATTGCAGATATTTCAATTGAATTTATATCTTAAAACTTAAGCGTTTGTGTTATTTCGTTGTTTTCCTTACTTGTATAGTTTCTTTATAATTTACTATCAGATTAATTCATCACTTGATAAAATTACGTCGTAATTACATCGTTTGATAAAATTAACAAGTATTGTAAGTTATTATGATACAATTCTTGTATTTTTTGAAATCATTTTGTATTTTTGTAGGTAATACTGTTTGTTTCAATTATAAATTGATCTTTGACACGTCTAAAACCTTGGTCTCCTCTGTGACCAAGATTGCTGTTCGTCTTTCGATTCGAAAAGTCAGGAACAAAATTCCAATCAGGAACAAAAAGATATCATATTTTTTGTTTTTATTAATCATACCTACTTCAATTAATTAGAATAATTCCAATTTAAAAAATACTTCGATCCGTTATTTCATTTGTGTTACAGAAAAACAAACTAAGACTAAAAAATTTAAAACGAAATGAACGAAACAAATTCAAGCTAATAGTATAGTAAAGTAATATTTAATTTAAATTGTTATATTTTCACAAGTCACATAGCCTTTCAACGCTATAGATTAACTTCAAAGACATTAAAAATGTGTTTACGATACGCGAAGGTCTCAAAAGGATAGACGGGAATGTTAATTGGACGGTTCTCTGAAACAATGTGTAAACAAGGGGAGATCTTTTTAATTTGGCGTACTTTGTAATAAAATTTTTTATACACCTAGCTTTGTAAGTCTAACGTCATAATATTTTATATTATACAAGTACAAATATTTTAGGTGAAGATTATTATCTTCACTAATTTGATAAAGAGGTCAAGTTTGTAAGTTTGTATGTCCCTACATACTCTTATCTCTGAAACTACTGACTCGATTCTGAAAACTCTCTTATTTTTTTATTACGATAAATTATGTTTACTGTCAAAAATTATAATAATTTAATTAAAATCGGAACAAAGCTGGTCATTGGGTAGCTTTTTCAGCTACTGTTGGTCGATAGGATTGAATAAAATTCATTAATAAATAAGCAAGGCAGAATTAAAGATACGATTGATTTTACAGATACATGTACATATTATATATACAGACAAGAAAATCTTAAAAACGTTCAAAAATCTTCTATTAATCATAACTTTTATTATATTTAGATATCACTATATTTTTTAATATTTAATGTTTGTTATTAAATTTAATCTCATGTAGATTTAATCAAGGTAATAAAGACTAAATAAATTAATTATAACCCAAAATCTGAGAATATTTCTAAAAAAATTATGTTTATGTACAATTTTAATGACTAAGATAACATGTAGAGCATATTTTATAGTTTTGTTCCTATTTGTAAAATTAGTAAAATGCTTGTTAGAAGAATTCTCAAAGGAAAATGCACGTTTTTACCATACAATAGCCAACGGTGTGATTTCATACCCACTTGTGGGAAATGTAACATTTTTTTATTCATGTTTTACTTTTTAATTACTTTATTTTGTTCAAAATACAAATTTGTTTATAACCCATTCCATTGTAAAAGTTCTTTCATGGTCATTTAATGTAGGTCTGTACATGACCTTTTAAGATAGTCAATTTTATACTTCAAAGTAATATAAGTATAAATTAACTATATACTTATATACTAAGTTGTGTCTAACTCATTTAAAAAACAATCAGTTTACATAAAGATTTGCCTTGCACGAGAATCAAATTTGCGTTCTGTGAAGTAAAAAATAGAAGAAACCTCGAAAGCATGGAGTAAAAATATGTCCTCCTGACCTGATTTCAGCTACATAGCTACATATCTGCGCAGGAGATATTTTAATGTTTAAATTTATGCGTAAGCAAGCACAAGTGCAGAGTATACTATTTTTTTTGCTCTTAAACTTTAGTAGTTGAACAAGTCGACACGACGGTCAGAGATCAAGCAGGACTGAAGCTTTTTCGTGTTTTCCGGGGCATGGGGATGTAACAACTGCCCAATTCGTGGCTGTTAATGAGAATTTATGAACAGTACAACCTAATTTTACATTACTTGGCCCGACTCGATACTTGAATCCAGGACCTCATCTGTAAAAATATATTATACATTCAAATTAGTCTAGTTTTGTAAGTATTTTAATAGTCCCTAGTATTTTATGACAATAATACGCACATAACGTTATTCTAATAAATAATTTACAAGAAACTTTTTTGTGACCCTTTCAAAAGTAAAACAAACAGCAATGGCTAGCACGTGTAAGTACAAAGTTCGATGCCCGGGCTAAATTCGTTCTTCCTGCAATGTAAGGGAGTTATTTTCGATTACGATTACACCTAAGATCACTCTATTGGGAAGATATACGAGTACATTAAAGCGGATTTGAGGATTGACGTATGTACTAGTGAAAGGGTTACAAGAGTAATTATATTTCTTATACTGTTAAATTATAATTTTGCTTTGGGCTGAATTTAATAGAGATTTTAATTTATTATAAAATGGTATGATGAAGTCAATAATATTGGAACGAAAACGCTGATTTTAAATACATATTTTATCACTAATTGAAAGGAATAATAACAATTTTAACAAATATAAGTTATTTTATCATCTTCTAAAAAAGAGTCACTATTTTGAAGTTATTTTGAAGTCAGTCTAGCTTTTAGTTAAATGTAATTATTGTTAACATACTATCTCCTTAGTGCTGTGAACGATAACTATATTTATAAGCCTAACAATTAGTATTTTTTGAGTACTGGTAATTTAAAGCTATAATTTAAATTCAATAAAAAGTTACATGATACTTTTTAGAGTTGTGTAGCCAAATGGCTAAATAGGAGATACGCTTTAAAATATTATTGGACGTTTTCCATTTCACGCATTCGACCGCAAAATATCTTGGTTTCACATATTACTACTATGAAGTACTTTATTTATGTTATCAATAAAATGAATATCGTAAATGCGTAAATATTTTATTTTACTTTTAACGTACCAAATTGTTAGGTATATTAAAAAAAATATTAATGATTTAAGCTACGGAACCCTAGTTGCCCGAATCAGACTCACACTTGTCCGGTTTTCTTGACTCTGATTTTGTTTAATTTAAACTTGGTACCTCATTAATATAAATAATAAAACTTTTAATGACATTCATAATCATAAAATATAGAAGGAATTATGATATTAGTCAATGTTTTAAATATTACATTTCATAATCAGATACTTTTATGTATCGTCATATAAAATAAGCTTTTAAATTGTTATTTTCACTTAAAATAAAAATAAAATAAAAATTTTAAACAAAAAACAAACGAAATCAGTTAAAAATCTCAGCGCTAAAGAGGCGTCATGTCTTTTGGTTGCGCTAACATGCCCAGTTATTGATCACACCACTTACTAATTAGATATTGAATTATAATTTTAATAAATTCTACACTCATAAAGCTAGATGTACACTACGCATGGCTGGCTCGACTCGACCCAACGATAAACTTTACGAGTAGACCACCCAACTTCAATTGCCATATCGTTAAAATGTCTATAACAAGCTATGAGCGGTTTTCGGTAATAACGTACACTCGCTGGAATTGGCCTTATTTTGGTTATTTTTGTACACGCTCGAAAATTCATGGTCGATATTAGATTTACTTTCTCTTTACGCGAATATTTAACATTTTCAATAATATTATCTTTTCGGATCTTTTCGTGGATTTATTTGAATTATTGGTTTCAACATTTCAAATGCTTTAGAACAAACATGTCTCCATAAGATAGTAATATATATTTAAGATATGAGATACGTTAAAATATCTATGTAATGCCTACTTTGTGTTGTCTGTTGTGTATATTGAAATCTGTAGCCAAATTAAAATTTAAGTGTAAATTTCTTAAGTTCATTTCCTGTTCTGATCTGTTCTTTGGTCTGCCAATAACTGGTACTGAGTGTTAGACTAAAGAAGGCTGCTGGCTAAGCAACTATTACCTTATTTACATCGTTGTATAATCAATATGAATATCGAATACTCGATCTCCTAGGTATTTAATGCCATTCAGTCATATATGAGTATCTCACTGTGGTAGGACAGTTTTTAAGTTGAAGTTTTTGAATATTAAAATATGTTTGTATAAAATTAGCATATAAAATAGATATAAGTAAGAAGTGACAATTAATAGTCATTAGGACTTCTTTCTTATCTTTAATATACACATTTTAATACCGATCGGAGGCAAAACGATAAAAACATAAATAAAACTCTAAATTACTTGAATATTAAATTATTAAAACCACTTAGCATAAACCATTATAATAATCTTAAACACCTAATAATTTATACGGGAAAATCGAACATAAATAAAAACCGCAATAAAAACTATTAGAGAACCGATGAAAAATGAGCTCTTGGCATAAGATCTGGACGAAAATCTAAATTTGTCATATGTATAATGTCCCGGTTGTTCGGAATCACTGCGTCAACAAACAGTATCTTCTGAGATATTTCAGTCCGTCCGTCCGTCATTCTGTATACATTACGACCTCACAGAGACATCTGACGACAGCCTATCAATCTTTTAATAAATACCAGACCAGCAATACAAATGTATATTTGCAGTTCTATAATTTTAGAACTACTAATTGGAAAGAGAGAAGGCGCATATTCGTATAGCACATATATTTTTCAGCGGCAAAGCTACGTCTGTGCATATTATTTGTGACTTTAGTACAAGACTACATTTTACGATCGGCACAAATAATGTTTTTCACACTTTTTTTTGACACACGTGTTACATTTGGTTCATGATACATAGTTTTAATGGCTGTTATGACATTATTCGACACGAAAAGTATCATTTTTAATAGGAACTATGTCGAGTTAAATAGGTGTTGGACGTTAAAAAAAACGTTTCGCTTTGACAAAAACGTTAACTGTCGTAATAAAATTTAAACGAGCGTTGTCACAGCGGCGCTGAGCAAAAATAAAAATATCATAAAACATAGTAATAATTCGAGGGCTCAGTAGTCAGTACTTTCGCTACCGTCTGCCCACTGCTTTTTTAAATAGAAATAAAACCAGATGAAGTACATTACAGCTTTTATGCGACAGATATACTGTGAGAGTATAAAAGTATTCAGATTTACGATGACACGGAATTAGAACTCTCATCATGCGATACGAATATTGTCGTGTATAAAAAGAGCATAAACTTTTATATAAATTAAGCTGGCGTTTAAATGACTCTATTACATGTCATTATTAAACTTTCCAAATGTATCTTTTATTTTGTATAACATTATTTATTGTACATATTTTAATTTAAGCATTAGTATTTTGCTTTATTCGAGATATAAATTAATTAAAATTAATTTAAATCTTGAATAAAGCAAAATAAATATTTATAATAGAGGAATAAGTAGATTTGGAGAGAATTACCTACCTACCTAAGAACAAAACCCAAGACCAAGTGCAAGGTACATAAAGATGGTCAAAAATTTCAGGAGCAAAGTTCAGAGGTGTACACGATATGTAGTAATTTTCTCTCATTTTGATCATCAGAACTTATCTTAAAATCCTATATTAAAAAAAACATACATATGCTAGTATAAATTAAATTAAATAGTTTTCGTGCTAGGCTTTTCCAAGCTAGATTTAACTAGCTTAATAATTCTTAATGTTTACTTTCGATACTCTGTCCGTTTTGTCCATTAATATTTGACTTATATTAAAATAGATATTAATATTAAAAAAATTTAAAATATCTCTGTTACCGTTTCATGCTTAAAGCGCTGAACAGATTTTGATAAAATTTGGCAAGGACATTGATTGACCCTTGATCCTCGCCCTCTCTTAGCGCGCAAGTGAAGCAGAGGCTTAATAAATAGGCTAACACTTTTGTTAGGAATAAAAGTATGTTGCAGTAATTATAAAAAAAAAAAAAAATTGTTTTAGTATGCAATATAACATACTTGTATGTTAAGTGATCATAATTTCTTCAAGTGTAATCAATGACAATAATGATTCTAATACCTTATATACCTAATACCTTTGCGTACAGTATGAAACTATATTTCAAAGTAATAAATGATTTATATATACAGGGAGTGCGAGAAGATGTTATTCTACAATCGTTAAAGAATTAAAGAAAAAAATTATATTGAAATTTAAACGTTATGTCATGGAATCATAATATGTCACACCATAGATATTTTTAGACTTCCGTTGTGCAACGATTGTAGAACGATATTATCTAGTACAAGCCCCCTGACTATTCAAAACAATTCTATGACAGAATATTAATTTTCATTGAATTTGTTTCGTATTTCATTTGAAAATTAAGACATCACTGTATATCGTTATGTTTTTATAATTTTGACGTTTCAAGTGCATGTTGTAGGTAATAAAAAAAAATATAAATAAGGTTGCGTGTCTATTCTTTAATACTGAAAACCAAATTAAGTTCAAGAGTCGTAAAGAGCAGTGTGCGACAGCTCACACTTTACAACTAGGTATAAGCGCCAATGGCGTCCGTCACTATTTTTGTCAGTTATACATCTAATTTATAGTGCAATAAAATTTTACTTGTCACTCACCCGGGATTTATGTTCCGCCCGTCCTATATGCGGGGTCTTCCGCTGACGAATTTCCTCATGTCAACGTTTACTACAAACAATATGTAGCGTAGGCGACAGAGGCGATGCCGGACCATTTGAACCAGTCCATCTGTGACGGACAGACAAATGGAACAAAGGAGTTTGTCTTCTGGAATAACGTAAACAAAGTCTTATTTCCTGAACGTGTCTTTGAGTCTCAAACGTGCCACTGCCGTAAGTCGTGTAAATGCTTTCAAGAATCCATGCTTTCTCCTATTGTTTTAAGATTGGTATTAGAATGCGGAATTTGTGAATAGTCATGTCAAATGTTGTGGGCGTAGATCGCGCAGTCGGCGCCGGCAATGTCGTCGGACGCCACCGCTCGTACAAACAGCCGTCGATGCGTATCGAGGAAGGATGCTTAACACTTGCACCTCTAATTATATCTCGGGAACGTGCTCTGCAAACAAACACTACGCCTCTAGTTTGAGGTATTGGGTTTCGTTCCACATGTAATTTAGCCAATTAATCGCATATTGTTTACATTTCATTTATTTTCCTTGTATGTTTGCTATACTACTGTTAACAATTAATTTGTCAGATAGATAAAATTGAAAGTTAATAAATTCCATCACCCTTCTATAACGCAATCCATGTAAACCAGTTAAAACATGTTTAATGTCAACTCATTTAACACACATTAAAGTATGTATTGAGAACATTCGATAAAAATTAAAACTGAGGTACAAAAATTTGAAACAGTTCAAAAGTTTCTAAGAAAGGGATCGAGGGCAAGTTTGTTTAAGACTGCGCGGGCGCAACGAATACAGATGTCACTTGATGTTGACGAGTTGTTCTACTAAGTGATAACTTCAAATATAGATCACATAAACTTTTCCTAGAAGTAACTTGAGTAAGGAACAAGAAAGTAATCAAACTCTACTGATACTTTTAATGTATTTCCCGTATACACTCTGATTCAACAGTATCGTATATATAGGTACAATTATAAAAAGAGGTATATGCGTTAAAATAAAATCTTAACACCCATGCAATGACCGCTAAACGTCATAAAATCTATCTTATAACATCTTATTTTAAATTATTTCAATTTAAAAATACCATCTGTATTCATTGAAATAGCTATTAAAATGTGAAATCCATTAATATAGATCGCTGACTCTCACACATCCGACAAACGTATTACGATTATAGATTTCCTCCAATTCATCAAACTTTTGATAACAGTTCAGCTTTAACGTTTTCAAACTTCCTGTTCCCATGATTGACGTCACCGAATTCGTAAGTGCTAAACTACTAATTTTGTAATAATGCGATCGCATATTCCCATTAAAAACTAATTTGTCTTTACAAATGTAAACAAGAAATAAACCACATCAAACGAGGCGTTCAAATTGAAAGGAGTGATTTCATTGACAAAATCCATTAATACTGACTCGGTATCAGGCAATTAGTAAACAAATAAGGCGAGTGACAGATCGAGATAGTTGGCACCGTGACAACGGAACTGTTGGGGAGGCTTAAGGGGATTTTAGATATATTTTATTAATTCAATGAGACATTTACTATTTTTCTTCTATTTAATAGATGCTCTAACTGGATATATTATCAATACCTAGAGTCCAGGTCCTGCAGTTTGGTCTGGAGACCAAACTGCAGGACCTAAGAGGCTAAAAGTTTGTAGGTAAGTATATTTTTTGTTTTAGATCATGAATTGACAATCACTAAAAAGAAGATACCATAATATTACCAATATCTGAGTAGTTATGAACTAATTTTGACGTTAAGAAACATAAATCTCAATTTAATTAAATTACATTTTATTGTACACCAAGAAAAATCTTCCATAATTTAAAAAAGAACTAAATCCCAACAACTACTCCCGGGCAGTGTAAAAGGTCTTAACAATCACACCTACAATACAGGCGGCGACAGCGTTAGCATATGTCGCCGTAAAAAGATCTCGGGCCATGCACCGTTCCCGGCTATTTCGGTTTAATGACAAGTCTGGAACAATGAATCGTCTCGTCAGATACATCACTTTGCTCAATATATTTTTCGACATACATTTTATGACACCTAGAGTTATTACTGTTAAAGAATAGATGTTTTTCAACAAAATTAATTATTAAACTAAAAAAAAATGCAATTTGCGTTGCATAGTTAGCCTTTATTTCCAAAATATACCTAAATACGTACAACAATACAATCAGAAATAACGTATTAAAAAAATAAAGAAAACAAATATAAAAATCCTATAATATTTAACTTACACTCTAACAAAAAATCATCAATGCAATAAAATCTGGTGCATCCGTAAATAAAAGCGTGCCACAGTTTTTTTGTTCTGTCATCTGTTTTGTCTCTTGTTTGTCTCCAAAACGGGAGTCAATTAGTGGCTTTTAGTCTCTTTTGAACCGAGTAATCGGATGTTTAACACGATTCCACGTTTTGTAAATGTCGTCATGATTATCTACAGTGACATTTTTCATCTTTTATCCTGTAGTAAATTGGTTTAATGGGATGTTTAATTTGTTAGGGTAATATTTTAAATCGCGTTCTTTAGTAAATGAGGATGTTTTTTAAATGATGAAACCTTTTTTTTATATCTATAGATAGATATAAATAAAATTGAAGTGTCTGTCTATGATTTTATAATAATTATTTTTTCGCAAGTAAAAACTGTTTAAAATCTTTATCTGTCTATCTTTCTGTTTATCCGGGGTAAACTTTAGAACGGCTTAACCGATTATAATGGGGTTTTCACTGAAAGATAGAGGCGTTTGTAGGGCTACATATAGAGTATGTTTTATTCCGGAAATATTTAGGATTTTAACACGAAAATCGAAAACCCTTAAAGATTACTCAAAATTCGAATTTACCTTTCTAAACTGCTAAGAACGAGGGTAAGTCACCAGTTATAAACACTATTGTGGAGTTCATCCTTATATCACGTGTTATCTGAGTTATGGATAGATATTTTATATATTTTATTCCGAAAGTGATATGAGTCGCTTTTTAACTTGGTACATAAAGATTATTACTTGCAAAAGATCAATCAAAAGAGTACGACAACAGCGTCACAAGTATTAAAGAAATAAGATAAAAAATTATTTTGTAAGTTTTTAGCTCTAGTTATTTAGAGCAAAATGATTAAATAGTAGAAAGTAAATACCTAATATTATTCTAAGTAACGTTGCTTACGTTTCTAAAATATCGTGATGGGTAGTTAAGCTCCAAATCCCGTAACAAATAATATAAGGCATATTTTTTGCTATACTAATGGCACAATTAATCAACTTAATCAAATCAGTTACATAGGCCAAGTGTCGTAATACACTTTCCTTGTGGTCATAGCGTGTGAACGGCTCATTCTACCTGAATTAATTGTTAGGTACATAGTTGCACTAACACTTCCGTTTTTAAACTCGGATGCTTAATACCTAGGTTTATCAAAACTCAGTTAATTTTCCAATTTTCCCTAACCAAGAAAACGCCGATCGTAGGTTCGATTTCGAGTTCGATTCTTGCATACGAATACATCCAGGATATGAAATATTTCTATAACAAACACTTAAATTTGCCAAGCCCGTACAGCGTGAATCTTTCCTGAATGAAACCTCTCATTTAGTTATATTATTAGTAAATCTACATAATTTTTTTTATTTTACATCCTTTTGATTAATGTCTGAAATACTGCCAATATAAACTTGTCTTTGTATGTCATAATCAATCTAATATATTTAAACGAGCGTTTCTTGTATATTTATTTATGCCGGCGATCTCGGAAACGGCTCTAAGGATTTCACTGAAATTTGGTACGTGGAGGTTTTCGGGGGCGAAAAAAACGATCTAGATTAGTCTTGTGTCTGGGAAAACGCGTGTTTTCGAGTTTTCACGTTTTTCTTTCAAATTATTCCACGCAAAATATGGTCGATAATTTCTTAGGTACTCAGGCATAAGCATCGTGGTTAAGCGATCAAGCTGCGCAAGATTAACAAAGGTTAAGATACAAACTTTTTACTTTTGTTTTTTTTTTTGTATTTACTCAAGTTTTTTGTTTTTTTTTTATCTAAAAATATGATATAACAAATAAAAACTTTTAGAAAAAAAACCGACTTCCAGGCACTGAAAAGTAAAAAATAACAAAACGGGGGTTTTCATTTAAAATAGATACTTAATCAGATTTTTTCGAAGTCGGTGTGCTTTAATTTGTATTGGCTGGCACCGACTTCGAAAAAATCTGATTAAGTATCTATTCTAAATGGAAACCCCCGTTTTGTTATTTTTTACTTTACAGTGCCTGAAAGTCGCTTTTTTTTTAAGTTTTTATTTTTCCATTTTTAGTGTAGACGTATCACCAATACAAATTAATCAAGCCCAAACACCAGGTAATTGCTGTAAGTCGTCGAGGAGTTCCCTCGACTGTCTTTTGGGTCCATCATCAGATCGACTCCAGACCTTCATTAAATAGTAGTGCTTCAAAATACCTAATGAAAATATTAACAAACGCACTAGTCGCCGCTACAATTTTCGAAAGTTCCCCTCGATTTCTTTGGGATCCCAACATCAGATCCTGGTTTCCTTATCATGGTACCACTCCTGGGATATCTCCTTCCCAACGAAAAAAGAATTAACAAAATCGGTTCATAAACGAGGAAAAAATCCACGAACAAACTTAAAAAATATATATAATCGAATTCGGTCGAATTGAGAACCTCCTCCTTTTTTTGGAAGTCGGTTAAAAGAACTCCGAGCGAAGCTCGGTTGCCCAGGAACTTTATTAATTATTAAACAACGCATAGGCAAAGTGAGGTTCTAAGCATTTATACATATTTCTATTTTAAATACATATTTATATTTAGGTATGGTAAATGTTTCAACACAAGACATGATTAAGAATGTTTATAGCGAGCTAAGAATCTGTCCCAGCTGATATATTTTACTCCCGCAAACAAGAGACCAAATGACAAATTTCAGTTGTTGAACAATACATGATAACCCTGCCGATTTGCATGAACCATCTTCTCAATCGTTTGCCGTTTTAGCTGAAGACATTTTAAATAATTATGGTTGTAGGCCCACCCGGGCGTGAGAGCATATTTGTTTACTTTAATTTTTACTGCGGCCACGACAGAAACCAGAACAAGAGCTGGCTAATAATAGAAACGTTTTTAACTTTAACACGTGGGGTCATTGACGTGAGTACTCTTAGTTTGTGGATATGATTTGGTACTTTTAAATTACCTCAAGTTCAATAAGGGTATTAGTATATCGATAATATTACACCCTAGATAGATAGCTATAGATGTTCTAATTTCTCCGGCCAACTTTTTCTATTTGATAGTTAACAAAAAATATAATTACTTATTCAAACTTTAATAAATTTTGTTTAATTTTTAAACTTGGTTATATATGTCAGCGTAAAATTGTAAGTGCCACTAGATAGTAATCTATTTCGCGAGATTGTAAACTGTCAAATCGACACTTTACAATCTCGCTAGATAGATTGTAATCTAGCGGTGTTTACAATTTTACGGTGACATACATGTATGTTTCAATACTTAACGTAGCGTATAATACCGAGTTTTGAGTTAACTAAGCTAGAATAATATGATTTTGTATACAATTTTTATTATTAGTAGTTATTTATGCCATTATTAGAATAAGCCAAAATTTCAACCTTCTAGTTTATTAGTCGGTTTCACTAGCGTAGTATTTATTTGGTACAGATTGATTCTAAAAATCAAAATCAGAGCTCGGCATTTTGACTTCCGTAGGGATTTTTTATGTCAACCTTATAATAATCGGATAGAGACTTCTGCTGTCATATAAACCCTTCTTATTTATAAATTCAGTTAATAAGAGAAAATTTTATGAGATCCCAATTATTTCGGATAAAAAATAAGGAAAAATTAACGACCAAATACACCAACATATTTTTATAATTGAGATTCGAGAGTAAGCCTACTCCACAACATTGTAACAAAGTACTTTAAATCATGCTACTATGTATTTAATTTAATTGAAACCTATGTCAAGTGAACTTGTAGAGTTCTCGTAATTTACTAACTTCCGAGTCTCATATACAGCGTGTTGAAAAATAATCTTAAATTGGTATGTATATGTATAATGTAAAAATTTATAGTGCTCTTATGTCTAAATTAGTAGTCTGATTTGATTTTTGAAATTATAATTCTTTTGGCACTTTTAGAAAAAATTATGAGAGTAAAATTTTTACGATGCGCCCGCCTACCGACAGCCAAAAAGTGACATGATGAAGTTACTTGATTGTAGTTGAGTTAGCTGCGTTTCTTTTACAAACAGAGAGTAGTGACATACAGGATGAAATTTTTAGCTATTTTTGTTCTTTTACGCCAAAGAAATATAACTTCTTACGTGCGTACACACACACGTTTTTTGTTTTTACTTTTTGCAATTTGATAGTTTATTTGTACTGTATACTTATAAATATAAAACACGGGCAACGCTGATTTTTGAAACAAAATAAATTAAATTATTTTAATCAAAAGTCATTTTAGTCAATAAGTACAATTTTAAAATATATGTATACATAGGTACAAAATACTACATGGCTTAATTAAAAAAAATTAAGATAAAATACCAAATTCTATGTAAAATAAAGTAATCCTTAAGTATAAATTAACAAAGAAATCATTGTGACATGATTTATTCTATTAATTCATTTGTTCTTCGTAAATATATAATTTTAATACTATATTATTGTTATTTATTTTAATTTATTCTATAAAATATAAATACATAAGCCATAAATAAATATGAATTATCTATATTTTACACCAACCTATATACTTAGTGACACTACTCTGAGTAAGAGTATTCGAAACAACGATTAAACCGTTCAACCGAATTACGATAGTTCCCGATAAACCGATGTCCCGTCCGTCCCGACGCGTGTGGTCACCGGATGCAGTGACACTTGTCTATTTCATTCAACCAAGAACGACCAGCTGTCAATCTGAATAACATTGCATTTGTAGAATGGTATAAATTTTAACTAACTTTAACTGTGATTTTATCTATTATTTTGATATTTTAGTTTATTCATAAAATTTCTACTTGAACGGGTATGTGTAAACTCTTACCTCTTTTCATTATATCTCTGAGTAAAAATGATCAAAAATGATACACCTACATTTTGCACGTGTCTACCTAATATGATTTAAAATTTGAAATATCAGATTTCTAGTTAACTCTCCTCAATAATATATGGAAGACTGCACGATTTGACACTTATGATTACTGCTCTGCTCCTTTATGTAGTAGCATTGATATACGAGTATAGCATTTATCAATAAACGGGCTATCTTATGTAAAAAGATTTTTCAAATCGGATTTGTAGTTCCTAAGATTAGCGTGTTATCTAGTATAGATTTTAGTATGAGTTTAAACTTTGTCTGGTCCATATGACGCTTGTTTCGTTATGGTGAGGAGAAAAACAAGACACCCAAAACTCATTAGTAAGAAGGAAATCTAAGAGAACATTTATTTCTAGGCACACCTTACCAAGGAAAATGTCCAAAAGCTATATAATACTTATAAAGCTATAGTAAACAATAAATTATATTAAAAGGTTATGACAATAATTAACATACAATGAATGACTCAGTTAAATGTGATTAATTCTTCCTGTTAAACGGGAGTTCTTTAAAACTTATTAACTTAGATGTCGTGATTTTTCTTAGTATTTATCTACCTTTACTTGCGTCACCTACTATTAGGGTTATCAATGAAATATTTTTTAATTAAATGATATTTAATTTTACTTAACTCGTATATAATATTATAATAATTGTATTTATCTTGTTTATATATTTATACAAAACAGCTTAATCAATATGAAAATGTTATTTGTTTTGATTTAGTACTTAAAATTAAGAATCTTGGCAGCCCTATACACCGGCCCCACTTGATTGCATTTAGTGATGTTCAACCATTAGCGTTTTGAAAGCGACATTTGTTTTATTGCAATATTTGATTGTGGGTGGCTTAGAAAGGTTATTCAATAGGAATATTATGCGATCTGCGATCTAATAGATAATATAAATGACCAATAATAATAAATTTATTATTAAGGCACTTTTATAGTTGCAAAAAGTGAGGTATTTGTACACATTATTTTCTGCACTAGTTTTGACGTATCTTTTTTATCTTACCTTATAAATGTATTATTGTTCGAGCAAAATGTCAAATGGTACTATTTAAGCATGTATGCTTTGTCATACTAAAACTGCCCTTTATATTGCAAAAGAAATGATAAGTGACAAATATGCGAGGTATCGTCGTGACCACAAGCTCTCAAGTTCAATTAAATTCAGTAAAGCGCTACTTAAGTCCTTAAGCCATAATAAATAGCATTAATAAGTCATTAACTCGAACCACCGGTCGGTTATTGCTTTCATAATCAACTTATTCGATTTCCAATTACACCATAAAAGTATAAAGGTTCCGCTTTTAATAAAAACTGTATCATCACACGCTAGACAACTGTCACATAGCAGTACGTACGAATTTAATTGTGGCGGCATCCTTTGTGAAGTGCAAGGCAAGATGGCGACCGACATCAAAGACGCCGCCTGAGTGACGACACGCAGTGAAATGTCACCACGGTCAGTCAATTAACTGTCTATAGTATCTTAACAATGAACATAATTCGATTTTTAATTCAGATCATCCGCGGGTGCAAATTATCCATAATTGATTCGAATAATTTATAATATAGTATAGAACAAACCGATATATTTTGCTGCAATTCGCGAAGTAGGCGAATAACAAAGCTAATTCGTTATTGATGACGCTAGCGATTGCTTCAGTCATGCCCGAGACGACTTATCTTAACGGCTTTAATTACAGATACCGTTTATATATCACGATTTTAATTTATTAAATGACCTCTTAGACGTAATATTTTATAAGTATATAATATTTAATGAAGAAGACAATTTTTCACATTATAAAGTAAAAAAAAGTAGTGAACTAGATATATCGTATGCGTTAATCGATATACGAGTATAGCTATATAGCTCTTAGCTGAATATAGCTCTTAGCTGCTATAAATTGTGGGTTGCTATAAAATATAAATTATATTGAGTAGGCTTTACTATTTTTATTGTATTGTAATCAAATATGTTTTTTTTTGAAAAACAAGTTTTCTTGAGTCTTTAACAATTAATTAGATTATTGGATTATAAAATATATTATTAAAATTATATCCTTTTTGTATTTTTTTATAATTATATAGTATGTATTTTTATTTAACATTCTTGGGTAATGTTATCAAAATAAAAAAAGACTTCTTAGATTAAGTAGGTCATTGTTCATCATCTTGTAAATAAAAAAACATTTTTTTTTCAGATGTTAAAGAAGAAACAAAAAAAAATCGAATATTGATAGAATCGTATCCGTGTCGTATACAATAAACATCATTATTCCACTCGAAAGGCAGATACGAATGTTCCTCATTTACACAGTCCAGTTATAGGTGCCGCTACACAATACATAGTGGTTGGACATCGAGTAACAGAGCGGCACGATTTAATGAGCGCGACTGTCCAATGTTACGCGTATGGGTGAAGACATTGCGCCGTTTCGTCACAGCCAGTACGGATATGAAACATAAACCCACCTACTTACAATCACATCAAATTATTAGACTACTAATATTATAACTGCGAAAGTTTGTGTGTATGTTTGTAACAATTTCAAAAAACTATTTTTCATTATGGCTGAAACGGCTGGATGGATTTGGATGAAATTTAGTACACAAATAGACTACGATCTGGAATATAAGACACTAGTCATGTTGATGCCCCATATAAACTTTCATCCCCATTTTCACCTCCTTAAGGAATGATTTCCGGAATAAAAATATCCTATATCCTTCCCAGGGTCTCAAACTATCTTCTTACCAAATTTTATCTAAATCGGTCCAGAGGTTTTTGAGTTTATTCGTGACAAACATACAAAAATACAAATCTTTCCTCTTTATAATATATTGGCTAAGCCTAAACCAATCTACACTACTACCAAAGTTATGCTAACTTCATTTGTAGTGTAGTCGAAATACGACCAATCTTACTAATATTATAAATGTGAAAGTTTAAAGGTTTGGATGTTCGTTACTCAATCACGCCAGAACGGCTGAACGTATCTGTATGAAATTTGTCACAGAGATACATTACAGTCTGGAATAACACATAGGATACTTTTTACCCCAGAAAAATTTACGTGGAATAGATTTGTTTTTGTTTTTCACTAAGAACGAAGCCGAAGCGAAGCAACGGTGATTGGTTAGTATTACATGTCATTAGATAGAAACTTAGAAGTTTCTTATAAATAAATAATAATGATTAAATAATATGAGAAATCAAAAAAAGTTAATTAAATATAAATTTTTAGGTTAATATAGAAATGAAAATAAAATTTGTATTTCTAAAATAACATGATCTGAACAATAATTTAAAATGATGCATGTTCTTTTTAACCGACTTCCAAAAAAAGGAGGAGGTTCTCATTATACAAGCTATTATTTGGAAGCATTACAGTCTAGTTCTCAAGTAATAAAAAGTGTACAATGTACGGGAAAGTCCAGTCACCAGTGCGACACGAATGTTTACAAAAATTTGAGTAGATACCTATACTTAAGTTTAAAAAAAAATGTTGATTTAATAACTTTCTTTATATTATTTACATTTACCAAATAAAAAAATATGGGGAGGGGATTAAAAAAAAGGAATGCTAGTTCAAATGAATTTAATAGATACTGTTACATGTATCAATTAACTTATTATAGTAGACTAGCGACTCACCCTTAGGTTTTAACGTTTAGTATAGATTTCTCAGAGATGAGATATTTTCCCGCTGTAAAAAGTATCGTATATGTTGACCTGGATAACCAGCTATCATCATACTAAATTTTATCAAAATTCCTTTAGTAGTTTTTCCGTGATGCGGTAACAGACAGACAGACAGGCAGACAAAAATTCTAAAAACGTTAGATTTGGCTTCTGTATCGATAATAATGTCTACTTTAATAAGATTTTCCAAAAAATATTTAATGTCCAGATTCAGGTTAGTCACAATTTTATTATATGTATAAAAGAATCCCAAATGTATTTTTTTTTTACAGATATTTATATATCCTAATTTAAAAAAAGTTCTAAGTAAGTGAAAGCAAAATATTTTATCAAATATAATTAGTCATTAACGTTATTTATTCCATCTCTAAACGGGCATAAACATGACAATTTGTTTTGCTTTGCATTCTGTGTTTTTCAATTTAATTCTTTTATTCAGTAGCTCCTAGTAGAGGTGCCATTTAGACACAATTTCGTGTAAAAGTGTTTTTTTTTATCAGAAGCCAAGATTCGCAAAGAATTCCATTATAACGCCATTTGGACCATGCGTGTAAAACAGAGATTTTTGCCGCACTTCTCAATGTAGTCAAGGTAAATATATTAACATAGTGTTATAAATAGTGTACAGTTACTGTTACTAGTTGTTGCTCGCGGCGCCACTTACGTGGTAGATACATATATAAAACATAACCTACATATATGTTAATAATCCAATACTTATGCTCAAAATGAAACCCTAGACATATCTCCTTTTAAATTTCCATACCGAATTAACACACATAAAGACGTACTAACCTATAATATATTACCTCTGTATCCAAAATCGAACCCTAATTACTTGCAAGCATTAAAAAATAAAAAAATATTATTGTATAAACACTTGTATTAAAGCTAAAAAATCATAATTAAAAAAGCTAAAAAAACTAAAAATCAGTCTGCTTGTTAATGCAACAGTTGAATATTATATTTATAAACGAGTAACATTATTTAAATTTATATTTATATTTATCTATATATTTATTTAATAAATAAATATTTACCTGAAATTAGATGAATATTATATATTCAAGATATTTTATTATATTTTAGATTAAAAAAAATAAGTTTTTCGGATATAGTAAGTTCAACTCATACAGGAATCTTTATTTAATAAAAAGACAATGTTGAATACAGTCACCTATCCTACGGTATCAATATTGATGATAAACGAGATGATAACACAAGTGAGGCACTTTCTTTGCAAAGGAAAGTAAGTATATATCTTTACTGGTGGTAGGACTCTGTCAAGCCTGAGGAGTCCGACTGGATGGGTACCACCCCCTTATCTATTTCTGCCGCCAAGCAACAATGATTGCATTGTTGTGTTCCGGTTTGAAGGATAAGGTAGCCAGCGCAATTACAGGCGAGAGGCATATCATCTTAGTCCTCACAGTGACAACGCACCTGTGGTTCTGCATTTTTGTTACTTAAAACCTAAGTGCATGAACCGCAGGTGTTATGGGCGACAGGTACTGCTTTCCATCAGGTGGTCTGTCTGCTTGTTTGTCACTGAATCGCATAAAAAATATATATATCTATGAAAAAAAAAACAATTTAAGTTATCTTCAAACAGAACTAGTGTACACAAAATACATTGATGGAAAAGACGAGTGCATTGAAAGTAGAATTTTTAAATTATGTACAGTATAAATAAAGAGCGATTTAAGAAGATACATTCAAAGTGAACTAATTCTGTCATATAGTAAATATTACGTGAATAAAATATGAAAATCATTAAAAGTAAAAAAGACCTTTTTTTTTCTTTATTTTGGTAAATTTCTAGGAAATCTGTTATAGTATGTATAACAACCTAATCTAAAAACTTAACTACTTAACACTAAATTATTGTTTTATATTTGCAGTATTTGGTTAAAAACATTTATTTGACTTGTTTTTTTACGAATTACATCAAGGTACAAACAAACTGTATAATCAATTAATATACTTAACATTCAATATACATACTTAACATTGTTTTCGAGTTGAATTTTTTCTGAAGTCTGATTACATTTGCAGAAGAATGACAATAAAGTCAATATGGATATAGGCATGTTTTCTTGTTTTTGAAGATAGATACAGTTTTGTTTTTGGTAGCTTGCTTTTTATGGTTTTTCATTAATTGATTATACATTTACAATACAACAATTATTTAATATATTAATTAGCCTCTTACCCTCGCTTCAATTGAGTGACTAGGGATGAATGGTTTAGAAATGCATACAGTGTCCTTTATTCGAAGCATACGAAGAAAAGTTCTTTGAACCAGGAAATTTCGCGAGTACACGTAGAACAACTCACCAAAGTTTTAACACTATCGGATAAATGAGGGCAAAAAAAAAACAATTTTTTTTTTATATAGATTCATGTTTTGTATGCAGTAAATAGACATAAAAACATATTAAAATGTTAAATAAGTATATAACTTTATAGATCGCTTATATTCATAACTTAGACCAAAGAAAACTACGTACAAGGTGTTATTATGTAAATGATGAGAGCCTGGTTTCGGCTGAGTCAATACGCGGGGTAATTGGCGACAGTCCATGCCACTCCGCCACCAACTTGACCTCCATCGGTGTCACGATTGTTTCAAACGACATAAAAAATACAAAGATCTCACGTTTTTTAAATAGATATGATTTTACCTGTAGATAATGGTGGTTTGGAAAATAATGGCTTGTGTAGATATGTATTTGCTTAATGATATTTTTTCTTTATGTAATATATGTATGTACATATATACGAAGACAATATGTTTTAGGTTAATATAGGTATCTTAAGTAAGGTAGTCTTGTTTTGCACAACTTTCTCAACTTTTATGAAACGTATTTATATAAAAATATAAATATCCAAAAATAAAATAACAAATTGTTTTCTTATGTACCTACTCAATATCTTTACATATAATAAAACTGTAGAGGTCAAATATCCGTACATAAAAAAAAATGCTAAAAACCGAGAATAAGAAGAGAAATAGAACAAATCCAGGTTTTGTTTTTCAATTTTTTTGTTTCTCTGTCTGTTTGTCTGTTTGTACGAGTTAATCTCCGAAACTGTTGGACCTATATAAATGAAATTTTGCGTTGTGATACCTTATATCATCCCCAGAGTTCCCGTGAGATAGTTAAAAAACTATAGTAACTTATACAGCTTAGAAAACAAAAACTACTGATTGGATTCTTTACAATAATATAGTTCACACATCAGAATAACGAATAGGCTTCTTTTTATCTCGGAAAAATGTTCGGTTCCTGTGGGATAGATTTGTTTTTGTTTGTCCAGAGGCGAACCCGAGCGAAGCGAGGGTGAGCCCCTAGTGAAGAAACATTTTGTGACAAAAAACATGCTTCTTCACACTACGAGTCAAGATTTCCTCTTATCATCTGTGTATTCGCACAATTGGATATAATTATAAAACGTCTAGACCTTAACATAGGACTCAAATATTGATTACATTATTGTATTATAAACTTAACCTACTTTATTTTGTATTATAAAACAATAAAACAAATAGCAGTTGATTTTAAGGTTTCGTAGCCAATAGTAGCTGAGATATATTTTATAAATTCATAAGCACATGTATATCTATTTTATTTTACTTATAAGTTGACAAATTTAAGTAAGTTGAAATATAAAATAAATTTTATTTTAGCCTCTGAATGCGAATTAGACTTGCACTTGTCCGATTTTTAAATGTTAATGTTAAAATTGAATAACATTTTATAGTAAACTAGCGACTTACCCTGAATTCACTCGGGTGCGTATCCGATACGAATAATACTGTAATACATTTTTTTCATACAACTCTAGTGGTTTACACAGCGCACGCCAGTAGAGCTCCCAGTCGTCGTCATATTTCGTCTAAAATTATCGTCATATTTCAGCCAGTTTACACAAAACCTTAATGAACTATTCACCTTAATTTTCCTCATGAATCACTCCGTCTATTAGTGCAAAACGTAAGAAAATTCGTTTGGTAATTTTTGAAATTATTGCGTTCAGACATACAGACAGACGCGATGAGGGGATTGTGTTTTATAATAATACTAGCGACTCACGCTCGCTTAGCTCGCGTTCGTCCCTAGGTACGTTTTCACGGTTAGCTATGTTTATACATAAATAGTAGCTTGCTACTTCTAATATATTCATTTAAATTATACAGCGATTTACCCTCGCTTCGCTCGGATGCGAACGCCGTGCGCGGATTTTGTTCACAATTTCATGGGTTTTAATTTTTTGAACCCTGATATATTTTTTCTAAAATAAAAGTAGCCTAAGTTATTCCTTATAACAGCAGCTATCTACCAGTGAAAGTCCCGTCAAAATAGAGATCTCCGTTTCGGAGATCGTATGTTACCAAAAAATGTTGTTTTGGTATATGTACCGTGTATACATCCATATGCATTTAGTAAAAAGCGGTTATTTTAATATTTCAAACAGACACTCCAATTTTATTTATCTGTATAGGTGTAGTAATTTTGTTAGTACATGCGGACGTAGAGCGTAGCTTGTACGCAACATGACAAGTATTCTTTTAGATGTTATTTTTGTAACGAAGCTTCAAGTACTTTTAGGATACTTATGTATACAGAAGTCATTTAAATAAATATAGACTTTTATTCGTTATTATATAAGTTAAAATATACTCACACTACTATTACTAAAGCAAAAATTTGTTATGTGTGAATGTTTGTTACTTACACTGACTGAACTTACAGGACGTTGCAACGAACGGATTTGAATGAAATTAAATTTAAATGTACACAGACTATGAACTGGACTAGCACATAGTACTGTTAGTAATAAAATTTGCTAAAAGGTAGCGCTGCCTGTACATAATATTATATACACAAAAGGTAACTAGGGATGCACCTGACCGAGTCGAAGGTAAGTTACTGGTGAATTATATTTTTTGTAATATCTGTATGTTAGTAATATATATGTCACCGTAAAATTGTAAGTGCCACTAGATTGTAGTCTATCTCGAGCGATTGTAAACTATCGGATCGACAGTTTACGATCTAGCTAGATAGATTGTAATCTAGCGGTGTTTAAAATTTTACGGTGACATATACACTACACATTTATATATTTAATTAATTACCTATAAAACTTTGATGATTTGATAAAAAACTGTTTATTCTAAATTTAGTGCACAAGTAGTATCGTATTTAAATGTTATAATATTAACATTGTATTATATATGTATATTGTGTACATTTGTTATACATATGTATGTTTTCACTTGTACTGTTTTACGTCCAAGTGCACCAGGGCATATCACTAGTTTCTCACATTATTTGCTTATCAATTTTCCGATCTATAGTGGTTGATATCGAGTCACGACTCCAAAGTGATTTAATTACTATTAAGCGAAATGACAGCTGTTTCGCAATTTACCGCGTATTTATTATATTGTCCTCAAGTTATCATTTGATAAATTATAGTTTCCAGACTAATATGCATTTTAGATAACAAATTTTAATCATCAGAATTTAATTGATTAAATTGCAAGTTGGAATTTTGCGCAGGGCGAATAATTATATTAATTGTGTACGTCCATCTTTTTGTAAGGTTCGTCAACGTGGCTTCGTGTATCAATCAATATAATTCTATGCAGAGTGTCTTAATGGTTTTTCCAACCTGCAAGAAAAATTGGTAAAAGTGTTAAATTCCGTTAAAATTATTATTATAAATTGTTCTATTTTATTATTAACAATCTTCATCTAGTCAGATATTGTTTTATGTCATTTTTATGACACTTAAATAATAAGTACCTGCTGGGCCACTGGAATTTTTGGTCAAATGTACAATTTTCTTTTTAATTCGGCTTAAAAAGAAGAAAAAAAAATGAAAAAAAACTTAAATAAATACAAAAAAAAAAACCAAAAGTAAAAACTTAGTATCCGACCGGATTCGACAAGAACACCTGTGATTGTCAATTTTGCGCCAACGTATGAAACTATCGACTATATTTTGCGTGAAATTATGCGAAAGGAAACCGCATGGAAACTCGAAAACACGCGTTTTTCAGACATAAGGCTAATCTAGATCGATTCTTCGCCCCCGAAAATCCCCACATAGTCGTCGGGGCCTTACATTTGTGTGATGAGCACGAATGCTTGTACTCCAATCATGGGTGTTTATATCTATAATATGTATGTATTTAAAAGTTACATATGTATCAACTATCTGGTATCCATAACATAAGCCTCGTAGCTTACCATTGAACTATGATGCTCGCTTAAAAGTATTTTTAATTTTTATATAGTAAAGATGACTCAGAATTGACCACTCGTGATCACGTATGACAACTTATTTCCTTAGATCGTGTTCCCTCGACGTGCTATCTCAGCTTTAATAAACATACGAACGTCAGTGAATGAATTACCAATAACATTTTTATTTAACAGGGTTTATCCGATTAACGTAAAATCTAAAGTCAAGTATTATATTCTCAGAAATCTGCTAGTCACTAGTACCTTTTAATATTCAATGCTTCCTTACAACATGAAGATCAAAGTTCTTAATAAGTGTATGATAAGTGGCTCTCTGAATCATATTCTCATGTTTGTCCTGCGTCGGTCTAAATAATGGATGCCAGGCAAAGGATAACAGAAATATTGTTCTATTTATTATGTATGTAGTGTGATTTACCCTGACACGGCTAAATTAGTCTGTTTAATAATAAAAACTTAAAAAAAAAAAGGTTTGCTTTGATTTGTATTGGCTGGCACCGACTTCGAAAAAATCTGATTAAGTATCTATTCTAAATGAAAACCCCCGTTTAGTTATTTTTTACTTTTCAGTGCCTGGAAGTCGGTTTTTTTTTTAAGTTTTTATTTTTCCATTTTTAGTGTAGACGTATCATCAATACAAATTAATCAAGCCCAAACACCAGGTAATTGTTGTAAATCGTTGAGGAGTTCCCTCGACTATCTTTCGGGTCTATTATCAGATCGACTCCAAACCTTCATTAAATAGTAGTGCTTTAAAATACCTAATGAAAATGTTAACAAACGCACTAGTTGCCGCTACAATTTTCGAAAGTTCCCCTCGATTTCTCTGGGATCCCATCATCAGATCCTGGTTTCCTTATCATGGTACCACTCTTGGGATATCTCCTTTCCAACAAAAAAAGAATTATCAAAATCGGTTCATAAACGACGAAAAATTGCCCGAACAAACATAAAAAAAAATATACGGTCGAATTGAGAACCTCCTTTTTTTGGAAGTCGGTTAATAAAATAATATAAATGTCACGTTTTGTTGAATATAATATGTACATCCTTCAAATTCCATAAGACGAAGAAAATGTTCTTCATAAAATTATTAAGATTTAAAAACAAAAAAACATATTAAATTATAAGCAACAGATCAAAAAGTGCTCGATTAGACACCCGGGTCGGGTTAAACGTGTACGACGACATGTTTTCTCATGTCGATATGCCAACCTTTTTTTTATTTTGCCAGGGAATGATTACCAAGACAAAACTCTATATGAATTCATGTCTATATCTAATATCATTTTTTTTTTTTGTCACCTTGGTAACGAACAGCCAAAGAAGGATAATCTTCTTTTTCTAATGGAAAAAATCTTTTCTTCTTAAAATATAAAAAAATATATTATGTATATATTTATTTTATTATATCTATTATTTAATATTTACCTAATCACCCATATCATTTATAATTTTATCTGACTTTATATTATATAGAAACTTCATACCATAAACATTACCAAACAAAAATTAATATTTTCTTATTTGAATTTTTGAAATCATTTTGTAAAATTGTGGATAGACACTGTCTTTAACAACTATATAATGCCTTTGAGATGTCTAATACTTTAGTTTCTCCGGTGTCCATGATTCCTGTAAAGCAAAAATTAGCAAAATTCACCATTTACATAATTATGGTGAGGTTGATATATAAAGAGAATGAGATAGACGGAATAGTAGTAACCAATGTTGTAATTAAAAAAAAACTTAATAAAACCTTGTCAAAATAATATATAAATTCATTATTAATATTATTACTTAACACGACTTGTACTCTAAACACATTCGTCATAACAATTACCAAAAACAATAATCTGATTGCAATCATTCAATAGCATTTAGTGTTATAAAACACCTGTTCTTATACACTACAAATATTATTTTGAACCTTATAATTAGTGCAATAGAGTTTTAAATATAAAAGCAAATTAGAGATTTATAACTAAGCATTCGTGATTAAACTTCCCGGGACCCATGACATCATCGTGACCCCAAAGTCAAGGCTCATAAAAAGAAACACTCAGCAATTATAATTATTAATTTCCTATTTAATGTAGTCGTAATTTAACGTGTTCTTATTAATTTTAATAGTAGCTGTTTCGGTTCTTCCAATATTACATGAATAATAGCTTGTGATATAATTATTTTGAATATATTAGAGCTTCAATTGAAATCAGGGGCATAATGTTATGGTGGGCTGGTTATAATTATAATTGCACTAGAGGTCACGAGTTTGAAATCTTTTGGCGAATGTCAGTATTGTCCATCTAAACGTTTATGTACATTATCTATAGTTCGACTGAGTTAAATTACATAATTTCTCAACAATAACCTGATGACAGTGATAGCCCAGTGGTAACGCCAAGTGAAGCGAATTCAAATCTTGTAACTCGTACCTCTGATATTTTCATGTGCGAATAATTTTCATAATAATTAGATGTCTCAATGATGAAAAACGTCGTGAGGACTCTAGCTTTCGAGAGACATGTGAAGACTGCCAAACCATTTGGCTAGGGTACTGTTATTACTCCCAAAAGGCAAAACTGTTATTTTGTCCCCCCCCCCCTTCTCCCTCCACGCCCTCCCCAAGATGTGTGTTTAAATTGTCGTGGTGGAGGGAGGGGTCTCATTAGCGTCCGGCAACCTGCGTAGCCAAGAGATACACAGGGAGGTCGGTGTGGGTGCCATTCGGGTTGCTCTTGGTACTTCTCTAACAGCGGAGAGTACCATAGAAGCAACCCCTTAGCTGAGTAGTCTGTTTCAGCAGACCTGCCGTCGAGGCATCGTGATTGAGTGCGTAAGCGATCCTGTGACGGCCCATTAAGAAGTTGTAGGTTCGGTTGGATTTTAGTGGGTAGTACTGGCTTTACCGGTGAGTCACACATAACCACCTGTATGCATACAAGTGGTATACCTGTATTTCCCAACGTTAAAAAAAGACTAAACTGTTATTATTTAATATTACATAGCTTGTAGGCGTGACATATTTGTATGTTCTCTACCTTACCTATTTTTCCTCCCTCTTGCACTGGAAGCTAAAATAACTTTTACAATCTGATTTTATTGTTATTTTATTTTAATAAGCCCTAAAACAAATTGCTACGCTAATAAACTCAAAATACATTATCAAAACTCTAAATAAAACTAGTTTGTTTTTAATACACGCGACAATCGATCGAATAGTGATTAACACTGCAGATAAAAAGGACAGATGGACAGCGTTTATCAGAGTTATTGCCAATCTCGTTTGATCTCTGCCTCGTCATTGTACAAACGAAATAAAATTAACAATTTAACATTTTTTTTTAATTTTAAGTTGTTTTTTTAATTTTTAAAGATGTTCTTAAATGTTATATTATTTAGAGGTTATTTAGAGCTAATAAAATGTTTAGGCCATCAATGTACGTGAAAAAAAAATGTAAGAAATGCTAACTTTGAATTAATTATCCAAATCAAGACTGTTATGTCGATCAATTTAAAGTGTTCCAATAATCTATACTAATATTATAAAGCTGAAGAGTTTGTTTGTTTGTTTGGTTGAAGGCGCTAATCTCAGGAACTACTAATCCGATTTGAAAAAATTTTTTTTGCATTAGATAGCCAGTTAACTGAGAAAGGCTACAGGCTATATATCATCCCGGGAAAATATGTACAGTTCCCGTTCATTTAATTACTAAAACTGTCTGATCATGATATTCGTAAATATTACACACGACGTATGTAATATTAATGATTATTTTGTTATTTGTACATAGTGCACCAACTAGTGTTTTTCTCTATTTAAAAAAATATTAAAAATCATTAAATAAAAGAGCAGTTTGTAATTTAATAAAAATATTATGAAAATAAATATATAGGTACCTACTACCTAACTTCTATACACAAGGAAAGTAAGCAATTGGGCATGGGTGGCTAAATCCGATGATATAGGAAATCTATATATAAATTGGCAAAGACAAAACAGTTCAGTACCTTTTTCTCCTCTATTTGTCAACCAGTTTTCTTTTTTTTTTTGTTTCGCAGCTTTAGCTTTTAGCAGCGAAATTTAGTGTTATCAATAAATTTTCCTCTGATTTTCAATAATGAATGCGGTCGAATTTCTATTACTAAGCGAACACTAATATGGGAAAATGCTCCAGGAAGTCTTCGTAATTACGTCATAGTAATTAAATCTTAAAATTTTTATATGTATAGCTTCCTCACTGACCGACTACACTGATTAGGTACTTTTAAATTAAATAAAAAAGTGCTTCTATAACTCTAATTGAATAAAGTTAATTTTCATTTTCATATTATTTCGTTTTCACTCGTTCTTATAGGTAAATTAACCTAAAAGAAATAAAATAAAAAAAAAAATACGTCACATGTTATTGTATGAAATTCAAAAAATAATGATCTAAATCATGGAAAGTATCCCATACAGACATATCGCGGCGTCTTTTTGTCGCAGATAGCATCAGCCGCACAATGGCCACGTAATTGACAAACCATGACTGGATAAAGTCAAGGCGAAGTCAATCTCACTTGTCTCTATACCTATTATAATTTTGTTTACAATTGCATCTATTTTACTATAAGCTTGAATTCTGTATCCTGAAGATATTTTGTATCTCTAACATATTTAAGTAATAAAATTACGACGACACGCTGTCTTGTGTGCCAGCGGTCGCGGGTTCTATTCCTGCTGGGGGCATTCATTTACTTGTATATGATGAGCAAGAATGTTTGTACTTCAGTCATGGGTATTTATATTTATAATATGTATATATTTAAAGTTATATATGTGTAGTATATCAACTATCTGATATCCATAACACAAGTCTCGTAACTTAGCATGGAATTAGATGGTGCTGTGTGTTAATGTCCCAATATATTTATACGAAAAGTTTTATAAAAATCTATATTTAATTTAAATATTGAAAATATTATATAATGGACTAAATACAAACATCAACAAACCATGAAAATTAATGGGACGGAGCACTTTAAGAAGGAAGTCTTAGATAAAATACAGAAGTTTGGGCCATCTGAAAAGTATAATGGAAAGAGGTGTCTTCGACAAGACCACATTTATACAGGGGTGGTCCTCGACTCTGATGTTTGCCAAGTGGACAGGAAGAATGTCGATATTTGACTACACTCGTTACTGTAATTAATGTATCTTCACAAAAACTTATGTGTAACAACATCAATAACACATTTTTTGTTTGATTTTATTGATAATTACGAAAAAAAATCAAAAATGTTATCAGTAAAAAAGTATGGTGTAGACTGTAGACACCATTATCAAAATACTTCCGTCATCGATTGCGACCTCTATTAGCTTAGATGTCACGACTATTTTATCACGATCAGAAAGGTCATGGTTAATCATTTGTAACAGAGCTCCTCAAAATAAAGTCCGCATCATACAAAAAAAATTGAGTCAAATGAATAATTATTCCATATTATTTTTATTTCAATCGTAAAATTTTGTCTAACATATAAAAAATTATAAAAGTGTAACACTTTAAGATAAAAAAAAAATTATATATGTTAAAATACAAGTCTTTCTAGGCCGATAGAACACGTTTCATAAAAAATTATTACCGATTTTAAAAATGATCCTTTTATACAAGCAGGTTTTGAAATTTTATTATTTTTATTTTAAAGACCTATTGACTGCGATTTTTAAAAATGATGATCAGATTAAATTATTATTATGTTAGAAGTATTGATTAATGACTTCGATGACCGTTGTATCTGTACTATTGCTAATGATAGCGTGCAGTTTTAAAGTTCATGATTTGTATGTGATTTATTAGATTTGGCTCATGATTATATAAAAATATCGGAAGCGCTAGCGACTGTCTAAAAAAAATAAACTTATATAAGTTAAATATGATTAATTAAATATTTTTCATTCTAATCATAATACTATCATTTTAAACATGCATTACATTTTATTCATAACAAGTGTTTTAAGAGTTACTTATGACACGTCTTATTAATGCGAAAGTTTCTATCTGTAGACTGTAAGTATGTATGTATTTGTATTGTTGTTTTGAAGTCTTCACGTTGAAACAGCTACATTTTGGCAAAATTTAGTATACAGATATATGTACATAGAAAATGATTAACACATAAACCACTATAAGTAATAAGATTTGTCTAAAAATCGACCTGTATAAAATATTATAAATAGGCACCTAAATCGCTAGTAATATATAATTGATTTTTGTTTTATATATTGAAAATATATTGAAATATAATTTTATATGACTTTGAACGATTAGATATTACTAACATATCCAAACTAAATTAAGATGAAAATTTCTGATGCAATGTCAGTTCTTTTGTGACCGTCGCCATGGGCACCATTAATCATCCTTTTTTGTCACCTTCTGTGCTAATATGACGAAATTATGTTCTTTGTGGTAGGATAAAAGGGTGTCTTGACCATCACCGGCTAGTCACCGCTGACTTGTAATTAGTTTTTAAATTGGATGCCTAACAAAAAATATTCAAAGTCCCCGCGAACCTCACCGTTATTATGATTCTACGAACGAAATTTTGTTTTGGAATTCGTGATTTAGATTTGACAAATTACTTTGGACGGGAATCGATTTGTTTGGTCATTAAGCGTCGTTGTCCGTCTTAACTTGATTTTGAACGCTTGAGAAAAAATACCCAAATTTTCCTCATACAATTAATCGAAAATTAGTTTGTTGTGTCATTATTTTCTTTTTTCTGAATTTGCGCGGAAAATTATAATATTAAATACTCAATTCCTCAATTAAACTTAATTATAATTCGATTGTAACATAAATAATATATCTAAATTAAATAAAACTCATATTTTGTCGAGATCAAGGACCGTCATTCAATCGAAAAGGTTATTTGACCTATCGAGGGGACTGAGAGCTGTCGATCAATTCCTCCAATTTTATATACAGAGACACCTTCAAAGGCGCTATTATATTATAGCTGAACAAGACGTCAAGGCGATTTAAATACGTCTTTCCTTACTTCTGACGCCATGAAAACTACGTTTTGATATTATTTATTTTCCTATCAAACGTAAAAATTGTAGTAACTCATCTATCTATTAGATGGAAAAATATTATAATTTACTCGTAGTTGTACAAGTTTTCCATTTTATTTTTTTAAGGACGTCTTATATCTATACTAATATTATAAAGCTGAAGAGTTTTTTTGTTTGTTTGTTTGGTTGAACGCGCTAATCTCAGAAACTACTAATCCGATTTGAAAAATTCTTTTTGCATTAGATAGCCCGTTAACTGAGGAAGGCTATAGGCTATATATCATCCCGGAAAAATGTACGGTTCCCGTGGGATAGATTTACTTTTGTCTAGGGACGAACCCGAAGCGAAGCGAGGGTGAGTCGCTAGTAACGAATAAAAATTAAATTTTAAGATAGTATGTATGCATACAGGTATACTTATACATTACTACCGTTTTCTCGTTCAATTATGTATTAAGTATTAACATATCTTTAAAAAATATAGCCCATGTATTACTCTGTGTATAAGCTATATTTCTGTAAAGTTTCATCAAAAAGTAACAAACAGTCATCCATCCATTTATCCTCACAAACTTTCGCGTCAATAATATTAGTAGGATTGTATATGAGATTCACGCTACTTCACTGGCTCTCTCATTTCAAATCGGAAACAATCGGCTGTTTGACGTTTGCTCTGGTCCTCTGTACTGCCAATCTCGTTAGTGGTGATGGTCACATATCAAGTTATTAAGGGCTACGTGAGACACATTCGAGATGCGTTTTGCATTCGTCCTTAAGTGGATTGATGGGTATTGGTAATAGGAGCAATTGTTCGCTTGAATGCGGAACTTCTTTGTATACAATTTCTTGAAGTGTCAATTAAGTATCCGATATGATATAACAATGTTAAATTTCCTATCCTATAGCGGATAGAAAAAAGATAATCACTGTTTTTATATTTTAAAAGAATTGTTTCGTGTGTGACATTAATTTTTGTGTTATTAATTCGTAATAGAGAATTGTATGAAAAAGTATCGTGGTAATAGAACGAAAAGGAAGATAGCGCCGCTTATTTAGCTTGATGACGTAAAATTTTAATTTTTTAATGCATGCTATAACAATTAAGCAGTACGCGTACAAACGAAATTACCTACAAAAATAACGAAATATCTTAGTTCTCCTATATAGAAGCTCAATATCATTGTAATATTTAGAGTGTTTCATCGAAATTATAAAAATTGTCATTAAAAATGGACCAGCGAAGTCTAATAATATCTTAATGAATAGCTTTAATTTGGTTACCGTACGAACATTGGTTATGTTAAACAAATAATAAGGATTTTCATTTAATGTCCACTTTATATTTCATAACAAGCTGTATACAATGTGAGATTGATAAACATACCTAATCAATATCATATTGCATGTATCGTAAAAAAACAGTCTCACGGGTCTGCCTTAGCCGTCTATCAACGTATGACGAACGCCGTCAATTATTTATTTGCATGTACAAAAATAATCTGCATAGGAAAATAGCATTTATTTTATAGTTAATAAGGTGGTTAGTTTAATTTATTAGGTGTGTAGATAATGATGTTTGTATACGTCGGGATGTCAAAGCGTCGCGAACGAGCGCCGACGCAGGACAGTCTCGTGCTGAGAGCAATCTCACCCGACCTCGGGTAGTGATGTGCAACGTATCTGTGTAGTTGTTAAACACTAGCAACTTACCCTCGCCTCGCTCAGATGCGTCCTTAGGTGCCTAACAGAAGCCTCTATCTGAAAAAATCTAGAATCTAGAAGTCTATCTGAAAACTAAATTTCATTCAAATCTGTCCAGCAGACGACGGAGCTAGACTCCAGCCATTTAAATGTGAAGGTGTAACAAACAATAGTAGTTTTATAAATAATAGTGTTATTAAAATTATTTAATTTATGTGAAATTCTAAATAAATTAAATGTACGTACGATAATTAAGAAAATTAAAAAAGGAAGTACTTATTTAGATAAATAAGTATTTTTATTAAGTATTTTATTAGAAGTGTGTTAGATGTGTGATGTTTATTTCGATATGCCTCAACAATCCATTGGTTTTATCGATATCGATGCGCAAACGAGAACATCATTAGTGTCGCCGCGGGGCGCTCGGGTCAGAGAGTCGAGACAATCTGTCAAATGGAAAGAATCACACACGAACAGCGTCTCACACCGCCGCCCTATTAATCATATTTCGGCCTTTTTTTACCATTTCCGAATATATGTTCTCTCATATAATAGCTACTATGCTGACGCCATTCTACATAATTTAATAAACTCTTAAAACACTGATATAGAGTTTGAAATCGAATGAGTTGAAATCATATGTAGAGTTACTATAGTACATTTAGACAATACTTGTCGTTTGATTCGAGATGTCATGTTTGTGATGATAAAATCTTGACGAAAATTTTTTCCCTGACAGGGTCATACAGGTACAAGCTCTTCAATTACATTTGACATAGTTATCGTGATTTGTAAGATTAACAATTTGTTCAAAATCGTGAACTGAATTCATGTATCTCTTTAATTTGTTTTTGGCAGAGCGTTTGCGTAAATATTGATTTTGATGAACTTTAACAATAGCATGGTACGATAGAAATTATAATATGTCGATTACATAATTTCGAGCATTGTCTGTGTGATTAAGTCAGTTTTTTAAAATAATATTTGCTTAGTAACGATGTAAAACTGAAATCAAAAAAAAAGATAGAGAAAAAAGTTGATAAGCAATACCTATGTTAAATACTTGTTTGTTTTAGTCTCAAGACTCATAAAGCCTGCTTTACTATACTGTATCCCATCACATCTTATATTTTTTTTTATTTCTGTATTGTTTTGCATTTCAAATATTACTTGGACAAAAGCTAAGCACAATATTAGATGTGACAATTAGTCTAATGTGATATCATCAAAATAATGAAATAGGAACGTGCTGTATAATTAATTCGTAAGTCCAAGCTTAGAAATTAAGAAATATGAAGTACCTGTCTTACTATAAAAAGTTGTAATAGTCAATAAAATCATCCATGACATTTTTAACACGCACTCCCATAGACAAATTAAATAATCAACAACAAATAATTATTAATAATAATATTACTAACGCTTATTCTTAAGAAATAAGGTTTAAATTAAGTTTAAATTATTTTCAAAACATGATCTTGACACAATTTCTCATAATTTATTACAACTAGTACGTCGCCGGCGGCAATAATCTTTACTTTGATTATCCCGTTTCGATACAACCATAAATATTACATACGTAATTGATATAAATAGTATAATAAAATTTATATAGTATATTCTAAGTTTGTAAATTGAATCTATATCTTATATATTTAAACGAGCAATTCTTGTATATTTATTTATTTATTTATACCGGCGATCTCGGAAACGGCTCTAACGATTTTGCTGAAATTTGGTATATGGGGGCTTTCGGGGGCGAAAAATTGATCTAGATTAGTCACATGTCTGGGAAAACGCGTGTTTTCGAGTTTTCATGCGTTTTTCTTATGCATTATTCTACGCAAAATTTAATCGCGACATCTATACAACTCTGTCAGTAACACTTAGTCACTTAATGTAAAATTATTTTTAAGCCAAATTAAAAAGAAAATTGTTCTTATCGCGACATCTATACAACTTTCTCAGTAATACTTAGTTAATGTAAAATATACAATCTTTCAAGAACTCCGAGCGAAGCTCGGTCGCCCAGGTACTTAATATATAATAAGGCAAAGAAAAAGCAGTTCAGTATCTTATTCTTCCCTGTTTGTCAACTGATTTTCTTATTTTTTTTTCTTTTTACTCTCTTATTCTTTACTATTGACGAGCTTTAATGTTATTTACACTACTATTATAAAGAGGAAAGATTTCTATTTTTGTATGTTTGTCACGAATAAACTCTAAAAGGACTGGAACGATTTAGATGAAATTTGATAAGAACATAGTTTAATACCCTGGGTATTAAAAAACAAAATATAATTTCAGAATAAAAAATAAGATATTTTTTATTTTGGTATTCATCCCTTAAAATGAAAATGGGGATGAAAGTTAGTCAATAATAACATTTTGGAAAAAGTGTTTTTTTATATAGATAGGTAAATGTTTTCCTCAAATTTTCAATATAATATATTATAGTCGAACTTCGACCTCTATCCTCTATAACACCAGTTATAATAATTCAGCTCTTTTAATGGCCTATTAGTGCACATGGAATCTCTAAAAGTGATCGTGGAAGACTATAATAATAATCTATGTTAATAAAGTATTATATCATTATAGGCAGTGGTAGCCCAGTGGTAACGTGCTCGCTTGGGAAACCGAGTGAAGCGGGTTCAAATCCCCGGTCTCGCACCTCTGATATTTTCATGTGCGAATCATTTTCTAACTTGATTACCATTTGCCTTACGGTGAAGGAAAACATCGTGAGGAAACCTGCATGTCTGAGAGAACCTAGCAAGTTTTCGAAAGACATGTGAAGTCCGCCAATCCGCACTTGGCCAGCGTGGTAGGCTATGGCCTGATTCTCCTCGTCTTGATGGGAGGCCCGTGCCCAGCAGTGGGACGTTAAAAAGGGCTGAATACATATATACATACATATTAATAAAGTACGGGTTGATGGATTGCACGACTTTTGAAGACTCTCATAGGTATTGGATTTTTCATGAAGTTTTTCTTTATCATATTAGCTTAGTTACGCATAGTCCGTCTCTGTGGCCGTCACGGGTAAAAAATAATATTTGCAAAAAAATTGTTCAATGATAAACGTTAAGCTGTGAAAGCTCTAGAAAATTGTTTTAAATAGATAACGTTAAATGGATGTAAATATATCATTATACATATCGCTAACAAGTACCTATAATAAATAGTACTACGAGTACTATAAAAAGGCGAATGTTACTCCTTCATGCTAAAATAGCTGGACGTATTTGAAAGAAATTTAGTTCACATGAATCAAAGTATAGGCCTGTATAAATTAGTTTGACAAAATTCGATAATGATAATTACCTCCCGACCGACTTCGGCCACGGCGGCCAGTCTCATTGAGACTAGCCATCTGCGCAGGAGATATTATAGTGCACAAGTGTATACGCAGACACAAGTGCACTCTCTGTTCCTGTCACTCTCATACTCTGGGACCGACCGACGGCTTTACGTGCTCTCCGAGGCACGGGGGTATTACACCGCCAACTTCCCAACTCCGGGCTGTTACTGAGACTTACTAAACAGAAAGACTCAATAACTAAACTTGGCCCGACCCGGAACTCGAACCCAGGACCTCTCGATGTACAGCCGTACTTTCTAGCTACTAAGCCACCAACGCAGTCATAATATAATACCACTACATACTATAAAAAAAGTCGCTTCCAGCTATCTGTCTGTCCCTATGTATGCTTAGATCTTTAAAACTACGCAACGGATTTTAATGCGGTTTTTTAATAGATTGAGTGATTCAAGAGGAAGGTTTATATGTATAATACATGCATATTATAGTTCAGAAAAGCCGAAAAATTTAAAGATTTGCATTTCATACTAACTGTTACAACATACCGAGGGACGAACCCGAGCGAAGCGAGTGTGAGCCACTAGTTATAAATAAAAAGGCCCAGGGCCTCGCTCGAGCGATGTATGTGTGTGTGTTTCTACACTGATCCAAGATTGAGATTTGAGAACGAATTGAACAGTCCAGATAAGAAAAACGGTATTAGTGTTTGGAAATATGACGTCAAATTATAAAAACTAGTAACGACCGAGATTCGCTCGGAGTCATTTTTTGTTATATCGTATTTTTAAGATAAAAAGAACTAAAAACTTGAATAAATACAAAAAAAAACAAAAGTAAAAACTTTGTATTCAGACCGGGAATCGTTCCCGGGCATATGTATTGTCTAACTTGCGTCTTGACCGCTTGACCACGATGCTTATATCCGAGTGTAAGAAATTATCGACCATATTAGTACTGCGTAGAATAATGCAAAAGAAATCCGTATGAAAACTCGAAAACACGCGTTTTACCAAACATGAGACTAATCTAGATCGATTTTTAGTACCCGAAAGCCCCCACATACCAAATTTCAGCGAAATCATTAAAGCCGTTTCCGAGATCGCTGGTATAAATAAATAAAGATATAAAGATATAAATATGTAAGAATTGCTCGTTTTAATATATTAAAAACTATAATAGTTACATTATACAGGTAAAATGATGTAACCATATATTTTAAACGGAAATTCCACACAATTATTTATACAAATCTTTAGTTAAAACTTAATAAGTTATGAAGTTTTCAAAACAGTGCCACATAAAAACGTTCCATATAGCTTTAATGCTATTTTATGTACATAGTTTATGTAACTGATATATTTTAGATTAACGTTTTGTCGCGACTCCGCCTGCATCGATTAATTTTGTAGAGTTACTCAGCTCTTTAGTAGGTCATACTGTGATGTATGATAATCAATAACTTTCTTCAATAAATAGACTATAAAACGCAAAAAGATTTTTTTTCATCAGGTCAGTAGATCAGGAGTTAGTAGTAGGTTAGCATTATCAAATAAACACACTCTTCAGCTTTTTATATTAGGATAGATAACGATCGACATGGCAACACTTTAACATGACCTCAAAGCTCGTCTAAAAGTTCATTAATCGTGATAACATCTAAAGCCAGTTATTGTATAATTTTAATAAAACTACAATTGTGACATGATTGTTCAATTCATCAGTCAACATTTTGACGCAACTTTCGAGCGTCGTGCAATTCAGGGTAATAGTTTTATTTTTTAAAAGCTTCGTACCTATTACTTCGCATATGTAGACAATATTTATATGAATTCATATATATTTATATAAATAATAAAAAACCCGACTAGTTCATACTTATATGCAGTATATAAAGGCAATAAAGCTTAATAATTTCTTACAATACTTTTTTAAGTATAGTAGGCTGTCTGTAATAACTATATATTGCCTTTGAGACATCCACCATCTTAGTCTCCCCCGTGACCATGATTGCTGTAAAGCAATCGAAACGTTGGGAACCAAAAATCAAAATAAATCCGCGAAAAAATCCGAAAAGATAGTTTTATTTAAAATTATTTAAAATGGCAATAAAGCTCTTTATAAATTTAACAATGAAATAATAGTTATGTTCTCCTGAAAGATTTCATTTGCACAGGAGAAAGTAAAGTGCACTAGTGCACTACACGTAAAAACTAGAGCAGTCTCTATTTCTTTTAAATATTATACTATCGTGCTACAACAATTCGACGAATCTATACTAAATTATAAAGAGGCAGTTTGTTTGTTTATTTGTTTGAACGCGCTAATCTCAGGAACTATTAATCCGATTTGAAAAATTCTTTTTGCATTAGATAGCCCGTTTATTAAGGAAGATTATAGACTATATATCATCTTGGAAAATTATACTTTCCCCACGGATAATTTGTTTTTGTCTATGGACGAACCCAAAGCGAAGCGAACGCTAGTTAAAATTATACCGTACACTCAAGATGCAGAGCCGAACGTGCCCTTTGAGGCACAGTGAGTAAATATGTACCGTCAACTTCCAACTCCGGGTTGCATCTGAGTTTTGCTCTCAGAACTTACTATTTTTTGGCCCGACCGGGACTCAAACCAAGTTACTCTTAATCCACAGGCGTAAATATGCTGACTACTAGAAATTATCCACCATTTGAATATAGGCAGGTACTTATATCCTATACAATACTACATATATTAATAAAAATACTACATATACATATTATATGTCATAGGCTATTTGACAAACAAATGAAAAATATTTCCTATCGCTATTATAATTTACCGAATTTAGACTTATATAAGTTTGGTGCTCGAGAGTAAAAAAACTGTTGATTAGTTCATACGAGGAAGGGTGAGTAGTTATGAGCAACAATATTCAAAGGTGTCAATTTTATCTTGATATCGACGAGTCATTAATTTTATAGATAACTGTCAAACATGATCGTGAGATTCAAAAAAGTTATTAATTTGTTTACGACTTATCCAGACAGCAGGCAATAAAAGCTCTAACCCACACTTGAAACTTTATAAAATTACCTATTACAGTATGTAATTTTTCCCAAAACCCTTCTACTATACCTACTTGCAATAGATTAGTATTACAGTTAAATATAGTAATATTATTTATTTAATTTTTTTTGATTTGAATTTTAAACGTTTTTAAAAAAAAATGTTTTTATAAATGTTTAGAATTAAAATAAACAAATATTGTAAGGCACTCTGGTGCCATTTTTGAATTTTTAAAATCATTTTTGTAAAATTGTGGGTAGGCACTGTCTGTAACAAATATATAAAGTCTTTGAGATGTCTAAAACTATAGTATCTCCCATAACCATGATTGCTGTAAAGCATTCGAAACATCGGAAACCAAAAATCAAAATAAATCCGCGAAATAATCCGAAAAGATAGTTTTATTTAAAATGTCAAATATTCGCGTAAATCTAAAAAAGTAAACTTTCTGCTTAGTACTTGTGATGGTATGTAAGTACTCATATAATGTTTTGATTTTTCATAAGAATGCATTGTACAAGACTGAAGACCTCTTAAAAATGACTATTGAAAAAAAAACTGTCCAATTAGGTACATAAAATTCATGTAACTTTCGTTAAAATTAAATTAATTAAGATCAACTATATGTATATAACTTTTTCTGATGTTAACATTATATAATTTAAGCTAGATACAGCATCTTTATTCTTTTTCATCGGCTTGTCCCGACATCATCTGGTTTTTTGTCAACCGAAAAATACTGAATTTCAAAACATACTATAATAGTAGGTATACCTGGAACAAGCTGTTAAAATTTATGCCGTTGAAATCTGGAGACTTGGTGTAGACGTTATTGAATTGCTAGATAATATTATATATATATTCTATATACATATATTCTAATAAATAAAACTAGAATAGTTAGGTCGATAAAAACACAAAACAAATCTTTGTAATAGTATAATTTCATATCCAACTCATTAGCTGTGTTACTTCACAAGCTAACGAAACTAAATATTATTATGTAAAAAAAAACGATATTACCCAATTTGCATATCGAAGTTAGAAAGACAATGCCGCATTAAAACGAGTACAAAACCCTTTCTTATCTCCATTTTGTCGACATCTACGAAATCTAAGTGTCGCAAGAAGGCCGTGTGAATCCGTTGCATTGTTTCACAATGAAAAAATACCATTTGATGAACAGATTATATTTTTATATCATAAGTTCCGTATACATTTTTGAAATAACTTAACAAAAAGACAATATTACCCAGTTGTAAAAACGCTTGGACTTCATTCGAATATGTTGTGATTCATGATGTTAATTCATGTGATATTTTTTTTCTATAAATATAATTAAGTACATAATATACTAAAGTACTTATCCTTTTAACGAAAATATTAAAAGACCTTCAAATTTCAACTTTAAACCATAATTTGCTTTTTGTCATATTTCTTTTGAATGTCAACGTCGGTGATTTGTTGTGATTTTTTTGACTCCTAAAAGTAACCGATAATTCACTGTGCTCTTATTAAGCGACGGATCGGCCATTTGTAAAATTGTCTGGCTTAAGGCAATCCGTAGAGTTATGAAACATTAAGCAACGTTGGTCACATCGTTTTTTATTTGACTTGTGCCAGGCGTCTTCAAATTCAGTGGTATATGGTTCGCATTAATCATCTTATAATTGAAATATGCCAGTAATTTATCAAAATATAACATGTTTCCCATAAAATAACATCATTTCTCTATTTATTAAAATAATGCCTTTTTTTTTAGTAAAAACCAACGCGGCCTAACCATTTGACACTGCGGAAACCCCTGACTGCCATACGCGCGACCTTTCTAATGCATTAGTCAGTTTTTTTAGATACAATTTGGTTAAAATACCAATTGTTTTCTATTGTATAATATACAATGAAATATATTTTAATGTTAGTTGCCAGACTGTGAGTTAAATAACGTTATGCGCATTCGCACTTTGTAGGTCAAATGACATTTACAACGTAATATTTTGACGAGTTGTGACTAAGTTCTTCCGTCTTCAAATTAACGGTTTCGAAAGGATCAATAAAATTTAACATTTAAATAAAATTGTAATTGTCGGTCTGTCACGGAAGTGATTTGACGACAGAATAACTACCAACATGACACGAATCACGACTTCTTATTTCATGCTTATGTACGTATTTCAATGAATATAACTGTATGGAATAACATTAATTGAATCATTTTGGTCATGTTTAAAGTTGAATTCGCCGAATAGTCTAAGAGGTTACAATACTTTTTTTGCTCGTACATTATTCGTTTGTATGTAAGAATATACATAAGTATGTTACATTAATTTTTTATATTCCTATGCATATTCTGTTTCTATTTTAAAAACATGCCTCTTGAGTAAGAAAAGTGGATTCAAACATTCAATCCTATAAATATCTGTTATAAGAAGATTCTCAAGCTTTTGGTTCAAAATTGCCTATTTTTTGCGACGAAATATTTGAATAGAAAACAAACGTTGAGCAATAAAATATAATTTAGTAAGCTAGTAGCACATATCATGTTAAAGTCCAATAAATCTTTAATGTGCTCTAAATCCGATTAGAAACATTTAAAAAGCTAGACTCATAGAAGAAGCAAGAGACTAGAAATTCAGTTGCTCTGTCAGTCCTAAATGGATAATAATAATTAGTGCGCTATTTATCTATAGCTGTCCTTTTATTCTTCATAGATAGTATACTTGCTAGTAGGGATTGTATGTGCGGTAATTTGGTAAATACATGTTTCTTCATACATAGAAGGTAGTAAAAAGTAGTTCCACACATTATCATGATATATGTATCGCCTCATACGTAAATTGAACCAGCTATATTAAAAATCGTAGACATAGCCATTCTGACAGACCCTTAAGACAAAAATGTTACATTGACGAAATAATCTGTTCTCAACTGGGACGCTTTGAAACCAATAACAGGAAAATTGAATTGAATTGTCAAAATGGCGAATTTTATTTCCCATACTTTAAAAAAATTGAAATATCCGAGTTCTTGCACAAGATTTTATTTTATTTATTTCGATCATATGCATAATATCTTTCTAAGTTCAAATTAGTAATCGGTTTTTATTAATTTAACATTTCTTTGTTACTTTTATTACTTACTAGCGACTCATTCTCGCTTCGCTCGGGTTCGTCCCTAGGTACATATGTATGTACGTTTTAACGGTAAGTACATTATACATACATAGGTATAGATAAGTAGGTAGGTTGTTTTATATTTTTACTTTTTATTAAAACTTTCCGTGTACCTTAAGGAACATACGAAAAAAATAGCTGAATTAGTCGAGCCGTTCTCGAATTTTGCGCTTAGCAACATTCATTTTTATTTATATAGACTATGAAATCGAGTGATGAAAACTGTGTTTACCACACAAAAACTCATCTATTACACAATTTTGTTTTCAATAAAGCTTTTTTTTATTTTCTACGCTAATTTTATTATTCACAGATTGAGGAAGACAAGAGACATTGTATCGGGCAATCTTGCGGCGGCGGTCTCACAAAGGGTCCCCTGTTTATTCTCTTACTCGCTAGTCACTGGCCATACCTCACTTGCGGTTAGGGAAATTGCTTCGTATGTAAGTAATTTTCTAACTTGGACCCGCGACCAATTTTCAAAGGATCTGATGAAGCTATAGCAAAACTGGAAATGATTAATACTATTATATCTTATAAATATATCATATTTTAACTTTTTTTAAAGTTTATACTATAATATTATGTACATAATACGATAAAAACGTGTCTGTGTTGCATATTTTTAAAAGTTAATTGAGATATTATAAAAGCTACAAGACTTTCAGTATCAGCGCAACATTTTTCCCTAGAAAACAATTATCTTGATAAACAATTTTCTAATTTCATCATAAAACTAACCAATCTGTAAGGCATACGTGACGTATGGTGACACAGTCCTGAAAAATTTAATCGAGAAATTGAAAAAAGATTTATGAATAACAGTGCTACCAACTGAGTCACTGTATAACTAGTTACCATCCAGGTACCCAATAGTTTTCATCAAAATCGATCAAGCCGTTTCAGAGAAGAAGAATAATACCATCATACACCGGAATTTTATATATAAAGATTACATTAGGGTTTCCAGCTAAAGTAGGCTCTTAGAAGGGTGATTAGTTCCTGGGTACATGATTGGGTCTAGATTAGAAGCTCGAGCCATTAGAGGTTTCGTAATTCTATTAGACCCTTTGGAATTTCCCTACGTCAAGTGTTATTGTGGTCTTAATACATTCCTTACCTAGTCGGGCTTTAAGCTCAGAAATATATTTAAAGAAAGAAGCTTTTATTTTTTATTTTTTTTATTTAGAATATAAGCTACTTCCATTTTGAATTTCACTTAATTCCGTTGAAATGTTACAGATAAAGAAGAAACAACTGCACACTCACTCGTATTAGTGCGATTTGTTACTATAATTAAATCTCATAAACTCGAAAATTTTACGGCTAATGTAAATTCAACAATTCACCTTACATTTTTGCACCCTTCACAGCCCCTATGCATGACGCCTTTTTTCATAGCATAAGTTACCCTCACTCGGATACTTTGGGTACGTCTCTGAATGCCTATTAGACCTATGTGTTACTCCAGGCCATAGCCTAAGCTGTGTACTAAATTTCATCCAAATCTGAAATTTCTAAATTTTCCAGTTAAAGCCAACATTAACGTATTTCACTTTCAAAAAGATTAGATAGGCTACATGATAATGATAGGTACTCATAATATGTCATTATGTACAATTTCTAGTATCTATTTTCACAGAGACAACAATCAATAAACCGTCATATTAAAAAACTTATCTCATCATTATGTTGAAGTGTCACATAATAAAGTATGATATCAGTATCAATAATAATCACAGCATGAGTGCCGCATGTGTTTTTTTCCCAAAGAGATTTTTTAATGAAACCGCTAGTATTACTTATACTTATTATTATAAATGTGAAAGTGTTTGTTAGTATATCTTTTTTTAAAGTTGCAGCATAATTTGAACAATGGTTAATTGTTTTACCGTAATATTTTGAATAAAGACAATTTACAAACCGGAGTGTTACAGGCTATTTTTATCCCGATATACCAAGTAATTTTCATAGAATTCTAAGTTATTGCAAAAGATTATTTATTTGTATTAACTTAAAGATTATTTGAATTTGCATGAAATGATTTTTTTGAATTCATTTTGTTATTTTTTAGGTATGCTGTCTGTAACAACTATATAATGCCTTTGAGACATCTAATACTTTAGTCTCTCCCGTGACCACGATTGCTGTACAGCATTCGAAACGTCGGGAATCAAAAATCAAAATAAATCCGCAAAAAAAAACAAAAGATAGTTTTATTTAAAGATTAGTTTAGTACAATTTTTGTATTTATATTTAATATCTATTAAATAATATTATAAATACCTTAAAAATTAATACTTTAATATTTCACAAGCAAGTATTAGTTGCCAGACATTTAATATCATAAGAATGCGTGATTGATCTGTTCACAGAGCTAGACGACAGTTAATAATCGCTTCTATAGAAAACTAGGAACAAGTGATAAGTGAAGAAAAATAAATAGATATTTAAAATTTTTTTTAAAGGTATGTTAATTCTTGAGTTTAATACTTTAGAGAATTTATTTCATCGTTTTCTATAGCAGATGATGTTATCTTCAAGACAATTATTACTCACTATTGGACTATATTTATAGATGCTACTTTTTTGTGATAGATAAACATTAAACAAATTTTTTGAAGTTATACTTCTTTTGGCACGTTTGAAAAAAAAAAGATGAGAGTAAAATTTTTTAAATTAAAAATCATTTTTTTTTAATCTGGCTAATTGCTGCTTTTAATCATTTTTGAACCGTTTTCATTAATATATTAAAATGTTTTTGTAAAAATCTATTAGGAATATTTTTAGCGAAAGTTATGAGTGACGCTTTTTCTTGTAATTTGGACCAAACCAAACTCGCTCCTTCCGTTGTGGAAGTGTTTGTTGACACGCGAAATTAATATAATAAATGAAACGAGGGGAGGTCAAAATACATCTTTTGGGAAAACAAGGAATTTTTCATAAAGTAATTTGTTTGTATTCACGTGTAGACTTCTGTGTAAAAATCCAAAATGATTTTATATTATTTTTTTAATACTATAGTTTTAAATATAAAACTATTTTTTTTTTGATTTTTTCGCAGATTTATTTTTTGTTACTAAAATTCTAATTTATCAATAAAATATATCAAGTGTCTTAGATGCATTAAAAAATTTAAATGATACCAAAAAAATCGTGCTATATTTTGTTAAGTTTTATTTTAAATTAGAAGTTTAGTTTTTAGATAGAGGTTAAAGAAGAGCAAGATGGAGAAATAAACTTAAGTTTTTTTTTAATGAATACTTGACAATAGTTATGTATTAAAAAGTGACATTTAACATAATTATAAATATAATATAAATATTATTATAGCTTTAGCAAAATTAAAGATATTTATATAATTTCTGAGTACGTTTTCGTGTTAAGCTTGATATGGTCTAATTAGAAGAACAGATCTCTTGTCAAGTGCCAGTCAATGTGGACATTAATTGCGGTCTTAGCACTGAAGCCTAAAGCAAAATGGTGTAAGTAAAAAATATAAAACCATTTAACAGGTAATAAAACTAAATAAACTACCGCTCATCCACTGGTCGAAAATTAAGCATATGCGTTTTTCAATGATAACACTAAAGCTCATCAGCTACTAAACGTAAAAAAAACCGGACAAGCAAAAGAGATAAAGCTTCTGTTTTATCTTTTATTATTTATGTATAGATACTGTCTAGTAAATCCAGCCATTTCATAACAATAGCGCAATTATACAATAACCTAAATATAAACAAAAAAAACTAAATATAAATTTAAAAAAAAACCTATAGTTTATCTTCTAAATTCTAGTTCCTTTTGACAAGTAGTAAATAAGCATTTTATCAAATATTAGAAAATATTAAATATACAATAGCACTACTTTACGTATTTAATCAAATTAAATAATATTTTTTTTATATTACTAATATTTTATATAAAATGTAAATAGTACTATTTACATAATTAGTAAGTATATATTATACTTACTTATATACTATGTAAGCCAAATACATTAGGTATATAGGGCTTTACATTCACTATTTAATATGATTTACTAAAATATTTCATTAAGTCATAAACTTAAATACAAAATTACAATTTGAGTTGATATAAATAAATATTTATTTAAAATTATAACTTATACACGTTTTGGTAAAGCCCGCTTAGAACGACCTCGTGTTCGCCCTTGCCCTTTGTAGCAAAGAGAAATTCCCTTAACATTCCTGTTAGATTAACTTTAGATAAATATCAAGTAGATTTTGTATTGTTGAAAATACCACTAAATTGTAGACAAGACACGAGTTCAAAATGGAAAACCGAACTAACTTTGTCTTAGAGGGTAGGTTAATATTGCACGAATTTGATTTCACAGGTAAACTGTTAAGTGAATATATTTTATTTCTTTCTTTTGTGAGTTGCCATATTAAAATTTTTAGTATCTATATATAAATAGGCAAAGACAAAACAGTTTAGTGTCTGTATCTCCTCTGTTTGTAAGCAAATTCTTTTTTTGATTAGTTAATGAGCGTTAGTATTTAAAAAAAATATTATACTGAGCGAACACTAGTGTGTTGAAATATGTATATCTATGCTCTATATTTTTTTAACTTTTTCATTTTATTAACATAATCTATTAGTATTATTTTTGATCGATCGATGATTACTTCAAAAAAGGAGGAAGTACTCTCTTCGAGTGTATATTTTTTATGTATAATATTTGACTGATGATATTTTACTTTAAATTGAACTTAGGTGTAGAATAAAATTATTATTAAAGTGAAAGTTTGTTAGTGTATTTACTAAATGACGACTAATGATTTAACGGCATGAATAAAATTCAGTATGGATATAGGGTACCTAAAACGTACCTATAAATTAGATGTTCATATGGACAGGGCAATACATTCATTTTGTATGGAAATCTAATCTGCGATAAACCTGAACATGGAGTTACAGCCGGCCATCAGTAAAGACTTTAAATAACTAATTAAACTAAAGATAGCATAAAGTGATTTTACTGCTACAAATAAGATTTATTACAAGAAAATAATAACTTTCAATAACATAAAATATTATTTCAAATTAACAGCTAATGTATTTAAAATAACTAACAATAACTATAAAAATGCTATTATTTTATAAATTACGAGATCGAATTATGAGAATTTATGTCTCTGCATATTTTTATGAACTTTTAACTTAAATAACCTTTCACGTGGATAATTTAACATCTTACAATGTATGAATTGATGCAATATCTTCAAAATCTTCCCTCTCTATTCTCTCACCCCTTAGATAATAATTATTATTCGGTTTCGCCCCTAGATAATTCTTTAAATTGACATAACTTTTTTATTCAGGAACCGATTGAAATAAAACAAATACTGCATGTTAAGTAAAGCTTACCACAACACATTAGTGAAAACCGCACCCAAATTGGTTAAGGCGTTTCTAAAATTAGCGCGCACAAACGCACAGACAAACAGTCAAAAAAACTAAAAATCATTGTTTTGGGTTCTATTGCGTTAATAAAGATCCCCAATAACAGTTTTTCTCAAATATCTTCCATGTACAGACAGCGATCCGTTACAATTTTATTATATGTATAGATATCGCAATTATAGTATTCCTATGTTATACAGGAAAAAGCAGATTTAAAGACGAATACAATTAATTACTGACCCTAATAACTTCTTTGCGACATTTATAGCTGACCATTCTTGTGTTAGAACTAAAAGCGACCCCGTATACAATAATGTTAACTGACGCACCCCTTAGCAAAAAGTAACATCGATTGACAGTGCTATTATCACGAATTACATATAAGATCTCTATACAGTCAGCAAAAAAGAAAATCGTTTTCTTAAATACTTTTATTAAAATCAGACTGTTATTGCAAAAAGAAATAAAAATAAAAGTATTATCCTCGGGTAAGACGCTAGTAAGAAAACCGAAAATACAGACAAAAAAATGCAAACAGAAAATTGCACCAACACCGTTGAAGAAAAAGCTTTTTATATCATTTAAGAATATCTTATCTTTTTTTTTATTCATTAGGTACATTTATATATAATATTACAAAAAACACTATATAAACAGTTATTTATAGTATTTATACAGATAAAATAACGATTAATGCATAGATATGACTAATATTCATACGTAGGACTTATTTTTTAAAGTATATTTTTGAATGCACCTATGAATACTAATATAAATACGAAGGTTTGTATGTGTGTTGCTCCTTCACGCTATAAGTGGACAGATTTGGATGTTTAGTATACAGATAGATGACCTAAGCACATAGGCTACTATTAGATATCTAGAGACGCACCAACCAAGTGCGGGTTGGCGGACTTCACATATCTTTCAAAAACTTGCTAGGTCCTCTCAAACATGCAGATTTCCTCACGATGTTTTTTTTACCATAAGGCAAGTGGTAATGATATTAGAAATGATTCGCACATGAAAATATCAGAGATGCGAGACCCGGGATTTGAACCCGCTTCCCTCGGTTTCCCAAGCGAGCGCGACACTACTGGGCTACCACTGCTTTATAGTAATATATATTTAATTTTTTTTCATTAATTTAACAAAAGGCAGTGGTAGCCCAGTGGTAACGCGCTCGCTTGGGAAACCGAGTGAAGCGGGTTCAAATCTCGGGTCTCGCACCTCTGATATTTTCATGTGCGAATCATTTCTAACATGATTACCACTTGCCTTACGGTGAAGGAAAACATCGTGAGGAAACCTGCATGTCTGAGAAAACCTAGCAAGTTTTCGAAAGACATGTGAAGTCCGCCAATCCGCACTTGGCCAGCGTGGTGGACTATGGCCTGATTCCCCTCGTATTGAAGGGAGGCCCGTACCCAGCAGTGGGACGTTAAAAAGGGCTGAATACATACATACATACATACAATTTAACAAAATTGATTTTTTAACATCTCACAGTTATCCATGGTCATGGATCGATACCGTTAGTGGAGATAAGTGAGATAAATACCATTAGTTTTATTTATGAATAGACTACATTTAACTTATTATGACGACCATCTTGTAATTGTTTATACTCCATAGCATGTGTCTGACATTGAAAACCTCCAATTCTCATATAAAATTAACATCTTATTGGCTAAATATATCGGCCCTCCCTGGCTTTGCCGAGATGTAGAGTGACACATGTTAATGGTACCTTCTGGCTTTGAAGTCGGTTAAAAAAGTATTGAAAAATATATATATTTTAATATTAATTAGTCTGTCCGTACTCGCCCGCATAATCTGGGATTAGTTAGACACTGACCGGTGTCAAGGGTGCTCGATTGCTCTTTAATTAGCACGCCTATATACGGACTGTTGGTTTCGCTACTAGAGATAAAAGTAAAAATATTAATTATTAATACTGTTACTTTTCATGCATTGCATTCTAAGCTAAGTTGCTGTAGACGAAAGTAAAGTGTATTTGAATAATGTATTTTAATTAAAATCTAGATTTGTTTAAGGAAGACGTCAAAAAGAAATTACACAATAAGCTGGTGATATTTCGAAATATGTATATTTTTACTAGTTTTTTCTATATTGATACTTGAACCAAGATTTTACAAATATTCCGAATTGTGTATATTCTAGCATTACAGTAGAGTAGATACTAGAAGTAGGTTTCAATGCGACTGTTTTCTTGCAGTATAAAGTAATACTTAGATTTACGCGAATATTTAACATCTATACATATAAATAAAATTAAAGTGTCTTTTTGTATTGTCAAAACTTTATCTCTTTTCTATTTTCTTTTTTCGTTTAAAACCAAATCTCACTCACATCACACTAGAAATAGAAATAAATTAGAGTTACCAAAAGCTAGAACTAAATATGGTATAAAAACAATTCTCTTTGAAGGAGCACAGCTATACAATTCGTTACCTAAAGATGTAGAAGATGCAAAATCTATTAATATATTTAAGAAAAAATTAAAGAACCACATACTTTCGATAGATTCGATTAAGTAGCACTACTGCATGATTAGTTGCAAAAGTTTTTTATTATATAATTTTCCTAATATAAGTGAACTATGTTCTTTGAAATAAATGTCTTTAAACCCAAAACTTTTTACTAAATACATATGAAAGTACCTATATACGGTATCTACTTATAATAAAAAAAAACAATTTTAAAAATGTTTGTCAGTCTGTTAGTTCCAGCTAATCTCCGAAACGGCTAGACCAATTTTGACGGGACTTTCACTGGCAGATAGCTAATGTTATAAGGAGTAACTTAGGCTACTTTTATTTAAAAGAAAAGATAAGGGTTCTGCGCAAAAACATTAAAACCCATGAAATGGAGAACAAAATTCTCGTACCGTATATCACGGATATCGTAAATAAAATTATTTTATCGAATTGATTCGCGGATTTATTTTGATTTTTGATTCCCAACGTTTCAAATTTTTTCAGCAATCATAGTCATGAGAGAGATTCAACGGCAATATAACCTATTCATTTACTAAGCTAATCTTTCGCATTTATAATATTTTTGGGGTTAATGAGATGGTATGAGCTAATTTGAATTTTATTTCTATTTATAATTGATGTTGCCTTTTCAATATTCCTACTGAAGTTAGGTTAGATATTGTTATTGCTAGATACTACTATATACTAAAAGCTAATTTCACACATGTAGATTTAACATAGCAGCCCTAGCGTGACCGCGTTAAGTAACTAACTTCCTTCCGTAGTGTGATATATACACGGATATCGCCCATTCTTCCTTGTTGCGAAACTTGGCGTGACCTGATTTTGTATAACACTATTAAATATATTTAGTCGTATATTATATTGATAATTAAGCAAAAAAATAGATAATTTTTATCAGTTTATATTGTTATAATGTAAATAAGCATTGATAATAAATACTTTATTAATAAAACATTTTTCATCCATCCTAACCCTCATAATATAAAAATCATTTGTGTCAAAGAATCGCTATCAAAAGTTTATTTAGTCAGATTCTAATCATGGACTCCAAAGATACTTTACATAACAGTATCAAGAAAAATACTAAATATAATATTGTTGTCAAGATTAGATAAGTAGTGTTAGTTTTAGTAGAGGTTAAGGTTGTAATTTAGTTAAGCTTTAACTGGTTCTTAATAATACATATATCTATAGATTTCTAGTTAACACAAGGGTTATGTTATAAGTTAAGGCTATATATATATATATATATATATATATATATATATATATATATATATATATATATATATATAATAGTTATTTAAATATTATAGAAAAATGTATTAATACAAGAAGCATAATCGAATGTGTAAATAATAATAAATAGCATGCTTAACGATCGTTGCAGCGCTTGTACTTGCCTAGTACTACAATGCGACAAATAAGTACCTATTTGTTAAAAAATTTAGCTGTCTCGCAAACATTGTAATTAACACGAGAAAAAGATATTTCTTAAACTTCTGCGCTTAGTGACAATATTGCTATCAGGAGAATCGAAATAATACGAATTATCACCATACTTTTTCTACCAAAAACGCTAAACAGACAGAGTGAAACTACATTACATCACGTTTTAATAAAACAAGGCTAAAAGAAGTTCTAAATTATATTATTTAACAAGTAATTGTGTTTTAAATTTCAATATATTGTGGTGGACTGTTGTGGACAAACGTACATTGTAGTCACCGCACGCAGTCTGACATTTCTTTATTCAAAAGCTTTACCTCCGGACATTTTATAATATTATATAGTCCATACGGAATTATCCTTTATGGTATTAGTTGTAAGTTTGTTAATGGTGTGCAATAGTCACTTTCTAAGTTTACAAGATAGGGTGTACGTAGAACAAACGATGATAAGAATGTATTTGTGCGGTGTGCCGCGTATCACTTTTTCTATTACGCGGCTTGGCGGCACTGTACCTCAGCAATATGGAATAAGGTTGAAATGGAGTAGCTATAACTATATATACTTATTTCGATAATCTTTTTTTTATTTTGATAGCAAATATACTTTTCTTTTTCAGAATGTCTGTCATTTTATAGAACTATAGATCAAGGCCCCGTGGCATGATTGATATAATAATTTACTTTGGAATGAGCCAAATATATTTTACCCCTTTAGCCGGTTATTGTTTATAGATCATTTCAGCAGTAACAATTTCAGTTCACATGGGAAGTACAAATTAAATACTAAAAAGACATCAAAACCTTAAATAATTTTATAATGAAACCATCATCCAGATATGATGGTATTTTGTATCATATTAAGCATTTATAATTACTAAATATTTTGGTTAAAGAGTAGGTAGAAAGCTCAGGAACCGATATCATTAATTGAATGAATATAAAGTTTTAAAGATTGTTACACAACTACATAATATAAAAAGATATTTTTAAAAGATTTGCAATTATTAAGCAAAAGTTAAAAAACTATTATGACTCCATTACAACACATTAATTATCAAAAACATCTATCCAATTACGCTCTACATATCCCTCTGTTCGCCAGCGGGGCCATCCGTACGGGAGATTGTGCAACGTTTTGTGTGACCACAGACCGAGACATATACATATTTATGAGTTGACTTTAATATACAATTTCTATGTATTATCTTCATGTAATGCAGGAAGTGGGAGCACTTGATTGTCTTAACGGTCACCTGCGTCGCCAGTTGATCCGGCGATATCACTTAATTGCCTCACAATTATTGCCTTCGCAATCTGAGCGTTGAAATTGTACTCTATTCGTTGAATTCAAATCTCTTCTACTATTATGCTATTATATACTTTATAATAAAATATTATTATGGTTTCCTACATAATTTAAATTCAAAGTTCTCGTAAGTCTGTTTGTTCCTCTGCTGTGACTATTTGATCTGATTATACTGGACTACTACTCCTGATTTATTATGTTAAATGACCAAGAAACATTATTAATAGGTATCTTTGAAAGCTCTTCTCAGACTCAGGACTGAGGTATTTTTTCCAAATTGCTGGTAGAGTTTTTGACAAATATTATTAGATATACGAGTATTTCTGGAAATATGGAATAAAAATTAATTTTATTTCGAACTTCTCTAGAATATATTAATCAGAGAAAACAGCATAAAATAGCTTTTTCTTATTTTATTATAAAATAAGATTGACAGGATAGTTTAAAACTCTGACATTAAATTCATTTGAGTGTTGAAGAATCATCATCTATTAGTGGAACTGATCACACTAGCGCCGACAAAGTATAAGATTTGACAGCTCGATGTACCCTCAAAAGCTAATTAATAAGCAGATACAACCACTTAAGATAAGTAAAAATATTTTCATCCCAAATGGCACCGGATACAGATTATATCGGCATGACAAAGCGTGGCGCCAAGAAGTACTAACCAAGTGTATTTAAAAGTAAACTTTATTTTGATAATGGAAAAGTACATTTTCTTTTGACACGTTTCATTCAATTTCAGAATATTTCTATGTACCTCGATTTTGAACTAAATATGAAGAGATTTAAAACATAAATTACAGTGTCAGTGCACTGTGAATGACTGCATACTTTTCGTCAGTAAAAAGCAAAGTTCAAACAAATTTTATATTTTCTACCATTAGCAATAAGGTTTGTTTTTAAATGAGTTTAAATTTTAAGTATCATATAAGAACCAATGGTAACAACTCTAAAAGCTTCATCCAGAGTCTGAAGTGCAGGTACGGCTTCTGTCTCCTAAAATAAACAAATTGGTCATTTCAAGATAACCGACACACTTCTGTAGATGATTTCTTATTTTATATTTTTAGAAATGACAAAAAGATATAGTGAATCAAAATGTTTAAGTGCCATTCATATTTGTAGGTAAATTCTTTAAATATATTAATCATAAGTAACCTATTTAAAATTAGATTAGATTTGAAATCGTCACATGTTCAAAATAATATTATGTGTATCCTAAATATTACATGTGGTAAATATAAAGTTGTTAGCTTTTTTAAACACAAAAATTTTGTTGCGTAATAGAGTGTGTGACGTCATTACACCAAAGTTAAAAAAATAAAAACAGCACATCTGAAGCTTGCTTTGTATACCCTAAGACAACAGTCAACACGATAAATAAAGACAAGAACAGTTAATTGTAAATTGCCCTATAAAGGACAGGGACAAAACATTTCCCATAATTAAAATTACAAATTGAAATTATTAGAAAAGATTTGAAATTTCTAATCTTTAGAATGTTCTTTGTTTCTGCGTATAAAAAGAAGCGGAAGTGAGTCGAGAGATCAATTAAATTTTGGAGCTAAGAGAAGAAAGACTAAGAAGAAATAGAAAAAGTAAAAAATGAAGAAAAATGGATTAAAGTGAAAGATAGCGTTTAGAGACTGAATGTAGTTGAACTTTATGTGTTGTGAAATACTCTAAGTTAGTCTTAAAAACCAAAAGTTATAAAACATCCTTAGTGCTAAAGATGTGCTTTAATTTTCGATCCCCGAACCCATAGACCGTAACATATCTTCCCATAGTTTCATACACAAATAAAAAACAATAATAAAAAAGATGATAAATATCCAGGCAGTATAGTCAGTAGAATCTTTCTGTAAAATTTTAGATACCTGCATACATAGGACCTAATCAATTTATTTTTATGCAGCGTAGTATTTTAGTAAAGAAAAACTTATAGGCTATAAATTCATGCTAGGATCGTTGGAGATCGGAAAGCTTATATCGTAAAAACGACGACAGTCGCTAACGATAGCTTGTACTTGGTAAAAAATTACTTTGCACGCCTTAGGATGAGTACACACAATGATGAGAATTATCGTCACTAATAATACTTTTATTAGAAAAATGTGTTTTTTTTTATCTAAGAAGAAAATTAAGCAAACCATAGTCTTCCTCTTATTTTCTATTTGCTTGTTTGATAAGAACTAAAAAAATGCCTACGTAGGCTATCATGTCCAGCTGGCTGCAAACCCCGTGTGCCCAAATTTCAAGTCGAGTTAAAAATACTTGAATATATACATAGGTTTTCCAGTATGAAAAATTCAGTAGCTTTAAAAATTTAAAGTTCAGTACCATACCAATGGACTATATAAAAGGAATTGAAAGTACATTTCTGTACTATAATATCTCCTTAGATCGATATTCGTCTGCAGAAGCAGAGTCTTGGAAAATTCTCAGAATAGTGATTCTGAGAATTCTTTCGCTTACACAATTCATACACTACACTATTCTTGCGTAACTTAGATTAAATTAATTAAAAAGGTAAAATATTATTATTTTAATAGAAGTTTAAAGAAGAATAAAATATTATTATATTAATAGAAGGAAGTGGTAGCCCAATGGTAACACGCTCGCTTGGGTAACCGAGTGAAGCGGGTTCAAATCCCGGGTCTAGCATCTCTGATATTTTCATGTGCGAATCATTTCTAACATGATTACCACTTGCCTTACGGTGAAGGAAAACATCGTGAGGAAGCCTGCATGTCTGAGAGAACCTAATAAGTTTTCGTAAGACCAGGCCAGCGTGGTGGACTATGGCCTGATCCCTCTCGTATTGAAGGGAGGCCCGTGCCCAGCAGTGGGACGTAAAAAGGGCTGAATACATAATAGAAGGAAAGCAAAAGCCTAAAATATTATAAGAAATAATCTTTTCATATAACCATACCTTTAGTCTCCAAAACCTATCACACGTCCAAGGAGGTTCCCATACATTGTTAATCCTTTGCGCGCGCCGCTAATACTAGGGCAGTAATGAACTTGCTAAGTTATTATGGACGCTATTAAATATATTATTATTGTCTTAATGTATACAAACTGGTGATAGTATGTAAAAGTAGTAAAATGTGAAGTATGAGACGGTAATTCTCATGTAGTTGGTATTTTTTATATATCATATTTTTAATTGTTAGATGTCTTTTTGTGTTTAATTTATTGAAGAATCAGCAGAACAAAATGAAATGAAATAAACTTTATTCAATTAGACATATTACAAGAACTTTTGAATATCTATCATCATCATCATCATAGGCTATATGTCATCCCGGAAAAATGTACGGTTCCCGTGGGATAGATTTGTTTTTGTCTATGGACGAACCCGAAGCGAAGCGCGGGTAAGTCGCTAGTATTACATAAAGTCCAGTCTATTAGAATGATATTTTAGATGCATGTATAGTGTATACTTCATAATAAGTATAATATAGTACATATGATTATAAAGCTACAGAGATGCATTTTATGGTCTATTTACTTTGGAAGATTATAGGCTGTTTAAAATCACGCGACGAGTTACAACCCTTAACAGAAGAATATGTATATGTAAAAACTACGAGAGCAGCAACCAAATCTAGTACCTAACATAATATGTATTATCTATTTAGTATTATATCTACTTTAACCAAAGAACATTCCATAGGTAGAATAATAAACTCTTTTAAATATAAATGTCTCTCTCTGCCTCTTATGTGACTGCTCTTTAATATGATAAGTATATTAGTGGAAACTTTATTGGTGTGTGTACAATCTTTTATGTATTTTCTATAAATGTTTTAAATACTGTTTGTTTCCCAAATAAATAAATAAATAAATAAATAAATAAATAAAACCTCTAAGCAATACGTCATTCACGGCATGGACACGTCAATGTTCACACGGGAGTCGACCTCTGACCGGAGTCGAACCCGGGCCTGTCATGATTAAGTGACGCATTACAGTAAAGGCTGTATAACATGACATTTGTTGATGATAATGACACATGAAACATTACTGAGAAATGAGAGTTCTGACACAAGTGATAGACAGATCGACTGGATTCCTAGGACTTGATTATGCAATTGGACTGTTAAATTATTATATCACTATACAGTATATCAATAGGTTTTAAACAACTCCAGTTCTCTCTCCATTGATTTACATTTACATCGATATTTTGTTTGTATAAATATGGATGGATATAAGTTTTAATTTGACAAAAAAAATCTGAAAAAATATATGCCTTAAATTAATATTGTGCTAGCAGTAATCTATCATTATGAATTTCCTCTTCATATTCAAGCATTTTAACAAAAAATCAATCAGTCTTTGGTAAGGCAGACACTACGTGTTAAATAATTTAACGAGATTGTCAAAGCATCTGTATAACCAAAACAAATTCTTCTTTCGAGAATGGATCCCACCATCTCCGATATAAAACGTACCATACCCATTTATCTAATATATTTAAACGAGCAATTCTTGTATATTTATTTATTTATAATGGCGATCTCCGAATCGGCTCTAATGATTTCGCTGAAATTTGTTATGAACTATGTAGGGGTTTCCGGGGCCGAAAATTTGATCTAGATTAATCTTATGTCTGGGAAAACACATGTTTTCGAGTTTTCATGCGGTTTTGTATAATTCCATGCACAATTTGGTCAATAATTTCTTACGTTAAGTGGCCAGGACACAAGATTGAATTGACAATCACAGGTGTTCGTCCGGTTTCGAATCCCGGTCTTCTATAAAGTTTTTACTATTGTTTTTTTTCGTTTTATTTTTGTATTTATTCAAGTTTTTATTTTTTATTTTTTTTTGATAAAATTATTCTTTTGGCCAAAACTCCGAGCGAAGCTCGGTCGCCCAGATACTTAAATACTTAACAAACCAAAGAACTTAGTTGAACGCACAATACAAACTAAATGTCCCGAGACAACTCAAATATCTGACATTCAAAACAAATTATCATAAAATAAAAAGTATTCATATTATTACCTCTTTACAGGCAATAAGCACGACAGGAAGACGCTGCATTAGCATTAAAACGGTCGCACAATTACATCGTGATTAGTGTGTCGCCGACGACTGAATTCATTAGTTCAGCTCACCTGATTTTATTTAATTAAAAACTAAACGCCCATTGCCACCGCTCTTCTAACTGCGATTAACTTAACCTATTGTTTATATTATACTTTTTTGAGTTCTTATTAGAACTATATTCATATAATCAGACAATTATTGTGTCATAATGATATTACTGACTTCTGAACGTATTAAAGAAATATACAATTTATAGCGATTAAACCAAATAAAATTATGAATATTGTGACCCAATTATTTATTTATATTTGCAAATAACAAGTGAAAATATATCAAAATATAAACATAATAGAGCTAATCACATCACAATTACGAAGATATTTTTTTTGTTATTTAAATTAGGTGTAGGTGATAATAATCTATGACGTAAAAAATCTATGGTTAAAACAACAGTGCCACTTATCCAAAGACAATATGTTAAACGTATAGTGAAATGTCTCATCCTGGTCAGCGGAGCGTGCTGGGAACCCTTGCGACTTGGTAATTAACCTCATACGATTGTTGCCTGCCAGATACTATCTTTCCTTGCGGTATAATAAATTGAAGACTTCAAAATTTGTGATTCTCCGCGCTGAGATTTTTATATCTTATCATGATTATTTAATTAGTTAGCACAGTTTTAAAAAAAATAATAGTCATGATGACGTGTTTGTGACTATTTGCGTGTTAATGGGAAAATGTGATTTAAAAACATACATTTTATTCTAATTTTTATAGTTTTATCTCAAAATTAAAAAGTATTTTTAAGGCTATAAAGATAATTTTAACGCTTTTAATAAATATCACAGTTGCTATACAAATTCATGAGATATGCAAAATGAAACAAATTTATTCATAGATACAATTTCGCAAAATCCAATAACGAAAAATCACAGTCAATAAATATGCCTATTTATTAATTTAACTGTCAAGTTATAGTATACTTGCGACTCACACTCGCTTCGCCCGGGTTCGTTCCTAGATAGTAGATACACGTTTTAGCGGTTAGTATAGAATAGATAGCATATATGTTATATAATATATGTTATATAATATAGTCTATAGCCCTTCTCAATAAACGGGATATGTAATCAAAAACGAATTTTTCAAATTAAATTAGTAGTTCTTAAGATTAGCGCTGTCAAACAAACAAACTCTGTCTCTTTATAATATTAAGTATAGATTTTGTTCAACAAGAAACTCAACTTTCAAGTTTGAACACATCGCTTCAATAAATTGTATACCTCTATATACTCAACTATGAGACAGAAATTTTCTCTCTCAGAATAAACAATTTTTCTAATCATAAATGGCTCTATTACTTATATTTGGCGGTGCCATGATAAATACAGTCCAGGCATTATTTATAGCCCGTTCGATCAGATACGAGGCCTGTCCACTAGCTGGAAATACTTGGGGGCCAAATTGACTTCGTAAATCATAGCTGATAGAGGGATGTGTGTTTTTGAGTTAATTATATTTCCCGAAGTCATGAAACAATTTGGTAAAGAAAATAATTTGAATCATGTCTTATATTTTATTATTTTTTTCTAATACAATATTAATCAAAGCGATTACATTTACAACAGGGACTATTTTTAAAATTGATTTGTTGTATTACATAAGTAAGCTTTTATCAAGATAATCAAAAATTTAAATATGAACGCTATGATATTTTACACTTATAGTATTATGGTATATATTATAAAGAGGCAAAGTATGTTTGTTTGAACGCGCTAATCTCAGGAACTATTAAACCGATTTAAAAAAATATTTTTATTAAAGAAGGCTATAGGTTATATACCTTATAGTATATAGTCTTTTTATTCCATGCTAACCGATAAAACGTACCTAGGGACGAGTGAGTCGCTAGTATAGTATATTGAAAATTCCGATCCGATACTCTATATCCTGCTATTAAAAATATATGGCATAGCGTTGTTGAAGCATACAACATACGTACAAAGAATAGATAGGACCTAAGTAAGACGTAGTCTCTAGTAATTTATATACAACATAGTAAGTAAAGACAGTGGTAAGTGGTAACGCACTCGCTTGGATATTCAAGTAAAACGTCTTCAAACTCGTATCTCTGATATCTTCATGTGCGAACAACTTTTCATCTTTTGACCATTTTAAGAAGATATGAGGAATCGTATTTTAACCAGCCTGCAATAGATCATTGCGATGGACTATGGCCTTATCCCCCTCACGCTAAAAGGGCTGAATTATTATTATAGTATTATAAATACACGGGACATTTCGAAACAAACAAAAGAGATCAGGCGTAAGAAAGCTTAAATTGCTCACCAACGGACGATATTTTAACAACACCTATCTCCCAAATCCAAGTAACTACTGAGAATGTCATATCAGAAAACCCTTTTCATTTTAATCAGCCCGAGTTAGGCCTCGAACCAGTACCTCGGCATATTCAACCGTATAAGCTATCCACTAGACCAACGAGGTGACTAGTACAGATATACACTTAGTTTACGTAAGCGAAAGTACTATTGCAATCTGCTTAACCGTTTTAAAATGATTGAGATTAAGCGGTTTCATTGATGGTAAACTAATGAATGGCCATTAGTCTACAATCCAAACGAACCTGCAGGCTAAGGATCTATTACTATCTAGTATCCTTACCATTAAATTCATAGTATATTAATTTATTTGCAAATTTTTTCTTACTACTTACTATACTTCTGGGCAACCTACAAGTTTACTGTCTGTTCGTTCGCAAAAACTTTTGTCTGAAATGTGATACATCATTTAAAAAATTAATAAAAATAGCTAATTTTTATCAAGTTATTTGGAAAAAAATATGAGAGTATGATTTTTACAATGCGCGCGACAAAAAGCGACATGATGAAGTAAGCTGCATTTCTTTCACAAATAGAAAGTTGTGACATACGGAATGAAATCTTTAGCTATTTTTGTTCTGTTACGCCAAAGAAGTATAACTTCTTACGTGCGTACATAAGTACACACACACGTTTTTTTTAGGTTAAACGATTTTATTGAAAAAAAAAGAAAATAATCATGTAGATAATATACTAAAAATTAAAAAATAATAAGGCAAACAAACACATATTTTCACATTTATTATATCAGAAGGAATAAGTAAACTTCTCTAGGTAGACATAGTTACGGTCCAAAAGTAGTATATTAGCAATATATTAGAACGCATTAGCAAGTGTCATGCGCTAAGCAATATTGACGTATTCATTAGTAATATTGTGTTTGTAGGTAGGGTGTTATTAGGTAGAGCATTTCCATTTGATTAACAAGATTATTGGAAGATATACACATTTCTATAGTATTAGTATATTCAAATTGATTACCTACTTAAGTACATAATATATAATTATCATTATTCGGATTATTACTTTTATTATAAAATATATAACTAGCGGCTCAACCACGCTTCTAATCCTACTTCCCTGCTTTGTAATAAAAATATAATTTAAGCGTAAACAAAATAATGCATATTGATATCATTTTTAAAAGATGACATTTAATATAGAGCTTATATTGAAGAAATCATAACACAAGAGAATCGAAAGAATTTAATACAAATGACTTGTGACCCAAAAATCCGAGTCAAAACACAATGTTTGTGATGCAAAGGAATCTTAAAGGGAGCGGTGACTGAACAATGCGCCTAATTTTCGTACGAGTTTTGATTGATAACCAATCCTATATCTTGGTTGACGCGTCAAGCCGACATTTTGACGGCTCTGATTAGTAGATTTGTAAGTTCCTCACAATCGACCAGATTAATCTAAATAGCTGGTCGAGCGTAATTGCTTTATACTATTGTATTGTCTAATTTGAATGTGTAGACGTGATGCTACCGTGATAAATACGGTCCATAATTTGAAATACACTCCATGCATCAGTCGATATTAAAAGGTCTTTGAAAAAGAAAATATTTTACCACCTGACATCATCTGTGGATATATCAAAAAGTAAAAACTAAAGAGTAATGTAAGCGAACGAACGCATTAAGACAAGGAATCTTGTATACGCCTCCTTTATTACAGGTATTACTCAATATTCTAGTGACTCCTCGGACCCTCTAAGGTCGCAAATAACAGTATAGCTCGTAAACTACTTGCCGCATTAACCATAACGAATAAAGGCACTAAAAGCAAGTCTCGTTCCCTAAGGGCCGTTTCGGCTGTCAATGCGAAAATTTAAGCTCACCACACCCATGCACTCCAAAGGGTCAACCTTTTTGCCCTTTGTCTCAATTGTTGCTGTTATTCCCTAACTCCTTTATGTCTGATTGCTATAGATTAAATATAACAATGAGAGAGGAAAAAAGTTACGCCCTTCCTTTTGTAGAGGAAAACATAGCAGGTACGTATATATTTTTTTTTTTATTTTAAAGCGGTTTCATTTTTAGGTGTTTTAATTATATTATATATTATATTATATATTTATATTTTATTATGTTATAATGTCGATTAAATTATTATATAATACAAATATTCTATATACACACCACAATCACATATTGTAATAAAATCACATAATGTATAAATAAAAATAAATACCTATCACAGGTGGCTTTATCGCTAAATAAATGATGTTATTATTAATGTATGAAGATTAATTTCTATATGAACCAGTTACAACAGAGCTTAATTTCTTAACATGCTTTAGCCGTTTGTATACAAAATACTCGTCAGCTTTAATCTCGCTCAAACGAATGTGTTACCGACATTGGTGGCCATTTATCTTGTTATAACGACAATGTCTTGATGTATTTTATCACATTTAGCTCAGTAAAAATATTTACTAACTCTATCCAACATATAAAGAACTCCCATTCCGATACTTGGTTTGTCTTCGTTCATATTAGAGAACGATTGTCATAGATTCCTATAGTTCAAGGTAAAATGGTCCTATAGGTGCCGTGACCGTGGTGTTAACGGTCATATTTGTCATCTGTCAATTTGCCTTCTATTTTTGTTAGGGCTATGAAAGCTTTTTGGTAACCGCATGGAGCTTTCATTTTGTCATCATTATTTTTAGAAGTTTTATAATCGCTATTGACAGCCCGAAGCAATTAGTAAAGGTATTTTATGCGTACAGCTGTAAAAAGTAAAAACCAATTTTAGATTGGTATAAAATTGTATATTGATTGAGCAATTAATTCAATAAGAGAATTTATTTTCATATTAATATGAGCATAATTATATTTTTTTCCAAAATACAATTATTATATATTTCATTTTTTTTTTCGTTTGTCATATGCCTGCATTAATATATTTGTTTTCTCTTTTAAATATATTTCTAATTTCTACTTCAATTAGGTGGCTGGAAGAATAAAGTTAATACCCATCGATGAAAAAACTACTAGACGCACAACCCCATGCAAAAGCTCTCTTAAAACTGTCACGCGTGCGTTTAGGTAATTATTCTAGTTGAAATAAATATAGAACTTAAAGTTGTTTTCACAATTTTTTTTAAATTAAAAACGCGCTCTAATGTTCACATGAGCGCTCATTCGAAGAGGATATTTTTTGTCGCTAATTGTGTATCTATATAAGGGTGTATCTATATATCTTATATTATTATAACAAATTTGGAAAGTAAAAATGTTAAATGATTGTTGTCTCCATTTTTTACTCAAACTTGCTACTTTAGTTTTGAATCTATCCTTAAATAATAATAATCAGATGTCTTAGATTTTAAGAAAAAGAAGATAAACTGTGATTTACGGAATACATTTGGAAGTACTAAGTCTCCTCTCTAATAAAAATCGAGCTGTTTAGCTTGTACAGATACGGAAATTATGTTCGTACTTTATTTATAAATAATTTATATTAAAAAGGATTTTTAAGTTTACAGTATGTTATGCGAAAATTATACATTTAAATCAAACACAATTATATTCAAAGTCGTAAAAGGCAAATTAAGGATTCTTGGCGTTTGTGTCCAATTAATAGCAAGTAGTGTCCATAAAAGAAACTTAGAAAAGCTTACAAAGTCACACATTTATCTACATCAAACCCACCCGAAGTGTGGGATAATCAAGTAGGTATATGTATATTTTTAGTTGAAAATTAAATACACACTTCAATCAATTATTATTTTTAACTAGTACCTTATCTTCACTCGTGTCAAGTCTTTAGCTTAACAGCTGTAGCCTACTTCCAGATCATGATCTATCTGTGTACTAAATTTCATCTAAATCTGTCCAGCCATTTTATCGTTAAGGAATAATAAACGTATACATACTTACATCAACATAATTCCAAATTTTTGCATAGTAGTCCGATATTTAAGTGGCACAAAATATAAAGTTACTTTCAAACATAACGTATGACATAACTAGCGGAAAAACAAAAACAAATCTATCCACGGGAACCGTACATTTTTCCATTATAAAAAGTAACCCATGTGTTATGCTGATTCTGATGTATGAATTATATTATTGTAAAGTTTTATTAAAATCCATTCTGTAGTTTTTGCGAGAAAGAGTAACAAACATCTATACATTCAGATATCCATACATCCTCAAGGATTCAAGTCATATTTGTAACATGAAGTAAATACTGAACATGAGCATGTAAAATGCGTTTAATAAATTGAATTTAATTTGAAGGTAAAAACTCCGGTAATGATAGACAGTACGCGAAGGCTTAGAATTCGTAAAATTATGTTTAATTAACGAACTGCCGTCAAGGCGCGTCCGTAAATATAGTGACCGCCAAATAACAGCTTTCATTTCATTTGATTTTTATGCTTTTTGATTTTTAAATTATTGCTCTAAACATTTAAGGAACGTCAGTTTCATTATATTCAAGTACTTGGGACACTAATAAAAAAAAGTCCTAAGGTATTTCTAATTACATTTACGAGACTCTTGAGACTTTTGATATAATTTTCATACGTTACCAAATTGTGTACCTGAGGCGAATATAGTATTTATAAATAACTACAACTAATTACAGAATGCGATCGATTAAAAAGTCCTCAATTTTAACAGAATAGTCCCATACCGATCTATTAAAGAGGCTGGTAAAGGCCATTACCTGGTCCCGAGGTACCCTTAATCCCTATAATTAGACCCATCCCACACCGTGTGATTGATAGTCCAGCAACGATTCCAACAAAATAATGAGATTCTGATCATCAAAAACGTAATAATGAAAGGAATATGAAAAGCCAGATTTGTCTCTTTCGTCACGCGGATAACGTTCTGTTATACCCCTTGGCTGTATGGGTTATTGCTTGTTCATCTTATTCTATATGTAATATTATTAACTATTGTCATTTGTACTCTATATATAAGCCCTGTAATTAAAAGTTAGTTTAGTTCGAGAGTATCGTCGGTCCAGAGCACTAGCTCTTCAAATCCCATAAATATTGTAAAAGTAATTAAAGTGTTTTCAGTGATAAATAAATCTTTTTTTTAAAAAGGGTCTTATCCAGGGACTCATAACAATTGGTGGCAGCGGTGGGATACTAATAATCCCGGATACCTTGGGATAATAATAATCCCGGTTACCCCAGGATTAACGAAAATTCCTGTGCCTTAAGTGACCGCGAACTCTCGGCTCCGCGTAACTTCTATTTAAAGTGGGGAACCACATAAATAAGTGAAAAGTAGTGAAAAGCTGTGAAAAGCTGTGAAGTGTTAAGTGAAAATTCAGGTTGTCCACCAAAGAGTGAGACGCCTACATCTACTGGCAGAGGACCTAGTACGTGTGCCGTGTTCGTCTCCCGTCCGGAACGACGCCAGGTTTGAACCTGTGACCACTGAGCTGGCGGGTATACAAGGTCTGGCCTTATCTACAAGAATGCAGCTCGCCGCCACCCGCGTCGTGTTCGTGTTACTTGTAGCCCACACGTGAGTGATAGATAGTATTACAATAAAAACAATTATTGGAAGTTGCGCGTTAAAGACATTATATTACTTATATGAAATTTAATATATAAAAATATTATTCTGACGAATATTTTATTGAAACAAAAGAAGTTATAATACTTTATTAATATTTTATACTGATTTTTATTTTTTGATTGATTTTGCATATCATTTTTTTTTATTGATTGTTTTGTTTTTTATTTTTTTTTATTGAGTTTTTTTTTTGTGTGTAATATTTACAATATAATAATAAAATAATTTCTAACAAATTATCCAGATCAAATATTTAAAATAATATAAGAATGGCGAAAAAAGTCGACATTCCGATTCTTCCGCTTAGTGACGGAGAAAAAGCGCCTTCGCCCGCCGTCTCTAAAACGGAAAAGAAATTGAATATAAATGAAATCGATTTAAATATTCTTTTAAAATTTATTAAACCATATGACGGTTCTAGAGATACAATAAATTCATTTTTGACGAATTGTAATAATGCTTATGAACTTGCATCTGAGTCACAAAAATATATTTTATTTAAATACATTTTGAGCCAATTACAAGGCAAGGCTGAAATAGCAGCCTCAATAAAAGATTTTACATCCTATGATCAATTAAAAGATTTTCTTAAGACTCAGTTTAGTCAAAGGAAACATTATTCTCATTTAATTAGTGAATTACAGGAATGTAAACAAACATCTGTGGAAAATGTCACGCAATTTTCTATTAAAATTGAATCGATCTTATCTCAACTTTTGACTGAGATTTCTATGAATCCTACCAAAAAATTAGAGATTCCAGGCAGAACAGCTGCTATGGAGGATTTAGCCCTCCACCACTTCTTGATGGGTCTCCATCCACGTATATCGAATATAGTTAGGTGTAGATCGCCTAAAAAATTTAAATGAAGCTATTAGCTTAGCTATTTCTGAAGAAAAAATTCAGAAAACATTATATAAAAAAGCGGAAAGTTTTGAAAAACCAAATAAAGTTACAAATAGTAATAATTTTCATAGAAATAATTATTTTAATAATGTACCCAGGCAGGTTAATCAATATAGGTCTTCTAACCCTTTGCAGCGTTATTCTAATGGTGCGCCTAACACATTTACCCCAAGACCTCCTCAGGGTCAAGGACAAGTTAATCAATATAATCGACCTACCAATAACTATAGGCCTCAATTTAGTAATAAAAATCCGAATAATTTTAATAGACCTCGCATAAATTTTATAGAGAATGATCCTTCTTACTGTGAAGAAGAGGGGAGTTCATGCCCTTATGAGGAAATGTATGAGCCCGTTGAGGATAAACCTAACGAGAACGTCGACTATAACTGTCAACAGCCTCCTTTAAACGAGTAATTGTCCCGTTAACGTGTCGGACGCGACAAAATCTTAAAAACGGCACGAATAAGATTTATAAAATAACAAATAATAATAATGATAGATACTTACCCCATGTCAAATTGACAACTTCTGGAAGTTCCAGACCCTTGTCATTATTAATAGATACAGGTGCCTCAGTTTGCCTTATTAAAAGTTCAGCACTATCAAACACCTTAAAAGTTTACCCTAATAATATTTCTGTTAGAGGAATAAATTCGAAAGACGAACCTCCGTTGAAAAGTTTAGGTTATGTAAATTTAAAATTAAAAATTGGTGACAACTATTTATGTCATAAATTTCATGTTTTTGACGAATTACACCTTCCATATGATGGTATTATTGGTACTGACCTTTTTATGGCATATAACTGTCAAATTAATTACAATTCCAATAGCTTGGAAATAAATAACTATAAAACTTACCTTATGTTTCACGAACCTACCTATATAATAAAACCTAGGTCTGAAACCGTTATAGAATGCACCGTTGTAAATCCTGAAATTCAAGAAGGATTAATATTAGATAAGAAAATTTCGGATAAAATACTTATTTCAAATTGTATGGTAAGAGTGAAACCTAACAATAGAGTTAACATTACTATATTAAATATTACAGAAGAACCTGTCCAAGTAAATTCTAATTTACAACTCAAATTAGAGAAAATTCCATCACAGAATGTCAAATTAGTAAACAATTGTCAAAGTACAATAGAAAGAACTGAACAAGTTCTAGACTCTCTTAGAATATCTCATCTAAATCATGAAGAAAGTGAACAACTCCTAGATATTTGTTCTCAGTACTCTGATATTTTTCATTTACCTGATGACCAACTAACATATACAAATGCATTAAAACATCAAATTAAAACCAATTCCAATATTCCTATTAATACAAAATCATATAGGTTCCCACAGTGTCATAAAGAAGAGGTACACAGACAGATAAATAAGATGTTGGATCAGGATATAATTCAGCCATCCATATCACCATGGTCTTCACCAATATGGGTTGTACCAAAAAAGATTGATGCCTCTGGCGAAAGAAAATGGCGTGTAGTAATAGACTACCGAAAACTTAACGATATAACTATAGGCGAATCTTACCCCATTCCCCAAATAAACGAAATTCTAGACCAATTAGGTAATAGTAAATATTTTTCTACTCTCGACTTAGCGTCAGGTTTTCATCAAATTCAAATAGCACCAGAAGATGCTGATAAGACAGCCTTTACAATTCCAGAAGGACACTTCCAATTTAAGAGGATGCCATTTGGGCTAAAAAACGCCCCAGCCACCTTCCAAAGACTAATGAACACCGTATTATCTGGTCTTCAAGGTATACATTGCTATGTTTATTTGGATGACATTGTCATTTATTCCTACGATTTAAATTCACATATAGAGAAGTTACGAAAAGTATTCAACAGGTTACGTCAATTCAATTTAAAATTACAGCCAGACAAATGCGAGTTTCTCCGCAAAGAAGTAAATTACCTAGGTCATATAATTACGGACAAGGGAGTTAGACCAAATCCTGACAAGGTTAAAGCTGTGAAAGAGTTTCCTACTCCAAAAACTCCAAAGGACGTAAAATCCTTTCTAGGACTTATTTCTTACTACCGTAAATTTATTCCAGATTTTTCCATGTTAGCTAAGCCTCTGACTTCACTTTTAAAGAAGAACGCGTCATTTACCTGGAATAACGAACAGCAACTTGCATTCGAAACCTTGAAAGGTAAATTATTAACAGCTCCTATACTCTCTTATCCAGATTTTACCAAACCATTTGTTCTCACTTGTGATGCATCGAAATACGCCATCTCAGCAATCCTATCTCAAGGAGAAATAGGAAAAGACCGTCCCCTTGCATTTGCATCCCGTACTCTTAATAAAGCTGAAACAAATTATAGTACTACAGAAAAAGAATGTCTAGCAATAGTTTTTGGTACTAAAATGTTTAGACCTTACCTTTACGGAAATACCTTTACCATTGTCACAGACCATAAGCCCCTCCAATGGCTCTTTAACTGTAAGGATCCAGGATCCAGACTCGTTAGATGGAGACTAAAACTAGAGGAATATAATTACAATATAAAATATAAAAAAGGAAAAGTTAACTCTAATGCTGATGCTCTTTCAAGATACCCAGTTAATCCAGTTTCAGTTTATACAAATGAAATGAATCCAGAAACTCCTCAAGTTTCTGAACAAGGAACTATGAATATCGACAGAGATCTAGAAGAACTGCTAATTTCTCCACCTTCTTTCCGTTTAGATGAAATTCTCTCTGATACAGAAGAACGACTTAACTTACCTTCTTCAGAAGAAACTAACTTACCTTCTTCAGAACGAGGAAGATCTAATTTACCTTCTCCAGAACAAGAAGGACTTAACTTACCTTCTTCAGAAGAAATTAACTTACCTTCTTCAGAACGAGAAAGATTTAACTTACCTTCTCCAGAACAAGAAAGACTTAACTTACCTTCTTCAGAAGAAATTAACTTACCTTCTTCAGAACGAGAAAGATCCAACTTACCTTCTTCGGAACGAGAAAGATTCAACTTACCTTCTCCAGAACAAATTGACTTACCAAGTCGAGAATTGAGCCCACCTACTGATGATTATTCAACATTTCTCAAAGCAACATCTGAAAAAAATAGAAATTTTAATACACAAATTATAGAACATAATGAAAGTTTAATGAAATCTACCATAAAAACTATAATAATACCTACCTCAATAGACCTTGATGAATCTAATCCTTATATAGAAGAGATTTTAGGTAACCATGAAAATTCAAAAGAGATTGTAGAAACAGAACGGCAACTACATTCTTTCCAAATAATAGAATCCACAAATAAAACCTATCTTCTTCTTTTCACTAGAGTACATTATTTTGAGGAATCACGTTATGCTGAAATATTTAAAACTCTGGAAAACGCCAGAAATAGGTTGTTAATATTCGGAAATATAAACGAAATAGCAATTTCAGATTTTAAGAATCCTTTCGAAAAACATTCATATACTAAGATATATAATATGCTGATGTATCTTTTCCATAATACTGGCATAAAAATAAATATATATCATAATAACATAATTTATCCTTCACCTACCGAAATAAGAAAGATATTACGGGATAATCACGATATACCCATTGCAGGACATCTTGGTTCTGTCCGCATGCATAATAGAATAAAAGATATGTATTATTGGAAAGGTATGCGAAAAGATATAGAGACATATGTTAAAGCCTGCAAATCATGTCAAGAAAATAAAGCCCTAAGGAAAATAAACAGAGCGCCAATGCAAATAACCAGTACTTCTACTGCTCCCTGGCAACGTCTTAGCTTAGATATAGTAGGACCACTTCCAGAATCTGGAACAGCTAAATTAAAATATATTCTCACACTTCAAGACGATCTTACTAAATTTTCTGTGGCTTACCCAATTCGCAGTACAACTGCAGAAGAGACAAGCGAATGTCTTCTTCATTTTATTGCTATGTTCGGAATTCCTAAAATGATCCTTACCGATCAAGGAACAAATTTTACAGCAGAATTATTCAAAACAACTTGCAAATTTTTAAAAATTAAACAGTTGTGGTCGTCGCCTTACCACCCACAAACGCAAGGAGCGCTGGAAAGAAGTCACTCCACCCTGAAGGAATATCTGAAATCATATGTCAACGAAGGACAAACTGATTGGCCTCGTTACGTCTATACTGCAATGTTAGCTTATAATACCAGTGTGCATTGCACTACTCATTATACACCCTATGAGCTAATGTTTGCTCACAAGCCTTTTATTCCAAATTCTATTTTCGAAGAATCACCTGGAGCAACCTACCCAGAATATGTAAAGATGCTGCAAAACCGTCTTAAATACTCAAGAGAAAAGGCAATTCAAAATATACAAAATTCAAAAATCAATTCAAAAAGCTATTATGACTCTCACAGTAAACCACAGCAATATAAAGTAGGTGATTATGTTTACCTAAAGAACCATTTAAGAATGCGGAAGGCCTTATCTCCTGTATGGAAGGGACCTTATAAGATCGTGAAAATTCTTGGTAACAATACGTTATCACTATTAATTAATAGACGACATGTTACTCACCATTATGATCAAATAAAACTAGCTGATACATCTAGTAATACTACTAATTAAACTAGTTAGATATAAGTTTTAATTTTTACAGTTTATTTACATTCACTTTTATTTTTATTTTGATTATATTCAAGTTAAGGGTTAAATAATTTTAGCATCGGGTTAATTACGTAAATTAAAAATAATTAACATATTATAATATTTTCAGTGTATCCGCCCAACTGGAACAGGAATTCATCCAACGAATTTCCGCAAGCTCTGGCATTTATTTTGATTACTTAGGAAATGCAAAAATAATTGAAGGACAATTAAATGTTCTAATTCCAATAGATACATCTTTTATAAAACCACATATTGAAAACATAAATTCAGTAATTAATACAGCTAGAAACAACTGTAACCAAACCCCAGATAGCATAGAATGTTATAATATATTTGAACCATTAATATTTCGTTACAATAATATTTTAAAACAATTTTCTGCTGTTTCTCATCTATTAGATACAAAAAATAAACGTAGTGCCTGGTTTGCCGGCATTGGTTCAGTGATGAAACATATTTTCGGAACTCTAGACGAGGACGATGGTCTAGCTTTCAATAATGCAATAGAGTCTGTATTAAAAAACGAGGAGAAAATGTCATCATTAATTAAAGAAAATGTCTTAGTAACGAATTCTATAATTACCCGTTTTAATGAAACAATTTTAAAGGTCCAATTAAATGAATATCACTTAAATGAAGCGATTAATAAATTTTCTTCAGTAGTAGAAAATATATCTATTGCTACCGACAAAATTCAGTTACAGTTAAGTATAAATGAGTTATTTAGCAACCTTGAAATGTCCCTTCTTACCTTATCGTTTCAGTTAGAAGATATTATAAATGCCATAATGTTCAGCAGTCTCAATAAACTGCACCCGGCAATAATGACACCGACACAGCTTCATAAAGAGCTAGTCGATTCCTTTCGATATTTACCACAAGGACTCGAACTACCAGTCCCTCTTGAAATTAATATGATGCATATTATTATGAATATTTCCAAAGTATCATCTTATTTTATGAAACCACGACTAGTATTTGTATTGCAAATACCGCTAGTGACTAATAAATTATATAAATTATATCATAATATACCTTTACCTACACCGCATAATATTAAAAATCCAGAGACCTTCAGTCTGATAATCCCTAGTGCTAAATATATCGCAATAACGATTGATAAAAATCATTATTTTGATCTGGACAGTTTGAATAATTGTTTAATTGTAAATCATGAACATTTTATATGCGACGTTCCTAATGTATATTCAACTGATGCTAAGATTACTTGTGAAAGTGAATTATTATCAAAGGTTATTAATAAACTTCCCGACCAGTGTGAAACAAAATTTATATATGGTAAAGTTGATATTTGGAAAAACTTAAATAATAATAAATGGATATTTATTCAGTCTGAAAGTAGTAAAATAATAATAGAGTGTCAAAAATTGAAAATACATCATGAAAATATATTACTGGGAACAGGTGTTTTGAGCCTACCCCAATCCTGCGTTGGCTATAATAAAAACACAGTATTGATAGGAAAAATTAATAAGAGTATACATTCGGAAATAATTACCTTTGATTATAATATTATTAATGACACTTGTTGTAATAAGTATAAGTTAGATAAGGCTAAGTACAATGTGTCTCCTATTAATTTAGAAAAAATAGATTTGGATAATTTAACAGTTCAAAAAGAATCTTTAAAAAGAAAATTATTAGAAACTGAAATAGATACAGATATGCCTCATATAATTAAATATGGGACACATTATTCTATATTAACTATAATAATATTGGTTATTATTATTTTTGTCTTAGCTTATTTTATTAGTATTAAGATTATATACTATTATAAAAAATGTAATAAATCATTGGGCCTTAATATAGAATTAAAAGAAGAAAATAATCCTGATAATATTAACTTAGAGGAACAACCCTCTTATCCATCAATCAGATGTAACATTTAATTTTCATAAACTTCGGTTTAGGAAAGCCCGAAGTTTATTTTAACGGGGGAGGTGTTATACCCCTTGGCTGTATGGGTTATTGCTTGTTCATCTTATTCTATATGTAATATTATTAACTATTGTCATTTGTACTCTATATATAAGCCCTGTAATTAAAAGTTAGTTTAGTTCGAGAGTATCGTCGGTCCAGAGCACTAGCTCTTCAAATCCCATAAATATTGTAAAAGTAATTAAAGTGTTTTCAGTGATAAATAAATCTTTTTTTTAAAAAGGGTCTTATCCAGGGACTCATAACAGTTCGATATGTGAATGACGAATATCGCTTTTGACCAATCATGGTTAAAGTAATTTGTAAATATTATTATTTTAAATGAATAAGCAAAAGGAATTTTATAAATTTGTTGTGTTATGGTGTGATTAGTAAATGAATAAAATAATTCTATATTCTATTGTGTTGATAGCGTACCAGTATGTTTGTTTAGGATAGTAAACAAAATTTTGGATTCGCACTCCTGAAGATTCCTGAAGATTCATGTTCCATGGTACGCTACGAGGCTTGTATTATGGATACCAGATGGTTGATACACTACACATAATATATAACATTATATATATACATACAAATAAATGCCCCCAGCGGGACTCGAATCCGCGACCGCTGGCACAGCAAGTAAGGTTACTACAAACTGAGCCAAACGTATTGTCCGTTTATGATAATACATTTTGGCGTAAAGTAGAATATGGATAATAATATTTACTAACGTTTACTCCGCAAAACAGTGATTGAAGACGTGACTAACAAGTAACTCATATTATATATCAATTGAAAAAAAATATTATTTAGTTTTACTTACGATCCTTTCAGTTATATTTCCTATTCCTAAGATGATAAGTATCAACTGATTTGATAGTTTCAAAAATCTTAATGTTTAAAGCTGTGGTAGCTAACTAATTATTATGATCAGCCTCCTGTGGTTGCGGGTTCAACCCCCAAATTGAGTGCATATTAGGAACGCCTATTGTGCGTAGTAAAACATTAAAACCATGTAATTTTCCAAAATGGATCACAATTTATCTATGAAATTAAAAGAACCTTTTGGAAATTAGAGAGAAATTTCTTGAGTCGTTAGCTGCCAGTTGCCACCGCACATTGTTGATATAATGCTATAATAGTCCTTTGATATTGCGTACTAAGAAGATTGCCGTAGGTTTAGTGGCTAGCATTCCAATTTGGAATTGAAAAGTCTCTGATTAGCGTCTTAAGTCATGACAAGTATTTATGTATTAAGATTTTTTCCCTAGATAAGATTTTTTTTAAGCCATCGCTTCTGCTTCTGGTTTTTCTCGGTCGTGTCGAATTATTATACAATCGGACTTTCAAAGTAAAAGCAACACTGTGTACTTTTGTTTTCGGGCGCTCGTATGCTCTATAATATCTTCTGCGCTGTTTGGCTTATCTCAGTGAGACTGACGAGAAAGATGAAGATTTAAAAAGGCTACGAAACAGAATTATTTGTATTTAATGTAAAATACTGAAACACGGTGCTCTTCCTTAAAGCCAGCAGGTGGCGGATGATGGTACCTTTTATGTACGTACTGTTAAAAATAAAATAAAAAAATATTGTAAATAATTCATTTTAATATACGTATAGGTAACGACTCCTTTTTTTCATATCTCATTCGTAGGCTTCATTTACTTAGTTAATTTACAAAGTATTTTGCTCTTATGTTAAATAAACATATATATTTCTGTACAAATAGATTATAAAAAGAGATAAGGGCTCTTAAACAAAAAAACAACTTTTTGCCTTAATTCATATATTAGAATAGATAAATAAATGAAAAATATTTTGCTTTAAAATTACTTGACTATGAACGTTGCATTATTTCATATATCACTAGCGACTCAACCTCGCTTTGCTCGGGTTCGTCCCTAGGTTGATTCCCCTTTCTTTCTTCTTACACTTTCACCCCCTTAAGGAATGATTTTCGGGATAAAAACTGCTAAGCCCTTCTCAGTGTCTCAAACTATCTTTTTACCAAATTTTATCTAAATCGATTCAGTAGTTCTAGAAATTACTTCTTACAAACAAACTCACAAACATACAAACTTTACCTCTTTATCATATAGATTATATGTTTAAATATACAGTATATTTTTGTAAAAAAAACATTATAAACGACCATAAAGATCATATTTTATAGGTAAAATTAAACAGGAAAAATTGGAATTTATCAAATTGGCCTGTAAATGTGGATAACAAAAAATTTCTAAGCTCGTTTAATTCTTTGTGAAAAATATAAGGGCATAATTACGGTCACAATCCCGTGGTTAGTGAGGCAGGACAATTAGATTTTGACGGGCGCGTGATAAATGGTTAGCTTGGTTACATTCGAGACTAAAAAACTGAGAATCGCCATTTTATGTTTTATATGAATTCATTAAATCGCTAATTCAGTTTGGATGTACATAAAATGTTTGGATGTATATAAAATGTATGTATGACATTTAAAGTAATAAAATACTTTGATAAGTTAATATTACTGTATGAATTGTCCATATTTTCTAAACTATTAAAATTAGAATTGATAAATAATACATACGAGTACAAGAGTAATAATAAAAATTTATAATCATTTCAAAATAACTTATTTATTACAATAGATCTGACAATTATTGTAATATATCATTGGCGACTCTATGCTATTCTTGTTCTTTTAATAATTTATAAACTATGCGAGCCAGGTTATTATTAAAACGGTCGTTTTCTTAACCGCGAATTATCAAATTTCTTCCACTCGCCCTAGTATTATCACATAAGTCCAAATGTCTTGGGTTAACTCTAACTACAACCAAAGCAAAATGATCCAGAGCCGCCGCTTATAGAACTCTGATTGTATTATGTGATTAGAAGGAAAATAAAGTGATAGAGGTCTTATTAAAGTGGTAGTTAAAAGTTGAACGATTAAACGAAAATTGCGAAAGATTACAGGTTCCAAAGTAATTCGCAGATCAGTTATAATAACACGACTTCTAACTTTTTAAATGCAGCCATTAATAATATAATTATTGTAGTATTTTTAGTTTATCCAAGCCGTAGTGATTTCAAATATAAAGTTAAAAAATCATGGTATACGAAACAAAAAAGGTTAGCTGGTTTTATGACCAATTAATCCTTTTGTGAAATCAATAAAAACACCTTTAAAAGTAAATTTAAATGTTATATTGTAGAAAAAATATAGTGGAAGTTCAATTATTTTCTCGCTTCAATGCCTCGAATGAGCATTGGCATCGTCTTTGGCATCTAATAAAGTGACAGACAGGATAACATTATATGTTTTACACTATTTTTCGTGGGAAAAAAAAAACAAAAACAAAGGTGCTATTTTAATTTTTACATACATTACATATTTAGTTTTTTATTTTTCAAAAACATTGTATATATTTTTAAATGTTATATTTCAATTATAAAATAGTAAAATATATAATATAATGATGTATCTTGAATGGATAATATACATGTATATTTAATTAAATTCCTCATTCCTATTGTTTACATCGTCACATCATCATAAAAATTATAAATTAGCTTGACAATGTTTTAAAATAGTGAATAAATTTTAGAAGTTCAAAAATGTTCGCACGCTCGCCCGCTATCGGCTTTAACTCTCTAAATTAGTATTAAAACTAGATAACATAGATACTGCACTAATTAAATAAAGGATAGTATAAACTATTTTTTCACGTTAAATACTACAAATACCATATATATACATATGTATGAATTATATATAGTCATCACATATTGTTCTTATCAAAATCGCTGCCGCTTTTCATAATTTTGAATTTGCCGCGACTTTTTGCACTTTCTGCCCATAATTGTATACAATAAAAATAATAAAATAATAGTATGATTATACTGTCCGGTAGTTAATATTCGAATAAAAAATATTTCGAACAAATACATATAGCAGTGGCCATAACTGAGTCGATAAAAACTTTATGAATATTTTACTTAAAAAAATATTTTAATTGAAAAGTTTCTTTCTAATTTTCATATAAATTTGACTTTTAGATTTTTTTATTATAAATAGAAACAACAAATAGACAAATAAATCGAACCTGAGAACACTGTAATAGACAGTCAAGCACATTAAACACGATAGCTATCAAAAATTAGATAATACCCGCAAATAATATAGCATGATATCATCCAATCTCAAATTATACCCTAAATTAATTAATTCTGACACTCACAAAATTATGACCTTCACAATAAAAGACTCACAAACAGAACAATAATTTTCTATATTAAAGCAGAAAAAAACTTGTAATTAGGTAGGAAATATCGCCTGTACTTGACATTTAGATAACTCACGCGCAATGCATTTACCTCGACGAAGTAATTATAGCGCAAATGCGCTTCGTCTTTCTATGATGTTTTTGTTGAAGTATTAAGAGCTGTGTACAAGCACATCTAAGCTCGCTCTAAGTGTTCAGCTTATAAATATTTCTTAATGAAGAACATAAAGTAATTTAAAATACATAAAATATAACGAATCAAATAAATTTGAGACAATTTTTGGTAGAAACCAGCCATACTAATATTAAAACATCAAAAGAACAACTATAATAATATAAAGCATGGCCTAACCTGCTTCTATAACTTCACCTTCAGTTTATTGCCATACGAGATCCTACAGGAAGGTGTCAGTGCTTTTTACACCATAAGACATTTAATTACTTACGTCCAACTATGAATAATTCAGATACGCGCGCGCCGGAACGGTCACAGCGCGTTGCGACTAGCGGTCGTACAAGATTTGAAATTATGTGGCCATTTTTATTAGACACTAGTTATATTACCCTGCTCTGCTCTGTTGCGTGTTTCATTGTCTTGAGAATTAGAAAGTAGGGTTATAAATGTAATCTTTATAAGAATCTCGTTTGTCGTAACCAGGATTTTAGCTTGGTGACTAACTTTTGGTATAATTATATCAACTTAAGACGCGATTATCTTTGAAACTACCATATTATTTTACGAGTTTTGTTATAACTACAAAACCTTAGCTTAATTATAAATTATGAATTCTTTCGTGAGGTCGAGCAACAAAATTTTTATTATCGTCAAATGAATTTTGCACTACAATAAACAGAAAGAGATTCCATCAAAACCGGTACATGTCCTCCGGCGCTCATCATTTAGGTCGTGTAATTTAGTTTTGTTTCGAGTCCGCACTAGTCACATTTCGGAGCAAAATATTTGACATTCCGTCACCGCCCTCAAAAATAAATTATAGGGCTTGAATCCATGGTGAATGCATCTGACACATATTAAAAATGCAACAATCATTTGTGTATTATTATGAAATTATATAAAAATTTCATAACAAAAAAGGTAAAAGGTATAGGAGAAGCAAATTATCTTCTTAGAAACATTTTATTGGCTACTGCCAAAATGGTATATTTTAATTTTGTTACTGAGCTACTAGCCATAGTTTATCAATTTTTATATAGCATCTAATATAATAATCTATTTTATAAATATATTACAGTCGCTTTAAAAAAATCGAAGTTGTGACCAAGGTTTATTACCGCTATTGCTACAAAATATTATTATGAAAACTTTATAGAAATAACTCTAATAAAGGTATTATCTAATACTCGTTAGTTACAATATGCAGTGGGTAACTTTTTTTATTGATGCATATTACAACTACGTAAAAAATCACTACACCACAATAACCTAAAAACTGTAATTATAATAATGGTAAAATTATACGATTATTTTAACCGTTTTACAAGTATCTTAAAATCATTTCATACCTCTGATATATTTTAACATATTCATTTAGTAAAAATTAGAAATCTGAATAAGATTGTCTTAGCATATGAACCCTCGTCCCCATATCTCAAGTCGGTCCCCTCGGCGACGACGACAGATTTGCATAATAACTGCCTACACTCGCCCGCCCTAGGGAGAATTGTCCACTTTTTTCGACAAATTCCATTCTTTGAACAAGATTACTCGAATACTTGGTGGATTTACACAGGAATGTTTGATTGGATTTAAAATTACCTGCGACATTTTTAAAGGGAGTTTCTATGAATAAATAGAACTGTTTTTCTTTTATGTTTTCATTTTACGCTAATAATTATATCTAACAATATTTCTTTATACATAAAGTTCAAAAAATTCATTTAAAAAATCTTTGATCGCATTAATATTACAAATGCGACAATTTTCATGTATGTTTGTTACACAATCACGCCAGAACAGCTGAATTAATCTAGATGAAACTTGGCACAGAAATATATTATAGTCTGAAATAACACATAGATTACTTCTCATCCCGAAAAAAGTGCGGTTCCCGTAGGATAGATTTCTTTTTTTCCCTAGGAATGAACCCGAACGAAGCAAGGATGAGTCGCTAATTTAGTTATAAAACGAACTTCCCGAAAATTAACCAATATAAAAAATCACTGTTAACTTTGTATTAAAATTGAGATCTAGATCAAACTACATATTTCAAAGTTGATATTAAAGTAAAAATCTCGTCTACAGTAATTTACAATTAAGATGCCTTACAACATTACCTTTTGTAACTGCATTCGTGCTCTTTATCTAATTTGCGATCACGTTTGTGAAACGCACCAGAATTAATAGGCGTAGAAACAAGTATTGACAAAAGTGGCCGGTAGGTACTGTAGTGTAATCACTTAATAATGTAATAAAAAGACTCTTTCCGTCACGAAATGATGCCGTTACATCTAAATAAAGCATAATTCATACATTTAAAGCGCATGTGTTGATCATAGATGGAAAAAATGGTTTATTTTAATGATTTTGTTATTATACGTATATTTTTTCAATTATTATTATATATTACATGATTTAGTACTGCTTGTGAACTGCTTAGCAAATATATTTTGCAACTTGATGTACTAAGCTTTGATTGATAGAAAGAAACGTGCAAGTATTCCTCCAGCTCATTTCACATTAACTATTCAAAAAAATCTTTTATCTATTGCTCCTTTACAATTTAAAGAAGATTATAATAGAACAAAACAAATAAAAACACATTTGTATTTTGTTTTATTAAATATATGTACCAATAACAAATTTTGTAAGAGATAGTGGTTCTTTTTATTATCTCATTACGCCTTCTACCACGTAGATAGAGGAATAGGTACAAATAAAAATTTTCTCACATACAAACCAAACATTTGTTTGAAAAATACAAACATTTCACTATACGAATATCAAATAGACGATCTCCATAATAAGATACATTGCCAGTGTTAACACTATCTTTGCGCAGTACCATGCAATACATCAGTTAACGAAGGAATTGTAAGGCAATCTTTTTTATTAGTCATCATCATCATAACCTTAATTTAAAGGAAAAAATGTCTTAATCATGTCCAGTTTTAGTGAGAGCTTTGTTTAATTGCCACACGACTGCAACAGATTTTGCAACCTCCTAGACCGTTGAGGCGCGCGACCACCAAACCGTGACCACTGACACTTACATGAAATCACATACTTTATAAAACATCACAAATTATTAAACTATCCCTATCACTTGCTAATACGGTTGAAAATTCTTTAACTCGTATCAAAGACACTACAAAGGAAACATTGCGAAGACTGTCAGCTCCAACGCACATAATGTACAGACTGTTGATATAACTGACAATTTCGAGGAGACTTTTTGTAGCGCTGGCCATATGTAGTGCTATTTCGCTACTCTTGGTATTATTACCTTACATACGGATGTTACGCTTGGTGATTTCGTCGTTTACTTCGCTGGCCAATAGGCAATGCAATACAGTGATTACAGGAGACAATGGAAGCTGGGTATATAAAGTATATGCCTCTTTATAAAGGTTTTCTTTGTAATTTTCCGGTAGGTGGACACAACAATAGACGCGTGGAAATAAACAACTGAGCACGCATTGTCTAAAAAGATGAAGAGATAGGTTCAATTACACAGCTCACATCTAGTAGGTACATTGACATGCTATTTCGGAATGGTAGGCTTCGAAATTCGATGGTACCACGATAGTTGTATATTTTACCGATTTCAAAAAATAGAGGATACTCAATAAGGGTATAATATGTTTTTTTTTGGCTAACTAATTTGTTTTGATTTGTGACTCGTTTTTTAAGGTTAGAGCTCAATATTCACCAATAAATAAGTCTAAGAACAGAATAATTACTTTGAAAGTGATTTTTAATCAGTGTAGCTTAGATAATAATTATTTAGACTGATATTACATACACTTGTTAAATATTACAATAATATTATGAAAAACTTAATTAGCTACTTTTGTTTAGATATCTAGTTTTATTACTGATAGAAGATGTAGCGCATGAAATTCGATCCCCTCTTACAAATAGAAATATAATTAAATTGGCATACAATGAGGTCGAGTTTCATTCCGACCTTTTAAATTTTAGGAACAGCAATGAAATAAATATTAATGACTTAACCAATAAAACCTTTATCCACGCACAATTTGTGTTTCTTTCGATTTACATCTATGAAAACTTTAATTGCTTCTATTCGAGTCATGTTATGTATACGAATAAATCGATTTATTTGAAGCTACGGGGCAAAGAGCAAGAAATAATATAAAAAAAATACTATACACAATTTTATATTGTGGAGCCATTATATATTATATGTTATGTAAAACTAACGTAACATATGTATGTATAAATATATAAATTTACTTTTAATGGCAATATTTATAAGTTATTCTAAGCAAAGTGATACAGCCAACCCCAAAAACATAAAAATTGACGACCATCATCGAAATTTAGGAACCAGTTAAAAGCAATTCAAATTAATGGATTTGTCATCGTTATTAATTTTATAGGAATTAATACGCGAGCGGCGAACGCAAAGAGGCATTTTTTGAACAAAATTGACATTTAATGGACTACAGACGACGTATAGAGCGGTGACGGAGAATTGATTGACAAATTGCGTGACGAATCCGAAATGGGTGGATTTCTTCTCTGTGTATCAGTTGTTAAACTCGCGCTTTTGGACGAGGCCACTAAATGTGAAGGTGGGTCGTAGATGAAGAAGTTGTTCTTCTAAGCATTCCTCAGCGTATTTTGAAGTGTATTAGGCATACTACAGCGAAGTTTTTTTTAAATATAGCATTTGAAAATATCAGATATCAGAAGCAAACAAAAATGATCGTAATACTTCTTATTTTATAATTTTCATTAATTATTAAAAATAAATCAGTTAAGAAAGTTATAGTGAAAAATGTTTATTTGTAAAATAAATAATATTACACATTTCCAAATAATTAGGTGCAGTTTTAAATATTTTAGATACGTACTGTGACTGGCTGATCGCTTTTTTATTGGCCACATTGGAAGTTGTAAAAGTTGTAGCTAACAGCTTCAAGTTCTCACGACAGATCGCTCTGATGGCTGACTTGTTCATTATTAGTAAATCGGTTTTATTGAAATATTTCTATCGGATGCCGCCTTTGATCGTGTTGTGTCAATTTCGTATAATCGATGCATCGGCTCCATTTACTAGTAGAAAGAGTGACTATAGCGAGTAATTAGTACTGTCTATTCGATTTTAATCGATCTTTTTTGGTACTGAAACAAATTCTGTCATATTTTAAAGTTCCTCTGCTGAATTGTTGTTATTTGGCAATTTATTTTCTTATTAAAATTAGCACACATATGTATAATTTAACACCTTATATGGTAATTCTAAAATATTGTGACGGTAAAATATTGAATATTTTTATTATACTACTCATATTCTCGATCGTCTTCTTAAAATGATGGCCAAAAAGGCATCTCAATGCAATTATAAAATCTAATAGTGATACTTTATTATAATACATGACAATTTCGACATTGACATACCAACATCCGCTACCAAAATCTACCTTTTAATTTATTTAATACGCGTCTCTAATTATAGACAATCATAAAAGAACGTGACGCCTCTGACATACGAGGTAATCTTTTGTACTCCCATCATGGATTGTCAGACGTGTTTTGCTCTAGGTAACCTTTCAATAACAACTCTAAGATGACCCCCAACTCCCTTAAAAATGTTCTCAAGATTACCTTATTTTGTAGTCGAAGAAGTTTAATATACAGTGGTTCTCGATGCTATTGTCGAAGAACTGTAATCAGTCGTAATAACAGAACTGATAATCATGATTTTCGTCATTATTTTTTTGTTAATAATATTTTTCGATGTTTTTTCGATCAATGTCAAAGATCGTTGGTATTGACATTATATAAAAATAATTATTTCGTCCTTCATAAAAACGATTACGCGAATCCTGTTTGGTATTTTTTTTATTGCCTAAATGACTGTATATAATTACATTGTGACAAATTATACTATTTCATCACGGATCTTGGTTTTTTGTTTATTAATTAAAATTTTATAATTGTTTACTTTAATATTTTCTTTCAATTAATTGAAATACTTAGAAAAAAATTGCTAAAAACCGAGTTAGGGGGATGTAAGAAGTGAAATAGAACATATCTAGATTTTTTCAAATTATTTGTTTCTCTGTCTGTTTGTCTGTTTGTACGGGTTAATCTTCAAAACTGTAAAACCGACTTAAATAAAATTTTGTACGGTGGGACCTTATATCCCCGGTCAACATTTTAGATACTTTTCATCCCGGAAAATTCAAGAGTTCCAGTGGGATAGTTAAAAAAACTATAGTAACTTATACAGCTTAATGAAACTTTACAGTATGGATTTTAATGAAACTTTACAGTACCTAATATAGTTCATACATCAGAATAAAAAATAGGCTTCTTTTTATTCGGAAAAATGTACGATTCGAGGATAGATTTGTTTTTGTTTGTCTAGAGGCGAGCCCGAGCGAAGCGAGGGTGTGCCGCTAGTATACAATATTTTTTATGAATTCCAATTCTCTGTCTTATTCAGAGAGATATGTAGATTTCCTAACGATGTTTTCCTTCACTGTAAGGCAAGTGGTGGTAGTAATCATATTGATGATGATTCACACATGAGAATATTTGAGTTGCGAGATCCGGAATTTGTACCTGCTTCTGCTTTGTTTAACGAAGCAGATGCGCTACCACTGGGCTACCAATTCCACAGCCAGGATAACTATATTATCTTTTAATCTTTTATCTATATATAGAATATGAAATGTGTTATCTCTCGCTATATGTATGTTGCACTCTGTAGTTATTCGTCAACAATTGCAGAACAGTATTCTAAATACCTTTTATTAAGAATACTGTTCTGCAATTGTTGACGAATAAAGTCTCTAATATCTCATATGTAATGATGTGAAATTGAAATGCAAATCTACAAGCCATAATATATATAACTTATAAAAGCATCAATATTGTACCCATAAAACCCATTATACCTATCGCTCTAGTTGAGTTGATAAATTAAACGAAAATATTGAATAATGGAAACTACTCAAATAAGTAATCCTACAGCTAACTAATTACATCCTCAATAGTATTACAAGAATAACACAATATCTACAAAATATTTACCTATATGTCTGTATGTGATTGTGTATTTGTTAGCTTAAAACTCGGGAACTATTGGTACGATTTATACAAGTTTTTTAATAAAATAGTAAGACTATTTAGTTCATTTTTTTGCAAAAATTCACTGAATCTGTGATGTTCGATGTAGTAAGTGAAGTCGCAAAGATGAGATCCTAGTACCATCTAGAAGTACAGTTTAAAATGAATTCCCTATTACCTAATGCCTACATATTCGTCCAAAAAGTTTTTTTTCATTATTAGCATAAATTAAGCCAAGTGTACTGAAAATTTGCTATGTCACATTGTGATTTATTTCACCAAACGTCAAGACCGTGTGGCCTAATGGATAAGGCGTCGGACTTCGGATCCGAAGATTGCAGGTTCGAGTCCTGTCACGGTCGAATTTCTAAATTCTTTATTTTTTTTTAATTATAGTTTATTGAGACTTATTATTTCTGAAATACTACAATTTATATGTATTATTTTTATATATTATTTTATATGAAATTCGAGCTACAAAGAATAAGTTAAGTAATTAACCATTCCATTTAGTATCTATAACAGCGGTTCTATATTTGTATTAATTTCTTTTTTTTTAATAAGTAAAATAGTTAATTATTATGGAATATTATGATGTATTAAAGAGCTTATTATAAACTCTTCATAAGAAAGTTTATGGATATCTATGTCGTATCTACTATTTATTATGCGGCGGCCTTAACTATTTAGACATTGACAAATATTTATAATAATTTTCTCCTGACTAATTTCACAGCGGTTAATAACATTTAGTGATGAGTGAAACATGTTTACCACTTGCCTTACGGTGAAGAAAAATATCGCCAGAAAACCTGCATATCTGAGAGAACCTAGTAAGTTTTCGTAAGACATGTAAAGTCCGTCAACCCGCAGTTGAAAAGCGTGGTGGACTATGACCTTATCCTCTTCATATTGATAGACCTGTGTTCAGCAGTGGGACGTTAAAAATGGCTGAACACTAATAACTTAGTTTTTTTTTGAAAGATATGAATAAGCAGCTATATCTTTCATATTTCTCTGAAATGTGTACCTATAACCTACAATTTCGATAAATATTTTTTTCTAAATGATTTTTTTTTATTTACCACTCTAAATCATAACTATTTATTTACTAGTGACCTAACCTCGCTTCGCTCGGGAACGTCCATAGGAACGTTTTATTCTTATTAGCGGAACCCTTATTCTTTTTCTAAAATAAAAGTAGCCTAAGTTACTCCTTTTAACATCAGCTATCTGTCAGTGAAAGTCCTGTCAAACTCAGTTAGATAAATAAACAAAAAATGTTTTTTTCTTATAAGTACCACATATAATATCAATCTATGCATATTGTAAAAAGCTTTTATTTCGACATTACAAACAGATATTTTAATTATATATATATATATATATATATATATATATATATATATATATATATATATATATATATATATATAGATAATTAAAATTGAATTGAATATATATATATATATATTAATATATATATATATATATCACCCGCTATTTTAAGTGAAGGACATTTTATTATATCATCTATACAGATGACATAATAATATGTCCATCACTTAAAAATATAAGGCCAGCAGAGCTTGAAGAAGACAACTGTAAATTACGAATTACATAAGAATATTTGCATCTAAGATATCGATTTAAGCATAACCTGAGAGACATTACATCTCAATGTATGCAATATTTATCTATCATTTATAATAGAACATATGCATGGCATGTAATTGTTGCTTATAAATAACAAGAGTTTGTAGGAGGTGGCTATCGCGTTCAGAACAATCGCTATTGTGGTTCGCTGCCGCCGGCAAGTAGTGCGGTTCGATGCTTAGTTGAGTTACGAGCTGGATTTGAATGCTAAGTATACAGTAATGACAATCATTGTATTTATATTATACATTCTGCTTTGGTATTTCAAACAATACCTGTGATAATTTTAATTAGTTATTTCTATTATATAATAAATTATGTTGAATAGAATAGTATTATTGAAATTCTTCGTAATTTATTTGTGGAATTTAAACGTGTTTCAATTAAGTTTATTTATAAATTCCGGGTGATTATAATAAATTTAAAAGCATTTTGTTTTATAAATGATAAAATTTATAAAGACGTTTGGATGTTTTTTTTAATATCTGTAAAATTTTAAACAGATTTGGATAAAACTTTTCATACAGCTAAGCTCAAGTGTACTATACAGAGTGATGTGTGTACTATACAGAGTGATGTGTGTACTATACAGTACCTTAAATATTTAAGTTATCAAGGTTTAGGTACTCAAAGGAGACATTACTTTATTTAAAAAAATAATAATAACTGCAGTCCGACTGGATGGGTACCACCCCCTTATCTATTTCTGCCGCCAAGCAACAATGACTGCATTGTTGTGTTCCGGTTTGAAGGATAAGGTAGCCAGCGCAATTACAGGCAAGAGGCATATCATCTTAGTCCTCACAGTGACAACGCACCTGTGGTTCTGCATTTTTGTTGCTTAAAACCTAAGTGCATGAACTGTAGGTGTTATGGGCGACAGGTACTACTTTCCATCAGGTGGTCTGTCTGCTCGTTTGTCATTGAATCCCATAAAAAAAAAAAAAAAATTACCGTCATAATATATGTATGATATTTTTATTATCCTACTAATATTATAAATGTAAAAGTTTGTAAGGATGGATGGATATAACGACTTAACGGATCTGGATGAAATTTGGCACGAAGAGGTTAATTTTTTTAGAATAGAACATACGTTACTTTTTATCCTGGAGAAATGTACGGTTCCCGTGGGATAGATTTGTTTTTGTCTAGGGACGAACGCGAAGCGAAGCGAGGGTGAGTAGCTAGTGATACACAATAAGTTCCTATAGTAATTATAAATGCCGTTGGAATTCTCATTCTAAACTTATTAATAGATGTCACTAAACAAGAACAGTGTGTCTATAAATTAATGCTAGTCTTTACAATTTTAACGTAGGTTACTTTTAAGTTTTATTTCCATTTATCGTTATCCCGATAAAGAAAACAGGACATTTCGTGAACTTTCACATAATTGCTGTAAGAATTTGCTTAAGAATGTTTGAGTCAAGTGAGGGCAAGTCGCTAGTGTTTATATAAGATATAATTTTACATAGTAGTTTAATAATAAAACTATCTATAAGTATATAATATATATTATATAATTAAGTATTAATAAGAAAAATCTTTAAACTTATTTTTTTATATACTTAATGAATGTTTGGTTTTAAATAGTATTAACGAGACCTGATATCTATGAACTTTGGCCGAGCTGCGAATAAATCCAAGCCTATCTTAAGCCCTAAGCACATGGTGAAAGTTCGCATTCGCACTCGCCTCGAGGCTACGACCTACGCTGATCGTCTTATTCTGAAGAAATGGTAATATAATATAACGTAAAAATATATAATAAATACATATTAAATTTTAAACTAAAAACAAAAATTAAGGTACCTAATATATAGTAATTCAGATCTACTACGTAATATACTTTGCTAGGTCAAGAGTACTTAGGCCATGCATCTATCAGAATGCCATATAATTTTTTATCTAGATGTATTATTCTTCTAATTTGCGTTATAACGAAATTTTAAAATCTAAATAAATATTATTGATAATTTATTATAGAAGGAATGGCTTAGTTTATTCGAAATTATTTAACCTCAAAAATCACAAATAGACCTCAAGATAAGTATATTGTACTTTATTATTCAATATGTTACATAAAAGTAATATCTTTTCAAAATCGACACCTTTATTCAGAATAAGTGCACTAAGTACATCACCCACAAGCGCAGTGGACAAGCGATAGGCTATTAACGATTTATTGCCAACAGATTGCTATCATTACGTCTGCCTGTGGATTATGTTGTTTGAATACGTTATTAGGACTCTCTAGTTCTAATGATTATATTACTATAATTTTAACTAGGACCTTATATTTCACGTTAAATTTTCTTATCTTCTTTTTCTACTTTAGAATAAATCAATAAAAAAATCACTATTAAGGATGAAAAAACATAAAGATGCATCAAACCTACCACAGTGATATTCTGTTTGCTACTATATACAATGTATAGACCGAACTATCAACATGGCCAATTTCTTTTTACAATAACAAATGCCTCTTCATTAATATAATTACTATACTAGACTATAATAAAAGAAAAATATAATAATAATAGCATATTTTTTGGTTGAAGTAAAGCACAAACACAAAGCTTAACCTAGCGTATCAGAATTTACGCCAGCAAAATGCACCGTTCGTTTGAAAGCTCATGAATATTAATTAAGCTCATTTGTCAAAAGGTATGTAGAAATACTTTGTTTAGTGAAATTAGTGATAAAACCATAATATTAATGCGTTAAAAATAATAATGGTTCTACTAAAAATATATAAATCGCGAAAACAATGGAGCTAAAGTTTACGTAACGATAAAAACGCAAATAAACGTAGGCCGATGTAACATTTTGGCTCTTATACAAATTATATTGTTATTGTTTAAGATCCCGTTAGTCATCTGCTTAGATTATGAAAAAAGATTAGTTTTAACCAAAATATATTACACAAATAAAAGTCCTTCGCTTCGGATTTTTAATTATTAATACCTAATATAAATATTGCATAAAAATAATAAAGAAACACTAACAGACGTTGGGATGAAATAGGGCAAACTTTTTATGAACCCTATTCACTACGTGAAGGTCACGGTTTCGAATATGGGAAGATTCTAATAATGTTAAAGAATTCAACAAAGCACAGTACTTTACTGATAAAAAAATGAAGATGACTGTACATTATACGGGCAAAGAAATATTACTTGAGACAACAATAAAAATAATTGAATTTTCTTCAATGCTCAAAAATATCATTCAAACAGGTATTTAAAGTTAAGGCACAAAACATAATAAAAAATAAATAATTGACTTTAGTATCAGATATAATAAAAACCCAAAGTACACCATTATTTATCGTATAAATAAATAATAATTGAGAAACAGAAAACTCAATAAGCTGAGTTCATCCTTCCTAAGTTGATATCAGCACTTCTTTTAATTGCGGTCCGATGAAGCGGGACTAATGCCGCCCTAAAACTTCGACTCTACTGGGGTCGATCAATAAAAGTTAAGTGACTGTCGTACTTTGCCGAATTTTCCTCTTCGACCCCTCTAACACATGATCTAGCTTATTTTTTCTTAAGGGTTAAATAGAAGAACCAACAATAAAATTTATTTTTATATGTATTTCTACAATATTTTTTTTTGGTTTTACTTAAATGGGTGTATAAGAGGGCATAAAAGTTAATAAATCGTATATTACAGTGAATGATGACGGTTTTCATTTAGATTTTCTAAATTTATATATAAAAATACAAAATACAAAGGATTTCAAATTAATATTAATCGAACTCATCTTACTAATAAAATAAATGTGAAAGTTTAGATGGATGTTTGCATGTTTGTTACTCAATCACGCCAAAACAGCTGAACCAATCTGGATGATATTTGGCACAGAGAGTATAGTCTGTAATAGCGTATATTATCCCGAATATATGCTACATTATCCCGAAAAATGTACAATTCCTGTGAGATAGATTTGTTTTGTTTTTCTAGTAAAATAATAAGAGACTATTCAAGGTCAAAAGAACACAGAAGACAGAGCAGCTACTATAATATAAAGACACGAGTTCTCTATAATTGCAATAAGACACGTTAAGTAAAATAACAAACCAATAACCATTTTGAAAATAAAATAATTGCATGATTAGTATGAATTTGACTTTTTAGGTTTTCGTAGCCTCAAAGCAAAAACTTATGAGTTCATCATCCTCAAGTCCGTATATCACAGCTATTTGATATAACGCCTTTAAACGTAAAATTTTTACGATGCGCGCGCACACCGACAGCCAAAAAGCGACATGTTGAAGTTAGCTGAAAGCGACATGATGAAGTTAACTGCACTCCTTTTACACACAGAGAGTTGTGATTTACGGAATGAAATCTGTAGCTATTTTTGTTCTGTTACGCCAAAGAAGCATAACTACTTGCATGCCTACATAAGTACACACACACGTTTTCTGTTTAATATATTTATATTACGTACTAGAATCCATGGCACATTGCTAGTTGTATTTTAAATTTTTTGCAAGAATTTTCTCACGCTCTTTCTATCAATCATTACTTTTGCAGTCCAATATGTATATTTTATGTTAAGGTCAATACCATTCGTGATATTTTTCCAAACTTTTATGTTTTATTAAATGTATTGATTACGTATTTGACCGTGGCTAAATTTTCAAATGCTAAGTCCTCTTAAACCCAATAAAATGTTAAGGTTTATTGTTATTATATTTTTATTTATTTAACAAATTTAATTTAGAATATTAAAAACAATTATCAGTTTCAATAGATATATTCGTAAGATTTTTTTTTCATCTAACTCAGTATATCAACGATTAAAATTTAACTCAATAATAATAAAGGAGCTTTAAGCTTAATTTTTGATCTAGCTAAAGATGGTACCGGTTTACCGGTGGTAGGACTCTGTCAAGCCTGAGGAGTCCGACTGGATGGGTACCAGCCCCTTATCTATTTCTGCCGCCAAGCAACAATGATTGCATTGTTGTGTTCCGGTACGAAGAATAAGGTAGCCAGCACAATTACAGGCAAGAGGCATATCATCTTAGTCCTCACAGTGACAACGCACCTGTGGTTCTACATTTTTGTTACTTAAAACCTAGGTTCATGAACCGTAGTTGTTATGGGCGACAGGTGCTGCTTTCCATCAGGTAGTCTGTCTGCTCGTTTGTCACTGAATGTCATAAAAAAAAAAAAATTAAAGCATGATTCTCCATATAGCTTTGCACACGATATTATGATATTCTTAGTAAAACCATTTAAAGTAAACCTCGTTTATATATCACAATGGGCAACTCATATAACAATCCATAAGTTCTATTAAATCCAAGACAATTTTAGCTTTCTAAATGTAATATTTCGGTAAGTTTTATAATCCGTCATACAAAAATAGGTATAGAAACATTAGGTATTAGGTACATTTCACCTAAAAACGTTTAAAATATTCTTGAGCATGGGAAATAATAAACATATGGATACATATGATAACAGGTAAAGAAAATTTATGATTTTTTTTAACTAAATGAATACGTACCTACCATAATTGTTAAAAGAAATAGGTATTCTACGTCATAGAAATTGACTTTTATTACATACTAGCGACTCACCCTCGCTTCGCTCGGGTTCGTCCCTCGGTACCTTTTCATTTTTTTAAGCGGAACCCTAATTCATTTTCTAAAATTAAAGTAGCCTAAGTTATAACACCAGCTATCTAAGTGTCTAAGTCTAAGCCAGTAAAAGTCCCGTGAATATCGATCCAGCCGTTTCGGAGATTAGCCGCAATAAACAGACAGACAGACAGACAAAAAATTTTACGGAACTCTTGATGTGCGAGTCAAAATCATACTCACACATCAAATTATATATTAGTTATAACATAAAACCAAAAACTTTTTTTATAGTCTGAACGCAGGTGAACCACGAGTTCTGTTAGTAATTATTTAATTCAGTTCATTTGAAAATTCATTTTCAATGTACTCGAAAGTCGTAGCAGACATAAGAACAGGTATTGCGAGTGTACCTTAAGAGATAGACATATTATAATGTTGCAGATTTTTCTACTGGCCTTTTCAAGACCTACAATTTTTTATACATTGTTTTGAAGTATATCTTAAGATTTAGCCAGCGGAAGGTTTCTAAAAGGACAACTCGATAAAACCAGTTATTGTGATTTCATGTGGTAAAGAAAGATTTTCCTGAAGTAAAAGTTTTCCTAAATGTTGACCCGAGTAATAAGTTATCATTTCACCAAATTTCGTTGAAATCGATTCATTGATTTTTGCGTGAAACTCACATACACAAAAGACAAACAGACGTACAGACAAACAGACATACAGAAAAAAAAACTATTGTTTTGGGGTCTATATTGTATACAAAATACGTTACAGTCGTTGTTTTTAAAAAATATTTCATGAACAGATTTCGCCAAGTTACTGTTTTATTATTGTACAAATCTATTCCACGGGAACTGTACATTTTTCCGGGATAAAAGTAGCCTTTTTATTATTTTGATGTATGAACTATATTATTGTAAAGTTTTATTAAAATCCAATCAGTAGTTTTTGCGTATTAAGCTATATAAGTTACTATAGTTTTTTAACTATCCTACGGGAACTCTTTAATTTTTCGGGATAAAAAGTATCTAAGATGTTGACCGAAGATATAAGGTACCACCATGCAAAATTTTATTTAAATCGATTCAGCAGATTCGGAGATTAGCCCGTACAAACAGACAAACAGAGAAACAAAAAAAATGAAAAAAATCTGGATTTGTTCTAATGCTCTTCTTACATCCCCGACTCGGTTTTTAACATTTTTTTTCTATGTACAGACATTCGACCTCAACAGTTTTATTATAGTATAGATAAGAATAACAGAAAATGTAATACCAGGTATAGTTTACAAATGAGACAAACATCAAATGGTAGTCGTAGCTGTAATGAAATCTCAGAACTTCACCGGAAGATCGTAGAGTGTCCGGTATTTGAGAGCACTTCCGCGCCTGCTTCACATTCCTGTCACGTCACTCCCCTCTCGAGATGAATAGGTATATCTATAACTGGACTCAAGAATGTGTGGTATTGAATCCTTATCAAGATTGCCACTTGACGATAATAGAAAGGATGGCATAGAAGTTATTTATTAATTAGCTATTTTATTTATTAAATAGCTGTGTATTACACAACTTGTTTCTATAGTTGTACATACTATTTTTTATTACACTCTCAATTCACACAAACTGTCTTATTTATTGTAAACTAGTTACTCACCCTCATTTCGCTTCAGGGTCACTAGACAAAAACAAATCTATCCCGTACAATTTTCCGGGATGATATATAGCCTATCCTCAATAAACGGGCTGTCTAATGCAAAAAGAATTTTTCAAATAAGATTAGTAATTCCTGAGATTAGCACATTTAAACAAAAAACAAACTCTTTCTCTTCATAATATTAGTATAGATAGGTAATTTCTGTCCTTTTTTCTTAGAGTAATTATTTCTATCGAGTACTTATTTCGATTGAAAAGACAATCCTTTAAAGGTAAGATGGACCGACAGCTAGATGCCATAGGCCTACCGATAAGATCCCAAGCCCTTTCTCTAAGCATGGAACCCTTAAAAGAACTACTTCAGGTTACAATTTATTATGACCTTTTAAAGAAATAATACTTAACTACATGTTATAATAAAAGCAGAGTTATTCACTTTATCATATATTCACAACGAGTGCAGAACCTTAGAACGGTCTTTGCTTACATATCATGCAATATATCGTCTAACATAAAGTTATCTCTACGAAATCAGTATCTATACACATATAAACGTGAGAGCTTCCACACAATTTAACACGACACAAGGAAAGTGTAAGAAAAACCCGATATTCCCTGTCACTGAGTAAATCGAGTCAGGTGGAAAAGGCCAACACTACAAGTTCGTCTCGTCTTGTATATGAGCGGAAAGCGATTTGGTTTAATTCTAATTTAGCTATATTTTCTTCAATTTCGACAATATTAAAAATAGTAACTTACATATTCATATTAAAAAACCATAAGATATTGACTATCATATGTTTCCACGTTGATTTTTATTATTTCATTTATGACTTTTAGAACCTAAACAATTTGCTCATAATGTAATATTCGAATGATGATTTTCTTTTACTACGTAGTATTATAAATGTGACTTTTTTATACAGTGTTAATACTACTATTCTTTCACCCAATAAAAATAACAAAATTTCGACATAATATTTAGCTTGTAAAATAAAATTATTGAGCTATAGAGTAACATACACATATGGACTATTTTTTGTTGTGATATAATTTATGTAACAGTTCTTGTGAGATAGTCTTGTATTGCAATCTAATATATAAAAATCTCGTGTCACGGTGTTCGTGGTCGCACTCCTCCGAAACGGCTCGACCAATTTTAATGTTTTTTTTTGTATATTTGGTAGATATGAGAATAGGTCGTAAAGTATTTTTCACCCTCCTACCCCCACCCCCCATTTTTTAATCTCGATTTTAGATTTTTTATGAACAATATTATATAGGTAAATACATAGCGCTGTATAACATAAAGCCGAAGAGTTTTTTTTGTATATTGAACGCGAGTGAAGTAGCGGGTTCTATTAGCATTATATGTATATAATATCATGTTTATTACAATCATTAGCAAAATAATTATACAAATATTTTATCACTATGACCACACCGTAAATAAACTCAAGACATGTCCTTCAGACATTAAGCGATGGGGTGGAGAGGACACGCCAGGGCCGGATTCCGCTAACATATTGCTATATAAATTACCACCATATTTGTTACGTACGTGACTCGTTTGACACTTGTTAGGATTATTTTTATTTTCCTTGCCTCAGGTGAAAAGAGTAATGGAGTAAATGGTAGATATTTTTCTCTTTAATTTTTCGTAATAAAGAAAACGACCGAATACAATCTTTAAATTCATATCAAAATTTATGTTTGGATGTAAAGTTTGAACAGTACTTATTTAAGTATCTGCCTAAAAAAATGTGAAGCAGTGACTAATTTTAATTACTGTATTTGGCAGAAGAATTTGATATTTGAAAAAATATTACTATATCTTTTTATATTTATTTATACATTTTTGTATCTGTTTATGTTTTAAGACATTTTCAGAACAAATAGGACGTGTTCATATGTCCACATACATACATACATATATACATAGGCACCTAATTTCATTCTTATAACCTTAATATACTGATTATAATTCACCATCTGATGAACATCACAGAAACGAAGGAACCAACAACACTTAAAACCAATAAAATAAACAATCCAGTTGAAGCTATCGTATTAACCATTACCTTCAAGAATTTCCCTCAAACAATCAAAACTTGGCAACAAATCAAACATCGTATAATCTTTCGTGAAACTTCCAGAAACTTCCAGAAACGGCCAGAAAACATAACCATTAATTATAATTACTCAGTCCGTCCCGCTTGGGACATATGGCGTGACATCGGGAATTCGCCGCGTGCGCTGAGAAAGGTAATTACAAACGCTTGATAGACGGACCGACCCTTTTCTTGTTTATAGCTATATTCATTTATATTCGATTAATGATTTTCCTTTCTTGATAGTTTCTTTAGTTTACTTCAACTCGATATTCGATTTACTGGTGACATTGGTTGTTTTAAATCTAATTTATATTTTACTATCTCGTCTATGGGTTTGTATGTACTTATAGTTTATTTATTGGCCACGATATGTCATATATTTTCTTTTATATGCTTATATTAACTAAGAAAATACACAAGTGATGTCCAAACAAACAGACAAACTAATAAAAACATTAGATATTTCTAACTTTCTGTTTATCGAATATTGTTCTACTTCAGAATATTCGATAGTACTTCTAAATAATATAGCTATGGAAAATATCTTCAAAATTCTTTTTCCTAATGATTCAATAACTTTTCTTAATTATTTGTATTGATAGATTTTATGAAATGTGAAAAGCAAGTATACAAGAAACTCACACTAAAAATATGTCCGACCATTAAAAACCACTAAAATTCAAAACCTAAAACTGAAAAATAGGTTAATTTAAATAATTTCCATAAGTAAATGTAGTAGTAATAAGAAATAGATGTATGTACTTAAAAAATATATCAAAAAGAACCTTTCAATGCTTAAAATTATACAGAAATTAATTATTTATTTATGCAATAAAACATGTTAAGGCTAAACGATCGATCGTTTACAGATCATAAAATCACAGATAATAAAATTGAATTTATCGTCAATACAATTGTACGTTATATCGAGAAGGCTAAGATGGGCAGCGAGTCTATGTTGTATAGTTTCGCAAGCGCTCGTGACGATTTAGTCGCGATACCAGCAGTTAATAGCTTAAAGGCTTTTAAATAACAATATGACCACGCCCACCGCTTGAAACGCGTATCTGAGTAATCTTTCTCAGGGATGCTTAATGCCTGAATGTTTAGATTAATTGAAGTTAGTCCTTTCAAGGTTTTTTAATATTGTTATTGCTTTTCATCTAAAATACATTAGGCATAAATAAGCACTGCTGTCGCTTAAACATAGTTTTCAGTTTTTCTCAGTGGTAGTAAAACAAATTTTAACGCAGAAACACGTTGTTTTGAGTTATTTATGTACGAATCACATTTTTTACAATATTTCCATTTGTTTTTGCCATTTAAGAAAACATCGCAAGAAAGCTATAACACTACGCTCCGCGAACACGCATTTGGTCAACGTGGTGGACTATGGCCTATTAATCCGTCTCACATGGAGGGATGACCCGTGTTCTTTCAATGTTTTAAAATGAGAGAAAAACATTAAACAAGTCAAATTATTGCGATATTGTTATTCATCATCATCATCATAATATTCTTCTAGTAACACAGACCTTACTTTACTCAGCCTAACTAAATCTACAAGTACGTCCACGTTTTGCATTAAACTACCCCACGGGAATCATTTTATGCACTGGTATAAAAAACACCACTATTCGGTCCAAATCTTACCCCTATATAAATTAAATTATGCCAACCCCTTACATCGTTGTAGCGTTAGATAAGAATACACCAGAAAATTAACCAATATATTTTTTCATTTATTATATTTCAAGTAAGAATTGATAAATAATGTAAATGATTATCATTCGATTAACGGTGAAATAAAATAACGTAAAAAAATCTACACATCTCAAAGAACGTAAATAGTTATCCAAAGACATGAAACTCTGCAAACTGTCCTTGACGAGCCTGGTGAACTACAACCTGCTCGCCTTCGGTTTGAAGTAAGGCCCGAACCTGGCAGTGGGACGTTAAAATAATTATAAATAGGTAGCCAGCGCAATTACAGGGAAGAGGCATATCATCTTAGTCCTCACAGTGACAACGCACCTGTGGTTCTGCATTTTTGTTACTTAAAACCTAAATGCATGAACCGTAGGTGTTATAGGCGACAGGTACTGCTTTCCATCAGGTGGTCTGTCTGCTCGTTTGTCACAGAATCGCATAAAAAAAAGTTTTTTTTTAAATCCTTAAGAAAATAATAAATACAAACATCCAAAACAAATATTCAATAGCCTAGCCTAACACAACTTCACCGAAGTCAGACCATTATTCAAATAACTTATATAGACCTACCTACAAGTATGTATGTACATTAAACGATGCGCCAAATCCTCAGATACGTCTTATGACGTTTATTTTCAATACATCTCAAATTCTAATTAATTGTATCTCAGATGTAACAAGCGGGCACTTCAGAATGGAAGGCCCGAGGCCTCGCCCACGTGCGGATGCGTTATAAGTCGCCTGTCTTACGGTGCTTTGAGCTTTACAAACGATATGGCGATATGGAAAATATTATCTATTGTAGTTTTCTTCTATTATTGAACCAAATTAAAGCGAAGAGCCGGAAATTGTTTGAAATATCGAGGTCAGAAGTAAAATAGGTTTCAGTGTACACACGTTTAGTAATTAATCCGTAACCACATAATACAGATACTTTTAGGACGGTATATAACAACAAATACAAATGAAGTCTTGGTTTCTAAAGATATAGAAAATTAACTGCAGAAAATTTTAAGCAAAAAATAATCCAAAAAAAAAATACTATGTGCTTCATCTATATATGTATAGTCTTGCTAAAACTCAAAAACGGCTGGACCGATTTGAATAGTTATTTTTTTGTTTCGTTTGGGGTGTGTCAGAGATGGTCTAAGTTTAAAAAAAATAGGGAAAATCCAAAAAAAAAAAACTGGAAAATCGAAAAGTTCTGAACTATTTATTTAGTACCTATGTATATATAATATATAGTCATATGTTATATGTACATAGATATCAATAGATAGCTATTGCATACTAACCGTTAAAACGTAACAAGAAACGAACCCGATCGAAGCGAGGGTGAGCCGTTAGTTTTTAATAATAATGGGTGATGATAAAATTTTTGTAAAATCTTCTAAATTAAAAAATCTGTACTTGTTTTAGAGCCTGAGTGAAAAAAAGGGAGTGAAATGTCCATAATAATATTATAAAGTTGACGAAATTGTTTTTTTGATTTATTGTTTGCAATGAGATTTGAAGAAGATTTTTGCATTTCATATATTTTGTTGAGAAATACTTTTTATTCATATTATATTTATTAAAGTTGTTTTTTTATTGAGAAAGGTTAGATATTATTTAACATCCCGACACAACCTTAGCAACGTAGCTATTATTCATACATAAGTAAACTAAGAACAGAGCTGCGAGCAAACGCTAGTCAATAGCAAAATTAAATTATTTCGCCACTCATGACAAAGTGTAATATTAAATACAGTACCTAGATAAAATATCTTAGTAAATGTTGGACCATAACTTCAGTTAGTCGAAACCCTCTCAAAAATAAACAATATTTTTTTTTGTTTTTGTTAAGGATCTCCAATAAAAGATACACACTACATCATTTAAGAACATAAAAATAATTAAGAATTAAAATATGTGTGCTCCTTCACCTATAGGAGACCACAGCTTGCTCATTTATGTATTATAAGTTATAACTAAGTAAAAAGATAAAGTTCAGGTAGGTACATTTCAAGATATTTTTTAAATCTATACTAATATTATAAAGCTGAAGTGTTTGTTTGTTTGGTTGAACGCGCTTATCTTAGGAACTACTTACCCAAATTGAAAAATTCTTTTTGCATTAGATAAACCGTTAACTAAGGAAGGCTATAGATTATATATCATCCCGGAAAAATGTACGGTTCCCGTGGGATAGATTTGTTTTTATAAAGATACATAAAAAAAGAAACAAATCATATTACAACACATTTAAATTTAAATATGACTACTAAAGTTAACAAAGGAATTTAGTATGACTACTTTTAAATTCAAATAAAGAAATTCAATTTAAGAAATTTCTGACGATAATGATTCTAATTTAGCTAATATAGTCTTGGTCATTGATATACATAAACTCAAGATACACAGTTAGCGTCTCAAAAATGTCTTCAAAAAGATTTTTTCCTAATCTCTTTTATTTATTACTTTTTGGATGACAAAATCCAAACGCACATTGTTTAATTTAATAAAAAAAATACCTTATGTGATGTGCGTAAATTCGAATTTGTGTTAAGATAAATAGAACTCTTGTTTTTTTGAATTTTATTCTTTAGTTTGACTTAACGTCACATATCGATACCACTTTTTGAAGAGATATTTGTTAGAAAATGTATGTATAATCTATGTTTTATATATCAATGGTTATAATAGACTTAATTCTTAATAATTAATAGATAAATTTGTTCTCATTTTAAAAAAGATGGTAATTTTTTTGTAGGACCGTATATTGTAACAGTTTAAACTAAGGCGAGTCCGAGTGTAACTCGAATAATAGAAGCTCTACGTTCAGCGAACGCAGCGCAACCTAATAATTTCTTAATGTCATGCGCTTTGAAGGGAATTATTGTTTTGTATTAGAATAATGGTGTACTCAGATTGTTAAGTATAGATTAAGCAGAGCCGTTCTAACTGACATATTATGTAGCGTACTCGGCATTCTATTGTGGTACATCACTGCAGTAACCAGCCGGGGGCGATCGCTGTAATATACCTACATCTATTGCAGATGATAAAATTTTTCATGTATTTAATAAATACTTACTAGTTGAACGTATTAATTGTAACTAACCAGTTATTTTTATTATATAAGGTACCTATTTGTTTTGATTAAATTATTAACTTGTAAAAAAATGTTGTGTTTTAAATTGAAATGTCTAAAATAGTAATATTTTGGTATAAGATAATATATGATATACACTAAATAACAGTTTAAAAATCAAATCTACATTATATATATATATATATATATATATATATATATATATATATATATATATATATATATATATATATATATATATACATAATATTTTGATTAGTATAATAATTATCATACACTAGCGACTCACCCTCGCTTCGGTTCGTCCCTAGGTAGATTCCCCATACAAATTTTCATCCCCATTTTCACTCCCTTAAGGAATGATTTCCGGGATAAAAATAATCCTATATCCTTCCCAGGGTCTCAAACTATCTTCTTCCAAATTTCATCTTAATTGGTTCAGCAGTTTCGGAGCCTATTCGGTGCAAACAAACCAACAAACAATCAAATCCTTCCTCTTTATAATATTAGTATAGATTAATTATTATACACTTTACAGTACCTAATTAGATACTTAACACCTTTCTTAGCTCAGTTGCTTCCTCACGTGACGACAGTTCCACATTGGTTTTTAGTTAGAAAGTCTATACAAATATTTCATAAACTATCTCTATTCAAATAAAAATATTTCAATTCGCCACTACTTCGCTAAAAAGTTTATTTTATAATGTCAAAGGTTAAAGTTATAATAATTTATGTTCTTACATTAATATTTTAATATGTTGGGACATTAACACACAGCACCATCTAGTTCCATGGTAAGCTACGAGGCCTGTGTTATGGATACCAGATAGTTGATACACTACACATATATAATTTTAAATACAAACATATTATAAATATAAACACCCATGACTGGAGTACAAACATTCGTGTTCATCACACAAATGAATGCCCCCAGCGGGACTCGAAACCGCGACCTCTGGCACAGCAAGTAGGGTCACTACACACTGAGCCAAACGTGTCGTACATTAAATCTCTTATTATAGAAAAGAGATGGTAGATGATTAAAATTACAACAAAAATACTAAACATTTACTCGGAACGGAATCAAAAACCCACTAGAATAAGCTCACTAAACCTAGCATCGAAAGTATAATTTACTAAATTTAACTAATATGAAAACCTATCAAAGAACGATAATTTAGAAATTGCAATGCTATAATTTGTCTAGGACCTAGGTACAGTGTATACTATAATTAGGTCACAAAATGTCAAGCTAGCACTAAGGCACCGAGGCGTCACGACCGCTAATTATTTACCGGTTGACGTAGTAAATCGCTACTGTTATTATTATGAAGCGAACGAATCTCTCTGCGACGTGATAGTGCAGTTGTAATAAAGAAGCTGTCTATGGAAGCGTGCACTAAATTGAAGTCATCGATTTTGTCGCAACACTACCATGAATTGTTTGAGGCAAATAAAAACTTTGTTTTGGTTGTAGTGAGTTTGTTTTGGTTTTCTTATATTTTATATTATAATTTCTAATAATACTTCCTTAGATTTACGCCGAGAATCAAAATTCAAAATAAATCCGCGAAAAAATCCGGAAAGATGGTTTTGTTTAAAATTATTTTTCTATTTAAATAAAAGTGTACAGTTTAAATTAAGGGTTATTGCTAGTTATCGTATAAGATGATAATAGATTTCGGTAAAATTTGTTTGTTTGTACGTAAGGGTTAATCTCTGGAAGTACAAAAAATACTTAGTAGTTAGTTTTTTTTATAATGGAGGAATAAGAATTTATCCTAGAAAGAAGATTTACCGATTTACCAAGTAAGCGAATAAACTGGGATACTAGTGCAGAAACTAGTAGTGGAAAAAAGTAAAAATAAAGATAAATATCCAGTACTTACCTGACACTATGAATATCTATAATATGATCTATAATTCACAAAAAATATAACAAAATTCTTATCCCTTTTACAGAATATACATATGTAATTGAATTCAATTATTTTTTAATTTATAATAATTCATTTGTAAAGTCAAAAAATGTCCATTGCCATAAATGTACTGATAAGCAATTAGTGACTTTTACTGTTATATCTCATATTATGGTTATAAGTTATAACAGCATTTTTTATAAATAAGTATACAAAAAATATTTTATATTATGCGTCAACTGTTTCTAAAGAGAATTAATTACCTTAATTAAAGAAATACTTCCATAATAACAAGTAGGTATAGTAAAATAGTCACAGTTAAATTCTAACCTTGAAATAATTGTAAATGTTTGAAAAGCCAAACTCATACGATGAAAATATAAAACTAAAAGTAAATGCCATAGATACAGATTTATGACTGAAATAAATTTAGTTTCCTTTTTTTGTAATTCAAGGATCGAACTGCGTTCCATTTACTTATAATTAAAAAAAATATATAAACACTTATTATCTATATAGATAAATAAAATTGAAGTGTCTGTTGGTAATGGTGAAATACCGGATTTTTACTAAATGCATATGAAATTATATACGGTACTTATTAAACACAATTTTTAAAATTTTTGTCTGTCTGTTTGTTACGGCTAATCTCCGAAGCAGCTGGACTGATTTTGACGGGATTTTCACTGACAGGTAGCTGATGTAATAAGGAGTAGCTTAGACTACTTTTATTAGAAAAAGAATTAGGGTTCCGCTTAAAAAAATAAAACTCAGCTAGGGACGCATCCGAGCGAAGCGAGGGTAAGTCGCTAGTAAAAGGGTATATTTAAATAGAATGGAATAGATTTAAATAGAATTACACTTACGTCAATAGTTATAACTTAGTAATAAAATAAACATCAAACAAAATAATCTCTTTACCCTTTATTACTTGTGACACTTTTATAGCAGCAATTCTTTTCACTACAATAGGACTTGGCCAATACATTTTACCCTCCCCATACCTTGAGCCACAATTACGAAGCACGTACGACACGTAATAAAATAGCAAAGGAACGGCCAGTCGACACTCGAGGCCTAAAGGACTCACTCTGTATTCGCCCTTTGGACACAAGAAAAGGCAAACACTACACCGTATAGATGTATTGAGTCGCGAAATAAAATAAGGGTAGAGAGTGGAAATCTTACTGAGAAATTTATATAGAGCTGTTTATTTTTTTACTTTCTTTATAATAGCTGTATAAACTGTCGTCTTTTAAAGTGTCTCTTTATTTTTTTTTTATAAAAAAAATTTATACTAGTTTATACAAGCTATAACAACCAATAACGTACAATCTTATTCATTACTTACACTCAATTCGTCGAAGTCTTCATTAATCACTGTAAACAAGCATTAAATAGTTTAGTACCTTTATTCCTCTATTAGTCAACTGATTTTCTTTCTATTCTTTTGTTTAGTGGCAATTGACGAGCTTTAGTGTTATCTATAAAAAAAAACAATAATGTTTATGGTCGAACTTCGACAACAGCGAACTCTAGTAAAAATAAAACCGTGAAATAAAATTAAGACAATACATTTATTTAAAATGTCATATACTCGCGTAAATCTAAAAAAGTGATAGATAAAAAGTTTTTTTTAATTATGATTCTAAAAGGTGTTAGCAGCTCTGATTATTCCTAGTGAAGTGGACATAGTAAGGGCGGCCACAGGTGCTCGTGCTTGGAAAGTTTTCAAATATTTGCTTTGGTGGCTTTTTCCATGGATTTGTACATTTTCCTCTAAACGTCACCACCGATAACCGTACAATTTATTCAACAGAGCGGATCAAGTATGCTTTGAAACAACAAAAAGGGTGAAATATTTCTCAAATATAACGTGAAAATATTTTTCAATTTGACTTACAAATTGAAACGACATCTTTCCATGGTATTGATATTTATTTAAGGGTCAAGAGGAGATTTTAGGGTATATTTACTTCATTTATATGAATGTTATGTAGAGTTATTTTTCTACTTAAATAATTTGACTTATAAACAAAATAAAATTCATAGACCATTATCGTCTTTGATATTTTTTTTCTATTGAAAGAAACAAAATGTTATTCTCTTTTACAAATTCAACAATGTTCGTCACTACAAGTACAAACACAGTAGTGCAAAGCTTCAGGGACTCATATATCTGTAACAAATATATCATTTCCTATACGTTCGAAATTGGACATACTCGTTTGATTCGATTCGATTATTCAATAATTCGTAATTCGATCGAATTACAACAAATCGATTTCCTTGAAGTAACGTCACAAATTGGGCAAAAAATTCCGAATCGTACAATTAACGATAAAGCACTTGCTGTAATAACCGTGGGACCACGGTTTGTTTTCGACTTTAAATGATAGGAGTTAGCGGATATGGTAGATGTTTTAATAAAGTTATTAACTAATTATGAAATCAGTAAAAATGTGTGTATTAAGTTTAGAAAATATAAAACCAAAAAAACATTAAAAATACCTATGCTCTTCCATATGCTCATCATTTTAAAAGACAAATATTTAATAAAACTATTAATCTCCAAAAAATCTTAAACTTTTTTAAAAATATAGATAAAACTAAATTTATCAAAAAAATTTAAAAAAATAATAAAATTATATTAATCCTTCTGTAGAATAATAATAAATGAATACTTGAAAATGGATAATTAGGTAATCAAATTAAATTATGGCATTAAGTTAAGCATATCAAAAATATATAAATATAGCTTAATGTTATTGCTTATACCACCCACAGCATGTCCCAAATGATCTATAATAAGTGATAATCGTTCAGGCAGTTGTGGAGGTCGTGTCAGTCTGTACATTAAAATAGCAAAAACTTTATAGAGTCAATGTGTTTATAGGTATATTTTTAGAGTTAGTAGTATGTTTAAAACATGGACATTGGATTTGAAGGAAAAAAAAATCAACTGTTCTCAATAAAAAGATATGTAACATACTAATATTATAGATGTGAAAGTGTGTTTGTTTGTTTGTCCTTCTTTCACGTCCAAACAGAGTGACAGATTGGCATGATTTTTTGTGTGGGAATAGAGGGCTGAAGAGTGACATAGGCTACTACTTTTTGCTGCTGGAGATAATTTCATTCCAATGGGAAAACACGTTATAATATAACCCAAAAATATTTATGATCTGATTTACTCGAAACTTGGTATTATTGCTTTTCAGTACAATTAAATAAATACGTGTTTTAGCATTTTTCGAAATTCATCGCATGAAGGGGTAAAATAAGGGATGAAAGTTTGTATGAAACCTACCTTTTTAGAGTTTTTTGTAGTTTAAGCGCGGGCGAGGCCGCGAGTTCTGCTAGTATTTTATAAATAAAGAGCATACCGATGTCAAAATTATTTTGAACTAGCGACTTACACTCGCTTCATTAGGAACGCACCCGTCCTAAGCTTGAAAGACGTCCAAAGAAAATTCTTTTATTTTTGAGCCAGGAACCTATAGGCCATGGCCATAACCCAGGCGTATAGACATAGAATAAGCTACCAGAATTTTATCACAATCGGACCAATGATTTAGGATTTCATAGAGGACAAACTTACGAACATTCATTTTTATTTATATACATAGATAAATAGATGTAATATTTCTATCCTCTAAATTATTTCTTCTTATTTATATAAGACTATCCTTGAGGTAAAATCTTCTTATTAACAAAATCAAGAAAACCGTTATCATAAGCAAGCTAGAGCTTATATTAGAAGAGGATGATGAGGTTTGTGAGTCGCGTGAGGATATTGATGAGAAGTAATCCAATAATAAGTTGAAATAAATATAAGCAATGTCTCGCACCAAAAAAATTGAAAAAGGCTCATATAAAGTTTTTAAGCCATATTCCCTTATTAAAAATGAAAACTATTCCCGCTTGATCTCCAGTATAGATTATATAAGAAACAATTATTTATTTCATTAGAAATATATATTTTTAACTTTTATATATCACTTACATTAAAAATATATCGGGACCGGTATTACATAAAAATATTAAAAAAAAAAATTAAATTATTTAACGCTTAAAATATTATTTTAGTCCGTTTTCTTTTGAATGTCTGTTTGGCTGAAAAATGTGTTTTCTGACATCCAATTGATTGGTGATTTGACATATATATATATATATATATATATATATATATATATATATATATATATATATATATATATATATATATATATATATATATTTCGATGACAATGAAATTATATGGTACAATAGAGCTGATCTCTTAATGAAACCCTATAGCTGATCACAAGAGACAAGCTTTCTAAATACATTCATACTTTAATAAAAGAAACGCTTTATTTTATAAAAAAAAATTACTCATACTATTATAACTTTCGTTTTCGTTTAACCTCAAGATAAAGCTAGTTAGCGATGCTCAATACTAATTGCTCTTTCTATTCAACAAGCAAAAACCATTCGTTGTTTGAAATATTCTATCAATGAAACCTGTAGCAATAGGCTACCACTTTGATACCGCTCCTGTCAGATTTTTGGTAAATAATTAAGATAACCATCAGATCTGGATGTAAACTTGCGTTTATATACATACGACCGCAGGAAATACCGTATTGTACGCAGGAGTTATAATAGTGTTTACGTAAACAGGTAACCTATTTCCAACTAGATAGTCTAATAAGACGTCGCACGTAAAGTCCCATGTTACCGGAAAAAGATCAGGCAAACGGTCAATTTGCCAACACCAGACTCGTATTGAGATTTTTTTGAAAGAAAAATCAATTCACCTAACAGCCTAAGATTTGAACCCACGACCTAACAAGTTAGATTAACTAGTAAGAGCCTTATTGACAAAACTAAGATCTAAAATCAGCAAAACATTAATAACGCAAGCAATCTCTATTAGAGGTCACTTGAAATTCTCACGGGCACTCCCAACGGTGTGGCACTTTATAAATTTGTCACATTAGCCAATTCTGTCTTAGGACATTCTGTCTTAGGAAATTCTGTCTAGTAATGGGATTTGGTTTTAAAAACATCGATATATTATTAAAGGCTTTTTACTTAAATGCCAGTAATATTGTACTTGTGTTTTAACCGAGTGGTCGTGAAAGGTTAATGAGGAATTAACACATATCTTACAGGAAACATTTAAATAATACTACATGAAATTGCACGCATCTCATAGCAAAAATTAATAGCCTCTCACACGTCAGTACCACATAAATCGATAAAAATGAGAAACCTGTTCTCTACTTTCATATCTTGACTTACAATTTAATTACTGCTAAATACATCGAATGAAAGGTGCGTTGATGACTTACCTCCATGGGGATAAAAGCCTCAATTTCACCACCGGCTACAAACAATTATGGCTCGATGAATATTCAATCGATATGAATTAGCATTAACATAAATATCGACAAGTTATTGCCATCACTAAAACCAGTCCCAGATAAGATAAACATTATTACACGCATATTTTGAAATCAATGCCTAGCAATTTTCAGTTTTTTATAATTTTGGCACGATACGACATGTTCGTTCAAAGTAAAATTACTTTATTTTAAGACGATAACAATGTCTATTTAGCTAAATCACGACTAGATACTTACTATTTTAAAAGGTTAAACTTTTGAAATTGCAATAAAATGTCAATAACTCAGAATTTCCTTATATTTGAGATAAATAAAAAGCCGTATAAATAAATAAATATTAAATATTATTTTTCTTTTCTGTTCTACGTTATCTATCCCCAATGCTTCGTTAGAAGATTGAATCAAACAAATACTATCATAAAAACAGTACAAATGCAATACAAAACCCACAAAAAACAATTTGTACAATTTTGTATGAGATAGATAAAACAATAGACGGTATATAAACCTTCGTTAAATATATTATATTATTTAGAAAGATAATAATTCATATCTATCTATGAGTTCCCATGCAACTCACAATCAATATAATTAATTAATGAAAATGTCATTGCCATACGTCTTTAGGCGTCAATTTGGCGCAGACCTTAGACACGACTACCAATTATCGTAACACTGTTACATTATGATGATTATTTAAAAACAACAGCAAGCTTCAACAGCGATAAATAACCTCGTATAGCGAGTTCGATTCCGGAAGTAGTAAATTTTAATGTTTTTATTGGATTCACTTGTATACTAAATGTCTTAACGAGCCTTTAAATGAAAAATACAGTAGTCGTTACAAAAATGGCGAAAGAATCAGAAAGTTCATTAATGAAAACACGTAAACAAATCTTGATCTTTCGTAACATTTTGCACCATCAAGCTGATTTGAACATTAGAGTCAGTAGAGTTGGAGTTAGAATTCGATCCCGTTTGGTTTATTTTTGCGTTGAATAATTAACAACACTACGCTACACTTAAAAATCTGATGATATAGCCAAGAGATGACTAATTATCATATAAATCTATATAAATATAATAGGAAAAGACTCGAAAAAAAAAGTTCAGTACCTTTTTCTCCTCTGTTTATGAAACGATTTTTATTATTATTGACGAGCTTTAGTATCATCAATAAAAAGTTTGGAAAGGTTTCATTTTTATTAAACAGTTTTATTAAGCTTGCCTCGTTTGTTTGGTCGAGTTTAGTAATTGAAATTTTACTCCTTTCCTGTTGACAGATTGATCTGATATTTGGAACATACTTTTGATTCCGACGACAATATAAATGAATATATTAACTACGAGCGGCTCCCTCTCGCTTCGCTCGGGTTCACCCCTAGACAAACAAAAACAAATTTATCCCACGAAAACCGTAATTTTTTACGGGATAAAAAGTAGCCTATTTGTTATTCTGATGTAAGAACTATATTATAGTAAAGTTTTATTAAAATGTATAGTTTTTGTGTACTAAACTGTATAAAGTACTATAGTTTTTTAACTATCCCACAGGAACTCTTTAATATTCCGGGATGAAAAGTATTTAAAATGTTGACCGGAAATATAAGATACCACCATGCAAAATTTCATTTAAATCGACCCAACAGTTTCGGAGAATAGCCCGTACAAACAGATAAACAGACAAACGGACAGAGAGAAACAAGAAATTTAAAAATATCTGGATTTGTTCTATTTCTCTTCTTACATCCCCCTGACTCGGTTTTTAGCATTTTTTTTTCTATGTACGGACATTCAGCCTCTACAGTTTTATTATATGTATGTATTCAGCCCTTTTTAACGTCCCACTGCTGGGCACGGGCCTCCCTTCAATACGAGGGGGATCAGGCCATAGTCCACCGCGCTGGCCAAGTGCGGGTTGGCGGACTTCACATGTCTTTCGAAAACTTGCTAGGTTCTCTCAGACATGCAGGTTTCCTCACGATGTTTTCCTTCACCGTAAGGCAAGTGGTAATCATGTTAGAAATGATTCGCACATGAACATATCAGAGGTGCGAGACCCGGGATTTGAACCCGCTTCACTCGGTTGTCCAAGCGAGCGCGTTACCACTGGGCTACCACTGCCTATTTTATTATTTATTATATGTATAGATTACTGTAAATCCAAAATGATGGATTTTTTCCACAACCTCCTCAATATGGGTATCTAATGAAAGGGCTTTACAAATAGAACACAATGCATTGAGGATCATAGAGTTTAAAATTAAAAAAAACTAGAAACTTGAAAATAAAATAGGTTTTTTTATGTTAAACGGTTTTATAGAAAAGAAAGATAATAATCACAATGCACTAAAAGCTAAAAAACAATTAGGTAGGTCCTAGGTACCAGTCATCACACCACTCTCCTCATCAGTTTAGGACATTGATCAGACTCAAAAATAAAATTGCGGGGCGTTACATATTTACTTAGGTTAATGTACATTTAAATTATTTTTTTTCTTATTTTGTTTTTTATGGCCAAATTTTTGCCACTGGCGAACACTAGCAATATTTATTATTATTTTTTCTGGTCGGAATAACGACATCGTTGTATTGCTTTAAGAGTCATTATATTTCCTGTCTTCTGACCATTTAGGGAGGACTAATTGAAAGATAGGAAACATGAATATTTACTTTATATTGCTTAGCCTCTAGGGCTTTGAATTGCATTCCCAAGAATAAATTGCACTTAGGTCGTATTATAATAAATATTCTACTGCTAGTACAAGAATGTGTCTCAATCAGTCTAGTGTCACAGCAAAGGCGCGGCATTTGTCATTAAGAGCATTCCGTTATTTGTATTTGTACTTGTTTATTCTTTAGAATAAAATTTTCTTACAAAAATACTATACAATCAAAGGTCTTCACAAAATTTTTGCGTATATGTTTACTTAAAATAATTCCGTTTTACTTGACAAATCACACTTCAAAATTCGTTTACAAGTAATAAATTAGGGTACGATATTTTCTTAAAATGAATTGTGAACATCCTGTATGTATTATTAAAAAATTAAAGCTTTTAAATCGAAATCATAGCCAATTGCGGAAACTCTCCCTTTTTATACTTTCACACTTCGCTATTAAATAAAATACACTCCACAGGTAATTTTTTAAGTTTATTTTTTAATAAATAATAAAAAAAACTCAATAATATAACAAAGCGTGCAGAATGCAGAAAACACAAACGATAATTTAAGATGAAAAATGAAGAAAAGATAGTTTTATTTAAATGAAAAATGAAGAAGTTCGAAAAGTCAAGTTGTAGACATTAAGTATATGTTCACATACCTACGTACATACTATATTGCCTACTGCATTGAAAGTCGCTATTTCGATTCCCGTAATTGAGTGAATTTGGAATTTGTACTGAATACGTTCAATTTAAGATAGAACTATAATCTTTGGGGAAAGCCTATGTCCAGCAGTGGTCGTGGTTGGATGATACGACGTAGATAAAACTCAGCCTTCGGTACTATAATTTTTAATTAAGTAACATTGTTTATAAATAAAATTATTCTATTTCTGGAAAATATATCTGAAAATAATGTTTACTCCTAAGTAATGATTATATATTGAGATATGAAGCGGAAATACATTTGTTATTAGTTCGTGCCCAGCACCAGTAGAATTCTTGCACGTATGTAGATTGTGGTCCTTCACATTTATTTACTAAAGAAAATGATACTAGCAACATGTATCTATTAATCCATGTCATAGTCTACTAATTTATACAGTTGCCTAGCGAAGGCGTCAGGATAGGGCAATAATGATAGGATAGGGTAAAAAAAAGATAGGATATCATAAAGATAGGGAAATCGTGCTGGTCATGTGGTGTATGACACTGGTGAAATCCTCCTGACTGTCATACGTACTTTTATATGAAAATTGGGAGACGGCTTAGAGTTCACGAATATAACTGTAACTTATCAGCGCTTTAACTTGGAGACAGTACACCATGAAATTTGTTATTTTTAAAAACCCTTACATTCGGCAGGAGTTTTGTTTAGGTCAAAGGCATAAATTCCAAAAATCACCTTTGGATTTTATACCGTAGTAATATGATGTCTTGACTTTTATCAGTGCTATCCCTGATGTAGGAAGATTGTTTCAAAATCGATCCTTAGTCACAGAATTGAGGCGGTATATTAACTCCAAATGGCCGTTAATGTGTACGTGGGTGTTAGTGCTAAAATTTTATGACAATTTATTGTATGAAATCCGATTTGACATAGATCTCCATTTAACACGCGAAGCTTAAGAGATTATTTATTAAACATTTTATACATATATGCTGGTTTATTTGTAGGTACTTACCAAAATTTAATTAAATTTATTATTAGAGTATTATTTTGTGAAATAATAAAGATAATAGTCCATCATACGTCAAAGAACGGCCTGGTATTAAATCCGTATTAATATTATAAATGTGAAAGTTTGTCAGTAGGTATTTATGGATGTTTGTTACTCTTTCACGCCAGAACGGCTGAACGGATCTGGATGAAATTTAGCATAGACATAGATTATAGTCTGGAATAACACATAGGCTACTTTTTATCCCGTAAAAAATATGGTTCCCGTGGAATAGGTTTGTTTTTATTTTCCTAGAGGTAAACCCGAGCGAAGTGAGGGTGAGCCGCTACTAGGTACATAATAAATGTATAGTTGTAGTTTCAGTTTTGTGCATGTACATTTTATTTAGTTATGCATTGTTGTTCTGCTTCTAAGAGTTATAGGATTATGGTATTTAGCCTATAAACCTTCTTTAATAAATATGGCTTTTTAATATGGCTGGCTTTTCTAATTAGACAATATGTAGATAGATAGACTGAGTATTCGGATGGCACAAAAAAACCGAGATTTTTTTGTTCATAAACTTTCATAAACATAACTCACTTCAATTTTTTTTAATTTCATAAATCATCAAAAATTGTAATTTTTTTAATGTTTTTTTTTCTCGTTATTTTATCATTTTCTAGATTAATGTCGATTTTGAAAATTTCAAATCTATATATTAATTTCCAAACGCCGCTCAAAATCTTTCAACTTAAAATATTAGTGTACCTAAAATGCTTGCTATCTAAAGTGACCTCTAAATCTGTACTAATATTATAAAGAGGTAAAGTTTGTGAATTTGTGACGCTGTAGGGGGTAATCTCTGGATCTACAGAATCGATTTAGATGTAATTTGGTAAAAAGATCGTTTGAGACCCTGGGAAAGACATAGGATACTATTTATCCCGGAAATCATCCCTTAAGGGGGTGAAAATAGGGATGAAAAGTTCTATGGGGAATCAAGCTAGGGACGAACCCGAGCGAAACGAGGGTGAGTCGCTAGTATCTTATATATTAATATGTTTTAAAAAAGAACAATATCATCTATTTAGAAGTCATTATAATAAAAATATTTGTAATGTAATATTTGTCTTTAGATATTATATTGTTTTAATTTTACAAAACCATGTTTTAATTTATAATACTATTCCGTTTAAAACTTATAGCCCTATCCAACAAATAAAAAGTGTATAGTAACAATTACTAAAAAAAAAAAGCATTTACATAGTACTTTGAAAGCTATTATAAAATCGGTTAGTTCGATGTTTTTCAATGCCACAATTATCATATGACATTTAATTTGTTCCCACGGTAACAGTAATAGAAAAATGTATGAAAACACACGAAATGCAATTTCTTTATGTGTTGAACGTTAATTTTAATACTAACGAAGTAATAACTGAGTAGATTGCTATCTCGAGTTTATGCTTTATACTAAATTTTATGATTAATCTTGTCGTAGATAATGTGAAATTAATCCACGTCTGGCCTTTTCGCATTTGATTATTCCTTGTCTATTTTAAACTATGACCAAGTAAGATATACTAGACATTTAGATGAAAAGTCCCTTATTATAAGATCAAGAGATCCATAAATTCATGTGATAAATCGGTTTTTTGAGATTATCTAATCAAATTATACATATTATAATCTGGTATTTACATATAATAAAATTCTAACTAAGCCGAATCTGTAGCTTAAATATTTTTTGGAAAATCCTATTGAAATAGACATTATTATCAATGCAGAGACCGAATCTATAGTTTTTAGATTTTTTGTCTGTCTGTCTGTCTGTCTGTCTGTCTGTTACCGCATCACAGAAAAACCACTGGAGGGATTTTGATGAAATTTGGTATTATGATAGCTGGATATCCGGGTCAACATATAGGATACTTTTTACCGCGGGAGATTATCTCATTCCCACGGGAGTACACGTTATTACACAACCCAAAAAATACTTATGATCAGAATTTCTCGAAACTTACTATTAATATTATTCAAAACAATTAAATAAATACGTGTTTTAGCGTTTTTGGAAATTTATTATAAATAATGAAAATTTGTATGAAACCTACCCTTTCAAAGTTTTTTTGTTGTAGTTTTAGCGAAGCGAAGCCGCGGGTTTTGCTAGTCCTTATATAAAATTTAATTTCTTAACACAAATGCTCAATAACTTATTTAGTCTAACCTGACACTCTTAACTCGTGTTCTTACACTTAACTACTTAAGTTGAAACTATATTAGTTTTCATTATAAAAATAAGTTTTTTTTTCTTAATATCAAAGTTACGCAGGTTTATTGTTGTTTTATCCTCCTTTCTCGAAATTAAAAATCTTAATATATAAAATTCCCGTGTCACAATGTTATTTCGGGACGAACTCCAAAACTACATATCAGATCTTAACGTATTTTTTTAAATGTGTGATTTATTCCAAGTTAATAGATAGGATAGTTTTTTCCTTTATCCCAATTATTTACTTTTTTATTATTAATTACCGATTATCATATGTATGCCACAGCAATGCGTGGCCGGGTCTGCTAATTAATAATAAATATAAAATTAGGCTGCCTTCACACCTTAGTAGGTATTACTAAAAGGCTACATTTATTGTAAGCAAAAAACCTTACATCATTCTCACATTACTTCGGGCAAATTATGTTATCAAAGCAAGTACACCTTTGCTATTTCTATTAAAGTAGATTCCATCTAGATATACCTACATATAATAAAACTGTAACTGAGTCAAATCTGTACATTAAATATTTTTTTGGAAAATCTTATTGAAATAGTCATTATTATCGATACAGAGGCCGAATCTAGTTTTTAGAATTTTTGTCTGCCTGTCTATATTTCTGTGACCGCATCACGGAAAATCCATTTTAGGGATTTTGATGTTTGGTATGATGATAGCTGATTTTTCGGGCAACATACAGGATACTTTTTACTGCGAGAAAATATCTTATCTCTGAGAAATCTATACTAAACGTTAAAACGTAAGTAGGGACGAACCTGAGCGGAGTGAGGGTGAGTCGCTAGTCTATATATAAATAGGAAAAGACAAGATGGTTCACCACCTTTTTCTTTTCTGTTTGCCATCAGATTTTCTTTTTTTTTGTCAAGCAACTATTAACGAGCTTTAATGTTATCAATAAAAAAAATTAGTGACCGTTTTTTTATATAGATAGCTTAATTCTATTTATATATGTTTTTCTCTTTTCATTAATGATTACGGTCGAATTTCGACCTCTAGGCGACCATTAGTAAATATTATTACGCGACATGTGAAAGGGACAGTGTCATGACAGCAAGCAAAATACAACTGAGAGTCGCGCTAATATATGCAAATCGCTACAATAAACCGCAATACTTATGCATAACTTAATAAAATCCGTTAGGTAATATAAACATGATTTAGTAACGAATCTATAAATGTCCACGTTCAAAGATTAATATGGATAAACATTGAAATTGAAATTCGAAGCGAAAGTCCTAGTTATGTTAAATTACGTTAAGAGTTGACTTTCTAATATTGGATGTTGATTAAATCGTCGCATCTTTATGGCTATTCACAACAAATTTGGCAGTTTGACCTGATTTTGGTAACACATTGATTTCGACGCGACATTTATAAAGTAAATTGTTCTTAATTGGAATCCATAAGAGTCATAAATCTAAGAGCAGATAGATTGTATACGCTAATGGGGAACAGGATCTATACTCTAGTCTTCTTACATCTACATTGAGATAAAAAATAAAGGATATTATATTTACGCAATTTTCAAAAATATAGTAATATTATCATTGTTGGTGAAAAAAACCTGAATACTTAATTATTTATATGTATTTTACAATGAATACTTTTCAAAACTGACTTAAGGCCTAACGAGGTTATTTCCACATAATATTAATATTAATTTTAACCTAGCTTGTTCTTCAGTTGTTTCTCTCATAATTTGACACCCGAAAGATACTGTTTCCCATTAAAACTTTTTCATTTAAAGGCTTATGATTAGAATATTTCAAATACTGAATTTTATATTACGAATCAAAACTTATAACATACCAGTCACTCACCATCTCTCCGCTCGGGTTCGTGTTTAATTACGTTTTAACATTTACTATAGATTTCTTAGAGATGAGATATTGTCCCACAATAAAAAGTATCCTGTATGTTGACCCGTATAACCAGCTGTCATCATACCAAATTTCACCAAAACCTGTCCAGTGGTTTTCGTTCGTAATGCGGTCACAGACAGACAGACAGACAAAAATTCTAAAAGCTATAGATCCGGCCTGTGTATCGATAATAATGACTATTTCAATGAGATTTTTCAAAAAATATTTAATGTACAAATTCGACTCAGTTAGAATTTTATTATATGTATAGACTATCAAACTTCGCTAGTTAAAACCATTAAAATTAGTGTTACACAGTTTAGTATAATTTATTACCTGGTACTATTTCACATACTTGTTATGTGAAATTGATTTATAATTTATTGTTTTCATAAAATCATTAATAAATTTCTTATAATATACAACTCTTATAATATACTTAAAATTATTCTTTTGTATTCAGCTCTTTTTAACGTCCCACTGCTGGGCACGGCCCTCTCTTCAATACGAGGGGGTTCAGGCCATAGTCCATTACACTGGCAAAGTGTGAGGTTGTCACCTAACACTTTGCCAGTGTAATTTCCAAATCTTTCGAAATGCTAGATTTTCTTGGATAACATTGGATGTGATTCGCATATAAATAAATAAATGAATATGTTGGGACATTATCACACCGCACCATCTAGTTCCATAGCAAGCTACGAGGCTTGTGTTATGGATACGAGAGAGTTAATATACTACACATATAGAACTTTAAATACATACATATTATAAATATAAACATCCATGACAGGAGTACATACATTCGTGCTCATCACTCGAATCCGCGACCGCTGGCACAGGAAGTAGAATCACTACAAACTAAGCCAAACATGTCGTCTAAATATCTGAGATCGAGCCTCAGGATTTGAAGCCGCTTCACTTGGTTTTCCAAGCGAGCGCGCCTCCTCTAGGCTACCACTGCCTTAATGTTTATTAATACGTTTTAATGAGCTCTTAAGACTAATTTAATCTTGAAAGTCGATTTTAACTCTCGTATATGAAACTTTGTGTCATCCGAATATACAAATACATAGAACTAGGAGGTGGATGGTGTAGTTTGGTCATTTGTTTTAAGCTTCATAAAATATAGTCGGTCAAAAGCTTGTTTGAGTTTTTGAAAATTACATCGTAACTTACCGAAACTTTGAAATAAAAGCGGAAATATTTAATACAGAAATCTCCACAATAGATTAAGTAGACTATTGTTCAAGATGATAGATTATACTATCAATTGCCATCTAACTTATAAATATTCGGACAATACGGTGCATGCTGTGCTCACATTAGCTCATAATAGCGTGACCGCGACTTATTTAGCAGTCTATTACAGTTCAAGGTTTTAATGGAGCTAATGCACTTAATTATCTATTCATTTCCATCAAAACGGCTGATTTAATTTTTTTATGCAGTGCTACTACATAGATTTGCTTTACATAAGTATGCAAAATTCTTTATGTATTCAAATAAGCAAGCCATCTCTGCCACACCTCAAATACCATATTGAAAATATACATAACATGTCCTTATAAAAGAATATTCGAAAATATATTGTCCATTTAAATTGTCACCAATTTTTATAATCTCAATTAGAATCAAATATCAAAAAATCAGGAAATACATTCGTAGTTACATTAGATTATCGTATGACCATTTAGTACGAGGTAATTACTTAAACAAGTGTACACGGTTGTTTACTCGCTCGCAATGTTAATAGTGTCCCGAGGCTTGACCGTTGATCGAGACAATTACAGTGATTGTGCCCCTCGGTCACTGAGATTGCGGGGTACATTTTTTTATTGTTATCATCTTTGTCGTGAGATATGCTTAATAACTGTCTGTCTGTATGATTTCGCGTGTTTCGTTATGATTATGGCTAATGTATGTCAACTTTCTGTTTATTACGCAATTTACTTGTCTTATTTCAAAATCATAGTATTAATTTGATAAATTATAGGGGTCATAGTGAAACCTTGCTTTTTGACTGACTTTAAAAGAGGTTACGAGTTGATCGTTGGTGTAGATTGATTTTTATAATACTTTTTTTATTGAATAGGTTCATTCATCAAGACTACTACCAGAAAATAGTGGCCTAATAAGTTTTGCACCACTTGATTCCCTAGAAATGCTAAAAATATAACATTTTATAAAAAACAATAATAGTAGCTATGCAAATGATCCAAAAATAAATTGATGAAATTTCGCTGAAAATAATTTCATTCTACAATACACTCCGTCGAAATCTATCGCAGCTTTTCTCAAAAACACTTAAATATTAATCTAATAAATTTTATAGCTGATAAGGAACTATAAAACGAATTTCATAATCGTATTAAACATAAGCCGCAACGACAGAGCTTTTATCGAGTTGATCTCTGATATAATAAAGCACAATACACACCCACTCATAATTAAAGTAATAAGTCTCGTTCTCACCAACGATAGTTTGCACAATGCGCTTAGTCAGTCGATGTGGGCACTTGCCGCCAATGTTGAAACTACGCCACTTGACTCGCCCGTGTCAACGCACCTACGCATTCAAACATTCGATTGTCATCGGTCGAATCTAAAAAGCGAAACATTTATCAGTCGTGTAAGTATTTTGTAATATATATTAATACTAGCAACTTACCTTCGCTTCGCTCGAGAGCGTCTCTTAGTGCTTAAACTGTTAATGTATTTCTCCTAGTTATAGTCTATCTGTGTACTGCAGAACTGCATCCAAATTGATCCAGCCGTTTAAGGGTAGCACACACTTACACTCACACAAACATAAACAAATCTCATTTATAATAGAAGTCCGGCGTTACCATCAATTCATAAATAAAACCAAATAGACATACACCCTTAGATATATAAAGAATGAAGTTCTTTTTATTAATAGGTTTTTAACATATAAAAGCTATTATATACCTACATAAGTATTACAGTTTCATAAAGTGCATAAAATTAAATTTTTCTTTTATCCAAAAATCTAATCTCATCTTATCTCATTCTCATCACAAGTATACCAGTCACTGAGCTAGAGCTAATCTCTAGTTTAAGGCAAAGTTTGCAATATTATAATAACACGTAAAATTCATTATTATGATAAAATGATTACACCTTTTACTTCTGTGATTTACTTGATGAAGAACGGTGAAACGCGATAAGGTAACGGTTAGATTGCAAAGCGATACTTGAGATTAAAAAATCTTTAGTTATCATCGTCATACAACAAAATGCTCAATACCCAAGAATATTTAGGTACCTTATATTTCCCGAAACATTTATAAATACACATAGCTTATAGTGTAAAGAAGAATAGGATTATTTATTTTGTATTTTGAACAACATACATACTTCATATAGTTTATGCCAATGTAGTGGAGTCAATTTATTTTATTTTAATATATAGTTTTCGAATCTCCAACAATCAAACGGTAGTCTAAAATCTCAAATAATAACTTCAGTTGTTATGGACTATGTTTAATAATAAGCTTGATTAAGATATTACCATTTCAATATTCCAGATAATGTTTATATATTAACACATTACATGAGTCAAGAATAGCATTGTATACGGCGGAAAAACGTGGGCGCACTAAATGATAAATGTTACGCCATAAATTTGCAAATTAAATCGATTTAATTTAATTTTAAATGATTTTTGACGTGAATTATACTTAGATATGTGATAATTATGCTATTTTGATAAACAGACGATAGAATATATTATCCAATTTAAGTTGTTTTATTTTATCTTTTATTAGAGTGTTAACTAATTGTTGTACGCGGCTCAGTACGTATGGGAACGGTGTGAAAATAAAAGTGGTTATAGAAATCAATGTTCTAACCGAACCTCAAAAAAAAATCAGCGGCCTAAAAGTAGCAAAGAGACCATCATATTTACTGTAATTTTTTAATATCAGTAATAAGCGGTGGCTTATTACTAGATGACCCCCATAAGTCAAAACCCCCATAAAACAAAAATCGTCAAAATCGATCAAGCCGTTAAGGATACTAGAACATTATATGTTATGTATTACTTAGATCTGAGATAACTAAGCACTATTATAATACATTATTTTACATTTTTATTATTACAAAACATAAAACTCTAATTGTAATACATATATGATTTCTGGGTGAGCATCAAACCCGTTGTTACAGATTAGTAGCAGTGCCACTTAAAATTTAATATTTTCTATCATGCTAGATCATAGCCAATTCACATTTTTATTAACCGCTTCAGAATCTACATCGTAAAAGTTTAGTTCGCAGAATATAAATAAATTTTAAGAATCATAAAAAATAAGCAATCAAGAAGCCACAATGTGTTGGAACCATCACGACAATATCATCGTTTGTATTTAGTAACGTGTGTAAAGTATCAAAATATTATATATTACGTATACATTAATCTATTATAGTTATTAATTTTTTAAAGTATAAGTCTATGTATTTAATAATAATTTCAATAAGCTTATTTTTTTCATATTTATTTTAGTTTCCTCATACAAACTTTCATCCCCGTTTTCACCCTCTTAATCCTATGTCCTTCCCAGGGTGTCAAATTATATTCTTACCAAATTTCATCTAAATCGGTTCAGAAAACTCACAAACTTTACCTCTTTATAATATTAGTATAGATAAGCCAATAATATTTTTTTCTATATCTATCTATCTACAAAATAATATATTCTGCATAGATAAGATATTTTAATTTTAGTAATTGGGGGTATTTTTTATTGATCGATTTTATTGTAACCTATATAATATTATTACCTTAAATATAAAATTCCGGTGTTCGTGTGTCGAAATATCTTTTATTTTTTATTTTTGGCCAAACGGAGTCTATGGTCTGCCTACTGGATCTGCTAGTAAAAATATGAAATCATTCATGATATAATCGTCAATAACAATACTACAACTACCACCGGTTCGAAAAATTCTTTTTGGGTTTAATAACCTATTCATTGTGTAAAGAAAACCACCAGTGTACACTTCAAACGTATAATAATTATTGATTTACATATAAGAATTACAACACACTGCATATATCACTGCTTTATACTAGAATTTACACAACACTGTTTCAGCATAAGTACACAGTAACTCTTCCTGAACAAGAATGAATCCCAATCATAGAAAGCACTCTTTATATATTAATTTTAATTTCAATCAACCCACCTTTTTAATAATTTTAATGTAACTTCAACTACTTCCGCCGTAATCTTTAAATCATAATAATCAATTAATGTACATATTTAATTTATAAAAGCATACTTAAAATATAAAACATAATTTCATTGAAACTTTAGTTAATTACAAGAAATATGTATAGGTAACTTTAAATATGTCTAACAATATTAGCACTAAAATTAATGAATCATAACAATTGATGAAGGTTTATGCTTTAGGTTAGAATATCTAACATCCAGCTACAATCCTTACGGAACTTAACGTATTAAAATACGCGAACTTTTGCCGGGGCCAAAGCTATAACAATATTATAACTTTTTTAGATACTATTTAAATTTATATAGTTTCTGTGTTTTTTCACTATTTAGGCGAGACAATCTTTATGCCAATAAAATATGACTTCTGCCGTTTCAATACAGTGACCTTTCTACAGAGTATATGAAGGTCGAATAAAGATGGCTTCACGGCATTTTTAAAAAAATCAAGGCTACTAACATTGCGGTTGCGTGCATAACAAATATGAATTACACGCGTCTTGTCATGTTTCTATATTTTGTGTCAAAACTTAAATAAGATGAGTAAATTTTTAAAAATGCTAATTTGCATTAAATTGGTTGGTGGTTATTAATTATGATTTCTTAATAAAACAGTGTCAGAAATATTTGAACAAACTGATGGCAATTTCAAAATAAAACTCTTACATAGGAATATTTTTTTATATTAGTTTTTAGATTGTTATTATTTACATTTATCAGGTTATACTTATTATACAATATATGCTTATCCTAATGTGTAACCTATTAAAACTTTACAGAGTCAGTTACTAAAAATAGTGTTTGAACTTAAAAATACCTGTATTGATTCATTCAATGATAGTAAAACCTATATTTAGAAATATCATAGTTATTCTTCAATTTCTTTAACTTAAAATAAATTGAATGCACTGTAGATATTAAAAAAAAATACTTATCATTGTAGTAACCTTTTAATATATATCTAATATATTGTGTCACGTTGTTTGTGATCGCACTCCTCCGAAACGGCTTGACCGATTTTAATGATTCTTTTTTGTATATTTGGTAAATATGAGAATGAAAATAGGTCCTTCATTTTTTAAGTAACTAGGGGCGAACCCGAGCAGAGCCAGTGTGCGTCGATAGTTTTCTTATAATATTTTTTTGATATACAAATTAATATATAATACACGTTATACATAATATTTTTAATAAATCTGTATTCTTTCGGGTTTTGGTAAACTCAAAAGAGGAATAGAGTGTGCCACGCCAAATGTTTCTGTAAATATCTCCCGACACATTGTTATTCTCAGTAGATTTGACCGTGTAACCAAAAATCGATCTAGAGAATATGATAAGTTGATAACGATCGGAGCTCTAAAAATATCTTAATTAATAATTAAAATGTTAAAAACCGTTCAGCGGCATCCTATTATGCCATACAAGTATGATACACGTTTATGCAAATAGTCGCAAGCGTTCTACTTAATTAATACTGGAATTTGCAAAAAACTTTGCAATCTGGAACGTGTTTTACGTAAACTTTTGATTGATGGAAACTATTAAAATGTACGATTCATTTCTTGCCCAAGCACATTGTATGGACACCATAAAACTGTGATGTTTACGATCTAAAGGCCATTATGAGTTAACTGTTATAGTTTTGGTGATGAGTTAACCAGCAAGGTTGTTTTTTAAGAACGGTTCATAGTACATTTGTGTTATTAGACAATATTTTCGAACTCCATGATTCATGTACGCTTATTCCCTCAATATTTGTTTGTATGCCACGTTTCATAACATTCGTTGCCTTAGATTTCAATAGACAGGTGTTGATTAGATGAGAATTTGAACTAAAAAAGTCATAAGAAATTAGGACATATACGTTTTTTAGCCTTATGTGTCACCTACTTTAACAAAAATACATTTAGTTGATAAAATTCTTAACGAATATCAAAATTGTAGTATTTAAAAAAATATAATGAAAAACATAAATTAGTAATTCTTGTACTTAGATCACATCATATCTTGTATGTATACATAAATTTATTTTACGCTATATATATATATATATATATATATATATATATATATATATATATATATATATATATATATAAATTTACTCAACGATTTGGATCTTTTGTATTTAGATAACATTTTGCTTATTAAGTTTATCTACATAGTTATCTTTTCTGAAAAAACTCAACTATTATATCTATTCCGTAAAAACATCGAGCGAAGCTCAATAGCCCCGGTATTTTCTATTAATTTTACGTTATTTTCATTTATTTTTTTGGAAACAAACGATGTTACAAAATATATGGGATAACAAATTATTAATAAAACATACCCAATAAAAGTTTCGGATGGTATAATATATATGTTACGACATGTTTCACTTTAAATTTTATATTTGTTCTTTGTGTATGTTACCTATTAATAACTCAAGAGTTTAAATATTTAGTAGTTCCACAGTATAGGAACTTACAATAGAATTTCTACATAGAGTATATTTTTATACTTACTTCCATCACAAATACAAATAAACTTTATTGCACATCACAAATTTACATGACTATCGCTAATTAAGCGATCTCTTTTAAACAATCTTTGAGCAAAAAGAAATAAACACACAAAAAAAAAATCGCACCAATTTGTCGCTCTGTTTTGACGTGAAAGAAAGACAAACAAACAAACACACTTTCACATTTATAATATTAGTACGGAAATACGGATTTATATAATATCAAACCTGTATATCTCTCGCCGTCTGTAAGGACTACATAATGACCTTTGAGACGTCTAAAACCTTAATCTCTCCCGTGACCATGATTGCTGTTAAGTGTAAAGCATTCGAAACGTCGTCGGGAACTAAAAATCAAAATAAATCCGCGAAAAATTTCGACAGGATAGTTTTATTTAAAATGTCTAATAATGACAGTCAGAAAGTGTACCACAACCACCAAACCACATGAGTGAATTTTAAGCCGACTGCCTTTTTGAGGTAACAATCAACTAAAGTGCCCCGTCCAATGTCACCGTAATTTAGGCAAATCGAATCTCGCAATAGTAGCGTGAAGGTTGCATCGACTCACGATTTCCAACGTCATATATAATGATTACTATAATTGTCATCAACATTAGGGCTGGCAATATGACTTAACCGACATTACAAAAGAAGTAGGTATGTAATAATATATTTCATTTTAAATCTTTTTTTTTTTTTTTTTAACGTGTATTTTCTACGATACGAATTTTCGACATATTTAAATGAGAAATATTAATTTGTAGATTTTAAGCAACTAAATTTTTTAAATATATCTTGTTCTAATAGATATGTAGTATGTATTCATAGTTGCAGATACCGAAATCCTGGGTTCGAGTCCCAGGTCAGATCTAGTACAGTTATTATAGAGTTCTGTCAAGAAAGTTAGACTGGAGTTCAGAAGTTGGTGATATTACATTCCCTTGCCTCGGAAAGCACACAAAAGCCGTCGTCCCATCGGATTTTGAAAGTGAAATGAATAGACAGTGCATTTGCTGCACTATAATATCTCTTACGCAATTGGCTTAGTTGACAGTCTCAGTGAAATTGGCCATGACTGAGATCGGTCAGAAGGACATTATATTTTTTTATCCTTCAAAACTAGAATCAAAAAAGATTTTTTATGAATAAAAAGTAAAATAAAGGATGATGAACACACAATTCACAATTTAATACCTACATAATTCTGGAATTACTTTAATTTGGAATCTTGGAACTCTTGACAGTGTTTTTTAAAACGTGCATTTTTAACATAGTCCATACTAATATTATAAATGTGAAAGTATATTTGTTTGTTTGTCTATAAAATAATTTATGATCTAAAAATTATTTATGATCAGAATTACTTGAAACTTGGTATTAATGCTTTTCAATACAATTAAATAAATACGTGTTTTAGCATTTTTCGAAATTCATCACATAAGGAAGTGAGTAGGGGATAAAAGATTGTATGAAACCTCCATTTTTAAACGACTTCCAAAAAAAGGAGGAGGTTCTCAATTCGACTGAAACCTCCATTTTTAGAGTTTTTATTGTAGTTATGACGCAAGCGAAGCAGCGAGTTCTGCTAGTAGGTGCAATATAATTTTATAACACTGTCATAAACCAGCTTATATCGTATACGAACGATGTCACCATAATTTAGACTAATCGAATCTTGGTTTTGAAGCGTGAAGATTGCATCAGAATATAATATGCAATGTCATACATAATGATGAGTGTGATTCAGAAATAGAGCTATAATATAATTGATTACTAGCTTAAGCATCTGGGTTCTCCCGTGTTTTCGGAAAGAAATATTGTAAGTACAAATTTGTATAATAGCCATATGTAACCAAAAAGAGTATTTTAAATACTTATTTATTTTCAGAAAAAATACTATTTTACATCATATCTAGCTATCTATATAATATATATCACGAACTACCGACTCACCCTCGCTCCGCTCGGGTTAAGTTTTAACGTTTAGCTCAGAGTTGAGATATTTTCTCGCAGTAAAAACTATATTATATGTTGACCCGGATAATCAGCTATCATCATACCAAATTTCATCAAAATCTATCCAGTAGTTTTCCCGTGATGCGGTAACAGATAGATAGACAAACTAAAATTCTAAAAACTATAGATTTGGTCTCTGTATCGATAATAATGACTATTTCAATAAGATTTTCAAAAAAATGTTTAATGTACAGATTCGATTCAATTAGAATTTTATTATATGTATAGATAATTTCTATTGTACTGTAAGATCTGCCATCAACCACATCAAGACTGGAATAAAAAAAATACTAAGAGCAACTATACAAAAGAATTGAATTGAATTAAAAGTCAACAGTGTTTTTTTCTATCTAACAAAAACAACATAAAGCGATAAAACAAGAGTGAGAGAACCAAAATCCTCAAAATAAAAATTCTTTGTAACAATCAATCCGTAAAGGGGAAATCGATAAGATATATGTAAATACTACTTTTGTCTGCGGATCTACGCATATGCTTCATATGTCAAACAAAAACCTATACATTATTGATCTCCACGTAAATCAGTATGTCTATTAGTTCGCTAGAAGTAATAGACATACTGATTTACTCAATCTCTCACTCACAAACATTCACATTTATAATATCACCCCGTAGATAACATTATGCATTTACATATGATTAGCTTAACCACCTACGTACAGTATAAGTATGATTTGTCGATAGTGTCCCATAGAAAACGAATCTATAATTAGATAATGAATTAATAATTTAACAATCAGGCTACGATTATGATGAAAGGTTGATTAATCTTATATATTATATATTTTTTAAATATAATCTCATGTGTTAAGATATACTTATTATGAGGTTATCTATAACGAGCGACTCACCCTCGCTTCGCTTCGGGCTCGCCTCTAAACAAAAACAATTCTACCCCACATGAACCGTACATTTTTCTGGAATAAAAAGTAATGTATGTGCTATTCCAGACTATAATCTATCTCTTCGCCAAATTTCATCCAGATCCGTTCAGCCGCTCTGTCGTGAAAAAGTAACAAACATCCATCCATCAACCTAACAAACTTTCACATTTATTATATTAGTGTGGATCTTACTAGCGACTTACGGATTTCTCTTGGAAGCCTTCCTTAATCCCAAAGTGCCTTTTGTATTTATAATTATATATAGGCAGTAGACATAGTCATCTGTTACCAATTTTTATTACTAACAGTAGCCTAAATGTTATTTCAGTTTGTAGTCTACCTGTGATCTAATTTCTATCCCATCCTTCCATCATATTAATATTTTTTATCCCAAAAAATGTACGGTTCCCATCGGATAGATTTATTTTTGTTTTTCTATAGGCAAACCCGAGCGAAGCAAAGCTGCGCCGCTAGTTTATGTTATATAATTGAAAAACTTTATAATATTAAATAATAAAAAAAAAATCTTAATTTCATCAAAATCTGCAGGTGTCTTAATAATTAATGAAACAAGCAAGTGCCGCTATGTCGTGAAATTCAATTTATGGTTCACAATTAAAATAAAATTCCAAATATTGTGAAAACGACTCAGTCGTATCTCATTCCGTGATAAATTTTATTAATGTTATTAAAACTAACAATGATTACTTTGCCACTTAAATATACGGCTACCGGTGTTGACTTTTATCGTCTGTCCCATCGTATCAATTATGAGGGAGATTTTTATGCACTTTGCATGTTATGTCGCTTAATTTTTCTCCAATTTTATAGTCCCAGTTTCGATGTCATTAGTGTCTCTAAAATACAAGACATAAATAACGCAAATGAGTATTAAGGTTTTTAAAAATCAAAATAGAATCATTGCTTGTACGACAGATAAATCGAGCTAGCGGAAGTAAGACAGCTAGATCGAGTTCGAATCAAAAACAACATCGAATTTGAATCAATTTCCAGAGTAAGCCCACAGGTCCTACAAATCTATACAATCATGATTTAATGTTAAAATCTAGATCAGTTATAAATTCTCCAATCCAAGGAAAGACAAACTATATACAGGGTCATTTTTAATTTACTGAAGACCTTTTGGGAATATACTATTAAGATCATAACAACAACATCTGTAACAAAAAAAATATTTCTTAATTTTTATTTTTGTAAAATTTAAGAAAAAATTTTTTTTACAGATGTTGTTGTTATGATGTAAATAATATATTCCCAAAAGGTCTTCAGTAAATTAAAAATGACCCTGTATTTACTTTATCTAAAAAGAAAAGGATGATTCTAAAAAGATTACCTTCTAAATAAGGCAATATAAAAAACTATCGTCGCCTGCGGCTCCGACCGCGTAGTTGATTTACTCCTCTACGATCGACGACGACGATGACGATCAACTTGAATAACTCATCATTATGTCTCTAGCGGCAAAGAAGATTTCCATATTAATTTAGAATAGCCTTCAGCCCTTAATTTGGCCACTGCAAAATCTAAATGTACAAATATAAATATTATCTAAACTTCATACATTTGATTCTTTTCGAGATTTCGTGTTAAGTTATTGAGTGAACGACTTCTCACTTTTTTTAGTATATAGATAAAAATACTAAAAAACTACACTATGGAAGGTTGCTAACCGTATAAAAATCTTTATTTTAAAAGAAACACCTCAAAACACACATAAATTTTATATATTATTGGATCCTGTAAATGCATTCGCATGGAGGCTGGTGTTATATGACAAAATACGAGTAGAGTGCTTTTTTATGTTGAAATCTCTTCTTTCTAACCGCTATATAGAAGCATATTTTTTAAATAAAACCTAACCGCAATTATTTTTATGATAAGAATAAACAAACAAGTTCATGAAGAGGACATGATATGAACAGTTTTTTTACATAAAATTAAAAAGTAACTAATATTTCATATAATTCATTCATTGACAACACGTTTGGCTCAGTTTGTAGTGACCCTACTTGCTATGTCAGCAGTCGCAGGTACGAGTCCCGCTGGGGGCATTCTTTTGTGTAATGAGCACCTATGTTTGTACTCCAGTCATAGGTGTGTATATTTATAATATGTATATATTTAAAGTTATATATATATATATAGTATATCAACTATCTGGTATCAATAACACAAGCCTCGTAGCTTACCATGGAACTAGATAGTGTTTTTTTTTTTTTTTTTTTTTTTTTTTTTATAGTTGGGGAATGCATTTACGCATACCACCTGTACCCCCAGGTGGTTATGTGGGGCTCACCGACTAGTAGAGCCGGTACTACCCACTAAACCCCAACTTTCCCTTCCCCTCCGCCTTAGTGGGGCGCCGCGGGATCGCTTACGCATAACTACCGCGACGCCCCGGCGGCAGGCCTTACGGCCACCTAACCAATGGGGCTGCTCCATAGTCCACTCTGCTAAATCAGAGAAGTACCCGGAGCAGCCCCATTAAACCTTCCCGCCCACCGAAGTGGGCACCCCTCAATCGGCTGCAGAGGACAGGGAGAGCGGCAACGACACACCGACACTCCTCTTCCCCTGCAGCCCCACCACGTCTGCCATCTAAGACGGTGGCAGCCCCGTCAAGGCCGCGGGGGGCAGGGAGAACGGCGCACCGAAATACCGGCACTCCTCTCCCACCGCGGCCTTCCCCTCTACCGGTTACGGGCCTGTTTTCACAGTCCCGCAACCGGTCCCCACCCTCCGGTCACGAGACCGCCGAAGAGGCCCCGCTCCCGGTGGCCGCAACTCCGGAAGCCGAAGCCTCAACGGAGAGCAGCCCCGTCCTGCTTTGGTCCGCGCCGGATTTCTCCGGTACCACCCGCCCTGCACAAAGCGGGTGGCGTTCCCCGATCCGCCACCTGGGGACGCGCCCGGTAGGAGTTGGCTCTCCCCCGGGAACTAGATAGTGCTGTGTGTTAATGTGCCAACATATTTATATTTAATTATATTTTTATAATATACTAGCGGCTTACCCTCTTTTTGCCCAGAATGAATGATTTAGGAATGCATGGAGGATAGATATGTGAAGGAGAATTCTTTTTTTGGCCCGGAACCGCGGGGTGCAAGCGGAAGAACTCTCCAAAGTTTCATCCCAATCGGATGATTGGCTTAGCAATACATAGAAGACAAACATACAAAAAACATTCATTTTCAGGGTTCCGTACCCGAAGGGTGCCAATGAAACCCTATTACTAAGCTTTCGCTGTCCGTCGGTCCGTCTGTGAAGCTGTCTCATGAATCAATAGGTAGACAGTTGATATTTTCACAGAGTATTTATTTCTATTGCTGTTATAACAACAAATAATAAAAATAAAAAAATAAAAATATAAGAAACATTTTTTACGTTCGTAATCGATTATCGAAGATAATATACTACATACATAGAGTAAAACTTATATTAATAAAAAGTACATGTACGATGAAACGGAACCCTTCGGGTGCGAATTCGACTCGCACTTGAACGATTTTTTATTTAAATAAATAAAGTGTGCTTTATTATAATATGCTATATATTTTCTTAACCCTAAAACTGATTTACCCGCGACCTTGGCGATGCACAAGGCAACGAATCGGCGTTGACAAAACAACTTAATGAGTTTATTTATTTCAGTCGAAAGCGAATATCATTTTAGATTAATGATTTATCTTCTAAAAGGTTATTGACATTTTCAATTAAATTATGTTTTTACTATACTGATGTTGTTTGATAATTTTATCAGATATCGGTTATATATTGGAAAATTACAACATAACAAAGTAAATACTTTTTTATGAATAAAATAGTTGATACGCGTAACGTAACCTTTTTTTTAATGTTGGAAAATGTATTTACGCATACAGCCACCATACTAACAGGGGGTTATGTCAAAAACCAAAACTACCCACTAAAACCTAACAAAATCTCTCCTCTCTTTTAGGGCGTTGCAAGATCTCGTCGGCCAAAGCAGACCACAACAGTCATGGGGTTACTCCAACGGTCCACTCTGCTATCAGAGAAGTACCAGGACACCTCACGTAACCTAATATACAGTTTGATGAAAGCTCGGCTCATAGATAACTTGGTCTATATAGTTTCTAAGGTATAGCTGTTTTAACATCTATATACATATAAACAAGCAAAGACATAAAAGTACCTTTTATTCAGTACTTTTTTTTCTTCTGATCATCAAGCGATTTTCTTTGTTTTTTTTTTTTTAAATATTCACAAGCTTTAGTTTTATTGAAAAAAAATTAACTGTCAATTATTTTTATTTATATATACATACGTAGATAGGTAAAAACTATTCATATATGTTTTCCCCAAATGTCTTTAATTATAGTCGATTAATTTTTTGTGAATGCTTTAATCATTAATTTTATTATTATTATTAAAAATAACTTAATAAGTCATAACTTTTTTTACTTACCAGAGTTAACTACTTAACTTTTAATTAAATACAATCACTCAAGTGATAATATTAAACTAAGCATTTATACATCTAATCATACGATAATCCACTGGTTTTATCTATAGCTATAGCTGTGAATTTCACTCGCGTTATAAAAATAAATAATTTAGCCTAAGTTTGTACGGCAAAATTATTGTAATTTACACTTTATTTGCATGAAGATGCAATAACAGCCACAACATTAACGTTTTAAATGTTTATCTATTTGTTGTTCTCTAAAGCGTAACGTGAAAACAGTTGACCAAATTTTGATGTACTTTCATTTCATTCTTTTAAAGAGAATAATCATTCTTAATAAAATTTGTTGTACTGTAAAGCAGTATGTACAATGACTAGCTCTCCCCGCGGCCCCACTCGCGTAATCTATTTATGTATAACAACGATTCTAAGTCATAACTTTCTTAAAAATAGAACTATCAAATTGCAAAAAATATTTTCAAATCTGACTGTTTTTGTTTCTGTTTTTCTGACTTTGTAACTAAATTTCGGTCACAGCCTATCTCAAGAGATATTACAGGACACAAGTGTGTTGCAAATACTCATACTCTCACTATTCCCTCATTCCCATGCAATGTCTGTAGCTAAAGGTAGTCTTAGTGGCTTATCGGGCTTTTAGTGGGAGTAACACCACCCCACTATTGATTGAATTTCTTAGCAAAAATACTCTTAACATTTTTTTGCCCAACTCAGGACTCGAACCGAGTACCGTATGATTTGCACCTTTACTTGGTTAACATTAGACCAACGAGTTAAATATATCTAATACAGTTAAATGAATGAAGGATTTATTGGTCATATGGGAATCGACATAGGCGCCCAGTTTGATGACATTAAGGAAATCATAAATAATGTAAACTAATTGAATGGAGACCGGTTCTAAATTATTAATAACGGCGGCTCTTTTACTATTCATAATTAGCCAAATTTTATCTCTTGCGTCGTCTTTATGGATTTATTGAGCTTTTTTCGCGTATATGAAAATAAAATATTAGCATAGTAAGTATCAGGAAAGTATACCTAATCACTTTCTATTAATTTGAAAAAAAAACAGTACATTAATATATTCTGCAATAGTGACTTACCCTCTCTGTGCTAGAGTGCGTCTTTAGGTGCCTTTTGCGACTAATATCAACACAGGAATAAACAGCCTATGTGTTATTCCAGGTCTAGTTTACTGCTTACTAAATTTCATTCAAATCCCTATAGCCGCAATGGATGTAACACATATGCATAATCACGCATTAGAGCTTAAATGAAAAATTAAATTAATTTAGTAAGCATCATGAAAGTGTAATTACTATGTATTGTATTGTAAATAAATTATTATTAGATATAACATTTCGTGTCTGTACTGTTAGCCGTTAAGGAGTTGCGTCGTCTGAAGCCAATCTTACAAGGAGGTCATAACTGTCAAAAAATTCATTATCATCGGAACTGAACCAACATGTAAAATTTCATATCTATACGATAAGAGGAAGGTGGTTCTAATTCATCTTACAAAATTTAACCCATACAAATATACCTACTAACAAACAATGTAAGTTAAATAAATGTTTGTAATAATAAATAAATAAAGTATAATTCATTATAGTCATTTTATTTATCTCTACAATAAAAATCTTAATATTGATTCAGTAATTAGTTTCAGATACAAATTTTACTACACTATTTAATGAGGTCATCTTAAGTATTTTTTTAGAGATTTCAAAAAGACAAAACACTTGATTCTCGATATAATACGACGAATTCGCCGTCTCAGTGATTATAACAACACAAACGACCAAATAACACCAAAAAAAATGATGTTATCTATATACATACGTAACGTATATAAATCTTAGAAATCAAACTTCTTTTTTTAAATAGAGTAAAATATCTCTGTTCTGTAAAATACAATAAGTATTAGTCGTTTAAAGAAATATCAAATAAGCACTAAAGCGACGAATTATAAATAAGTGAAATCGCAAAAAAAGCTATCTTCTTATATAATAGAACAACTACTCATCATATAATTTTACAGTTAAGTAATCGCTTATTAATATACGAATAAAATTATTAGTTAGCAATAATTTTATGACATATGTATAATTAATTAGATTTACAACTTCTAATGACACAGCTCTTTTCGAACATTCATTTTTACGTACTATCGGCTCACCCTCGCTTCGCCTTCGAACCCGAGTTCGCCCCTAGATGATTATTTAAATTGACATATTTTTTTTATTTACGAACCGATTGAAATAAAACAAATACTAAATATTAAGTAAAGCTTACCACAATACATTAGTCAAAAACGCATCCAAATCGGATTAGCCGTTTCTGAGATTAGCGCGCACAAACGCATAGACAAACAGACAAACCGACAAACAGACTAAGAAATAAACTAAAAATCATTGTTTTGGGGTTCTATTGCGTTAATAAAGATCCCCAATAATATATTTTTCTCAAATATCTTCCATGTACAGACAGCGATCAGTTACAATTTTATTATATGTATAAATTTCATTTAATTGGAACGACCTTCGTTTATTTCACCCCAGTTAGGTACTCGTCGTAAAGTGGCCACTAATTAGCTATTGAATTAGTATTATATCTTCCTGGGTTAAGTTAACCATTTTTAGTTAATCCACTACATCGTGTCAATTGATATGTAATTAATAATTCGTCACGCTGACGGATCATTCCTGTATTAGATGCATGACATTTTTATAGTGGAAAATCGAGTAATTTACATTTAATTGTCATCAGGTGTATATGATGACGATTTGCATAAACATCCACAATGACACCGCATGTTTACGCGTCATTTCCATAGAATAAAAACAAACATTGTTAAGTTAGTACTTAGTAAGTATTGTAGATCATAAATCAACTTACGCACTGAGATACTATGAATGGTTATCTTAAAACATGACGTAAATGAAATATTAGTGCTTAACGTAAGATATTACTTAGTTTAATTGAATTATTTTATTCGTATAGTAAGATGCTATTCTGAGGCAAGGATTCTTGTGTGGCTTCATATTTTGTATATAAATATGAAAATATTAATATTATTATTATAAAGAATAAAGAAATTAATAAAATATTAAAATTATTATCAATGAAAGCAGTGTTATGACTTATGATTTACATAGATATATCACAATAATGTATTTGCAATACAGAATACGAATGTTGCCAACTATTTCCAGTTTTTTTTTTTTTTTGCTTTAAAAGTGTAGTATAGATTTTAAAATAATTTCTCCAGGAAAAAAATTGTGATGAAGTTAAATTAAAAACAATCAAACAAAGTTGCTAGGTTAAATATGTATGTAGGTATGTAGGTAATATACAATATATACAGTTTACTGATATATTTAATTTACTTAACAATACTAAACAAATTACGATGCAACTAAAATGTCACAAGTAGGTAGATACTCTAGATATTTATGCAAACTTGACTTCATTATTTACCAATTCTATTTTATTATATACATACGTCTAGTTAATGCTGATTACTACAAGAAAAAGTTGTATTTCCGATGCCATAGAAGGTTTATTCATTGTATGGAATTTGCTCAAGAATTAATTATACGTATACGGGCTCATATGTAGATTAAAACAACATAATTTAAAAATGACCATCGTAATTGTAAGTATTCCCTCTGAGTGAAAAATAAATGAAATAAGTATTTTTTTTATAAATATCTATTTTTATTTAATTTATTCTTTAAAATATTCATGTAATAGTTTAAAATAATTTTTAATTGACTATTTATTCACGTCTGTAACAACCGTTTCCGTTACAAAAATCGTAATGTTAATACTTTTTTCCCTTCTCATGGTGCGCCCAAAGAAATTTACTTCAAAATAATTTACTAACTAAAAATTATAACTTTATAATTATAGTTTGATTAGGTTGATTCCCCATATAAACTTTCACCCCCTTAAAGGATGTTTTCCAGGATAAGATCTTCCATCCTCATATTCCTTCTTATCTCAAAGAACGCTTTGCGTTCCTGGGTGCGAGGTCCCAGCGTACTCAAGAACTTCGTTCTCGCAGTGAAAGGTTGCTTGAAATACCTTTGTCCCATACCAAATCATATAGCGAATCTTTCACTATTAAAACTGTGAAACTCTGGAATGAGCTCCCAGTGGAAATAAGAAAATCTAACTCAGTAAGTACCTTTAAAAAACGACTCAAAAAACATTATTTGTTGCATTAGGTTAGACTGTCATTATAACTATACCATATAATATGTTTATGTATTTACGCATACTCGCATGTATGTAACTAAATTTTACTGTGTTATTATGTACATGTACGTTTATGTATATCTATAATAAATATATATAGTTAAATTAGTATCTTATATATGTAGCTTTGTATGTATGTTTATTTACATTTAGGTTAAGTAATGTACACTTTTATGCACCATTTCCGCTCTTTCTTTTATTTTCTGTATCCTTCTCTGTAGGTTGCCTGTAAGAGATTGCTTTTAGTGATAAGGCCGCCTTTGCACATTTCTTTAAATGTATTTCTTTTTGTTACTCTTTTGTATTTACCATTTTATTGTGCAATAAAGTGTTTAATAATAATAATAATAAAATGTATTTTACGTCCTTCCCAGGGTCTCAAACTATATTCTTACCAAATTTCATCTAAATCGGTTCAGTAGATCCAGAGATTACCCCCTACAACCTCACAAACTCACAAACTTTACCTCTTTATTAATATAGATTATTATTAGACTTTCAATAATTTCAAATTTCACGAAAATGCATGAATTTTCTTATGGTATACATTATTTATCAAATGAGTCAAGGGCTAGTAACATTTTTTTCTGTGTTTTTTTATAATATTTATTATGTACTACATTAATACTCTTATACATTTATACTCTACTATACCTATCTATCAGTATATGCTTACAGCTTTAAACATAATTAATTTTAACACTTTTTAGTTTTACATTACCAATTTTGTTTACTCAGAGGTTTCTATTTTAAACACAGGAACAATATCAAGTTACTTATTGAATATTTTTAATATTTAAATGGATAACAGTCATGATAACAATTAATTGATTAATTTTAAGATGTTGTGATATATTTAATATTTAAATACCAACGATGCCCGATAAGGACCGATGGTGGACCAAACTTCTCTCGGCGTTTTTTAAGACACCTATATAGATAAACATAAAAAGCAAAAACATATACAAAACTTGATCCAAACTGTTATAGCCGTTTCAAAGATACACCAAATAAATTTATATGTATACAAGAATCACTCATTTAATATTATAAAATTTTATTTCATTTGTGCAGCATAGAAAACAAAAGTTTGTTTATGTAGTAAAAGTACTAATACGCTAACAGTTCTATTAAAGTCAAAAAGTAACAAAAACAGCTTAATCTTCTAAAAAGACGTTCCTTTATAAAGCTTTTATTTTGCTATATATATATATCCACGAGAGCCCATCTACCCATATCTTTAAATGTAAATTAAAAAACTATTTATTAGCACAAATATAGACAAGTAACAATCAGCACCTTTTTCTGTTTTCATATTTTATATATTATATATGTATTTAAAAGGTTGAGTCTTTACATTAAGTTTTATATATTATGTATAGTATTATATATTTTTATAAGTAATATATTAGGTTTATGTGATTATTACCTTTAATTCTAGCATACAAATATCTAGTATATTTTTTGCACTATATTTCCCGCTGACATCTCCTTCCACATCCCGAGGTTGACTGGAAAAGATCTATTTTAGGGATAAGTTCACCTTTGTGAACTATGTCTATTGTTTTTTTTTTCTGTATCATATTTAAAGTGCAATAAATAATATAATAATAAATCGTAGAAAAATATTTTAAAATATTTTATCCTTAAAGGTGTTTTCAAATGCAACAATTACGAATATTACCGCAATATGACATAATCATGAACCAGGATATCAAAAACAAGTTGTACATTGCTCAGATGATCACTTCCAATTAAATATAGACGAACATGATATTCACACTCGTACCTTTGATTGAAAATAAAATATTATAATAAAAACAGTAATAGCCAGCTCGTTTATACGTTGAATAATTTTTGACCGATTTAGAAAAAAGAGGCACCCATCATGTTATCTTTTTTATCTGACTTAAAACCGATTTTGAAGTCGGATTTTAGCTAAAAATTTATTAACTACACTATATCCCAATTTTCTAATAAATTATTTTAAGGTGATAATTTCACGTTTGTACATAAGAGCGGAATATAAATAATTGTTGCATTCCTCAATACTTTTTAAACTAAGGTTGATCTATTACAGGGTACACACAGACCGACAATTTATTATTTTATTATTACAGGAAACACGTTGGTGTAGCAAAGAACCTGTCTGCGACAAGTCGAACATTGTGTACGACACAGGCTACTGTGGGAACTAGGCCGGGCGCTCTTTATTTTATTTTGAGACGGTGGCGCCGACAGATAATGATTTGTGGTACAAGTGCATGGAGTTTGTAACTTGAATATTTTAAAATTTGTTTATTATTATTTTATAAAACTGTATATACTCAATTGTTATTTTTTTATTTATACACTAGCAGCTAAATATATTCCTAAATGCCTTATTTTATAATTTGCATATGTATGTATATTCAGTGTCACCTATTGGCAAATTTCATTACTACGTTACATTAGTCAATATTACTTTAGGTAATCCATACTAATATTATAAATGTGTTTGTGAGGATGGATGAATGGATGTTTGTTATTCTTTCACACCAGAACGGATAAACAAATCTGAATGAAATTTGACACTGAGATAAATTATAATCTGAAATAGCACATAGGTTACTTTTTATCCCGGAAAAATATGCAATTCCCATAGGATAGATTTGTTTTGTCTAGGGACGAACCCGAAACGAAGGGAAGCTGAGTCGTTAGTATTCTGTATGTGTACTTAATAACATCTAAATCAGTTCTGTTGTTTTAGCGTGAAAAGTGAGAAACATACATATGTACGTACTCATACAAACTTTCGCTTTTGTAATAGTAGCGTGATGGTTATTTGAGGTAAATAGAAAAAAACATTTTGATTGAAATCGTTTATTTGCATGGCACAGTTACATATGTATGTATGTACGTAATGACTTCTTACTTCCTTCACTGCTTTCCGCCACTGGTAACATGTAGCTAGCTGCCAGTATCCAACACGACGCTTTATCTTAACTTCTTAGAGACTAACATCTGTTTAATCAATGTAATCTTATAACACAAACGGAAAATGAACATGCGACCTAACATTCTGAGAGAGCAGATCTTATTATATACTAGCAACTCACCCTCGCTTCTCTGGGGTTCGTCACTAGTTACGTTTTAACGTTTAGCTCAGGGATAAGACATTTACTCGCAGTAAAAAGTATATATTGACCCGGGTCCATCATACCAAATTTCATCAAAATCTGTCCAGTGGTTTTCCCGTGATGCGGTAACAGACAGACAGACAAACAAAAATTCTAAAAACTATAGATTTGTCTTCCGTATCGATAATAAAGTCTATATCAATAAGATTTTCCAATAAATATTTAATGTACAGATTCGGCTTAGTTACAATTTTATTATATGTATAGATTTACACGTATTAATCAGCCCAATACTTAAATGAATTTCAACATTTACATTTAAAACTTTAAAGTCTCACTTAAAATGTCAAATATTCGCGGTAAATCTAAGAAAGTATTATATCAAAGATCATTTTCAATAGCTTAATCAGATCAAAAATCAAGCTGGACCGCTATCGCCTTTAAATCAGGAGTGGCAGCATCACTTGACATATCTTTCGTAATTAGAAAGAAGACCCCATCGGATATAATACGTGATTCAATTTTGATTTAATGACTTGTAGATAGTCGCGGAGACAATCGATGTTAGATCGATTCCTGGTGTAAGCTCTACAATGAGATCATAGTATCCCATTAAGTGGTCGGTCGGAGAACTTTTGGAAAAGCTTTTCTAATTAAACGTATATTGAAAATGTTTATATAATGGTATCATCGCCTGCTGTTCATTTTAGTGTTTATGTCATTAAATTAAAATTTGTTAGATTTAATTTAATAAGTTTATTCGCATTTCCTCCACTTACTATCCCATTGCTTTTATATATGTGTGCTATATGTTGTATAATTTAAATGGCTCGCTGGTGTAGTGGCTAGTATGTACGGCATATCTATTTCTTTGACATGTATAAAATTTATTATTGCAATAATATTCATATAATAGTTATTTTTAATACTTATTCAATATCAAGATAGCTGTCGGTATCGTCAATAGCACACGACCGTGTTATTTGTTCCCGCAGATCACGCACGATTTGCAAATAGATTGATAGGGCAAAAACTAAACGAGATCGATTCTCTATGACAGGTTCCGAGAAAACATCCTAATCTTTTAAAAACGTATTAACACTAGATTAGTTTTCAATATAAATTAACAAGAGATCTTGTGAAGAGTGTGTTAATTGTAGTAAAGTCATTTTATACTAGAAGAGAAAAATATATATTTTATGCACAATAATATAATAAGAATATATGTGTTCTTTTAAATGATTTTGGATATTATCATGATCATTATCATAATCAACCAACTTCCATCCATTGCTGGATGGCTGGCTTCACTCATGCTCTGAGATTTATCTCCTTCTTTTTAGTTTTTCTTAATAAAGTGAACGTGATCACCACAAATAATATTTACTTCATTTGAAACTGAATCTATAACTTAAAACCGTTATCAACTTAGCATACTCGCCATTACTTCACAACGGCGGTCATCCTAACATAAGTACACATTCAAAACAACTTGTATATGTATAATTTCCATTTTTTTTATTTCGTCATGTTCGTACATCGCACAAAACTAATCACAGCTATTTGAGAATTAGTTACAGATAAAATATCGATGTCATTCTACGTCGATTTGATAAAATTGACTAACACCGCCATCAGATGTCGTGGACATAATTGTTTTTTGTTGAATACGTATAGCTATGAATAATTTGTTTTAATACTGTCCATCTTCTAGACATGTAATTACAATATTAGAATTCCAAGTAAAGATTATTTTAAATTGAAAAGATACTAGGTGTTTGAGTTAAAGTATAAAATATTTTAGGTGTCCTTCAAATTATTTCTTTTAAAACTAACAATAAAGACAACAATTCAATTTTATAGAGTAAAAAAATACTTAGGTGTTTTATAAGCCAAAAGACCTAGAAACAGGAATATTTTCTCATTATCGACTGATTGATAATAAATAATCCATCGCATAATTATCAATCTTTTATAAAAAAACATATGTAACCGTCACCACTAAATTAAAAAATAAAGTATGTACTTCATTAAACTTATGATTAACCGTTGAATACGCCAGGAAAATGATTATGCTTAACTACTTAATATTCTCAGATGCAATTTCTATCGTGAATACATTTCTTTAAACTAATTTCATACAAACTTATAATAAATAATTAAATAAATAAATATGTTGGGACATTAACATACAGCACCATCGATTCCATGGTGAGCTACGAGGCTTGTGTTATGGATTCCAAATAGTTAATACACTATACATATTTAACTTTAAATACAATAAGGTACATATTATAAATATAAACACCCATGATTGGAGTACAAACATTCGTGCTTATCACACTAATGAATGACTAACGGGACTCGAACCCGCGACCGCTGGCGCAGCAGTAGTACTACAAACTGAGCCAAACGTATCGTCATCTTATAAAAAATAATAATAAAATTATTTTCCTTACAATTATTTATCGTTCTACAGTACATTTTTATTAAAAAAGATATATAAAGAAGTCGTTGTTTTTGACACAGTATCAAAAATTAAGAATTTAATATAATAGAGGACACCCGCTGGCCGTGCCACGTTAGATTGATAGATGATACGAAAGTTGTTTTCGGTCAACTTTTTTGATGAGATTTTAAGTGGGAATTATCTTTTGGACACTGAACTGAAGATTAAAGTTCATTTAATAGTTAATAACAAGATCGATAAGATGTGATTTTATTGTAGTTAAAAATAAAAATTAGTTCTTGAGAAAAGATAAATGTTATTGGAAAATAACCACCTAAGCTTACGTAAGGGAATGGCAGCCCAGTGGTAACGCGCTTGCAAGGGAAACCGAGTGAAGCAGGTTCAAATCCCGGGTCTCGCACCTCTGATATTTTCATATGCAATTAATTTTCAACATGATTATCACTTATCTTACGCTAAAGGAAAACATCGTGAGGAAACCTGCTTATCTGAGAGAACCTAACAAGTTTTCGAAAGACATATGCAGTCCGCCAACACGCACTTGGCCAGCGTGGCGGACTATGGCCTGATTCCCTTAGTATTAAAGGGAGGTGTGTCCAGATGTGGGTCGTTTAAAAGGGCTGGATACAAGCTTACATGTTTAAATATCACAGTATATTAGAAAGAGACCAGAATTAATTTCAAAAATAATAGCACGATTTACACAGCACATCGTTTACTTTCTTTTAAGCATAAGGGAAATTTTATATAGGTATTAGTCATTAATTTACAATATTTATGAAGAAAATATGAAGAATAATCTATACATATAATATAATTCTAACTGACTCGAATCTGTACATTATTTTTTTTTTTTTTTTGGAAAATCTTATTAAAATAGTCTTTATTATCGATACAGAGGCCGAATCTATATTTTTTGTCTGTCTGTCTATCTGTCAGAGAATGCATCACGTGAAAACCACTGGACATATTTTGAATAAATTCAGTATAATGATAGCTGGTTTACCGGATCAGCATATAGAATACTTTTTACTGCGGGAAAATATCTCATCTCTGAGAAATCTATACTAAACGTCAAAACGTAAGTAGGAACGCATCCGAGCGGAGTGAAGGTAAGTCGTTAGTGAAAAATAAAAATAATACTAATATTTTGTATTTTTAAGCATTATATATATTTTCTATTTTGATATAAAGAATAGCATTTAAGTAATATACATTACTAGCGACTCACGCTCGCTTCGCTTCAGGTTCGTCCTTAGACAAAAACAAATCTATCCCACGGGACCCGTACACTTTTCCGAGATGATATATAGCGTATAACCTTCCTCAGTTAACAGGCTATCAAATGCAAAAAGAATTTTTCAAATCGGATCAGTAGTTCCTGAGATTAACCCGTTCAACCAAACAAACAAAAAAACTCTTCAGCTCTATATTATTAGTATAGATGATATAAAAAAAAGTTTAATAGAGAAATCATGTAAGGCGATTTTGTATGTATTTAAATAAAGTTCAAAAGTAACATAAAGATCAATAACATTTACATAAACACATTCGTGACTAGTAATACAAGAATACTACAAAGTACTTAACTTATAAAAGAGCTGACTTATCGAAACATAGAATTAATTATATCTTGAATTATTACTAAAATAGAAAATGACAACATAATCCGAGAAATATTATTAAATTTCTTGTAAATACTATAAAAAGTTCAAAAAGCATGACTCAATAGTGGTGGTATTGCAAAACTTATTATTATTAGGCTGTTGATTATAGAGCTTACATTCGCTAAAAGTTTAAATAAATCCATAATAAAACAAAATCTATCGATCTAAAATTGATTGTGGATCAATCAATTAGAAATGATGATAAAAGATGTTGTCAAATTTTGTCTTGTTTTATCGCAAGTGCATTCATTAAATAAGAATAATTTTTGTACTAACATGGAAAGAAAAAGAAAGATTTTCTTATGATTAGTTTTTTAAAAAAAGGTATTCCTCCCTTAGGTTTCTTGTTTATATGGGAGCCCTTGAGCTATAAACCTATTTATTAAAAAGGAGTATATAAATCGATTCACAATTTGCAAAAACAGTACGTGAGATACATATGAAATATTGTTTAATTATTGAGTACATTCTTCTTTTGAAGTCAAATTAATTTTAACCGATTTTTAAAAGGAGTAGGTTCTACTACCGATCAGTTATTTTTTAGATTTTAGTGTTTTTTTTATGAAGTCGTTTTTTATTTTTTTATAAAAAGTGTTTATTATTTATTTATTTATTAATCAATACTGCACACACAATATAAGGACAAAAAGTACAGGTGTTGTTATATGAAGTACATTAAGCATGCAAAGACGGTCTTAGTGCTATAAGCAATCTCTACCAGACAACCTTTGGTGAGACAACCTTGAGGTAAGAGCACCAGGACGGTACTCTGAAAACATAAGCAAGTAGAGAAATAATTAATATTAGTTTAAATCAAGTTTTTTCTACTATTAAAGTTACTTTAAATATTACGACAAACATTAGGAAATGAAATTTTATAAATAACATTTATACTGTTTAATTATTACCAAATCGGTATTCACGAATTTTACTACTTGCAAGTGCCAAGTTTAATTGATAGGAAGCCATTACGGATAATAGGCAATAAAATAATAAATACTCTAAAACTACGAATAAACGTGACATTGTTATAGCTAAGACATACCGAGTCATGAAGGTAATTAAACACCTGTCCGACAATATGCATTTGATTATATTATTATTTAAAATACTTAGATTTATATGTATGTACGTACAAATACTTTGTAAGTACGCGAAATTATTCACTGAATATTATTAAAGCACACTAGTTTATAAATGTTTGGTGTAATGTAGTTTTTGCTTAGAAAGCGTTTATGGGTCTGAGAGTGACTTAGGCTTGTTTCTATAGCAGCAAAGTAGCTTCCATGGAATGTTAGAATACTATTAGTTCTTAATAATTATATAGCAAGTGAATATGTTAACAGGTCGAGTAAGCGTCGAATATGACGACTTATGTACGGAAATTTTTTAAGTACTGTTACACTTCTACTTTATGCAGATGAACAGGTGGACAAAATTATACCCATGTCATATATAGGAAAATTTAATTATGTATAATCAACGCGTAATCATATCAACAATAATAAATACCATGTATGGTATTTAAATGTATCCGGCCAAAGAAAAATCACTTTTTTATCATATGACGTTATGCATCTGGAAAAAACTACGTAATATTGTAAATAAACAGGTTTTAAGATAGCATCATATCAATTCACATCATATCTAGATATCGGAACCAAGGGTACGGCGCGTAATCTTAAAATCTCTTTGAGTAATGATAATCGTGAGGATTCAGATGCTGCGATCTCAATTCTCACGCGATGATGTACTTATTACCAGTAATCGTTGGTAATAATTACCGGGATTACTCATTTTCGTGATATCATGTCCAATGACGCTGGTCCCGTATGGTAATCGGGTCGTGCCGAACATCTGATAATGATTTTTGCGTAAATGAACGTTTATGTTGTGACTAATCGGGAATTTGTTTCCATTGTTACTACGATAGCTATAGGAAATATATTTTCAGTGAATTTTATTTGTACATTTACATATAATACTCTATCGTATAAAACATGATTCTATTAGATTATTAAACATTGGCTTGTAATTTTTTATATTATTTTATAAATTACCTCTAGTTTATTTTCAATGATACTGGATGTCTTGGGTCCGATTTTCGTATTAGTTAAATGCATTATCTTTAAAAAAGTACGTGTGTGTGCAATTCACATATAGTAGAATGGAAACTTCAGAAAAGTAACCTACGAGAGAATGATATGAATATAGAGTATCAGGAGTAGGATAATTATAAGGTTTTTCTTTTTTTTTTTTTTTTTGTAATATTTTTTTCAAGTTTAAAAGTTATTTAACATTTTATTTGAAATAAATATACATTACATATTATTCAGTAATTAATTTTATTATTTTTTACTCCTTGTGCAATGTGTTCTATCTTAAATAACAACGGTTACCATGGCAACATGGCACTGTATTCTATCTCATTCTCTCGCCGGCTTAACCCTATATATTTATGTGTTGGTCTCTTTTCAGCCTTACATTTTCATTTCATCGAGTTTCACTTAAAAAAAAGTTTACCTTATCCATCAAGCTTTTCTCCAGAATCAGCAAAAAAGAAGGAATAATATTGTATAATTTTGTCTTGACTCGATTTTCAATAAACGTGGAAACGTTCAGATTCGAGGCCGAATAGAGCAAATACCGACTAGAGGATTGCATTTAAGCATTATTACCTGTGACAGCCAAGCTTTGGCGTATGTACGAGAACATGGTGAATCTAATGTGCAGGTATATTGTTGCGCACCTGTAATAGCCTTAGCAACTGTTCTCACGAAATCTATTTCGTCAGCTACTACTGATATAACTATTAATCAATAGTTTGTTATAAATGATTTAAATATATTCGTTTTTTTTTTAATTTTTGAAATTTTTTTACCACTTTCTTAATATTAAATTCTAAATCTAAATCTTAATATTAAATTAAATTAATATTTTTGGATTTAGTGGATGGATATAAAACCTTTACTGAGAAATCTTATAATCTAAAAATATATTAAGCTCGGGTTCGCCTCTAGGAAAACAAAAACAAATCTATCCCACGGAAAAAAGTAACTTATGTGCTATTCCAGACTATAATCTATCTCTGTGTCAAATTTCATTCTCATCCATTCAGCTGTATGGCGTAATTGAGTAACAAACATCTAAACTTTCACATTTATAATATTAGTAATATAAGGTTTAAAAAATCAGTATATTAAAGAACAGAGTCAACAAAAAATCTTGAAATTAAAATTAATTTAGTACTTTAATTATACACACAAAAGTATAGTATAAAATTGTAAATACCTAACAACTGTCTTTTTAATTTTATACGGCATTTGATTAAGATTGATAAAAATCAATTGAAAATCAAAGGAAAAGGATTTTTCACCATAACATATGCAACAAAGCTTAGAGTGATACGTCCGAACCCATACATAAATAATGCGGTGTCCGTCCGTCGCGTAATCGAAAGCCCTTGAGATTTAACACTTTCTTAGTTGTCCAGCTTTTTGCTTAGTATACTGCAATTGCTAAATATTGCTATGTTATTCTAATTATAATATTAAACAATTATTTTTGGGTTGAATTGACACTGTAAGACAGGCACAATGAAAGTTTTAACACTTGACTTTTTATAAATAAATATCACATTGGCAAGTATTTAGTAGCATTTAAGCCTTAAATGATATATAATTACGCCAATGCTACTCGATAGCAAAATATACGGGTGTATTTTTTTAAGTTTTAATCTATACATAAATTGACATTCTAACTGAGTCTATACATTGAATTCTTTTTGGAAAATCTTATTAAAATAGTCCATTAATTGTATTTTTTTTTGTTAATGTGCCATTTTCTTGTGCAATAAAGTGTTATAAATAAATAAATAGTCATTATTACCTATACAGAGGCTGAATCTATAGTTTTTAGAATTTTTGTCCGTCTGTGACTGCATCACGGGAAAACACTGGACAGATTTTGATGAAATTTGGTATGCTGATGACTGGGTCAACATATAGGATACTTTTTACTGCGTGAAAATATCTCATCTCTAAGAAATCTATACAAATTTTTTAACGTAATACGAAAATATTCAAATATTTAAGAAATTCAAATTAACATTTCACAGTAACCCCACTATAATAAAAAAGGAAGCCGCAATGGATCGCGATAATATGGAGATGTATCAAAGACAGGTATTTTATTCAGTAGTAGGGGTGCTGATTTATTTATGGCTATCTTGTCCATCTACCCCTTCACTAGCTTAGATTGGCCGAAATTATACTTATTTGTCTAACGTGTCTATGCCATGTTGATATTGTTTTTTTTTTATTTCTTACTAACTTTCACCTACGGCTTCACTCGCAATTTTATTTATATAATTGCTCTGTTCTTATGGGTCGTATCATGTTAATAACCAATAGCTTTCCTTTAATAATAGACTATAATGTGTTTTTTTTAATCTTACTGGTAGGTTCCCCTCGTATTAAGGGAGGCCCGTGCCCAGCAGTGGGACGTTAAAAAGGGCTGAATACTGGCAGGTTTAGAGTTTGAGTAGAGTGTTCAAGCAATCGTTCAAATCCTCAGTATACTATTACAATTATACTATAAATCTATTTTAAACTTTAATGCACACATAAATACGAGATATAGAAATAACATAATTTGGTACTTGTATATTATTTTTTTAAGACAAAGTGAATTCGATAAAGCGTTCCCAATAACCGTCTACCCAGGATGGTTTGTCGTACTGTCAAGATTTTTACTCTGCATTTTTCGAAAAACTCAAGATTTTCTCATAAATGACCCCTGCTCAAAATATCAAGTTGATTCATTCACCCACTACTGCGTTAAAAAAGATAAACCAAAATATTTTCGCATTTGTAATGAGACGTAACTAAGGAAGTAAGAACAAAATGATAATTTAGAGAACATATTTTCTATTACAATAAAACACCTATGTATCTTAAAATACTTAAAACGTCATCCGCCACAGCAGTAACCTTCTGCAGAGTCGTACATAACGCCGATTATCGTCAATCACGGCTAAAATAACAAGACGAAGATAATTTGCGCGCCGACATGTCGATACCGATTTGTTTTTCTTGTTAGCTATTACCGCTAAAAATAAATTATTTATATATTGCCACTCTGTAAGTGTTCTATTTAATTCCAGTAAAAGAAAGTTTTTTTTAGTTAGTTACTTAACATTTTTTTGCAACCACATCGAAATTTAGATTATCATACTAATATTATATGTTTTTATGTGTGTGTATATTTCTTACTCTTAACTCTAGAGGAGCTGAGGAGATTTGGATGAAATTTAGGACAAAGATATATTATGACCAGGTGTAATATTGAACAATTTTGCGAAATTAATATATCTTTTATCTACAGTAAAAAATTTCAAAAGATAATAAGGATATAACAATTTGCATTTTTAATAAAGTGGGCCAGTGTCTACACACGTACGTATCGATGGCGCCAACGCGTGTTAGAGTGGAGACCACGTTTAGATAAGCATAGTGCATGACGCTCGACGGACGATGGACAGATGACCTAAGAAAGGTGGCGAGCAGCGGATGGATGCTGAGCCATACGATTATACCCTGGTCTCCCCATAGAAATCGAAACTATAACCTTTAGCGCTGTATGCAGCATCGATAAGACAGTGTTAATGTGATATTGTCGTCTTAATCTAAATCTACTCTAATATGTAAAGCTGAAAGATGTTGTTATTGTTTTTGAGCACACATTTCAATAAATTAATTATTTAACACCACAGCGTAGATGCGAAGTAATTATCCAAAAATAGGCTACTCAGGCGGAGCCGCGAGCACATTCTAGTATGCCTTATAAAATTTATTGTTTAGACTAATTCATCCAATGCCCATACTAAAGACCTATCCTAAATCTACCCAGACAGATTTTTTAATAAGACCTCTTAAAAATATGAAAGAGGTAGCTAATTTTATAAAGGAAATGACATTATCAGGCAATACCAGACTGAAAATCTATACAGATAAATAAAATTGGAGTATCTGTTTGTAATATTAAAATAACCGCTGTTTACTAAATGCATATAGATGTATACACGGTACATATACCAAAACAAACTTATTTACAATTTTTTGTCTGTCTGTCTGTCTGTTTGTTCCGGATAATCTCTGAAATGGCTGAACCGATTTTGACGGGACTTTCTCTGGCAGATAGCTGGTGTTATAAGGAGTAACTTAGGCTACTTTTATTTTAGAAAAAGAATCAGGGTTGCGCGAAAAAAAATTAAAACCCATGAAATTGTGAACAAAATCCGCGTACAGCATACGCAATAACGTACGTACGTAACGTAAATCACTATATAATTTAAATGCATATCTTAGAAGTAGCAAGCTACTATTTATGTATAAACATAGCTAACCGTGAAAACGTACCTAGGGACGAACCTACCTAGGGTCGCTAGTATTTTAATAAATGTCAACAATAATGATAATCAACTATAATTATTCATATCCAATTGTATTAAACTTTATCGACTTTAACATATAGAGCAGATCAAATAAATAATTATAGCCATATCGGCTCTTAAACTTGTTCCAATTAGTCTTACAAGTGTTTTCCTGGTGCTAAATATTATTGTAAATTTACAGCTAGCAAAATTGAAAACTAATTGGGTGATAAATATGGGAATAATAATTGTCTTCTATTTAAAAAATTGCTATTAATATTTTTTCTACAGTCTCTATCTTTAATAGAATAATTTAGTTAATTGTTTATTTCTATCTGTAAATAATGATAATAAAGCATAATTAAATTATTTCTTTATATATACATAGGCGACTTACCCTTGCTTTGTTCGTATATTTCTCTAGGTTCCTGACAGTAGCACGTGTTACTTCTAGATTTGTGAGAGTTTCATCCAAATCTGTCAAGCCTTTTCAACGTAAAGAATAACACGTAAAATTCGCATTTATACGAATAAAAATGGTTCGAATTGTTGTTAGTTTGAATTGCGAGTTTTATAAATGATCTATGAAATATCTTAAAACAGGCCGTAATTGTGTTCCGATGTGTCGATACCGACGATTATTTTTCTTCAGCTAAAAATACTCTATTAATATATTGCTCAGCTCTGAGTGCTCCATTTTACTCTTAGAATTGGTTACACGTAATAATAAAGTACTACTCATCTGCCGTAAGCTTTACATTTTTTTTTTAGAACTATCTAAGTATTTACGGCGTCTGATACCATTTTCATAGTTTTTTTAGGCTTTAAATAAGCTGATTATTTCTGAAATATGACTGGGTTACTTTTAGATTTTACAACTTTCCAATAGAGAAAGAATGATTAAAATCGGTTCAGTAATTTCAGAGTTATCGATTACAAACAAACATTTTTTTTTTTAAATATGCGAAGTGATAGGTTGGAATATGGCATACGTTTAATCCCGTATAGTCCCATATAGTAATCCCTAGTATACGTTAAATATGACTAGAAATAACTTTAACCAGTAATCTTTGGAAATTAGTGATTTATCCATTTGGGCGTCACCCGGCCACAGAATCGATTTTATTGGGAGCGATGGCGACGTCAAGTGCACAAGCGTCACGTACCGACACCGATACACTTGGCGCGCGCTCAAATTGATATTGAATTTATTTTCAATTTTAACGCGCCCTCCTTAACGACATAGATCAGTTTGTGACTTCAGAGGCTTTATTATTTACTGTTATATAAAAAATTGTTATTACATTTATATTTTTGTATGTATGTATTTAGCTTTTTAACGTCCCACTCTTGGGTAGGTACAGGCCTCTCTTGAATACGAAGAAGATCAGGCCATACTCCACCACGCTGGCCAAGTGTGGGTTAGTGGACCTCATAGTAATCATAGGGTAATATATTATAGTTTATAAAGACACTTAGTTGCTATTTTTAAATTGTTTATAAAACAGAATATATAAAACACCTATTCGTTTAATCTATGTTATTATAATTAATAGCAATAATATTATTTACGAATTGAACAACCGCAACAAAGTTTAGGGTATACAAAGGTTATCTTGAGTTAAACTAAAATAAATTCGGCATTATTATTTATTATAGCCGTATTTATTTTATTTAAGTTAGTAGTTAAATAAAACTGACAAAATCTAGAAACACCAAAACCTGAACATGATATAAGTATATACAGTAAAGCAGACATTACATATATAGTTTGTTTAACGATAAATTCACTTTTATCGACAAGAAAAGACGTAAACATAATGTCTAACGTATTAAACGTATACAAAAAATTAAAGAGTGCGTGTATGAATGTGTACACGCACAAGAAGTAAAACTTTTGTAGGTTATCGGTACTCTTTATAAAATTCAATTTATGTTTTAAATAATTAGTTTAGGTGAGATACTAAAAATAGCGCATATTAGACATAGTACAATCATATATTTGTATTCAGCCATTTTTTTTAACGTCCCACTGCTGGGCACGGGCCTCCCTTCAATACGAGGGGAATCAGACCATAGTCCACCACGCTGGCCAAGTGCGGGTTGGCGGACTTCACATGTCTTTTGAAAACTTGCTAGGTTCTCTCAGACATGCAGGTTAGCTCACGATGTTTTCCTTTACCGTTAAGACAAGTGGTAATCATGTTGGAAATGATTCGCACATGAAAATATCAGAGGTGCGAGACCCGAGATTTGAACCCCCTTCACTCGGTTTCCCAAGCGAGCGCGTTACCACTGGGCTACCATTGCCTATCATATATTTATAGAATATCATTTAAGGAAAGAATATAATATTAAATATCATTTGTCAGACAATAACAACGGTTACCATGGCAACAAAAGTATGTACGCACGTATGTTTTTTCGCAACGAACCAGCTAACCCCTCAAGTCAAGCGTGCGTAAAGACTTCGAAAACATTTTTGTTAATAAATATGTATTTGTCGTTAAAAAATTACCTTTATAATTTTTAAAACATTTTTCGTAATCTCTACATAGAGCTAATCTATAAAGTTGACAGTGAACAGGCGCCACCGCGGATACAAGCGTCAAGCGCTATTTCTGTTGCGACTGCGGTGAGATACTCGGTCCTCCCGCCCCTACAAGTGCGCGTTTGTGCTTTGAAATAGTCATCGATTACAGATACTTAAAATTAGATACAGAATTTCAAATAAGAAGGAAAATGACTTTTCGGGTGTAAGAAGCAATGGTTTTAAGGCATACTAGCATTTGCCCGCGACATTGCCCGCGTAATTAAAAAAATAACGTTCTATCGTTCGTCGTCTATCTTTCTATGTGCTACCTCGTAAAGGATGAAATAGACATTTTTTTACAAATAATTTCAAATACGCTATAGCCTCTAGGTTAGAAATATAATAATAGTCACAAAACGTCACGGCATCGCCTGTCAAAGTGAGATGCTATCTGGACACGCGGGCGCGGCGTGACAGATCGCGATGATACAAAGGACCGTAATTTAATGATGGATACTTTTTTACTGTTGTTTTATTTAATATTTTTATAGATTATGCTTTTTCTTTTACTAAGATAATTACAGAGGTATATTGTAGATTTATACTGTTCCCTATTTTTCTTAGATATATTGGTCGAGCCAGGTTAATCTTAAGAACTTTTTAATCAAATATAGGGACATCTAGAGCCACCGACCATTAAGGTCCTATTTTTGTGTAGTAAAATTATAGATTTAGCATAGTTTTTCAGCTATTCTTATGAGTTCCTGATATAGTAAACATCCATTGACCATGAAAACTTAAACACTTTGCTCCTTATATGTTTTCTTGTCCCGCAGCAGTATGTTTTTATGATTTTTATTGATTTTAATGATTTTTTCCTTAACAAATTTCTGAAAAAAAATTATTTACTATAATTACAGAACAATAAAATACTTAATATATTTATAACAGCTTAAAGCTTTATAGCTTTAGAAAGCCTGAACTAAAATATTATTTTCATATGGAAAAATATAAATTCAACATTAAATACAGGCAATTCTAAAATAAAAGCCTTTTAACAAATTACTCAACCATCCACGTCCATACAACGTTATTTGCCTGACAAATATTCGCTCAGGGTTTTCACTTGTCATATTACACGTATTCAAATGCTAAACAGCGAGACAGGCCCGACGTTCACAAGTTACGTTTTTGACAAGTGCGCTCTATGCTACGGTACTCTGCCATTTTTTGTCCTCGAATGAAAGTGATCGACAAGCGAAAATCCCTTTATTTGGATATATGAATATCTTTTGTCATTGGAAATTTCATTTGAAAATTTATCTCTTGAGATTATATCTATCTATTAGGGTTTTGACGAATTTTTCTTATGTATAAAATTGTAATAAGTATTTGTAGAACTTAAGTATAAGCTTATAAAAAGTCGATAATAGGATAAATTTCCTCATTTCTAGAATTACGGAATGTGTCTCATTTATATTTTTTTAAGAGAAACTTAATATCATATCAAATAATTCTTTTTTAGGGTTCCGTACCCAAAGGGTAAAACGGGACCCTATTACTAAGACTCCACTGTCCGTCCTGTCTGTCTGTTTGTCCGTCTGCCACCAGGCTGTATCTCATGAACCGTGACAGTTAGACAGTTGAAGTTTTCACAGAAAATGTATTTCTGTTGCCGCTATAACAACAAATACTAAAAAACAGAATAAATAAAATATTTAAGGGGGCTCCCATACATCAAACCCGAATTTTTTGCTCGTTTTTGCTCGATATTGATAATAGCAACAGGTAGATACTTGAAATATTCACAGAATATTTAGTTATATATTCACTTCAAAAATAAATAATTAAATTAAAACAAAACAAATGTTTAAGGGGGGCTCTCATACAGCAGACATGATTTTTTTGCCGTTTTTATAGATAATGGTACGGAACACTTCATTTCTTTAGAAAATGTGCTTATTATGGCATATATTTTGTGTGTGTGCTTATAGGTATGTGTGTGTGAAGCTTAAGAATGGAAGTAATAATTCTAAATGACTTTGTTTTACTAAAAACTCTCACATTAAAAAAAGCTTATATATGCATTAACCACCATAATAGTTTACGCTTCTTAAATGTTAGTAATATATTAATAAAGTCACCTAAAACATAAAAATTTAAATACTCAACCCGTATGCAGACTCGTAACTATCTCCCATCAAAACAATGAAAATATTTAAAAAGTACTTAACATATCCCATAACAATAACCATAAAAGGCATAAAACAAATCATCACCACACATTACGAACAGGGGTTTCACCCCTTGCTGTACCCATGCCACTGCTATGGTTTTATGGCTATCTGAATTTTATTGGCGACATTTACCTCCTGAATATCACTTTAAGTAGCATCATAAAAGATTGTGTTGAGAATAAGTAACTAGATGCTATGGTTTGGCATCTGTTTTTAAGTGGTTAAAATCATATAACTTGTCATAATATGCTTAACGTACCTAAGTATCATTAACTAAGTAAATATTTCACTTTGCTTAGGCCCCCAATAAGACCCCAAGTCCTAGATTAGCTTTTTACAGTATAGATACTAAATTCACCCAGTAATATATGGAAAAAGCTGGAATGTTTGTATATTTGTTTGTTTGAATACGCTATAACACGCGTCATTGAGAAAGGTATAGACTATCTAACATAGCCACGACGACTCTTTAGCGGGAAGGAGATGGCGAGCAGAGCCAAATTCAAAAACATGTCACCTTTACTAATATTATAAATGTAAAAGTTTGTGAGTAGGGATGTTTGTTACTATTTTACGCCAGAACGGCTGAACAGATCTTGATGAAATTTGGCACGAAGATAGATTATAGTCTGGAATGACACATAGGTTACTTTTTATCCCGGAAAAATATACGATTCCCGAGGGATAGATTGGTTTTTGTTTTTCTAGAGGCGAACCCGAGCGTAGGGAGGGTAAGCGGCTAGTTTGATGTATCTAGATAAAAAGATATTTGGCACTAAATAATAACGTAGCATTCTATTAATGAAACAATTTTCAAAAAAAGTAGTTCCAGAGTTTACCGACTTCACTGTAACTAAATCAAAAAATAAAATCATGTGATTTTAGTATATTCAAAAATATGCTTAGCATATATGTATTTCTATTAATAATTATCTATCCTTAAACGTGGAAATACCTAATAGTACTTGTATTAAAATATTCATTTCTATACTTATAAATTTCCAAAGCTCGAGCACGTCAAATTCTTACTAACAAAGGAAAATACGCGTAAATCCTCTGACGTAAAAACCATGACTCGAGCTTGACGTCGCGATTGTCTTTGATCACAACATGTGAATTATTCAGGACCCATAACACCCCACCCGTCACAGATCTCACTATAATTTACATAATAAGAGTCAGGAGCGTTTGACTTAAATGATATGGAAAAGGTTTCGATATTTACTATTTATATGAAGAAAATGACTTATAAATATGGTAAACTAAAATAAAAAAAAGAAAGATAGTAGAGTACATATAATTTTATAATTTTGAATATCTTTTTTATTGTTTAAACTAGTACTTTTAATACCTTCAAGAACTTTACATTTTAATCTTAAGATATGGCACGCATTAAAGCAATTAAATAAAGAATTTAATTGCATTCAGCATAGATATATAGAACACTAGCGATCTACGCTTGCTCCCGTCGGGTTCATCCTTAGTTACGTTTTAAGGTATCTATTAGTTATTATATATAATTATTCTCGGAATAGATTTCTCAGATATGAGATATTTTCCCGCAGTAAAAAGTACTCTATAGATACTCTCTCTCTAGATAACAAGCTATCATCATACCAAATTTCATTAAAATCTGTCCAGTGGTTTTCTCGTGCTCCCAGACAGACAGACAAAACTCTAAACACTATAGATTCTGCCTTTGTATCGATAATAATGACTATTTCAATAAGATTTTCCAAAAAATATTTAAGGTACAGATTCGACTCAGTTAGAATTTTATTATATGTATAGATATACAATATTTGACTGAACATGGTTAAACTGCTAGTACTTAGGAATTTAAATAAAATAATATTAAAATAGAAGAAGCCTTACTTTAAAGTTTACAAAGTTAACAAGAAAATTACAATATTTGAACATGAAATGACTTGAAAAAAACGTATCGCGCCCGCGGCCTTTATAATTTCGCTTTACCTATCGTTTGAACTCCTTTGAGCATTTTTAAACAGATTAAAAGAATCATTAGCTATTCCCACTAAGCAATTCTATCAGAATAAGGACTTTGAAAGTGGCATCAAAAACATAGACACAGCATAATTGTTTTCCTAAATCGTTAGAAGTATTGAAGATCTTATTTAACTCAAATTTCGAAAAATTTATGCATCGATCGCTGTTAAAAAGCACGCTGTTAGTTATTTTTTCTGCCCATCGTTATGAAAGAATTAGTACCTATATTTTAAAAATAAATATGTAATGCAAATACAAAAGAACGACGAGACCAACAAACAAAGTAAAACTCCTAAAGAATATCTCGTGTGCTAAATTTGAAACAAAATCTTCAAAAATATTCAATATATCTCATATTTAAATATATACCTTTATAAATTACACTGGAAGTACATCCCACGCACATGCCACTTCTAAAAACGAAGCTTCGTTTACACAAGTTTGCAAGAGACAGGGGATTAAAGTACACCCCGAGGCCGGTGTTGACTCGAACAACGCCGCTTCCTTAAGATTTTCTAATATTAATTATGTATGTGTTGCTCATTTTGATAATGTCGTAATTAAATCTGCTATAATAAACTGTATAAACGCTCTAGGAACACTCGAAAGCGTGTTTTAACCGACTTAAAAAGAAAGAGGTAGTATTTTGAAAGTTCTACTATGGAATATCACTACTGTTGATAATTATTAAACTTTTTAAAGAAAACTATATTTGCCGATTTTCTAGTGATTTTACTTAACTATTTTTGTTTTCGACATCTTAGACATGGCCAGGGGAGACCAGAGAGATTAAGATTTTCGGCGTCTCAAAAATCATAGTTATGACAGACGCTGTCTACCCACAAGCCTCTAATCTCGGACTAAATCGAATCTGTACATTAAATATTTTTTGTAAAATCTTATTAAAATAGTCATTATTATCGATACAGAGGCCGAATGAGGAAAGAGGCTGGTTATCCGGGTCAACATATAGGATACTTTTTTTTAGGATACTTTACTTCGAGGAAATATCTCTCATCTCTGAGAAATCTATACTAAACGTTAAACCGTAAGTAGGGACGAACCCGAGCGGAGTGAGGGTGAGTCGCTAGTTTTTAATAAACGCAGCTTTACATTCATCTCTACGAATGAAGAAACAATATATTATAGAGAGAAATTAATTTGAAAATGCATATATAAACCGTAACAAAATAAAAACCCTGAAAATCTAAAAGGCTGTCCCATTTAACTTAACAAATGATTATAATATAACCAATACGCATGACCTCACTTTGAACAGGAGCGCATATGTTTGCATTTGTTTGTTTATGTAGTAAAATTTACTAATATTTTTGTTTTTTCAATGTATAGACTAAATACATGTAAAATTAATGAGAGGCAATTGATTACTTTCAGTCTAATTGATGAAATTACTTATCTACAACCAACCTAATTGAGAGAATTTGCCAAGTGGTCGCAATTCAACCATTTGATTACACTATATACATAAGTAGATGAATAATGAATAATGATAAATTACCGGTAGTAGGACTCTGTCAAGCCTGAGGAGTCCGACTGGATGGGTACCACCCCCTTATCTATTTCTACCGCCAAGCAACAATGATTGCATTGTTGTGTTCCGGTTTGAAGGATAAGGTAGCCAGCGCAATTACAGGCAAGAGCCATATCATCTTAGTCCTCACAGTGACAACGCACCTGCGGCTCTGTATTTTTGTTACCTAAAACCTAAGTGCATGAACTGTAGGTATTATGGGCGACAGGTACTGCTTTCCATCAGGTGGTCTGTCTGCTCGTTTGTCTCTGAATCTTATAAAAAAAAAAAGAATTCATATATACGGAAATGAATTTTCGCTTCAATTACTCAAAAAAATCCTACAATTGCTCAAAAACATGAGTTTTTAATAAAATACTCAATACAGTTCGAATTTTATTTGCATCACAATTTATTCACAATTTATTATAATCAAAACTGCAATGTTTGCTGTTACTCCGTTATTTATGTACCGAAGTAGACAGTACTCAGTAATAAGAGGAAGCCAATTCGCGCTAAAAAAATTACTCAGCGCTTAAAATGAAATTTGCCAAATCCACTTCTATATAAACAACCTATCTTTTTGTAGATTTTTAGTTTGGCTACGAGTAAATACAATTTTCTTTGCTAACTGAGACTAGTACATAAGTAAAACGTAAATATGTTCATTAAGTATTATATCATATAAATGGCATTGTATAATGTAAAAAAACGTGTGTGTGTACTTACGGACGTACGTAAAAAGTTATTTCACAGCTTATTTCACCATGTCGCTTTTTGGCTGTCGGTATGCGGGCACATCGTAAATATTTTACTCTCATAATTTTTTCCATACTTGCCAAAAGAAGTATAACTTCAAAAAGTTAAAATGAAGTAAATTGATAGGAATCAACAAAGCTTCACAAGCAAAAAGAAAAGTAATTAATTCTAGTTAGCACTATACAGATGACAATTCGTTATATTATCATCCAATTTCTTGCTTAATTAATTGTATTATCGGACTACTACAGACCTACAGTCAAAAAGCAAAAACATACTTTACCGTAGATACTCAACTTCACTATCAAGGGAAATAAATACAATCAATGATATTTTTAAGAAACGGCTGAACGCTATACAAAAACTAAGACCAAGCGGGCAAATCACACATTCTATGTGATACATAGGTACCAAGGGATGCAACCAAGCGAAGCGAGGGCAAGTAACTATAATAACAAAATAATGATAAAATTGAGTATTATACAGCTAAATCTAAATATTATGGCGTCTCAAATTATAATGTCTTAAACTCACCGCCCGCGGCAACCACCGCCTTTGTACGTTTTGTCAAGTTAATTAACGGCACTTTGTCGACTCGGAAACTTAATTGTTAATTTTGATTATGCTTAATTAGTATTTTAGACATTTTAATTCTACTCATTATAGTAATAGCTATAGTAGTACTATGTTAAGTATATTTTTTTTATTTAGTAGATGAAAATATGTATTTCTAAATTCTAAGTGATTTAATAGAGCTTAGCTCAATTCAACTCAATTATAGGCTTTTTGCACAATATGGGTTTTAGTAAAACTTTATAATATTATTAAATGAGAACGATAGGTTTATTATAATTTGGTATGGTTTTGCTTATTAAAATGGAGAGGATAGGTACTTAAATTCCTCTATTTCATTCTTTCTCAAAGTCCAGACCTCTGAACCACCAGCTGAAAGGAGATTTTAAGAACCTGTTAATTTTTTTTATTTTGTCCACAAATAATAAAATAGCCGTAAAAGCTAAAAAGAATATTATGTATTAAAAATTATATTAAATATTTGAAAATTTCAATTGAAAATTTATTAGAGAAGGTGAAAATGGGTGCCCTAATTGGTATAGAAATTTATATTGCGTTTTATATCGTAGTGACTACAAAATAATCGATATGTTACTCATATATATATTAAATACACCTTTATAAAAGACTAGCGACTCACTTCACTTCGTCCCTAGACAGAAACAAATCTATCATCCCACGGGAACCGTACATTTTTCCGGGATAATAATATATAGCCTATAGCCTTCCTCAGTTAACGGGCTATCTAATGCAAAAAGAAATTTTCAAATCGGATTAGTAGTTGCTGAGGTTAGAGCGTTCAACCAAACAATCAAACAAACTCTTCAGATTTATAATATTAAAGTATAGATATAAAACTGTTACATATATACGTGAGCTATAATTTGACAACCGAGTAGAATAAAAAGAATACTTGATATTCCAGTTAATTTATATAAAAAAAAACTTCGTATTATATAGTACCTATAATAAGTAATAAGTCGTAATAATTAGTAACTATAACAAATAGAACACGATTCTGTTACCTAAGAACTTAACCAGCCTCACTTAACTCTACATTCGTAGAGCTAACGCCATCTAGTGACGTTTCATAGGTACTTGATATATAATTTATAAAAAATCACAGTTTTTAAAGACCGTCCTTACAGGATTATACATTATAGCAATATTTGCCAAAATAGTAATAAACCTAACAGTACGAAATAACTAAATCAAACATCAAACAAGGGATGAAAGGGATTTACCGCATAGTTTGTCAACCCTTAATTAATGAACCCCGAATTAAACGCCCCGAGCGATGTCTGTCTAACATTTAGAAGCGTTGCATTCAGAATTACTTCTGATATTTATTATTATATTATTATCTACTAACTATTAGCTAGTTATTTATAATCGAAATACTTATAACTATGAAATATCATACATAGTAGTTCGATATACTTTTTGAGTTAGTTCAAGTGAGTTTATACAATTCGAAAATACTTTTAGTATTATATAAGAATATTCAGAGTATTTCTAATGTTATGAATTGTATCGAATTTAGCTAATTTTATAATCTCATCTGCATACTGGGAGATTACAACCGCGACCACGAGATCGCGAGCATCATATAAAAAAATGGTCGCTCTGACTGTAACAGTAATATTATTTATGACTAATTAACTTTTAAAATATATGTCTGACGACCATTGAAAGTAGCTGATTTGATTCCCGCTCAGGACAAAAATTTATATAATCCGATTGTAAAAATGAACAGAAATTTTTAAGAAGTTCTGTCACAGGGTAACCGAATAGTGTAATACATATATGTATTTATTTCTACGATTTTTAATAAGATATCCAGCTATATAAAAATAAATATGATTTTTTTTTCTACATTTAAAAAGAAAATAAATGAATGACTTGGTAATTAATTATGATCATAAGGTTTTTGAAAAATTATCGGCCATAAAAAAAGGTATTTTAGTTGGCAACCTTATTATATGTACAACTTTTATTTCAGGCTTAAAATTCTACCGTTTGACGTCAATTGTTATAATGAAGATATTTTTTCCCGATCAAAATTGAGTTAGCAAAGTGTTTATTATTATTATAGTATATAATCGCACCTCAAGACAAGCTCTTAACCGCAAGGTTATTTAAAACAAATGTAAGACAAAAAATAAAAGCTTAGCATTAGCCGACTCTTTAATTCCTTCAAAACGTTTTGTCAATCTCGCAGTGTGTTATTAAAAATGACTAAACATTAAGGACCTTGGGTCAGTAATGGATAAGTTAGAGATCTTTAGGTAGAGCTATCAAAAATACTAACTTATATAGCAATTTTAAAATTCTAGATTTTGTTTTATTATATTTAATTTAATTTCTTTATAAAGTATAGATTGATAGATAATATAAATAATGTAAGGCTGTTGACATTTTGTTTTTGTTTTTTTTTTAATTATAATCCTTCTTGTATAAACTAAACTAGTTTTACTATTGTCTTGATATTTCTTTGCAAAAAATATAATAAACAAAATTTTAAAACACTTCACTTTTTTTTTAATTTTATTTTAAGTGATATGAAATTATACTTTTAAGATTTTTATACTACGTACGAGTATAATAAGTATAGTGCAGTATTTAACTATATTAATATTATTAGTTATGATATAAAGAGAAACTCGTTGTTTTTACATTTGCAATTAAATTAATTTAGACAAGTGACAAAAAAGCAATGAAAATACTACAAAGGAAAATATTAAAATATAATATAACTAGCCGTCACCCGCCTTCTTTGTTGGACGTACGTAAATGCTTCTTTTAATCTTCAGAGACCTTAATCTCTCCAGGATAATTTCTAAGAAATCCGTGCGAATTTCCGAGAATTTAATTGTTATGGTACACGCTGGCGTGTATGCGGTCCTCGAGGGGTTAATGTACCTATATTTGGTTTTTCACTTATAAATTAAATACTTAGCTTAAAAGAAGAAATGAATAAAAAAGCGTAACGTCCTTATTTTTACTATGGGCAAAATATATTTATGAATTTTAATAAAAAAATATGGTGAAGAGTGTGTGGAATTAAAAAAATAAAACCACCTACAGACGATCTCGGGTCGATGTGTCAAAGTCCCATACCAATATTTTCAGTAATTTTTGCGTGATGGTGTGACAAGGGAAAATTGTTTTCATCTATATTCTAACTAAGCCGAATCTGTACATTAAATACTTTTTTTGGAAAATCTTATTGAAATAGTCATTATTATCGATATAGAGGCCGAATCTATGGTTTTTAGTATTTTTTTCTGTCTGTCTGTCTGAGAACGCATCACGATTAAACTACTGGGCAGGTTTTAATCAAATTTGGTATAATGATAGCTGGATATCCTGGTAAATATATAGAATACTTTATACTGCGGGAAAATATCTCATCTGTGAGAAATCTATCAAAAAATTCAAGCGTTACAACGTAACTAGGGATGAACCCGAGCAGAGCAAAGGTTAGTCCCTAGTTATACCTATGTAGATAGATTTTCTTTTTATAAATAATAGAAAGCTATACAATAGCTACTATACAATACGAAACCTTTAGTATTTATACAGTCATTCATTCTATTTTAATGTTGGTACCCACATTGATTTGACCTAAGATAATAAATGAGTTTTATTCGCTAACCTATAATCAAATTGTGTTCTCACGACAGTGACTAAACTATAATTAAACTTAATATACATCACCTTTTTGTATATAAAGTATATCTTTAAAGAAAGAACTTAGTACAAGTTTTGGTAACATTTAATAGAGTTCAAAATATAAAAATTAGATTCCGAGCTACAGAAAATGCTGTTTAATGTTTATTTACTTTATTACTACTGCCTTTAGTTATTTTAATTATTATAATGTAAGACTTGTAACTGATTAACATTATTTTTTTACTAATGATTAAGATACATGTAGTTGAACTTTTATTTTAACTTTATAGGTAACAATAGTAAAAAATAAGATGCTCAAAAAGAAGAGGACATTTTATAGCCGATTAAAGGATTTTTACTGCTCTTTATTATTTAGAATAAATATTAATTATATATAACGAGTATGTACATATGTACATAAGTATGGAACTCATTTTTTTAGAACATAAAGCGCATCTTTTTTGGTTACGTTTACGTCATTTCCTACTTAACTATAAAAAGTTTGACGTCAACTGCTGGATTTTTTAATAATTAAGTGTGATTCTAGCAAATTAAATTACTATGTTATGTTTTGCGCATTTCCACACGACATTTGCATTGAGCAAAGAATTAGCTAAGAAACTCATGAATTTTATGAAGTATTAACATAATTTAATTCATACTTTTTGTGACAAGCAACTCAATATTGGCTTTTTAATTTTTTTATTTCATTAAAAAAATACTTGCTTTAAACAATAACTTTTTTTTGTCTGCCTAAATCTTTAATTAAAACTACCTTTTAAATTGAAATATATAATTAAAATTTGTTAAATAAAGAAATATTAAGAAAGTGTTATTATTGACCAACTAAAATGACAAAAATGATTGTTTTCACTTGGATACAAGACAAGCTCCTACCATGAACATTCTAACAATAAACCGTAACCAGTTTACCTCCTCAATTCGGCATACTCACCGTCGTAGTAGAAATAAAAACAATTGTAGTTTTCCTCAATGAGTTTATTGCGCCAGAACAATAAATGAAGCTGATCATTATAACGTTTACTTTCAACATCGATTACGAATACTCTACACGATACCATATCGTACTCCGCCGAGTCCATTAATATTTATAATATTGGAGTCTATTGCACTTCGCTTCACATACGCCAACATAATACCCAAGCGGTAATGTCCCTATTAACTTACAGTTCGTGGGATCGATAATTACGATATATTTGTCTAAATATCACAAGAAAATACAAAACGAAATATGATAGAATTAACACAATTAAAATTAATAACAATTAAATATACAGAGTCTGTGCGCCGCGGGCTCTAGGAAGTGAGGTATCACCAAGATGCGCGAGGGTTGTACGGGGTGCGTCATGACACCGGGACGTGGTGCTGGTAGAGCTGGTCTTGTCGCTCGCATAGAGAAGTCATTTTCTTGTAGGATTCTGAGGTCTCGCGAAAAAGCAATTTAGCATCGTCCCGAGGACGCGCGTGCGCTGCGTCTAGCCGCCCCGGTGATATCACAGGGGGAGACGATGCAGACAAGGGAGACAGAGACTCGCGAGCAGACTGCGCCCCTGTTGGCGCGTATAAACCACCAGGCTGAGGCGTCCCACTGCCCATCAAAAATGGACTCGGAAGAAACCCTCTATCGCCGAATTGTGGAAACATACCAGCTTGTAGGGCAGTTAAGTTCCTACTATAGAACTTCATTGTTTCAGTCACGTAAGTAGGAATTTGGGAAGACTCGTCGCCGCCGTATCTCAAGCTTTCAAGTGTTGATGCAAGGCCCTTGATATCGGCGTATAATTTGTTAAGTAATTCTGCGTTAACTTCAAAAGATGGTTTCTGTTCTTGATTTTCAGGTGAACCTGTAGACAATAGGCGTCGATGCATATCTACGTTTAAGCTGTGCCTATCTCGGCTCCTCCGTGATGGAAAAGCCGCATCACAACCATTTACATCACAGGGATGAAGCAATTTCAAGTGATCGTTTCTATAATGCATTCGCAATGTAAAGTGGTTTTGAAATATTTTTCCGCATGCTGTACAACGGTCTGGATTTTCATCATCTATAGGAATTTCGATATCATTCATTTCAGATCGTTCGTCTGTCCTATCACTGCTCGCTGACGGCGATCGAGCTCGAGCCAGCCGTTCTTCTAATGTATGCAAATCACTTCCGCTGTCACTCGGTGTATAAAGATCTGATCGTAATCTCAATCCTTCTCGAACAACGCTAGGCGCACTAGATTCATCATCAGATTCACTTTCTGCCTTTACTCTCGTTACTGATTCCGCGTCCACAGTCGCTTCTTCACTTTTCTGAAATGGCTCCCATTTCTCGGGCTTTTGTTTTTTTAGGGACAAAGGTTCTTCATCTGTTCGACTAGAACTAGGAGTAGATAAATTTCTGAATAAATCACCATTATACTCCTCATCAGACACAATGTATTCATTATTTTGTGAGCATCTCGTAGGATTCCCACTTTTTCTTTTACGTTTATTAGGAACCAAAGGTGACTTATCGTCCGCAGTGGTACTATCAGTCCTTGCACTAGGGTTAGAAGTACTTGAAGCTTTAATGTCTTCATCTTTCTTTTTATTTACACTTAAATCCTCCGGCTCATCTATGTAGCTCAATCTTTGTTGCTCTTGAGATTCAAATCTTTCAATTTTTTCTTTATTTTCACTATCGGAAACATCTTCATTATTTTCACTGTAGTTGCTGGATTCTTCTTCATGTGACACAGGCTTTACAAGATCTAATGCATGGCGAGATTGATTTTCAGGAGATGGTATTTTTCTATACATTTTTTCAATTTCACTGAAGTTACGGAGATCATCGAGCGGTACACGAGGAGGTAGATGATTAGGAGGAGGTGCAGACAGAGGAGGTGGAAGACGAGCGGCTAATTCAGGCGGAAGAAGCGCAGGCGGTGGTATTGGTAGACGAGCAAGCGCCGGCAAGAGCGGGAACGGCTGCGCAGACCTGCCGTCGTGAGCAGAAATCTTACGTCTCACGTGAGGAGAATGCAACTTTGGATTCGGATTAGCGCTGTGGCGGTTCCGCGAACGCCGCGAACTAAACATCATAGTACACCCCTCCACTGTACACTTGTGCATCTCTCTTAGATGCACGGCGGAAAAATGTATTTTTAACGCGCCTTTATCGCAAAAAGTCTTAAGGCAAACATTACACTGCACTCTTTTCTTTCCTGTAGCGGGGTTGACAAACTGAACCCCTAGCCCGAGAGGCCAAGGCGCAGGCGGCGGATCGCGACGTTCCGGCATATACTCGGGTGACCGTCGCTCTTCACATTTTTCTTCATCTCGGCCGCTAAAACTGGCACCTAGTTTTCTGAAGTCGAACTGTGGCGCGGGATGGCTGACACGAGGCATCATAAAATAGTCCAAACCGGCGGGTAAACCGGGAACCGCACCGAACTCTTTGCCCTCCATCACGTCACTGTCATAATATAGCGCGTAATACGAAGCGGGTGGCGCGCGACGCGGCCGCTTTGCGACTGAGGACGTGCGACACAGGTGACCGCGCGGGCGGCGCGCGACAAAGGCCGGTGGCTCGGCGGGGGGGCACGGCCGGTGTGGGGTGTGGGGGGACAGGTGGGAGGAGCGAGCGCTGGGCGGAGCAGATCGATGCGCAGTGGGGACAAGCGACACTCGCTCTCGATGCGAATACTGTAAACACGAGAAGTAAAGCATCACATGTCGTTACGTAACTCCATACACGGTAAGTGCATACACTGCGTATCTCACGTGCATCACACAAAACACCTCGTTATGTGCAGATACGCTTCAAACAAATCGAGGCAATCCATGAAATTAAGTGGTTGAATCGTTGCCGCAAAATCTAGATTTATAAATAGAGGTATTTCAATGAATCCTATATGTTTTGAATATAATTACTTCTTATATAGAGAACATAAAATGGGCTGCATAAACGTATCTCTGTTTTTATCAATGAATCGAAAGAAAATATTTGATCTAATATCGAATTATTAAAAGTCCTTCTGAAAACAAAATCTTTATACAATTCACTTTGTTTATAAACGAGTCTTTTTGTTTGTAAACAGATAATATAGGTAAGCAAGCATTATAATAATCCTTTATTTGTCCTGGACTTATAAGTATTTCACAAAAGATTGTCACAAAAGTAACTCAATGTTAAATAAGATGTATACTTATTTCAATTAATAATAAGTAATATATCTAAGACGTAAACACGTTTATATTCATTCTTATTTTATTAATAATCTCAGACACTATTTCGATGCTTATCGCTTGAAACATAATAATTATGATTTCGGATTAAAATAATAAGTATATGTTATACGCTTACAAAAACTACAATAGTTCTATGATTAGATGTAACATCATATTTTTTCAAATATAGCTACCAAAAATATGTTTTTTATTGGTAAATAAAGGGATAATCTAAAAACGCCAATATATCGTGGACTTTATTATTTCCCTTAATCTGGTTAAGGACAAATATAGTACTCTATGTTTTGGCTAAAACTAACAAAACTGTTTAATTTATTTAGTGATCAATAAAGAAACATCTTTGACTTAAAAACTTAACGTAAATATGTGCGCTATTTTTATCTATATTTTATAAGTGAGATTCACAAAATGTACATATATAAAAATAGAACTTATATAAAAACAAACTTTTTAGTTATATTTGTTTATTAAATTATAAAGAGTATTAATGAAAAACAAAAGTTACAGCCAGTCGTTACACATGAACAAATTAAGACGAAATGTAGCGACGATACAAGTAACGCCATCTGTGATAGCGATTGAAAAGTAATGATAAAATATTGAAAATGTATTGCTTAAAATTATATTATTTCATAATATTTATAGCATATTTTTGTTTATTATTATATTAAAAATTGTATAATATAATTAAAAATTGAAAAACTTGATCCACGAAGTAAATAAGTTATGAAAATATAGATATTATATGGAATTATGTATTAATATGAAAAAGCACAATGGATACTTTAAGTTGGCTTAGATCTCATAGTTATATTTTTGAAACTCGTAATATTTTTTCTGTCTGTGATATATTTTACAACATAGTAAAATATATCACAGACAGAAAAAATATTACGAGTTTCAAAAATATAACTATGAGATCTAAGCCTTTAAGATTGAATTTCCAAAACATTCTCAACGCACCTTTAGCATAAACAAGGTAGAGTCCCAAAATTAAGTATAAATCTTTTTCATATCATCTGAAACAATTTTAAATAACTTCATACATTTACCGTGGTAATGTATATTTAAATCACTTCAAACATACTTTACGACAAGAAAATGCGAGCTTTTAAAAAGCCATTAAGCTAACCACCACAGACACACCGGCGGCGTTGCTTCGATTATTTTCTTATGGTCAATGTTAGTGCCATCATCCGTTTACATACACGTTTATTGAATACTTTGTTCTGGTTTACCGGATGTTCCTGTGTTATTTTAACTGAAGGATTTAATATATATTTTAAACTCTATGAATCAAACTAAGAGATTTATTGACAGAGTTTAAGTTTGGTTTGATTTATAGCCTTATTCAACTCCATTATTTGGATGTCTTTATCCCATGTTCTGTTGAAATAATGTATGTAAGCCTTTTTGGCGACTATAATAAATAAATATAGAACGTTAATATTTTTTGAATAATTGAATGAATAATCAAAAATGAAATGTTTTCTTTTTTTGTAGTAAAATATAGGAGACGAATATCAAATATCACTTTACATACAATTAATACCTTCAAATGTGTAATTTACTATTGAAACTTATACTTATGAAACTAGTAGATCTGACAAACGTTCAAAAAGCAGAAACAAAATTAAAACAGAACGCCTTAATTTTGTTTCTGATCTTTGAATTCTAGAGAGAGAAAATTTATTTTTTCTAGAGAGAGAAAAAAAAAGAGTTTGGAAAAGATTCCCGAATTTCCCGACTTCCCGGGCAATTTTTCCAAATTATCATTCCCTAAAAACCTTATTCGATCTTTTATGAATTCAAATGTCAAAGAAAACACGTATGAAGAAAGCCCAATTGGTTAAACCGTTTTTAAATCATGCACTTACCAACGAACAGCATAGAATTTTTATTTATATAGATGACGACTTTTATGTAATAATTTAAATGTATTGCATATAAAAAATAAACAATTTTGTTTAAATTAATTTATTAAAAAAAAGTATTTCTAAACTTTATCTTCTACGTAGTCCTACCATACATCAACTAAAGAAGCCGATCAAACGCTATTTTCTTCCTATAAACTCGTAGGCAGCGATACACTGTTTGATGTCGTATCGCACCTTATAAACGTTCTTGATTATTTTCAATCCCTGGAAACAGTTACAATTACTCGACTATCGTTGCCTCGCGTGGTGTAAACATCTCTCATTTATTGCACGGCGCAAAGTATGTACTTAAAGCGATTTACCGAAAAAAAAAATCTTACACTCAAATCTTATTTTATAGTATTAAAATAATATGTACCTATATACTTTTAACATTGCCATAACTAATAAAATAAGTGATTTCATAATTTATATTTTTTTGGTACTACTGACAGACAGAACTGAGAACTAGTACTTAAGAATCTTTATTATAAATATTACATTAGTTCAATAGCATAATATATTAAATATTTAGCACAACACACTTTTTTCGTATGATTTTATATATAAAATATACCTATAGTATTAATACAGAATTTTGTGTATATCCAGTGTCAACATTTGAAATCAGATCTAAAATATCCTGACTAGTAATATTAGACCCACCTAGAGCCATTTATAAAAAAATAAGACATATTTGACAAGCAATGAATTCATTAATTCTATACTAACAAGCAAACAAACAAACAGACAAACACCGCTTTAGTCCTGTGCGATAAAAACGCTATTTGTTCATTCCTTGGACGCTACTACAGTCACCCATATTATACTGTCCGTATCGCGGCCCGAACCATAAACACACGCTCTTTTTGTCCTAAGTGATCCGGCTCTGGTCAACGTTGATTTTTATATTGGATTGAGGTCACTTTACACTTGCTTTTTATTTATATTTTTTTTTTATTTCGAATAAGAACATTTACATACATAAACATAATAGATCAAACAGTTACAAGTTAGGCAATATATTTGAAAGTTCGGTAAGTAATTCTAAGTTAGATAACCTTTTGTATGCCTAAGTTTAAACTTAATTATGCTACTACATTGTGAACTTTAAGCAAAATATAAAACATATTAATAATATTGAAGATAACCTACAGTTTAGAATAACCATGAATATCTTGTTTCCATTTGGTTTGAATTAAACTTGCAAAATAAACATTTTCATTTAGATAAGCAGTTAAAATGTTATTAATTAGTGGTTGTCTTTACAAATATAATAGATGGAAGTGTGTGGGTGTGTTTGTTGCTATTCACGCTCTAACATCTCAACCAATTTGAGTGAAATTTTAAATGGACAGCTTATATCGGGCTACTATATTCGAAGTTTTGATTTGAGTGTTTAGAGGACAAAGAGAATGTGATCTGGACACGTAGGCCATATATAGACGCACCCGAGGGAAACGTGGATAAGTCGTTTTTTAAATATTTTTTATCCTTTTACTACTACATATCAATAAAAAATATATTTTAATTATCTATATCAATATTTTTTTATCAATTTTTCCTTACTAGCGCCAATACACATCCTATATACTCCCTTACATCGCGTCCGAAATATTTATTTTGAACAGCGGCCGCATATTTGTTTGGATTAAAAATATTTCTGGCCCCACTTGCGCACGACACCGACACTGAGTGGCGAGTATCGCTGCGAATAGATGCGGCTCACAAACAAACGGACTTTCATACTTTGTAACGAAATTAGGCGTCTTCGATACGGAGAATTATATTTTAATAAAACTAGTGATATTTTATTATAAGTAAGTATATAGTTTTATAAGGCAGTGGTAGCACAATGGTAACGCGCTCATTTGAGAAACCAAATGAAGTGGGTTCACATCCTGGGCCTCGCGCCTTTAATATTTTTATATGCAAATCATTTCCAACATAATTACCACTCATCTTACAGTGAAGGAAAACATCGTGACGAAACCTTCTAGGAAAGCAGCAAAAATCAAGGAGACAAGAAAGCAAAGAAACTTGCGAACTTTCGAAAGTTTTCAAAAGAAATGTGATGTCCACACTTGGCCAGCGTGGTGAACTATGACCTGATCAACACGTGCGCCACTTATCGTAACTTGTATTAAACCTTTTACACTTATGGCATAGTATCATCAAGTAACGAAAGATTTCCTTTATCGCTTCTTTTCTGGATCGTTAAAGAGGATAAAAAAAATCTATTGAAATATCAACCGAAGAGCTGACAAAAGGAATAACGGCTATGATGAAGCTTAATATATCTACATACATATATGGTAAATACACATTTTAATGGCTCCAAACAAACAAACAAAACCTTGTACAACTTTATTATTCAACAGTCGCCGCTCGCCTAGCGATCAAAGAAAACATCGTGAGACCTGCATTTTTGAAAGAATTAGTTATCGAAAGACATATCAACCCGGATTAGGCCAGCGTAGTGTACTATGACCTGATCTCCATCACATTGAAGAGAGGCCTGCACCCAGCATTTAGATATTAAATGAATTATGATTATTATTACACAAAAACCAAATCTACAGGTTAAGTTTAAAGATTCTTAAAAGGATAACAGTCTACAATACGATTATAATCGAATAATATAATCAAATTAAAAACAAAAGCGATTTATCCTTCACACAAATTAACTTATGCGTCCTTGCTTATAATATAAGCACCAGCAGAGTCACGCACTTCTAATTCACTGAATTGTAACAAAGAACTCGAAACATGAAAATTAACTGTGAATCAACACTTAGACTTTGTGTTATAAATGTATGTACATACTTGTCTAATAATAAAATAACAATAAGTTTGAGTACATTCAATATTTTTAAAGACAAATCAATCGTTCCTGAAATATTTACCTTATAAAAGAACCGTAGTGTTATGACTTCATGAATGAGTTTTATTTATTTACTTATAAATATAAATATGTTGGGACATTAACGTACACATAGTACCATCTAGCTCCATGGTAAGCTATGAGGCTTGTATTATGGGCAACAGATAGTTGATATACTGCATATATATATATATATATATATATATATATATATATATATATATATATATATATATATATATATGCAGTATATCAACAATATAACATCCATGGCTGGAATACAAACATTCGCGCTCATTACACAAATAATTGCCCCCAGTGGGACTCGAACCCGCGACCGCTGGCACAGCAAGTAGAGTCACTACAAACTGAGTCAAACGTGTTATCAACTGTTTACTTATAAACTCATCAGTTCCTTAGCTTTAAGAGGACACACAGTAGTTTAATGATTAAGACTAAAATACGGCTTAAGGAAGCGTGACAATAAAGAAATTAAACTTTCCATATAATAAAAATGGCAATGAATTTCTCATATTCCTGATTATTTTAACTATTATTTTGTTAACCAAAATAAAACTATCGTATTCAGAACTTGTATTTTATTTTAACATTTTGATTATCAATTGGCAAAAAATAAATCTAACATACAAAAAAAAACACAAATAAATTGAGTACCTTTGTATATTTTTGAAATCAGTCAACTCGTACGTTAAAAGTCATTAAGTCAATAATAGCCTTGTTTTGATTTTATTGATCAACTAGCGGCTCACCCTCACTACGCTCAGGTTCGCCTCTAGACAAACAAAAACAAATTCCATGGGAACCATACATTTTTCCGGGATAAAAAGTAGCATATTTGTTATTCTGATGTATGAACTATATTATTGTAAAGTTTCATTAAAATTCAATCAGTAGTTTTCGTGTACTAAGCTGTATAAGTTAAGTTACTATAGTTTTTTTAATTATCCTACAGTTATTTTCCCTGATGAAAAGTATAAGTATAAAATGTTGACCGGTGATATAAGGTACCACCATGAAAAATTTCATTTCAATCGGTCCAACTGTTTCGGAGATTAGCCCGTACAAACAGACAAACAGACAAAGAAACAAAAAAATTGATAAAATCTGGATTTGTTCTACTTCTCTTCTTACATCCCCCTCACTCAGTTTTTAGCATTTTTTTCTATAAACAGACATTCGACCTCTACAGTTTTATCATATGTATAGATGAACAATATGTATAGATGATCAATATTAAATACTTAATCGGCCTAACAAGGTAAAAAAGTATCTATTATAAAAGTATAAATAAAAATTACACTTATTTGAAGGGTTATTTCTTACATTTACATTAATTTGTCTGTTAAAAAAACAGTACATACAATAAATTTCATTTTATATATTGTCTCATGCGTGTATAATTAAATTTTCTAAACAGATTATAATATTTTAAGCATTTGCTTTTATTTGACACAATAATAAAGATCATAATTAATAGCCGAAACAAAAAACTAAATTATCTTAACCTCGACACGAAAATTACTCGTATTAATGTAAATGAAAACGTACTAATTACATTTCATATGCCTATTCCGGCTCTTGAAGCCAACTACTATGTAAATCAAACTATTAAAACACCTAGAGAAACAATGTAACTAAAAAATTATTGCGATAATATTACCGAAACAAGTTTAAAAGAAAGTGATATATGTTTTTCCAAGTTAATTTCAATATATAATTATAAATACATCGAATCGTGATACAGATTTTCAGAATTGCTTTATGTCAATAATGGAGGAAACATTGGTTATATCATTTAATATGGATAAACACAACTATAAAATCAAGTTTTACTATAAAATAAAGCTTTACAGTTAAGCTTCCGACTGCATGTCGCTATCATTATGCCACAATCTACTAGAGTGACTATTCTATTTAAAATTTACTAAATTTCCTTCTTTGATCTCATTAAAAGTGGGCTTTTATTTTAGCAAGTACCTCTGAATAATTAAAATAATTAAATCTAATCTACTTACAATAACAAAAATTAAACCTTCAGAATCTAGCATTATGTAGATCTATTCGAATTGTCTACTTCATGTGTCTAATCCAAAAGAATGTATTGTGATATTCATGAAATAAATATCTGGGCATAATATGTAGGTCATTGTAAAAACTGAGTGTACACTAAATCAGCACCGGCAAAAACATTCAAATCATTATGATATCACGGACGATATGCATATATCACGCGATGTAACTGTGCCAATGGAAATCACATCCTCAGACCTCCAAATAATTACAGGACATAGCTAACTTAAGGTTATTATAAAATATAAAAAGAAACCTTAAGATAATATAGTTTATGTGTACAATATTTAATAAATAATAAGATATAGATTGAATAGCGACCTTATTTTAAGTGGATAAGGTTTAAGATATATAGTGATGAAATGAATTAACTCAGTAATTTGATGCCGACGCGAGAGTCGAACCGTGTAACGCCTCTACGGATGCAACAAGTAAAAGCAATGATACATGGCGATTTTCGTCGCGGCTACGGTTTGTTCTACTTAACTACAAAAAAAACATTTTTTTATATTTTAATAAATTAATAGATGGTTAACTCAGCATAATCGTGTTTAGGGAAAAGAGGAAAAGTTTGGTTTTAACTTTTATGCTCTAATTAAGAATTATGTAATTTGATTTTTGATAAGTAACATAAATTAAGTAAATGTAAAACTCAATACTTATCAATAACATTATTTTCTACAATAATTTTACATACATGTCTGAATAAGTATTATAAGTACATTGGTCTTCGATGAAAAATGCAGACTGGCATAATATTGTATTCCCTATGTTCCTATTCTTGGAAGTGAAATAACGTAAAACTTAATAATATTATTTCCTCCTCTTTTTTCTTTCAATTGCTTCTAGTAGAAAGGTTATCAGTACGCCTGGCGTACCTTTAAAACTAGTATCCAACAATAAAAAGCATCGCTATTCTAGATAAAATTCTATAATCAATATCTCTAATAGATATCAAATATCTTAGCTTATTTATAAGGAAGAGACGTTCTAACTACTTCATAGAAAGACAAATCTAGGCTTTTCTTTCTCCCAAAGTTAAGTCTATTTTACAAAGAATATTATAATTTATAAGGTAATTTGGTACTATTTTTGTATTTTTTTTAATTATATTGTCATTTTATGGATAGAGACCGTCATTACCAATTATACAATGACCTTTGGGACATCTATAAACATTAGTCTCTCCCGTGACCATGATTGCTGTAAATCATTCGAAACGTCAGAAACTAAAAATATAAATAAATTCGCTAAAAAATCAGAAAAAATATTTTAAATATCAAACATTCGCGTAAATCTAAGAGAATATTAAAAAGAAAATCGTTTGACGAACAGAAGAAATAAAGGTAGCGAACTGTTTTGTCTTTGTATATATTTATATATAAATACTTAAGTGGAACAAACCACCACGCGAGGACGTATGTGTACACTACACGGGAAGTGATTCAGGTGCGGCCCGCTTGTTCAGCCGAGCATGTGACTTGCGCAACACGAGCCCGGCACGCGATCTGCGTTACTTCCACTCATACCAATTATGTATGTAGATAAAATAGAAGGTAAATAAATCATCATATATACATTAACACGGAATATAGGTTTATTTTATTTAATAATATTTAGTTATATTTTATTATGTGGAAGCTTATTTTGTTTATATTATGGACACTAATGCTAACTGAACATAAGAAAACGTGGGTATGTACTTTATGTACGTACGTAAGAAGATATATTTCTTTGTCCTAACAGAACAAAAAAGCTAGAGATTTCATTCCGTATGTCACAACTCTCTGTTTGTTAAAGGTATGTAACTAACTTCATCATGTCGTTTTCAGCTAACTTAATCATGTCGCTTTTTGACTGTCGTCGTGCTCGCGCATCGTAAAAATTGTACTCACAATTTTTTACAAGCGTGCCAAAAGAAGTATAACTTTAATAATAGTTTTCTGCTTGGTTTTCATTGTATACAGACTCAGTGGATTTGGATAAAATTTAGTATGGTATCTTAATCCCGAGGAAGGAAATATAAGCTTGTTTCTTAAACATCATACTCTAATCTCCTCGCTTCGCTTCGAGTTCGTCCCTAGACAAAAACATATCTATCCCACGGGAACCGTACATTTTTCCGGAATAATATATAGACTAAAGCCTTCCTCGATAAATGGACTATCCAACACAAAAAGAATTTTTCAATTCCAACCAGTAGTTCTTGAGATTAGCGCGTTCAACCAAACAAACAAACAAACAAACAAACAAACAAACAAACAAACAAACAAACAAACAAACAAACAAACAAACAAACAAACTCTTCAGCTTTATAATATTAGTATAGATATTTATTATATATACAGTTCATACTTATTTATATACAACTTATACTTATATATATACAATTCATCCGTCACATATTGCCCGTTGATTGGACTATAACCAATAGAAGTTTAACAAAAAGTTCATTGCAATCGGGTCAGTCAGTAGTTTGCGATATTTTCAACAGATACATAAACATTCATTCTTATACATTTATGACTCAAAATAAAATATGCTATGTTGCGTTTGATTTTGAAAGTACATACATAAATCATTATTTATTCTTTACTATATAATATTTTAAACTATATTTCATATTATGTTACTATAATATTGTAATGCGTATAAAAACATAATTGTTTTTGATAATAATCTATTAATGTTTTTTTTACAGTTAACATCACTGCGACTTTAATCTGGCAGTACCTACATACATATATTACGTTGAATATCTTTCTATTTAGCCTTAAGCTTAAATCTAAAAAAAATAATGGTAAAATGGTAAACCCGTAAAGTTTTAAATTAATACTCTACTCTTTAATTTTAAATAAAATAATAAATTAAACTAAATTAGTCTTTTTAATCGACTTCTAAAACAGAAGAAACTCAAAAATTCAACCCACTTCTTTATATTTTGCATCTTCTATTGGTAACTAATGTATAATTTTGTACTCGCTATCGCCAACGTCCATACCACGTTGAACACACCGGTTCTCGTCCGATCACCGAAGTTAAGCAACGTCGGGCGCGGTCAGTACTTGGATGGGTGACCGCCTGGGAACACCGCGTGACGTTGGCTTTTTGTTTCTTCAAAAAAAAATGTTTTTACTGAAGCTAAATTCAAAAAATAGTGAGAATAGATTGCATCTTCCCGGTTACATAAAATAGATAATATAATATAACTTAATACAGGATTTTTAGTAATATAATGCTTAAGCTAAAACTCACTTATTAGACTACACATTACGTACGCTTATTACTTGTTCACGCTAAACAAAAAAAGACTGCTAAGCTGAAAGGCTTAACAAATTAGGATAAACTTTAGTACATATATAGAGAACTAGCGACTTACCTTCAAATCTATCCCACGGGAACCGTACATTTTTCTGGAATCTGTGCTATTCCAGACTATAATCTATCTCTGTGCCAAATTTCATCCAGATCCGTTCAGCCGTTCTGGCGTGAAATAATAACAAACATCCATCCATTCTCACAAGCTTATACACTTAGATTATTAGTATGCTGTATAGATGACTAGGAGTAACATATAGCATAAGATACTTAGGAACGCACTCGAACAAAGCGAGGGTAGATTGCTAGTTTCCTATAAATAGTAGAAAGTATTTCAAGCTATTTGCTACTGGAAGAACAATTAGCAGTACACAAGTCACTCTCATCATTAATAAAGTGAGTCGACACGAGTTTAATTTGTTAGAAGTGTTTACTAGTGACACTCGTTAAGTCGCAAAGTGAACACAGTCGACTGTGAATGACGTATTCGTAGAGTCACGCTCTTATAATTTATAAACATCAAGAATACTCAGTGCTTTCTTGATGAATCTTGTCAAGGGATTTTCTTTAACTTTATAAATAACATTGAAATGAATTTTGCTCCTGATAAATGTAAAATATATATACATTAATATAGTCTGCTCGCTCAATTAGAGTTCGTACAATAAAAAACTCGCAAGGAGTGAATTTAATAAAAAGTTTGTATTTAATATAGAAAAAGTGACATAAATAATAATAAAATTATATTAAGTATAGGTATGTACTACATTATATTTTTTATAATATTCTTTACTAGTGACTTACCCTTGCTCCGTCCGGGCGCGTCTTTAAGCGCCTTTTGTCTATGTAATATTATATACACATACAGAGTCACATTTTAGCAATTTTTATTAGTAATAATTATTGTTAATCCTTAGTGTTTTAGCCTAAATGTCTAGATTTCAACTGAAGGAGTAACAAATATACTCACACACTCACAGATCAGAAATAACATGTAGGTAGTAGGTATATTTGCATTACTGTCGCATTTTAGTAGTGGCGCACTCATTATAGCTTTCCTTCTAATATAACTTTGTTTATAATTTTATAATTATAGATGTAAACGAAACTAAACTTAAAAAAAATCATTTCGCCTGCGCTAAGTAAGCAGCGATGTCTATTGATTTCACGGCGACTTATTTTGATAATCGGCAGCACGTGGCGCGCGGCCTTTTCCAAAGGCGGCTCCAATTTAACAAACAAGTTATAATTTGCTATTATTTATTCAACACTGCTAGAGAAATGAACTAAATTATATAGAAACACTATCTACTGTATCAAGAAGAGATCAGTTACACTTAGCCATTTACTACTAATACGCTCATATATATGTATATTTTAGCACCTAGGCTAACGAGAACGTAAACTATGATAGTTTCATAGTTGCGGATCATAAAGCTCTATAAGGTTCTAGCTGTATTGAAGGCTAAATAACGTACTGATCAATTGTAAAATTTACTTCTAAACTTAAAGCAAAAGTCATATTTCATTCAAGCAAAACGTACTTCGTTAACTTTTTTTATACAACACTAATATATCTAAAACAATTGTCATCTCTTCCATCCAGTGCATTTGCCAAAATAGACTGTAAAAAATGGTTAACTAAGCCAGTTTACGTAATGAATGAATCATTTAATCATACCATCCAAAATATAAATAAATAATGAATATTTTGGGACATTAACACACAGTACGATCTAGTTACATACATATTATAAATATGAAGTGATATATATACTATACTTATGACTGGAGTACAAACATTCGTACTCGTCACGCAAATGAATGCCCCCAGCGGGACTCAAACTCGCGACCGCTGGCACAGCAAGTAGGGTCACTAACAACAAACTGAGCGAAACGTATCAAATATGAAAGTATGTAACAGAGAAAGAACAACTCAGACAATAATAAGATTATAATATTACTATATAACAATAAAATCCAACATTTTAGTAATTGAAAAATTAAATTAGAATGCTAGATAACGTTATCTAAGACAATGTCCTCATACAACGGCAGTAACTGACTCGTTATAAATGTTTTAATGGCCACCATTATGCAAACGCATTAAGGGTATCCCCTCGTCCGTTATGGGATTATGATTGGTACAAGTTATAACTTGTCCTTGCACTACCCATAGTGCAGATAATAATTAAATTTATAAAAAGTTCAATAAAGAATATCAAAGGAAATTTTCCTTAGTTTTCCTAAAACACTTATCTATACTAATACATATTATAAAGAGGTAAAATTTGTAAGCTTGTGAGGTTTAGGCGGTAATATTTGGATGTACTGAACTGATTTAAATTAAATTTGCTAAGAAGATAGTTTGAGACTCTGGGAAGGACATAGGATACATTTTAAGCCGGAAATCATCCCTTAAGGAGGTGAAAATGGGGATGAAAGTTTGTATGACGAACCCGAGCGAAGCGAGGGTGAATCGCTAGTTTTACATATTAATTATGTACATAAAGTAACATAATTTCCTTCTATAATCACATTAGCACCTGTAGCTTCGCCTGCAAAGTTTATTTATGTGTAGGTACTTGTTCCGCTCCTTAACTTTGTAGCGTGATATTAGGTAGCCTAAAATCTTTTTTAATAATTAGATTTCTCTTTCAAACTGCGCTAGTAGCTTCAAAGATTAAAGCGTTCAAACGAACAAATAACCTCTTGAGCTTTTTACATAATTAATTCACCTTACTTGATCTTTAATCACAAAAAAGTTAAAAGATCTCTATTTGAATGATGTTCGCTTCATCTCATGACTTTTATCACATAACTATAGTATATTTGTAAGTAATCTCCCCTAATGCAGATACCTTCGATTATGATAGAATGTTTCGCAAACGCGTCGGTGGCACGATGCCACGGGTAATGGCTCTCGAAACACTTTCATTTCACAACATTAATTGATTTATCAAAGGAAATAGAACTAAAAATATTGATGATTAATATAGTAACTAATTCAAATGACTTTTATATAGAACCATTAGTATAGAATATATTATTTATTGAATTTGCTAGATATCAGAGAATTAAAAATAACATTTTTTTGTTATTTTAAATAATTAGGTTTTACCAATTTAAAAGAAACTCGCTCAAATTATAAAAATGATGTTAAACTTTTTAATCTCTATATATCTTATATCTCTGATATTTAAAAGTAGATTGTAAATTAAAGAGAGTAATTAATAATGTCGTAGACAGCGAGACCGTAGCTTTTAAGAATGTGTATCAATTTTCAACTTTTTTAATAAAATTAACTAAAAATTATAGTACTTAATTAATACTTTGACTACTATTAAATATTCAAAGTACTCGAAATTTTATAGTAACTACGATATTAACAAAAAAACATTATTTTATGGCTAACATTATTTTATGGAAAATTCTTTCTTATTATATATATATGTACCCATTAAAATAGTTCACAAATTCCACATTCATTATAACTGTCATGACCAAAAGAAATCCACACCCGCATTTTTACCAATTTCCTTTTGAAAATTGAAACCTTTAATCGCTGACAAAATGCTATTGTCGATGGACATGTTCACAAAAACCCGGATATGTCGCGTTTTGTAACAAAACGACTCAACAAGTTGGCACCCCTATAACTTGTCACCCTTACTTCGAAAATGAATATCTATAGAAAAGGCAAAGGATTTCCATCTCTATGACATTGAAATGAAAATTATACTTAAAAATATGCACCGATTAACAATATTTAATAGAAAAATTGTTGTTGTTTGTCGTATACTGAAAACAAATTTTGGACAGATTAATAGTCTGTGGCAAAGTCAACCCTCCATGATATGGGTTACACCAATTTGTGAGGGGAACGTAGTTTTCTACAACGAAAAAATAATAAAACGGACTTATCGCCTTTTTACCGTTCATTCTTACATAAATAACGATAAAAGGAAATTAAATCAAAGTCTTATTAGAATATTAAAAGTTTGGAAGGCGTTTTTTAATGTCTCTCGCGGTGTTTAGGGACGTATATTTCACTCAATTTGGTAAATGGAACGACGTGGTGTGTTAGCCCATAAAAGCTATTAGGGGGTTATTTTCTTTCCTTATACTTTTTAGTAGATTTTTTAATTAGTTCCGATGGTTTTCTTATGATTTATAAGCTATTTGTTTTGAAAAGGTATATAATCTTTAAATGGAATATTTAAAAATTTTACAATATTGCAAAATTTTGTGTAGTTAAGTTGTGTAGACACGACCGGTGAGAGTTAAGGCGCAGGACCGACGGCTTTACGTGCTCTCTGAGGCACGGGGGTGTATCACTGCCAACTTTCCAACTCCGGGCTGTTACTGAGGCTTACTATACAGAAAGACTCAATAACTAAACTTGGCCCGACCCGGGACTCGAACCCAGGACCTCAGGATGTGCAGCCGTACATGCTAGCCACTACACCACCGAGGCAGTCACTGAAATATGTGTAATACAATATAGAAGAATGAAGTAAAATACAAAATTTTCTCTTACCAAACAAGTTGATCGACTTACGTATTTCACGTTTGGCCAAAATTTGACCTCTGGCGTCACGAGCAGGTACATATCTATACAGATAAATAAAATTAGAGTGTCTGTTTATAATATTAAAATAACCGCTTTTTACTAAATACATATGGATGTATATTGTATATACAATGCATATACCAAAACAACATTTTTTACAATTTTTGTCTGTCTGTTCTGGCTAATCTCTGAAATGCCTGGACCGATTTTGATAGGACTTTCACTGGCAGATAGCTGATGTTATAAGGAGTAACTTAGGCTACTTTTATTTTACAAAAATAAATAGGGTCCCACGAAAAAAAAATAGAAAAAATTAATAAATTAATTTTGTTTTCGAGCGAAGCGAGGGTGAGTCGATAGTAATACATAAATGTATAATAAGAACATTAATGTCATAACAGGATGTAGGTAATGCTTGCATATTCTATACCATAACTAAACAAAAACATAAAATTTTACGATATACGATATTTATACATACGTATAAATATATTGCTAGTGGTCGAATAAGGTTCCCCAGAGAAGGCGATCTGTACCGGCCATGCGTCTTGTCTTTGGATGCGGACGCAACCTGTCTTGTTAACAAGAATAAGTGATTTTGATACTTGCGCATAGAATTCAAGTGAATAATTGACATTAAAAATCTATTTCGTTTATTTGGAATTAATTTTAATGTGTTCAAATAAATAGTACAACAAATGTACTGAGTTTCTTTCGATAGTGACTACTTTTTGCCGAGTTTGGCAGTTCATAAGATAAAGAGGATTTTCTTACTCCTGTCTTTTGTAGATAGTATTAGTTTCAGATTTCTTCTCTTATTGGACTAATAAAGAGGGAATGTTAATAGGGAGGAATTTTAGTAACATTTGACTTCATTTTCCTTATTTAGTCGGTATCCAATCAATACGTAAATAATTGCGAATGCCTATGCAATTAAAACTAAAGAAACCATATATTGAGCTTAATTTGGAAATCGAACCCATATCCCTACACCACATAAGTCGTATTTAGGACATAAGATGATAAAAGTTAGAAAATATTGCTCACAAATGAGCAAGTCTCAAAATGCTTCAGTTACGGTATCCATAGGATCCAACCATTAGGGAAATCTGCACGGCAGCTAGTGCTGTTTAATTTATTCGTCCGAGTATTCTTAAACTATCGGTTTTGTGGTCGATTCAGCCTTATATATGCCGAGGTCGAATCCGCCGAATTAGACGCCTCCCGAGACGAACTAACTAAAATATATGCAGATCACGGGTATTGGAAAACGAAAGAAATAAATCTTCTATAATTTAGGTAAAGGGTATACTTTTATAACTTACGTTTATATTTCGTACCGTACTATTGAAGAAATGAAGTGAGTACAATATGTAAAACATTTCATGTGTCAATGTTTATTTTTGTTAAGTAGTAGGTACAGCTAAGGCACGTACCTAATTGTTTGATTTACTTTTAAATTTAATAATATTATAATAATAAATATATATGTTCGGACATTGACACACCATCTAGTTCCATGTTAAGCTACGAGGCTTGTGTTATGGATACCAGATAGTTGATACACTACACATATATGACTTTAAATACACACATATTATAAATATAAAATGACTAGAGTACAAACAAATGCACAAACACAAATGAATGCATCCAGTGGGTTCGAACCCGCGACCGCTGGTATAGCAAGTAGAGTCACTACAAACTGGCATACAAATTCTATTTAATTAACAAATTAAAATACAAAATCGATAAAAGTCTACAGAGATTTATTTGCTAATAAAATTGTACAGAAATCCGACATTTTTTAAATGAAAATAACTTCAATGATGTTGTAACTTCCCTCAAAGGATTTGTTTTTCACTAAAATATATAAAATACGTGTCGCCTTGAAACACGTATAACACGTAGCAAGTGAGGCGCAATAACGACCTGACGAAATCTATGTCGCAAAAATATTGTAGAAAATTTTGAAAACAAAAATATGGCAACTTTTTATAATAAATTCACATCAGGAAAAAAATATGAGGTGATCAAAATTAATTTAATAATAAGTAATAACTGTAATATAAATTATTATTAACAATTAGCGCCACTTACAACAAATACATAACTTGATAAAAATATTCAGTAAATGTCAAAAATCCCTTCAGACGTTAGCTAAATTAATGAAGAAAATTAAATCAAACTATCTATCGATACTAACTATCGATAATAATGTCTATTTCAATAAGATCTTCCAAAAAATATTTAATATACAGATTCTAAAATTGAAATTCGACAAATAAAAATTGGCACAAACGATAAATAAGAACAGTCTTTTCTTTCCAAGCTACAACCCTGTTCCACTCACCTCTAAGTTATGCGGTTAAAAAGACGCTGGCATAAGTAACTGCCCCCCAGAGTGGCATATAACTGGCATGCATAATGCCGCTAGCCAGACCGCTGAATTTCCTAACCAAATCGTTCGTGAATACTATTGTTTCCTTTCAGATATAAATTATATGACCTGCCGACGCATCATGAATATATGGATGAGAGGCAAATTGATATTACGACCCTATGTTAGACCTGCTTCTGTGGCGTTCGCCGAAATTGTTTTTTTATGCCCAACGTAAATTGTGACCGTGGTGAGAATTACGCTAATAATGAATTGCCATGGAATTTGAATAACGAGTTGTATTAGATCATCTTTTGAAAGTAAGGTACATTCGTAGAGATCTTTCAGTCTTAAACTACAGGTGATCCTGAAGCATTTAATGTGTGAAGGGGCATATATGTTTTGCAATAATTACACAAGTAAGTTTAAAATAAATAAAAGGAATAGGAAGAGCTTGAAATAACTATTTCCCTACACACATTGAAACAAACATGTAAGTTGCGCCAAGGTCGTGTGCAGTTTAGAAGTGAAAGATCTCTACAATATTAATATATAGTAGAAAAATATAAAAGGAGAAAAACCTTCTTTTTAGCAAAAATAGTATCGGTAATTCAACATTATATTATATATGTATAATGTATATGTTATTTCTTTAAAGCTGTAGCTGTAGCTGTAAACAAAAAGTAGTTTTTTTTTTAGTTCACTAAATATTAACATAAACGTTTCAATAAGTTTTTAAACCAAAATTTATCCTTATTCCATGATCAATTCTCTCAACATTTGTCACCAACCAACATGAAACAGGCAATTTCGCTTGGTTTGATTTTTTTTGATACCTACCTTATATACGTTTGTTGACCTATATTATTATACAAATACCTTACACTTTAGTGCGGTATAATAGTAAAAAAAATCCATAAGTTCATAAAAGATAAACGTATAGTAAAAAAGATACATTTTTTTATAGAGGGTAAAATATAATCGAACTGTATTGATTTCATTGATAACTTAAATAATTTGTTAAATAGGTAAATATTTTCTTTGAATCTTTAAAAAAAATATCTTAATAACGAAACGTTATTTAAAATTCGTTTCAATTTTCGTAACTCAAAGAGCATTAAATGGGAATTATTCCAATGCTTATTTAGACAGTGTCAAAGGGTTGGGCAGTGTTTGTCCAGCGTAATAACGTCTCGTGTTTACTGTTAATTTACTCTCAGAGTGGCGAATGTTAAATTGTGTACAGATTTTGATAAAGTAATTACTAAAATAAACAAATAGTATTTTAAGGATATTGACAATTAAAAGATTGACAATCTAATCTATCTAATATCTTTAAACGAGTAATTCTTGTATATTTATTTATTTATCTTTTTATATATACCTACCGGTGATCTCTTAAACGGCTGAAAGCTGAAAGTAACGTATTTATTTTCCTTATGGGATGATCTGTGTGTGCTATCATCGTCGTAGCGTCATAAATATTTTCAGTTCATTTTTTTATAATACGTTTAATACAGAGAGTTAAATTATGCCGTAAACAGCTATAAAGACAAATATTTTTACGATCTTAGACTAACGTCACAAAAATATTAAAATTTCACATAGCATTCGACGCCACATTTTGTTCTAAGCAATGCTTCGTTTCCATTTTAAATTAGCTGTGATTGTTAATTTTTCATTAATCCAGATATTTAAAAATTAATAAATACCTAATAGAAATAATGAAGAACAAATACATATAAATAATATACCCGGACCGGGTAAAAAAGTTCACATGAAAATGTGCATTTCGTACTTTTTTTGTTATGATTGTAAAAAATAAAGCTCATCATAACTTTTTTAATTTGCTTATATTACCATTAAATAGCTAGAAATACGTTTTAGATATTTTTAGGTTTATTTTATTAAAAATTTTTCATCAAAACATAATACAAATACCACATTTAAAATTACATAAATGCTATTGCGCTCAAATTATAATTATTCATATAATTACGACCACATACTTTATCATTCTTAAGATAAGTGAACAGTAAAGGCAATGTGAATAAAACATGTGATTCAGTCCCATGGGGCAGTGCTTAATGGTGGCGGAGACTTTTCCTATTAGTGACCAGTCGTTTTTATTTCAGACTCTCGCTTGTGTAAATTACAAGTTACATTTAGCAGTTTTTCCCTAATAAATAAGCTCATACAGACGATGTTGGTACGAAAAGTTAGAATATATTTACTAAGATTTACCATAGAGGATCTATAGAGAACTATAGATTTCCATAGGGTCTGTATTTTAATTAATTAGTGTTTTACAAATGTTTAAATTTAGTTTTTTATTATCTACGTAGCATAATTATTTTAATCTTACAAAATATCAATATTGTAAATAAGTTTTTGTCCTTTACTTTCAAATGTCCGTTAATCTTCATAATCTTCACTGGCAAAAGGAATAAGGGCTAAAGTACTTTTTATATAAGTACTATTTACTGGACATGACAATATTATTAGATAAATGAAAATTACAATTTTTATTGTATATATAAAATTTTTAAAATCTACCCAACCATTCTCAATTATAAAAATTTTGTTTTGACTTCTGTTATATGACAACAAAATAAAAAAAAACAATGACATATTCAATAACTCTTATAACTCTAGGCCGTTGCCAAAAAATAATATTCATAAAAATTGATGGTAAGAAATAAAATCTCAACATTTTTTCTTCAGTTTGATAAATCTATAACTTACTTTATAAGAAATATTCTTAGACTAGCGGCTTACCCTCGCCTTGCTCGGGTTCGCCTCTAGACAAACAAAAACAAATCTATCCCACGGGAACCATCCATTTTTCTGGAATTAAGTAGCCTATTTCTTATTCTGATTTATGAAGTATATTATAATGTAAGGTTTCATTAAAATCCAATCAGTAGTTGTTGTGTGCTGAGCTGTATAAGTTACTAATGTCTTTTAACCATCCCACGGGAATTCTTTAATTTTCCGGGATGAAAAGTATCTAAGATATTGACCGGGGATATAAGGTACCATCATACAAAATTTCGTTTATATCGGTCCAACAGTTTTGGAGATTAGCCCGTACAAACAGACAAACAGACAGAGAAACAAAAAATTAAAAAAAAATGGATTTGTTTTATGTATCTTTTTACATCCCCTGACTCGGTTTTTAGCATTTTTTTTCTATTTACATGTACATTCGACCTCTACAGTTTTATTATATGTATAGATAGTTTTATATATACATACATTACATATTTACTTTTTTTAAATGGTTTGTAACATTTTCATGTAATAATCAAAAGGTGAAACTACGAGCTTTAAATACAAATAATTTCCGGTGACTGAACTTGCTAGTTGTTTCTAAAATCGCTCCACTAACCATCGTATCGCTCGTTATCGATTTTTAAGAACTGCGAAATTAAATACATATGTGGATATGCTCGTAAATAATATTTATAAGGTACCTACTTGCGATTTTCCTTCGCTTTACTCCAAATTATAGTCTATCTCTTATCTAAACTTCACACAAATCTGTCCAGCTCTTTCAACGTGAAGTAGTAACAAACAAACATACACACACATACATGCATTCATATTTATAATATGTAACAGTGGGATTATATTACGCTTTCATTAACTTGTAAGCATCAATCAAAAAAATACTAGATACACAAACACAATCCCATGCAAAACTTCTCTTAAAAATGTCACCAATTATGTTTATTCTACTTAAACTTGTTTTGACTTAAAGTTGTTTTGACGATTTTTTTTTTTAATTAAAAGCGCGCCGCTCAAATGTTCAAATGAGCGCTCATTCGCTGAGGACATTTTTTGTCGCTGATTGTGTATCTAGTACTTTTTTGATTTGACTTATTTCATATCTATACTTATAATATTATAAAGCTGAAGAGTTTGTTTGTTTGTTTGGTTGAACGCGATAATCTCAGGAACTACTACTCCGATTTTAAAAATTCTTTTTGCATTAGATAGCCCGTTAACTGAGGAAAGTTATAGGCTCTATATTATCCCGGAAAATATACGGTTCCCGTGGGATAGATTTGGTTTTGTCTAGGGACGAACCCGAAACGAAGCGAGGGTGAGTCGCTAGTTAGAAATATAAATGGGACAAATGCCAGTCTGACTCCCAAACCGATGGTTCTATAGCACTGAACATTTATTTTATCTATACTGATATTGTAAACAAATAGAGTTTGTTTGTTTGTTTGTTTGTTTGTTTGAACGCACTAATTTCAGAAACTAATAATTCGATTTCATTAGATAACCCGTTTACTGAGGAAGGCTATATATCATATAATATAAAATCCATCTATTCCGTACGTTACAATGTTTTAATATACGAAATTTTATAAATAATTCATATGATAAAATATGTATCTACCTATCTTTTTTTTTTATGAGATTCAGTGACAAACGAGCAGACAGACCACCTGATGGAAAGCAGTACCTGTCGCCCATAACACCTACAGTTCATGCACTTAGGTTTTAGATAACAAAAATACAGAACCGCCGGTGCGTTGTCACTGTGAGGACTAAGATGATTTGCCTCTTGCCTGTAATTGCGCTGGCTACCTTATCCTTCATACCTGAACACAACAATGCAATCATTGTTGCTTGGCGGCAGAAATAGATAAAGGGGTGGTACCCATCCAGTCGGACTCCTCAGGCTTGACAGAGTCCTACCACCGGTAATCTGCAATCTGCAATATTCACTTTATAATTTTGTCACCCCTCAATTACATATATGGAGCCACTATTGAAGAGATAGCCACTTTTTTTTTGGTAATTTAAATGCAGAAAAATCTAGCGGTTTACCTACAAAACGACAAGATCTCTTAACTCCAATAGCCTCTGAGTAAAATGGATGTAATATACGATCAGATGAACATGTCGAAATTATACATAACATGTCGTTTTACACTTGGCTATAGAACCCCAAAAACACTACTATGTAAAAAAAATACAAAAAAATTCTTAATATAACGAAAGATTGCGTAAATTAATTTATACATTAAAAGACAAAGAGTTACAGAGAGAACACATAAAAAAATTAACCCCAAGACATCAGATGAGAGCCATGTCAGGGCAAATCGCTAGTTTTATAACAAGTTCTAAAGCCTAAGTACCCTGTCCGTTTTATTTATCTCGATGTTGTATTGGCTGGATTACAACTGAAGCGTGTGCATCCTTTCACATGTTTAGAGTCAGCGTTGAAGTTCAAACAAAGCCTGATATTGACGCAGACTGCCCTCTACGTTTTCATATTCATTTAAATACTTATTTGTAATGTTATAAATTCTGATTAATATATTTATTTGTAGCTATTTTTGCCAATTATTTATTACTAACGACTCACCCTCGCTTCGCTTCGGGTTCGTCCCTAGACAAAAACAAATCTATCCCACGGCAAACCGTACATTTTTTCCGGGATGATATATAGTCTATAGCCTTCCTCAGTTAACGGGCTATCTAATGCTAAAAGAATTTTTCAAATCGGATTAGTAGTTTCTGAGATTAGCGCGTTCAACCAAACAAACAAACAAACTCTTCAGCTTTATAATATTAAGTATAGATTAGTCATAAAATATATATATATACCCCCCCCCCCCCTACTTTACCTCTTTTTTATGCAGTATTTATGAAATTTTCCTTAGCACTGCGAGCATCTCCCTACATAAGAAAATCCAAATAAAAAGAATCGTGGGTTAAATAGCTTTTTAGACCTGAATATAATTTATGGCATTTACTCATTGACAGATATGCAATTTATGACTATATATTCAGCTCTTTTTTACGTCCCACTGCTGGGTACGGGGTTCCCTTCAATACGAGGAGAATCAGGCCATAGTCCACCACGCTGGCCAAGTGCAGGTTGGCGGACTTAACATGAGCTTCAAAACTTGCTAGGTTCTCTCAGACATGCTGATTTCCTCACGATGACTTCACGATTTATGACTATAATATAAGTAATTCACGTTTTAATAAAATATTTTCTAAATGAATAGATAGGTCACTTCTTGAGGCCGTTTGCACCTGATACCAGTAACACGTTTCTATATAGGTACTTGGGCAGATCTAGTAGCAAGACTTTATTAACATGCAAATTATCGCCTAGTGCATATAATCTGCTAAAAGCAATCTAACCTTTTTAGATAAAACTATACATTTTGACATTCTTCGGGGTTGCATTTAGAGTTTTAGTTATAGCTTTGAATGCTTTACAGCAAACATTTTTGTTTATCTTAATATCTTTATATTGTAAAGATACATAATAAAAGCAATCCAAACAAAATAATTTCAAACTATACTAACATTAATTGCAATTATTTATTAAAAAAAATGTAAAGCATTCAAGTTTTACTTAAAATATCAAATATTCGCGTATGTATAAGAAAAAAATCTACACTTAATTTAAAAAAAAATACAAACAGACAGACTCGAAGACAAAATTAATATGTAAATAAACATAAACAATCACTCCATTACATACAAACAATAAACCACAAGGAGTTTTGAATCAGGCTTTCCATCTCAAGTGTTAACAGCTCAATTGTATGTAAGCCATTCATTCACTCATCGCTTCCACGTCATAAATAACGCATTGAACGGTCCCATACATTTCGAGTCGTAGGATCTTGTCGTAGTGTACAATTATGAGCCATTTAGTGACGCGATATATTCACATAGTCTGTTCTATAATGGTGGTTTTTAATTTACTTGGTAAAAACATAAATGATTTTCAAATAAACAAATTAAAATTATTACTATAGTGTTATATAATATTGTATACATATGTATGACGTATTGTACATATGCATAAGTTAACATATTATGTAAATGAAACAGGTATATTGTAAGCTCTCTATTTTATACTAGCGAATTACCCTTACATCGTTCGGGTTTCTAGTTGTCAAACAAGTTATATTTGTTACTCCAGGTCGTAGTCTATCATTGTACTAAACATATAAACCAGTCCAGCCATTTCAATATGAAAGAGCAACAAACACACAACATACACATTTTAACTTTTATAATAGTAGTCCGATTACATATTTATTTTTGGGAAATACGTAATTTACTTTGGGTATAGCGTATCTAAAAGTATGTGCTATAAAGAAAATAAAAAAAAGGTTAAACTAACTTTACATATTTTGTCTAATAAAAGTAAGATATTTTTTCAAATATACCTAATAATAAATATTATAAATATTTAGATTGACACCATTTAAGCACAAACCAAAGTTAGTCCCCCGCCCACTTGCAAAATTGCCACGATTAATGCATGGCGGGTATCTGAGACCTGAGTACTGTGATTTATACCAAGGATGTGCATATTCGGACAGACAATCAAGCTGTGAGTCAGAGCGTGAGAAAATTTTGTGGGCGACAAAAACATTAAATTATCATTTTGCACTTTAGTTAGAGTAACAATAAATACAATAGTGGTCCCAGTACGCAGATTGTTGTTGCTAACAAATTTTCAAAATCTAGTAAAAGTCTAGATCTTGAAAACAGCATCACCTACCGTGTTCAGCTACGGCAAAAAAATTTATAGGTGACCCCATAATTACACCAAAAAATGCATCAAATTCGGTACGACCTTTTAAAAGAAAAAGAATTACGAACACACGCACACCGAAATTTTATACATATAAATATATTATGAAACATAACAATTTTAAAGCAAAATATATATTTCGCTTTTGCCCTCTAGCTCCATTCAGTTAATATAGCAATTAAATATTAAAAATAATAATAATTACTCATAGCTTAATAAGTTTTTCTTATAATGGATATAAATTTTTGAACTCATATGGTTTTATAATGTAATACTAATAGTAACATAAAACAAAAACACTAACTTAACTTTTTTTTATTATTTTCACTGCTAAATACAATACATACATTTGTTTAACATTATTAAAAAAAAAAATATTGCACTATTTATAATTTTTTTCTCTAAATAATCATAATTTCTAAAAACCGTTAACCCTTTATTAGCTTTCAGTTTTTATGGTAAATATTTTAAATTGCCACGAGGCCTATAAGAGATGGCTATAAAATCTGGAAAAACTCCCTGAAGACATCTAGAAGACACCATCAAGGACATAATTCATAATGAAAAAGTTAATTTTCACGGGGCTAAAACTAATTTACATATTTTTGTGTACAATGTTCAATTATTCGAGTGTGCTCTACGGTTCACTCTTTCCTGTTACCCCTAATAACGGCCCGCTGGGGCTCGTTTCGAACGAAGAACCCCTTTGAAATTAATTTTTCTTCGCCAATTAGCGAACAATGTTGAAAGGATACCGTGTATTGATCTGCATCTTCATATTATAGACGTCTTAAAGTCAAGGGTCGCAAGCCTTTTGCTTTATTAAAATTTATGTACCTATTAAAAGATCTCAATAATATTTTAGTGTCCTCATTAATTTAGTTATTAAACGCCAGAGGCTACTTTAGATAGCTAGTAGTATTTATTTGTAATCTGTTTCAATCAATATAATAAATAATATTGTACTAAAATTAAAAAAAATGGAAGTTTTCTCTTATATTCTTAGAACATTACCTATCCTTTAATTTGAAACTTGTTGTCACATAAATCATACCGTACCTATGTGTTACATAAAACATACTATAGTTAGAAATAAAATAGTTTCTTATAGACACACAAAATCTAGTCTCCAAAGGTACCTTGAAAGAGATTGCTATAATATATATATATATATATATATATATATATATATATATATATATATATATATATATATATATATATATATATATATATATATATATATACAAATATGTTTATTATTGTAAAACATATTTAACTTATAGAATGCTTCATAATTTCATTTAATTACATATTCTAATATTTTTTAAACATAGAGAACATTAGAATGATTTAACGTGCACAATAAATAAGTAAAACTTAAGAACAAGTTTCAAAGCAAACCTCAGTAAATTAGCATACGTAATACCTTGTAGTGAAAGTTGACGAGATAAACGTAGAGACGATGTAATATAGGGATTTGTCACGCTCATGATACGACGCAGACCTAGAATCAACGCGGACGGTCACAAGCTTTCCAAGAAGAGCTGCGAGCAACATCGCTTATTATATGCCATTGCTTAATGCGTTATAACCATGCATAATCTCAATGATTTCATATATAGTATAATATAGTAGGATCATCTAGAAATGGTAAATAGTAATTTACATATGATGTAAAATTAGGTATTTTAAATTTACATTACTCCAATACAAACAGGAAACCATAACCTTTCCAAATTCCGAACTAGGTTGCAGTGAAATGAAAATAAAATTAAAATTTTATCAAAAATAATATATAAAAAGCTGAATAAGCGTTGAGCCGTCTTAGTTTTTATTTCTTCTATACAAGAATTTGTTTGAATTCTCCCTGAATAGGGCTCTTTCAAGCCGCACCGACAGAGCACTTTAATTGAGACGGCTACAACGACCCACTCAGGTTTGAATAAAGTCTCGACATGTATACGTTTTAATAAATGTATCGTCGGTGAATGGATGCTTTTATCAAAAAGAAATACGCTGCTTACATAATGCAAAAATATACAATTTAAGTGTAGGTGGCTCAATGGTTCGGGGCGTGTTTAAATGAATAGGTGCGCGCCCGCGTACTTTTAAGGGTTAAGTAGAATATTGCCATTAAATTGAGATGTTGCTGCTAAACAATGATACGGTGCTATGAAGATATTTCTAAAGTTATCCTCCAGAGTTCATATACTTAAAAAAGGCTTGCCATTTTTAATATTATATATACGTACTTATGTAAATTATATATATTTTTAATATTACAAACCTTATTTGATTTTTTTTTCTAAATGATTAAAAATCTTTTAATTTTTAAAAACAATACAAATAACAATTTTAATGTCTCAAATATGGTTTTATTTTTACTTTAAAGTAACAATAAATTAACTATATCATGAATTTAGGTTTTACGTCTTCATTTTCTTTCTAAAGCGTTTGAAAGAATACTTAACCGTACAAAACATTCAATTCTAAGCTTTTAACATTATATCCATATCTGTTGCTAGTAATAATATGTAAGTATTAAGTTTTAGTTTCGTTTCAATAACCTTATTATAAGCAAAAAAAAATTGATATATTATACATAGAGTAAATTAATAAGTAAATATTTTGTAGTAGTGCATGCGTGCGAGTATTCATAATTGCGCGTGTGAGCCTGCTAGTCTACCGAATAACACCACCACAGAACCAGGAGGTTGGTCTCACGATTCACTCTGCTATCAGGAGAAGCTCACAGCATCCCAAATGCGTCTCTTAGCTCCACGCCCGACTAGTTTGCCAGACGCTTCTCCTAGGCGAAGCAAGTTGATACTAATTCATATGTTTTTGGTTGTACATTAGAACTTCTAAATAAAACAAAACTATAATCATATATGTAGACAAGTGACTCAAATATTTTCTATCAGTCAAAATATTTTAACAGATTTTTTTTTATAACCAACCAAACAGTTACTCAACCAAATTAAAGTAAACATTTAGAGGTCTTTAGAAAAAACATGACCATAACAGAAATTTTAAAATATATGAAACCACAATATAACAAAAAGAAAAATGCTAAGAAAATGTTTTCTTTTCTGAATTTGACCCAAATACCCTGTCCATAAAAGTCGATAAGCCAAGCAGTTTTTCTCGAGTTCAACAAAGGCCGTTGTAAAGGAGAATGTCCCTCCCGACTGACTGGGCGGGGTGGCGGGGACGAAAACAACGATATTACGAGAATATGGACTTTCCTTATGAAAATAAATGTTGGCAGATGAAACGTTTGCATGTAGCATTATGAATAATAAAATGAGTAAATTCCTTACTGTTTTCTTTTGTCTTTTTAAAATGTTTATAAAACAATTTCAGTGTAAACAGTTGATGTTTTACAACAATATTTTATCACATATAGTTCTTAAAGTATTTTTTTCTTTGTCTTATTAAATAATTAAAAATAAAAAGGGTGTTATTTATGCTAGTAACAGATATTTAGATAGCAATTATCTAGAAATATAAACATAATATTATGTTTATCAAATAAATTATTAATAATATGGAATATTAATTACGCGATACTAAAAGTGAAAGCTACACTCGTAAAGCAAAATAAAGCATACGCTTCGTAGAGCATTCATATGTTTAGTAAGTTTAACTGAATCTTACATTTCTATCCGCCCTTGGAGGCTTTTTACTGCGACACAGTGACATCTAGACCACGCCCATTGGCGACAAAGCCTTAAGCCACGCCCATCGCGACATTTTACACCAATCACAAAACGATCTCGATTTTTTTATAGCAACGTAATTGGAGACGTAGTTTCAAGTGGTTTGAATATATAATAACTTAATGTGGGCGGTTTAAGGAAAACCGTAGAAACTTTGTGAAAGAAGTGATGTTGAATGTGTATATTATGTGAAATTAAAATGTAATATTTAGATATTAAACATATAATTTAAAATTCCTAAACTATTTAGGTTTCAGTTTTTTTTTCATTAAAAATCATATAAGCATTATATACCTACATTTTGGAAGCTCCTTTTCATACCTATACATTTGTAATCCAAAACATGCCATATAAAGTGACTTTTATATACAAAATAGTTCTATATAAACATAAGCAGTAAAGTAACCTCGAGTCGCAATTCCAAATGGAACCTAACTCGAAACACTAACACACACATAGCAGCGTAAAAACCGTAATACCCCGGCGGGGGGGACACTGGGGGGACAGTGGAGGGGGGACAAAAAGCTCAAGTGCAGAGGCTGTATCGATCCGAGCGACCGGCGACATGGCTGGGTCAAATCTGTGAGGCTTGCAACATAGAGAAAGCGAAGCGTTTATAAGATATACTATAAAGTATTAAATTTAGTTTATGATATTATATTTTACTAAAGAATAAACTGATAGTTGTCTTATAATATACGTATACTTTGCAATATATAAGTCTGATTTTAAAGAAGAGTCCCATATGATGTTTGAAAAATATGACTAAAATATAAAATTTCCTAAATTGTTTTTTGTGTATAAATATTTTATAAAAATTATTAGTAAGTATGTACATAGTCTTATATTTGCTTCACTAGAATTAATTATTTCTTTATACAACCTTAACTGATAAGTATTAATAAAGAAATTACAAAGCACTTTACTTTCTCGCGCTTTTATGAGTGTTAAAAAGTCTGTAACTTCGAAACTATTTAGTAGTTTAGGTGATAGATTAATTGTACTACTATGACTTTGAACATAATACATTATACAAATAAACAAACACAACATTGAAAACATTTAAAAGTTTTATTAATATGTCTCAACGAACCCAGCAATGATACCTTTATGCAATAATATCGTCCTTATAGCTACGAGAAAAAATATATATCTAATAGCTTGATTCTTTGACATCTTAACACAGTACCAAATAGTTATGAAACATGAATATTAATTTAATTTAGGGCCACTGATCTTTCTCTGCCGAACGTGACTTTAAACAAGAAAGCATTCAATAGAAGACTTTTAATAGTTTCATTCGACCAAAACAATAAAAATTAACGTCCCGCTATGCTGTTATCGCGACACGAAGCACGCTTAAATTTCTCTAATATTATAAATCGCCAAAGTTTATGAGTTATCTTATGTATGTATAATGTATATGCATTGTTGCTTGTAGGGGATAGCTCACATCCTAGACCACATAGAATACTATTTACCGACGTAGCGGAACCGCAGATAAAGTCTATTTATTTGTAAATATTTAATTACTGTAGACGTTACTGCTACCGAGAATAATACATCTTTCTATATTGTGGAATAAACGATTTCTTTTCCACATTCCTTTCAGTAAGTCATTGATATATTTCTGTGATGAATGAAAAATTTCGACATTGACTAGAATTTTAATTGTTTTGAATATTACTTAAAATATATACTCCTTTATACCACAGATCATATAATACATTATACGAAGGAGTAATTTAAAGCGTATTTTATAAAAATACTAATATCAACTGTGCAGCGGGTGTATCGATCGCAAGAGACATGGCGGACAGATTTTAAAGCATGTCGTCCTGTACAGACTATGTTTAACTTTATAATATTACTAGATTAATAGCAACCTACCCTGTTACATTATGTACATTTCTGATTTAATAATGCCTATAACTCATTCTCTTCGTCCCTTAAAAAATAAAATGGAAAATAATCTAAAATTTCATGTGCCAGGGCTTTGATAACAAGTTTTTAGTAAATTTAATAACGCAAATAAAAATATTATTTATCCCCGTTTTCACCCTTTTTAAATAATAATCCGTATTTAAAGAAATAATCTCTTCTTCTTCTTGTAATTTCTTTCTGGATCTACATATGTCATTATATACACAATCAACATTCTAGAAGCTATATGAACTTTTAATACATTTTATACTTTGGTATAGTGAACAATTATTGTTCTAGTAAAACGCGATCCGAAATCGGATTTACATTCTTTTTCATGATGTAAGCTATACGTACATACGTTTTTTTTTTTTATATGCGATTCAGTGACAAACGAGCAGACAGACTACCTGATGGAAAGCAGTACCTGTCGCCCATAACACCTACGGTTCATGCACTTAGGTTTTAAGTAACAAAAATGCAGAACCACGGGTGCGTTGTCACTGTGAGGACTAAGATGATATGCCTCTTGCCTGTAATTGCGCTGGCTACCTTATCCTTTGTACCGGAACACAACAATGCAATCATTGTTGCTTGGCGGCAGAAATAGATAAGGGGGTGGTACCCATCCAGTCGGACTCCTCAGGCTTGACAGAGTCCTACCACCGGTAAATAGCTTATGACATTAGGTTTAATTCACAAAACCGTCTGTTATGTTTATAAGACGATTAAACTTAAAACTATGTGAAATTATTAGATTTAACTATAATATAAGTCTCTCAAATATTATTTTGCACTCAATCGAATTTCTCTTAACCTACATATTTTTAGGATACACTTTGAAACACACCAAAGCTTTGTGGATTACTCTTCATAGTGGATATTGAAAAGATCAAAGAGCGTTTTTGTATTGTATTTTTTATATAAAGAGTGATTAATTGTCTAATAATAATGTCTAGATCGTCCAAATTTTACTTTCTTGTAATCTATTTTGTTACCACATTAATCAGATTCTTTGATAATTTTTACATGCTGATATTTTTAAAACCTTTTCTTGCCTATTATTGTACCTATATTCAAAAATTGCAAAATAACAAAAAAATCTGTACGATACTAATGGTGTCATAATAAAGGTAGATATGAATAAAAATTTAAGCTTACAGCAGTAAGGGTATTCTTTAAAAGGCATGAAATTATAACTTTTGTTTGAATGCTAATAATAACAAAACTTAGTAACTAAGGCTGACAGAAACAAATGAGAGTGCGATCTAGATTTGACTTATTTTATATTTTTATATATACAACTGCCTCAGTGGTGTAGTGGCTAGCATGTACATCCTGAGGTCCTGGGTTCGAATCCCGGGTCGGGCTAAGTTATTAAGTCTTTCTGTATAGTAAGCCTCAGTAACAGCCCGGAGTTGGGAAGTTGACGGTGTTTCACCCCCGTGCCTCGGAGAGCACGTAAAGCCGTCGGTCCTGCGCCTTAACCCTCACCGGTCGTGTCGAGTAGTCGTCCCACCGGAGTATGAGAGTGACAGGAATAGAGAGTGCACTTGTGTCTGCGCGTACACTTGTGTACTATAATATCTCCTGCGCAGTTGGCTAGTCTCAGTGAGATTGGCCGCCGTGGCCGGAATCGGTCAGGAGGACATTATTATTATATATTATATAGCATTATTATTATTATTATATATTATATAGGCAGTGGTAGCCCAGTGGTAACGCGCTCGTTTGGGATACCGAGTGAAGCGGGTTCAAATCCCGGGTCTCGCACCTCTGATATTTTCATGTGCGAATCATTTCTAACTTGATTACCACTTGCCTTGCCTTACGGTGAAGGAAAACATCGTGAGGAAACCTACATGTCTGAAAGAACCTAGCAAGTTTTCGAAGGACATGTGAAGTCCGCCAACTCGCACTTGGCCAGCGTGGTGGACTATGGCCTGATCCCCCTCGTACTGACGGGAGGCCCGTGCCCAGCAGTGGGACGTTAAAAAGGGCTGAATACAATACATTATATATTTTTATAGAATGTCCAGCATATAATAATGAGAAACGGTTATGTAATGTACCAAATAACTTGAAATATTGTTTAAATGAAGATGGTTCTACGAGAATTCTAAAAATTTTTAAAATGATAAATATGTACCAACTAGTATAAATTATTGTATGTAACATCTATACAAATAATAAAATTCTAACTGAATCGAATCTGTTCATTAAATATTTTTTTAGAAAATCTTATTGAAATTGTTATTATTATCGATACAGAAGCCGAAAATTTAGAATTATTTATTATTAGCAGAACCCGAAAAATACGAAATTTCATGCAAATATGTCCAAGGAATAAAAAGTTTCATGCAAACTTTTATTCTCTATTTCACCCTCATGGGGGTTGAATTTTGAAAAATCCTTTCTTAGTGGATGCCTTCGTCATATGAAAAAGACGTGTACGAAATTTCAATTTTCTAGCCTTAAGGGTTTGTCCTGTGCGTTGATACATCAATCACTTTTGTCTTTTATATACATAGATATAGATTATTAAAGGCAGAGTATTTCGAATTTTTATCTGTCTGCCTGGAAACGGATCACAAGAAAACCACTGAAAAAATTTTGATGAAATTTGGTACGAAGATAGCTGGTTATCCGGGTCAATATATAGGATACCTGTTACTGCGGAAAAATATTTCATCTCTGCTCGAACCCGAACGGAACGAGGGTGTGGAATGTAATAATAACCTTTGTTAAATGTGGTCCCTAATGACCTTAGATGTTAAAAAACGCCCTAAAATAAATAAATAAAAAAGTAATACATTTAAATTCTTTTTATTAAAAAAAATCCCTTCAAGATTAACATGCTTTAAACTTTTTTTGACTTGAACTTCATTTTTGGCTTGAAAACCAATTTTGTTGAAAAAAAATATAAAAAAGACGCGTCAATGAATTTTTCACGATTACCAATTATTAAACTATGGAATAGTTATATCGTTGGCTGCTCTCATCTTAATAATATCAGCATATTTAAATTTATAACAGGTAATGATAGCCCAGTAGTAACGCACTCGCTTGGAAAACCTAGTGAAGCGATTGCAAACTTCCGTCGTCAAGCCAAGCATGGTAGTTGGTCTTGTACCTCTAATAGGTTCATGTGTAAATCATTTTCAACATGATTATCACTTGCTTTACAGTAATAGAAAACATCTTTAGGAATCCTGAATGTCTGAAAGAATAAAACTAAAGTTCATCAACTCTCACTTGGCCAACAGGAGGCCCGTACCTAGCAACCTGCTGTGTTATTAGTGCTGAATTATTAATATTATTAAGTACATTTATACATTTTAAAGTAAACAGTCTTATTATATTATCCAGAGAAAATAATCCACATAAAAATGAATTGCAACGAAATACAAACGTAAAAACGACACCCTTGCAATCGTCTCGAATCTACTCTTTTCAAATATTAAAATTTAATCGCTCGGTTGTCGCGAGCCAAATTAGGTTCTCCTGAGAGATTGGCATAGAATAAGTTAACATAAAGAACATCTATTGTATAAAAAAATATGTTCATTGGTTGATTGTAAAATATTGTTTAAACCTCGGTGGTCTAGGGACTAGCATGTACATTGTACTGGATCTGCAGCTAAAGGTTCTGGATTCAAGTCCCGGATTGGACCAAGTTTAATTACTGAATTCTTCTGTTAAGATATTCTCAGTAGTAGCTCGAAGTTGGAAAGTTGATAGTGTTGCACCACTGTAGCTTGGAGAGCACGTAAAGCCGTCGGTCCTGCGCCTTAACTCTGAACAGTCATGTCGACGGACTTTGAGAGGAAAAAGAGTAGAGAGTGCGCGTTGTGTCCGCGCGTACACTTGTACACTATAATATCTCCTGCGTATCTGGCGCTTAAGTGAGATTGGTCGCCTTGGACTTATTATTTTATTATGTGATAACTGCAATTGTGACGGTGATTTTAATAATGTCCTCCTGACCAATCTCACTTAAACTAGCCTCTAGGTGGTTTTAATATAAAACTTTGGACTAAATAATTTATTGAATAATATAGAGTAAAAAATTATTTCTCTTTTTATTTAAATTTATTAAAAGCACTTATCATTGTTAAAGTTATAAAAATAATTTAAGCTTGTCCAAATGCCATATCTGCAAGTTAATCTATGATGCAATCGCGCAGTGATATTCCGGAGACGAAGAGAACTGATATTAATTCTTAGCGCCGTTCGTGAATGATTTACAAGTCGTCGTTTGTTTACAGTTACTGGAGTCCTCATTTAACTGCTGTCTCAGGAGACGTTAAGTGACTTACTGCGAACAAGCTTTATTGTCACATTATTTTGCAATTGGCTTTTATTATCTTTTGTCCTTTTATTATTCTTAAAAAATCCAGCATTTTTATTTATCGATTTCTAAAAAGGAAGAGTAATCAGTTTCGATGTTTTTTTTTATGTATGTATGTCACTAGAATGGTATAACCTTAAAAATGGTACCTCTTATAAAAAAGAAAAAATCGATCCCTAAGAATAAAAAACATTTTAAAAGTTAAATATAAAAGAATACATATACATTTTTAGTTGGAAAGTAATTATTATCGTAAAATCAAGTTAAAAACAACGTCTAAATATTTAAAATACTTTTATTACAACTTGATTCAATTACAAATTCGATTTATAATAATATGTAAAAACGTAGCTGTCATAACTTATAACATAATGATACTTTATGTTAGCTAAATATAACACAATATTGTTTTATTTTTAAAACAACTGCAATCAAGTTCTGTCCCTCATTGGCCCTGCGATGATCTTCATTATTTTTTAATACAAAATGCAAGACATATAGCCTATCAACAAAGAATAAGAATGGAATTATTAGACTATGTAGTAGTAATTTCTATATTTATAATTCAACTAAAATCATTTTCCAAAAATTCCTATCTCATAACCATTTTACTAAATTAAATTATTCAATCCATTAAAAACATAACATTGGGCACAAAATAATAAATACATATCTTAAGGAAAACTTTATAATTTAATATTTTAAGGTTGACTTAATATGAGTTAGCGTGCAAACCATGCCCTAAGTCCAGACAAAATAAAACGTATCCTACGGCGTAAAACAGGTAGCTCGCGAATTCAGTTGAATATGTCATTACTGCGACTTACATGCTTTGATACTTTTGTACCTTAGCTACTCCTGCGACTCCTAGTGAAACCAATAAGTAAATATGTTGGGACATTAACACGCAGCACCATCTAGCTCCATGGTAAGATACGAGGCTTGTGTTGTAGATACCAGATAGTTAATACACTACACATATATAACTACAGGTAAATAAAATTGACGTGTCTGTTTGTAATGTCAAAATAACATCTTTATACTAAATGCATATGAAATTATATACGGTACTTATAAGAAAAATACAATTTTTTAAAATTTTTTTTGTCTGTCTTTCTATTCCGGCTAATCTCCGAAACGGCTGGACCAATTTTAACGGGACTTTCACTGGCAGATAGCTGATATTATAAGGAGTAATTTAGCTACTTTTATTTTAGAAAAAAGATTAGGGTTTCGCTCAAAAAAATTAAAATGTACCTAGGGACGAATCCTAGCGAAGCGAGGGAGAGTCGCTAGTTATAAATATAAACACTCATGACTGGAATACAAACATTCGTGCTCATCACACAAATGAATGTCCCAGCGGGACTCGAACCCGCGACCGCTGGCACAGCAAGTAGGGTTGGCACTACAAATTAAGCCAAACGTGTCGTCGTAACTAATATTAGCATGTTATACCGAATGTTGTACAGTAATAACTTTTTTTAAAGTGTTGAAAAGATTTTGGCTCGTCTCATATTACCCCTCTAGGAGTTCAATTTCAAAAAAACCTTTGGTATTTTTATTTGGTAATAATCTATGACATTATAAAAAACGTTGTCAAAATACCAAAGGGTAAATAAATCCTTTAGGTCTAGCAATTACGTTAAACTTTACAAGGTTCCTGGTTATAACATAATAAAGCTATACATATGTCGTTCTACTTAAAAGCTACTTTCTAGTACATAAACATACAGAATATACATATATAGTCTCAGCTACCAAAAACACGCTTAGTGAGGAGAATGATCGTCACCAACCTTCTTCGAGGAAAATATGATAACAACACTTTTACTTATTTTGTAAACAAACATTTTTAATACAATAAAATTATCAAGAGCACTCAGAATACTACATTTCCCCTAAATGTTACCAACAACATATAGTGGTTGTTTATTGAATTGCCGCGATTATTTTAATAGGTCATCCGGTCCATAAGCTGATATTTGGCGTCACGGCTTAATGCTACAATACACCTCGTAAGCATCATCTGAAATCCTTATTCCATTTGATATAAGGACTAAAATTGAATAGTATCGTATTGTAACATTATTGGTACAACCTGCAAATGCATGCAACACTCGCCGACTTAGATATTAGAATAATGATCAGATTTGAAGATTTAAGCGAAATTTTAGGGTTAAGTCATTGCTTTATCATTACTCGGAGGCTCATTTCATATGCTAATGCGATATTCTGCTTATTATATGTTATCTATATAGTGAATTAGTGGTTTTTTTGTTGTGTTGGAAACCATACCATAAGTACTTATATGTATCAATTGCGTCCTGTGACTATCCTTATAACCTATTTACCGATTGGTAATCTTATTCCGAAAAAAAATATTAGAAAAAAAGATATATAAGTTGGAAAATGAAAAGAAAAGAAATAATATACTGCTCTTTAGATTAGAAGAGACAGAGAAAAGCTCTTTAGACCTACTTAAAGCTGTAAAAGAAATCATACAAAATGACCTTAACATTTCTATTGATAGTAGCGATATCCAAAACATCTACAGAATTGGAAATAAAAAGGACGAGAAAACTAGACCTCTTTTGATCTCGTTCACGAACTACTGGAAAAAAGCCGAAATTTTAAAAAACAAGAAGAACCTAAGAGATGTTTACATAGTAGAAGACTACCCAAAAGCAGTGCTAGAAAAAAGAAAATTATTACAGCAACAACTTAAAGAGGAAAGAGCCAAGGGAAATTTTGCATATATAAAATACGATAGACTGATAATAAAGGAAGATAATGTAACTATAGAAAAAAGGAAGAGAGAACAATCAACATCCCCAGGAATATATACCAACCCTAAAAAACAAGTCAATATATCCTCAAATACCAAAACCAAAAGCATGAACGCCTATGACTTGCTAAGAGCGAGATCAAACTCATTTTCTTCCTCAACATCAAATAATAAAACCAACTAGCAATTAAATATCAGCAACCGGAAACGGAACCACCCCAACCCGGCTGGTCCCCGTGGGGTTGACAGACCACTACCCTCAAAATCCATTCCACATACAAAAAAAGAGATAAATAAAGTAGATATAGCAACTTTAAATACAAGAACGCTAAGAACTGAGGAAAGACTTATTGAACTTGTAGAAGCATTGAAGGATATCAGATGGGACATAATTGGACTCTGTGAAGTTAGAAGATCCGGAGAAGAAATAAAAGAATTTAAGGATTTTATATTCTACTACAAAGGAGAAATACAGGGGAAGAATGGTATAGGATTTATTGTCAAAAAGGAATTAAAAAAATATATAGATGAATTTCGTGGAGTATCGGATAGAATCGGAATCTTAAATATAAAATTACCTGGCTTCAAAAATTCCTTTTCAATCCTCCAAATATATGCCCCAACTGACCAAGCAACCGAGAAAGAAAAAGATATATTCTATGACAGTCTTACAAAAGCAATGCAGAAAGTAAACAGGAACACGATAGTAATGGGGGACTTCAATGGTCAAATAGGAAACAAACCTGATATGAAAGAGTACATCGTAGGTAAATATGGACAGGGACAGAGGAACGATAATGGCCAACGAATGATAAATTTCTGCTTTGAACACAACTTGAGAGTAATGAACACCTTCTTTCTCAAGAAAAATGACAGAAAATGGACATGGATGTCTCCTAATGGTAAAGATAGAAATGAGATAGACTTTATAACTACCAATATGCCCAGGATTTTCAAGAATGTCGGTGTAGTCTCAAATTTAAATTTTAATTCAGACCATAGACTTGTCAGAGGAACTATAGCGTGCAAAGAATTAAAAATACAGAGGAAAAGAATCAATAAAACAAACAGGACTCCATTATATATACCAGAACAAATCTTAAACGAATTAAAACGATCATTAGACGTGGTTGAAAAACAGAATAGCGTACAAGATAAATATAACATTTTAGAAAAAATGCTAGTAAAAATAAGCAAATGTACAAAAAAATATACTAATGACAAGCTCGGCGAGCAAGCCAGATTAAAAATCAATGAAAGAAAAGAAATGATAAAAAACAGAAAAGAAAATCGTACACAAATAGCAATAATTAGTAAAGAAATCTCGAAAGATATTAGAAACCATAGAAAAACAAATCGGCTTAAAATTATAAGGGAACAAATAAACAAAACAGGAGGTATTAAAATAGCCTTGAAACAACTAAAAGAACATTCAACATGGATATCGAAAATAACAAGGAAAGACAAAGATAAAAAAGAATACACTACAACTAAACGTCAACATATCTTAAAAACAGCAACAGATTTCTACAAAGAATTATATACAGATGAAAAAAGAGAACATATAGACAACACAACATTAAAAGTAAACCTAGACCAAGAACCAATACCACACATAATGCAAAGCGAAGTAAGAAGAGCTATTCAAACCCAAAAAGCAGGGAAAGCAGCTGGGGATGATAAGATAACTAATGAATTACTAAAAATCACCATGGAACAAATAATACAACCTTTTACACATATATGCAATGAAATTTTGAATACAGAACAAATCCCTTCTCAATGGACATCGTCTACGATAATACTCCTACATAAAAAAGGAGATAAAAATGATATAAACAATTATAGACCCATTAGTTTAATGGCAAACCTGTACAAAGTGTTCACAAAAATAATATTAAAACGCCTGACTATTACACTAGACAGCAACCAGCCTAAAGAACAAGCTGGCTTCCGCTCCGATTTCTCAACGATTGATCATATACATACCGTCAAACAAATAATTGAGAAATGCAACGAATACGATCGTCCGTACTACTTGTCTTTCGTGGATTATAACAAAGCTTTCGACTCTTTGAAGCATAGCTACATATGGGATTCATTAAAAAACCAAGGAGTGGAGAGTAAATACATTAGGATAATTAAACATATTTATGAGAATAGCACAGCAAAAGTTCAACTTGAAAGTATAGGAGATCAATTTAAAATTCAGAAAGGCGTTAGACAAGGAGATCCACTGTCACCAAAAATATTTAATGCGGTCTTGGAAAATATCTTTAGGCAACTCAACTGGGATAACTTCGGCATTAATATAAACGGAGAAAAATTACACCACCTAAGGTTCGCAGACGATCTCGTCTTGTTCGCAGAAGATCCTAGTACTCTACAAATAATGTTACAACAACTAGCAGCGGAAAGTAAAAAAGCAGGATTAACAATGAATACTAGCAAAACCAAATTGTTGACAAATAAGACCAAAGTTGCAGTACAAGTGGCCGAAGAAGAGATCGAATATGTAAACGAATATGTATACCTGGGACAAGTAATATCTGCAAAGGATCTGTCGAATAAAGAAGTTGATAGGCGAGTAAACAACACCTGGAAAAGGTACTGGTCCATAAAGGAAATCATGAAAAATAAATCTGTGCCCATTTCAGAAAAAAGAAAGGTTTATAATACCTGCATTCTTCCATGTCTCACCTACGCCTGTCAGACCTGGCCACTAACACAGAAAATAGAACACAAGCTAGGGGTATGTCAAAGGGGAATGGAAAGAAGTATGTTGGGCCTGAGGTTGGGAGATAAATGGAAAAATGCAAAAATCAGGAACATCACTAAAATAACAGACGTGAAAGTAAGAACTCGAACATTAAAATGGAGGTGGACAGGTCATATGATGAGAACACAAATGGGAAAGTGGACCAAAAAAGTTACAGAATGGTACCCAAGGAATGGAAAAAGACGTAGAGGAAGACAGATTAAAAGATGGGAGGACGATCTACCAAAGGGCTGGAGAAGGAAAGCGCTGGATAGGCACATGTGGAAGGAACTTGAGGAGGCCTATGTCGCAAGGCAACCTGACCCGGAAGCTGATAAATAGAATCCGAAGATAAATAAACAAAATTATAAGATACACATTAAGAATAAATTAGTTAAAAAAAAAAAAAAAAAAAAAAATGTAGTTTATTTCATATTTAAATTGTATGTATACAAAAAGGTCAGAGGAAATAAAGGCTATTTTTATTTTTTTATTTATTTTTTATTTATTTATAATCTTATTCCGATACGGTAGGCGCTGTCCGTGGGATATCAGTATCTTAAATAATACCTAGGGATGGATCACTACATGAAGCCAAATCAAAATATCAATATTAAAAAATCGATTATCGTTGTGGAAAGTATAAATTTTAAACCATACACAAGAAGTCATGAAGTAAGCTATTGCAATCTCTCGTAACTCAAGTCTACTAAGAATTCCAATTCCACTATAGAACCCTTGTTTGAGGGACTGATTGTCCCTTGTGGATTATACATACGGTTGTTCTGTTAATTTCTGAACTGTCATTCCATGGTTTAAACCTTACTGTTTTAGTAATTTAAGTACCTGGGCGACCGAGCTTCGCTCGGAGTTCTTGAAAGATTGTATATTTTACATTAAGTGACTAAGTGTTACTGAGAAAGTTGTATAGATGTCGCGATAAGAACAATTTTTTTTTTAATTTGGCTTAAAAATAATTTTACATTAAGTGACTAAGTGTTACTGAGAAAGTTGTATAGATGTCGCGATAAGAATAATTTTCTTTTTAATTTGGCTTAAAAATAATTTTACATTAAGTGACTAAGTGTTACTGAGAGAGTTGTATAGATGTCGCGATTAAATTTTGCGTAGAATAATGCATAAGAAAAACGCATGAAAACTCGAAAACACGCGTTTTCCCAGACATGTGACTAATCTAGATCAATTTTTCGCCCCCGAAAGCCCCCATATACTAAATTTCAGCAAAATCGTTAGAGCCGTTTCCGAGATCGCCGGTATAAATAAATAAATAAATAAATAAAGATATAAATATACAAAGAATTGCTCGTTTAAATATATAAGATACAAATTGTCCAAGATCGAGGTTTTACTGTAAGTTATTACAGAGTTTAACTACCTAACCCTTGACTCTATCATTAGATGAGAACTCAATAGTATCAAGTTATTATGTTATTTCAACTAATATTATAAAAAGGCTGAGTTTGTTTGTGTGTTTGTTTGTTAGAACGCGCTAAGCTCAGGAACTAATAATCCGATTTGAAAAATTATTTTTGCATTAGATAGCCCGTTTATTGAGGAAGGCTTTAGCCTTGATGCATGTTGATATATAGTTATAGGCTATATATCATAAGCTACTACCCAATAGATCGCAGCAGTAATATAATATATAGTCTACGAGTATCTATTCCATACTAACCGCTAAATCGTACCTAGGGACGAACTCGAGCAAAGCGAAGATAAGCCGCTAGTGTTATTTGAATTACACATACTAAGAAAATTTCAAATCTATGTAATAATAATTGGAAGTACCTAAGTTAAAATCGACTCTGAGATTGAGATTGAGATATTTTATTGATAAAATTACAAGAATTTTACAGGTCATACAATAAATTAATTATTTCTACATTATTTTACATAATTATAAGATATTTATATTATTACACAGCATTTTATGTTTTATATGATAATAATTAGTATTTGTTCACAATTCTCATTTTACTTATTTTAATTCAATCTTTCCTTAGATATTTTACATTTTATTTATTTTAGTAACAAATGTCCAAACATTCGAAAATTATTACAACTTATTTATTTAGTTTTATATTTAGGTATTCAGGAAAAAGGTAGATAATATCTATTACTTCCATACACAATATACATACGTTGTACTATTGTTATAATTGTACTTACTTCGACATAAATTCAGCTATGCTGTAGCAAGCGAGGTCAATTAACATATCTTTAAGTTTACGAGTAAAAATTTTGTCACTTGGTGATTTAATGATGTCATTCGGAAGGGTATTGTAGATATTTACGCCAAGGACACCGAGTGACTTTCGCGCTTTCGCGAGTCTGCGACTCGGGACGAGCAGTAGGTGCGCGCCTCGGGTGTTTCTGCCATGGCCCTGCCCGCGGCTAGTATACTGATCTAGATTTGCTCTCACATATTGGCAGGCATTTCATTGGCACTCTCAACATTTAATCACAGTTTTCCAGTTAATTAATCAGTCGAAGCATTCTGAAATTTTAAATTAGCAATGTAAAAATACTAGGTACCTATTTGAAATAAATTAAGTGAAAACGTGTTAATATTTCGAATGTTTGTCAAGTGCGTATGAAAATAATAATAATAATAATATCTTCAACTAGATACTTTCTATTTTCATTCTATCCAACTATATGTATCCTACCAAGGGTCACGTCGGTCACGTATATGTTACACGTCATTTAGATTGTCGCATTTCATCGGGGGGACAAAAAATTGACCCCTGTCCCACAAGCGCTATTATTTTCCTTTCTTCCCATAAATGTTATGGTAATGCTACTAGGATGGGGTTAACAGATGTTTTCAGTTATTTTTATTGATTTTATTTACTTTCGATATCGGCGTTGAATGAATGTTATTTCTTAATAATATTAATTATTTAGTGTTTTGTATTTTAAGTTTTTCTTTATTAACTCCTAGAAGCCATTAAACTTAAGAATTAAATTGAACTTTTTATTAATTTGTATGCTTAAAGTCTACATTTATTAAAAATATCTTGTGTGTAATCATTTTCAAGATTTTCAAATATGTGTCATGAATTATATTATATTAATTAACTTGTTTCTTTGAATTCTTTTTTTTATAAGCTTTTATTCAACTTGCAATATATGTTAGTTGGTATATTTATATGAGTCAAATCTTGCAAGCTGAATTAGAATCACTATCTTTTATCCTACAGAGTTGAAACTTTGTATTTATATTTGAGAATTCAATTAAGAGTATTAAAGCCCGTCCGAAAATCGATCATAGCTTAGCTGCTGCGTCCAAGGTTTTGCTTCAGGTAAGACATATCCCTCAGCGGTTATGAACGAACTTTTGTGTAAGTATTCCATTATAATAGCTTGTTCCAAAGTCCACCATGATCATCCAGGATATGAGAGATCTCCTCAGTAGTCAACGACACAGATGCGAAATGTTTTATACGTTTCCAATGTTGGTTCAATTCCCTTAAATGGTGCACCCACACTTTTAAACTAAAAAAATGCGTAAATCAATTAAAAGTAATAAAACACATTTTTAAAACAAGTTTTTATTTCATTGTGCTTAAAAGAAAAAAAACGTGTATATGTACTTATGTACGCACGTAAGAAGTTATACTTCTTTGGCGTAAGAGAACAAAAATAGCTAAAGATTACATCCCGTATGTCACAACTCTCTGTTTGTAAAAGGAATACAGCTAACTTCATCATATCGCTTTCAGCTAACTTCATCATGTCGCTTTTTGGCTGTCGGTGTGCATCATTAAAATTTTACCCTCATAATTTGTTCCAAACTTGCCAAAAGAAGTGTATCTTCAAAAATAAACCTTTAAAGGCTTGTTGAACAGGAAAAATTTTAAAGAAGAAATTTATTATAAAAACGTATTTTTAAATAGAAATTGATAATTTAAACAAAATAAGCTTACTTCTGCTTATACATTAGAACTATAAATGATTAAACCAATAATAGAAAAAGATAGCTACACCAATGTCCCAAAGGTAATCGGTGTATATTTTCAAAAATGGAAACTTTTCAGTCGACAATGTTCGCGCATTAGCACAACAAAGCTCGCCGATCCGTCATCGCATGACTACTGATTTATTTTAATGGATATATACTTTTGATAGGGAGTATTCTCGTTAACTATGCTGTATTTGATCATAATAATTTATTTTTAAAAAGATTTTAGTGTTTTAAATAAAATGATTTTCACGCTTTTTTTTTCTCTCTCTGGTTGTTTCGAATGCTATACAGTAAACATGATCACTGGAGAGACTTAGTTATATTTTTATTCATTTTTTTTGAACTTTTATAAACATTAAATGTAGCATAAATATACACCTTTTTCACTAATTAATCTGTTTTATTATAATCAAATAATAAACTTTTGATTATCTTTAGGTATTAGTTGTAAAAGAACCAATAATATCAGTTATCTAAAATTTAACTGGGAATTCATATATAAAAAAACATCAATAATTTGAATTTACATAATAAATATATTTTTCTATACATTGATAAGTTTTAAACGTCTTTCGTTTTAAGTTACGAAAAAACCATATTTAAAGCGAAATTCTTGCATTTAATAACATAACATTAGCTTGAGTGCTCACTGTGGCCTCTATCAATCACTTACGAAACCTATCAGGGCATATCCATTATGCAAGAGATAAGTTTGTACAATAACTTACGGAAACTTACCATTTTTATATACTTATATATAATCATATGTGCTTGAAAGGAAATAAAATGTTGTACTTATATATCTAATTCAGTTAAACATTAAATAATTTTAATAGCACTTTCAATTAAAGTAAATGTTATTTAAACAGTTATGCATATGCATAAATGCATTTATAGGCCATAAAACATTGGTTTTAATTTAGTTATGTGCCAGTTAATTATGGTTATCGTTTGTAGTTATTCATTTATTGAAGTGAATCTATTTTAAGTTATACTGATCTAAGAAGTTTAAGGAACTAAAATAATATGTAAAACTAGCGACTCACCGTTGCCCCGCTCGGGTGTGTTTCTAGTTGCATTATAACGTTTAGTATAGATTTTTCAGAGATATTTTCCCACAATGAAAAGTCTTCCTATCCTATATTTTGACTTGATAACCAGCTAAAAATTTCATCAAAATCTGTCCAGTGGTTTTTTTGTGATGCGTTCCCAGACAGAGAAACAAACAGAGAAAAATTCTTAAAACTATAGTCTATACATGTTCTGTATCGATAATAATGACTATTTCAATAAGATTTTCTAAAAAATATTTAATGTACAGATTCGACTCAGAATTTAATTATATATATAGATTGCGTAGGTAGGTATAAACTAGAGACACAAAAATATATAATATCTTTTAGCATATTGACGTATTATTGATAAAAAAGACTTTTAAATCTCTACTTGTTTTTCTAACATTACTTTACTTACCCTGTGTTTGAAATGCCTGCCTAGGTGCCTAACAATAACCTACGTCTTACTCAAGATCATAACCTATCCGCGTATTATAATTCATCTAAATCCTTCCGCAGTTTCAGCGTGAAGGAGTAGCTAATATTAGAAAAACCTTCAGAAACTTTCTCAATAAAAGTCCAAAAAAGTCCATTTAAATACTTTTACTTTAGACTCAGAACTCCCTGTTTCTATACAGAATCCATCAAACATGTAAGGAGAAAGCAATCTGTTACTTACGTCATTGAATTCACACTTCAGCTATTGTTTTATTCGTACTATATTTCTGTTGGTTTCTATCAGCAAGTTTCATATGCGGATGATAAATGGCCTGCCAGAGGGCGGCGGACGGAAAATGTGCAATCAACGTTCACGCCCTCGCCTCGTTTAGTTGACATGTCGAGATAATTTGTAAATGAAATCTTGAGTTATCTCTGTAAGATACAACAGTTATCTATGAATTGTATTTTATTTAAAAGTACTCTAACATGAAATTTGTTGAAACATGTAAAGTTTAACAGTGGTTAATTTCATTAAATTAAGATAAGATTAATAAAAAGTAATAGTAAAAATACCCGGACTTAGTTTTGCGCTCTTTTTGATTTTCATGTGCGAATCATTTTCAATTTGAATCATTTTCACTTGCTAATATAGAGAAAGAAAACATTGCAAGGAAACTGTATGACTAATATAAACTTAATAATTTTAAAAGATACATGAAGTCCGTCAAACCACAGAAGTTCAGCGTGGTAAAGGCTAAATGAAGATGAAATCGATAGTAAAATACAGAATCACTACATTTTCTCGTTTTATCCCGATGAAAAACATAGTTAACTTCATATATTTTTAATGTTTATCTTAAATTATTAACAAAAGACTTAGGTATACATATTAAAAACTAAACTGTAACTAACAAATAATAAATATGTTGGGACATTAACATGGCAAGCTACGAGGCTTGAGTTATGGATACGAGATAATTGATACACTATACATATTAATAACTTTGAATATAAGCACCCATGATTTTAGTACAAACATTCGTGCTCATCACACAAATGAATGCCCCCAGCGAGACTCGAACCCGCGACCGCTGGCACAGCAAGTAGGGTCACTGCAAACTGAGCCAAAAGTTTCGTTAAAAGACAATAGCTGAAAAGTTTATGGTACAATATTATCAATAATTGAAATTAAGGTTTAAAATATACTATATTGTAAAATAATATATGCTTTATATAAAAACATATAGCAAATAGCTATAACAAACTGAGTAAATTAAATATTTATCTACCCACATTTCCACTTGAAACAAGGGTTAGGATTTTAAACAATTACCAAATTGGATTCTTATCACTTCCCACAAATTGTGAATGTTTCACAATAAAACCTCATTTTCTAATCTCCGAAATGGCGCTTCTCAGTTAAATTCGATAGAGAAAGAAAAATTGACACACGGCGCTAACAAAAAGTTAGCATTCGCATAAACAGATTGCCGAAGTCAATTTCCAAATTGCCAACGATCATAAAGTCAACCCTCCTAATCCAATCATACCCCGCGCTTGTCAACGTTTCTTTCTTTTATTACTCACCAAAATAAGTAGAGCCTTACTTTTCTAACAATAATATTTGAAACTAGCAAAACCCGCGGCTTCGCTCGCGCTAAAACTACAACAAAAAAACTTTAAAAAGGTAGGTTTCATACAAATTTTCATCCCTTATTTTATCTCCTTATGGGATGAATTTCAAAAAACGCTAAAACACGTATTTATTTAATTGTATTGAAGAGCATTAATACCAAGTTTCAAAAAATTCTGATCATAAATATTTTTTGGGTTGTGTTATAACGTGTATTCCCATGGGAATGAGATAATCTTCCGCAGTAAAAAATCCTATATGTTGACCCGGATATCCAGCTATCATAGTACCAAATTTCATCAAAATCCCTCCAGTGGTTTTTCTGTGATGCGGTAACAGACAGACAGACAGACAGACAGATAGACAGACAGACAGACAGATAGACGGACAGACAGACAGACAAAAATTCTAAAAATTATAGACTCGGTCTCTGTATCGATAATAAAGTCTATTTCAATAAGATTTTCCAAAAATTATTTAAGGTACAGATTCAACTCAGTTAGAATTTTATTATATGTATAGATTTAAACATAGTCTGTACAGGACGACATGCTTTAAAATCTGTCCGCCATGTCTCTTGCGATCGATACACCCGCTGCACAGTTAACATTAGTATTTTTATATATGTTGACCCGGATAATCAGCTATCATCATACCGAATTTCATCAAAATCCCTCCAGTAGTTTTTCTGTGATGCGGTAACAGACAGACAGACAGACAAAAATTCTAAAAACTATAGATTTGTTCTCTGTATTGATAATAATGTCTATTTCAATAAGATTTTCCAAAAAAATATTTAAGGTACAGATTCGACTTAGTTAGAATTTTATTATATGTATAAATGACGTTCAAAAATGGTTAGAAGAAGGTCAATATATAATGGTTAATGTATAAGTGTGGTAACTTCCCGCCTTTATCTAATATCAATTTTTTCATATTTTTATTAAAGTAAAAACTGTGGTTTTTCTGTAAATAACTGTATTGGGACAAATTGTTTTATAAAAAGTAAACACGAAGAAAATAATCTATTTAGTTGCCGCGCAAATTCATCCGTTAAGGGCACGAGTGAGATCAAAAAGCATTCGTATTTCGAACACGCCGTCCTTTCATTTCGCCCGGTCAAAGCTTGGGGTTCGAAATTTAAAATGTACTTAAATTCAATTCGTATTTCCGTTTCTCGAATGTTTTTTCTTTTTAATTTCCATTCGTGTCCATGGCGAGCTTGTTTTTGTCCATTCATAGTTAATGTAGGTGATCTTTTGTGAGGGCTCTCTGTGAAATTGGAGAGGGCATCGTTTTTAGCTTTTTGCAAAATCAAAATTGCCCTTTTTATTCTCTGTATCTTGTTCATTCTATCATATGATTTTTCGTAATGAATGAATGTCATATATGTTTTACGTAACATCAACTTTATTAAAAAGCGTATTTTATGCATTACCTGTGCACTTTAATTTTAATTTTAAAAAATGAGGGCCGGTTAAAATGGGCGATGTATTTGATCCCCTCTTTTAGTGTGAAATGTGACCTTTTCGAAAGCGTGACATACATTCTAAGAGTTCTGTGGGGAAAATGTAGGGTGAGTTTGACACGAAAGAAATAGCAAAACGACTTGTAAGAAATATTCGTCCGTATCAATGGTAAATATTTAGTAGTTATTGAAAAAAACGAGAATGTTAATATTTTTTATTATTATTTTATAATATTATAAAAATCTTGAGTACCTACTTATAACATACCTAATCATCGTTTCTGTTACTAGTTTTATCTTTTTATATACATATTGTACAAAAAAGTATAGTAATTATACAAAGATGATTTATTTTTACTTCTATAACAAATCAACCTTAAAACGTGTCTTAATAAAAGAAAGTTTTATATTTATAATTTTATCTGTGAAACATAGATATATGCAACTAAAATGTATTTACTATATAAATTACAAGTTCTGAAAAAACACTCTGTAGAGCATATAAAAAATCTTATTACTGCTACCCTCAACTAATCTAGTGGAAGCCATTGTAAACATCACTTAAAGAAGTCCAGTGGTCACGGAAAATGCGGAAATTTTCAATTGAATCTCATGTCGAGGGACGTCACACACGCTACATTAGCTACGGTCGAGATACTCGTCGTAAATCGTGTGCGTAAGTGATACGAGTTAAGAATTACGGGGACGGATGTGAGGGAAAATATATTATTGTAAATAAGTTATTTTATCTGTTTATTTTATTATAGATAAAAAATATTTTGTCAACGTTTCATGTGACGTAAAACAACTGATTGACGTAAGCATGACAAATATTTGACCAATTTGTCATATTTTGTACTACTTTAATAATTTTAAATATTTTTAAATCGTTTTTAAAACGTTGAATGCATCTAAATATCATTTTTAAAATAAATAATGATAATGTTACAAATTATTTTATCTATAATATATTAATATTTACTATGAAATAATTGCATTTATTGATCCAATACCGTCTTTATAATTATAGTATCTATATTCATACGTATATCATTTACCGTATACACTGATTCCATTCTGCCTCCTATAATTTCTGTAAATTAGTCAAAATAAGCAGTCGTAGCCCAGTGGTAACGCGTTCGCTTGGGAAACCGAGTGAAGCGGGTTCAAATCCCGGGTCTCGCATCTCTGATATTTTTATGTGCGAATCATTTCTAACATGATTACCACTTGCCTTACGGTGAAGGAAAACATCGTGAGGAAACCTGCATGTCTGAGAAAACTTAGCAAGTTTTCGAAAGACATGTGAAGTCCGCCAATCCGCACTTGGCTAGCGTGGTGGACTATGGCCTGATTCCCCTCGTATTGAAGGGAGGCCCGTGCCCAGCAGTGGGACGTTAAAAAGGACTGAATACAGTCAAAATCAAAATACATCAAAATATACTTAATACGTATAATGTACATTTGTATGTACATTCCTACGTATATTATTATTTTTCAACATCTTTATTCGAACATGTAAACATTTTCATCTTATTAGTCATCATACAACACATATTTTTATGCTGTGATTATGCGTATTTACCACGTTTTTACCATAGAATGTAACGCTTTATATCAACACCATAAATTAATTTAAAAACGACACGCAATAGAAGAAGCTATGCCACTATGTGTCCGCTATATTAAAATACTAAAATTATTTATGAATCAATTTACCGTTATAAAATAAATAGTAGTTCTTATTTCTTTGAACATAAGGTTAAAAGTATTTAAATTTTATATATTTTAGAGATAGATATAATTTGGTTTGCAAGTGAGGGTGAACAGTGAAGGCAGTGCGAATCCGCGGTACGGATTCATCATCGCGACAGGAGGTCGTGTTTCCTGGTCGCCCTAATATCTAATATTCGCTTACCTTAACTCACCTTAGCATTCGCGTTATGGACATTTGTATTACAATAATGCTTTATTCTGTTAGTTTACATTTTCTATTAGCGCTTTCATAAGATCATCGTAGTTTATTTATGTTACTATTATTCTATATTTATACAATATATTATATTTTCTCTATAATCTTCATAGAAATAATTTTCCTCAAAAAATAATTATTACAACATGGAAATTGCGCTTATATGTTAACAAACTGTTAATTTTGTATATATTTTTTCTATTTAAGTTCTAACGCTGTTGTCAGTTGAAGTCATAATTTAATATTTATCATATTTGTCATAATTAAATATATTATTATTATTTATATTTCACTTTAGGTACACTTTCAAATACGGTGACATTTATTGCAAGATCCCATATAAAAACATTAAAGGACTTCATTCCCCTGTCAAACTCAGCATCCCGCAAATGTCGTAGAGTTTGCCCGCGGAATGCGCAGAAAACTTTCCATCTAATATTTCATCCGCTAATATCGCAACTGAGTTCTCGTCTTTGTTCTTTGTTTGTGGGCATTCTTTATGGCCGCTTTGCATAAATTAATAATGATATTTTATAAAATAACGATCTGTGATGAAAAATATTTTGTTTTTTTTCTGCAGAACAAGAAAGTATTTATTCAATTGTGTATGTAAAATAATTCTTATTTATTTTATGAATGCTGAAGTATATTATTTGTTAGGTTGTCTTCTTGATCTACAACGAATTACTTGAATTTTAATAGTAGTTGTAAGTCATACAATGGCAGTGCGTGTTTTATCCCAATAAATGTATTGGTTTCCATAAAATGAATAAAATATCGTTTATCGTATTTCTAGTATATATAAAATCAATACAACTTAACGACACGTTTGGCTTAGTTTGTAGTGACCCACTTGCTGTGCCAGTTGGCCGCGGGTTCGAGTCCTGCTGGGGGCATTCATTTGTGTGATGAGCACGAATGTTTGTACTTCAGTCAAGGGTATTTATATTTAAAATATGTATGTACTTAAAGTTATATATGTGTAGTGTATCAACTATCTGATATCCATAACGCAAGACTCGTAGATAACCATTGATATAAACGGTGCTCTGTGTTAATATCCAAACATATTTATTTATTTTTAAAAAGAAATAGATAATATTAAAAGTATACGATTAGCGCTTGTATGGCTAAAAACTAATATTATATATCGACATATTTCACACAGTGAGGCTGATAAGGTTTCCTATAAAAGCAAAAGCTTATACATAATTATCAATTACTTGTAAAATGTCCAAAGTCCAAGCAAAGTATTATCCCAAGTTAAACCCCTTTATGGGACAAAATTAAAAAATCCTTAATTAGTACTTACATACATAAGGATCTTTTATAGGTACTTGTTTCTAATCCGAACGCCTTATATAGCAGATAATCAGTGTTCAAGTATAAAGAAGAATATGAAGATATTTTTAACCGACTTCCAAAAAAAGGAAGAGGTTCTCAATTCGACCGTATATATATATATATATATATATATATATATATATATATATATATATTTTGCAATTAAAAAGTGTAACGAGTTTTTTTTTAATTGACATATTTACGAAGACGGAAGGCCAAACATATCAAATATTCTTCTTATATAGTTCTTAGATTTAAGTATGTTTGTTTAAATGATGGTACCTCATTAATATCGAGATAATAAATGTCAGCAAAATCTGAAAGTGGTAGCTAGATCTTTAATAATTGTTTGTAAAGCACTAATGTTGCGATACTAGAAGTTAAGATAATTTGAAGATAACCATACAATAAGAAAAATATAAGAATCTTTATTTTAGTGCACTTTGTTTATTACTTGAACATGTATCTATACACTTAGCGAGCCCAAGAGCCCGGTTCTTTAGAAAACTTGCATGGGTGCATAAGTCCAGCACGTAAAAACTTTTTAAAAGATTAAATTTTGGTTAATGTGATCCATCAACCGAAATCCATTTCTGAATAACTAGCTAGCTATATCTACTAACATCATCGGTAAATTCTTAGGAACAAGGAAAAATAAGTAAAAATTAAGAATCTTCTTACAACAGTTCCCCACAAGCTTCTCTACAAATATCAAAATTATAAATCCGATTTCATCTACAATGTATTGAATTTTACAACTTTCTCGATATACCTATATCTAAGAAATATTTAAAAGAAAAAACACACATTTTCTTACCTAACATCTAAGAAAACAGCCAATAAACTATTTTCCAAGCCGTTCGTACGTCACTAATCCAGCGCTAGCGTCGCGACATCCGCTGATGGCGGTCGCGTCATTTCCGCTTCCCCCGGATACAAATAAACCGAGCGTGCATCACACATGCGTGAGATAAATCGTCTGGCTAATTCGCTAAAGATTTATCTATGTTTGAGTCACCATTAAGAAATGGTTAATACTGAAAAACAAAGTGTAGTAAGGACATACATACATATATAACTATACACTTCATTGAATTCTTTTGTATTAATACCATAATATTGAAGAAGTTAACTTATTCAAGGAAATTATTCTTACCGGTGGTAGGACTCTGTCAAGCCTGAGGAGTCCGACTGGATGGGTACCACACCCTTATCTATTTCTGCCGCCAAGCAACAATGATTGCATTGTTGTGTTCCGGTTTGAAGGATAAGGTAGCTAGCGCAATTACAGGCAAGAGGCATATCATCTTAGTCCTCACAGTGATAACGTACTGGCGGTTCTGTATTTTTGTTACCTAAAACCTAAGTGCATGAACCGTAGGTGTTATGGGCGACAGGTACTGCTTTCCATCAGGTGGCCTGTCTGCTCGTTTGTCACTGAATCTCATAAAAAAAAATGTAAAATTTATAATAAAAAGAGCGGAATATATGTTTGTTTGCAGCAAAGGTTGTACGAGTATATATTATGCGAGTATACAAGAATATCTAATTTTTAATCATTTTAAATTCATTCAAGTTTTTCAACCAATGATTACCAACATCATTATAGAACAGTAATACTATTCTGTAAGAACTTTTATAAAAAGCGACAGCTGAATCTACGATATATTTTATACAATCGTATCTAGACCGCCATAATTATAATATATATACTTAGCCATAAAGAAAATTATAAATATTAATCATTTATTTAAGCAATAATATTGTTTTATATGTAATTTAAGAAAAAGGTAAAATATTAATTTAGATTGTTATTATTTAAAGTTAAAATATTAAGCAACACTATTGCCACCTTTATAGATAAAAAGTTTTCCCGTGACCATGATTACTGTAAAGCATTCGAAACATACGAATCAAAAATAAATTCGCGAAATAATCCGAAAAGGTAGTTTTATCTATATTTTATCTTTACAAATATTCGCGTAAATCTAAGAAAGTATTAAAATGCATTTCTTCAATAAGTAAAAGAAATTTCTTTACAAACATTTCTATCACACTTTAAGAATAACTCCTAATAAAGCATCCACAACAAGAAGCCGTTAATTTCTCATTTGGTCGGAATGAGACACTACGTCACATGGGTCACAAAACACGAAATAGCGACCCTTGTCCCCATCGTTTGCGAGTGCGGCTAATGAACTACGCGTATTGGCAGGGCGCGACCGACAGAATACTATAAACTAGAAGCGAAATGCTTTTTCTTTTTAATATCATATGATATTTTTTTAGACTTACTAGAATATTTAACATTTTCAATAAACGGGAGGGACTCCCCTGTGACCATGATTGCTGTAAAGCATTCGAAACATCGGGAACCAAAAATCAAACTAAATTCGGGAATAAATCCGAAAAGATAGTTTTATTTAAGATACCATGTGACGTATCTCTAAGAAACCTTACTATAATAGAAATATAAAAGTAAAAGTGTTGTTGGTTTGTCTTTTTTTTCAAAGCAAAAGAAATGAAGCTACGAATTGATGTGATTATTTGCATAGAGATAGTATATGGGCCGAAAAATGGAAGGTTACACTTATTATTCTGATACATTAGGTGATTTCCTCAGAAAATTATTTTGCTGTAAAGTAATAAATGGTATAATAAAAAAAATTCTAATACTCTAACATCCCGATCTATGTGGTGGACCCCTCATTCTTTTTCCCGGCGAAATATATTATTTTAAACAATAAAACATATTAACAAACACGGCCCAAGGTTTGTTTGTTGTCACCAAAAAATTGCTCCAGGCTAATTTTAATATAAAAAAATTTTTATTGATTTATTTTTTAAAACTACGAGAACTCTTTTCCTATGACAACTTAGTATCAATCGAAAGTAAAAGACTTGTGAAAAACGCCATCATACGGTTGTCGGCCTTTTTCGAATCTACATTAAATGACATCCAGGTATAAATGTGTAAATTTAAGTAGTTAATTGCTTGTATCAGACTGTATTTTTCGGAACCAACCATGTAGCAAAATATAGATAACTAGCGCCTCGACTAGCAAAACAAAAACAAACCTATCCCACGGGAACCGTACATTTTTCCGAGATAAAAAGTAGCCTATGTGTTATTCTAGACTAAAATTTATATCTGTGCCAAATTTCACCCAGATCCGTTTTGCCGTTCTGGCGTGAAAGAGCAACAAACATACATCCATACATTCTTTCAAACTTTCACGTTTATAATATTAGTATTTTTTGATTACAAATTTAATTATATAGGGATGCTATACCAAAACATCTTCAGACTAGAGGTTTTTTATCTCCTACTAAGATTATATCAGCAAAAAGTAATTACTTCGGTGAAATATACAAATAATTCTACCAATTATGTTTGTTTTTCTTATGATAGTAATATCCTTTACGGTCGGCAGTAATTTTATTTGTGATGTATAAATAAATGTATTTTCTATAATAATATCTCTTCCAGGACAATCAGAAATAAAGAAAAGTCTGGACATTGGTTAATTACGTGCGATAGTTGGAAGCTCACGAGAGAATGATTGCCGTGCGGTAACGACGCTTCGCCAATAGTCTTTGGGTGTACGGCCATGAAACAACATGTGTGAGGCAAAAAGAAATAAATATTTGTATAGAAAATTAACGCTATTTTTAGGCAAGATAGGTTATTTTTTACGTAATGTTTTGACTATAGAAATTAAAGAATATATGTACGTAAAAATGTAAATTGTATTCTAAAGATTAGAATATATTGTTCTGGCAAACGGAGAACTTGTAGAAGCAAAAAGTCATGGTGTATTCTCTGCCTATCCCGCAATTTGTTTATCTGATACGGACATAGATCATGAGATACTAGGTAAGAATAAACCAATAACTCTAAAGAGAGCTTAAAAGCTCAATCCGGATTGGACTTAAAGAGATATTCTTTGTAGCATTCTGAAGTTCAAAAGTTGATGGAATTACTTAATCTTGTTCTCTGATGTTACACGTCAGACTATAATGATCGGGAAATCGCACAGATTATATCACTACATCGTAAGTGCCAATGTAGACACATACATAAAGTCAATTGTTTTTACCTTGTACTTACAAATTACAAGTTAAGAATATTTACTCTCACTTCCTGGCCCCTATCTTTAGAGCACGTCACAGTAATGTCATTTGGTAGACTAACAACAACTAGTTTATGGCAGCATTTTGTTGTTCCATTTTCTCGTCTCCGAGAAAATACAATATATATAAACATAATATACTTGTAGTTACCTAATATGAAGATGTGGAACCAAAAACCATGGATGTATTAGGAATAGACTGAGCTACGAAATCATATTATCATTTATTAATTACTAACAATAAGTCTAATGTATCGCTTAAGACTGTAAGTACACAATTTACTTAGCTGACAACCAATTCAGTTATTATATTTATTAATTATCATAATACAACTAATTGGTCTAATAATTTTTCTTTACAATTCCTCAAATACAAAATCAATAATATATGAATGTAAAGTACAGGTCATTTATTTATCAACCATTCTCCTTTTAAACGATATTACTTTGGGAGCCCATCAATCTAGCAGTTCATTAAACTCGATGCAAAACTCATTTAGCCCCAAGCAGTGTCGGGTAACAAAGGTTGTATGTCCCCCAAATGCTCGAAGTGACAAACTCATAAACATTTATCTCTGGACCGTCCAATCGCCATTATAAACGTACCAATTTAACTTGAACTCTGTATTCTACAAACTCTCTCTACTTTTGTTTACAGTAGAATATGATGAAGACGACTTTCTATATAATACTAATATCATATTTTCCATAGGTTATTACTGTAACAGTTTTTTTAGAATGTAGTATAGTGCACTAATAAATTATGAATGTATTTGTTTGGCATTCTTTTAAGCTATCCATTCGATAGATTAGAGATTTTTAATAGTTTCATTATAACATTACATTAAAGCATGTACATTGAATATATTAGTCTCAAGAAAAGCAGAATTCAGTCACGGGTCACATTAATATTGTAAATGCGAAGTCTATGAGGAAAAGAGCTTTACAAAGTAACTAAAAACTACGCAACAGATTTAAGTGACACTTAGAATAAAGAGAAAGCTCATCCTGAGTTAACAAATAAGCTATTTTATAAAGTTTCGTATTAAAAGGAAGCTTTTATTCTATATATTTAAATATTTGCAAGGGAACTTGAAAGGTCACACTTATTTGGTCGAGTATTACTTATTGAGGACCCGGAACGTTTAGCCGATCCCGTTCTAAATTTAAACAAATAATTTATGTACGGTCACTCTTGACACCAAAAGCATTAAATATTCTATAGGGATGTAACAACATAAATTTGCTGGTAATAAAAAAATATTGTTGCATAATTCTGCTTTGTTAAGCAGATAATTGAAAAGTTATTTACATTATGCTTAAATAATTTATCAGAAATAAGAAAAACAACAAAATAATATCAAATTATTATTAGTTATTAATCATTTTAAATATAAAACTCAGTGAAAAGATAAAACAACAGTGGATTTACTTAAGTAAATTAACGAATTATAAATAATTTGTCTCAACCCTGAAGAACAAATGAATAATTACTTATGTCTGAAACAGTCCAGTTGTGGTCATGTTATTAATGCGGCTCTCGTCACTGTACATCCACACTAGCCCATCACTAGCCTATAGTTTATTACTCTGCAATAGTTAAGCTTGTGATATTCGAAATAATGCTGATTTTATTCTTGAAAGATTATATTTTTATTATATCGTCTTTATTTATTTTCTAAAATCAAAATGTATAACAATTAAAATTTCTCTCTAATGTCTTAATTGTTTTTTTTTATCCCAAAAATACAATATATAGAATAATAAATATTAAATTATATCCACACTCGTAACATAATATCAAAGAGAAATGATCAAAACAAAAGATGCGATTGTGTAGAATCAGTGCGGGCAGAGATAATTAATGTGAGACGTCGTTACGTGTCTCACCCTTGTGTCCTTCGTAGCTATAACTGTAAGTTCTGAATGGACAGTGACTATTTAATATCTGTATAGGGTGAAAATAGATTAAGTAAAAGTTTTAAGAGACTGTTTTCTGAAATGGTAAACTTAAAACAAAAATACAAAGCACCTGTTCAATTAGTGAGAAAAAATGCTTTCTTGAGATGTTTAACATTATTTTCTACATTATATTTACCCTACCTAGTTTAAACTTTGAGAGATTTCTTGACACATTTTGGATAGTTAAAACGAAACATACTGGTAAACATAATATACCTGATATAAATATTTTCCTTGCGCTTAAGTCTAGCTTAAGTATTCTTCAAATGCGTTAGTAACTATCAATTACTGTTAAAATATCAAATCATTAATTTATTCTAAACGACAGAACAAAGCACTTCATTTAAAATGTAATATATCTTTTATAAAATATGTATCGTATAAGTCATAAAGTTTATTCGTAATACTCCCGTATTGCCCCCGCGGAGCAAATACCCTTCCGAGTAATTACACGCGTCCTTTGTCCCTTGACTATAAACAATCAGATATTTATTCTCACGACAGTAACTTGTAGTGCTAGTCTGTTAGATTTATGTAACATGACACTTAAATCCGCGATTATACAATTATGAAATATGTCCGTGGATTTGGCTGTCGACAAAAAATTTCTTAAAAAATAGAAATTTGCACTGTCTTGATTGAGTTCACTAGGATATTTTAATATAAAGCAACCTCCAGATACATAATAGTGAATGTTTATTATTATTATTTTTTTATGAATATTTTATAAAAATATATGTATTAACAGTATTAAACTGTTATATCGCAGAACTACGATTATAAGTTTAAATTAATAAAACTGGGAAATTCATAATAAAAAAAAATACAATATTGATAATAAATAATTCTAATAACAGTTGATACTTACGTGTTTTCATAACGACTTATGTACACGTTATTTTTATTAATTTATTCACATCAACACGTTGTCGTAGTAATTGTAGAATAGGTAGATTTTGAAATCGACGTACCCTTTTTCTTAAAAATATTCGTTCCTCATTTCTCTAACTTTACATCTTGTTAAAAATAATAAATGTATAGCTGTTTTGCTAATCTTGTCAACAATAGTTCGTGTCTCTGCACACCTGAACTGTAACATCCAAAAGTAAGATGGTGGACAACAAAAATTATGAGTGTCCATCGTAACTCGGAACACACCTTAATGTTAAATTAGGTAATCCATCTAAGAGCAAAGGGCGTTAAGGGCCCAATAAATTAGTATGGGACAGCGGGGATAATAAACACGGAGGAAATGGCACTGCCAAATAACTTGTTAGGAGTTGCCCGCACCTTCCCTATTGACTAATTACGCCGCTTTGTTTTCTGTTCAAAAATTTCGGACAAAAATTATTTTGCGAAGAGAATCCCCTGAAATAAAACTCATAATACTTTCTTTATTACATAAAAAAGTATAAAGCTCTTCTTTTGACGGCAGCATATCGTGTTTTTTTTGTTTAAATTAAAAAAACATGTTAAATTGTATGAACCACGTAAACTTGTACGAATTTCAAGAGTTTTAAAGAAAAGCTCTCTAACCTATAAAATATTCTAACAATAAAAAAACAGCAAGTTTCCTATCTATAATTATAGCCCTACATGACGATACTTAAGGCAAGTAACATACATCTATCAAGCTAATCTATTCAGACGGGTGCTCGCATAAATCGGTGCGCGGGCGCCGGTAAAGCACTGTCTACAAGGATGCCCACTCAGGCCGCGATAGCACGACAACACCTTATCTCCCGCCTCGCTCGGTGACACTGACTCTTGAGCCAATGAACTTCCTATTGTATAGATTTCGCTGAATCGCAAGAAGTGAAATTGGAATAAAGAATAAATAGAATACAATAGGTAATAAAGGGCGTTGTAATTTTAAATATAATAGCAATTCCATACTTAACTTTTATATACATTTTTATTATGAACATTTCCACATGAAACTGAAATGAAAATGAAAGTTTATGAAATATTTGAACTTTGCTACATTTAAAATTGGTTTACTTTTAACATCTATCTCACGAACAGGCTTCTGTTTCCCCTTTTCTTCGTAGGATATAAAGCCATCTCCAAAACTCCGCCGATTTTTTTGTAAGCATTATTTGAATTTTACAATCAGTATTTGCATCGTGCAAATATATAACCGATCGAGTAGCTGTTATAGGACCAAATGAATTAAAATAAAAATTATTATTAATGTGCCTTATATATTTATCAAACATGAACTTGAAATTTTCAACTTTTCAACTAAAATTAAGTGTACGAAACAAACTTAAGTACTTCACTACCAGACCTGCTGCGAAACTGTTTATCGCGGTATGTAGGTGACAAAGACAGAGGCCTTGTTATCGAATTACGATTTACGATCGAAAGGCTATCTCCGAAGCTCATGTCGCGAGGATTTTTTATCTCTCGCTAAAGTATTGTGAAGCATTGTTCCGCAATATATGGCTGTCGCAGGCTTTCTTTATAGGTGGTGTGGGATGTGTACAGTTAAGATTAAGTTGACGATAGAACTCGTTTTGAGTTCTTAAAACTGACCGTGTGATGAATGTTTTTAAGCTATGATTGATGAATAAAAATTAATTTTCAAAATGACTAATTACTTACTAAAAATTAATTTAAAAAATAAATTTAGTTAGGTATTATATTTCATGCCATACAATCGACCCGTCACTATCAAGTGAACTGCGTAAAGTTTTTTACGTACTTATTATTATATGAAAAATTTATTATTTTCCAAATAAAAAGCCTATTATTAATTTGTTACGTCTAATTATTTTGAGTATATAAAAAAAATGTTCTTTTTCCATTAGAAATAACAAAACAAAAAAAATTGAACCTGTCAATACACTGTTATTGGCTTTGAAACTTGATCACTATAGGTAAAGTCGTCAAAATTAAACAAACACAATTCATATTTATAATTGAGTAAACAGTAAATACAATATTAATTTCGACTTGTATTTTACTCAATCGATTCTTTGATAACGCGTTTGCTTGATACTCCCACATCTGATACCTTGATGAATGAATCATTTTCAACATGATTACCACTTGCCTTACGATGAAGGAAAACGTAGTGAAAAAACCTGCATTTCTGAGAGAACCTGTGAAAAACAAGTGTAGTGGACTAAGACCTGATGCCCTTCGCATTGATGCTGGGATGCTAACCCAGTAGTTAAAAAGGACTGAATAATTACATAAAATGAAAATAATTAAAAAAACAACTTACTTTTTTCTCTTTGCTTCTCTTTGTTTTGGCATACTTTAACTTAATTAGAGTACGTACCATAAATAACACGAAATAAAATTTCGGAAATTATCTCTCCACCAATAACACTCATCCCAATCCCAATTCCTATATAAAATATCTTATCCGTCCAAAAAGAAACTAGAGTAATAAATTGCCACTTCAGACCGAGGGCAGTAAAAGTCGAATCATACCCCAGACCTAAGTAGGCCAGTAATGTGGAACATTACCGTACAAGTTTCATGGGATCTGATGTACAGGTGATTCCGTGGTATAGCACTCACCGATCACTGATATGTCCTGGGACAGGGACGTACTTGACTTTGATTTAAAATAAATAATAAAGCTCTTTTAAATTATGACCTTATTTAAACCTACGCTACTAAAAAGGTCTAAACCTGTATTAATCGTCGTTTTCCGGACTTCTAGTATAAAGTAGATATTTTTCACTAGTAAGACAATAGAATAAATTATAGTTACAATATTACAAACGATGACGAAGGAGCAATTTCTCTATATTTATTTTTAACCAATAAAGTAAATTACTAATTTCTATTAAAGTTTCAAATGACGTAAGAAAATAGAGTATACAAAAATGTTATATAAATATTATAGTTAAGAAATATATGCATAAAGCTTACAAATATGCTTCACCGGTGGTGACTCTGTCAAGCCTGAGGAGTCCGACTGGATGGGTACCACCCCCTTATCTATTTCTGCCGCCAAGCAACAATGATTGCATTGTTGTGTTCCGGTAAGAAGGATTAAGGTAGCCAGCGCAATTACAGGCAAGAGGCATATCATCTTAGTCCTCACAGTGACAACGCACCTGTGGTTCTGCATTTTTGTTACTTAAAACCTAAGTGCATGAACCGTAGGTGTTATGGGCGACAGGTGGCTTTCCATCATCAGGTGGTCTGTCTGCTCGTTTGTCACTGAATGTCATAAAAAAAATATATAAGTTTTAGTAACTTAGTATATATTTCATTTTTAGTTTTTAAGGCTGAGTATATTTATTCCGCAACACAGAATCCGTCACCAAAAGTAGCCATCAATACTAGCGGTCGCGTCCCGGGAGAGCCGTACAGTCGCTACGGAAATCATTCCAACGCTAAAATATCAATAAAACACAAGCACCCTGCCCTTTTGATGGGACACTTTATTTTTTTGTAACGACCGATACGACCGCAACTTAGTGCTTTATGAGATTTACATTCGGTCGTGCCTTTTTATTGCCCGTGTAACGGCTGTACGGAAGGAAAATGTGTGGAGAATTTATCACCTTTAATTTCTTTTCCGGTATTCGTGATAGGAAAAACGTATTTGGAAAGGGACTTAGAATGTCTGTCGATTTAGGAATTTTAAGATTTCATTAAAGTAAGCAGTTATTTCGTAATTTAAAGGTAAGAAGATTTATATTATATTGATATATATGATAGATATGTAGATTGATATACTATATTATTTTCATGCATGTGGATTTTTTAATATAATTATCATGATTTTAATCCAGAAATTAAATTATCCTTACTTATATATGTAAAGTTAAACAAATAGCTAGCACTAAGCACTCACAAACTATCGCAATTATAAAATTAATAAAATAAATAAAATGTAATATGTAATGATAATGATATTTTAATTTATAAAACATAATATTATAAATCTAAAATAAATTGAGAGACGATCTGCAACTGAATTAAACGATATTTAAAAATATTATATGTCCTTAAAGAAATTTCGCCATTTGTTTTAATCAGCCCTTTAATGCTTATAAATAATATTTATAGAAATGTGTAACATACTTACTGATATCCTAACCCTACTCATACAAGTATTCAAACTTATTAGAGCAAACACTACTCTGCTAAAATAGTATTATTATAGTTAGCAAAACACTCCCCATACATCATTTTAACCTCACTAAATCGATTCGAAGACACGAGTGACCCTCCTGAGCCTCTGAGGGTATTTATTGGAGGTAATTAAAAAGAAAACAGACAAAAGCCCGCAGCTGATCAAGACGTGCGTTGAACGTTAAATCCAACGTTAATAGTGATGTGCGTGTGTAGACTTTTTTGTTCATAAGAAATTTTGAAAAAGCACATGGCGTAAATGTCAGCCATGGGTCTGACGCTGTCAAATTATATTACATAACAAGTTTGATAAGGTATATGTATTTTTTTTTCATTTTGTATTGTTTTTTAGGTTTGGATTAGTATTTTGAGTTGAATCAAAATAAAAGCTATAAAAAATGCTCCAATTGAAAAAAAAAACTAATACCTTTTTTATTTTTACATTTACCATTACGAATGCATCCAATGCAACCATTTTAATCATTTTTCATATATTATCGATTTTAATTCATTGTTTTTTCCTTATCGATACTCGCTAATACTATACACCTTACTACAGAATCACAAGCCGGTGGAGCAAAAGAGGACTTTTATCAGTCGCGACCGATACCAATACTTCTAGTTTCTAACACGTAATTTATTGCCACCCTACATTTAGTTCTTTTATATTACATATAAGCTTTAAGACAATGGCCTAAATATTATTTTCCTCTAAAACTTGGTAAATGTTTTGGTCATCATAGCCCAATCTTTCCAACTTACTCTTGCAAGAGTCCATTTTATCAGAGTAAAAATCTATCCTGAATATCCTTATTTTCACGTGAATGCTTAGTTATATATACTTATTTTAATATTGAAATAGAAATTTTAGATACCCAGCTCCGGTTTACTATACTAAGAAATTAATAACAAGTAAGCAAACTTTGTATTTGTACTTCATTTACCGACTTATCCCATGATAGATACGTGAAAGAAATAAGAAAAACCTTTTTTTATAAAGACAATTTATAAGCCATATAATTATTTAGATTATCCACAATTTTTTCACGACATATATCCCAAGGAGCATAAGGAATAATATTTTATGCCGAGTCTAATTATTCGTTGTGAGTTTTGACATACGACCCACTGGGGAGCCTTACAGTTTCTACATAGGTACTCACGTCGAGCCCACCTGCTAACTTCGCTAACTTGCAAAGTGGTACAGAGTTCTTTGGAAAGAAAACACATTTTCCTTTTCTAATTTTACATATTAGCTACCTAATGCGTTATTTCACCTAAAGAGGTGCGATGCAAAACTTTTTATTTTATTTATTAAATTAAGTAAATGAAGATAATTTTAACATAGGTACATAAATATATGTGTAAAACCGGTGTCCTAATCAAGATATCATTCTATGATTGCCGTTAAATAGAAATCTAAAACTTTAAATTGTTACATCATAACAATTTTTTAAATAACTATTTTTAACGATTGTACAATAACAGTTTTTGTAAGCCCACTAGTTATTTTAAGTTTTTATTTTATTAATTACTAGCAAAACCCGCGGCTTCGCTCGCGCTAAAACTACAACAAAATAAGTTTAAAAAGGTAGGTTTCATACAAATTTTCTTCCTTTATCTCCTTATGAGATGAATTTCAAAAAACGCTAAAACACGTACATATTTATTTAATAGTATTGAAGATCATTAATACCAAGTTTCAAATAATTCTGATCATAAATATTTTTTGTTGTGTTATAACGTGTACTCCCATGGGAATGAAATAATCTCCCGCGATAAAAAGTATCCAATATGTTGACCCGGATATCCAGCTATCATCATACCGAATTTCATCAAAATCCCTCCAGTGGTTTTTCTGTGGTTACGGTAACAGACAGACAGACAGACAGACAAAAATTCTAAAAATTATAGATTCAGTCTCTGTATCGATAATAAAGTCTATTTCAATAAGATTTTTCAAAAAATATTTAAGGTACAGATTCGACTCAGAATTTTATTGTGTATAGATTTGAACATCGATGTTAATATGTATGAACCTACTTATTTTACATTGCAATTGTCATATCAGTGCAGTGGTTAGTTTATATCCACAGATTATGATGCTGGGTTTGAGTCTAGAGTCGGACTAAATCATAATTGACTATGTTAATCACATTTTTTTAAGATGTGATTTAATGTGTATCTGTCTTAAGATAATGATGTTTTACCCTCGTCTCTGTGTAAACACGTGACACCATCGAAGAATAGGGTGCACCTGTATTTTTACATAAAATAGTTAATATACCATAAAATTACGATACGCCTTTAAATCCGGTAAAGGTTGATTTTCAGGCTAACAGCTTATTCTAAGCTATATTACTTAATCTATACGCCCATGATGGTGTCACATATTTAATATTCATAATATAAAGCACTTTATAGCCACCTCATTAAACTCCTTATTAGCCAATATTTCCAGGCTACTAAAACATACTACAAAGTCTACATTTTCAAATTACATCGCGAATTTATAGTACAGTTTATAACGCCGCGCTTTGTCCACGAAATTGCGCGCTCGCTTTCTGAGAAAAATAGAGATCTCTTGACAAGATAATATGCGGCATAAATAATAAAAATACTGGCTATAAAGACAATTGATATGTTATGAGAGAGCTGAGTATTTATGGTTAGTGGGCTCATCGACACGGCAGGGCATGTTCCGCTGAACGGGAAGGTATGGGGAAGATATAATATAATGCGGAATGATCGCCTCTAATGTGTGTGTAGTGCAAAATATTGCAATATAATTGCAACGACGGAAAAGGTGCTTTACAAGACTATAAAGATAATGTACTAAAGTGCATGATCTATCCTACTTATGTCATCAGAACATGTTTCTTTAATATTTAATTATAAGTAGATTATTGGACGAGTTATGAAATTATACTACACATCTAGTTAAAACGCAATGATCTTTTGAATGATAGTGTTTTTAAGTACCTATAAGATTTTAATATTAAAGTCCCTATATAAGTACTTCTTAAGTAATATAAAAATTATATTTTCTATAAATATTTTTATTTCATAAGTCACAAGCTACAAAAGCTACAAAGCTTTTCTAAACACAACTTTTCTATAGCAATAAATGAATAAAAAAACCGTTTTGAAAAAATTGCCGCATGTTTCTTGGATACAAATCCAAAATTGTGTTCATTAAATTTTTGCTTAGCAATAAAACTTTTAAGTAGAGCATACTTCTTCCATCTCACACGTCGACAACACGCGAGTGCTTACTTTATAGTGTTGTCATATCAGTTAATGGTGCGCTCTTTGTCTCTGCCGGCGGCGTATATCAGCGTATCGCGCGACATCTCCGATGCAAAGGTCTACCGTAGTATCGTACAGTTTATACCGATATTGAGTAAAGATAACCTCTCAAGTACCTCATTTTTCTATATGAAAATTATTATTTAAAGATGTTCTCACGAAGTCAAAAAGGTACATTGAGTTAACTTGCATTCTAACAGTACCCTATATGTTACTCCAGGTCATTGTCCATCTGTGTACTAAATTTCATCCAAATCCGTCCATTCGTTTAAGCATGAAGGAGTAACAAACATACGTTACACATATAAACATACGTACAATAACGTTTGTCCAAACTTGTGCTTTTATTATTAAAGTAGTTCGATAATGACCTAAAAAAACATGTGTGTGTACTTATGTACGCACCTAAAAAGTTATGCTTCTTTGGAGTAACAGAACAAAAATAGCTAAAGATTTCATCCCGTATGTCACAACTCTTTGTTAAACAATAACAATGGTTACCATGGCAAAAAATAATCATCAGCTAACTTCATCATGTCGCATTCAGCTAACTTCATCATGTCGCTTTTTGGCTGTCAGTGTGCGCGCGCATCGTAAAAATTTTACTCTCATAATTTTTTCCAAACATCCCAAAAGAAGTATAACTTCAAAAAATTACCAAGATGTAACTTATTCTTGCATATCATTTTACTCTTTATCATATTTATTTTACTTAAAATCGTAGTCATTTACAATTTTCTACAAAAATATAGCACATACTTACCTAATATAACGTATGTAGCTATTAAGATTAAGCGTTCACGGAATCAATATTTTACGACGGCAAATTTTTGTTTGGTTTAAATTTCTCGACATTCCATAATCAGTTCTTGAAGAATTTTACGGTCTCCATATTCAAAATAACTTACAATGTAAACGCATATTTCTTTATAAACGAAGGCTGATGACAAAATTCTTCTCAGAAAGAGAATAACACCTTTGTTCAACAAGATGCCTTATAAAATATCTAATAAAGTGTCACATAAAGTAAAATGAGCGAGTTAGTCGAGGAATGAGAGGCTCGAGATCTTCTAAGAAAGGAATCGGATACATTGTTGTCGCCATAATTGATTTATGCCGCGACTTAAAGGTGACACATTGGTTTGTCAATACCAAGTCTGTTGATTTATTTTATTAGCATGCTATTGCATAAATAATATTTAATGATTTACTGGTTTCTTCATTTATGGTACATGAGTTGGGTTTGTTTTTTTATACAGATAATGGCTTTAAATTATAATGTTTTTTTTTATGTGGTGGCAAATACTATGTATGTATGTATTCAGCCCTTTTTAACGTCCCACTGCTGGGCACGGGCCTCCCTTCAATACGTATTCAATAAGTGCGGATTGGCGGACTTCACATGTCTTTTGAAAACTTGTTAGGTTCTCTCAGACATGCAGGTTTCCTCACAATGTTTTCCATCACCATAAGGCAAGTGGTAATCATGTTAGAAATGATTCGCACATGAAAATATCAGAGGTGCGAGACCCGGGATTAGAACCCGCTTCACTCGGTTACCCAAGCGAGCGAGTTACCATTGGGCTACCATTGGCAAATTATACTATAATGTAATGAAATTCCTTGCTTCAGCTCACAATTGGTATACCATTTTTATTATATTATTCTGATGATATTAAAGCTAAGCATTAAGCATAATATGTTTTCTATACTTAGATACGGTTCAGTGTAGGTTCTACCTCCGTGACATATTCGCATCGGCACTACACTTTCTCACGCGTCGACTTGTATTACTTTTATGTATACGAGTACGTAGATAACTTTGCTGGACCTTCGCGACATATTTAGCACCTACAGAGAACTGATATTTAAAATAAATAAAATTATATACGTTTTAATTTTAGTAGTATGGATATATTTTCTCATCTACCCGAAGAAAGCGAGAGTGAATTTCTAGTACGTATAGTTAAACTATAAAATACAGAGTTGTAATTACCTTCCTTTTCTTGAGTGATGTGTGAGAGTGATGGTAGACAATGTTTATGTTTATCGAACCTATAACATTTAAAGCGTCCTATACATTACTAATTTCGAACAACGATTATTATTTCACATAACCGTAAAGCTAATCCCAAATTAATTTAAAACAGGACAAGAAGGGACAATGGGCATAAATATTAATTGAAAAGACCCGTCTCATATCTAGTAATGAATAACTAATGTAATGGCTGCGATGTTACGGTCCGAGTGAAAATTATCAATTTCTAAAGTCCCGGGACGGTGCGACCCTTGACTCTGTTTAAACTTCAAGTTCATCTCTTCAATATGTGATAGGGGTGTGTTTTATACTCTTAGGGATATTTGTATATTTTTTTAATCGATTAAAAATTACCTACATTTCCATTAAGAAAAGTAATACTAAAAATTTGTTATAGTGGATTTTTCTAATAGCCCACCAAGGTATAGGTTACTTCTTAAAAAAATACTGTTAAAATTGAGATGAAAAGATATGGCGTAACATACATACAAAAAAACATACAACCGTCATAAACATTCACCTCAAATAACTCGTCTCGGTCGTCCCCTCGTCTCGAAAATCTCGTTATTTTACATGAAATTCGCATAGATATAAGAATTTGCTTGAGTGTAGTCATCAACATGTTTTGCATTAGAGGTCCGCCGTCTTACCACCGTTTACACTTACCGTTTTTTAGAATAAGTACATTCCAATAATAATATTTATAAAGATCTCTAAACAATCAACATTGATTACAGAAAAACAAACATTTAAAGTAATTAAAACTATCTATCTTTTGTAATTAATTATTTATCTTGTATTGTAACTACTTATATTGTAGCCTTTTGTTGCCTTACCGTCTCTACTAACACAAAAATCCAAAACATGAAGAACACACAATACGTTAACTAATTCAAATTATATCAATTTAGTTGTTTTCCTCCTAATACATAGACTATAATTCGATACAGGTACCTAAATATTATTAAATTTAGCCCAATAAATAAAATTGTGAGTCAAAGGCAGCCCTACCGCAACCCCTTACCGACTCATATCTAACAACGTGAAAGCAATTCGGCAAATTGTTATTGACATGTTAATAGTTCGAAGGTCTTCTCATGTCGCAGTGCGGGATAACGTTACATTACCAAACTCATTTATTTCACCATTAAAATTTAATTTGCCTCACTATTATTACGAACTGGAACTTAGGATTTTTCAGCGAGTTGTAGAAGTATTTTCTTAAGGCTATTTTTTAAATTTTATTTTACTCTTACTTTAAAAACTGATGGAGTGACTCTGACTAAGACATATCGATAGATCTTCTTCTTACTAAATTAGAGAATCACGATATGCTAAAAATTTAAAATGTTACAATATATTGGAAAACCTGTAACTTATCTACAACTTGTTCTTACTTTTTTTTCAGTAATTTATTAGTAACACACAAATAAAAAAAGCTGATAATATAGATATCATCGCAAGTTTTTTTTTAAATAATCCCATTTTTTAAAACGTCCAAAATTCACGCCACCATCTATCTTATTGCACGTAGATACTTACCTATATGAACTGTATGTCAGTAGTTAGTACATATATAGTTTACATCGGCATCCCAATTAGCGAAGCCCGTCTTAAGATTAGATTTGAGGAGTTCCTGACGTTTCAAGCGTAATGAATTTAGCCCCGAGACAGGATGCTGTTTGTTCACGTTGTATGACCGCCAGCATCTGTCGCAACCCTTCTTCGTAGAGGCACATTCAAGTTAAATACTGGACAATGTTTTAAGATTAGGTATATAAATTCTTATTTAGGCAGTGGTAGCCCAGTGGTAACGCGCTCGCTTGGGAAACCGAGTGACGCGGGTTCAAATCCCGAGTCTCGCACCTCTGATATTTTCATGTGCGAATCATTTGTAACCTGATTACCACTTGCTTTACGGTGAAGGAAAAACATCGTGAGGAAACCTGCATGTCTGAGAAAACTTAGCAAGTTTTCGAAAGACATGTGAAGTCCGCCAATCCGCACTTGGCCAGCGTGGTGGACTATGGCCTGATTCCCCTCGTATTGAAGGGAGGCCCGTGCCCAGCAGTGGGACGTTAAAAAAAGGGTTGAATACTATATAAATTCTTATTTTATATATTAAATTTGTATAATTATCTTAATTTATATAAATAATAAACTAATATGTAGATTATAAATTAGATTTTGTAAATATCGCTTTTATACCCTTACCTAAAATATATTTATTAAGGAGCTTTTTTCGTCGAAAAAACATGAATTACTTGCAATAATAATTTCGTTTAAACAAAGAGCAGCTAAATATATTATACTTTATTTAGACGCTTTCAAAAATAATATTGTACCGACCTCATGGTCACTCCAGTGATGCGACTCCATAAATAATTCAACTTATCAAGGTCCAATTGTGCCAATGGCTCCTCAGGACGGTTTGTTTACAGTATTGTATCCTTGCTTATTATTTATTTATGCTATGATCCTATTAATATTATTGGATTAAATTAGAATAGTATCCCTATGTAAGATTTTCAATAAACTGATATCCCACAAGAATCACATAGCATATTTTACCGAAACATTAATATATTTGACTCTCAGGCTAATAGGCTGTATGCAAAATATTACATCGTTGCTCCTTTGCTGCGTGAGAAAAGGATAAACCAACAAACTGACACACATTTTCACTATCAATAGTATATTATACATATATATTAATATTAAAATAATATAACTAAACTGAATCTGTATTTGATAGATCTATATTTAAAAATTGGATGTTTTTTAACAACTCTACCTTTTTATCGCTCCATAACATCCTCAATAGCCTAAAAACTACGATTTTTAACGAAAATCATAATTGATATAAGGTAATTATAATCAAAATACAAAGTCCCATTACATCCCTAGTGTAGTGACAGTAACATCTTGTAGTTAAACGATTTAAAAGTGTAGCTATCCCCTAAACATTTAATTGCTCGTAATTTATCTTAAAATTAATCCGCGAACGCGTCTGCTCCGGCCGCTTAAAAACCCAAAACTTATCTATCGTCTTGATTACATGCTGTCATGTCGCAGGATTTTTTCTAAGCCCTAAGCTATAATTATTTGCGTTGGTTTGGATAGCGAGGGCCTATTATGTTATTTTTATTAGAATTAAATAAAAACAATATTTGAGATAGGAAGAATTTTTTTGACATAAAAATTACTAGCTATGAAATTATTGATTAATTTCTTTTAATAAGTAATTTTAAAGAATTTATAAAAGATATTGAAAAAAAAAAAGAATTGGTTATATAATAAATACTATTAATCTTCGAGGTGGATATTTTCTTGAAAATTATATTTAAAAAACATCATGAAAATCAACCCACATCTGTATCGCGTAACAAGCACAAAAAAAAACATACACACTAATTAAGCAGCCCTTCGTTTTTGAAGTCGATAAAACATAAGGAAAAGCGGTTATTTTCTACCATAACGGAATTTACAAAACGATTGCGTCTAAAACGCAGTACGGTAAGAGCGCACATTAGTCACATAATAAGGCGCCTGTGAGTGGCAAACATCCATTTTCTTAAATGCGCAACGTAATTGGCCCCCACCTCGAAATGTTGCCGGCCGCAAAATTTATTGCTTAATTACCTCAAGACAACGCGTCGCCTCTAACTTCCCGACAGATGTTTTTTATTCCCGTGGAAAAACAAAATGCTTTAAGAATGACATTAATTAATTCTTAATGAAATTCATCTTCACCCTCACCGTGTTTTAATTTAAACGCTCGATTTATTACTTGTACAATTTGTCGCGAACTCTTCTCTTCTCCCTCGGTGTAATTAAAACAAAACCATTCGTTATTACATTTATTAGCATTTTACATGGACAGTTTGCAAACTAACGACCTCCGAAAACCTAATAGGCAGATACCGATTATTTTAACGAATATTACGAATGTCGCCGATGTTTTTCAAACTTTTTGTGAAAAACACCTGATCAACATATTGTTAATAAATATTTAGAACTAATATTTTCTTTGATATGGATCTTCTATGGAAGTGTGAAACAATGGCTCTTCAAATCTGAGGTAGCTGTCGCCCGAATTATTTTGATCCATAAACGACTTACGAGTTAGGTCTTTATAGGAATTGTCGCCGTTATCGTGGTACTGGTGGCTGTTTATCATCCTATTTCCGTTTCTATTATTATTTGTCATAGGTTTTTTATCTTCCTTCTGCGGCAAAACAGGAGTTGGTGTAACTTTATCGTCCACTTTCTTATCTTTGTTACTAGTACTAGAACTAACTAAATCTCTATATCCAAACCTTCTCTCATCCTTTCGCACAGGGCCATAAGGATACCTGTTTCTAAATCTATAGTCGTACCTGCCAGTTCGCCCTGAATAGTCGTCGTCGAAGCGTCTGTAAGGGTCGACTGTGTAGCGATATCTTAAATCAACACTTGGCGGCGTCCGAACAACTTCGGGTAGATGAGCATAATAAATAATCCTCTTAGGCTTCCGAGGAACATAATTATCGTACGCTTCATCATATCTGTCCACTCTCGGTCCGTACCCGGGATAGTACCTTTTGCTATCATATAAATCATAGTAGGGATCACGCCTGTATAAATCGTCAGCACCATAATATCGATCATCGTAGTACGGCCGCCGGTTGTCTTCCGGGTAATAAACGGCCTGCCTCGGGTACACGGGCTTGTACTGCTTTCTGTCTTCTTCGGGTCTTACGAATTCCGTTCTTAAATCATCGGTCCTTGTTGGTCTTTGTACCGATTCTTTATCATTTCTCGACTCGGAAGCTTCAAGACCCTTATTCTGGGTCACGAAATTGACGCGAGGCATTCGAGAATTGATGAGCTCACCCGACGGTTGCGGCGGGGTCAAGATATCGTCTCGATGGTCATCGTGGCTCGGGAACGGTAGTTTGATCCAGTTTTCGTTGGAAGCTCTTGCTCCTCGACCAGTGGGCTTATCAGTTATACTTTCCGTAGTTTGATATATTTGCGCCGGCTCTGGGGCTTCGTTAGCGATAGATATTTTTGTAGTAGGGTCTTCTGGAGGCAAATGTCCCGGCAGCCATGGAGTGTGCTGGTTGAAATCTTTTCTATTATCCGTTCTTAGATTGCGGAATTTTTCTTCTTCAATTACATCTCGGCGACCTCTAGCAACATCGTCAGAGTCTTCCTGAAAGTTATACAATTTATTATTAGAATAAAAATACTGTAATAATTAATTTATAATTATTAAGTAATTAATGTACAATAGATACATACATTAGGCTCCTCGGTAAAATTGTGTTGAATATCAAATGTCAGCACCGAATGTAGTAACACCGCAGACCAGATAATCAATGTGTATACCTTCATCTTGAAGCGAGTAAACTGAAATGAAATAATTACTGTTTTAGTTCAAAAATACATTAATTTTATCCTTCACCCCACTACGGGTTAAGTTTTTTTTTTTCAAATTTATATGGGTGGCTCTATATAAATATATGAGTCATTTCTTGAGGTACTTAGGACTTATTCTTAAAAAACATAATCATAAAAATTCGAATATGTCGTATAACATATACCTTTAGGCCTATTTATATATAAGTAAGTTTAATTTAACTAGATTCAATTTCATACAATTTCATAATACCGTACAATTTGTACACGATATTGTGTTTGCCAGACGCAATGGCTGGCGGAAATGCGATGAAATCGACGGAAGTCTCCAAATGTCCACCTAACCGTGAATATTATCTGCCTAAATTATATAAAATCAGTGTTTTGACCTCGAAAACTTTTACCTAAAAATTATTTAAATAAAGGTACGATTCATTATAATTCTACTATTTACTAACAGTACCTGGGCGACCGAGCTTCGCTCGGAGTTCTTGAAAGATTGTATATTTTACATTAAGTGACTAAGTGTTACCGAGAAAGTTGTATAGATGTCGCGATAAGAACAATTTTCTTTTTAATTTGGCTTAAAAATAATTTTACATTAAGTGACTAAGTGTTACTGAGACAGTTGTATAGATGTCGCCATAAGAATAATTTTCTTTTTAATTTGGCTTAAAAATAATTTGACATTAAGTGACTAAGTGATACTGAGACAATTGTATAGATGTCGCTATTTAATTTTGCGTAGAATAATGCATAAGAAAAACGCATGAAAACTCGAAAACACGCGTTTTCCCAGACATGTGACTAATCTAGATCAATTTTTCGCCCCCGAAAGCCCCCATATACAAAATTTCAGCAAAATCGTTAGAGCCGTTCCCGAGATCGCTGATATAAATAAATAAATAAATAAACAAGAATTGCTCGTTTAAATATATAAGATGCCATAAACGTACGATAAATGATAACTGGAAATAAAGTGACTCAATAACTCTATCTTTATTAGTATAAATTTAGTATTTTAAGCTTTATTTACCACCCACTGCCTCTCATATGTAATATTACACAAGCACTATAAGTAATATTAAATACAAATTTTCTACACAATTGTAATAAAATTTCTAATTAATTTGTTACAATTATTTCATTTGAAACTAACAATAAGTTTATTAACGTCTGTTCCATTTGAAAAAAATGGAATAACAAGAAAATGTTTTCATAGTTAGCTATAAAAAGCTCAAAATAAAAGCTTTTAAATGAAAATATATTGCAAACATTACTTTATATAAATTTGTCTAAATACTTCCCAGTTCCCACGCGAAATAAAGTTCACTACACTCGTTCTGGTCCATATAACTTGTATTATTTTGATGAAATGTCGAATGTCCGTTATCTAAATTTATTGAATTGCTACACCATGCATAGAGTGCTGACCTAGTTGTAAGTTCATTCATGAAAACAGCAAGTACAATGCTATTTTTGGAGATTAGGTTAGCCTTAATCAATTACAATATATTATTTTCTGCTAAGTATAATTTCGAAAATCTCGCAAAAACGACTCTCGCAATGACTACCACAAAAGAGAAATCATACAAATCGTATAGGAAATATCATGAAAAAAAAGCGAATAAGAAGCGTAAAAATATAATTTCTACAAATAACTTTACTATTCTAATATATTTTTAAGTAGTTAGCCGTATATATAATAAATTATTTTTAATCTTTGAATTTACACAGAAAAATTTATAGCACTTTCAGTTTCTCCCGAATTTCCCAACTTTCCGAGCATCTATCTTTTTGAGAAAAAAAATATTGTTAACATCAGATCATCAAAAGCCAATCTGTTCTCAAGTGATGTGATTTTTATTATATACCTAGATTAGAATAATAATAGGTAATGCTCATGCATAAGGATTTTGTGATTAATTACAATTTATCGATACACCTATTAGGTATATACAAATGAATAAAATATTGGATATGTACTGTAAACTTTGCTGTAAGAAACCATGTATCGAAAAATTCTTTTAAAAATATTTTTTTTCATTCCTAACTTTTGCCAATTATGATTAGCAGTAAGTAACGCATAGTAACATGGATTACATCAGTATGGAGATTATTTTGTCGTATTGATATCGTAATATTTATAGCTTCAAAATATAGTGTAAGGCAATTATCAATATTTTGTAAAATTGTCCTAATGCAACGACAGCGCAAAGTTACAGGTATCCCGTGTCAATTTAAATAGATTTGTCAAAACAGTAGCTTAAAAACGCTTTTTTTAAAAATATGTCGTTAACAAGTATTCGAGGAATTTATCTGAGATGTCTTTAGATTGAAAGCCTTTTAAAAGTTATGGCGTAACTTTCAGCCTCCAAAAGATGATATTACAACCTTGGGCCCAATTGAATTTTCTCAGAAACTACTGAACTATTTTTTACAGTCTTCACTAATAGAAAGAGAGATTAGCTAGGAAAGTGTAGGCTATTTTATTTTAGTTATTTATTATTTATGAAACAAACATATATGTATTACGAAAAAAAAGCTACCAATATCCTGATATTTTTAAGTCGGAAAATCTTGCTGAAAATTTCCGTTATAATAAAAATGCAATGGAATGTAGGACTACTGTTAAAACACAAAAGTGTATATGTATGTATATGTTTGTTACTCTGTCACGCTCAAATCGCTGTACGAATTTAGATGAAATTTAGTATATAGATAGACTTGTGTCCTGGAGTAAGACAGACTGTTTGACACCTAGGATCTAGGGACGCGAAGGAAGCGAGGGTTAGTCACTAATGTAATATAAAGTGTATTAATTTATTTAATTAACAAATTAAAGCTCTCACCCGCACATAGTCCGCCGTTGTCGAAGCACAGAAGCACAGTGACTATATCATAGCTATGCGCAGGAGCAAGGGTCTGCAGTCAGCGGTCACCGATCCGTCACGCTCTATGAACGTTTTGTTTGACACAATCGGTACGTGTTTCCATTGATTTTGTTTTAAATCGTCTAGTTGACTGACATTATTCAACATATCTTCCTGGTAAACTGGTAGTACTACTCGTAGGTTCAATTCTCGTACGGTTCAACTAGTTTGCTTAGGTTGTTTTGATATATTTTTTAATTTGATGATAATTTGATTTAAAATACTCTGCATGCACTAAGCGTGTGCATTATTAGAAATGATTATCTTTTTTTGAATTCGGTTAAAAATTACATCAACCTTCTAAGTTTCGTCAGGAGAGTATTAACATTACACTAAATATAAAGTTTGAACTTCGTCGAAATATCAACACAACACTATTGAAAGATTGAGGTGTTCTTGCGCTTTAATAAAATAGGTAGCAAGCAATTTATATATTTTCATTATTCAATAAACGATAGTTACAATATTTATAAGGTGAGTTATAATTTAAACAACAAACAAGCTCACTTATAACCTCAAAGCTCCAATATGTTTAACTTCTAACCATTGCCATTGTTAAAGACCGTACAAAGCTCCAAAATGATGTTTCACAATTCCTAAAGGGGCATAACTGTGAGACATGAAATTTTATTCAAAAATATAAAATAATATCGCCCTAACCGATTTCAGCTACGGCAACCATTCCAACCCATTTCACTAAGAATAGTAACTACGCAGTCGGCGTAGAATATTATAGAGCACAAAATAGCACAGCAGTATCACACCGTCAACTTCCGAACTCCAGAAGGATTTCTTAACAAAAACGACCCGGGATTCGAACACTGTATCTCCGGATCTGTCGTACATTGTACTAGACCTACGTTAAAAATATATAATAAAATACAATGGATATATTCAAGTAACGGTAAAGATTTTCATATGGTAATGTAGCAATGTAAACTCGCCGGAGCCGAGCGTGATGTGGGCATTCACATGAAATATAAATGATAAATTATGACAATATATAACCTTAAAAATTAGATGACTGATTATGAAATCTGTAAGGTCATCGTCATTATAAATGCAATTTTGGAGGCCCAGCTAAAAAAATAATAATTTTTTAAAAAATAATAAAGTGTTCATTCAAGATATAAGACATTTTGTCGCCTAAGTGCTTATTTGTTCAAACAAACAATACTTGTTGTACTTTGCAGTAGTTTTCCTCTATTAAAAAACTAAGCTTTGTTTCTAAGTTTTACATACATATATAGATTAAAAAAAACTCGGCTTCATTAAAGTAAAATATGTATTTCATACCAATAGAATTGACATTTAAGTCAATTATTCTGTATTAAACTCTTTCGGTAAATTGATCATTTGGACAAATAAGTACTGAGACAATATCTATTCCGAATTTTACTTAAATCAGGTGAGCCGTTACAGCTGAAGTAAACACTCATTCACAAACTAGCATTTAAAATATTTTTGAAATTATATTTCTTTTGGCACGTTTGGAAAAAATTATGAGAGTAAAATTTTTACAATACCCTCGCACACCGACAGCCAAAAAGCGTCATGATGAAGTTAGCTGAAAACGACATGATGTTTCTCTAGTTCCCATAAAAACTCATAACTATATTCAAAGTTGTTTCGCAAATATTCATAAAACTATAACGTATATTATATCAGCGGATATAAAAAAAAAATATTTATTTTTATCAATTTATCATTCCTTTTACAGAGAGTTGTGACATACGGGATGAAATCTTTAGCTATTTTTGTTCTATTACGCCAAAGTATAACTTCTTACGTGTGTAGATAAGTACACACGCACGTTTTTTTTTAATTAAAGTAACCAAGCAATACTATTATACGTAACTTTATTATTTATTGTTAATAATATCGACCAAAAATGTACTAGATAAACAATCCCATGCAAAAATTCTCTTAAAACTGTCACCAATTATGTTTAGATCTAGTCGAAATAAATGTACAACGCGGTCATTCGGTGAGAACATTTTTTTGTCGCCGATTGTGTATCTAGTACTTTTTTGATCGATATTTAATAATTATCACTATAAATCTACTATATTAGTCCAATCAAATAAGATCCCATCAGTAAATATAAATATTTCGTAAAAAATATTTAAAAAAAACACTAAGAAGTTATTATTACTACTTTTACCTCAATCGAGAGAAAAGTGAGTGAAAAAAATAAATAAAACAAAACATTATTTTATTAAGATATATATTTTAATACTATAATTGTTTAATTAAAATAGCATTTCCGTACAACACGCACTTGAAGCGACAACACAGTGTGACCATAAATAACGAAAAGTATAACTAAATATTACTGGACATAAGGCATTGTGTTAGCACTAAATTAAAAAGCTAGTCTTAATAAAATATTAAGTATTTAATTCATACGCTTTGGCTGAAAAAAACTTTGATCAGAGGCAATTACGTAAACATAATAAAAACCAAAACTATTAATAAAAAAATAACCTTCCATCAAACTAAACCACATGGAAAATGACAGCTGTCGTTTGAATTATAAGCCTGAATCCAGGATAAAAAATAAAATGATCAAAATAATTTGAACATATTTTATTCTAGTCATAATAATAATAGGTGAGGTGCAAAAGTATCAAGAATGTTTTCGTTCACTCCTAGCGTACGGTCTATCGCATTCAGCCAAGGCTCTTGTAATGTTTGTAATGTTAATATTTAAAAGTATGGACAAATTTATATGACAAATCACTATATTTACTCCTAAATACTATCCCCAACGTTGTTTGAATTATTATATGCAGTAAAGTTTTCAAATTTCTTCCTTTTTTTATCAGTTTGTTTACTACCATTGCAAACCATGACAATGACGAAAGAAACTTATTTCTTAGATAACATCTTTAGTAATAATAGATAATATCTTTAATCTGAATCTGAACAATTACAAATCAAATGCCACCCAGATATTACAAGATTAACACTTAGTTAAAAATTCCTTCAGAAAATAACATAAGTCATATAAATTCATCCGTTTAAAGCATAATTAATATTATTATTCTTGCATGGCGGCCTGCGCGGGCGCGGTCGGCTCGTTGTCCTTCTTCTTGGAACCAGATACGATGTCATCAATTCTTAGGAGCATGATGGCTGTTTCCACCGCTGTTTTGTACACCTGAAATAATAATATTAATTGTTGCATTACATTTTACTTATATTAGTATTCAGCCCTTTATAACGTACCACTGCTGGGCACGGGCCTCCCTTAATACGGGGGGGATCAGGCCACAGTCCAACATACTGGTCAAGTGAAGGTTGGCAGACTTTGAAAACTTCCTAGTATCTGTCATACATGCAGGTTTATTTCACCGTAACACTACTTAATATTAACTAAGAGCAATATTTTTTTTGAAGCATGCATTTTACAATTATAAAGACAAAAAAAAATAATATTTGACCATTATGTCCGAGTCAGATCAAGCTTTAAAAGCAATAATTTTAAAAATTTGATTTTGTCACTAATATAATTTCCAAAAATCAATCAAATCACAATTCTACACATACTAAACTTCTATTTAATAGAGATGAATTCGGCCATGACGACATTATAGTGAATCACGTGTACGCACAGACACAACGTGCACTCTCTAATCCCTAAAGTTTAATACATGGCTTCCAAATCACTTTAAACAGCCATTTCCACGACCTCGCCCATCTCACTAGTCAAGCCATATGCACAATATCGCTGATCTCCATAATTAGTCAGGCCATATGCACAATATCACTGATCTCTCTAATTAGTCAGGCCATATGCATAATATCGCTGATCTCTCTAATTAGTCAAGCCATATGCACAATATCGCCGGTTTCACTTATTAGTCAGGCCATCTCCACAATATCGCCGATCTCACTTAATAGGCAGGCCATAGGCACAATATCACCGATTTCATTAACCAGGCCATATCCACAATATCGCCGGTCTCACTTATTAGTCAGGCCAAATCCACAATATCGCCGGTCTCCTTATTACTCAGGCCATATCCACAATATCGCCGCTCTCACTAATCAGTCAACATATAAACACGACCCACCTGCATTTTAACAGCCAGCGGTTCCCAGATGCCCTTGGCGGCCATGTCGACGATCTCGCCGGTTTCGCCGTCGATGCCGGCGGTGTGCAGCGCGCCCGAGGCGTGGCGCGCGCGCAGCGCCGTCAGCGTGCGGATGGTGTTCGCGCCGCAGTTCTGCGCGAGCGTGCGCGGGATTATCTCTGTTGAGAAATCACAATTGAATAATAAATATGTATCGACATCAACACACAGCACCATATAGTTCCATGGTAAGCTACGAGATTTGTGTTGTGGATACATGATAGTAGATACACTACACATATGTATATAACTTTGAATACATACATATTATAAATATAAATACCCATAACTGAAGTATAGATGTTCGTGCTTATCACACAAATGAATACTGCCAGCGGGGCTCGAACCCGCGATCACTGGCACAGCAAGTTGGGTCACTACAAACTGAGCCAAAATTGACGTTCCAAACTTTACAAATCTAACAGAATATAATATGTTCGCAACAGAGTATATTAACTTCTACAATCATTATCGTTTTACTTGTTCATTTTGTACTAAATTTTCAATAAATAAGTAAATTTCATGTATACCTAGTGCTGTTGCTACTGCGCGGTATGGCGTGGCGCGCGGCGCGTTGGCCGCCAGCGCCCCGGACAGCGCCATCTCTACTGCACCACCACCTGCCACTAGACGGGGGTTCAGCACCTGTAATACAACAGTATAATCATATAACAAAATCTCTCTTGATGTTTACTATCTCCCTCATTCTCATTCTTTCTTTATCACTATCATCATCATCATCATATTCACCCTCTTTTCATCCACTCTGTAGTCTTGTACTACTTCGAGAGTTCAATAAGAGTGTGCATCCATGTGCATTAAACATCTACTACTATCTCGATCTAACTAGTTAGTAATTACCCCTTTTGCGGTTCTGAAAATGATTATCTAATCTATTCTTGAACTGGTTTACATTTTGGGCTGAGACTGTGTTTTCTGGAAGCTTATACGACTATCTCAATATTTACTGTCTCCCTCTTTCTCTACCATTTACTCCCTCGAACATATTCTCCTGGTTTAGTTTTTCTCTCTCACTCCCCTTTTTTTTCTCTTTCCTTCTCTAGCACCTGTCTTACATGCTGTATTGCTTTCTCTCCACTTATTTTTATTTATGGAAAGCGATTTTTGATGACATTTATTATTTTATATCATGTTACAAATTGCCAAATGGCTTAACTCTTTTAAATTCTACGAAGGCCGTCCTCGATTTGTGGCCGGCTGGGGCTTTTTTGTATCCAGGGCCCCGTGCGACCGCATTGGTTGCATTGGTATATAGCTACGCCACTGGTTCAAGGCCCGGCTCGGGCCAAGAATAGTTAATGGGTTTTTCAATTGATATAATTTCAAAACAGTTATATTATTTTAAATGCGAAAGTTATTTAAAGACACGCTGAACATTTTTAGCAAGCTTGTTTTACTATAATTGTTTTAACATCACAATTCAAAATTGAATTTTATTTAACTCCACAAATATTTTATTTTAAAATTCTAAAAAAAGTAAAAAAAATAGATCTGCTTATACACACCTCAACTATGATACAAAACTCACTCATACTCAATATAAAATTATACAAACAAAACGAAAAAAATACATATAACATTTAAACTAACCAAATTCTTAGCGACGTGAAGCGCATCCTGGAGGTTCCTCTCGATCTCGTTCAACACATCCTTAGAAGCACCACGGAGTAGGATTGTGCACGCCTGAATTATTAAAACAAATTATTAAAACATAAACACATTTATTATAATTACTAAAATAATGGTAATTTTTGAAGTAAAACTTCTTTACGCACGCTTGACATGGGGAGTAAGCTGGTGAACGCGTTACGAAAAGTGTGGTCGGGCGAGGCGAACGCTTGTTGCCATGATAACCGTTGATATTGTCTGACAAATGATATATGTATAATATTATATTCTTTCCTTAAATGATATTCTATAAATATATGATTGTAATATGCGTTATTTTTAGGTATCTCACCTATCCTAATTATTTAAAAGATAAATTGAATTTCATAAAGAGTACCGATAACCTACCGAAGTTTTACTTCTTGCGCGTGTACACATTCATACACGCACTATTTAATTTTTTACTTTAAATAAAAGGATAAAAAGGTCTAGGTGTAGGTCTAGTCTAGGTCATAAAAATTGTCATAAGGACTAATTTTGGACCCCATCATAAGAATGCATAGAACTACTCATTGCATACATTCCTTATCAGTTATTATCGACTGGCATATGTTGACATCACATGCGGTGATATTAGTAAATACTAAAAAGAGTCCTGACAACATCTGTTATGCTAGTACATATCATCTGTAATACATATAATTAAATAAAAGCAAATAGAACAATAAATCACAATGAATTACCTTAGGATTCTTGCACTCAGTGACGAAAGTGAAGTACTCATCGCCAATCTTCTTGACCTCGAAGCGTCCAGCCTGCGTGCCTATGTCGGACTCCTTCAGCTCCTCCGTACGGTTTACTATGGTGGCGCCGCACGCCCGCGCCAAACGGTTGTTGTCGGTCTTACGCAATCTGTTGCAAAGAGAATGAATTAAATAAAAATAAATACAAAATAAATATGTTGCGACATTAACACACAGCACTATCTAGTTCCATGGTTAGCTACGAGATACCAGATAATTGATACACTACACATATGTAATTTTAAAAACATAGTACAGTATGTATCAACATATATAAATTACATATATAAACATCCAGGACTAGAGTACAAACATTCGTGCTCATCACACAAGTGAATACCCCCAGCGGGACTCGAACCCACAACCACTGGCTCAGCAAACAAACCGAGCCAAACGTGTCGTCATAAATTAAACTTATTTTTATAGACAGGTCTTGAATTATTCAAACCTTGGAAAAAATATTATTTCTGCCAGACTATCTGATGATGCCAGATAGTTGGCAGGTGCCTAATAGTAGCTTATACTATAACAGGTCTATAGTCTATTTGTATACTGTAATTTGATCAAAAGAGATTAAATAAACAAACACACAAACTTCCACAATAGTAATAGACAGATTTGACGAGAGGCCTAAGTAAATAGTACAACTGAAATAAAAAACAAAATACCTGAAAATGAAAACAGTAGGCTACCAAAGGTAATTTTATACTTTTGAAAAATCTTCAAATAAGAATACTTTTTAACAATAAAAAGTGCAGGTATAGTTAAATTTTAGTTTCTTCGAGAATTATTTCTTGATAATATGTGTCGTGCCATTTAGTACTACAATGTCGTAGTAAAATCTATTTATGGAAAAATAAACATTCAAACTGATTCACAATTGGCCATTAATATCACATAACAAGCCAAACCCAAAAACCTTCACACTGAAGTTAGTCAAAACTAAAGATAAAGAAGATCTATGTACCTGCGAATAGCTGTAATGCCTGCTTTAACTAGATAATGCTGTGCCAAATCCGACACACCCTTTTCGGTGACAACTACATCAGGCTTCAGTGCAATGATGTCCTCACACTGACGCTGCACATGCTCTTCTTCTAATTGTAGGAGTTTTGTGAAGTCCTGTTAGTCAAAAGGATTATTTTATACAGTGAATTTAGGTATTTTAAAGATGCAAATATATTATATAGGAACCCTAAAGGATTTTTGTTATAGAATTAAGTTATTATTAACAATATTTTAATAAATAATCCATACTAATATTATGTATGTGAAAGTGAGTTGGATGGATGGATGTTTGATACTCTTTCACACCAGAACGACTGAATGGAACATGCAACAATAATTTGTTGCATGACATGTTATTAGAAAACAACTACATGAACACATCATAATGTAAATCAGATACCTTATTTTAAGGTTAGATTTATTTGAATTAGTCTTGGGTAGTTCCCAAACGACCTAGGTTGAAAGAGCGCCCTTTTAGGGGAATTATGCGAACTAATTCGTCGACGATCTCGCCGCTCTTAGTTCTTTATATATTTAATTTTCTGGCGTTCGCTGTATTATGGAGTGGCACTAACCAACCAACATATTTATTTTTGTTCTTACGCAAGTTGTTTTTTTTTTTTATTTTTTAAATAAAAATAAAAAGGATTCATAATAATTGAAAATATATGATTTAAGTTTTTTTAATCATTTCTCCTGCAATATTAAAAAAAAACGCCATAGGACTGCGAACTAAATTGAGTGCTCCTAATGGCGACCCAACTAATACCACTAATAACGACTTTGCTCAAGACTAATTTGAGTCACATAAAAGAATAAAGTGAATTTACATTTTCTTACTATCAAAGCTTATTCACTAAAGAATGTCCTCATAATACTAACCTGTTCACCAACAATTTCAATATTGGTCTGACTTTCACCCTTCTTGTACTCAAGAGGGCAATCTAGCAACATAATGCGTGGGTTTTCAATGAACCGTCTCATCTTGGGATGTGTAACATCTTTGTTGAACATAACTCCATTCAAAACTTTCGACTCTTCTACTGTCCCACCAGGGATCTTTTCAATTTTGGCATAGCTATGAACATATTTAAAAAAATATATAAAGATATATGAAAAGAAATTATTTATATCTACATACTAGGTACATTTTAACTTTTTTGGACAGAACCCTAATCCTTTTTCTAAAATAAAAGTAGCTTAAATTAGTCCTTACAACATCAGCGAAAGCCTCATCAAAATCAGCCCAGCCGTTTCAGAGATTAGCCGGAATAAATAGATAGACAGACAAAAATTGTTAAAATTGTGTTTTTCTTATAAGTATTGTATATAATTTCATATGCATATAGTAAATAGCTGTTAAAATATTACAAACAAACACTTCATTTCTTCTTTCTTTCGAAATTATGTCAATTTTATTTCAATCCATAGGTTGTTTTTTGTATTGTTGTGGTCTACAAATCCCTCAAGTCTCACTTAGGAAATATAACTGACACTGTCTACTATACAAAATTCACTATATTATTGGCAGATATAATCTAGCTTGTTATTAATGTCTACATTGTTTTGAAAACACTAATATTAAAAAACATCTTTTCCTTTAATTGGCCACAAAATTTATAAATAGCAATATAACTTACTTCTTAATATCAACCTCAACTCGTCCATTTTCATTTATAGTGACTGTGCTGACGGCATCCATAGCAATGTCCACAGCTAGGTCAGCCCAGCGGCCAATGTATTTGGTTCCTACACAAGAACGAATCTGAAATTCAAGATAATGATTTTACAAGTGAATAAAACAAACTATTTTAACCACTATAATATATTGTGGTAGAAATAATAATAGTAATTTTCCCCTAACTAGTTTTGGCCATGGTGGTCAATCTCAGTAACACTAGATGAAAGATATTTAAGTGCAAAAACAAGAGCACTTTCTATTCCTTTTAATCTCAAAATCTGACAAGACGACAACTACACACAATTGGTGATAGTTCAGGCACAGGGATTGTCTGCTTAACATGCTCTTTAAGGCACATAAGGACCACTGCAGATGGTAAGAATTTCTTAACAGGAAACCCTGTTAGGTAAACCCTTGGTTGTTGGGTTTTAGTGTAGTGCTGGCTTTTCTAGCCAGTGAATCCCATATGTATATATATCCCAATCACATACCACCTGTATGTCTACAGGTGGTATGTGTAGATGCATTTCCCAACATACAAATATAGATACTACTTAATGCTATGTAACTCACTTTCCATGCCAAATTAAAGGTTTCTTGAAAGTTAACAAAATTTCATTTTTCTTATTTCGGTTTAATCATATTTACATTTAATAAAAATGTTTCATAACATTAAATTAAAAATTAATAATGAATAAGTAAACATGTTAAATACTTACAACTTCTTTGACTTTTTCTTTGTCATTCAGATCTATAGGTATGGAGATCTTGTCTTGTAATAGCTTAATAGCATCTTCTAAAGCCTGTCTGTACTCTCTAATGATGACTGTGGGGTGGATATTTTGTGCAAGGAAAGGTTCAGCCACAGCAAGCATTTCCCCGGCTAAGACAATCACAGATGTTGTGCCATCTCCTACCTAAAATAAAAAATATACTTATAATAAGCTATCAGTTTTCATATTTTGGACATACTACATAATATTTACATTTTCATTAATTATTAAGATATCAATAAAAACCAATTAATCTTTTTTGTCTGCAGCAGAAAATAAGCTTAAGATAAAAAATAGAAGATATAAATAAGGTTATTATAGAATTTTTGGAAGAAAAACGTTTCTCAAGACTCAGTATATTGTTGTATAAATAAAAGATTTGAACATTAAATATTCATAAATAATACAATAATTCTAACCTCTTCGTCTTGTGTTCTTGCGATTTCTATCATGGTTTTAGCAGCTGGGTGCTGTACGGTGATCTCCCTGAGTATAGCATTTCCATCATTCGTCATTACAATCCCACCCATGGGATCCATCAACATTTTCAACATAGCCTGTGGTCCGAGGCATGTTCGAATAACGTCTGCTATCGTCTAAAATAAACATAACATTGAACTTCTTATAGCACCAATCAATTAAAACCCTCGTAAAATTTGTTCTTTACAGCAATTTTAAGAGATATTCACCTTTCCAGCGTTAATATTCTCCAATTGAACTTTCCGGCCGGACTCACGTTTTGTGTTTTGGCCTGTAAATAATTTCACATGATTATAATATGTTAACAATAGAAAATAAAGCATCCATATCACGAACTTTACTCACTCAGTACTATAATTGGTTGTCCGTACATGTTGCTAAAATAAATTTAAATTGAAATATCTAAACTCAGAACTTCCAGAAAAGAAAATCAACCAAATGCACTAATCGCGTGGTGACTAACAAGGGTTGCCACAATAATAATTAATATTGATTCATACTAGTTGCCAGCATTAGTCATTAATTTTTCATTCATGTCATTGAGTTTTATGTTTACCTGATTTTTGCTAACTAGATATAAAATATACAAAGTCAACATTGTAACCACAAACTATATAGAATGTAGCATACATTGTAACCTAACTTATGCAAACACAATATTACATAAAGATTAAATTTAGATAATATTGTAGTCGTTCTATAGGTAAATTATTTTATATGATTTTAGTACATCAATCATTAATTATAACTAATATAAGAATAAAATCTTAAATATTATAATAAGTACATTGGACTTAATGGCCAGGTTGTTTTCAAAACTAACGACAGCAATTTTGTAGTCTGCAGTCCCCAATGGATTTTCTAAAAAATATTAATTATCAAGCTAAAACTTTGTAAGTAGCTTCACTTTGGCGAAACGCCCAACTATTCTTTTTACGAGAATTTGATAGTGTTAGATACAATTGTGGCTTCATTCGGAATATGTCAAAACTCAAAACGAGTCTAAAATTGATTACTAAGAAGTTGTTCTACGATTTCTATCTAGAGATAATCTAACATTAAAATAGAAAAAAATGTTGTCCTACAATACAGAAGGTTTGGATCAAAATATAGTCCCCCTCTCCGAATTTGTTAAAATAACAACGTCATAAAATTTATTAATAACCGCGGCTGATTTTTATAATATTTATTAAGTATTAAAAATATGCATAATTAAATAAATAAATTGTCGTACAAAAAAATAGTAGGATTTCTTAGTCTTATGGTGGTACTGTTTTTCGTTAATAACAAGCTAATTTATATTTTTTTTCCTCTCAGAAATAAAATGAGAAACACGATATTACATTGGTCCTACAAATAAATTTTATTTTTGATTAAATTAAAATATTTAATGGCAAAAATTTTTTTTTTCATCGGAAACAATCGAAAAATTTCGTATAAAGTTAGCCGGAAAATTAATACTACAAAAGATTTTTCTAACTTGAAATGTTTGTTGGCTTGGCAATTTTTGCAAATACCTATGTGGCACATTAACTTTAGTTTTTTATTTAAATCTAATAATATCACAGCAAATAATGACATAGCATATATCATGGATGACAAATAAAAGTATATATATACGATTTTAATTTTCTGTGGCGTAGTGTTGTTTATATTTTTTTTAGTCATTTTAATTAACATTAAATGTATATTTTACAGAAGTTTACATCGACAATATAATATGAATAACATAAATGGCAATTTATTTTCTTATTCAACTTTCCATTCTTAGAACAGCTGTATCGTTGTCATTTACTATAAACCAGATAGATGTCGCACCTACATAGAATTTATACTGAATTATTATGTATTTGTTATTTGAATATAGATTATAGGTAAAATGGTTATAAATATCTATTTTTCGGCTGCATATTCGATTTGTCTCTGTCGCACCTTTTCGCCCTCTATACTCTATACTGATAATCTCAAACGAGCAATTCTTGTATATTTATATCTTCATATTTTTATTTCTTTATTTATTTATACCAGCGATCTCGGAAACGGCTCTAACGATATCGCTGAAATTTGATATATGGGGGCTTTCGGGGGCGAAAAATTGATCTAGATTAGTCTCATGTCTGGAAGGACGCGTGTTTTCGAGTTTTCATGCGGTTTTCTTTTGCATTATTCAACGCAGAATATGGTCGATAATTTCTTATATTCAGATATAAGCATCGTGATATAGCGGTTAAGGCGCAAGTTAGACAACACATATGCCCGGGATCGAACCCCGGTCGGTATATAAAATCTTTACTTTTGTTTTTTTTGTATTTATTAAAGTTTTTAGGTTTTTTTTATCTAAAAACTCAATATAACAAAAAAGAACTCCGAGTTAAGCTCGGTCGCCCAGGTACTGAATATTATGCTACTACCACAGATCATATTACTATCTAGAATCTAGATATATGATAAAAGTGTAATTGATCGCTGTTTGCACATGGAAGATATTTGAGAAAAGCTTTTTATTGGGGATCTTTATTAAAGCAATAGAACAAAGCAAAACAATTATTTTTAGAATTTTTGACTGATTGTGCGTTTGTGACCTTAATCTCAGAAATGGCTTAACCGATTTGAATGTTGGGTTTACAATAATGTAATGTGGTAAGCTGCACTTAACATTTAGTGTTTGTTTTATTTCAATATATCCGAGCGAAGCGAGGGTGAGTCGCTTGTTCCTAATGAATATGTTTATCGATGTAGTATTTTAGGAAAAAGGTTCGAGAAAAAAAACATTAGAGCTTCTAAAATTTTATTTGATATTATAATACTGAAGACAAAAACTTAGCACTTACAAAACAAAATATGCGTCTTTTTTTAAATTTACACGTTATAATATGTATATTTTCAATTTCATTAAACTTTATTAAACTAGAAATATATGACTTTAAATAATTTTCAACAAAACTTTAAATTTTTATGAATTTAGATTTAACTGTTTTACATTTTATAATACAGTAGGTATTTGGAATAGTTATGGTGCACAATACCGATATGACTGACAAAAAATATTGCATGCAACAGTTAAACTATTTTTGTTATAATGCTAGGCTAATTTATATTACATATTAATAAAATTGTGAGATACTTGGATTTTTTATTTAATTACGCATAAAGCCCCTATCGTGGATTTGGGTAACAATACAATAACAATAGATTAGTTCTAAACTTATAAATAGATGACGCCGCCCAAAAACGTAGGATAAGAAAACACTTCTTACGTGAGCAGAAACTAGTAACTAGCAAAGTGTTGTAATTATTTATTTAAATAAAAGCAAAAACTCTAATCGTTTAGGTCTATTGCTTTTAAAAATAAATTTAAAGTAAAAATTATATTAATTATTACTTTTGAACTTTTACTTTACATCTATCATACTTATTTGTGGCATGTTATAATTTGAATAAATATTTTTCATCACAACACCTTATAATATTTTAAATTATAACGATAGTGCTTAAAATATTTCTTACAAATCCTTTATAATTTTTATATAATTTAATTATACTAAAGTAATTCAATACATACAGTATTCATATAAGCCCGAGACGGCTTAATCCATTATGTCATCTTCTAAATCTGATGATTCAGCTTTGGTGTCTTCATTTTTATCCTTTGAATCCTCCTTATGTTCAATTGAATGCAAATTTTCATAAACACTTTTCAAATTTCTCATAATATATGATGTGCCATTAGGCTTTCCTAAATACCTAGTGGTCCTTTCAAAATATTTTTCCGATCCCTCAACCTGGGTTTGATTCGATCTAACTGGTACCGAAAAAGCTGATAAATGACGAGGTTTTTGCCCAAAATCTTTTCCCAATCTCTTGTCTAAATTAGGCTCTTCAGATCGTACATCTAAACCAATATTTGGATCCATTTCAGGTACAGGTCTCTTTCGATCGTAAATGTGTCCGGACACACGTAAGTCAATGAAAAAGTTAAGTGGATCTACACCGAATTGCGGATTGTAAAGCGGTGGATACCACATCGGTGGTGGAGGAGGGAGAATCAGGTTTGCCGGCGGTACAGAACTAGCCTCAACCGGAGTTCTTCCAACACATGGCGCTGGTTTGGGCAATTCTTCTGTACCAACATCTACAAATGTAGACTGTCTCCCAGGTGGTCCAGGACTACTCGGCTTAGGAGGTTCTGCTTTTGGAGACAATCTTCTCGGTGATTGATCACACACTCTTGGCTGCTTTTCTACAGTCAACTCAAGAGGAACTTCAGGTCGCATTTCTGGTTCCTTCTTTTCTTCATCTTGCTTAGGCCATTCACGTCTCCAATCATTTTCGTTTTCAGCAAAATACTTATGCGAACGACGTTTAAAACGTCGATGATAGTGTGGTGGTCGGCAACCGTGACGAGCGTTAACGAACGACCTTAACATTTCACTAAAGAAAAATGCATGTGGTTGAAGTGGCAGAGCGCTATAAAGATATGGTGGAGTAGCAGCCAGTAAACGGGAAACCAGTTCAGCGTTTCTTAATTCACGAACATGTGTTTTAGTTGTGCCATCTGCAGGTTTTTCTTCCTGAACTGAGTTCATCTTTTTCTACTTTCTGAAACAAAAATAAAATTTCTTATATGCAAATTGTATAAATTATTCAGTCATAAGTTTTCCAAGGCTATGTGCGCGTTATATAGTCACGCGTTTATTCATTTACATGGTAGGTACTGCAAGATAGTTAGTACACTATCTATGAAGAATTAACAAATATTAATTTTTATTTGTTTCTGTATCTTTTGATTATTAAAATTGGGCCCTTTTTGTGGTGACGAGATGTATAAGAAAATCTATGCAGTTTTCGCAAACATGTAAAAGTGTACCAAACTGTAAGCTCGTTGACTATGCGTGGCGGTTTAAGCCCATTACGTTCATGAAATACCTGCGCCGAATATTTACTAGCTGCTACTAAAGCCATTAAAATATCTGAATTTTTATCATATATTTTTTTATAAAAGTAGTTTTCAGTAAAAATACTAAGTTATTCTTCTAGCTTTTTGAAAGCGAGAAAAATAACTGATCTTGGTAGTTTTTTTTATATTGTCTTATCCGTCTTTTTGATATTGTCAGAGATAAAACAAGATCAAAAAGATAGAACAACATATCGTAATTAAACATAAAACACCATTTGAATAAATAATTCAACTTCATAGTACTCCATGGTTGTCAGCATTCAATATTCATAAACACCATTTGCTAAGTATAATTCTTAGTTTTCAAAATATGGTACATGGCACCACAGCCCTAATTGTTATGTTTACCTAACGACTCGAAAGCAAAAAAAAAACAGGTGAAATTTACGAAATAAATTGCTGCTTTGCTACGCTGGCCCGACTGATCCTTTGTATGTAGAACAAATCGAAACAATTTCTTAACCATAATTTTCTATTTAATAATTTGGTATATAATATCAAGTTTTAAGCATTTGTATTCAGCCCTTTTTAACGTCCCACTCAGGCAAAAGTCCACCACCAGGTTAGTGAACTTCACATGTTCTTCGAAAACTTTCTAGATTTTCTCAAACCATGCAGATTTCCTCACGATATTTTCCTTCACCGTAAGGCAAGTGGTAATCATGTTGAAAATGATTCGCACATGAAAATATCAGAGGTGCGGGACCGGGGATTTGAACCCGCTTCACTCGGCTTCCCAAGCGTGCGCGTTACCACTGGGCTACCACTGCAAGCATTTAATAAAATATTATGATATTAACCGAAAACGAGTCTAAATATCACCCTTTTGGGAGATTGATATAAATAAGAATACCATTACCATCGTATTCCAATGCTAATATCAATTATATAAATAACCTACATATGATGGATGGATTTGGATCATCTTCTTAAGCAATCGACACTTTAACCATTGGGTCATCAAACATACCTAAGTAAGTAGTTAAACCATAATAATACATTATATACAAAATACATTCATATATAATCATATATCATTTTCTTGTAAATGAAATATTGTCATACGAATATGCATAACAAGCTTTATTTCGATCCTTTCTTGTCAATATTCTATTTGCTCCACAAACACGAAAACATCTATATCATCGTGTTCCCTACTTGTCGGTTCGTCTGTCGACATCGATTTTTCAGCTCAGCGCTGTTTTATTGCCAATATTCGAATGAAGATACATCCGCATTCTAATAACTCGTTGGATTCAGTCGCTCGTACAGTTTCTTTTTTTTAAATTTCCTGCCTTTTTTGGAAAAAAGTATCGATTCTATATATACTATAACCAAACAATAGTAACAAAATGTTATAGCAGTTTCTCTGTTTATACTGACTAGAATAGTATTGTGTGATCTGTGATACTGATGAAAATTCTTTATGTATTTCAAGACACATATTATGGTTATAACTTATAATAGTAAAAATAATTGCAACTTTAAATCTTTTCTTTATAAATACAATTTGATAAACTAATATATCTATACATATATATAAATGAATCAATATTTCCCTAAGTCACGCCATCACGTATGAACGGACTGGACCGATTTCACTAATTCTTTGTTTGTTGTGTTTGTTATTGTCAGAAGAAGGTTCTTACATTAAAAAAAGTTGAGAAAATTGCGCAGGAACTTAGAAAATGGGGATGAAAGTTTGTATTGGGAAGCGGGCTTGGGACGAACCCGAGCGTAGCGAGGGTGAGTCGCTAGTAATGTATAAATATTAATTTCTTACAGCTAAAAATATATATGAGCAAGAAAATAATACCAAAATATATCTATACTTATATAAAGAGGAAAGATTTGTTTGTTTGCTTGTACCGAATAAACTTCGAATTACTGAATTGATTTAGATGAAATTTAATAAGAAGATAGTTTGAGACCCTGGGAAGAAATAGGATAGTTTTTATACTGAAAATCATCCCTTAAAGGGGTAAAAATGGGGATGAAAGTTTGTATGGGGAAGCAACTTAGGGACGAACCCGAGTGAAGCGAGGGTGAGTCGCTAGTTCGTAAGATAAAACAATCACGTTTCCCGATTGTGAATACGAAACCTATCCACGACAGATCTGCAAACGCACAATTGAATTTTCAACAAAAGATCGTGCCTATATCTATATTAATAAAGGATCCCTCAATAATTGGAATTAAATGTCACATTACCATATCATTGAGCGAGTTCGCAGTGAAAGCGATACATCGGATTTGTGACAATGGCTGGAGGGTGCGGGGGGAGATGTTCACAATAAATTCAGAGTGGCGTATCTCTATTCAAACAGTTGATACGGAGCGTGAAGCGGGATGGAATCTTACGTACGCGACGATGGGTAAACATGACGGCTGTGTGAGCGAGCCTCCCCCGCGGCCCCGAGTACAGCGCACCGTTCGGCTAAAGTAAATCCCGCGACATTTTACACCTACATATAGATTTAGAGTTTATAGCTGTTTATATTTAAGGGTTTAAATATAAAAAAGTTGGTCCGCCTGGTATCTACCAGGTTCTATCTAGAACCGAGCAATAAAAAAGTATTAAAATTATCGCACTACTTATAGACTTGATGGATGAACAAATGAAGAAAGTAAATGTTTAATATTCACGAAATAATGGATTTTTAATGTATATCTATTTTATAAATCAAAGTAAAAATGAAGAAGCTAAACCCACCACAGATTTATTCAAAAAATAATAGATTTTTAAATAAAACTATCTTTTCGGATTTTTTCGCGGATTTATTTTGATTTTTGTTTCCCGACGTTTCGATTGCTTTACAGCAATCATGGTCACGGGAGAGACTAAGATGTTAGATGTCACAAAACATTATATAGTTGTTACAGACAGCCTACCCACAATTAACAAAAATGAATTCAAAATTTTGAAAATTAGCATCAATGTACCTTACAATATTTGTAAATTTTAATTTTAAACATTTTATAATTTTAATTTTAAACTTGAAATATGGAATATTATTTATATAATTTTAGCTATCATCATTATAATAAAAATTATATAAATAATATTCCATATTTCAAGTTTAAAATTAAAATTATAAAATGTTTAAAATTAAAATTTACAAATATTGTAAGGTACATTGATGCTAATTTTCAAAATTTTGAATTCATTTTTGTTAATTGTGGGTAGGCTGTCTGTAACAACTATATAATGTTTTGTGACATCTAACATCTTAGTCTCTCCCGTGACCATGATTGCTGTAAAGCAATCGAAACGTCGGGAAACAAAAATCAAAATAAATCCGCGAAAAAATCCGAAAAGATAGTTTTATTTAAATGTCTAATATTCGCGTAAATCTAAGAAAGTATTAAATAATAGATTGTTCATAAAAAGAAGAGGTAAAAATTATTGCGTGTTTCGTTATACTGACGGGAGAGCGATGAGGGTTCCGTTTTTAGCTTTAAATAATTTGATTGGCAAGGTGTAGCGGCACACGGCAACGAACATTAATTTCCATATTAAAACCGTCACAAAGGAAGTAAATTCAAAAACCTCGCCGGTAGCGGGATGCTGAATGGTGTCACTGATGTACAATACAAAGGAAACAAGCTAATGGATGTGGCACTTTATTATTTAATTCTCGTTAAACGTAGGCAAAAAATTTTCATATGTCATAAATCTCAAAATGTAATTATGAAAATTACTAAAAATATTTACGCTTGTTGACTGAAATTTCAGCCATATTAAATTTAGAGGGCTAAAATTAAGCAACTTATTTAATTTTAAAATCTATTCACATAAATTTTATAGTTATTTCCATTGTTAATTTCCAAAAATATGTATAATTATGGATAGAGGTATCCAGTCTTTCTTACTTCGCTAACCACAAACAATATTGCGCGCAGATACGGCGGGGTATGATAATCGCGTCAAAACGCAAGTAAAGTGCCATGGGGGAGTTTGGCGCTAAGCTGGTGACGTTAAAACGAACTCGATTATTGACGGGAATATACTTCGTTGAGAATCGTGCACAGATTTACAATTACAAATAAAAAATATTTATAATTTTTTTTAAATGTCTAAGTATAAATGAAAAGTGAAAACGTATATAGCTGTACATTTTGAATAAAAAATATCACAAATAATACAGTACGCAGATTCATCAGGGTACGATAATCGCGTCAAAACGCACGTAAAGTGCCAGGGGGAGGGGGTGGGTGCTAAGCTGGTGACAGCTTTAAAACGTACCCGATTATACGCCCGAGTGTACTCTAGTCTGAGACGTTGAAAAGATATGATTTATGCCTACTACTACGTCGGTATTAAAGCTTTTGTGCTCGAAGTGAACGGGTTCTTAAGTTACATTAATGTGCATTTTTATTCTTTTTTTAAATTGAAATAACCAAATGAAAATGTTAAATAGAAGTCATTTTTTACTTGGTTTCATGAGAAAAAATATTGCCTTTTGTACAAAAATATACGTAATGTAGTGTTGGAGCAATATTTTCAGTTTATACGTTAATATATGTGGAAATATACAATAGTTAATAATATACATATCTAAATGAAATACTTTTTAAGTTAGAATTTTTCAATCAACGATTAGTGAAAATCTTTACCAAAGATAATACAGTTACACTTTATAAGAAATATTGTCAATTATGACATATAATTATTGAGTGTTGAGCGTGAGTTCCATTTTTACATGCAGGGAGCCATTTTTAGAGATCCGTCACGCTGCGAAATAAAACAAAACCGAGCGCACTGTTAATTACTGACGGAAGCCGGAATGCACCACCGTGGTTTACTTTTTGCTTTAAAACTTTTAATGGATGGTTTTATGTACTTCAGACTTAATGGAAACCATTCTTCTGTGATTTTTAATATCATGTAAAACTATTATTTTATATTTATAAACATTTTGCATTTTACGTATATAATTTTATAATTTACAAAAAACTTTTTTTTAAGATATAGTAAAATTGATGGCCCGGAGACGACTTACAATTCCAATAGCAAGTTCGATTTTTCGCAGGGTAATTTTTTTTTTATATAATGTAAATGTTAAAAGTATATTTAATATGCAGCATTTTCTTTTCAGACAAAAAGAAAACATTCTCATACGTAAAAAAAGTAAGTGAAGATTACAAAAAACATTAAAAACTTTAATATAAATTATCAGAATACTTCAACTTCATCAAATATGTAAAAGTAGCGTCATTGTGAGAACATTTGATTAAGCATGAATGTAGGCAATTTCCTAAATATGTATCTACATCACGATAACGACTACTCCAAATGAAGAGGACCGAACGCACGAACGAACGAATGAGAATGTAATGATGCTTGAATGAATGATTGAACCAATGTTCCCTGATATTGCAAAATTAATAAACCCGAGTTTGTTGGAGATCTCTTTTATGGATATTTCCATTGTATTTGTATTTTGAAATTTTTACAAAAATAGATTGTGTAGAATATACATTCGTATCCAAGGTGAATATAATAATAAAATGTTATAATAAAAAATGACAAATTGTTATGAGATTTGTAAACTGTGAAGGATTTATCATTGTATATTTGATATACAAGTATTGAATTCAATTAGAAGTAGTAAGAAAAGGTAAATAATAATATTTTACTTTTCAATCTCGATATTTACATAAAATCAAGAAAGACTATTTCTAAGGAAAACATTAAATTCCTAATTAATTAATACGTTCTCGCGAGTAAGTCTTCTCCACATGACAAATCTCTAATTACATATTAAACTATGCTTATTTCGAATATATGAGTTACTAAATCAAAGACGAATCTGTGAGGAAGCTCTAATTACTATTAAATAGTGACATCAAATATGTCGAATAGGTTGTTTGAGCAGTATTATTAAATGAAAACATGTCATTGCTCGTTAACTTAATAAATCATACAATAATAATAAAATTAATTAATAATCTGGTTACAAATTAAATTATTACAAAAATATTGTAATACAACTGTAAAAGTATTAATGTAAGTATTTTTGAATGTAAAAATCTCATCGCTATATGGTATAAACGATAGATAATAGGTTTAGATTATATATAGTAACCTTTGTATGCTATAATATATAAAAATATGTATATATGTATAGCTTTAAACAAAAATATATTATATAATCTAGTAGTAAAGAAGTTGTATAAAAAAAGCGTGAGACCAGTTTTATTTTATTTTCCGCTCATAGAAATGTAGTAGCATGGTGGAGACTAATAAAAGCGTTATCGTATCGCCGCACAATAGCAAACTGTCGTCTGCTTCCATCAAAGCTTTTTACTTTCAGTTATGAAAACTTTTCTTTTACAGGTGTTATTTCATAAGTATTTTTTTTACTTAATTTACCAAAATAAGTACTAGTACAATAACAAAAATATTAAATTAATATAGTATTAAGAATTTTCAAATTAAAATAATAAATAATTTGTTCACAAATAATTGCAGTTATTATATTACTAATATTATATAGTATCTTTTGTTTTGTAAATAATAAACCTCTTTGTTTTAAAAATAAATACACAATAACAACACGGTTGCAGACACATTACAATATTCGTGATTAATATTTAAAACTTTACTATATACCATTATAGCGCATCCATATACTTATAATACTTATAGTTTCGTAGCTTCATATATTTTGTTATTCATGGCAATGCTACGCGGTGTCTTTGTGTCGTAGAGTCGTAGAGCCCAGGTAACATTGCTACGGAAGCTACCGCGCTACGACGTAACAAACAATGAAGTACTACGCGCTACGACGTAACAAAAATACATTTCATCCTAAAATATAAAAAACATTTCGTATTACATAAAAATTGTGAAATATTAATAAAAACCACAGGCGTTTGTTTTACTTTAGCAGTCTTAAGAATTAATATAATTTCACTTTAATTACATCCGAATGGATAACAAAAATAAGAGCACAATAATTCTTGTATGTTTTATTTTTTACGTAGATTACCTAGTAGCACAATTTTATCAAATCTTCCAATATTTGCCATTCAAGTTTCGGAAATGCAAATCGTGTTCAAATACAAATACACGTCACTCAAAGAAATAACATAAAATGTAACAAAAGTAGCTTCCAAATGAAAACCTCTCTTAATAAAAGTGGACAGGGAACAAATTTCTCTAAAGGTAGATTCTTTCAAAGCTTTGACTAGAGATTGGTAAAATTGCAATTTAGACTCTAGTAACTTTAGAAAAAGGTTGAAATTGTAAAATTCGATACTTCATCAAACGAATCTAACAGTGACATATTATGTAAACTAGGCAAAGTGAGTGGGTTTGCTTGTAACGTCTATTAGATACCTGATATACGATATTCCCATAGCGTGCATGTAAAGAAGGTAAGGCAATACGTTAGAAAATATATAGCATAGTACAAGGTTTATTCTTAAAGCTTACGTTTACCTTTAAGATATACGTAGCAATGTACCTATTTTTAGAAATTAATATAGCAGTTTTTAAAGTCTTACTAAATCTATTTACTATATAAGTTTTATATATAACATAATTTTTGATAACGGTTTCTGAAAAAAAAATCTACACTATTATAAAGAGGAAAGATTTGTATTTTCAACCGACTTTCAAAAAAAGGAGGAGGTTCTCGATTCGACCGTATATATATATTTTTCGATGCTAGCCAATACAAATCAAAGCACACCGACTTCGAAAATATCTGATTAAGTATCTATTCTAAATAAACCTCCGTTTAGTTATTTTTTACTTTTCAGTGCCTGGAAGTCGGCTTTTTTTTAAGTTTTTTTGTTTGCTTGTAACGAATAAACTCAAAAACTTCTAGACTGATTAAGATGATTTTGTAGGAAGATAGTTTAAGACTCTGGGAAGGATATAGGATATTTTATATTCCGGAAATTAAGAAGGTGAAAATGGGTAAGAAAGTTTGAATGGGGAATTAACCTAGGAACTAACCCGAGCGAAGCGAGGTGAGTCGCTAGTGTTTATATACATAATTATTAAATATATAATATTAATATATAAAAAATAATGTTAATTAGTAATTTTTAATTCTATAATCAATGATAAAATAGTAAGTCATATACAGACTGTCGGTATATTTGCTGAAACCGCTAAATCTGTAGAGCAAACAGTGACGACTAAATTAATTCTTCCCAACCTGAAAGGGTCTTACCTGGACGACTTCGTTACGTTAGTACGCTACTTTATACTCATACCTATAGTAATTTAATTTAAATTTAAGTATGATAAAAAAAAATTAAAACCATTCCGTCATAAAGAATAAAAGAGTCTTAAGGACTTATCATTCCCCATTTCTTATCATTAGGTAAGTACCTACTTAGTAAAATTAAATGAAACTTTATATATGAAACTATAGGTGTTTAACAAAAGTAACTACTTTATCGGCTATTAGAAGTTGAGTTGAATGGCCATTTTTTTCCAACTTCAATTAAAGTTATTATGATTTCTGACAGTAAACATATTTTTATCGAAATAAAACTAGCCTATTGCACTCAGCGGTAATATAGCTTACTATTATTGAAAGTTTTAGAGATGACCTTCTACATGCAAACGTAAAACTTACCTCTTTATAATATTAAGTGTAGATATATGTTGCCGACTGTATACACTTGCTATATTAAGGGAAATATGTAGAGTAACGATACGCAAATTACAGTATTAGATATAAAACATGACAGAATCCTAAAAAAAGACTATGTTCATGCTACTGTTGTGTGCTTCGTTCGAATCGCGTGACAATAGCGGCGGCTTCCGAGCGACGACTATTGTTCATCCATCTACAGGATGAACGAATGGACACTGTCGAGATTCTAAAAGTTTTATGTTTAAATGGTTTTTTTACCTGACTACTATTATAAACACGAAAGTTTGTATGTGTGTATGTTTGTTACTCCTTTACGCTAAAATGGCTGGATGGATAGAGATTATTTTTGGACGAAATCAAATAATTATTTATTTCTTTAAATTTAAAAAAGTTTCTATATTTAAATATAGAAGGTTTCTTTACATTTTTTTAAAGATTTACATCTTACTATCTATAAGTATATTAACACATCACTTAAGAGTTGCTAAACAAAAATCAACGGAACTCTTTTCTTAAGAACATACTTTAATTGAACCCTCCAATCTACGAACTCGTGTATAAAGCAAGTGTAAACTAAATAGAAATGAAGACTAATAGTCGAAGCAACAGACATAATTATTATAAAAAGTCTTTAATCACCTTTAAGCGTAAAATAATTCCTAAGGAAATGATTAGAACTGAGATAGCAAGAAAGTAGTCATATAAATCAATCTTTCATATCATCAATTCTTTTTTATTAATAAGTAAAAATGTGATTGAATAAAACTATAATTAGAGAGAGTTATTTCAAATCTAGCTACTTACCTTCGTTTCGCTCGGGCGCACCCTAGGTACGCTTTAATTTTTTGAGCGGAACCCTATTTTTTTTCTAAAATAAAATAGTTTAAACTTCTCCTTATAACATCAGCTATCTCCAGTGAGAGTCTTGTCAAACTCAGTCAAACAGGCAGATATACAAAAAATTTGAAAATTGTGTTTTTCTTATAAGTGTGTATATAATAATTTCATATAAATTTAGTAAAAAGCTGTTATTTTGACATAACAAACGGACACTTCATTTTTTTTTTTTTTTTTTTTATGAGATTCAGTGACAAACATATATTTAAAGATATAGTAAAATAAATGTTGGTCTATCAATATTTTTCTCTCCTTCTCATTACGCGTTACTGCGAGTTACTGACTACAATGAATGGACGGCGACGAGCTGAGGACTATTGTTTGTACGGCGGATAAGCGCTTGGACACTATTGTCGGACGAAGCTTCCATCGACGCTGAATAGAAACGAAATCTAATTAAATACTCCACAGCAAATAAGTCTGCAATATCTTCTGAATACCGACAGTGCATTGACTCTATCTATAACCGATAAAATCTTTCTCAACAAATAAAATATATATGTAGTTGTACCAAATAGTAGGTATGTGTATTATTATTAAACTGTTTAAAATAAATATTATTATTTCTTTTTCTCACGCTCGAGGGTTTATGGTAGAGATCTCTTAAAGAGATAAGTCATCCTTTGTAAACATGGTTACTGTTATCTATTTTATATGTATTTTTTTTGGTACATAAATAAATAAATAAAGTAAATAAATAAAAAAGGTAAGATTTGTACGTACGTTCATGTTCTAGAGCTAGCTTATCTGAATAGTTGAAATTATATTTTACTAGCAAAACCTGCGGCTTCGCTCGCGCTAAAACTACAACAAAATTTTTTTTAATAGGTAGGTTTCATACAAATTTTCATCCCTTATTTTATCTCCTTGTGAAATGAATTTCAAAAAACGCTTAAACACGTATTTATTTAATTGTATTGAAGAACATTAATACCAAGTTTCAAGAGATTCTGATCATAAATATTTTTTTGGTTGTGTTATAGCGTGTACTCCCGTGGGAATGAGATAATCTCCCGCGGTAAAAAGTATCCTATATGTTGATCCGGATATCCAGCTATCATCGTACCAAATTTCATCAAAATCCCTCCAGTGGTTTTTCTGTAATGCGGTAACAGACAGACAGATAAAAATTCTAAAAACTATAGATTCGGTCTCTGTATATTTGTCTATTTCAATAAGATTTTCCAAAAAATATTTAAGGTACAGATTCGACTCAGAATTTTATTATATGTATAGATTTCATTAGATCCCGAAGCGATATCATATATAATTTTCAATCGTAGTCGTTTAAGTTAAAAATAAAAGTAAAAATGTACATGTTTTGTACCTCTTTTAATTGAAAACTGTCTTATTTAAACATCCATCTCAAAATGGTGTAATACGTAATCTTTTGTTTTACGAATATCAGGTAAGTAAAAGTCCTACTTTTTGCTCCGCATTTTTCATAATGAAAAGATTGAAATTAAAACTGTATAAATTTTAAATTAATTTATTGTTGTCTCTCAAAACCATCTCTCTAGTCTTCATCATGTGTGAACAAGCGTAAGAAATTCTATCATCTATCGCAATTCCAAATACATATTATACATAATTATTTCTCCTCTTTTATTCTCGCTTTGCTGAAGCGCAATAATTAGTATCTTTTGCCAGTATTCGACGAGAAAGAATTAATGTATGTATAAAAAGTAGCTTACATCCTTCTCCGAGCCGTAAACTATATGCAAAACATACAATAAACCAACAAACATATTTTCGAACTTACATTCTTAACAATGGACATAAACAATTTATAATAATTTTGTAAAATCGTAGACAAGAGTCTAACATACATATGAATGTACATATAAAATTTGAGTGTACGCCATATTCCATTTCGCACTCAAACTATAAATTCAAATGATCTGCAATTATAGCGAGAATTGAACTGAAGTATCCATCACACTCGTCGCCCCGGAGCACCTCGCGTGCATAAATATCTCTCGACTGTCGTGTCACATCAAACGCTTATATGGGGACATGATGGTGCCAGATTATGGGATCATTAAGACATCTACTGTTCGTGTTACAAATAAGGAATAGGCATGTCGCTTATATTTTAATAAATCAAATCATTTTTCCAACTCTTTATCAACCGGATTTAACGTATATTATTTGCCAAAAATTAATTATTTTTAAAGTATAATATGCCAAATATGCGATTTAAAGTTATGAAACGTAGCACTATTGTTTATAATAAATAACGTAATGTACTTAATTAATTATTGACACTTATTTGGAACTAGTGAGTTACCCTCGCTTCAATCAGGTGCATCTCTAGGCCCGTTTTAGGTCTAAAAAGATAGGAACAAGTTGACGAAGTTACATACATACTAACATAGTAGGTCCCAGACGGAAACATACATATTTTATACTTGCTGCGAGTCTTGCTACATGCCCTAACAAAGGGACAACCAAACATGCGATCGATCTTATAAAAATCCATTTTATTATCAAATATTAGGTATATTTTAACTTCTTAGTATACCATCTCTAGGTACATTCCACTAAAAGTATAAACAACGAAAAAAAAGTAAATCAGAATCGCGACTAAAATATTACGTCGACTGTACATCTCAACCACTCAAATCCAAGCTCAAACAAAGCAGAATGACAGACCGGAGCCTTCAAATCTCATATCCAAATATCTAAGTAAATCTTAATCCTCCCATTGTCTCGGCTAATAACGATCGAGTCAGCGGCAGACGGCTGATATTAATGTAATGAGGACCCTCTTAAGGAAACTGAAGGAAACTGGGAACCCACAGCGACGGATGATAAATGTAATTCAGGTTTATAAGACGTCAGACCAAGAAAGGGTTAGTTGGGTGGAATAGATTTGAAAACAATGTTCATTGCTTTAATTGCGGATATGTTAGGGTTTTGAAAAAAATATTATCAATTTTCTTGACTGTACCTGGCGACAGTACCTGGGCGACCGAGCTTCGCTCGAAGTTTTTGGCTAAAAGTACAATTTTATCTTTTTGAAAAAGACTAAAAACTTGAATAAATAAAAACAAAAAAAAAGTGAAAACTTAGTATCTGACTGGGATTCGAACCCGGGTACCTGTGATTGTCACTCTAGCGCTTATGTCTGTACGTAAGAAATTGTCGACCATATCTTGCGTGGAATTATGCGAAAGAAAACGGCATGAAAACTGGAAAACAGGTGTTTTCCCAGACTTAAGGCTAATCTAGATCGATATTTTGCCCAAGAAAACCCCCACATGCCAAATTTCAGCGAAATTGTTAGAGCCGTTTCCGAGATCACCGGTATAAATAAATAAATATATAAGAATTGCTCGTTTAAATATAGTACCTGGGCGACCGAGCTTCGCTCGGATTTTTTGGTTAAAAGCACATTTTTTTAAAATTTGGCTTAAAGACAAAAATAAAGAAGAAAAAAATAAAGATAAGAAAGAAAAGAAAGAAAGAAAAAAAGGTTATCAATTCTGTACTAATCTATACAGATAAATAAAATTGAAATGTCAAATAACAGCTTTTTACTAAATGCGTATGAAAATATATACGGTACTTACAAGAAAACAACAATTTTTTTGTCTGTCTGTCTGTTTGTTCCGGCTAATCTCCGAAACGGTTGGACCTATTTTGGCGGGATTTTCACTGGCAGCTCAGCTAGCTATTATAAGGAGTAACTCAGACTACTTTTATTTCAGAAAAAGAACCAGGGTTCCGCGTAGAAACATTAAAACCCATGAAATTGTGACTGTAATCTGCGTACCTAGGGACGCACCTTAGGGAAGCGAGGGTAAGTCGCTAGTTATACTAATAAATTTTATAATCATAGTTCAAGCCGCATAAACGTAGCTTATTGTTTCAACATAAGACAGAGTTTCATAAAATATGACTTTTTTAAAATGCTTAAGAAAACTCACTGGATATTTTTTTTATTAGTTCAAGCTTGTAACCGATACCCAAGGATGGTAGCTGAAGAAAGTTTTCATTTCACTGTACAATTTGAGTACTTGTTGATTCCCCTTACAAGAAAATAATAAACCCTTCCCCACGAAAGTCGTCGTCGTCAAGAATTTATTGCTCGCCATAAATATTAAAAAGTTTGAGCGCATAAATCTCCGCTTTTAATATCGCTACAAACATATGCCGAGGCAATATCGCCATGTTTCTTAGCATAATCATCAAAGATTTATATAAGATGTTATTGGTTTTAATGTTTGCTTTGAACACGCAGTAACGCTACGGTAAATTTAAAAATATGGAATAAATACGCGAGCTTCACAAGGCAAATGAATCCATTTTCAATCGAAATTTTCAATAAGTATTATAAGTAGGTATTCGTAACTTGTACTTATAGCGGTTTCTTTTTCTTAAACTAATGCGTATGTTTTTATAAAAGACTAGCGACTCACCCTCGCTTCGCTTCGGGTTCATCCCTAGATAAAAACAAATCTATTCCATGGGAACCGTATATTTTTCCAGGATGATACATAGCCCATAGCCTTCTTCAGTTAATGGGCTATCCAATGCAAAAAGAATTTTTCAAATCGGATTAGTACTTCCTAAGATTAGCGCGTTCAAACAAACAAACAAACTCTTTAGCTTTATAATATTAAGTATAGATTGCAAAAAAATAATCATAGTTTTTTGTAATATGTCCGGCGGCTTTGCATAATTGTTTCGTACACAGTACAACCATAGCAACCCTTCAATATGGGGATTAAAAGAACAAAAAGAGCGAGTTTCAATAACGGAGAAAACAGTAATCTCAGAGGGATTACAGCAAACAACTGGGGTGATCTGTTTTAATGTACTATCTCAAAATTGCAGCATAAAACAGGTTAACGTCAGTTTTTACCAACAGATTTTTGTTGACTATTTTATTTTAATTATTTGCTGATAGTTTTTATTTTAAAGTAATTTGAAAAAGGTACGAGTTTTAGTTGGTCGTCAAAAGCTACGCTAAATAGAGTAAGTTTTAAATTTAAGGGTAACGTAAAGTTTACTATTCGAAGTAGTAAACTATAAAAAATCTTGTGGCAACGTAAATTAGATTTAATAATGAAACATTGATCTGTCTATACTATGAATGATGAATTCACAATAGAAAATATGAAAAAGGACTCGACATCTAGCTAGTCTGTGGTAACCAAAAGTCGAGCAAACAAAATTCAATCCGGCAATAATTGTTTGACTACAAAAGAAGCCATTAGCCAAACTCTGCGGGAGGTAAAACTTGGTGAAATCTCCATGGAAATCAGCGGATGGCGACTTTTGATTAATTAGCGCCATTCTTTCCGCGTTGAGACGACAGGAAGCGCTGCCATTAATCCCAACAAAACAATATGGCGGTCTCTAACATTTTATATTGGGATGGATCCGGTTACTTGAGTGGGGTCCGTTTTACGAATGTCAAATTAAAAGATTCATAAAACCTGTAGCACTTGGTTGTATCAGACCATAAGTTATTTAACAAAACACTAAGGCCGTAAAAATGAAATGTAAGCAAACTTATCTATTCATATAAGGTTAATTGCCTTGACTGATTCATTGTCACTTATGTATATTGTTCTATCATTCTGTGATTTTATAGAACCTAGCAGTAGACATGAATATTGAATAACCTAGAGGAAATTGGTGATTTTATCTTAAAGAAGAATAAATAATCTAGATTGCAATATAGACTAGTTTGAAAGCTGTAGATGTTAGCTAAGTCGGAAGCTTGATAGCTATTAACACCTTGTTTCAGGATTACCCACGTTTTTACTGTTTCCGAAATGATTTTAAAAAAATCACTTTCAGAACATTTCAAGTCAGTATGCAGCGAGGATTATTACATGTTTGTTTTTACCCACTTATTTAAAAAAACTGTTTTGTCTTTGCCTATTTATATATAGATACGGGATTCATTTCAACATTCAGATATTAATATTCCAATAAGCCAACTTAAACAAAGCCACCTGATTTGTTTCAAAAGACATTGAAGCCGGAATCAGAACGAATTAATGGAATTGCTAATTAAAACTCATCAACGGCGCGTTTCATTATTGCTTAATTGTTTTTAAAACAGCTTTCCGTTTATTTGTTAGATGATTGTTAGGTGTTTGTTTGTTAGATGATTTTTAGTTAATTTCATGGGTATTATTTTAGGATTACATAAGTTTAAGTTTTTAACAGTTACGATATGGTTATTATTGTTACCCCCCAACGTGCGTTCACCTTGTCGTAGTGGGGACTCATTAGCGTATCTAGTAATCTAGCCAGGTGCGAAGCCAAGAAACTTTTCGTTTGAAGGATACGCGCTTTCTCTTTAGAAATACATATTTTACAAACAAACAGACACACATACATTCATTTTTTTTAAAGATTGTAAAGTAATAAGCCTATTGTATAAATATCCCCTAACGTTTTAACCCTAACGCGATGTCAATCACTTGGCGTAACTCTATATCCTATACAGATGTACCACAGTTACCGTGCAGTGACAATTATTTATCTATCTTATTTTATACGTATTTCTCAATTTGACAAAATTTTAGAAACCTAAAATTCTTATTACGCTTTAGATATAATCTTTTTTAACTAAAGTAATATAAAACATAATCCTCTATGTTCTAGTCGGAGCTAGTCATTATAAGGACAATTAAAAATAGGTACAAGGTAGGTACGATACAAAAGATGGAAAAAGTCCTAAAGGAAGGACGGACGGACAGAAGATCGAGTCTTGGCTCATTGTGTTGAGACAACGCAGAGACCAGATACTCTTTTAGCATAAAACTGAAAACAATATCTTACTCTCTTAATGATACTTACCAGTAAAATAGGGGTCCATTTTACTGGCACCAGGGTTAACTTCATCCCGCGTCAGCTAGCAAAAACATTCATATTGTTATGTAATTTAAAAAATATATAATTTCGATATTTGTAACCTTTGCCACTCTTTTGCCTCTTGTGATTAGAATTATCCATGTCAGTATTAGTAGTATAATTTAGTAGTAAGTGGAATAATAAGTGTAACACATGTAGTCATTGTTAAGATTCTTACAATAAAATCGAACAAGTGCAAGCCTATCGCGCGCATGAAAGGCTCCATACCGACCAACATTAAATCTGGTTAATATTCTACTCCTGTAATTTGTTAGTTTAAAAATAAAATACAAAATATGTGTTTTTAATATTATTTCAAAAAGATTCTACATAAAAACAAAGGTAATTTTGTTTTTAATCGCCGCTTAACTAACAAACCTTATAATATGATCAAAAAAGTTTCTTTCAAAATGGTTTAGTAATTCTATTACCTATATTTTTTTTTTCACTCCGTTCTTTAAAATAGTAAGAGTAAGGTTGGGTTCACAATTTTATGTACAGTTATAAAAAAATTGGTGAGTGAAATACGCGTAAAATTAGGTTGAGGATTTCGATATATTTAACCTACATATAAGGTACGAGTGAAGCCATATTTCCTGTACTTTTTTGAAAGTTCTAGTCTTATTCTTCTAAATCTTAGTCTACATTTTGAAGGTAAAGGAAAGTGAAATTCCTTTCAACCTTTTGTCTGTAAAAAATATTAAGAAAAAAATTGTTTCGATATATTTTTAATTATACATTCTGATATTGTAAGATATAATATTGTTTTTCATATCAAGCATTATCCTTGGATATGTCACATATATTCAGCCCTTTTTTTAACGTCCCACTGCTGGTCACGAGCCTCCCTACAATACGAGGGGAATCTGGTCCTATGGCCAGTCACATTCACATGTCTTTCGAAAATTTGCTAGGTTCTCTCAGATATGCAGGTTTCCTCATGATGTTTTTCTTCACTCTAAAACAAGTGGTAATCATGTCGGAAAGGATTCGCATATGAAATATAAGAAGTGGAAGACCCGGGATCTGAATCCGCTTCATTCTGATTTCCAAGCGAGCGCGTTACCATTGGGCTACCACTTATGTCACAAGAGACACTAAATAAGACTTTAAAAATATTCTAGTAAGACCCTTAAAATTAACCCTCAACTTTAAAACTCATGTACTTTTGCTATACATGCGTTATTGGGTTTCCTAACTCTATGTACAACATTTATAAATTTTCGTGTAATACATTCAGAGAACATATTATGCTATGAGTCCTATACGTTTATTCCAGAACACATTCCATAAGTTTACTCGATTCTTCCTTTCATACCTTTTAAGGTATAATAACTACTACTTCTTATTTATTGTCCTGAGTTCGGGTACTTAGTAGGTACGTGTTTATTTTTATTTTAAATAACAAATTTGTTAAAAATTATTTATTTTATAATTGTACACGTCTATTTGAAGTCACAATATTTTATCTACTCCTATAGGGATTTAAATACAAAGTTTCTTGTTCTGACTGTTTAATCATCGCCCACACTCAATAGCTGGGCCTGAACGGGATGAAAATTTAACAGTTGATTTTTACGGTAAATTAGATAACCACTAAGACAGGACTCGCTGAAATTCAACCCTTAAAGGGTTTAATAAGGGTGGTAAAAGTTATTTAAAACATAAAATTTTTGGGTAAAACATGTATGTATATGTACTATATGCAGTCTTGCGAGGGACATTAGGCCATAGTTCACAAAGCTGGCCAAGTGCGGGTTGGCGGACTTCACATGTCTGCCGAAAATTTATTTGCTTCTCTCAGACATGCAACCTTCCTCACGACGTTTTTCTTCATATTAAATAACACATGAAAATACCAGAGGTACAAGGTGAAGGATTTGACTTAGTTTCCAAGCAAGTGCGTTATCACTGGGCTACCACCGTCTCATAAAAGTAAATAAATGTTATATTTGCAAATGCAAATTTTACAATATATGTATGTACATATCTGTACATATATCGACATATTTTTTTACAATTCAACCCCTTAAGCGCCTAATGGAGTCGATAGAAAGTAACCAAAAAGCTGGGAAAGGCATTTATGTATATAGTATATATATGTAAAGGTAAAAAGGTTAAAAACTATATATTATATTGATTTGACATCTATAGTCCAAGCAATTCTAATAAAGTGATATAAAACTACTTTAACTGACTTTCAAGTAGTTGTTCGATTGAAATCGAAGATATTTGATCGGACTATAATAAAATAAATTTAGATCCTTCTAATTATCATCTAAGTTCATAATAACAAGAAACAGCATAACAACAACTTGATCATTACCACTACTAAGGTAGTTATTATCAAAATCAATGAACCTGAACACCATGTAACATAAAACAAGGAATGAATCCTTTACACTATCTTTATATAACAGCATTAGATCTAAAATATCGAATTATTGAAGCTCTAATTTTAAAAAGGTTTACCATTATAAGAAGTTCAATTAAATGCCTATGAAATTCTAACTTAATTTATAAAAAATACCTACCTACAAACATCAAAGAAAATTTACAATAAATACATTATGTTAAAAACCAACTCAATTAACAAATTTAAAAAAAACGACTTCTAGGCACTGAAAAGTAAAAAATAACTAAACGGGGGTTTTTCATTTAGAATAGATACTTAATCAGATTTTTTCGAAGTCGGTGCCAGCCAATACAAATCAAAGCACTCTTGGGATATCTCCTTTCCAATAAAAAAGATGATCAAAATCGGCTCATAAACGACGAAAAGATCCGCGAACAACCTCCTCCTTTTTTTGGAAGTCGGTTGACAAACTATATTATATAGCTATTAAATAACAACATAAAAAAAATATTAAAATCGATGCATCTATGGCAACATTAACAACGGGATAGCCGCAAAGAGGGGTCAATTCATAACATCGTTCGATCATTTTTGTTAGAAGCTTTTTTTTACTTCCACTTTTTAAAATCACGCTTGGCTATCATTAAACGTAACTAGCTTCCTAATCTAATCTACGATAGGTAACACCTCACCTACGAGTATTTTACTTTATAGTCTGTACGTGCTATCTATGAGCTTTAAATGTCTATTAACGGCTATAATAATTATTAAGTTGGCTTCAAGAACAAATATTATAATCGTAATTGGTACACTGCATTGGTAAACCCCTAGAAAGATACAAATCATTCACTACTTCTACTTCATCTACCCGTGAGTTTCTCTACGGATTATTACTAAAACCTCCATAAGCAAAAATATACCTCATGTTATATACTATGTTTAAATAAACTAAATAAAAAAAAATATAATTAAATGTCTGTATATTAATACACAAAATAAGTCATATCATATTTTTTGTTTTGTAAAAGTCATCTAAAGGTTGACATTTTTACACCGCGACAAATCGCTAAGCACGGTGCGACGAATTTTTAAAAGGTAGTTCTTACGACTGTGACATTTTCAAAATTGGAGTTCATAAAACAAATAGTTAGGATCGATTATTTTAAATACTAGCGACTTACCCTCGCTTCGCTTGGGTTCGTCCCTAGTTACATTTAAAAGTTTAGTATAGATTTCTCAGAGATAAGATATTTTTCCGCAATAAAAAATATCCAATATTTTGACTCGGATAACCAGCTATCATCATACCAAATTTCATCAAAGTCTATTCAGTGGCTTTCCCGTGATGCGGTAACAGACAGACAGATAGACAAAAATTCTAAAAACTATAGGTTCGGCCTCTGTATTGATAATAAGGTCTATTTCAATAAGATTTTCCAAAAAATCCTAGAAGCCACGAAAAAAGAGAATTGAATAGTTAAGATTAATTTTAAATGATCTAAATAAAAGCGATGAGTGATAAATAAGATACATGTGATAAGTGTTGGTGACCACAATAACCAGTAAATTACAAGGACGAAAATCAAATTATCCAATAAAAAAATTGAGTAAAAATAGAGATCAAGCTTCGAGACGTTGTTAACAGCAAAACACACAATCATTTAACTTTATAGAAATTTATAAGGTCTCTATAACATGAAAATTGCGAGTATATTTCTGAATCGAAGTTTACAGGTACTATAATTTAATACTAATGACTAACACGCCTCGTTCTAACCAAAGAATATAACGACGTCAAAAAATTCGACACCTCTACACTATAATAGACATAGCATTTATCGGATCAAATTAGTGGTTAGGACAAAAGTGTTAAAAACGTGGGGTGATCCCCTCATATGGTATAATGATATTAGTACGTAACCTCGAATTATTTCCAATGGGGTAGGCGTATACGCCAAAAATTTCGGGTCGAACTTTTTCACCATATACGTATATGGTGAAAATATACTACCATATTAAATTTAGGTACTATATTAAAGAATCTTTGATTTTTACATGTATTTATTGCACTATCTGTAGCAGAAGCTAAATGTTATAGTCTTAGAATCCAGTACGTGTATATTAGGTATATTATAATTTAAAAGTAAATAACGCTAAATCCACAATCTTATAGAGATATTGAAAGGATTTGTACGATAATATATTTACTAAAGTAGTTTTTTCTAATAAATACTTATGTTCAAATTTATTCAAATAATTTATTTAAATAATAATAAGACCTTTAGGTATTTAAATTGTTTTTTTTATATAAAAAAAGTAATGCAAAATGTTTCCTCAATTCTGTAACAGAAGTTTTTAAGAAACAATTGTGAAACAAGTACAAAACAAGGCACTCGAGAAAATAGAAGAAAATTAAAAAGTAATAAAAATACAAATGAGCCGTTTCAATCATCCCCTGACAGAGGGTGGGGGTGGAGGTGTCACATGAGATTAAAAAGTTTGACGAGCTCCCACGGAAATTAGCATTTCACTCCTGCGCTTCATTTACATACCTACAGACGCGACGTCTAATTTTAATTTTTGAGATTTCTATACAGTTTTTATCTTTGTAAGGGTGAAGCTTTTGCATTAAAAAATATTATATGATTTAAAAATAATCAAAACAAATTCTTCTAGATAAACAAATGACTACATATATAACACGCCTTCTTTTCTTTTTTATCTTTTATCCGGACACGAAATTCAACATAAGCCACTGTTAGACACCTAAGGACGCACCCGAGTGAAGCGAGTGTAAGTCGCTAGTATTATAGATGCGAAAGTATAATATTGGTTAAGAATTTTTTACACAGCACCGAATAACGAATTAAAGTGATTTTTGTATTAACTTTCACATTTTCCATTATCCCAAGTTCCATAGGAATATTAATCTATTTCCAAAATGTAGTACTACTTACCAAAATAAAAATAATAGTCCAGGTCAAAACTAATAATCAATAACAAAACCAACAAAAAGCTTTACAATTAGCCTATTTTTCAATATATGTATCTAAATTTAATTTTAAATAAGAATAATTTACAAATTGTAATAAGATATTTTAGAAAAAACTGTATAAATCCTTAGACACTGAAACCCGAGTGCTGCACCCGCTCGCTCCTGGCGCGCCCGCGGGCAGCTGTCACTTAATAATTTAATTGTGCATTTCCCTCCCTTTTTCACAGCTCTTTCGGCGGGAAACTGCCGGCCATTACGGCTCAGAGTGAAAAATAAAATACAATGTCCTAACGAAATTGAGAAGGTAACTTATGTATATAAATTCTATATTTTCTTTATAACAATGGAATAAGAAATCTAAATCAAGAAATTATTTATCGATTACTTCCATTTAATGTGATTTCTTTTTTCGACTCAATATATTTTATATGTATTAATTTTTTTAGTGACTTTAAACCTGTTTCATTTATTATTTTATGTTATTGACTTGAAAAGATCTCCTCTAAGAGATAAGTCCACTTTTGCAAATTAATTTTATTATGTTTTAACTACTGTATTTTTAAGATCATCACTTCTACAAAATATTATCTTCATAAAATAAATGTTTTATTTATTTAATCGTATTTTTAAAATCATATAGAAGAACATGTAGGAAAATGACGAATGAAACAAAATGTGCATGCACTAAAAACTTCAAATTAAAAATAAATAAATATGCTGATTTTAATCAATATTTTTAAATTAGAATTTATAATAGATATAAATAATAACAAAGAATTATATATTGTCAATTTACTTTCAACAAAAATCACTTCTTTCACTAAAAGTAAAAATAATTTATTTCAAATAATAAATAAAATTTACCTTAAAACTATATGTGGATAATAAAAATAAATTTATTACATACCTTTACGTCGGAAAAAGATGAAAATTACACGCGAAGCTTTAACCGTCACGTCCGTTGTAAAGCTGAATGCACACTGAAGGAAAATTAGCGTGATCGCGAAATCCGCCCAGCTAAGTGGGCGGAGCGTTAGCTGGGCGGGGCGGGAGTAGCAAATCGGATTCACTCTCATACTTCTTTTCTTGTCTAGTCAAGAAGCAGAGTGGTCAACCGGATTAACGAGGAGGCTGTCTTTAAGTTATCGTAATCGCTAAAAGCCTTATCCGGGGATAAATGGCTGAAATTGTTACTACTTATTTCAAGTATTTTACTATTGTATTGTCATACTAAATAAAAGTTAATGTAATATATAATTCTATTGTATGAACATTTGCTTATTTTTTTATAAAAATAAAAAAAATGTTTGCTAGGACTCTATTTCCATTAACGTATTATTAGGCATATTATCGTTTTAATAACTACTTAGGAATTCAATTTTTGTATGAGAAAATAATCTGTATGTTAAATATATCTATTTTTTTTTTAATAAATTTAATAAAAAGCCTGCATCTGCAGCCCAATTGCTTATCGTCTCTTCTTCTTACATCTAAAATAACAATCTATTTGTATTTAGAGAAATTAATGTACCTAAATTATTATTTGCAGCAAGTAAGAAAGGCTGACCCCATCACCATGCAGGATACATAGCCAAGGAGAGAGATATAGATCATTTGCAGCAAAAATGACAAAATCGTAACATAGGTATTTTACGGTATGAAACCTTCCAATATTATTTGATAATTTTCTGTTAGACTATGTAAATATACATCAGCTATACAATTTTATAACAATTCTTTCTCTATGCCCTTTTGAACAGATAGTGTGTCTTCATACCAAATCTATCCTGAAACCAGGCAAAAATTAAGAACAACAAAGTTTAAAGATATCATGGGATATGCGGTATAAACGAAATTCATAAATGCTTAGGTACAAAGGTCTGTACAGAGTGCATACTGTCTTCCAACATACATTCCTTAATACATATGATCGCCTGGCCTGGTACTGATGTCAAATGGAGTGCTCTTAATAAATAATAAAAAGTGTCGTGATCTTTAATATATTATGTCAATAGTCGTGAAGATCAGAACTTCACACTTTTTCCTCTAGCTTTCATTCTCATCTGCCGTGTGCCGAGTATTGTGTGCGATAAGGAACTTCGTTTAAACACAGATTACATAATACTTTACTAGTGCAGATACCTCATCCCATACAAAGAAATTGGATAGCGCTAATTTACGCTATACTTCGGGCTTGTTTTGTTTACCTGTATAGATAATAGATGTCGTTGATCCGTAAACTTTCAAATTATTTAACTAGAGTAAAATTCTTATAGCATTTAACTAAAGAAATATCAATAACTTTAAAAGTCTTTTAACCCTGATAAACAATTCATAAAAAATAAAAGCGCCATCTGTGAAGAATATTCACTACAAACCATGGATGACAAATAAAACTACAAATTATCTGGTAACTGATTTTTCAATAGTAGTTTCTCGCTTAGAATACTTTTTAACCATAACATAGCTTTTTGGGATCTACTAAATATATTTTGTAAATTTTATACAAACTTATATATAACAAATCGATACCTGCAACGCCATCATTTAACACTTATTTGAATTTACTTTTGTTTTTTGATTATTCGTGATAAGACCCCATGGTTCCAACAAACAAAATACAAAGTAATTTCACACCATAAAATTATGTGTCAGACAAAAACTAGGAATTAACTAACTCAGTTTTAGTGGTGTTCTCTTGTTAAACATTTCTATTAATAGTTTAGTTAGTCTCTAGCGTTAGTTTAACTTGAAAAGTGCAAGTACAAGGTTTTTTGGATAGCTCAACCGTTATTATTATCAATCGATTAAGAAATTTTGCAACACCTTACATGCTGTATTATTTACAAAACCATTTTAACGATTTTATAAAACTAGAGTCAGAAGTCGAAAAAATTGTTTAAAATAATAGTTAAAAATATCTTTTTTTAGTAGTTACATGCTTAAGTATAAAAATTGTAGGTAATGACTATTAAGTTATGAACTAACACTACATAAGTGTCCCAAAAGCACGGCTTGATTTATCGTAAGATAACATTCAAGTTAACTTTGAAATAAAAATTTGGTAAGTTACGTATTATTAAGATCTGCTTATTGAAATTTTATTATATTTATTAATAGATTACTTTTTTTATACCTAATAATTGTACAATATAATAATATTTTATTTAATATTTATATCTACAAAATCATTTAATATTACGTAATAATTCTTAGTACTGTCATACTTAGTATTATTTAAATTAGTTTACATTTATGATTTATGTTTAGGGATTTTATCAATTATTCTTTTTTAATTTTATAGTTTATAGAATACAATAATAAGCATTTTGTTGAAATCAATGCCCTCTAGACACATTTTTAAATAAATTAAAATCCAAAACAAAATGAGGACACAGTGCCATCTATTGTCCGATAATAGATATTATATTAATAGAATGGCCAAGCATCTTTTTGATACGTCACTCCGCAGTTCCACTTCCATGTCCTAAATTAGCGGCGCGCCTAATCAATAGCAAGTTCATAATAAAGGCGACGCAGAGGGCGACACTTCTAGTCAATTTCAAAACTACAAACAAAATTTACCATAAAAATATTCATATTATTTGATAAAAAATATTGTTTTTCTATATTTATACCAAAATCAATATATTTATTTAGTTTTGAGAAGTATTATATTTAAATGTCAATTATATGACACTCTATTGACTTATAAGCAGGCGTCGGTCCAACGCACGACAATAAACCTATACACCGCCATCTTACGTTTATGTTGACAACTGCAAGTGAATTTGTTGCTGTAATTTGTGATGTAGGCAAGATATTGAAATCATAGTGCTTGTACTCTAATTGGTAAGTTGTTCATGAAATAAACACTGAAATTGTTTAGCGCAAAATTCGAATAAAATTCAGAACAAGTATTAAAGTATACATAAAAGTTTCATTTCTACTTTGTCAAAATGCACAGCAACAAAAAATCACAGTAACAATCGATTTTAAGTATTTTAAACGTAATAAAGGGCCCTATACTGCAAATATTATATATATTCATTTAAATTATCAATATTTTATTATTTCAGCACAGCGTGTAGTCCAGAAATGAGTTAAAATTAAATACGAACAATGTCTGAAGTAAAGCAAGTGAAAGTGGACAACTGGGGAATTTATTTTCTCCAGAGACTGAAACATTTCTTCAACCGAACGGATTATTGTGATCTGACTCTTCAGTTTCAAGATAATGCCCAATTAAAAGTTCATAGACTCGTTCTTAATGCCTGCACGGAATATTTTGAGTTACTGGAGCGAACATGCGAAATGTACGAGGATTGTTTGGTTATGCCGGACGACTTACAAGCAGATGTTGTGGTTCCAATTATAAATTTTATGTACACAGGACAGCTAGAATTTAAGATGGATTTACTAGAAAAGTTGTATCAAACTTCATTAATTATGAATATGCCAGTGCTCACTAAGTTACTTGCTTCACACCGCAGTCTTGTGCATCAACAACCAAGAACAGCAGCCAATAATTATTATGGTAAAAGATATGTGAAACAATCTAAAGCTACAACTCCTACATCTAGCAATTCTACCAACAAACGTACCTTCTCTAGTGCATTTAGTATTATAGATACACCGAAAAGTAAAAAACCTAGCACAATGAATAAAATTGAATCATCATCAAATTCTAAGAATAGCTCTCAAGATTCAGGAGCATCACAAATACAATTTCCTGTATTTTATGATAAGAATAATCAATTAACTAAAGGAGCCCGCCCAACTAGATATGAATTACCTGAAGAATTGGAGGAAGATAATATTTTTGACAACTCCTTCACCAGCATTTCTTATACTTCAAAGCCTTTGATGGTTCATCCTGATACAACAAAACAATATAGGTCAAAACGAATAAATTTGTTCGAAGAAGGGTCAAGTACAAGCAGATTTATGCATAATTCATCCAACAATCATATAGTTGAATGCAAGAAGATCACTGTTAATAGTAATATATTTTTAGAGGAATCATCTGACATGGTATCTGATGAAAATGAATTTTTCCAGCAATCCCCACGTACTAAAGAAGAGATTAAAGATTCAAACCAACTCTTTGACCAAATTATAGAAAATGATGTTTCGAACATAACTATTGAGACGAAAAATAAACAAAGTGGCAACTTAGATCATGCAAAAATAATAAGTGAAGTGCTTAAAAAATATCCACATTTGGTAAAAAGTAATAAGCAAATAAAGTTAAAAATTTTGAACACTGCTGCTAACAAAAATAAAAAGCCTCGTCCTAATACTTCAAACAATGAAGAAAAAGAAAAGATTAAAAATGAAACTCGGGACTTCACATATGAGACTGATGTGATTGATTCTAAAGAAGCTGCTCGCCTTATAGCTTTGGGTGCCGAGAATATTAAGGGTCCATGGATCTGTCTCATTTGTGGTACCCCAGGTAAAGCCTTACACTTTACTAAATACTACAATTTCCGCAAACATCTTGTAGAAGTGCATAATGAGAAACCAGTCCCAAATATCTGTGAATATTGTGGTTTAAAATCACAAAAGAGAAATTATTTAGTACATCATCAATTAACTAAACATGGAGTTGAACCTCCAACCCATTACAATTTCCCTAAATGTAATTACTGTGACTATATTGCCCTAAATGAAGCATTGCTGGTAAAACATAAAATAACCCACACAGATATAAGCAGCTATAAACGAAATATTTGTAATGCCGCATTTGCTGCATCATTAATGGATAGTGTGCAAAAATCAAACAAACACATTAGCTATGAGAAAAAGAATAACTGGGTATGTATGTATTGTCTTAGAGTTTTTCTACGTCAAAACAACTTATATGCGCATCTAAAAACTAATCACAAAGAAGCTGCTAAGAATGATGGTCTTATATATGATTCTGAAGAAGAAAATCCAGAAGAGGAAGAAAAAGTATTTAAATCTAAATCAAATGATATTACAGATTTTATTAAAGTGGAAGTACCTGTGAATTATGACTATGAAGATGTACAATATCAGCTTGAAAGGAGACCAGATGGTAATATCCATGTTGTATCTAAAAAGCCACGGGTGGTGATGCCTGTATCTAAACATAAAATATTAAATTCTGGTTTTATTACTGAACAACAGACTTTACCTTCATTAGCTAAACCACAACAAAAAACAAAAAGTTTAAATACACCCACTAAGAGAAATGAAGTCATACAAGAAATATGCTTATCACCAAGTAGTAATGTTAACCAAGAGGAAATTGTGGTAATTGATAACAATGAGTACATTGTCCGTGATTACCAACTGTTCCCAAAGTCCTCAAACACAGAAAATAAAGAAGAAACCATAGGAACAATCTTGCCGACCACATCAATGGAATTCCATAATATTCACAATCAAACTCCTGACACTAAAATGTTTATTAAAAAATCAACTAACCTTAATCAACCCTTACAGATAGTTGTTTCCAATGAAGAAGAATACAAAACATTAATGAATTCTAATCAATCTGTTATATTCGATGACAGAGATTCAGGCAAAACTTTGACAGTATTAGCAACTGCTGACAATAGTACTATGGAAGCTAATACTATTGATTTAAATAATACTCAATCCAATGAGATGATGATAATTCCAGATGACTTCTCCATTAATGTTTCTGAGACAGTTTCAGCTGATAACTCTAATATAGTGGTTGTATACAGTCACCCAGTACAAGATCCAAATAAACAGTACCAACTTATAGCTACTAGAGAAGTTGGAGTGGAATTTGTGCAATCATCTCAGATATTGACCCAATCCTTTGAAACGGCAACAACATGCTCTCCAGTTGCGACTACACAAACAACTGGAGAATCCTGGCCAAGTAATATACAGGCAACTCTCAGCAAACTACCTATAACATCTGCAGCAGATTTACAAACTATGACAGTAGCTGAATCAGTGACAGTTCCATGTGAAACTGTTTCAAGTAATTTAAATGAATATCCTGATGTTACATTAAGATCAAATGACCCTGTACCGATGGATACTGATATAATTGAATCGCAAGAACAAAATCAACCCGATGAAGCCAATATTATAAGTAATATTGAACAGAGCACTGAATCATCTTGTGAACCAAAAGCTGATATCGCACTTGATCAACAATTGATTGAGGATAATAATATTCACCAACTGCCAATTAGTGAACCTGATGTTCAAGCATTATCTGTAGATAATGTTCAAACTACAGTTATAACTGAGTTAATTAGTACACCTGCAGTGGAAGAGCAACCATCAATTTCACACCATTCTGACTTAGACATGGTCAATGAAAATCTTCAAGATATAACAAATAATAATCCTGAAACAGTCAATAATGTAGTTGTCCCAGAACTAGAAATTCAGCAGACTGCTGGCATGGATAATATAGAACCTGTTATAGAAAATGTAGAAAATACAAATATAGATCCTTCAAACTCAGAAATATGTCCAGAAGACACAGATACGCTACTAACAAGTTCAGATGACCAAATTGTGCCTCAAGAGATACCCAATGTTGCAGATGTAGTCAATGAAATTCAAAACATTGACGACCAAACACATGAACAAATTACTGAAGAAATGGAAGTAGCCGAAACTATAGAAAATATAGCAAGAGACGTTGGTGTTGATCCAAATTCATTTAATAAAGAAATTCAATCAGATGTGCCTCAAATCCTTTCTGATACTGAAACTATAAATAATGATAACATTACTTTAAAAAAAGTAACAAATGAACAGATACAATCTCTGACATCTGAATGGTCTGAGGATGAAAGTGAAATAGCTGAAACTACGCCTAATGGTGTAAATGTGAATACTGAACTTAGAAATGTAGATATGGCTGAAACTGTGTTTAATGATGAAAATGTGAATTCTGAAATTAGAAATGAAGTCATTGAAAACTCAATGGAAGTTGAGGAATCTATTGAAAATATTCAACAGGAAGTAGAAAGACATGCATCTGGAGAAATCATAGCCGACACAGAAAATGTTAATTCTTTACCAGATGTAAATGTAACTATTACCGTTGAGGAACCAGGTAATGAAGAACCAATTATCGAAACACCAATAATTCCTAATCCTAAAATTTCGTCTCTCCTCCATGATTGGGATGACAATGATTCACAGGAAGAAGATTCTACAGTTACTGACAATAAAATTGAAGAGTTAACTCCAGTCATTCAAAATAATGATGTTGAAACTGTTACAGAAAGTGAGGATAAAAAAGATTTGAGCAATAATGATAAAATTAAAAGCTTAGTAAGTGACTGGGACGAGGACGATGAGGAAAACAAGGACTGACTTATTGAAAATTTTTATTTTAAATACATTATAAATAATCACCGTACAACTTTATATCTGATAGAATATCTACATATAAACAAGTATGCACTTAGGAAATATATCCTATACTTTTTTTTTATATATGTTATTATATTTATTATTAATTGCTAAACAAATAATTGCTTTCTGTTTAAAATCTTTTAACTTAATATAAATTACATACACTTATTGTAACGTGTTTTATAATAGAAGTGCTTTGTACAATTGTAGTCATGTGTTTGGCTGTATCATTAGTAGCATTTTTACTCAAAATCATCTATATATCTAACATGATTACCACTTGCCTTACGGTGAAGGAAAACATCGTGAGGAAACCTGCATGTCTGAGAGAACTAGCAAGTTTTCGAAAGACATGTGAAGTCCGCCAATCTGCACTTGGCCAGCGTGGTGGACTATGGCCTGATTCCCCTCGTATTGAAGGGAGGCCCGTGCCCAGCAGTGGGACGTTAATACATCTATATATCTATATGAAAGTGATCAGTGTGTATGAATATAGTATTTAAATGTGTAGTATAGTGTGGTTAGTGTCTTTTCATTGCTCGATTGTAAATTTTTAAATTATTGTTGAAATTTTCATCTTTAAATCATTAGAGATGGTGCAGGCTTCCCTTATATTAGTGATTATTAGATGCTAAGGAGAAGAATATCACATTATATAAGATTAACTTTATTTACAGTCTAAGCATGTTACATTAGGAGAGAAAGAATTTATTTTCGATTCAATGTTGCAGTCTCATTTATAAAGGTAATGTAAATAAATTAAATCAAATACGAATGAAATCACAAAAAACAATATACTTTTTCAATCGGACCATGTCACTTGCAATAAATTAAGTTATTAAATATGTAATGTATGGTAAAAAATAAAAAAAAATATAGTTCAAGAAGACTTTTATTAAATCAAAACCTGAAAAATAATTCTTAGATACTTTTTTCACATTATAAATAAAAAAAAATTGCATTACTTTTAATGAGTAATATTTATAGGCCATAAAATTTCTGTGCACATGAAAACAACATTATGTACAAAAATACTTTTATTAGTGTATTTTTATTAACTACTAGCCAATTAATAGAAATTATAATTTTAGGTGTATATATCACTTTCTATAAAGTTATTTGTTAAAGAATCACAAATACTTTCAGTATTTACACATTAAATGCTATTATAATCTTGAAGATTGCTAATTTTTGTAAGAAAATAATAGATTTTGATAAAAATTACATCTTGCACATTTATAAAATATAATAATAGTTAATACAATAAAACTAAGTTTTTAATAGCATAGTGGAATTTCCAATGCTTATTACACTGGTTAGTGATTTTGTTAAACAAAATCGAGTTGGTTTTTTAAACACTACCATTTAGTACCTACCCGCATGTTCAATCACCCTCAGTTTCCGTTAAACATCGAAATTAATTACGCGAACTTTGTTTACCGAATTTTAAATTTCATGAATTTGAAACTGTTTTTCTTTTGGTTGTTGTTTCTATGCATCAGATGCCCAGGCCCCAGAGTGTGTAAATCATTTTGAAAACTTTTGCTATATATGCGGTCAACGCCGTAGTTTGACATGTTTTCCAAAGATTGTTAGTAATTTTCTTGGAAACCACGGGCCGGAAAACTATGAGTTTAGCAGCAAATTCTTAACGGCTTACATTAATTTTACATTTTTTCTCTGCAATTTGATGGCCCTTAGTACATGGTGAGGGGTTCCATCAGGAAATATCCAACGTGGATAAACGGTAGCAAGGCAAAAAGAGTACTATTGTTGGACACTCGCACCTAAATGTAAAATATATATATTTTTTTTTTTATTAGATATAATTTTTAATTTATATATACATACCATATTTTTTTTTAAATTAGCTACTGTTTCAAAAAAACTGAGGGTGAAAGTTTTTTTTAAAATGCAGATTAGTTACAGACTAGTTGTAAGCATGAAATAACCCATTCAATTTCATTTAACTTTCATTAAGGTTATTTTTGTCTATTAGTGTTATCACAGTTCAAATAATTTACATAGAAAAAAGAAATAGATACAATAATAATACAGGGTCAAGGGAAAAGTTGTTCATAGTTAGATATGGAAAATGAGTCCTTAAAATGATATTTTCTATAATAAACCTAAAAAGAATTAGAAAATAAAGTTATAAGTGTGCATATGAGCAACAATCTAAATTTGAGTAATAGTTATATTTTATTAATAATTAATATAGTATTTAAGAACAGCTAGAGAGGTGTTTCATTGAACCAATTCATTCTAATTTGTTTATTACACAGATTTATAGAATTACTAGCTTTTGTTTTATCAATTTATGCAATCTACACAGAATATTTGACCTAAGAATATGCTATTAAATTTAAGGGTTATATGAGTAAATTCTTTAAACAATCATATGTACATAATAAATTACACTATTTACACTTTAAATAAAGCAAGCTTTTTAATATTTTAATCATTAGATATAGAAACTAAAACATATTTAACCATATATGCAAGAAAAACGAAACCAACCAACACAAAAAGGTTTGTCAAAATATAATACATATTAGACTGTTGTTCGGTCATTACTTCACTCTCACTACTATTATTAGTATTGTCAGATTGAAGGATGGCTTCCTGCCTCTCCTTTAGTAATTTTTCTATTTCTTCCACATATTCAGGGAATAGTTCACAAAACATCTTGTTTTTAAGATTAATTTCAAGAGATTCTGCTGCTAAGCATCGTTTTTGATAGTCAGATGTGACAATGGAGCCCAATGTAGGGGTTTTCTCTAACATGAAACTTAGCAAACCAGTTAAAATTGTAGAAATGGACCATGCAGGATTCCATGTGTCAGGATGAAAATCGGTAATACTAAGGCACAATTTTGTATTTGTCTTAAATCGTCCGTTTGGCGTAATCATATAAATCGATGGAGGCTTGAAAGGAAATTCTCTTGGAAATATTATTTTACCATGATAATATCCACCTTCGTAAGGACTCTTCTCGGGGCCTTTTACAACGTAGTGCCATTCCAGTATGTTCGAAGGAACGGGTTCTGCAGTAACATAGGGTACAGGATCATTTTTCAATCGAAGATAATCCTGTTTTAGTCTACTGGTAGCTCCTGTAACTTTAGGTTTTGCCATTGTTTGTGGAACAGGGAAACATGTAAAGATATAAAAAAACCCAAACACTGTCTTCGTTTCAAAATATATACGTAAAAGTTGCTGTTACGCTAGATGCTTTCGACAGTTATTCTATTAACTATATGAAATTGTATAATTTCCGTCACAAATCGAAGTAATCCGAATGAATATATAGAATACGTCACTGTACAATGTACATCTGCACAAAGTTACAAATCATATGTCAAATTCATTATTGATAGAGTTGCCATCATGATGGAGCTAGAAATTAGAATAGAGGTGGACTGAGCGGTAAAAAATCTCAAATTATATAATAATCTATACATAATATAATAAAATCGTAACTAAGAGGAAACTGTACATTAAATAGTTTTTGGAAAATCTTATTGAAATAGACATTATTATCGATGCAGAGGCCGAATCTATAGTTTTTAGAATTTCTGTCTGTCTGTTACCGCATCACAGAAAAACCACTGGAGGAATTTTGATGAAATTAACTATCAGGATGAGTACCTATGGCAATATTTATCATATTTTCGTTTACACATAAAATAACTATCTACTTAAGTTTTAACGTTTAATATAGATTTCTCAAAGATATTTTCATAAATAAATTAATAAAATAAAAAGTATTCTATATGTTGACCCAGATAACCAGCTATCATCATAATAATTCATCAAAATCCCTCCAGTGGTTTTTCCGTGATACGGTCACAGACAGACAGAATATTAAATGTATAGGTTCGGCTTAGTTACAATTTTATTATGTGTATAGAAGTAATTCTGCAGTTTGCGGATTTAAATGTATAAATGTAACAAAATATGACCTGCTTACACCTGGCTGCGAAGAGGTTGCGGCCAAGTGCGCAACGGCAGCTATCACTTTTCAAGTTTCTCTACGTATATTTCTGTAAAGTGGAGAGTCATTTTAATAACAAGTGCATCGTTTTTGTTCCAAAAAGTCAATTATTATTTATATATTTAATTAAACATACTAGCGGGCATATTTTAATAGGCACCCCGGTCAAAATATATTGTCCAGCTTTTTATCCATATTCTATATAGATAAATAAAATTGGAGTGTCTGTTTGTAATATTAAAATAACCGCTTTTTACTAAATGCATATGTACACACGGTACATATACCAAAACAACATTTATTACAATTTTTGTCTGTCTGTCTGTTTGTTCCGGCTAATCTCCGAAATGGCTGAACCGATTTCGATAGGACTTTCACTGGCAGATAGCTGCTGTTATACGGAGTAATTTAGGCTACTTTTATTTTAGAAAAAGAATCAGGGTTCCGCGAAAAGAATTAAAACCCATGATATTGTGAACAAAATCCGCGTACGGCGTACGCACCCGAGCGAAGCGAAGATAAATCGCTATATAATTTAAATGAATATGTTAGGAGTAGCAAGCTACTATTTATGTATAAACATAGCTAACCTTGAAAACGTACCTAGGGACGAACGCGAACGAAGCGAGCGTGAGTCGCTAGTTATTGTATATAAAAAAATGATTTTGATTAAATACGCTATGAATGTAGCAATCTTGCAGCCGAGAGAATATCTCCTATGGATTTTGACCCCGCAATTGCGCAAATAAAAAGCAAACGTCACGCGGTGTTCCCAGGCGGTCACCCATCCAAGTACTGACCGCGCCCGACGTTGCTTAACTTCGGTGATCGGACGAGAACCGGTGTGTTCAACGTGGTATGGACGTTGGCGATTATAATAAACAAAATCTTAATGACTCTAATCGCTGGCTTAATATTTTATTTTTATTGTATAAATATTTTGAGACATCTAAGTGTCTTCTAATAATTCTCTATTATTCATACTTTTCTTAAGATAAGACAAAAAAGTAAAAATTGACAATAAAAGTACTACAGACTATAAAATATTTATTTTATTAATCAATATTTATATTTTGTCATGATTGTTATGAAGTATATATTTTCTATCAAGACCCACAATTGATTAGCATATTTCTTATTTCCTGGTTGAGTTGTTTAATTGTGTCTTCATCCGGACTCTCTTGTTGAATCAAATTGTCCCTCTGTGATATTAACTCTGTTAGCTTATCGTTGGACGGATTCTTCATATTGCTGAAAATTTAAATATTTTTATGCATACTATTATTATAAAGTTTGTGAGACTGGATGGATGGATATTTGTTACTCAATTACACCAGAATGGCTGAACATATCTGGAAGAAATATGGCACAAATTTTGCAAATATCACAGTTGCCGTAGATTAGATTTGTTTTTGTTTTTCCCTAGGGACGAACCCGAAGCGAAGTGAGGGTGAGTCGCTAGTCAGTGATAAAAATAAGAAATACTTACACTAAATCATTGTATAAATCCATTTCTTCAGGACCTGAAAAGGTATCAATCAGTCAATTCAAATAATCTTAAAAAAAAATGTTTTAAATCTCTTTTACTTCTATAATATCTCTAAATATAATAAAATTCTGAGTCGAATCTTTACATTAAATATTATATGAAAAATCTTTTTGAAATAGTAATTATTATCGATACGGATGCCGAATCTATAGTTTTTCGATTTTTTGTCTGTTTATCTGTTTATCTGTCTGTGAACGCATCACGAGAAAACCACTGGAGGGATTGATGAAATTTGGTATGATGATAGCTGGTTATCCGGGTCAACAATAGGATACTTTTGACTTCGGGAAAATATCTCATCTCTAAGAATTTTTTACTAAACGTTAAAACGTAAGTAGGGACGAACCCGAGCGGAGAGAGGGTGAGTCGGTGTCATATATACATTACAATAAATAGATATTCAAGAAGACAGTTACTAGTAGTTATTCTAATACGTACTTATTATTGAGTGTGTGTCGAGAACTGGCGGAGTCTTTGTTAGGATGTCTACATAAAAATCATCTTTTAGCTTGTTTATATCTACGAGACTTTCGTTATTACTCTCTTCTTCGTCTTCTATTGGATCCAAACTAAAAATAATAAAAAATAGGAATCTGTTACTAAAAATACGTGAACAAAGATATATTATTTTTTCTGTTTGTTTGTAATACTTGTATATATCCAATTATATTATTTTTTTCAAACAAACAAACTCTGCCTTTTTAACCGACTTCCAAAAAAAGGAGGTTCTCATTATAATATTAGTATACATAACAATACATTACAATGCGTACAAATAACCTTCCTATATGGTCTATGGAAAAATTCAACATTTACAACTTAACTGTTCCTAAACAATTACGTACGCTGTACATTAAGGACAATCTACTAATACGTACAGCTGTTATATTATCTAAGGACGACTTATTAGAAAAGATATAAGATATTAGGGTGTGCGGGGGGAGACGCTAGTGAGGCGCACCCTACTGTCACATTTACTTTTATATGGCAGTCGGGAAACAGTTATAGTGTTGACGAGTATAGCTATATCTAGCCACAAGATGGCACTATAGCGCTAAAATATCGGCACCGTTCGTCATGAAAATTTGTATTAATGACAACTCTTATAGTGTCATGTGTAAAATTAATAGGCGATTGCCTACTAGTTGGATATTTTATACTTGATATTCGATAGTGTATAAATGATACGAGAGACAGCGAAGGAAAATTTTAAAATGTCTTTATATCTAAAAGAGAGAAAGAGATATATAGAGACCTCCACCACCCGCGTGCGCTGGCGACGCATGCAATAAATGAGAATAGAAAGAAATAACGCGCGCATGTTTTTATGTGTAAGAAACATTTAGAAAGAGTTTCTATCCACGAGCGCTGGAGGCGTATGTATTGCCACAGTGTACAAAAAAAAACAGTGAGTTGTCGCCTTTGATATTTGATTAAAAGCCGACACCGCGTGGCGTACTCCGTAGCACGTAGGGTTGTCACAGTTTTTTTTATAATTTAATTAAAAATTAATATAATTATTTAGTCATTTTATGAAAAACTTCAATATTCGATATATAATATATTTATTAACAAATTCAAATAGAGTTATAAAATGTTTTATATAATATAATGTAAGTCACAGTCCATGTAGTATGAACCATTTTAATTGCTTACAAATTAAAACAAACGCGTTGGCATTTAAAGTCGTGTCCCTAGCTACTAATTGGGGCGGCAGCAGCGTATGCAGCTCGGGCTCGCCTACCCGCGTCTCACCTCTCACACCCCGCACGATTGCCCTGTCTAGACGGCTACGTCGGATGACTGTGTTGATTTATAGACTGTGGTATTGCTATGACTCATGAGAGACAGAGAAAAAGCATGTTTGTATGTGTGAAGGAAGAGAAAGAGATAGAGAGACCTCTCAAGCTGCGTGCGCTGGCGGCGCAGTCGCGCGAGGGCGCCGGCGCGCGCCGCACACCGCGCGCGGTGCAGCTCGCGCACGGCGCGCGCCCACTGCTCCTTGAAGAACGCCTTGGACTGTGTCGCGCCGTCGAGCTTCTCTTCTAGGCTGCGCTATGGGTTGTATAGGACATATTTATTTACTAGCGATTGACCCTTATTCCGCTCGGGTTCATCCATACTTACATTTTAACGTTTAATATAGAATTTTCAGAGATAAGATATTTGCCCGCAGTAAAAAGTATCCTACATTTTGACCTGGATAATCAGCTATCATCATACCATCAAAATCCCTCCAGTGAGTTTTTCATGATGCCGTCACAGACAGACAGACAAACAAAAATTCTAAAAATTATAGATTCGGCCTCTGTATGGATAATGATGACTATTTTAATAAGATTTTCCAAAAAATACTTAATGTACAGATTCGATTCAGTTGGAATTTTATTTATTAGATATGCCAAAAATACATTGTAATTATAAATATGTTATAGTTATACAAGGTAAATTAATAGACACGACTGGTACAAATACCAATTACAGACATACATAACTTATTCCTAAATTCTTCGGTTAAGTAAAAAAAACAGTGATGAGAATCACAATTGAAAGAATATCTAGAAACACATATTATGTATAACGCATGAAAAAGGTCGAAAAAATAGTTTTATCAAAAATGTAAAGTAAAGTAAAGTTTAAATTTTTTTCATTACAATTTTATTTATCACTAGCGACAACTACAAATTTATTCCACGGGAAACATAATTTTTCCATGATGATATATAGCCTATAGCCTTCCTCAATAAACGGGCTATCTATTGCAAACAATTATTTTTAAATCGGATTAGTAGTTTCTGAGATTAGCGCGTTCAAACAAACAAACAAACAAAAACTCTGCCTCTTTATAACATTAGTATAGATATATTTTAAAAAACTTGAAAAAGAAGAAGTTTATATTTTGCATAATATTTTCTTAAATTTATTTTGATTTTTGGTTTCCGACGTTTCGAATGCTTTACAGCAATCATGATGGATGGATAAAAACATAGTTTTATTTATAGTTTGACTTAATTTTTCGTTGATGTCCATATCTAACGCAATAAAGTTGTCAATATTTATATTTTTTTATTGTTTTTCATACATTGAGGTAATAATCCGTTTGATTTGTTTATTTAATTTTGTCTTGTTAAAAATTTGCGTAATTATTTTTTTTACCACACATTTGAAAACCCAATCTTACCAATTCCTGTATAAGGCTGGCCGTTTGATCTTTAGTAAGACCCGAGTATTTGTTTTCGGCGTCTTTCTCAAAGTTTTTCATGTTATTCTGAAAAAGTATTTTACATTAAAAAACGATACTAAAGATGCTGTTAACTGGCTAAAGCTTTTAGAGCTAGCAGATGACATTACATTAATTTTTATATGTATATATATATTTGCTACACTTTCACGTTGAATCGGCCACAGATAGACTGTGTATTCAATAAGACTCTTCAATATGAAGGGGATCGAGCTGTAGTCCACCGTACGCTGGCCAAGTGCGGTTTGGCGGAATTCACATGTCTTTCGAAAAATTACCTCAGACATACAGGTTTACTCACGATGTTTTACTTCACCGAAAGGCAAGTGGTAATCATATTGGAAATAATTCGCACATGAAAATATAAGAAGTATGAGACCCGGGATTTGAACCCGCTTTACTCGGTTTCCCAAGGAAACCTTTACCTTAGGAGATAGACAAAATACGCTATCGCAGATTTTTTTGTATGGTTTTTTTAAGACCTACAATTTTCTAGTACATTGTTTTGATCTTTAAAGACTAAAGGTTTAGGCAGCCTTAGTCATGTAATTGTATAAAACAGTTTTTTTTTAACAAAACACCGTCTGTCATTTGTTTTCCAAAATATTTACAAATTATATACACAAACGTTATCAAAATCCGTTGCGTGGTTTAGAAGAAGTAAAAAGGAGAAACAGACAGACGCAAGTAGCGACTTTGTTTCATACTAGATAGATATAAAACGTACCTAAAGACGCACCCGAGTTAAACGTGGTTAATTTTATAAGCTTTTTGTGTGTATACATATTAATTAAAATGTATAACTAACTATAGTCAATCATTCGATTATCAAGAGAAATATTATGTCATTAAAAAATCACATAAAAGCTAGGTTAAGCAAATTATTATATTAAACTATTTAAAATTAACTAACAAAACTAACCTTAAGTACGTCGTTCTGTTTTTCCAATAACAATATTTTCTGTTGCAATTCCTCAATGGTCATGTCCTTCATTTTCAAACGGTGGTTCATATCGTCTTCCATTTTCTGTGACGCTTCTCTTAGCTCTTGGTATTTTGCTGTGTAATGAGTTTCTAAAGCTTTCTTTGCTTCCAATAACTGTTGGAAATATAAATAAATATTTTATGACATATTAACACACAGCACCGTCTAGTTCCATGGTAAGCTACGAGGCTTGTGTTATGGATACCAGATAGTCGATACACGACACATATATAACTTTAAATACATACATATTATAAATATAAACACCCATGACTGGAATACAAACATTCGTGCTCATCACACAAATGAATGCCCCCCGCGGGACTCGCACCTGCGACCGCTGGCACAGCAAGTAGCGTCACTATAAACTGAGCTAAACGTTTCGTGGAAATATTGTTATTATTATGGCGTATAGATCTGTTTTACATATATATGTATACATATACATATATACACGTTTAAAGAAATATTAAATAGAAATGATGGTGGTAGTTGGTACTCCATTATTAGTACTTAAAGTTTAGCAGTTGTATGTAAATTTGAATGTTTGAACTTTGATTCAAAATGCAATTTCACTGAAAAGAGCCGACGAAAAACACCAAATTTTAAATTATTACATTATTGTATTGTACAGATTGTGATGGCTCTCCTCAGTGAGCATGAATAAAAATAAGTTATCAAATATAATATACTAATTCTTCAAAATATTACTATTCGTCTAAACTGGGTAAATTCTTAAAAAAAAACGAGTAATGAATAAATAAACATAATTAATGTGTTACACGACATTTTGTGCCATAACTTCTTTGTTGCATTTTCTGGGGCTTTCAGTAGGTATAGGATCATTTTATACGTACTAATTGCCAACGTCCATACCACGTTGAACACACCGGTTCTCGTCCGATCACCGAAGTTAAGCAACGTCGGGCGCGGTCAGTACTTGGATGGGTGACCGCCTGGGAACACCGCGTGACGTTGGCTTTTTGTTACTCATTTTATTTGTTTGTTGCTTTCAATGAAGCTACCAGTACTCTCTAAGCGCACGATCGTTTGATGTATCCTGTCGCCAACGTCCATACCACGTTGAACACACCGGTTCTCGTCCGATCACCGAAGTTAAGCAACGTCGGGCGCGGTCAGTACTTGGATGGGTGACCGCCTGGGAACACCGCGTGACGTTGGCTTTTTGTTACTCATTTTATTTGTTTGTTGCTTTCAATGAAGCTACCAGTACTCTCTAAGCGCACGATCGTTTGATGTATCCTGTCGCCAACGTCCATACCACGTTGAACACACCGGTTCTCGTCCGATCACCGAAGTTAAGCAACGTCGGGCGCGGTCAGTACTTGGATGGGTGACCGCCTGGGAACACCGCGTGACGTTGGCTTTTTGTTACTCATTTTATTTGTTTGTTGCTTTCAATGAAGCTACCAGTACTCTCTAAGCGCACGATCGTTTGATGTATCCTGTCGCCAACGTCCATACCACGTTGAACACACCGGTTCTCGTCCGATCACCGAAGTTAAGCAACGTCGGGCGCGGTCAGTACTTGGATGGGTGACCGCCTGGGAACACCGCGTGACGTTGGCTTTTTGTTACTCATTTTATTTGTTTGTTGCTTTCAATGAAGCTACCAGTACTCTCTAAGCGCACGATCGTTTGATGTATCCTGTCGCCAACGTCCATACCACGTTGAACACACCGGTTCTCGTCCGATCACCGAAGTTAAGCAACGTCGGGCGCGGTCAGTACTTGGATGGGTGACCGCCTGGGAACACCGCGTGACGTTGGCTTTTTGTTACTCATTTTATTTGTTTGTTGCTTTCAATGAAGCTACCAGTACTCTCTAAGCGCACGATCGTTTGATGTATCCTGTCGCCAACGTCCATACCACGTTGAACACACCGGTTCTCGTCCGATCACCGAAGTTAAGCAACGTCGGGCGCGGTCAGTACTTGGATGGGTGACCGCCTGGGAACACCGCGTGACGTTGGCTTTTTGTTACTCATTTTATTTGTTTGTTGCTTTCAATGAAGCTACCAGTACTCTCTAAGCGCACGATCGTTTGATGTATCCTGTCGCCAACGTCCATACCACGTTGAACACACCGGTTCTCGTCCGATCACCGAAGTTAAGCAACGTCGGGCGCGGTCAGTACTTGGATGGGTGACCGCCTGGGAACACCGCGTGACGTTGGCTTTTTGTTACTCATTTTATTTGTTTGTTGCTTTCAATGAAGCTACCAGTACTCTCTAAGCGCACGATCGTTTGATGTATCCTGTCGCCAACGTCCATACCACGTTGAACACACCGGTTCTCGTCCGATCACCGAAGTTAAGCAACGTCGGGCGCGGTCAGTACTTGGATGGGTGACCGCCTGGGAACACCGCGTGACGTTGGCTTTTTGTTACTCATTTTATTTGTTTGTTGCTTTCAATGAAGCTACCAGTACTCTCTAAGCGCACGATCGTTTGATGTATCCTGTCGCCAACGTCCATACCACGTTGAACACACCGGTTCTCGTCCGATCACCGAAGTTAAGCAACGTCGGACGCGGTCAGTACTTGGATGGGTGACCGCCTGGGAACACCGCGTGACGTTGGCTTTTTGTTACTCATTTTATTTGTTTGTTGCTTTCAATGAAGCTACCAGTACTCTCTAAGCGCACGATCGTTTGATGTATCCTGTCGCCAACGTCCATACCACGTTGAACACACCGGTTCTCGTCCGATCACCGAAGTTAAGCAACGTCGGGCGCGATATATATATATATATATATATATATATATATACAGTGTAAACTCCATGTAACGTCACTCGATTTAACGACAAACTCTCTAATGCGTCGAAATAAATTGGCTTTGGTTGGTTTAGCTTATCTTCCATACAATGATACACTCTACATAGCATTACATCCACTCTCAATAACAACAACAATTGAGTAATAAAAAGTACCTTTTAAGTTGCTGAAATTAGTAAAAAGCGCAGCTGTGTACGTTTTTTTGTTGCTTTATTATCCTAGCCTGCAATAAACTCGACTGTCGGCATCACGCATACCGAACTTTCTAAGAAATTCGTTCTTTTGTTTACAAATTGGGATTGCTTGCACGTGTAAACTGATCTTGCTTGACCATGATTAATAAGTAGGGGATCATGGATTGTCTATACGTTATCATATTCTTAGTTGCTCACAAACTTTCAAACTGTAAACATGGCTAGTAAAAGAAAATCACTGTGTATTGACGAAAAAGTTTTACTGATACGCGCAATAGAAACGGGAGAGAAGATTAGTGATGTTGGCAAACGCTTTGGATTTAGTCGTTCTACCGTGTCCACAATATGGAAAAATAAAGAAAAAATTCTCCAAGCTGAGGGCGAGGGGAAATCTTCCAAAAAATTTAAGAAACCTAAATACGAAGATTTGGAGCTAAGAAGATTTTGGAGGAAATTATAATGAAGATGCCTCAATATCGCAAGATATGAATAAAATAAGTAAATGAAACAGAAAAAATAAACAATTAATGTGTAGTATAGTATTAGTAATGACAGTTTTGATGTTTTTTTTAAGACATTGAGGGAAGTGTTAAATATATCGATTGAAATACTGCACCTGTTGTAAATTTGATAATAGATGATAATATATCGTACCTTCTTTTCCCTCTCAGTATTCCTATATCCCCTAAGTCTGAAGTCATCAGTAGCTCTGCTTAAGTCCGCCGCCAGAGTGCGACACTGCTCTATGCCCTTGCTCAGTTTACTTTCTAATTCATTCCGCCGCTTAAACCATTCGTCAGCTAAAAGATCCAGATGATACTCTTCTTTACGTTTTAGCTGGAATTGTATTAAAATAACTGATTACTGATATATAGTTATAAAAATAATCTATAGTTTTTTAATTTCAAATAAATCCTTATATATATTATATATACAAAAGTTTGGATGTTTGTTAATCACGCCAGAACGGCTGAAGGGATTTGTATGTAAGTTGGCACAGAGATAGATTATATTGTAATGTATGTTTACTTTTTGTTTTTTTTTTTCACAGAGCAAGGGATCCACGATCATTCCATACTAACCGCTAATAATAAATATATAATAATAAATCATTAATGCTATGCCGCCATTTTTAGTAACTAAGACACAAGTATATAATACCTGTAACTTAAACAATTCTTGCTGTCTCTCTTTCCAGTCTTCCAGTTCTTCTACATATTTCTGCATAATAACATTACGCTCGTCTGCTGATATTGATTTTTTCTCATCATCTAAACATAAAAATATTTGATTTTAGTTAATAAAAATCTCACACTAAAAAAATTATGTAGAATAAGTGTTATAGAACTAAATATGGAGTTTAATAACAAATTATAATAGGAAATTAAATCTTTTCAAATACTATGTAGGTATTTCATTCTAAAAATTCAATTGTTTTAAACCCAATACACTCTTAATTTATAATTATACTAGCGACTCACCCTCGTTTCGCTCAGGTTTGTCCCTAGGTACGTTTTAACGGTTAGCATGGAATTAATGGGCTTATATATTATGAATATATAACCTATAACCGTCCTCAATAAACGGCTATCTAATGCAAAAAGAATTTTTCAAATCGGATTAGTAGTTCCAGATATTAGTGCATTCCAAACAAACAAACAAACTCTGCCTCTTTATAATATTAGTATAGATTTATTCAAATCATTAAAAAAACAATCAAACTAGAATACCGTCGTAAATAATACTCAGCCATAAAGTTTATATTGGCAATAAAAAAAATGTAAAATATTTTAATGGTCAATATAATATAATAATGAATACATAAATCAGTACAATACCTAACAAATAAATTATTTACCTTTATTATTTAGTATTCCTGTGTCACTCTTGCTACTTTCCAACCTTTCGGGTTCTCTAAAAATATGACGTTCAAATTTATTAAAAAAATAATAAGTCATACTAGGAGTAACATATTCAATAACAAAAAAAATATTTTTATCTACTTTATAGAAGTCTAGAAACACAAGGTTAAATTTTACAATACAAGGTAAAATTTTGAATATTTATTTAAAAAAAAAAGATGAAAACAAACAAAAAGCCAACGTCACGCGGTGTTCCCAGGCGGTCACCCATCCAAGTACTGACCGCGCCCGACGTTGCTTAACTTCGGTGATCGGACGAGAACCGGTGTGTTCAACGTGGTATGGACGTTGGCGACAGGATACATCAAACGATCGTGCGCTTAGAGAGTACTGGTAGCTTCATTGAAAGCAACAAACAAATAAAATGAGTAACAAAAAGCCAACGTCACGCGGTGTTCCCAGGCGGTCACCCATCCAAGTACTGACCGCGCCCGACGTTGCTTAACTTCGGTGATCGGACGAGAACCGGTGTGTTCAACGTGGTATGGACGTTGGCGACAGGATACATCAAACGATCGTGCGCTTAGAGAGTACTGGTAGCTTCATTGAAAGCAACAAACAAATAAAATGAGTAACAAAAAGCCAACGTCACGCGGTGTTCCCAGGCGGTCACCCATCCAAGTACTGACCGCGCCCGACGTTGCTTAACTTCGGTGATCGGACGAGAACCGGTGTGTTCAACGTGGTATGGACGTTGGCGACAGGATACATCAAACGATCGTGCGCTTAGAGAGTACTGGTAGCTTCATTGAAAGCAACAAACAAATAAAATGAGTAACAAAAAGCCAACGTCACGCGGTGTTCCCAGGCGGTCACCCATCCAAGTACTGACCGCGCCCGACGTTGCTTAACTTCGGTGATCGGACGAGAACCGGTGTGTTCAACGTGGTATGGACGTTGGCGACAGGATACATCAAACGATCGTGCGCTTAGAGAGTACTGGTAGCTTCATTGAAAGCAACAAACAAATAAAATGAGTAACAAAAAGCCAACGTCACGCGGTGTTCCCAGGCGGTCACCCATCCAAGTACTGACCGCGCCCGACGTTGCTTAACTTCGGTGATCGGACGAGAACCGGTGTGTTCAACGTGGTATGGACGTTGGCAACAGGATACATCAAACGATCGTGCGCTTAGAGAGTACTGGTAGCTTCATTGAAAGCAACAAACAAATAAAATGAGTAACAAAAAGCCAACGTCACGCGGTGTTCCCAGGCGGTCACCCATCCAAGTACTGACCGCGCCCGACGTTACTTAACTTCGGTGATCGGACGAGAACCGGTGTGTTCAACGTGGTATGGACGTTGGCGACAGGATACATCAAACGATCGTGCGCTTAGAGAGTACTGGTAGCTTCATTGAAAGCAACAAACAAATAAAATGAGTAACAAAAAGCCAACGTCACGCGGTGTTCCCAGGCGGTCACCCATCCAAGTACTGACCGCGCCCGACGTTGCTTAACTTCGGTGATCGGACGAGAACCGGTGTGTTCAACGTGGTATGGACGTTGGCGACAGGATACATCAAACGATCGTGCGCTTAGAGAGTACTGGTAGCTTCATTGAAAGCAACAAACAAATAAAATGAGTAACAAAAAGCCAACGTCACGCGGTGTTCCCAGGCGGTCACCCATCCAAGTACTGACCGCGCCCGACGTTGCTTAACTTCGGTGATCGGACGAGAACCGGTGTGTTCAACGTGGTATGGACGTTGGCGACAGGATACATCAAACGATCGTGCGCTTAGAGAGTACTGGTAGCTTCATTGAAAGCAACAAACAAATAAAATGAGTAACAAAAAGCCAACGTCACGCGGTGTTCCCAGGCGGTCACCCATCCAAGTACTGACCGCGCCCGACGTTGCTTAACTTCGGTGATCGGACGAGAACCGGTGTGTTCAACGTGGTATGGACGTTGGCGACAGGATACATCAAACGATCGTGCGCTTAGAGAGTACTGGTAGCTTCATTGAAAGCAACAAACAAATAAAATGAGTAACAAAAAGCCAACGTCACGCGGTGTTCCCAGGCGGTCACCCATCCAAGTACTGACCGCGCCCGACGTTGCTTAACTTCGGTGATCGGACGAGAACCGGTGTGTTCAACGTGGTATGGACGTTGGCGACAGGATACATCAAACGATCGTGCGCTTAGAGAGTACTGGTAGCTTCATTGAAAGCAACAAACAAATAAAATGAGTAACAAAAAGCCAACGTCACGCGGTGTTCCCAGGCGGTCACCCATCCAAGTACTGACCGCGCCCGACGTTGCTTAACTTCGGTGATCGGACGAGAACCGGTGTGTTCAACGTGGTATGGACGTTGGCGACAGGATACATCAAACGATCGTGCGCTTAGAGAGTACTGGTAGCTTCATTGAAAGCAACAAACAAATAAAATGAGTAACAAAAAGCCAACGTCACGCGGTGTTCCCAGGCGGTCACCCATCCAAGTACTGACCGCGCCCGACGTTGCTTAACTTCGGTGATCGGACGAGAACCGGTGTGTTCAACGTGGTATGGACGTTGGCGACAGGATACATCAAACGATCGTGCGCTTAGAGAGTACTGGTAGCTTCATTGAAAGCAACAAACAAATAAAATGAGTAACAAAAAGCCAACGTCACGCGGTGTTCCCAGGCGGTCACCCATCCAAGTACTGACCGCGCCCGACGTTGCTTAACTTCGGTGATCGGACGAGAACCGGTGTGTTCAACGTGGTATGGACGTTGGCGACAGGATACATCAAACGATCGTGCGCTTAGAGAGTACTGGTAGCTTCATTGAAAGCAACAAACAAATAAAATGAGTAACAAAAAGCCAACGTCACGCGGTGTTCCCAGGCGGTCACCCATCCAAGTACTGACCGCGCCCGACGTTGCTTAACTTCGGTGATCGGACGAGAACCGGTGTGTTCAACGTGGTATGGACGTTGGCGACAGGATACATCAAACGATCGTGCGCTTAGAGAGTACTGGTAGCTTCATTGAAAGCAACAAACAAATAAAATGAGTAACAAAAAGCCAACGTCACGCGGTGTTCCCAGGCGGTCACCCATCCAAGTACTGACCGCGCCCGACGTTGCTTAACTTCGGTGATCGGACGAGAACCGGTGTGTTCAACGTGGTATGGACGTTGGCAACATAGAATAAAAATAATAGTCTTATTCGCCCACAAACACTTATCTAGTTACTATTAAAACATAAAAATAAATATACAAGCCTTTCAACAACTAGTTCACAAACATTATCAACATTTTCCTTATTAACATGTTCACATTGTATCTGAGCGTCGCTTGTGTGTTGTTTAGCGAGTAATTTCTCTTGACTCAGTGTGAATGAATCACACATTCTCCTTATAAGTTGTGCTAATTCGTTGGTTTGTAGCAGAGCGTCACCAGATGCATTTGTGTATCTGAAATATTATATTTATTAATAGTAACACTAAATGGCCCATTACACATTGTTAAAAAATTAAAACTAAAATTCATTACCTATTGAATTATAGCATACCTACTCAGGACAATAAGAACAAAACATATATGTATGTACAATATACATACACAAATAGATAAAATATTATATGTATACATACATTAGTAATTATATCTAAAAATACACCAAACATTAGTATTAAAGATATCAAATAGCCCATAACTTTTAGAGACAATTTCACAATGTCACATTAATGATTTTTTTTTTATTTACACCAAAATAGAATAATAGAGATTACAATATTAAATAAAATATTAAAGAAATCCTTAGAAAAATGTGTAAAAATTTAAATTCAGTTTTGAAATATGTCCAAATACAATGGATTAGACAATTTTCTATACATACCTATTTGTATTACCCGGAGCAATGCTAGTATACGCCACACCGCCTATATCTCGATCTAAGTTAGTACAACTACCACTCTTAAAATCCAATCTTTCGTTGTCTACAACATCATCTTTCCTATCACTTTCCAGTTGAGTCGCACTTCTAGCTGTCAAAAGTACTGGTTTCTGAAATACAACATCATACTTTAATAAAAGAAAGGCATACATATAATTATTTTCAAACTTAAAAGGTACACCAACTAAAAATCATTTAAAAACAATTGTTTCCTTAGGGTAGGACTTTTTTCTATTTAATGGAATGATTATTTTTTAACAATATTTCCTTTACTGTATTGGCAAGTGTTAATAATATTAGAAATGATTCGCACATAAATATAAGAAGTGAAAGTAAGTTTTGCACATACATCACTAGGTCTCAAATAAGAGTGTGTTACATAGGTTGTGCTATAACGTGTTTTCCTGAGGGATTCAATAATCTTCTGCGGTAAAAAGTAAAAAGCCAATATTATTCTCCAACCCTTCAACTATCTCCACATAAAAAATTACGCCAATCCATTACTTTGTTTCGACGTGAAAGAAGAATAGACAGACAGCCAGACAAACAAATAAACAAACAAACACACTTTCACATTTATAATATTATAGTATGGAATTATGGATTATGAGAACTCCATGCCAATTTCCAAAATATTTAGTATTAAACATATAAGAATCCAGCAATAAATTAAAATTACCTGTACATTATTTTTCACACCAATATATTTCAAACTCAATTCAACATCCATATAACATCTTCTATTATCAGTAGCCTTATTATGGAACGGCAGCATGTAACACCGCTCTTGTATTGTTAGTGCTTTATCATTATTGCAAAAATTATTTATAAAATGGTTTATATCATCTGTTGGAATAAGTTTACAGAGATCAAGGCTGCATACACCTGGAAATATGTGTTTATTGCCTATTTAAGTTATTTAAATTATATATACTTTCATTACATAATGTAAATTAAATCTGCCTCTGTGCTTTGGGTTGTTTTCAGAAGCTACGGTACAGATTTTCATGTTATGGTTTTCAACACACTTATAAAGGCACATGCACACTAACCGGCGTCACTATCACCCACACATATAAAGGCGCATGCACACTAACTGGAGTCACTAACGATCACACATATAAATGTGCATGCACACTAACCAGCATCAGTGTCACACACACGCAGCGTGGCCACGAGACGCGGGCACTCCGCAAAGTAGCGCACCAGCTCGCGCAGACTCGTGCGCAGGCGCAGCGACGTGCGCTGGTTCATGTGTGTGCTGCCCGCTGTCATGTTCACTCTGTGGCATAGCAACAACATGTAGGTGTGGCCGTTGCAACAATATGAAAAAAGTATTATTTTATACTATTTTAGATGAAAACGTAATATACCGAATGCTTAATTAAAGGATTTCTTAATGTGAAATAAAAATATTACACATAATTGTTCCTACATAGACATAAGATTACTCTGTGGAATGGCAACAAGATATAGGTTTGAATTGCTTTGTATAATAGCAACTATTAACTACATATAAGTAAAGGATTCTTCATGGATTATGGACTGAACACATCAGTAACTAATATGAAATATGTACTAGAATTTAAAAATAAGAATAAACTAATAACACTAAGCCAAACAAAGCCACAACTATTATAATTTAACCATACAAACCCCTTTAACCAATACAATAAATGAAAACCTTTTGGTCATGTAAAAGGTAGTTTAATTTGGTAATACAATATTTTCTGGTATGAGGTTATTTAGTACCAGTAAGCTTTATAGATAGTTTTTACCTGTCAGTCATAATAGTGTGAGTAAACACAGAATATGTCACACAGCAATTTCCTTCCTTGTTTCCATCTGGTGGTAGCAACTGTAAAATATTAATTTTTATTATACTTATCAAAAAATAACTTACTTTATTATATATAATACTAATAAGTTATATGTATACTTAAATACATAACAAAATATGGTGTAATAATAATTGATTATCTACTGACATTTAAGTTAAATTACTAAAGGCTCATTAAAATCAAATTTTCGTAATTTTATAATTTTACAGTAACAATATAAAGTTAATTGTTTTGCACTATGTATACACAGATGGCGCTGTATGCATTTCTCGAGTTTGTTCATTCTAGTTCTAATAATACTTGTATATTGTAATTTTCTTATAAGCCATACACAAGATAAATTCTATAGTAATTCCATTTAATTGTCATTAATTATTGCTTACATAATTTATTAATTATAACATTTTGAAAAATTAAGCCTACCTATTATAAATGTACCTTCACATAACAAAAAATAAACTAACCAAGTCTAAATTTTCGACAGCGCCTATAACTAAAGCCAGTACAAACAAATAGTTTCCATCACCAATCTGTATGTGACCTTCATCACATATCAGCTTTGGTTGGAGATCTGGTGAAGATACCGTCTTCTTACTTTCTGATATATAGTCATCTGAAAGAAAGAGAAATTGCACCAATGTTACAAAATGATACTAGAAAAAAACTATATTAAAAAAAACCAATTATGTAGTTAAACAGAGACAGTCTACTACCAACACTAATTATAGTCTATTGTCCAAATCTATCCAGCCATATTAGAGTGAAGAAGTAGCAAATAAACATTATAATAGTATTCCAATAACTATTAAAGAATTACAAACTTACTTAGTGTCAGTAGCATCGATCTACTGTTTGTAGATGTAGGTACAGTTTTATTGGAATGAGTTGATGGGAATGCCACTTCGTTGCTGTGAAATATTCTTAATTCATTTCTCTGTAACATGAAACATTTTTACAATTAAATTATTATCCCTTTTATATAATTTTTTGTGGCAATGTATCAATAACAAAATAATGATCATTTATATTGCATCATCATAAAAGTTTATACCATTAGTCAATCACCAAAGCACTTATAAAAAAAAAATCATCAATTATTATCAAACTAGCGACTCACACTCGCTTCGGGTTCATGCCTAGACAAAAACAAATCTATCCCACGGGAACCATACATTTTTCCGGGATAACATATACCCTATAGCCTTCCTCAGTTAAAGGGCTATCTAAAGCAAAAATAATTTTTCAAATCGGATTAGTACTTCCTGAGATTAGCGTGTTCAACCAAACAAACAAACAAACAAACTCTTCAGCTTTATAATATTAGTATAGATTAAGACAATTTGAAATTCTTAAAGACAATTTTGTTTTAATATTAGTGGGTAATTAAAATGTTTCACACTTACAGGTGTTGGTGTACTGACTCTATCTTCTATAGAAAGGCTTAATAGTATTTGGGGATGACAACATTTGCCCTCTGATTTTACTCCAAGTAGTTTGTGCCATGATTGCTTTATCTGAAATTAGAAAATCAATATAAAGTATTACGATTTTCATGATAACTCATAACTGATATATTAAAGACAAAGATATTATTACTCACATCAACTATTTTATTGGACGGACAAGGTTGAGCTCCAAGTAAGCTTAATAATAAATAACCTATCTTGTCTTTTCGCCCCTGAGTTCCAGTTGTATAAACTTCTATTTTTACTGGTACATTTTGCACACGTAGGCTTTGAAAACAAATAATATTGTAATAACTTTTTTAAAATCATTGCATACTTTGTTTTAATTTAAATGACTTAAATAAAAATATTAAAATGTTTGAAAGTCTTACTATAGTAGATATTATAAGAAATAAGATAAATAACAGGATGTAAAGTGCGTACCCTAAATTGGAATAATTAATAATAAAATGTGGCTTTTGGGTCCAACAATACTTCAGTTGGCCGGCCTTCCATTATGGGTGTAACCACTTTAATTTATTGATAAACAAATAACAAGCAAACACTATGTGAATACAAAACCCTTATCAGACATAAACCTAAAGAAAATCCGAATGTACCTTCTAAATCGTCTTTTATCCGCTTCCCAAACAAGTTCAGCATCAAATACTGGTGCATGTGTAGGTACTACAGGATCTGTCTCTAACATATAACCATTTAAAGAACCACTGACTATGAATGGATTCTTGAGAAAGCCAAAACCAAGACCTGGAGGACAAAAAATATTAACAATATATTTAGAATATTTTACAATAAATTTACAGGTAATAAGAACTCATATTGCCTTCTTTAATATTAAGGACTACTTGGATCGTAGGTCCACGTAATTCATCCATGAATAATTTTTTTTTAAATTTCTTAAAATCTTAAAACAGTTTTTATAAACAACGTAAACAAAAGTTTCGAATTTCAAAATATTTGGCAGAATTGACGTTTGATATATTTATAGGAAAACGTTAAAATTGCCATATACAAAAAATAGTACATAATTTATTATATTTTTTTATTCCCTTGTTATAACTATTTTATTCATTTTTAGTATTATCTTTACATACTCATAATAAATTAAAATTTATTATAAAATAATAGTAATTTATAAATAAAAACTTCACAGAAAAAATCCGTCTAAGAAATAAATACTTGATAATATATTTTGTAATGTTGCAGAATATATATGTTATTATAAGTCAAACTAATAAAAATCCAAAAGAATTCATTAAGATTGTGATTCTTTTGTAACTTTAATAACGTACTATGTAATTAATTTTAAAATAACACACATTTTATTAATTTCAGGGTAGTCTTAAATTATTAGTTTGGTCCTACCTTTTCCATAGCTACAAATTACAATATCCAAAACGGAAATTGTATTTTAATATTAATTATTAAATGATATCAAATATTTATAAGAATAGAACTATAAGTATAAAATTATTTTATTAATTAAAATTCGCATTAAAATGTGATTATAAATTGTTTATAAAGATTTTACCAGTTTTTACAATTTAATGGAATATCAACAATAATAAATGTTGTCATTAATATATTGAGAATAATTAAGAAGATATATTGAGAATAAAATTAATATCGAACTGCTTTTATTTGTTTATGAATTTAATATTCAATTGTAAATATATTATATTAATTGGTGCTCGTTAGATTTGAAATTAACAATATAATGAAGAAATTTTTATACGAATATAAAATCCAAAAGAGTTGGTCAGTAAGAGAAACGTCAAACGATAAACGGTAAACAAACAAATTATATATTTTCTAATTTTAACAACAGTTTTAAACTACCCTATCTTTATAGTTTATAGTAAAATAAATTTCAATGTCGGGTTCGTTCTCACTATGAGGTTCACTCATTAACTGGCGCAGTAAAGTGTAGACAGTAGACTAGAACTGTGGAGTGACGCGCGAGGTTCAACCGGCGTGGATGAAGTGGATCACCGGAGCGCGACGAAAAGTAATTTGTACAAAAAACTAAATTCAACTGCGTTCATTGCGATTGCCGTACTGCTCGTGATGTTTTGTCTGACCGCACAATATATCGGTGGTCATTGTTGTTAGACGTTTTTTGTTACGATCGAATCTAAATCGCCGGTAATGTTCCGCGTGCTTCTCGTGTCGCCGGATTTTCTATTTTAAAAGTACTTTTATTAGTGTCGTTTCTTAGATGACTATGTGCAATTAAGTAATTTATAAAAAAAGTGGCTTCAACGCAAGAAATGGGAGTTTTTAAGTGGTTACGCCGGTATGTACCTACCTACCTACCTACCGTATTTATCCTATTTCAATAATATAAAATTACATTTAAATTATTATCTTATAGCGATTGAGCTTTTTTATGATATAAATAACTTAAAATATTTGTATTGTTAAATGAACAGAGTTTACAGAAATAAAATTAATCAGTAGGTATTCGCAAAAACTTCGTACTTTATCTTTTACATACTTTAAAATATTGTTGCTGTTTGTAATCATCGTAAATGATCATAATATAGTGAAAATAATAATATCTTGACTTTTAAGAATATATATAATAGAAAGTATTTATTTAATAAAGAAAGGTTAGATAGGTAGTTCTGCTACATAAGAGATTAAAGTTAAATTATAAACCAAAACCATTCTAGTCTCAATATAAAGTTTCCTTGTGTGTGTGTGTGTGTGTGTTTTTTTTCGATCGCTATGTACTTTTCTAATATAAGATAATATAAAAAAAAATAACAATGTGTGATATTTTGTTTATTCGTTTGAGTTCATTGCACCACTATAACTGTGATATAATTTACGCTAAGAAAACGACAGTGATAACGAAGTTAAAAAGTAAAAACTAAATTTAACTATAAAAGTGATTTTTTTGTGCGATTTGGGTTTTTTAATAATTACACAAACAATTATAAGTATGCAACGAATTTAAAACTGCTTATTTAAATTTATTCATTTAAAAAATACTTTCCTAAATGTAATACAATTTTGGAACTAACCTAGATTCGATAATATACTTGAATCATAATAAGAAAGCAGCCAGATTTAGAATATAGAAAATTCTCACGACAGACAGTTACTAGATACGATACGTACATATTTCTCAAACGTAAAGATTATTTGTGTTAGGTAAATCAAATTGCTCTCACGACCGATAATGTATTTCCTTTGCAGTTTGCGTAATAGAATAAATTATGTAAAATAGCAACGAGCCAGCGGTCCTCCCTAAACTTAAGCTAAAACTTTATCACATATCCCGTATCTCCTTTTTTTCCGCCATGAAAGGTAGTCACTATCGACCGAACCCTTTAACTATAGTGAAAGTCCAGTCAAAATCGATTAAGCCATTCTTACTCTATCCTTTATATAACGAAAACTTTCTTTTTTGGGATAAAAAATACCTACCCTATATATTTATACCCTATATATACCCTATATATGCTTCTCGTTTAAATCTTGGCAGTGAAAGTCGCGGCAATTTTTTTTAAATCGGATAAAACTTTTTAAAATAAAGCACTTATATACATCTAAATTTAAATCGTAAGTTTTGATTTAAAATACTATTACAATTCACGTATTGTAGCTGTACTTGAAGTAGGTAAAAGCCCATTTAAATGAGAACTAGGTAGATATCTCCGATCAACATCCTTTTTCCATCGTCACGTTTACATCCTATGAGTCACGAATCACGAATCTAAAATCCTAAAGCTTTATATATTATCTCAGCTAACACTATGATAGGCAAAAACTTTTAATGGCCAACTGGTAACATTGAAACGCATTCACGACAAAGTCATTTGATTAATACATTCATTTTTTTCGTTTTTTCATTTATTTAGTATTTTGATAGTTGCGTGATAAATTGATATCGATTAAATAGAGCTATTAATTATAATTTATCACAAGTTTATTTTTCGAATTCTAAAGTTAAAACATCGTTCTTCATTTCTTCAAGTTTAGTTAACGTCTTTACTTAGTCAAAATGTTTCTTCTTAACTTTTAGGTTTTATATCATTTACTTAATCTATACTAATACTAGCGACTCACGCTCGCTTCGCTCGCGTTCGTCCCTAGGTACGTTTTCACGGTTAGCTATGTTTAGGTATACATAAATAGTAGCTTGCTACTCCTAAGATATTCTTTTAAATTATATAATATATATAACGATTTACCCTCGTTTTGCTCGGGTGCGTAGGCCGTACGCCGATTTTGTTCATAATTTCAGGGTTTTAATTTTTTTTGCGGAACCCTGATTCTTTTTGTAAAATAAAAGTAGCCTAAGTTACTTCCTATAACATCAGCTATCTGCCAGTGAAAGTCCCATCAAAATCGCTCCAGCCGTTCCGGAGATTAGCCGGAACAAACAGACAGACAGACAAAAATTGTAAAAAATGTTGTTTTGCTATATGTACCGTGTATACATCCATATGCATTTAGTAAAAAGCGGTTATTTTAATATTACAAACAGACACTCCAATTTTATTTATCTGTATAGATTATAATGAGACAGTGTTTGTTTGTTTGTTTGTTTGTTTGTTTGTTTGTTTGTTGGAGCGAAGCAGTAATCATAAATGTCAACAAATCGGGCAGACTTCCATACAATTTTGTAAAACTATATAATATGTACATTTATAAATACAAAGGAACGAACCCGGGTGAAGCGAGGGTGAGTGGCTATTTAAGATAAAACCAAAGATTTTTTTGTAAGTTGAACGCGGGTGAAGCCGCGGGTTCTGCTAGTAGCGATATAATTTGTTTTCTTAAAAAAATTATAAAGTCAAAAAACTTAGAACAAGCTTATTGCTTTAAATACAACTCATTCTACATTTTCTTCCTTTGTTCCATAATCCTTTTAGAATAGTATTAGTAAATATATTTTTTCATTACTTATACATATGGAGAAAGTCATCTGCCTTAAAAAAATTTGAACAAGATGAGCTCATAACTTTTGTACCTACTAACGAATCAAACATCGGTAATTCATTCATATATTATGTGACAAATATTATATTGCAGTTGCCAGTTAGCTTATAAATCGTTTACCCTATCTGGTACGTAGTCACCCTTGTTTTTATGGATTCCAGTCGAATTCTTCAATAATATATTTGTATAGGCAGTGGTAGCTCAGTGGTAATGCGCTCGTTTGCTTGGGAAATCGAGTAAAGCGGGTTCAAATTCCGGGTCTCGCGCCTCTGATATTTTCATGTGCGAATATTTTCCAAAATGATAACCACTTGTCTTACGGTGAAGGAAAACATTATGAGTATACCTGCATGTCTGAGAGAACTTAGCAAGTTCGAATGATATCTTGGCCAGCGTGGTGGACTAGCCTGATCTGATCCCTCTTGTATTGAAGAGAGTCCCAAGCCCAGCTGTGGGATTTTAAAAAGGGCTGAATATAATATATTTTAATACTATGTTAAACCCACACTTTGATATGCTATTTCTAAAAAAAATGTAGTTACGGTTAATTTATTATTTCTTAAATTTTTTATTTTTATCACCATATTAACCATTATATTTTAGCACCAGGTGAATATAATGAATTGTTATTATGTTATTTTGACAATATCCTAAAGTATTACATAACGGCTATAAAGGAGCTATTTTTAATTTATTTTATATGCTAAGTTTCTTAAAGGCAGTATTCCTTCAACAAATAAACGACAAATGTACGATTTAATTCATAAATAAGTAATCGGCTTTTGTAGGTAATCCATGCACGGAGTGTGAAACAGGAAGCTCGTTGCCTAATTTCGATATTTGTATACATACTTTAAATTTCTAGAATAGTTAAGATTTAGTCGATTGGTATATGTAGGAAATTGTTAACATGTATATAATATACATAACGTAATATCCATATTATGTCTAAACTATGAATAGAATGACGACTATTCCTGTATTTAATCTACCGTGTTTGTTTGTATAGACATGTGCAGTATTGTTATGAGGTCTCCACCTAAAGTTTAACAATCATTTGCTAAACCTTTTCATTAAATTTATCTAAAGCGGTCACATTCCAGTCATTGTGAACAGAAAAAAAAACAGTTTGAATGATCATATTGATCATTGAAGCCAAATCGGTGGTCGTGGTTTTAATTTAGTGCTTTTAACCATTACCTGAAATTAAAAAGGGTTTGTGCAATTTTGTCATCATTACGAGTAAAGAAACCTAAGTAAGTGCATCGATTAGTATCCACATCAAACATTATAGGTACAATAAATTTTTATTATTGCGAAATTTCTTTTCAAATTTTTCTCTTTCATAATTTTATTTCTTTAGTAGTGATGCCCTAAAAACAATGTTAATCGTGTAATATGACCGCAAAATGTTAAAGATAGATACATTATTATTTTTTTACATTTATTAAATACTGAAACAATCGCTTTTAAATATCGTCGTAAAACGCATTTTGCTTAGCTTTGGTAGGGGATTGTCCTTAAGTACCTAACGGACACGAAGACACTCGAAGCGGCAGCGACAGGCCCTTCCGAGGCGGCACGAGTGGGGAAGCAGCTGCTGCCGCTGCAGCCCCACCTCGTGTTCGCAGCCTTATTTTTTTCTGTACCAAATTTTTTTAGGCCAATTTTGCCGCCCTAAGCTTCAGCTTTTTCAGCTTCTACGGTAAATCCGGCACTATTTGTTTGTCCTTTTTTAACGTCGTAATAAAGTGACGGGTTGGCGTGATTTTTTTATTGTGTGGAAATAGTTGGAGGGCTGGAGAGTGACATAGGCTAGTTTTTGCCCCGGGAGAGTATCTCATTTCCACTAGAAAACTCGTTATAATACAATCCACAACAACTCATCTTACCTATGTATATCATACTAACCGTTAAATAAATTTATACGTGGACTTGTAAAGTTTCTGGTCAATACGACAATTAAAAGATGACTTGGCCAGATTTGTTAAGTTACCCAAAATATTATGGTATATTTTTCTCGAAGAGGTTGGCTCTATATCAAAGTAAAATTGTGAAACCACCGGAATTTACCTTAATAGAATTTCTTAAACTAACGAAATCGGTTAAGCTGGCCATGTAAAAACGGTGAACATTCATGAAAAAATATAATGTCAAACAAATATCTCCTTTTCTAAAGTCGATCAAAAACGCTAGGTTCCATTAATTCAATCTTTAAAAGTTCCGCGTCCTCGACTCGAACGTGTATTTTATTACTACGTATACTTTATTACTACGTATACTTTATTAATTAAATTCAATTTCATTTCCTTATAATGTAATCATAGATTAAAAACCATTCAATTGTAACTAATATAATTTTTCAACCATTTATATATCTCAATTAAAAATGTACCCCTGCAGTACTGTTACTATGTACTATACCACATCTAGTTTATTAAAGCAATTGCCGGTAATTAATTCAATCTCATTACACGTATATTATTCAGCATACTTACACGTGATACAAGATAAATGTTAATTTTTATGTGATTTACATTATATTTTACACTTTACAGTATCCAGTGTCGAGGTATGCGTCAGAGATGAATTTATTGCTGAAGGAAGTAGATCGTACTTTTACTTTAGAAATTCTTTAAAATCTATCTATTCGATTTCATTTAGGTATCGTATTTTGTTTTATTTTGTTGTAAAAGTGGACGGTGAACTAATTTAAAGAACTATCGTCTTTCGTTTATCAATTTTTTATAGTTAAATGCAAAAATAAATGACTTTTTTTTTCTTAAATATTAGTATGCAGTAGTTTTACCAGTAGTTTTTTATTTACTACTAGTAAATAAAAAACTACTGGTCCATATAAAAATGCATGTAGTAGGTAGTCTATTTATGACGTTAAAAAATGAAATCGAAGATAAAAGATCGGTTTTAGTAATGTTCATTTTCCTTAATCTCTCCAGGTTAATTTCTAAGAAATCCGTGCGAATTTCCGAGAATTCAATTGTTATCGTACACGCCGGCGTGTATCTGGCCCTCGAGGGGTTAATTTATAGTTTTGATTGAGACAATGTTTTATTATAGTAGCTATAATATAAATAAAATGTTCATAAAAGATATACGGACTATTTTACAAATAATGTGTTTTAAATATTAGTCGGATTTAACTTTTAATATTAGTTCGACTTTCTGTATTGTAGTTTGTGAGCAATTCCTTCATGCATGTCAATTGTATAACCGTCATAAACCTTAAAATTTTATTGCCTTTAACACTTATCTTCGCAAATAAATTTTAATATATTTATTACAAATTAAAGTATCTTGCTGCGTTGAATTTTATTTGTTCGGGCTAGTCTTAGAAACTACTGTACGGATTCTTATAATGTTTTTACTAATAGTTCGAGGGATTGTTTAGGTTATAGACTATTTATATATATATATGGAAAATAAACTACAAATATAATATATTTGTAAATTAAGTCGTAAAAAATCATCTGTTATGAAAACTTCCGTAATATTATAAAAGCGCAGGCACCTGTGGACCCGAACGTGAGTCACTATAATTAAATTTATGGTCGGAGCCTTAACCAAATGTAATAGAATCACTTTCAAGATAAGGCGACTAGAGCGACAATTTATTGCTTTAAAAAAGGAAATTATGAGGTTTTTTTTAAAGTTCTTATGATTTAATAACAACCTCTGATGATTAATCTCCAGCTTGATTGAAACCTTAGAAAAGGCGCGATATAAAATCATTCAGTGGAGCATTGTTTAAAACAGTATCGAATTTTTTACTTTCACCGAACTATTTACCGATTGTTGCATCGTATTACTCTTATTGGTTTCAAAAATAACGAAAATTGATGGTTAGACAGTTGCTTATTTATGTAAGCTTATCTTCGTGATAGAAAAATTAGGTAGATAGCTATCGGAGATGCTTTCTATTTTAAACATAGATTACATTACATAATATCAAACTTATAATGTATTTTGAACTTATCAGTAAGCTATTTATCTCACCGCTTTCTCTAATCTAATATCTTAATTATATCCACGTTATTGTGATGCGATTTTGAATAACAAAAGCGGCCCAAATATTTCATAAATATTATGTGGGTACTTACGAAACAGAAGTTAATCTCAGTTATCTTTAATCAGCAAATTAAAAGTATTTTAAAACATGCATTTCGATGTAAAGCATAAGCTAAATAACTTATTTTACTGTGGCTAACGACATCCTTACGACAAAGTTAGGCAATGGATATTGTGGAACAGAACGTAACAAAAATTTTAATTAACATTTTGCTTCAAGATTTTGCATCAAGATTATTATCATTTTACTTACAATACTACTTAAACAATAATATACTATATTTGGATAAGATAACAGGGTTTTAACTACGCTTAGTATACTTAGTATTTTTATTATATGCAGTTTAACTTGAATCCTATAAATACGTATATCTGCTTCACGCATTAAGTATGCCGCCTTTCCTGTAATTATGGAATGCAAAAGAAAAAAAAATATGTATGTACTGTCTACTCTTTTTGTACAGACGGTGAGAAATTCGCCATTGACTAAATTCGAGAACTATGGATGTTCGGCGACACGTTTGGCTCAGTTTGTAGTGAACCTACTTGCTGTGCCAGCGGTCGCAGGATCGATCCCCGCTGGGGGCATTCATTTGTGTGATGAGCACGAATGTTTGTACTCCAGTCATGGGTGTGTATATTTATAATATGTATGTATTTAAAGTTATATGTGTAGTTTATCAACTGTCTGGTATCCATAACACAGGCCTCGTAGCTTACCATGAACTAGATGGTGCTGTGTCAACATATTTATTTATTTATTTTCGGTCTCGCTTCCACTATTTCGTAACTCGCTTAGTCATGAACTCGATCATAGCTAATCTTCGAACACATAGCGCGTAACTGACTATAATCGGTGCTTTGTAACTTCTGTTGTTTTTTATTTTATTGCTAGTTGGATCGTTCAAAGACACGTAAGATGTAATTTTTATTGTTTTAAAGGTATCGATCGATGCTTTAATCGTTTGGAATAACGATAATGGCTTTGCCTTTCTATTTATTGATACGCGAAGATAAATATGTGCTATTTTTCTCTATAAATGTTACATTTTAAAACAATAAATGTATAATATATGAAGGAAATAATAATAAATAAAAAAACATTAACTTTACGTATATTAATTACCCTTATAAAAGTTATATAAAAACATCAACATCTCTTTTCCGTAGCTTGTAAAAACTATAACCTCATATTATACGTATAATATTATATATTACAGTGTAATAATATTTATAAAAACATAAAAAATAATTAATCTATACATATAATAAAATTCTGAGTCGAATCTGTACATTAAATATTTTTTGGAAAATCTTATTGAAATAGTCATTATTATCGATACAGAGTTCGAATCTATAGTTTTTAGATTTTCTGTCTGTTTGTCTGTTACCGTATCACGGGAAAATTACTGAATATATTTTGATGAAATTTGGTATCATGATAGCTGGTTAGCCGGGTCAACATATAGGATGGTTTTTAGTTTTTACTGCTGAAAAATATCTGTAACTATGGACGAACCCGAACGGAGCGAGGGTGGGTCGCTATTATAAAAATAAATGCACCATTTATGTCAATCGTTCTCTACCGGCACATTGGTAAGTAAAAGTAATGTCGCCGCTTAGTCACATTCACGGTTGAAGTACTATTGTAGTTCAAGCGAGCTAGTTCAGAGTTAATCACCGCTATGCAAGTTAAAGTAACTGAACTATGCCGCAAAAACCAGTTAGTCGCTGCGACCCGTCTTTATCCCACGGTATGTTAATTGTTCAATGATGATTTCGGATTTCATTGTAGTTTTCATATATTTATCATAAAAAGATAGTATCGTTTCTAGTTGCTCAGTGTATTAAATAAAATCTTTTTTTTTTTAAAATAGAATGTTTGAAGTTTGAACACGTACATAATATAAAACTATTTATACATACAAACATACTCAATTTTAGAGAAATATTTCTTCAACTAAATATAAGAGTTAAAATTAAAAATTGATATAATAAACTCTAAATTATATTTATAATATACCATAAGTTATAAGTAATCTTAAATATACTATATGTAATTTCAATTTATTTGCACTACATATGTGTCGGGGGGCTAATCTAATAAAATATGTAGAAAATCAACCAAATGGAAACATAACAAGTGTGATTTAACATTGTCTTTTGAGACTTTCATAAATAATGTGCACACATTATAAGTACGAGTATGTTACTTATTTAGTAACATACTCTAGTACTACTAGTACTTTCAAGTTCGGTAATTCAACTATCAATTTATTCACGATACTTTTTTATGTAGAAAGCGGAATGAAATGTCACATCAATTTAGGTGCTAAGATGGCACAGTTTAAAAAAAACTTAATAATATATAATTCTGTCTTCTTATATGTATTTCCTATTTATAATAATATATCTACATATTTACAGGAATTATAATATAGAATATTAATTCTAACTTTCCGATTCAGTAAATATAAAATTTTATGCAGTTTCATTATGAACCATTATTTTTTATTAAGTGTTACTTTAGTAGTTATAATATTTGAAATGGTAATATTGGCATGCATTCAGCATTCACTAGCTATAAAATTTCGTGTCGTAACTCATCGGTGGCGTCATCTTGTATGTGTATTGTCGATCCGTTCCGCTCAACTCGGCGAGCCGGCGTGCACAAGTATGTCAGGTGCACGCACGCATTACAGTTTAGGAAAACATAATTAAACATGGGAAGTAGATATTTTTGTACAGGTTGAGAAAGAGACTTTCTATGCAATAAAATAACATTACAAAAGTAATAAAGGCTTACGGTGTAGCTACAAATCTTAATTAAAACTAAAGCTGATCCGTCAGATGATCGATGATCTTCGAAGTCATAAAAAATTCATTAGCAAAGGCACTTCTAATTTTTCCCGCATTTTGTAATTTTAGAGAAATTTTTCCATAAAATATTGGAATCTAAAATCAATTTTAAAAACAAAATAAGTCAAATCGACACAGCTGTTCTCGTGAGTGATGTGATCCAAAGCATTTCATTTTTATTATATAGATGTTTTTTTTTGCTGAAATTATTTAATATAGAATGTAACGTAATTATTTGCCTTTAATTCTGTTCTATTTTTAGGGAACGTGTATCTGTTACGACGAGTCATATAAGTCAATCGCCCAGTCTAGAGGAACCCCCTATACAAGTAGGCACAATCCGAACCGAGGAGTATAAACGGGACCTCGCCGAGTTTCAAGCTCGAAGATCTTCAGGTAGCAAAGAACTACAGGGAGCTCCCATTAAGAAGAAATGTGGACGCCACTCTTTACCAGTATCTTGCACAGACTGTACCGGAGACCCCGACAATACGTTTAATTATGAAAAGAAGTCAGCTATTAAATACAAGAAAAAATCACATAAACGAGCACGTAGCGCTCATTCTGAAGAAAAAGGGTACGACGGCGTCCCGAACATACAGTTCCTCTTTCAAAATCAAGTCTTTATGCCGGGTAATATGTTCGGAACATCGTATTCCGAGCCGCGTAGACCAAGTAAAAATACACATAAGTGTTCGCCAGATATACTTGTTCAAAGACAAATAGATTTTAAAGACGACCAAACTCCGTCACCGCCATTTTTCTATAAAAACAATTCATTGCCTTTCGATACTAAGAAGTTCTTAGACGGTGGCAGAAGTGAAGACGATGAGTTAGATGGTTTAAATGCAGCTGGTGATGTCAAAACGTCTAGCCCAAGTACAGAAAGCCAGAAAAATGACAGCTGTGAAGAAAAGTTGTGGGAAGTGATGAGCGAATTAAAACACTTTGACCAGTGGGCTGACGAACAGTTACAGGCTCCGTCCATTAACACAAGCAAATCCGACGATAGTAAAGTAAGTATATATCCCTATATTTTTATTATATAATTAATGAGATACAACTAAAATTATTTAATTGTTCCATTAACATTTCAATTACTTCTTAATTTTTAATTAATTTGGTTAGGAATATCATAGTTATAAAATCTATAAAATTTATGTTTATGTTTGTGTTTAAGTATGACTTTTTGTAACAAATATTGTCTTAGAAATACTTATCATCTCACAATCAGCGTGTATTGGCCATACTTTAATATAAAAGTAAATGCAAATCATACTCCGTAAAAAATATTTTCTTGGCAATTGAAATATTTCTCACACTGTTAAAAATAGGATAGGATTGATTAAAAGAATAATAACATAAGAAAAAATCACAATTAAGTTCTACGTTTATTTGTAGAGCGACACAAGCACATTCGGTTTGCCAATAGCAAGCGCTTGTAACTTGAACGTAACAATTGATAAAAGCAAAGCCTGGAGTCACGGTAAGTGGGGCGTGGTGCCTGTGCAAATCAAGAAGCTGGTTGGAGTCACCATCGAACATGTCAGAAAGAAACAGAACATGGAGATAAATATATTAAGGTAATTATTCATAAAATATATAGTATTATGTAGATTTTGTAGATCCTAGTAGGTATGTTATATAGTATTCAAATTATAATTGTCTGTCTACATTTGCAACGTATTTCCGAGTCTTACTTTTGAAAGTATTATTTTTTTTAATTGTGAATTTTGGGTCTAATGACTTTTTCAAGGTATATTGCCGGCCATTACCAAGTAACACAATTATAAAACAATTATTTTTAAAGTGGTATTAAAATTGTATGTTTTGATTCCTAAAGTTTTTTTAAACAAGTTTGGTCTTAATATTACAAAAAAATAAGCGTAAATAAGCGGTTTTTTTTTTCTGTCAATAACAGTAAGGGTTTTTATATAACAACAAGCAAATTATTATCATAATTATATTTTGTGATGAATATTTCAGAAAATGTCGCCATCCAAACATAATACTACTCATGGGACTATATCCGGACGTGCAGAACAATATTCACATTATTTGTGAAAGATGTATCGATACGTTATTTGGCATACTCCATGTGCAGGTATGAGTAAATAATAGATAGATAACATCTCACATGAGAAGAGTTTTTATCGACACTAAGTAGGTGCTAAATAATATGTACAGCTGAAGAGATTTGCTTGAACACGGTAATCTCTGTTACTGCTAGTCCAATTTGGAAAAATATTGTTGCATTTTATAGCCTATAAAGGTTATCTAACAAGCTACAACCTTGAGGAGAAAATTTTATTACGTATTTAATGTTTATTATAGCACGAATAAAATTCAATTTCACAATCATGTTTAGATTATCCCCAAGGAAAAATCATCTTTATCTATTACAGGTTTAGGCGAGCGCGGAGCTGCTTAGTGAACAAAGTTTCAACTGAAAATGAATGCATCCTCATTTTCTTGCGAAGCGTACACAATATATTGACACATTCCTCCCTTCTATTGCGCCCGCTTATACATTAACGAGTTTTTTTACCCTAATACGAAAATCGAACTCATACCCTATATTAACAAATGAACTAACATTAAAATAAAAATCAAATTTCTTATTCCAGGGTCGAATCCTCAGTGCGCAAACGTCAGTCCACTATGCATTAGATATAGCGAATGCTCTAGTATTTCTCCGAATGCAAGGCTACTTGCACACAGAGTTGTCAAGCATGAGCATCGTTATTACTGCCCAAGATACTGCCAAGTTGGCAGATTTGGGCCCCTGTGTGAAACTCCCTCAGAAGAAAGAGAAGGAGATGAAGCAGTATAATATGTACTCACCGGAACCGCAATACGTTAATATGGCTGGTGCGAATAGATTCTTTATATAATGTTATATATTCTTTATTATTTATATATAAAATAATACGGACATTACTAATAACATATACAAAGGTGTATATATCCCTAGACGAGATTTCATCTACTCAACCCAAGTGTGAAGTAGGAGATAATTTTATGTAGCGGGCCGATTAAAAGTCAGAGGATGTATGAAAATTAATTATATTAACATATATTGGTACATACCTAAACTTTATAAATATAATACACACGTAACATATTAATCTAAATAATAAAATAAATTATATACTAAATAGCCTTTTCAATTCAGCCCTACTTTACTTTCCACTGCTGGGCACAGGTCTCTCTTCAATAAAAACCGTCAGGCCATAGTCCAAAAAGCTGGTCAAGTCTAGTCAAGAACTAGCTCGAAAAGTGTGGATACTGTTTTTGTTTTTAGTTTTCCTCACAAGGGTTATATAATGTAATATTATTTAATAAATATGTCGTGAAAATGCTATGTATTTTAAGAGTATAAAGATAACGAAAAACATTATATACAAAACGCAGTGTAAAGGCAGTGGATGCAATATAGTATATTTGCTAGATATAATAAAACAGGTAGTGGTAGCCCAGTGGTAACGCGCTCGCTTGCTAAACTTAGTGAAACAGGTTCGAAACCTAAGTCTCGCACCTCTGATATTTTCAAGTGCGAATTATTTCCAACATGATTTCCTCTTGTCCTACGGTGAAGGAAAACATCGTGAGGAAACCTGCATGTCTTAGAGAACCTAGTAAATTTTCGAAAGACATGTGTAGTCCGCTAACCCGCAACCGGTCATCGTGGTGGACTATGGTCTGATCCCTCTCGCATTGAAGGGAGGCCCGTGCCCAGCAGTGGGTCTTTAAAAAGGGCTGAATACATACATACGTAATAAAACATTAATATATAAATATTTAAAAATTACTTATTTTTATTTTTCAAATATGCAAGTAAAGTCACATGTGCACTAATACCATCTTACTTATTAGAATTCTTAAAATATGTATATTTTTAAAATCTCTATGGTTATTTTCAGAAACACGCGATGCGACTTCTGAATCAGAACCACTTTTGTCCCAACGCTCCTCCGAGGCCTACCTCAGCAGTAATGCTGTAGCAAAGCATTATAAGGCATACTCCGAATCAGATCACTACAGATGGCAAGCCCCTGAACTGTTTGTCCCAGATGAAGACGGACTAGTGTACTTGTGTTCTAAGAGTGATGTGTATTCCTTGTGTGTTATACTCTGGGAATGTTGCAATGGTTTGTATATTTGATGTGGGTATTTTCTAGATTTTAATTGACAATCTATATTAAGTTGGATAAACTTTTAATTTTATTTGCTGTGTGAATGTATTTTTATGTTATGAAATATCAACATTTTTGCCTGTCTGTCCTTTGAGTGCTTAAAAGTTGAGAAATGGAACCTGTCCGTTTTACAAAATCCTGGAATATTCTCAATAGAAATCATTGTATTTAACCCTTTTTAACATACCACTGCTTGGCACGGGCCTCTCTTCAGTACGAGGGGGATCAGGCCTTAGTCCATCACTCTGACCAAGTGCGGGTTGGCGGACTTCACTTCTTTTGAAAACTTGCTAGGTTCTCTCAGAAATGCAAGTTTCCTCACGATGTTTTCCTTCACCGTTAAGACAAGTTGTAATCATGTTGGAAATGATTCATACATGAAAATGTCAGAGTTGCGAGACCCGAGATTTAAACCCGCTTTACTCGGTTTGCCTAGCGAGCGCGTTACCACTGGTCTATCACTGCCTACATAGAAATTATTATCCCTGATTATATAAAGAGCTCTATCCACTATTCACAACTTCAAACTATACAAATCTGCCAAATTAGAAATCTCTTACGTTTTTTTCTTTTTTATATTAAAATGTTTTGATCTAAATTAACCATCAATTTATCAATTCCAGCAAGTCTTCCATGGAAATCACTGTCCTACATTAAGTTGAAGGAGCTCTACACACTATGGAACACGGGTATCCGTCTCCCGCAAGACGGGACTTACCCGGGGAGTCTCTTGGCAGTGCTGCAGCGCGGCCTCACACTGCAAAGGGACAGCCGCATGGATCTTGCCTCGTTGCAAACCACGCTGTTGGCTGTACAGGTGATATATTGATACATGATAGTTATATTATATTATTTATGTATTGGTATGGTGGCCTATTGGTAACGCATTCGAAACTAGATGGGTTTTAGTAAAAGAAATTACTTCATCACCACCATGTATGTTCCACTTAGTGTTTTTAGAAATTATTATTTAGAAAATATTATTCTAGATAGATAGTATATATATATGTACACTAGATTTCAAATTACGAAAACTATATTCAATTATTTGTTCGCCAACGTCCATACCACGTTGAACACACCGGTTCTCGTCCGATCACCGAAGTTAAGCAACGTCGGGCGCGGTCAGTACTTGGATGGGTGACCGCCTGGGAACACCGCGTGACGTTGGCTTTTTTGTTTGTTTGTAATTACTAAAAAAGTTGTTTTTGTTTGTTTATAGTGGTCTCCTTGTTTTTGTAGAATACGTCTTTTTCATTGTTATCACAACACTACTGAAAAGACAATATTTATATTCAATTTTTATTTATTTTCAGCGAAACCTAGACGAAATCGAATATATAATTATACCGACGCGACTATCTAAAAAGAAATCAAGTTTCAGTACTCAAACCTGGGATACCTCACCCACCGACTCCGAATGCTTAAGCCCTAAAAATATAGAACATAAAGCCATTATACACACTCAAGAAGATCTCACTGAAAGCGAAAAAGACAGCAAAATAGACAGTCCCTTGTATGAAACAATTCGCAAGACACACTTAGTCACATCATATACAGCAGAGAAATGTTTTATTTCTGATGATGAAGACAATATCCCAAATAAATACAACAATTTACAAGAAAATGACGCGTTAAGCGCCTGTTCCACTCCTATGGCAAAATTACGCGCTAGAATAAAAGATATAGATACTCCAGAGACCTTACATAAAAGTGATTCCACCGAATACTGTAGTATCCTAAGTCCAGATACTCGATTATATAATTTTGGCTTTAATGACGATAGCGTTAAGGATCAAAGTGCCGAGCGACCAACGGCTAAACTCAGTAGAAGTTTTACTCCGAAGTCATATAAACCATTGCATATAAAAGTACCAGAATATAATTTAGATTCCATAAGAGGGATATTGAAGGAGAAAGACAATAATGAACGATCATTATACAATTTTGATATAAAGAACTATAGTTTGCCGACAACGCCTATTGCTAGAAGTAACAAATTGAGGAAGAACGCGTGGTTGTCTGGTGATTTAAATTTAACTAAAAGCAGTATTGACAATTCAAAAAGTTCCTCACTCGCGCCTAGTACTGAAGGTAAGTATATTTTTTTATAATGTTTATATAAACAAAATTAAAAACAAACAGTCTCAACTTTATTATATAATTAAATATAAGTAGTAATAAGTTTGTTTTAACGTTATTATTGTTGGAACTACTAATCTGATTGAAATATTCAATATATAATAAAATTTGCATTTTAAAATTTAATTATTAAGAGGATTGTGAAGTGCCGATACGCGGCGCGAGTAGGTTTTTAGAAAAATGCTATCTGTTTCATACCGCTTAGCCTCCCTCCGGGCGTGAACAACACAAATACAACATACGCAAATTCTCACGCACACTATGATAGCAGCAGCCGGTGACGCGTGGGCGAGTGCGGGGGGCGGCGCGGGGGGGGGGGGCGGCACAGCGCGGTGGCGGCGCGACTCGGCGCAAGAGCGTTCATTCGAAATTCGAAGTAAACTTTTCAAATTGAATTAGTTAGTTCCAGAAATTAGCGCATTCAATCAATCAAACAAACAAACAAACTCTGCCTCTTTGTAATATTATTGTATAGATGTTGTAATTGAGTTTTATTGAAATCTTATTAATATACAAAATTTTTAATTTTACTTCTTGTCTGGTAATAATATTAGTCCGTTCATCGATTAAAAAGTACTAGATACACAATCCTATGCAAAAGTAACAGTCACCAATTCTTTAGAATTTAGATAATTCTAGTTGAAATAAATATACAATAATGTAAATTCAACTTTAAATGCAAGGCTTAAAGTTGTTTTCGTAAAGCTATGTATAAAAAGCAAAAAATTTTACGACCTTACGAGGCTTACTCGTACATCAAAACAAATTCAACCTTACACGCATGTCAAAATTACAAAGTGTAAAAAAAATCCAACAAATAGAAAGGAATCAACTAGCCCGGTCGAATTAGCTCAAAAAAGAGGCAAACATTGCAAAAAATTTTAACAGCAATTTTCTTTCGGCATTCTTTGGGGGAGGTCACTGGAAGTCTAAATTTAGATTTGTGGGGTACCAGATCCATTGCGTCATCAGCCTTCTTGAAATTAAGTGTTGATTTTTGTTTATTGAATAACTCATTTATTTTTAATTTTACACGAAAAATAGTTATTACAAAAGTCGTTTGAAATTAAATTTCCTACAGTTTTGGTTCTTATCACTTTTTCCCACGATCGATATTTTTGGATTTATACCCGAAAAGAGGGGGCGATTTTTTGTTTACTGAACAACTCGTTTTTTTTTTCAATTTTAAGCGAAAAATTATAATGAATAAAGTTGTTTAAAATTACATTTCCTATAATTGTGGTCCTTATCAATTTTTTCGTAGGATCGATATTTTTTTATTTATACCTGACATAAATATCTTCGCCAGCTGTGAACCGACATCAATGATTCTTTTTTGTTTGATAGTATATGTCCGATAATTGATTCCGCATATATTTTATTAGTATTGGTAGAATAGTTTGGTTTTTAAAGCAAAATAACTGACAAAAATATGTTATCCAAGTAAATGAAAAACGTTTTTTTTTTGTTTTTCTATGGCTTTTTGGGTGATTGTTTGAACATGTGCATATTAACTTAGTGGTCGTGCTTAGTTTCACGTAGCAATTCGTGCGGGTCACACGTCAAAGAGTGTCTTGGCGCCAACTGTAGCCTACCTTAAACGCCCAGAAATCGTGTTTGGCAAATAAAAATCTCCTTACCGTTCGAGTTTCCCGTGGTAAGTCTATTATTCTTATTTATCATTTTTATGCACTGTAATAGTCGCCATAGGATACTCTTTGCTTTAATTACCGTTGATGTAATTACCATTTTTCCCGTTCGTATTTTGGCAAATGGTATAAGTTGGCCTCTTATTATATTGAAACTCCTTACTCCGCTAGGCCAGCCCAAGGTCGAACTGTTACTACCAACGCGTGATCGATTGTTGATCGTTCGGTATGACATTTCCGCAACAAAATAATCCTACATTCTGACTACCCACCAACCCCTGACTTATTTTTTTTCCAGAGTAAGGATGCCTCAGAAAAAACAGCAATCGAAGGAGAAAACATTGCCTAAAGCCAAAATCGCACGCCGGAACCGATACCTAAAATCAAAGATGACCCTGTTTTATACGCCCTTAAATAGAAAAAGAACAACAACTATATAAAAAAGGAAAAGAACAGAAAAAATCGAACTAGAAGGCTACAGAGGAAGAAATGGAGAGAAAAGTTTAGAAAACAACTTCAATAAAAATAGGAAGGAATTAAATATATGAATAAAAATACACCAAGAAGACTACACCTAATTTGCGAAAATGAGCCATAACCCTCTACATCTAACGATCTATACGAACCATTAGTTAAGAACTTAATTAAGAAGCAAATTGAGAAAGATGCGTTACATGAAAGAAAAAAATACCCAATTTACAAATCACAATTAGAATCCCTGCAATGAAAAAATAATGCCCATAGGAAAATTATAGTTATAAGACTGAACAACACTACTCAGAAATAAAACCTAAGTAGAAGAAGCTAAGAAGAAAATTTTACTTGGAGAAGCAATGAGGAATATCTTACAAAAAAACTATAAAAAAAAAATAGAAAGTAAAAAGAAAATTAAGTGATGCTGTCATTGGTGATAAGCTGTTTTTTAAAAATCTCAAGATTTTGTTTGAAATTAATAATTTCCGAGTGGGAGATAATATGAAAAACAACAACAACCAAAAAAATGTCGAACATGAAAAACTAAAAAGCGATATTCAAAATCTTTGTGAACACTACGATATTTCTAGAGTAACTTCAGGTAAATTAGAATTCATTACACAAAAGAAAGAAAGAAAGAAAGCAAAAGAGGTGGTTGTTAGACACTATAAAAACCTTCAGAAAAATTTTTGAAACTGAATTTTGCAAAGTTACTCTTACTTTTGTAAACAAAAGCCACTTTGGATACTTATACCCAGTGTTAATCAAAGAGATATACATATTATGTGTTTGCAAACTGCATGCAATACAATAATTCTAATGACTGAATTCTATTTAATTATCTTCTTTTGTGCAACGCTTGAATCAAGAGTTCCACGTTTGCATGCAGTTTGCTGATATTGCTGAGATATGTATCTCTTTGATTAGCATTGGGCACAATAAGTACCCAAAATTTTTTCAAAAGTAAGAGTAACTTACCTTGCAAAATTGAATTTCAAACATTTTGTGAAGGTTTTTAATAGTATTATAAAGGTCTTTCATAGTATCTAACAAATACTACTAAACTCTTTGTTTCTTTCTTCTGTGTACTGAATTCTTTTTTAGGTGTAGTCGATTTTGAAACATCGTTACTTTCCAAAAAATATTGAATATCACTTTTTAGTCTTTCAATGTTATTTAAATAAATAAATATGTGATTTAAGTATATTATTCATTTTATTTATCAATCAAGCAGCATAATTACCATTTTTTAAATACTAATTACCGTGTGTTCCATATCTCATCACCGTCGTCGAAAATTTTGAGCCTTAGGTTTAGAACTATATAGCAAGCAGTTCAAATACTGTGCTGCAATTTATTTCGTTAATCTAAGCTATAAACTTCACGTTAAATGCATAAAAGTTGTAATTGGAAGCAATATTTGAACTTAATTTACGAACGCTGAATGTGTCTATCTTCAAATATTCACCCTTTTATTGTTCTTAATAGATTTCAACGATAAAAAGTAGGCACTAAAAAATAAAAAACTTTTTTCAAAAACTACAAAGTAAAAAATTACTTTGATTTTGGAAATCGGTGGCAATACAAAACAAAAAACAGAACCAAAGCCGATGACTTTTTAATTTAAAGTCCTTATGGGCTCTAAAATAAAAAGACTCAATAAAGTTATTCTCAGACATTTTTTTCATGATAGGTAGTTATTATTTGTGTAGGTTAATATAATCCCGATTGATGAACCTTTCAGTATCGATCGATATATCGATATTATTTTCTCCTCCCTAGGCGATGATAATGTCGATAACACCTTCAACATCACTACAATATGCCCCCGCCCCCGACCCGTATGGTGCGATAGAGAGAGTTGCAAGTCTTAGAGGCAAATACCTACATTTCCATTTTGAAATATTGTTTCGGGCGATAACGTTTTCACCCCCCTAAACATTTACGAAATGAGACAATTTTGGTATCATTCGATTCAGTACACCTTAATCTAGGTCTGTACGTTTTAATTTTTTTGTAATTCAGCTTAGTTTAATTAAAAAAACTAAAAAAGCTCGAGGAAGTTTTTAAGTCAAAAATTTAGATATTTAGATGCTAATAACTTCTATCGTACGCAATATTTCTTTAAAATAAAAACGTACGGACCTAGATTTTCATTATATCTACAACATTTCCAAAAATTATGAAAATTGGACTATGTTTATGGGGGGAAAAACGTTATCGCTTTTTGTATGAAAATTTACAGCTTCACAATCCTCTTAAGGAAGGGTTATATTGTCTATAAATGTTACTAACTTTGCATTATTGACTAATTTTTATTTATTTATGAATGTCGCGAGCATATAATATAAAAATGCGTTATACAAACTGCCTCAGCTTGCTTATGTTAACAATTTCCAAGTGTTGAAGCAAATTCTTATAATATTTAATAATATTAGGGTGATTTCAGACTTGTGACATTTAAAGTAAAAAGTAAAGACTGTTATTTTTTTTAAACATTTAATTATTACCTAAATAGATTTTGGGGCTCATCAATTAATTGTGCACTTACAATTATTAGTGTAATATCTACATATTACTAAATGTTTTTAAATATGTGCCTGCGACACATCTACATTAAGTGATTCGTCACACATCTACATTAAATGATTCGTTACTACATTTGCCAACGTCCATACCACGTTGAACACACCGGTTCTCGTCCGATCACCGAAGTTAAGCAACGTCGGGCGCGGTCAGTACTTGGATGGGTGACCGCCTGGGAACACCGCGTGACGTTGGCTTTTTGTTACTCATTTTATTTGTTTGTTGCTTTCAATGAAGCTACCAGTACTCTCTAAGCGCACGATCGTTTGATGTATCCTGTCGCCAACGTCCATACCACGTTGAACACACCGGTTCTCGTCCGATCACCGAAGTTAAGCAACGTCGGGCGCGGTCAGTACTTGGATGGGTGACCGCCTGGGAACACCGCGTGACGTTGGCTTTTTGTTACTCATTTTATTTGTTTGTTGCTTTCAATGAAGCTACCAGTACTCTCTAAGCGCACGATCGTTTGATGTATCCTGTCGCCAACGTCCATACCACGTTGAACACACCGGTTCTCGTCCGATCACCGAAGTTAAGCAACGTCGGGCGCGGTCAGTACTTGGATGGGTGACCGCCTGGGAACACCGCGTGACGTTGGCTTTTTGTTACTCATTTTATTTGTTTGTTGCTTTCAATGAAGCTACCAGTACTCTCTAAGCGCACGATCGTTTGATGTATCCTGTCGCCAACGTCCATACCACGTTGAACACACCGGTTCTCGTCCGATCACCGAAGTTAAGCAACGTCGGGCGCGGTCAGTACTTGGATGGGTGACCGCCTGGGAACACCGCGTGACGTTGGCTTTTTGTTACTCATTTTATTTGTTTGTTGCTTTCAATGAAGCTACCAGTACTCTCTAAGCGCACGATCGTTTGATGTATCCTGTCGCCAACGTCCATACCACGTTGAACACACCGGTTCTCGTCCGATCACCGAAGTTAAGCAACGTCGGGCGCGGTCAGTACTTGGATGGGTGACCGCCTGGGAACACCGCGTGACGTTGGCTTTTTGTTACTCATTTTATTTGTTTGTTGCTTTCAATGAAGCTACCAGTACTCTCTAAGCGCACGATCGTTTGATGTATCCTGTCGCCAACGTCCATACCACGTTGAACACACCGGTTCTCGTCCGATCACCGAAGTTAAGCAACGTCGGGCGCGGTCAGTACTTGGATGGGTGACCGCCTGGGAACACCGCGTGACGTTGGCTTTTTGTTACTCATTTTATTTGTTTGTTGCTTTCAATGAAGCTACCAGTACTCTCTAAGCGCACGATCGTTTGATGTATCCTGTCGCCAACGTCCATACCACGTTGAACACACCGGTTCTCGTCCGATCACCGAAGTTAAGCAACGTCGGGCGCGGTCAGTACTTGGATGGGTGACCGCCTGGGAACACCGCGTGACGTTGGCTTTTTGATCCTATTTATAATTACTTTTTTTGTCTATAGATTTAAGTTTTATATTTAACAAAAGTCATATAAGATTTATATTTCAATGAAAGACGATAACTGAAGGTTTAGTTATAAAAGGTAGGCATTTTAAGAATTTGTGTGTTTTTAAAACTCATACTTTTTACAGACACCGATACAAAGCAATCCGATACCGTAATAGTTTCTTCAACAAATCCGTCTTTGGAGAGGGAGGATAAATCTGATATCTTGTCTACAAATCAGTTAAAAAGGAACAAAGAGTTGTCATATGAAAGTGTCGATACCGTTCGTAATAGTTATACAGGCTTAAGAAGGTAAGTATTAGTAATAGATTCTGCATTAGTTAAAATAATGTTATGAAGAAGAAGTGGCTTTCTTCATATGGCGCTTTGCCATAGTAATGAATCTCAAATTATCCCCTACAACTCGCAAACAACCTATTGTACATTGATGATATTATGTCAGAAACCTAAACCGGTGTTGCACACCTATCCCACTATACCAAAAGGCTTCATCACAAACGGATAGATGGTTCAGGATGGTATACATTAGTATCATAAAATATACTAGTGACTCACCCTCGCTTCACTCGGATTCGTCGCTAGGTTGATTCCCCATACAAACTTTCATCCCCATTTTCAAGGGATCCCCCCTTAAGGGATGATTTCCATAATAAAAAATATTCTATATCCTTCCTTGGGTCTCAAACTATCTTCTTACCAAATTTCATCTAAATTGGTCCAGTAGTTTTTTAAATTAATTTGTTACAAGTAACAACATACAAAAATACAAATCTTTCCTCTTTATAATAGTAATGTAATACATATGTACACTCATTTTACAAAGATAATTGTTTTTTTTTTAATAATCATTTTATGTATTCTTATCGTGCTATATAATGTTATTTAAGATATAAACTATCTTTATTTCGTATTTCAATATATATGAAAATTATCAAATCTATACAGATAAATAAAATTGGAGTGTCTGTTTGTAATATTAGAATAACCGCTTTTTACTGAATGCATATGGATGTACACACGGTACATATACCAAAACAACATTTTTTACAATTTTTGTCTGTCTGTCTGTCTGTTTGTTCCGGCTAATCTCCGAAACGGCAGGACCGATTTTGACGGGACTTTCACTGGCATATAGCTGATGTTATAGGAAGTAACTTAGGCTACTTTTATTTTAGAAAAAGAGTCAGGGTTCCGCGAAAAAAATTTAAAACCCATGAAATTATGAACAAAATCCGCGTATGGCCAAAACGAGGGTAAATTGCTATATAATTTAAATGAATATCTTAGGAGTAGCAAGCTACTGTTTATGTATACCTAAACATAGCTAACTGTGAAACGTACCGTAAAATATAATTTTTAAACACAAACAAACATATGTTTGCAGAGTAAGCGACCCGCCACAAGACTTCACGGACATAGAGCCGCCTCTAGAGCGAGCGCGATCTCTCAACTGCATGAGGTCCCCCGCGCACGCGGCGGCAGACGACGCGCTGGCCAGTGTTAATGTGAAACCTCTAGTCGCAATACATGAGAAATGGATATATGAGGCTAATAAGAAAACTGGTCGCTCCTTGTCACTGCCTGAGGATAATCGGTGAGTTATATTCATGAATTCGAAATTCTTTATTCGATGTTATGTTGGTATTCCAGAAATACATTTATTGGTTATTAAATACTCTACTAGCTATTCGGAAATAGAATCTTATTTTACTAACAATAAGGTTCGTTATTACGTTTGCCAACGTCTCAGTAACTGAGAAGCACTATCCACGTTGTGTCGCATTTTTTTTAATAGCCCCGCTCCTAAGGGTTCGAAACTTTCACAATTATTAGGAGTTGGAGTATGGATGGAGGGTTGTATGGAGTTTTATGCATTAAAAGATTCAAATAAACAAGCTCAAACGACTTATCTCTCGCTTCGCTGGGATACGTACCCTATGCGCCTTTTGTAGATTTTTGATTTCAATAAAAGTTATAATGATATGTGACTGCGACAGAATTAAACACATTTTTATCGAAATAATAAATAGTAGGTACTCGGAAGTAATGTAGCTTCCTATTAGTGAAAGAATTTTGAAACAAAAAACGTACAAACTTTACTTCTTTTATAGAGAAAACAGAAAGACTAATATATAAGTGTAAACTAGTCCTAAGAGTATTAACATGATATAATATAGTCTATAACTTTCTTAATCAAACAGAACTGGAAGTCCAAAGATAAGCTTAAGAGTTCACGCTTATATTTTAAATAATATTTTATTTCCGGATTTTTTCGCGGCTTTATTTTGATTTTCTGATCCCAAAATGTTAAATACTAATGGCTCACCCCCGCTTCGCTCGGGTTCACCTCTAGAAAAACAAAAACAAATCTATCCCACGGGAACCCTAATTTTTCCGGGATAAAAAGTAACCTACGTGCTATTCCAGACTACAATCTATCTCTATGCCAAATTTCATACAGATCCGTCCAGCCGTTCTGGCGTGAAAGAGTAACAAACATCCATACATACACACTCACAAACTTTCACAGTTTTCACATCACATTATCACACTATCTAAGAAAGTGTTAGTTTATTAATATATTAGTATAATGTGTATGTATGTGCGTACAGCAGGAGCGTGCCGGCGGTGAAGCCCGCGTCGCACTGCGTGGACACGCTGCAGCGCTCGCTGGCCGCGCCGCCGCCCCGCGGCAGGCACGGTTAGTACCTACATATGTATTTCATATTATATTATTCCCTTTTTAACGTCCCACTGCTAGGCCAGGCACGGGCCTCCTTTCAATACGAAGAGAATCAGGCCATAGTCCACCACATTGGCCAAGTTTGAGTTGGCGGACTGAGCATGTTTTTCGAAAACTTGCTAGGCAGGTTTCCTCACGACGTTTTCCTTTACCGTAAGACAAGTGGTAATCATGTTGGAAATGATTCGCACATAAAAATGTCAGTGCGAGACCCGGGATTTGAACCCGCTTCACTCGGTTTCCCAAGCGAACGCGCTACCACTGAGCTACCAATTGCCTAGTACATATTATAACTATACTAGGGATTTACGCGCGCTTCGCCTTTTTACTTATAATCGGATAAGTATTATAAATACTAAAGTTGTACATATATGTATGTATATATGTGTGTGCGTGTGTGCGTGCCTGAGAGTGTGTGTGTTTCTTAAGCACCTGTAGCTAGGGACGCATCCGAGTGGGGCGAGTGTACGTCACTAAGATTATATACATGCATGCCAACTTTTGACAATTTTTTTACTAAGGGTATAATTAAAAATGTTACTTCGGGTCATGATCTATCTGTAAATTTCATCTTAATTCGTCTACACAGGTCGGTACAATTTTTTTATTTTTTTTATTTTAATAGTCATGATCTATACTTTGTTTGTGAGTGGTTGTTAATACGTTTGTATTAGCATCATTTTTGTAGGTAACTTACTAAGTAACATGACTATACATATAACATCTTTAACTTTGGGTTTAGTTGGTTGGTTTTATGTGGTCTCTAACAAAATGGTAAAGGGTTTTTTTTCTTAATTTTGTTAGTCAATTAAGTGTTTCTATATTTTATTATTTTGTTTTTAAGATAGTGTCAAGAAAAGAAAGAAGTGAATTCATAACACAGCTCTTAAATGTTACAGTGAGAATGTTAATTCGATCAGTATTAGTAATTACTAAAAATAATATAATTGATCAATGTAGTAAATATTGGAAAATAAATTATTTTACATATTTACTCATTTTAAAATGACAAATAATAATATCTAAAAATTATTTAAATTCATCGCTTATTGATTTTCTTTCTTTATTAACACTAAGAAGGATGTCTTTCAACTCGAATTTTGCCTTGCCCTGAATCATTACTAAATAATACACGGGTTTAAACTTATACATTTTCCCACTTACTTGCAATAGATATTTTAACTAGAGGTATGCGCAAGTGTATTTTTCTCAGTGTAAGAAAAGTACGTGGTATAAATACCTAACCACTGTACCGATCGACACATATACCTACCTTATATGTATGTATTTAAATTATTTCTGGCTTAACATCCGATTTGGAGAATTATATCTTGAATTATCCATTCAATTTATATGACTCGCGCCACTCATTTTATGTCGATGGTACTATGACAGAAGCATACGCGAGCGCATGCGAGTATACTGGGAACCTATAAAGTTTTTATTTTATTTATTTATTTATTATGGAAACAAACGGTATTAACAAAAAATATTAAATAGAAAAAAATAATAGTAAAACTTAACGAATAACAGTTTCCAAAGTTATATAAAATATGTAAAAAAATATGTAAAAAAAGCGATAAATGGTGTAACAATGTATACAATGGCAATAATTACTTAAATTTTATTAACATCATTACTAAAAATTAAAATATTAGGTTACATGGAGATTAATAATGTTTTTGTAATTCCTCGTAGGTACATACTTAATTTTAATTTTACTAATTGTAAGTGCAATATTTTATTAATTTATGAGGTCAATCTATACTAATATTATAAAGAGGTAAAGTTTGTGATATTGTAGAGGGTAATCTCTGGACCTTTTGAACCGATTTCGATGAAATTTGGTAAGAAGATAGTTTGAGACGCTGGGAATGACTTAGGATACTTTTTCCGGAAATCATCCCTTAAGGGGGTGAAAATGGGGATGAAAGTTTGTATGGGGATCAACCTTGGGACGCTAATAATGTATAAAATTATTAAATTTTATATGTTAAATGACAGGTTGCTAGTAGTAGTAGTTGTAACATATAATGTACTATGTAACATACAATGGCTTGATTTGTGTTTAACATTGTTAATTAATTTTACATACTTGTTCTTTCTTAACATTACAAGAATATTATGATTTATTATGGTGTGAAATAAGTAGTTTAGTTTATTACTTTTCTCAAATATTAAAAAAAAAAAAAACAATGGCAGAAGATTTTTAGTTCCTAAGAATTGTCAATTTTTCAATGTTAAGAATATACTTTTAATACTTTGCATGTGTCTTTTTGGTGATGGTGTGCATTTTCATTTAATTTACTATGCCTTAACAAATAAACATATTTTAATTATAAAGCTGTTTTTATTATTCACTAATTGCTGTAGCTTCACCGGCGTACCTTATATTTTTATATGTAGCGCCATCTATTAATAAGTAAGAATTTATTAAAATAAACTGAATATTATTGAAAAAAGACTTTTTTGTATAAAACCAAAGTGTGACTTATGCGTCCAAAGTTTCATATAAATCCGTTGATTGTGTACGCGATATTTAGTCATTATATATTTAAATATTTAATCAAATCGTGAGAGTAATGTACTCTTCACAGTAAATTAGTCTACATTATTTTATAACATATATACTTATATGGCACGAGCTTAATGGCATTTGGAAGAATATTTTCTTTATATCTAACAACGGATAATAATCTGTCAAGACTATCTTACTCTCTTGAAGATTTTATGCAAATTTAGAAACATCTCCCTAACATAAAGCTTTTACTCAGAATGATTCGTGTAAATACAAAACAAATTTAACAAAAATATAAACATTTTTATATTTTCTTCTTAAATAAATAAGCATTAGCTAAGAAAAATAGCAACTTTGAAGCAGTATGCTTACATTGTGAATGTGATAATAACAAATATTCTCAAGCGACTCACCCTTAAGTGAAAAACCAAAACAAATCAACGGGTACCGTACATTTTTCCGGAATAAAAGTAATGGTATGGGCTGGCTATGTCATATGTGCTATTCCAGACTATAATCTATCTCTGTTCCAAATTTCATCCAGATCCGTTCAGTCCATCTAGCGTGATCGAGTTTATATGGAATTAATAATATTGTGATTGATATTTGAATGAGTATTGAAAAAGGTTTGGCTTAATTATTGTATTGTAGTCAGTAGTTAAAAAATAAACTTCTCTTCGCATCTTTCGCAGGTGGACACTGGGAACAATTTTGCCAAGCGCGAGAAGCTATCTCTAAGAGCATGAATTTTCACCCACAAGGTGGTACATGGAAAAAAGCTTCAGAAAAGGGGTAAGTGGTTATGTTGTATGAACATCATATATTTTTATATTATTATCATTATAATTTGGTTAAAATTGGTTAACAAAAAGAAATATTTTTTAAATTCTAATTATAATTAATTATCATAAGATCATTATGTTATTATAACACTAAGACTAAAGAATTAAATAGACGGAGTCCGCGAAAAAATTGTCAAAATCAAAAAATAGTATTTGTTTGTTTGTTGCTGAAGCTACCAGTACTCTCTAACCGCACGATCGTTTGATGTATCCTGTCGCCAACGTCCATACCACGTTGAACACACCGGTTCTCGTCCGATCACCGAAGTTAAGCAACGTCGGGCGCGGTCAGTACTTGGATGGGTGACCGCCTGGGAACACCGCGTGACGTTGGCTTTTTGTTACTCATTTTATTTGTTTGTTGCTTTCAATGAAGCTACCAGTACTCTCTAAGCGCACGATCGTTTGATGTATCCTGTCGCCAACGTCCATACCACGTTGAACACACCGGTTCTCGTCCGATCACCGAAGTTAAGCAACGTCGGGCGCGGTCAGTACTTGGATGGGTGACCGCCTGGGAACACCGCGTGACGTTGGCTTTTTGTTACTCATTTTATTTGTTTGTTGCTTTCAATGAAGCTACCAGTACTCTCTAAGCGCACGATCGTTTGATGTATCCTGTCGCCAACGTCCATACCACGTTGAACACACCGGTTCTCGTCCGATCACCGAAGTTAAGCAACGTCGGGCGCGGTCAGTACTTGGATGGGTGACCGCCTGGGAACACCGCGTGACGTTGGCTTTTTGTTACTCATTTTATTTGTTTGTTGCTTTCAATGAAGCTACCAGTACTCTCTAAGCGCACGATCGTTTGATGTATCCTGTCGCCAACGTCCATACCACGTTGAACACACCGGTTCTCGTCCGATCACCGAAGTTAAGCAACGTCGGGCGCGGTCAGTACTTGGATGGGTGACCGCCTGGGAACACCGCGTGACGTTGGCTTTTTGTTACTCATTTTATTTGTTTGTTGCTTTCAATGAAGCTACCAGTACTCTCTAAGCGCACGATCGTTTGATGTATCCTGTCGCCAACGTCCATACCACGTTGAACACACCGGTTCTCGTCCGATCACCGAAGTTAAGCAACGTCGGGCGCGGTCAGTACTTGGATGGGTGACCGCCTGGGAACACCGCGTGACGTTGGCTTTTTGTTACTCATTTTATTTGTTTGTTGCTTTCAATGAAGCTACCAGTACTCTCTAAGCGCACGATCGTTTGATGTATCCTGTCGCCAACGTCCATACCACGTTGAACACACCGGTTCTCGTCCGATCACCGAAGTTAAGCAACGTCGGGCGCGGTCAGTACTTGGATGGGTGACCGCCTGGGAACACCGCGTGACGTTGGCTTTTTGTTACTCATTTTATTTGTTTGTTGCTTTCAATGAAGCTACCAGTACTCTCTAAGCGCACGATCGTTTGATGTATCCTGTCGCCAACGTCCATACCACGTTGAACACACCGGTTCTCGTCCGATCACCGAAGTTAAGCAACGTCGGGCGCGGTCAGTACTTGGATGGGTGACCGCCTGGGAACACCGCGTGACGTTGGCTTTTTGTTACTCATTTTATTTGTTTGTTGCTTTCAATGAAGCTACCAGTACTCTCTAAGCGCACGATCGTTTGATGTATCCTGTCGCCAACGTCCATACCACGTTGAACACACCGGTTCTCGTCCGATCACCGAAGTTAAGCAACGTCGGGCGCGGTCAGTACTTGGATGGGTGACCGCCTGGGAACACCGCGTGACGTTGGCTTTTTGTTACTCATTTTATTTGTTTGTTGCTTTCAATGAAGCTACCAGTACTCTCTAAGCGCACGATCGTTTGATGTATCCTGTCGCCAACGTCCATACCACGTTGAACACACCGGTTCTCGTCCGATCACCGAAGTTAAGCAACGTCGGGCGCGGTCAGTACTTGGATGGGTGACCGCCTGGGAACACCGCGTGACGTTGGCTTTTTGTTACTCATTTTATTTGTTTGTTGCTTTCAATGAAGCTACCAGTACTCTCTAAGCGCACGATCGTTTGATGTATCCTGTCGCCAACGTCCATACCACGTTGAACACACCGGTTCTCGTCCGATCACCGAAGTTAAGCAACGTCGGGCGCGGTCAGTACTTGGATGGGTGACCGCCTGGGAACACCGCGTGACGTTGGCTTTTTGTTACTCATTTTATTTGTTTGTTGCTTTCAATGAAGCTACCAGTACTCTCTAAGCGCACGATCGTTTGATGTATCCTGTCGCCAACGTCCATACCACGTTGAACACACCGGTTCTCGTCCGATCACCGAAGTTAAGCAACGTCGGGCGCGGTCAGTACTTGGATGGGTGACCGCCTGGGAACACCGCGTGACGTTGGCTTTTTGTTACTCATTTTATTTGTTTGTTGCTTTCAATGAAGCTACCAGTACTCTCTAAGCGCACGATCGTTTGATGTATCCTGTCGCCAACGTCCATACCACGTTGAACACACCGGTTCTCGTCCGATCACCGAAGTTAAGCAACGTCGGGCGCGGTCAGTACTTGGATGGGTGACCGCCTGGGAACACCGCGTGACGTTGGCTTTTTGTTACTCATTTTATTTGTTTGTTGCTTTCAATGAAGCTACCAGTACTCTCTAAGCGCACGATCGTTTGATGTATCCTGTCGCCAACGTCCATACCACGTTGAACACACCGGTTCTCGTCCGATCACCGAAGTTAAGCAACGTCGGGCGCGGTCAGTACTTGGATGGGTGACCGCCTGGGAACACCGCGTGACGTTGGCTTTTTGTTACTCATTTTATTTGTTTGTTGCTTTCAATGAAGCTACCAGTACTCTCTAAGCGCACGATCGTTTGATGTATCCTGTCGCCAACGTCCATACCACGTTGAACACACCGGTTCTCGTCCGATCACCGAAGTTAAGCAACGTCGGGCGCGGTCAGTACTTGGATGGGTGACCGCCTGGGAACACCGCGTGACGTTGGCTTTTTGTTTGTTTACAATTGTTTTGTTATTATTTTTTTTACCTAAAATATTATGTTTTAAATATTTTAGTGCTTATGTAATATTAATGTTATATTTTGTTTCAGGACAATAACTGAAGATTTAATTGTAACAGATACAAAAATCGACAGATCGACCGACACATTAAGTATTGAAGAATTCATAAAAGATCTTATTCGCAAAGAGTTCCACCATTTAGTCACTGAGATGACGGACAACATTTCAGAATCTACAAATAGTTTACATAAATCGGATGAGTTATTGAACAAAGGCGTGGCAAATATCGTTGAGTCTTTGAAAAATGGCGAACAAGCCGACCCCTCTGTTAAGAAAGATTCCGTCAGATCATTTTCAAGGCTTAAAATTAATGGAAATAACAAACCGTTACTACAAATAACTTTTAGTCGCTCCGGTGAGAATAATTTACAAGTTCTTGATAATTGCGTAAATGTGACTATTTGTGACTCTAACGGTGGGAAAGAAAAACTGAATATCTCAGTCGATGACACTTTGACAGGAGAAGATCTTCATATTAACTCATTAAAGAGGTGTCAAGCTTTCAGTGCGATTCAGGTGAGGTTTCTAAACAATGTTTCTAATCGACTTCATAAATGAAGGTTCTGTCTGACTTATGTCAATATGTATTGTAAAATAATTTTTAACAATTTCTCAGCTTACCAAAATTTTTTAACTACAATCCTAAGACAATTTTCTTACCCCTGACACACCCTTTTACAGGAAATCTAAAAAAAGCTTATAAGTATGTCAAACACAAGTGCACCATATTTCTTTCACTCTCACATTCCGGCAGGACGGCAACTATATTCGCGATGAGAGATCAGGCGCAGGTTCGACCGTTTGACGGCATTGAGTACTCTCAAATTTGCCAGCTCGGTCTTATTCAATTTTTTTGACAAAAACTATAATAACCATATTTGATCCGAGCAAAAACTCTATTTTAGGCCATCAGAATATGCACCCTTTACAGTGGATATAAAAAAAATTGGATCAACTTACAGAAAAAAAAGCAACCCAATTATGTATCTCTTTTTTTTTTAAAGTTGGTTGAAAATAATAAACGCGCCAACAATAGTTTGTCCCTAATAAATTAGTCTCTAGCAGTTTTTTGTAGGTATATAAATAGACGGTTGTCGGTAACATGAAATATCTATACGGTATACTCTATACTCTACCCGGGTCGGGCCAAGTTTAGTTATTGAGTCTTTCTGTATAGTAAGCCTCAGTAACAGCTCGGAGTGGGGAAGTTGGCGGTGTTTCACCTCCTTGCCTCGGAGAGTACGTAAAGCCGTCGGTCCTGCGCCGACACTCTCACCGGTCATGTCTCGTGTCGTCCCACCGGAGTAGGAGAGTGACAGGGACAGAGAGTGCACGCGGTGTCTGCGCTCTCTCTCACACGCGCTGCACTATAATATCTCCTGCGCAGTTGGCTAGTCTCAATGAGATTGGCCGCCGTAGCCGGAATAAATAAAAAAAGTGCATTTTTAATAATTATTTTTTCTAATTATCGTGAACTTATTTACGTACATTTTTATTTATAATACAAAATAACATCCATTAATTTTCCTTACTGATCGCCAACGTCCATACCACGTTGAACACACCGGTTCTCGTCCGATCACCGAAGTTAAGCAACGTCGGGCGCGGTCAGTACTTGGATGGGTGACCGCCTGGGAACACCGCGTGACGTTGGCTTTTTGTTACTCATTTTATTTGTTTGTTGCTTTCAATGAAGCTACCAGTACTCTCTAAGCGCACGATCGTTTGATGTATCCTGTCGCCAACGTCCATACCACGTTGAACACACCGGTTCTCGTCCGATCACCGAAGTTAAGCAACGTCGGGCGCGGTCAGTACTTGGATGGGTGACCGCCTGGGAACACCGCGTGACGTTGGCTTTTTGTTACTCATTTTATTTGTTTGTTGCTTTCAATGAAGCTACCAGTACTCTCTAAGCGCACGATCGTTTGATGTATCCTGTCGCCAACGTCCATACCACGTTGAACACACCGGTTCTCGTCCGATCACCGAAGTTAAGCAACGTCGGGCGCGGTCAGTACTTGGATGGGTGACCGCCTGGGAACACCGCGTGACGTTGGCTTTTTGTTACTCATTTTATTTGTTTGTTGCTTTCAATGAAGCTACCAGTACTCTCTAAGCGCACGATCGTTTGATGTATCCTGTCGCCAACGTCCATACCACGTTGAACACACCGGTTCTCGTCCGATCACCGAAGTTAAGCAACGTCGGGCGCGGTCAGTACTTGGATGGGTGACCGCCTGGGAACACCGCGTGACGTTGGCTTTTTGTTACTCATTTTATTTGTTTGTTGCTTTCAATGAAGCTACCAGTACTCTCTAAGCGCACGATCGTTTGATGTATCCTGTCGCCAACGTCCATACCACGTTGAACACACCGGTTCTCGTCCGATCACCGAAGTTAAGCAACGTCGGGCGCGGTCAGTACTTGGATGGGTGACCGCCTGGGAACACCGCGTGACGTTGGCTTTTTGTTACTCATTTTATTTGTTTGTTGCTTTCAATGAAGCTACCAGTACTCTCTAAGCGCACGATCGTTTGATGTATCCTGTCGCCAACGTCCATACCACGTTGAACACACCGGTTCTCGTCCGATCACCGAAGTTAAGCAACGTCGGGCGCGGTCAGTACTTGGATGGGTGACCGCCTGGGAACACCGCGTGACGTTGGCTTTTTGTTACTCATTTTATTTGTTTGTTGCTTTCAATGAAGCTACCAGTACTCTCTAAGCGCACGATCGTTTGATGTATCCTGTCGCCAACGTCCATACCACGTTGAACACACCGGTTCTCGTCCGATCACCGAAGTTAAGCAACGTCGGGCGCGGTCAGTACTTGGATGGGTGACCGCCTGGGAACACCGCGTGATGTTGGCTTTTTGTTTGCGCAATTGCGGGGTTAAAATCCATAGTCGATATATTATAAGATATTCTCGTAATATTTTATAAGTTGAAATGTGCGATTTGTAACATAGTGATGGATATTTTAAGAGTTAAACGTTGAGGAAAACAACTCTCTAAAATCTATTTCTTTCTTTTTTAACATATAATTTCAAAAATAAAAATCTTTGATTTACGTCAAATTATGAGTTTTAGTGCAATTGATCAAAAATGGCTAAAATTATTTACTTTTTTACTTACGTAATATAAGTGAATGGCCTCTTATTCTTCAGGTTAAATTTGTTTAAGTCCTCAAACAAAGGACGTTGTTTTTTTTTGAACAAGTTTTATGTTACAAAAATTAAGGGCAAAGCCATTGTACAGTATAATGAACATTAACTTTAATGTTATATGTTTTTTTAAATATGTATATAATCTATTTTTTCATAATACTTGTTCACAGGAAGCTCGAAGCACCGAAGACTTGTACATAGACGACGACTTGTCCACTATGCAAGAGAACTTTGGTGGTAAAGTCAAACTTATCCCCTTACATGGCTCTCTGCACGAGATACTCTGCGAGAAGGAAGACGACTGCTGCCTCATCAAGGTCAAGCAGGAAAATGGATGTGACACTATTTACTTCAGATGCGACAATTCCGACACCGAGTCCCGCGACGCCGTCGACGGCTCCGACCGACCCAAAGACACTGTTGTCTTCAAACGAAGCATATCCCTTATAGAGGAGAGAATCCAACGAATCTTCCCGAAGGAAAAGCGACACAACCCTGTCGCAGCACTCAAAAAACTAAATGATAAGCTCAAAGCTCGGCCTAAATCAGAAATATTTATCAAAAACATCAACAAAGACACGCGCGTCCTAAGCAACAGCAGCCCGTCTCTATTCATGAAGGATGACAAAAGCGACGAAGTGGAATTGAACATCGAGAATGTGATGTGTTACCAGGACTCTTCCTCCGACGAATGCTTGAAGTGTCAAGTCGAAAACGACGACTTCGAGATGTTAGAGCGCGAGATCGAGAGAGATCTCGCGAATACCTCCAACCTGCTCACATGCGGCTGTCTCGAAAAGATCTCTGAAGAAAATCTCTCTGTAATAAACGAGGATCTCGACAAATACTGATTCTGTTGATCCAGAACTATTTGGATTACAATATCTATATTAAAATTACATCAGAGTGAAAGTTTTTATTTAATTCTATGTTTTTTTTTACTATTTTTAATATTTAGCATTAAATGCTGATTCGTGGCAGGTCTTCCATTAAAAGTACAAGATTTTCTTTTTTTTTTTTTTTGTTAATTTATTACATCATATCGCCATATCGTTCGACCGTCCACTCGCATTTAGAAAACCCAAAGATATTTAACATTTTAATAGGTTTTCTTTTAAGATTTTCCATTTTAATTTTTTAGAAATAAATAATAGTGAAAGGCTATGTGATTTTAGATTAAGTAGCACTAAACATTCCACTGTTGTGATTTTAGAATAGTTTTTCACAGTTTTATATTATATCCATATCACAGTTAATTTAATATCATTGTACCTTAATATTGTTTCTACTCATATGTACATCGTTGCATGGACCAAAGTTTACTAAAATTGCATATTTTCATTACTTTATAATATTTTGTAAAAGAGAAGTTTTTAAGTGTTTAGTGATTTAGAAAGTATTTAGACATCGTTACTCAGGTGTTGATTTTAGATATAATTGTTAAAAATAAAATCCGTTATTGATAAAAAAAAGTGTTTTATTAGTTTATAAGCTTATATGGCGTCGAGTTTTAAATTTCTATACTTAAAAGCTACACCCTAAAGCTCATAGGAAGACTTGATGTATTACAAACGAATGTTTTCCATTGGAACAAATTACAGAAAAGTAAACATTATCTTAAAAAAATGCATTGATTCCCCGTATTCTTTATTACATGTTACATAGTAAACTTGACCTTTTGTTTTGTCTTTACCGGTGGTAGGACTCTGTCAAGCCTGAGGAGTCCGACTGGATGGGTACCACCCCCTTATCTATTTCTGCCGCCAAGCAACAATGATTGCATTGTTGTGTTCCGGTTTGAAGGATAAGGTAGCCAGCGCAATTACAGGCAAGAGGCATAATATCTTAGTCCTCACAGTGATAACGTACCGGCGGTTCTGCAGTTTTGTTACATGAAACTTAAGTGCATGAACCGTAGGTGTTATGGGCGACAGGTATCGCTTTCCATCAGGTGGACTGTCTGCTCGTTTATCACTGAATACCATAAAAAAAAAAAAAAAAAAAAAAAAAAACATAACTAAACTTAAGTACTAGTTGTTAAAAGGACTGTTGATATTATTGTATAATTTGCTTTATTTTTCTCTTATATTCTTTTTTTTAAAAGAATTAGATAAAGAAGCAAGACATATATATATATATATACTGCTAGGCAATTTTAAACTAATTTTGGGATCCTATAACAATTTACATATACATAAATAGTACAAGTACTAGTAATAGAACAGATAATGATTTTGCCACTTATTACGAATTTTTCAACAATCGAGTATTCAATATACTTTTTTCGATTTTTGATCGATTATTTAGTTAATGAAAACCTCATGAAGACAAATCCGCCATCCCGCATTTGTCAAGCGTGGTGGACTGGACAGGGCTCGGAAACCCATACAATTTTTAAATCGGTTTTGGTCATTAACCCCAAGACAAAAGGTTTTTCGGTTTAAGGTTTCGGTTTAGTTTCTTTATCCGGTTAAAACCCAGAAAACAGTTTTTGACGAATTTAGGTTCCGTGATCGAAAAATAACCGGTTAAAATGTTTTGAATCAGTTTTTGTGCGTTTACATTTGACGAATCTTTGCTGATTAGAAGGATAATGTACGTTTCTGGAATTGATCGGTTTATTTCGATATCAAAACCTAAGCTTAATCTTTCTCTCAGAATAACCGTTAACCACTATTATTTCGGTTTACTAAACCAGTCGATGAACAAGCGACGAATTAACCAGTACAAAACTGAAAATAAACCGTTATTTTAATCAAATTCCGAGTCCTGTATCTAGCAGGAGATCGTTAAAAAAGGGCTGAATTACAGTCGACATTAGTTTTCCTATTATCTTTAGAAATACCAACTGTTACTATATCAAAACTCGCACTAAGGGCCAATATACATTAACTGTATCGTTCATTACGAGTTCTTCTCATTAAGTTTGACGTAGACGGCCTTAACCTCTGTGTAGTTGCGTATGCCGTAGGGCCCGTTCTCGCGGCCGACGCCGGACTGCTTGAAGCCGCCGAAGGGCACCTGGTTGCCGAACACGTTGTAGTCGTTCACCCACACCGTGCCCGCGCGCAGACCCTAAAGACACAATATATTAAGACGCTGTAGATCTATATATATTTAACGCCTTATATTAGTATTAATTATGTAATTAAATATTTGGAAGTCGAATTTAACTCCTAATTATTATCCGCAGTGGCGGATTTACTAGTAGGCTGAGCAGGCTTGAGTCTAGGGCGGTTAATTTGGGGACATTTATCTTAGCCATCTCACAATTTTTCTTTCTTTATGCTTACAAGTTTACATTTCGAAACTTTTAAACTTTGGTTACTCAGTTATACTCAAAAACTATTTCTTCTGCTGGTTTTTTCCCCCACGTTTCGAAGCGATAGTTTTATTTAAAATGTCAAATTAATCCAAGAAGGCTAAAGTCCAGCCGCTATCTCTCGGCTGAGATGATAACTATGACGATGATATATGATAGATAACTAGTAATTGCCTCGGTGGTGTAGAAGCTAAAATGTACAAGCTGTATTACATCCGAAGGTCCTGGGTTCGTCACAGTAAGTCACAGTAGCAGCCCGGAGCTTGTCTGTGCGTACACGCGCTGCACTATAATATCTCCTGCGCGGCTAGTCTCAAGGGGATTGGCCACCGTGGCCGAAATCGGTCAGGAAGACATTATATGATAGATAATGATGATAACCATCATGATGATATAATATGTATGGACAAATAATGATGATAACCATTATTATGATATACGATTAGTAACGATTATAATGATATGTATGTCAAATTATAATGATGATACATGATAATAACAAGAATCAACCTGTATGAGATAGTTGGCCTTGTCGATGTCCTTCGTGAAGACGGCGGCGGCGAGCCCGTACTCCGTGTCGTTGGCGCGCTCGAGCACCTCGTCCATTTGAGAGAACTTGATGATTTGCTGCACCGGCCCGAAGATCTGCTCATACAGGGTTATGTGAGAAAATAAAACCACACTTTTATTTTCTCATCTATACGTCATATAATAAAATTCTAATTGAATCGAATCTGTACATTAAATATTTTTTTGAAAATCTTATTGAAATAGACATTATTATTGATATAGACGCCGAATCTATAGGTTTTAGAATTCTTGTCTGTCTGTCTGGGAACGTATTACGAGAAAACCTTGGACAGTTTTTGATGAAATTTGGTATGATGATAGCTGGTTATCCGGGTCAACATATAGGATACTTTTAACTGCGAGAAAATATCTCATCTCTAAGAAATCTATACTAAACGTTAAAACGTAAGTAGGCACGAACCTGATCGGAGCGAGGTTGAGTCGCTAGTATCATATAAATTTTAATTTGTATATCTTGATAATTATTGGTAAACTTATTTAATTTAAAAATTATATGAAAACTAGAACCCGAGCAGAACGAAAGTGAGTGAGTGAGGTTTATATATATTTTCGAAACGTCGGGAACCAAAAATCAAAATAAATCCGCGAATAAAACCGAATTTTTTAGGATTCCGTACTTGCAATATACAGACAGTGATGTAAGAGACACGTTAAAGGATAATGTGTGTGTCTGTTTGTTACTATTATTAATATATTTTTAATGTGTTTACATATTTACTTTACGTATGCTTTATTACTCAAAAACAGAAATAAAAATTGACCAAAGGCAATAATTATTTCTACAAGTATTGCAATAATTAATTTACAACAATACTTAAATAGATAATTATAGCCATAACATTTTTATGATCATTTTATAAGTAAATAATAATGAATCTACGTATATATTCTTTAATGGTCTCAATATTATGGTTATTATATTTACTGTTTGTTTGTAAACTTTATGAGAAATACATATATTTATCCTCAATTGTAAATTCAAGGCTAAGTCTCATATGCTGTGTTACGTAGATGGTTGGACCAGGTCATTATGTATTCAGCCCTTTCTAACGTCCCACTACTGGGCACGGGCCTCCCTTCAGTACGAGGGGGATCAGGCCATAGTCCACCACGCTGGCCAAGTGCGGATTGGCGGACTTCACATGTCTTTCGAAAACTTGCTAGGTTCTCTCAGACATGTGATTTCCTCACGATGTTTTCCTTCACCGTACGGCAAGTGATAATCAAGTTAGAAATGATTCGCACATGAAAACATCAGAGGTGCGAGACCCGGGATTTGAACCCGCTTCACTCGGTTACCCAAGCGAGCGCGTTACGACTGGGCTACCACTGCCATCATTAATTAAATACATAAATAACTATCGTTCGAGATCAGTTCCTTTGCGTTACTTATCCGCCCGCTATGTAAACCAAAAAAATTTGACTAAATTAGGATAATTATTCTAATCACAGTCGCTCCAGGCAGATTTTGGGATCTAATTAGTATTTACATTTAAATATTTATGTATATATATTTATTTTTAGTTGTTTAATAAAAATATAATCAAAAAGGTAAAAAAGACGTATAATTAATCAGTTCGATTCAGGTATTTTTCGTCAGTTACATACAAGTCTAAAGAATTTCCTTTCCTAACCAGCGTTAAACTAAGTAAAAAGAAAGTCTTAGAAAAGATTTTGTATACCTGTATGTGTGTACAGGCGCACTCACACAGTTATTGCATATGCGAGTTTGTATACGTGCTTACGTAATACGTATACTAGGTATACTAATATCACAAATGTGATAGTTTGTGAGTATGTTTGTATGGATGTTTGTTACTCTTTCACGCCAGAACGGCTCAACGGATCTGGATGAAATTTGGCACAGAGATAGATTATAGTCTGGAATAACACATAGGCTACTTTTTATCCCGGAATAACATATGGTTCCCGTGGGACAGGTTTGTTTTTGTTTTCCCAGAGGCGAATCCGAGCCGCTAGTCTTGCAAGCAAGCAACGCAAGGAACAAGCAAGCACATTTACGAGTACATGTGCATGTGGCTGCTTATAAATATTTATGTATGTGTACTTATGAAAGCCGGAGGACTCAAAAAACCAAAGTCTTTACTTAATACTTTAATTGAAATTATTTTAAAATAGAAATATTACAATTAAATACTACGATACAATAGTTATCGATGCTAGAGTCATATAATGAATGCTAATTACTTATTACTATCGGAATATATAAGATTTTAAAATGCTGATGCGGAGTCTTAATTTGGGGGCACACGTGTAGTGGCGACTTGTGAGTCGTGACTCGGCGCGACATCAGCGTATGTAACACCAGCGACTTATCCTCGCTTCGCTCGGGTGCGTTTAAATCCTTAGGTACGTTTTAATTTTTTTGAGCGAAACCTTAATTCTTTTTCAAAAATAAAAGTAACCTAAGTTACTCCTTATAATATCAGCTATCTGTCAGTGAAAGTCCCGTTAAAATTGGTCCAGCCGTTTCGAAGATTATCCGGAACAAACAGACAGACAAAAATTTAAAAAACTGTGTTTTTCTTATAAGTACCGTATATAATTTGATAATATGCATTTAGTATAAATAAAGCTGTTATTTCGACATAACAAATAGACACTTAAATTTTATTTATCTGTATATATTTTTTTATGCGATTCAGTGACAAACGAGTAGACAGACTACCTGATGGAAAGCAGTACCTGTCGCCCATAACACCTACGGTTCATGCACTTAGGTTTTAAGTAACAAAAATGCAGAACCACAGGTGCGTTGTCACTGTGAGGACTAAGATGATATGCCTCTTGCCTGTAATTGCGCTGGCTACCTTATCCTTCATACCGGAACACAACAATGCAATCATTGTTGCTTGGCGGCAGAAATAGATAAGGGGGTGGTACCCATCCAGTCGGACTCCTCAAGCTTGACAGAGTTCTACCATCGGTATACACTATACATGTGTCTTCGAGTTTTCGAAAGACATGAGAAGTTCGCCAATCCGCACTTGACCAGCGTGGTGGACAATGGCCTGATCCCCCTCATACTGAAGGGAGACCCGTGCCCAGCAGTGGGACTTTAAAAAAAACTGAATACATAGATGTGTCTGTGTACTCGCGCGCGTGCGTGCGTGTGTGCGTACCTCGACGCGCGCGATGTCCATGTGGTCGCGCACGTCGGCGAACACGGTGGGCTGCACGTAGTGGCCGGCGCCCGCGCCCGGCGCCGCGCCGCCGCCCGCCACCAGCCGCGCGCCCTGCCGCTTGCCGCTCTCTATCAGCTCGAGGATCTTCTTGTGTTGCTCGCGGTCGATCTGTTGTGTTATATTTCTTGTATTAGTTAATAATTTATAAATCTACAGTTCCTTAAATCGCTTTAATTCTAATCAGTCTGTGTGAGCAATACAATAAGATTCTATTTTTTTTAAATAACTCCTAACCCTCCATCTTTCACCCATAGACACTAACAGTGTTACCACAATATTATTATTGAAGGTAAACTACGCACGCTCGGCTTGGGGGATAAGCTGGTGGATGCGTTACGAAAACACGTACGTACGTTTGTTGCCATGGTAACCGTTGTTATTGTCCAACAAATGATATATAATACTATATCCTTCCCTTAAATGATATTCTATAAATATATGATTGTAATACGCTTAACATGCGTTATTTTTAGTATCTCACCTATCCTAATTATTTAAAGCAAATTGAATTTCACAAAGAGTACCAATAACCTACAGAAGTTTTACTTCTTACGCGTGTACACATTCATACACGCACTCTTTAATTTTTTATAATTAAATAGTTATCTGCTCAATTTGTGATATATTTATCAGTATTCAATTGCAGTGTTGCTTATTTTATCCAAGTATACTATATATTATGTATGATAAGAAATATATTTATATTAAATTATCTATAGCCCAAAGCGACCGGCTGCGAAGAGTGGCGTAAAAATCATACAAAAGTCTATAAATTGCTTGATACATTATGATGTTAAGAATTAGAAGCTATGTTAAAAACAATGTTCTACTGATTATCTTGGTTAGGGTGGTAATTGATATATTAGCTAAAAATATATTATATTACACAAATATGTGCATAAACAGGTGCACCTCTATAGTTGGACAACAATTCAATATAAGAGACTAGCGACTCACCCTCGCTTCGCTTCGGGTTCGTCCCTAGACAAAAACAAATCTATCCCACGGGAACCGTACATTTTTCCGGGATGATATATAGCCTATAGCCTCAGTTAACCGGCTATCTAATACAAAAAGAATTTTTCAAATCGGATTAGTAGTTTCTGAGATTAGCGCGTTCAACCAAACAAAGAAACAAACAAACTCTTCAGCTTTATAATATTAGTATAGATAAGATGCAGAAATAAACTTGTGTGCCGTCTGACTCTGAGGTACAAGATTGCAACATTTCTAACATTCCAACTCCGAATTATTGAGAATATCTCTGAGAGAAACCCCTCTCTCCCCTTTGTCAACTAAACTAACTTTGTTAAATTTTAATTTTTTACGTAATATATAAATGTCCCCCTAGACCACCAAGGCAGATATTCAACTATTCTTATCAATACACAATACACACGAGCCCCCCGCCCCCGCCCCGCGCACCTGCGGGCCCTGCTCGGTGTCGGCGCGGAAGGGGTCGCCGACGACGCGGCGGCGCGCGCGCGCGGCCGCGCGCTCCACGAACTCGTCGTAGATGGCGGCCTCCACGAACGTGCGGGACCCTGCGCACGTTACATTGCGCATTATATATTTTTTAAACGACACAAACAACTATATGTATGACGATATGTCATACATATAGTTAGTGCATTAAAATTATTAATTATATTATATTATAAATTGAATAATCAAAAAAGTGTTATAAATGCGAAAAATTTTATGTATCTTCTTACTTCTTCAATGTGAAACGACGACCAATTTAGATGAAATATAGTACACAGATTCTAGCATGCAAACGAGTGAAATGAGAGTACCTAATAGCAAGACAACAAAAGTACGAGTATAACTACAGTAATCAAATAACACTTAAGCGTCCCGTAGACGCAATATCCCCATTGTAAAACTCCAATAGGATCTCATCAAAAGCGACAAAAGCCATATAGAAACCAATAAATATTTATTGGTTTCTATGTGGCTTCTGTCACTTTTGATGAGAATCTATTGGAGTTTTTAAATAGGGATATCGACTAAGGAACTAATCGAACATATGCAACAGAATCTTTATCATGAACCATTTTTAAAATTCTATAAATACATATATCAACATACCAGCAGTGCAAACTTGTCCCATGTTGAAGAAGAGAGCCATATGCGATTGTTCGACGGCGTATTCTAAGTCCGCGTCAGCGAACACTATGTTGGGGGACTTGCCGCCCAACTCTAGCGTCACTCTCTTCACATTGCCCGCTGCCCCGCGTTGGATCAATTTACCCACTTCTGTAGAACCTAAAAAAATCATGATATATATATATATATATATATATATATATATATATATATATATATATATATATATATATATATATATATATATATATATATATATTTATAAGTATGTAATGGCTATTATATAAAAATCCATAGAATAGGCCCATTGATTATAACGGAATTGCTATTCAAATTCAAGGGTTGTCAGAAAAGTATCAATTTTAATGGCAATCATAGTTTAAACTTAAAGCATTGGTGAAAAGTTAGTGACAACCATCAACCCTAAGACCGTTCCCCGACTGTAAAAAAAATAAAAGTAAGTATGACAGTTGGGTGCGCCGTCTTTCGTGTTTCCTCTTGCCTTCATTAGACGACTCACGACAGTATGGATTATTAGACTATTTAATGTTAATATTAATAAAATATGTAATATTTTTTATGATCAATAGTTAAAACCAAATTTCAAATAAATATAACAAAAAAAACATTTCTTCAAAAATATTATTTTTTTGCATACATACGAGGGTGTACATCTCGCGGCAAGGATGAAACGTGTATGTCTCCGACTGCATAATACTATATTCCATCGTGAACTTATTTTCATCTTTTTAGTTAGCTTTTATGCAGTCGGGTTTTTTATTTTCACGGTTAGCTATGTTTAGGTATACATAAATAGTAGCATGCTACTCTTTAGATATTCATTTAAATTTTATAGCGATTTACCCTCGTTTTGCTCGGGTGCGTACGCCGCACGCGGATTTTGTTCATGACTTTTATTTTTTTCGCGGAACCCCGATTCTTTTTCTAAAATAAAAGTAGCCGAAGTTATTCCCTACAACATCAGCTATCTGCCAGTGAAAGTCCCGTCAAAATCGGTCCAGACGTTTCGGAGATTAGCCGGAACAAACAGACAGACAAAAATTGTAAAAAATGTTGTTTTGGTATATGTACCGTGTATACATCCATATGCATTTAGTAAAAAGCGGTTATTTTAATATTACAAACAGACACTCCCAGTTTTATTTATCTGTATGTATAGATTTATTTTTTATAGCAACTCACCCGCGTTTCGCTTCGGGTTCGTCCCTAGACAAATACAAATTTATCCCACGGGAATCGTACATTTTTCCGGGATGATATAGCCTTTCTCAGTTAACGGACTATCTAATGCAAAAAGAATTTTTCAAATCGGATTAGCAGTTTCTGAGATTAGCGCGTTCAACCAAACAACCAAACAAACAAACAAACTCTTCAGCTTTATAATATTAGTATAGATTTACTGCGATTGTTACTGTGACCATGGCTGGTGTACTGACCGGATTTAGAATACTTACCAGTGAAGGCAACCTTGTCAACACCGGGATGGTCGACTATGGCGGCGCCCGCGTCGCCGTAGCCGGGCAGCATGTTGATGACGCCCGGAGGGAAACCGGCTTCCTGTGTTATGAATGATGAACTTGTTCATTTATACAAAACTAGTTTTTGTCCGCGGCTTTGCTCGCGTTGTGAGTGAGGTGGGGATTAAAAGATAACCTATACACATTGTCGATATTAAGGATGCAATCTAATCAAAATATACTTTATTCAAATAGATTTTTACAAGTAGTTTTAAATCGTAACTGTTTACATTTTTTATTTACAATTTAAATTAAATGTCAGTATGTACATAAGTCAGTGAAGAATCTACTATAACAATTACGTATTATGTATGTCCTTGCAAAATTTCATCGAAATCCGTTCAGCGGTTTAAGCGTGAAGAGGACAGAGTTACTTTAACATTTATAATATAAGTATAGATAGTATGGACTATAGGACTCCAGATGTTTACTTATCCTCTCAACTGTCGCTGTCATTTTGCACGAATATGGCGCATCTGTCGGCTACTTTCCGAGGGCGTCGCGCGAAATATGTACGCATCATTAAATAACAATGTTTCTAAAAAAATATATGAAAGCTATATATAAAGCTTATGTCGTTGGAATCGTTTTGAAATATACTAACAATTTATAAAAATATAAGTTCACTTGTATTTAATAATATATAGTTAATTCTAAGTTGAAATCACTGTAAGTGATTTTTATCAGTACATAGTATGAAATCAGGAATTACTACAAAATAAAACTATTATTATAAAAAGTTTTTTATATCATTGAATTATAGATACAATATTTTATATTAATTGATAAAAACAACTTAACTCACTGTACATTTTTTTACACCACAAGCTTTACAATAACACGTCTCAATCATGGCGATTTAGCACATGGATAAAAAAGAGGTATTTTTTATACTTGAATTCTGAGAGCATTGAAGACCAAGAGATTTAGGATAATCATTTATATTATAGTTTAGTCTACGCAGATAATACTGACATAGTTTGAGTTCTTATAACTATTTAGTTTACGAGAGTTAAACAACAAACCAAACACTTGAAAATAAGTGCTAAAAATCGTCATCTCAAACTTTGGATCGCAGAGCAAATTCTGCTTAATATTTCATTAAAATATATGTACATTTTACAATTTAGTGATATTTACAAATGGAAAAATACAATAAACAGGCATACTGCCTTACTAGAACATTTCAGAAATCAATTACGAAAACTAACAATTTCACTATAAAAATTTCAAGGGACAGCTACAAAAGTATGGATACGACCAATGCTATCACATCTGAACAGATTATATCTATACAGATAAATAAAATAAGAGTGTCTGTTTGTAAAATTAAAATAACCGCTTTTTACTAAATGCATATGGATGTATACACGGTACATATACCATATTGTATCACTAGTTTAAAAAAAACAAATGAAGCCAGTCCACGTATGTTTTAATCAATTTCGCTGCAGTTACAATAAACATAAAATGCAACATGATACTAGTTTAATAGATGCAAATAAACATATTTTTTACCCAACTGCGCAACGCAAAGGAGGGTAATGTGTTTATCAGCCTATGTATGTATGTATGTACATATGTATGTATGTATATAAGTATGTATATATGTATGTATGTGTGTATGTATGTTTTTTACTTTGTGGCACTGTAAAGACCAAACGCATGGGCCGATTTTGATGATTCATATATCGTTAATTTTGTATTTACGCGAGTGTCATAGGTTATATAAAAATAGTTAAAAATTAAAATGGCAAATATCAGTCGCCAATTTGTGTGTCTTTAAAAAAAATTCTTCCAAACCAATCGATTGGGGTCTCAAAATAAAGATTTTTGGCGATCATAAAAATATTTAAAAGAACACAACATACATATTTAAAAGTAATTTAGGATAAAAAATAGCTAAATATTAGGTCTACTTATGAAATTGCCGTTTAATACATAGAAAGTCAGTCTTTTTTTTCATAAATATTTTTCATTTCTATCAATCAAAATATGCACCCATGCTATTGATGCATCTCTACCAGCACAGTAGTAATTTTTCAATGCCCTTCTTGGAGAAGCCGGGTGTACGGGAGCCAACAAACTCTTCAAAGGCATCTTGCACTGCCTCTCGGGTATTGAACTTTTTATCTGCCAAGAAGTTGTCCAAATTTTGGAAAAAGTAGAAGTCTGTCGGCGCAATGTCTGGTGCTTACGGTGGATAACACAAAGCTTCAAACCCTAGCTTTTGTAGCTTAGTGTTCACTCCGTACACGTCATTAATGTTGCGAGCCGTTTGTGTGGCATTGCTACCGCGACGGAACTCGTATTTCATAATTACTCGTATTTTTATTGTGCCCATATTGATGAAAAACAAACAAATGTAGTGAAAACAAAACACTGATTAATAAACAAATGATCGAATTTGAAAATAGAACTCGATACTTTTAAAATAAAATTAATTTAAATTTAGATTTTACTGCCAGCCATGCGCATTCATAAATTACGTTTCCAATGGCCAGTATTGTAAAACGGCAACTTCATACGTAATAATTTCAAAGACCTATTATAACTTCAAATGTCTAATAAAACGAAAAAGCTGTAAATAAAAAAATATACTATAAAAATAAAAAAAAACCCACGTTTCATCCTTCTCGCGAGATGTACATATGTATGTCTCCGACTATATTATACTATATTCCTTCGTCAACTTCTTTTCATTTTTTTAGTTAGCTTTTATGCAGTCAGTTTTTTAATTTTTATAATATTTTAAAGTCATGTCTAAGTTGAAATTATATATACTATAAAATAAAAATCGTACTGTTTTAAAAAATATTTTTTTTTAGGAAATTAGTTAAAATATTTATAAAATGCAAAATTTCAAATAATGCTAAAAAAGCCCATGAAAATATTGTAATGAATATTAAAAAAGCCTTATCCATACTATACAACAACTGTCTAAAATGGCGGGTCGGTTTTGGGTTACGTGTTTTTATATTACTAATTACTTAAAATCTAATAGAAGATTTACAAATTCAATTATACGTAGTTTTGTAGTTATAAATTTAAATCATGTTAATAAAGATAATATGCTGTCACTAGTGTATTTTTTATCCATAAAAAGTAAAAATATAAAGACTTAGAGCGCGTCAATGCTTACGATGTTTGATAAATGTAAAAATTTCTGTATAAAATCTTTATTCAAAACACATCCTATGAAATAAAGACTGTAATTACTTACCCTTCCAGCATATTCCAATCTTTGTAATAATAATTTTACACTATTTTATTAATTTTTACTCACTAAATATTAAGTTCGAAGACCGCCAAAATTTAAATAAGTTGCCTGCACAAATTACCAAAATTATGTTATTGAAGTTATTACTTTTTTGACATGTAGTATGATATTATTCCTAGTCTTTTCTTTAAACATTACAAAAGCTAGATAAAAATAAATATAGTTTAAACGCAAGAAATCACACATTAAATCACATCGGGACTAATCGACCTCTAGGAGGTCGCTTGACAGACAAGGGTTTTTTGATATCGACCTCTAGGAGGTCGATCGACCGTCGAGGTATTATACACGTTATACATGTGTAAATGAGGAAATATTTTCCAACAAGTTATGAATAGGAAAAATACCTGAGTGAGAATGTAAGCATAACAATAAATTAATAAAGAATAAGTAATTAATTTTATGACAACACGTTTAGCTTAGTTTGTAGTGTCTTGGTTTGTTTGGTTAGGTGTTTGGTTTGGGGTTCTTGGTGTGTCAGCGGTCGCGGGTTCGAGTCCCGCCGGGGAGATTCATTTGTGTGGTGAGCACGAATGTTTGTACTCCAGTCATGGGTGTATATATTTATAATATGTATATATTTAAAGTTATATATGTGTTGTGTATCAACTATCTGGTATCCATAACATAAGCCTCATAGCTTACCATGGAACTGGATAGTGCTGTGTGTTAATGTCCCAACATATTTATTTTTGTTAATAACCGACACTTATTATTTTTCTCTTATGATAACTTAAGCCCCATTTACATGGATACCATGTTGACTAACGTACGATATCGCACTTGGAAGGGCGATCATCGTCTTGTCATTGAATAATCGACGTCTCTATGTAAACAAAATTTGAAAACAAGCGATTTATTCAGCGAAAAAAAATCGTTTAAAAAATTAAACAATTTTTTTTTTTTTTATGAGATTCAGTGACAAACGAGCAGACAGACCACCTGATGGAAAGTAGTACCTGTCGCCCATAACACCTACGGTTCATGCACTTAGGTTTTAAGTAACAAAAATGCAGAGCCACAGGTGCGTTGTCACTGTGAGGACTAAGATGATATGCCTCTTGCAGAAATAGGTAAGGGGGTGGTACCCATCCAGTCGGACTCCTCAGGCTTGACAGAGTATTGGACATATAGCTCATACCGTCGTGCTAATCACCGAGCTCAAATGTCAAATCTCGCATTCAAATCGAATTAAACCAAATTGTACGGTGATCGCATGAACTTGAAAAAAATGTCATGCGAGATCCAGTTAGATTAGACAATTCGAGAAATCGTTGGCAAATATCTCCTTGCTATTTGTGTCATAGTGTAAACAAAACGATTGGCGATAATTACCTTACTAATATCGTATGGCAAACTCGTAGGCGTGTTTGTTTTTTTGGTTGAAAGTAAACATATGAATGCGATTATCGTATCAATATTATCGGATGCTATAATAGCATACGACTTCCCGCTATAAAAAGTGCGATTTACTTTCGCCATGTAAATGGCGCTTTAATGTAGCATGTTCTGTGTAGATGTAAGGCAAAAGAGAAAAACAACTAACCCTTTTGTTATAATTTTTGTAATGACATCTCTGATTACTTTTTATTCCATACTAAATTTACCACATTTTAATGTCGTAATGATATAATATTTTAAAAACTTAACAAACCCCTTCAACTACACTTTAAGTTACCCCTTCACGCTGAAACGGCCGATTTGGATGAAATTTAGTAAACGGTATGGCCGTTATATTAGATTAGGCCAGCAATATTAGATTATTTCAATTTATTTTATTGAATAGAAATAAAAATTGTACGAGTATATGTATATGTATATTTGTGCCTACATCACTGATGCAGACACAAATATTTATAAACACACACATACACACACAAACACACATGGATCCTTTTAATATTTTCCTATTTATGATTAAGACCTTTTTTATTCGCCTTTTTTATAGTTGTAGATTTCGCAAAGAACCTACTGAAAGTGTAATCGCAGGAAATTCATCAAGTACTTTGTGATAAGAAGAATTACCAGATATAATTTTAACAGATAAAATATTTACATTTGTACACAAAATTAAACAATTGTTTAATTTTCGTTCTGCATTTTACAGTACAGGAATGTCGGGGTCACCAATATGGCCGTTGCAGCAATATTAGATTATTTCAATCTATTTTATTAAAATAGAAATAAAAATCGTGCATATAATTGTACGCCTTTTTAATGTCACTCTCTTTACATTTTACGAATATCAAAAACGTAATTTATAAAAAAAGGCTAATAAAAAAGATCTTAATCAAAATGTGTGTGGTATATAATATATTTGTGCCTACGAACGGATAAACTATGAACTTGAGTAACACAGAGGCTGTTATTAGTAATATAAAAATATATTATAAAAATAAAAAAAACCCGACTGCATAAAAGCTAAGTAAAAAGATGAAAACAAGTTGACGAATGATTATGTATTATGCAGTTCGAGACGTACATTGTATGTGTATACATCTTGCGACAAGGAAAAAACGTGTATGTGTTTTTACACATCGTTAGGGGACGTCATCTATATATAACATTATATACAAATAGCAACTAGGGAAGCACCCGAGCAAAGCGAGGGTAAGTCGCTAGTATAGACGTATAGATAATTAAATTTGTTTCAAAATGGTCCTATTCAACTTACCTTTGCGAGTTGAGCAAGGTACAAGGCAGTGAGAGGCGTTTGCTCGGCCGGTTTCATCACAACCGTGCACCCGGCGGCTAGGGCCGGGCCCAGCTTCCATGACGCCATGAGTAATGGGAAGTTCCATGGAATTATTTGACCGCAAACACCTTAAATATTATCATGATTTCAATTGTAAATTACATAAACATTAACTACAATCTGACATGATAGACGTTGTTCAGAACAGATTTCAATCAAAGTCGTGATTTTTCAGTTTATACAAAATCATATTGAAAAATGCACATTCAGTTTTCAATTTTAATCAAAAAAAGGTTTTTTAGGTTAAAATTGATTCGCATAGTTCAAAATAATTAAAAGGTAATATAGCCTTATCTATCCAACCGTTCTCGTATAATACGCTTACCAACGAACAGCATTTCATTTTTATTTATATAGACATAGCTGGACACATAGTAAGGCAAAGGTATCGTAGTGCTCGCTAAGAAAACTAAGTGAAGCAGGTTCAAAGTTCAAACCTCGGGTTTCACACCTCTGAGATTTTGAAGTGTTAATCATTGGCAATATAATTACCACTCCAAACACGTGAACGATAATAACTCTGGCAAATGTGTGTATCTAACTATAAGAAAACCTAACTATTTTTTCGGAAGACATGTGAAATATAATATGCATGTGATCAGCGTAATGGACTATGGCCAAATTTCCCTCCAACTGAGGGTCAGCTCGTAACCAGCAGTGAGACGTTAAAATTGTTTTAAAAAAAAAAAATTAGGTATGTATCCATCAAGTAAATGCAATGTACCTAATGTTACCCAATTCTCTCATTGAATATTATTATCAAATGTAGAAATAGTGAAACAGTTTAAGGAAAAAGATTTCCTTGATAAGTCATTCCGTTCTTATTTACAGAATTTAAACAATGGTCAAGCGCATTTAGGTTTCTAGAATTTTCCAAAACAATGCACTTACACTAACACGCGTTCTACTCGAACACGAGTATCATTATTTTTATTAAACATGTAGGTAATGGTCATAAATAATTTTATATGACAATTTGTATGTGTGTGTGTGTGTGTGTGTATGTTTGTTTGTTACTCTTTTACGCTAAATCAGCTGAATGGATTTAGATTATCTTTAGTATTTAGGTATATAGATAGACTATTACATAAAGTCACAAATAGGTATACTACGCTTCTGAGCAAAACGAGGCTATGTCTCTAGTACAAATTTACAAAATATATAGGCTTACTCACCGACAGGCTCATGGCGGGTGTAGGCGAAGTATTTGCCATCAGCGGGCAACACCATCCCATGGTTCTTGTCCGCCCAACCTGCATAGTACCTCAGATTCTTGATAGCATTCAATACATCTATGTGGTACGACGCGAGGTAGGGCTTACCGTTGTCTAGAGTTTCTAGACTCTGTTTAAAAATAAATAAATAATAATACTTTATTGTACAATATGCATTCATATTCAAACCTTATGAATGCTAATCATACGGTATAAAGAAAAATATGTATAAATTATACTTTTACTTCATTTATAAATAATTATAATTAGTTTATATAAAAAAAAAACCTATCTTATCTCTCAAATTACTTATGAAAAAGAAACAAAAATCTCTGAATGTACACAAGATAGATATGTACACAAGATAGATATAATACCTAATGCAAAAAAGTAGATAACTGGATTGAATTTGCAGGTATTTCTATTCCGATGATATTTGGAAACAACATCATCGGAACAGAATAAAACAGTTAGTTAACGCTCATGCAAACACAAATCTAGTTGAACCATCAGGAAAAACCCTCACGATACATTTTTCAAAAAGAGAGATTCCATGCAAAATATACACGGCAACGAGGTTTTTCCTTCATATTTATAAGTTATAACATCTGTATTTAAATACTATAAATGTGAAAGTTTGTGAGTATATAGATGTTTGTTATTCTTTCACACCAGAACGGATCTGGATGAAATTTGGCACAGAGATAGATTATAGTCTGGAATAATACATAGGCTACTTTTTATCCCGGAAAATATACGGTTTCCAAGGGATAGATTTATTTTTGTTTTTCTAGAGGCGAACCGAGCGAAGCAAGGGTGAGTCGCTAGTATATAATAAAACAATTATTTGCACCGTCATCGTGTGCTCGCAATTCTAGCAGAATATCGGTCGTATGTTATAATTAATGACATGCATATCTTGTAAAAAAATAATGTGCTTAATATGATAATAATAACCATTGTTTTATAAACAACCTCGACGTAACTTTCTTAATTATATATTAATTAATTGTTTATCGTAGGAGAGATGTACATATTATGTATAATTAGATGTAATACAAGGTCTATCAATATTTATTTATAAATATATCGCTATAGTAGCGATATAATATGTTTAAAAAGCAAATATCTATTAGAATGACAGTCAAAATTATTTTGTAGTGGTGTTGCCAAAGATGATACTTTAACGATATGATTTTTTGCTATAAATTAAATAATTATATAATTATATTTACTTACCGCCACATAAGACCTATCCCTTTCAAGTAAATCAGCTAACTTATTAAGTAGATAACCGCGCTCTGAAGCATCCATTTTTCTCCATACTGATCCAAACCTGTCGACAAGAGAATCTAATTTTATAAATAAAATAGTAAATGAGTCACACTTTTGTAACAACGGTTTCGCAACTTTAATATCTATATATATAAAATTCTCGTGTCACAGTTTTCGTTGCCATACTCCTCCGAAACGGCTTGACCGATTTTGATGAAATTTTTTGTGCTTATCCGGTATCTATGAGAATCGGCCAACATCTATTTTTCATCCCCCCAAATGTTAAGGGTGGACCACCCCTAAATTTTTTTTTTTTATTTTTCAGACAAAATTTTTTGTTTTAATTTTTTTATGATACAGCATACAAAAATACCTACAACCCTAAATTTTCACCCCTCTACGATCAACCCTTATTTTTTAATAGCAATTTTAGTTATTTAATCATAATAGGATACTTTTTACTGTGGGAAAAACTCTCCTCTGAGAAATCTATACTAAACGTTAAAACGTAACTAGGGACGAACCCGAGCGGAGCGAGGGTGAGTCGCTAGTATTTATATATTATGTACATATGTATAGCACAAAACCGACTTACAATTACCTATTCTTTATTTTATATTCTACTTTAAAGTTTTTACTGACATTCCATTTAACGTTTGCATGTGATTTAGCATTTTTAACATAATATGTAGTTATTTTAATATATAAATATACCCCGTGAACCTAATACTTTCTTCCTTTGATTTGTGCACCAAAAGCCGAAATGGGTCACAAGTGCTTGCAAACTTACACAAGCCAAGCCAAACGGCGTCTCCACGTGTTTGAATTTATGATGGCTTGTCTTGACGAGAGAGACGTTCACCTTGTCGTGGTATGACTAATTAACATCCGGCAGTCCAGTAGGGCGCGATGCCAAGAAACGCACTGGGAAGTGGCCCACTTTAGTGAGCGGTGTACCATGCGAGTTGCTCCTGGTACTTCTCTGAAGGTAGAGTGGACCGTTGGAGCACCCCCATGGTTGTTGTGGTCTGCTTCGGCAGACCAGCCATCGGAGTGTCGTGGTTGACTGCTTGAGCGATTCTGCGACGCCCCATTAAGACGGGGAAGGGTTTTTTGGGTTTAAGTTGATAGTACTGGCTTTTCTAGCCAGTGAGACCCACGTCACCACTTGTGGTTCTACAGGTGGTATGCGTAAATGCATTTCCCTACATAAAAAAAGACTTAGCAATGTGAGGATCCAGCATAACTTGTTATTACTTTAACAGTCTTTTATATTAATTACTTGGATAGAATATTAAAGGAAAATTTCATTAATAGTAGTAGAGTTAAAAATCGGTCATCTAATTCAGAACAAAAAAAATCATACGTATTATACATAGAGAATTGAATTGAAGATCAAAGAGAATAATAAGTAGAATGTTAGCTATCGTTAGTTGTTCTTTAGTGTAAAATTTTGTCATACCAAGATGATACAAGAGAGCAGAGAGACGAAGAGGCAATCGGGAAGCTGGCATCTTACACAAAAATTTCAGCGTCCCATAGGAGCTCATCACCAAATTACAACACAGCTCCTATCAAAGCTACGAAAATTTGCCAAGAAGGCTTATATTATTATGAATTCTTATAATTAATAACTAACTTGAAAGCTTCCTTTGCAGCTTGGACGGCTAAGTCCACGTCAGCTTTACCCGCTTGCTGGATATCTGCGATCACTTCTCCGGTGGCAGGGTTCTCTGTTGGGAATGTTTGCCCATCGACAGACTTTCTCCATTCATTGTTGATAAAAATCTGAGAACAATTAAAAAAAATGATACATGATTAATTCATACACGATATTTGGGGATATTCTTTAGAAAAGGCTAATTTTTAAAGAATGAGTATAATCCTATAAAATGTGATTTAAATGTTTGCTATTTTTTCTACCGTTGAAGAAAAATATCTACCAAATAAAATTATCTATATAATATGTATAGTGGTGAAGAAAAATATCGTGAGGAAACCTGCATGTCTGAGAGAATCTAGCAAGTTTTCGAAAGACATATGAAGTCCGCCAACCCGCACTAGGCCAGCGTGGTGGACTATATGGCCTTATTCCCCTCGTACTGAAGGGAGGCCCGTGCCCAGCAGTGAGTCGTTAAAAATAAGGGCTGAATACATACATACAATATGTATAGTTATACCACTGATAAAATCTTGTAGTACAACAAACTACTACTAGCTAGCTGAGATCAACATCGCTACTTGTACCAATTGCTTGAAAGAATCACATGACATAGTCTGGTTGTTATAGATCTATTGATAATAGTTGAATTTTCTAGACTTATTAGGCGCAGAGCTGTGACTCATTAGGACTAGGTCGTGTCCGCAAAAACGGCAGCAAGCACGCCTTGAACTATTTTCAAGCTTCCATTTTGAAGTTTAAAAATCGCTTCAAAATAAATGTAACTCAAGTGTTCATTGCAAAACCCAAACATAATAAACATATTTAGGTACAATTTAATTGTATATCTTTCATATATGTATATAATTCTTCTGTACGTGTGTTAGTCACCTTACTCCTAAACGGCTGGACCGATTTAGTTGAAATTTTGTGTGTATATGTGTGTGGATTCCTGTATGGTTTGAAAACTAAAATGGAGCCGGTAGTTGGCGCTGCAGCCGGTGTGTCGCTAATCATCTCCTAAACGACAGGGACAGTTTTAATGATATTTTTCATGTATGTTCCCTGCAAGGTTTGAATTCACAAACGGACCCGGTAGGTGGGGCTGCAGTCGGTGTGTCACTGAATTTTTATGAAAGACTCCATTTTCCATGCAATAAATACATTAATTAAATTGTTGATAAAAAAAATCGATGGTTGGTTGTTATGGTACGTTTCCTATGGACTCAAAAACAGCAGAAGCGATTTTGATGAAATTTTGAGACAATCTTCAGATTAGCCCGCTGGGCTGATCTGGGTGATCCTGTGAATTTTGTTAGCGATCGGAAGTATAGATGCGGGCGAAGCCGCGGGTAGTTATTTTATATAATTGTAATAAAATATTTACGATCTAAAAAACCGCAACCGGCAACTACTGGCGTAAACAAAAATGGCCACATACCTATCTCAACTTTAAAAGAACTGTAGAGACATGACTTTGTATCATTTTATATTTTTCCTTTGTTTCATTTTATATTTTTGTATTCTGATTCTTATCTGATCTTTATTGTTTTGACTCTAGTGGTTCCCATGAGGGACCTACCGAATTTTTGTTATAGTAGGTAATATGTATACAATAGTGTCCTAATAAAATAATTGTGACATACAGACAGACGGACACGATGAAATTTTAAGATTCTGTGATGTATATTTTATCATAAATATTATTATTTAAATAACACTCAATATCATATCGATGGGATTGTTCTTCAAGAGAAAACTAAAATAAGAGATTTAGTAATTATTTTTGATTCTAAGTTGACATTTTTACCCCATGTCGGTAATATAGTAAAGAAATCATTTAAAATGTTAGGCTTTGTTATCCGAAACAGTAAACTATTCCGTAGTCCAGCCACAAAAATAGTTGTGTATAATGCCTACGTGCGGAGTATTCTTAAACACTGTAGCGTAGTTTGGTCACCTCAATATAATAATATACATCGTCTAAAAATAGAACGTATTCAGAAACATTTTATGAGATATCTTACTTTTTTGCGTAGGATGTATAAACAACTTCCTTCATATAAGGTCAGATTAAAATATTTCAAGGTGGATAACCTGTTGATACGTAGACAATTGCATGATATGACATTCCTTTACAAAATATTGCGAAATAAAATTGATTGTCCTCAACTCCTAAAATCCATAATCTTGCGTGTCGTGTGCGTGTGTTGAATATAACATTTTTTGCGGAGAAGTGGATATTTTTGGCGACAATCTAATAGGTTTTAAAAAGGTTATATTAAAAGTTTTAAGAAAAAAATAATTAATGTTATGTTTTTGTTTTATTTGAGTTTGTTTCTTTTTAGTTTTTCCTTTTTATTATTAATTATATCAGTATTATGTTATTGTGTTATTAATTATAATTATCTTGTAAATATTATATAAGGCTGTGATATATGGTGCATGTTGTGACACCTTAAAATGTTAAAATTTTTATTTTTATTTTGGTTTTACATTTTAGATACAATGTCATAATGTAATAAATAAATAAATAATATACTATCGATATCATACCACTTTAATACGAAGATACTTAAAAATATATAGCACAAATCTATACTAATATTATAAAGGTGAAGAGTTTGTTTGTTTGTTTGGTTGAACGCGCTAATCTCAGGAACTACTAATACGATTTGAAAAATTCTTTTTGCATTAGACAGCCCGTTAACTGAGGAAGGCTATAGGCTATATATCATCCCGGGACAATGTGCGTGTGTAGATTTAGGCATTGTGGATTTCACAGTTGAAAGTTAACATTGCAGATTTTTAAAATGAAACTATGTTTTCGGATTTTTTTGCGGATTTATTTTGATTTTTGGTTCCCGATGTTTCTAATGCTTTACAGCAATCATGGTCACCGGAGAGTCTAAGGTTTTAGACATCTCAAAGGTATTGCTATATATACTTATTGAAGACATTGCCTACCCACAAAATTATAAATTGATTTCAAAAAAACATTTTTTTTTATGGCACAAAGGGGGCAAACTATTATTAAAGGGGGTAAACTATTATTTTAATAAGTTTTATAATTAAATGTGGAATACGGTATATTTTTTATTGCAGATTTCTTTAACAATTCTCAAAACTATCATTACTAATGCTAAGCATCTTGTCTGGTACTATTGTCCGGATTTGGATCAAAAATTATCTTTACGCTTAGGCGAGCGCATCAGATTTAATTTATCCCATACTAGCGACTCACGCTCGCTTCGCTTGCGTTCGTCCCTAGGTACGTTTTCACGGTTAACTATGTTTAGGTATACCTACATAAATAGTAGCTTGCTACTCCTAAGATATTCATTTATATTATATAGCGATTTACGTTACGTACGTACGTTATTGCGTACGTCGTACGCGGATTTTGTTCACAATTTCATGGGTTTTCATTTTTTTTCGCGGAACCCTGTTTTTTTTTCCAAAAATAAAAGTAGCCTAAGTTACTCCTTATAACAGCAGCTACCTGCCAGTGAAAGTTCCGCCAAAATCGATCCAGCCGTTTCGGAGATTAGCCGGAATAAACAGACAGGCAGACAAACAGACAAAAATTGTAAAAAATGTTGTTTTGGTATATGTAACGTGTATACATCCATATGCAACAATTTTAGTTTAAACCGTATACTCCAATTTTATTTTAAACCTGTACCTATAGATTAAATAAAGGTTTTTACCCCAATAAGTTAATGATTTTTCAGAAAGGAAATGTTTTATTTTCTCTCAATTATAATTAGATGGAGACAGGATTTTGTCAGCTCTATTTAAATTATTTGGGACGTGTTTTTTGATTTGATCATTACCTATAATATACATAGTAACAAATATTTGCAGTCAATTATTTTAAGTTACAATTTTTACCTTATAAGGTAAGCTTTCATAGACTTGTTTTAATTATATTTATTTTTCACTAGCGACTCACCCTCGCTCAGCTCGGGTTTGTCCTTGTTATGTTTTAACGTTTAGTATAGATTTCTCAGAAATGAGATATTTTCCCGCAGTAAAAATTTATCTTATATATTGACCCAGATAACCAGCTATCATCATACCAAATTTCATCAAAATCAGACAGACATTCAGACAAAAATTCTAAAATTCATAGATTCGGCCTCTGTATCGATAATAATGACCATTTCGTTAAGATTTTCCAAAAATTATTTAATGTACAGATTCGATTCAGAATTTTATTTCGCTCGCTTCGCTCGCTTTCGTCCCTAGGTGCGTTTTCACGGTTAACTATGTTTATATATATATATATATATATATATATATATATATATATATATATATATATATATATATATACAGGGTGAATTTTTCAAGTGGGCGTGCATGGCTAAATCCTAAACTATGAGGAATAGCGAAAAGTACTCAAAGGAGTCTCGGGCCCGATTTTCATGAAAACTAAAACTGCATCATTGGATTTTTGAAAAATCAATTTTTCTAGCCAGGAATCGAACCTGTTGATTTTGAACAAAAAAACACAAACTGTATAATTACACCATTCGATAGTGTTGCTAATAAGGAACGCATTCTGGGAAGTCATGACATACGGCAAACTTAAGGAAAGAGCTCATTTTTAACAAAATGTTTTTTTATTGTTCTTTGTTATTCACTTAGTAAACCTTAACAGATCAATTGTTGTTTTCAATACATAGCTGGATTGGACGTTTTAAGGATTGTACTGCATTTAGCATTACAATATTATTGATTCCGTTTAGAATATTTTCCAAATACCGTTTCAAGTCATCAATTACATTATATGTGTCTTGATAGATTTCGTTTTTTACATAGGTACCCCCAGAGAAAACAATCTAAGGGTGTAAGATCTGGTGACCTCGCTGGCCATCGTACAGGACCATGCGTGGCAATAAAATTTTCGCCAAACTGCTGAATCAACATCTAGGTTTAGGTTAGGTTTAAAGAACTTTATTATCAACAAAGACATATTGTCACTTATGTGATAACATAAACTAAAGTGGTTACATAAAATTTATCGTCGTTGCCATTATTATAATGTAGGTAGGTATACTTAAAGACTTTACAAGCGAAAACAAAACAAAAAGCCAATGGAATTATGTTCAATTTTGTCCCACCTCATACATTCAAATCAATTTTTATGATATGTAAAATTAGTTCTTTTTCAATAAATAATCGGATAAATGTTTTTTAAATGCATGAAATGAGTTAACATTTTTTATATGTGAGGGTATACTATTATACAGCCGCGCTCCGTTGACTTGATAAATTTTCTATGTTCATTAATTTAGTTTCTTCATATATTTTGGTAGTTGGCGTTAGGGATTGGTAATTGAAAAGTAATTTTATTATTTTATTTTGTTGGCGTTGCAATTTGTTTAATCGAGTTTTGGCTGCGGTTCCCCATATCGCGATAACGTGTAGCAGGTGTGGTTTAACTAAAGCATTGTAAATTGTATATCTTAAGGTTGCGTTAATCAAATGAGGGATGCATTTTGTAATATTACAGAGTGAGCCGCGCAGTGATATTAATTTTGTTTAAATGGGTATTCCAATTTAGTTGACTGTCAATGTGAAGACCGAGATACTTTTCGTGAGTTTTCTGTTGAATAGGTACACATTTCTACTACTGTACGGTATTGCTTTAATAAATTATTCAACAAAATACAAAACAGTACGCAAACGGTTAGCAGTTATCAACGAAACGTCGAAAAAACTTAAAATTATTGACGCCAGTTCACTTTACGTTCTAATTTCAAATGTTAACTATTTTTTTCTTCTACTGTGGCCTTTGACCACGAAGAAAATAGAAATTTGAAATTAGAACATAATGTTGTAAAGATGAGTGCGCTACAGGTGTGTTTAATAATAAATATTGAGCATCATTTCGAACAAGGTAGAGGTAACATTAATTATTAAAGAAATTACTATATTAAAAAAAAATAAAAACCGACTTCCAGGCACTGAAAAGTAAAAAATAACTAAACGGGGGTTTTCATTTAGAATAGATACTTAATCAGAATCCTTTGAGTACTTTTCGCTATTCCTCATAGTTTCGGATTTAGCCATGCACGCCCACTTGAAAAATTCACCCAGTATAGTAGCTTGCTACTCCTAAGATATTCATTTAAATTATATAGCGATTTACCCTCGCTTTGCTCGGGTGCGTACGCCGTACGCGGATTTTGTTCTTTCATGGGTTTTTTTTTTCGCGAAAACCTGATTATTTTTCTAAAATAAAACTCCAAATTTATTTATCTATATAGATTAAAACAAATTCTTCTTACTAACGCCTAATTAATATACTTATTTTTTTTCTAAAACTACCTATATAAATCCTTTGTATGCTTAATAACTTATAAAGCCATAGATCATCGTTTCTCAAGCGGGGGTCGCGACAATTAGGGGGGTCGAGTTTGTTTTTAAAGGGGGTCAGTTGAAAAATTGAATTGGGGCAGTCAGTTGAAAAATAATAAATACAAACTTCATATAGGTACAAAAGATTCGTTTATTAAAAGTATAAATATTAGTGTAGTGTTCTAAAACTAAATATTAAGATGTAATAAATAACATGAAAAGGATGAACATTAATTAATTAATGCGATATTTAGCATTGTTTCTCACTTAAAAGTATTTCTATACTTGGATCATCTTTGCAAACACTCATAAGTAAATTATTTTCGAGACGATTTCTGTATTTAGTCTTCAAATAACTATAATAATAGACGAGAAACCTTTTTCGCATAATTAAGAAGTAGCAAAGGATATCAATGTTTTCAAAGCTTCGGTTACTAGGCTTCCGTAGGTACTGACGTCGTCGTGCAAGCCAATATTTATCTAAATCTTGAGATAAAAATTCCAATTGTAAAGTTTTATCAGCCGATAGTTCAATGAGTTGATTGTTAGTGTCATTTCGTAACTCGGCAGCTGCAACAATATTGTCATCAAACGGATTGAGAACCCATCTTTCGATAAATCATTATTGCCATTTGGAAAATATTCTAGTAAATGAATCTCCAATTCACCTAAATGCGTTTACATGATCTCCAACAGGCGGTCAATAACAGAATTTTCTAAATTCGAGTTTTTGTTAATATAATCAAAAGTTGCACTAAATGCATCAAAATTACGTACTTTAAGGCATATAATCCAAATACTAAGCTTTTTGATAAAGGCATTGTCACTTTATCCGTCATAAGTAAAATATTTTTGTTACGACCTTGTAAACTCGTATTTAAGTCATTCAAATGTGAAAATATGTCACTCAAGTAAGCCAATAGTAATAAAGATTTTTTTGTCTTGTAAAAATTCTAAAAATTGTAAAGATTCTAAAAAATTTTTAGAGATAAAAATAGCTAATTTTATAAAAGTATTATTTGTAAAAAAGATTTTTAATTCATCTCGTAATTCAAAAAGCCTTGTAAGAACTATTTCACGCGACAACCATCTCACTTCAGTATGAAAAAGGAGTGTATGGTTCTTGACGCCCATTTCTTCGCAGAGTGTGGAAAGCAATCTAGTTTGTAACGGCCGGTTTTAGATAAAATTAACAATTGTAACAGCTTATGATAAAACATTTTGTAAATTGTTCGGCATCTTTTTTTGTGGGAAGCGCATGTCTGTGAAGAAAGCAGTGCGTCCACTCCACATGCGGCGTAATATCATTTAATTTTACTATCACGCCACTGTTCTTCCTCGTTATTGCTTTCGCGCCATCAGTACATATCGCAATGCATTTATTTCAATCCAAGCTTTGGTTTTGTGTTGCTTCAATAAATGCCTTAAAAAGTTCTTCGCCTGTTGCTCGACCAGGAATTAATTTACAAAAAAGCATATTTTCTTTAATAGACTCCTCACATTCATATTGGACAAAACATAAAAATGGTGCCAAGTTCTATATGTCTGTTGACTCGTCCAACTGAATAGCAAAAAGTTCACTTGATTTAACTTTTGAAATTATTTGGTTGTGAATATCTACAGCCATTTCATTAATAGGCCTCGATATTGTATCATTTGAAAGGGGTATAATTTAAATTTTTTTAGCTTCTTCCGGACTAATCATAATATTGACCACATCAATGGACAATGGCAGGTAAAATGAGTCTTTCCGCAATAGTATGGGGCTAAGGTTCCCTCGCGACTCGCAGTGCTACTAAGTAGGATGCATGAAGTGCTGCAGTCTCATTACGGCAGGATTGTTTTATAGCAATTTCATGATTTTTCAAAACAAGTGACTTACACTCGAAGAATTCCAAAGTTTTGCCTTGTAAAGACGGGTGTCTGGTTTCCAGATGCTGGGGTAATTTTGAAGGCTTCATGCTTTCCGCAGATAGTACTTGAAAACTAACAACACATTGTGGCTTGTCATCCAATGCAATAAATCCATATTTCAAATATGTGTCGTTGTATAACCTGTTCCTTTTCTTCGCCGTTTTACCAGACGTAGAAGGAGCATTTCGTTTTGTTACGTATTTGTCTATTTTAATTTAACTTTTTAACCCACTTTTTACTATTTTCTATTCATAAAAATTAAACACTGAATGAGTGAGATAAGATATTTGTGGTATGTAGGTACTTGCTTCCCTATACTACCTTTAAAAAAATGCAAATAAAAATGAAGCTCGGCCTCGCGTCCTTTTGTTTTTATAACTAAGGCAATTAACATATGAACCTGTCCTAGCGTATGTGCCACGGGATGAGCAAGCGGCTTATTTGAAAAGTTCGTGCAAGTACACCATAGGTTAAAACCAGTGAAGGCTAATAACGTTTAGCTGATAAAAATAGCGCGCTATGTACATATTATTATAATTCTATAGTGACGGGGTCGCAAGACTTTTTACTTAACTTTATGGCTTTTACGTGGGTCGCAACATAAACATGGTTGAGAAACGAGGGAATAGATGTTTTGGAGAACATTTCAGTATAGAAAGACCGGGCGCACCAGGTTTCTTCGATTTCGTCACCGGTTTTCGTATTCAATATTTAGCAGTTTATTAGTTAATGTTTTGTTAGTTTACAAAGTTCGATAAGCATGCAAGGAAAAAGTGCGGTTAACCAAATTAAGATTCAGCAAGTTGACAATATCAGTTCCTTTAAACATGATTTAGTACAGACGATGGTGTAATTGACGCCTAGGGGTAAATAAATACATCTACATACTTAAATAAAATTATGTACATCATGTATTTAAATTGTTTGAACATAATATATAATTTAAATATTAAAATGTATCTATAATATATTTCACTCTGCTACATCAAAACTCTACTTTTATAACAATATGAACTTATTGTAGTAGATATAATCTATACAGATAAATAAAATTGGAGTGCCTGTTTGTAATATTAAAAATAACCGCTTTTTACTAAATGCATATGGATGTATACACGGCACCTATACCAAAACAACATTTTTTTTACAATTTTTGTCTGTCTGTCTGTTTGTTCCAGCTAATCTCTGAAACGGCAGGACCGATTTTGACGGGACTTTCACTTGCAGATAGCTGATGTTATAAGGAGTAACTTAGGTACTTTTATTTAAAAAAAAGAGTCAGGGTTCCGCGAAAAAAATTAAAACCCATGAAATTGTGAACAAAATCCGCGTACGTCGTTCGCACCCAAGCAAAACGAGTGTAAATCGCTATATAATTTAAATAATTATCTAGGAGTAACAAGCTACTATTAATGTATATATAAACATAGCTAACCGTGAAAACGTACCTAGGGACGAACGCGAGCGAAGCGAGCGTATGTCGCTAGTAACTATAATAAAATTCGAAACATACTTTGGGTTCCTGTTTTTACTATAGGTACGAGTATTTATAAAGAACCAGTAAGCATCTGATGGCGAAGTAAATTCTAAAAGTTATGGCCATCGGTCGTTTTAACATAATAAAAAAACCGGTCAAATAACTTATAGAATACTAGCGACTCACCCTTGCTTCGCTTCGGGTTCGTCTCTAGACAAAAACAAATCTATCCCACGGGAACTGTACATTTTTCCGGGATGATATATAGCCCATAGCCTTCCTCAGTTAACAGGCTGGGCTATCTAATGTAAAAAGAATTTTTCAAATCGGATTAGTACTTTCTGAGATTAGCGCGTTCAACCAAACAAACAAACAAACAAACAAACTCTTCATCTTTATAATATTAAAGTATAGATTAAGTTCTAATTTTTGACTATTGAAAACATTTTATAATAGAAATATCGAAACACTTATATAATATATAGTTTACTATATTATATTTAGATTTACTTACGAGTATATACATAGTATACTATATACTCGTAAGTAAATCTCTGTAGAGATTATAAACCACATGTTTTTCTGTAAACATCGCTGTTAGCTTATTTGTTATGATTAATACACGATAATTATTTGAATTTTTGGTTAACATTTTTTATTTTTAACCGACTTTTACAAAAATAAAAAAAGCAGTCATGAGGACTGCCGACAGAAGTGAACACTTAAAACTATAAACAAACAGTTGTTCTTTTTGGATATTCAAATTGTTTCATCTGAAATTGTAATTTGTAAATTAAAACTGTTTACATATCTGGTTTTAACATCTATCGGCGTTTTAACGTTTTAACGTTATCACGTCACGTGACCATGTCGATAACGACTTACATGAATTTACTTCCCATCCAAACCTGCCTATAGAAGTATTCATTTCAAAAATTTCATCAATCATTGATTCTAAACTGTAAATATCTATGTAGCTTGTCTTCGTAGTAGACAGGAACTAATATTCATCAGCGCTGTTTTTACTACAGGGTAATTATTTTACATCAGCCAAGATATCAATGTTTTCAGTTTTAAGCATTTAAAATCTATCAATTATATTTAATGTAACTAGTGCATGTACTGTACAAGCAATAGACTAAATAAAAAAAGTTTATGTACTAATTGTCTTTAAACTGTTCAAAGGTTTTTTTCTCTTTGTTATGTTACGGTTAGCTTTGATATAATATCAAGGCCAGTAGCGATATTAAATATGCCATCTTTTCATATGCTTTAATTTTGCCAGAGTCGGGGTGTAGCGAGATAAGATAAATGAGCGACCAAAATATCGTTATGTATAGTCATTGTACCAAATCATTGACCTTAACCTTTCGATACAATAACCGAAATCTATACTATTATTATTAGAGATGTATCGATACGCACTTTTGCCGATACGATACCTATATTTTTAAAAAAGTATCGCCGATACTGATACCGATGCGGACACTGCAGGCTTCAAAAGGTATAAAAAGTAATAAAGAGTGGGCTTAGAATAAAAAACGCAGACATAAAAGGGCATTACTTACATAAGTAATATTTATTAAGAATGTTAACTAGCAAAACTGGAAAATATCAATTATGTTCATACTAATCATAAAAATAACATCATACCTAATGTTGTCATTTTTTGAAAGTAGTAATTAAACAAAACATCAATTCAATAATAAAGTTCAGATTAAAAATTAATATTTAAAATTCACATTTATGACATTTTTATTCAAAAAACAACATCCTTAAATTACTAAAAATATATCGGTGTATCGGCAAAATAATATCGCAGATATATCGGTATCGGTATCGGATGTATCCCTAATTAATGTAAAGAGGGAAGATTTTTTTGTTTGTTTGTACCGAATAAGCTCCGAAACTACTTAACCGATTTAGATTAAGTTTGGTAAGAAGATAGTTTGAAACACTGGGAAGGACGTAGAATATTTTTTATCCCGGAGATCTTCCCTTAAGGAGGTGAAAATTGGGATGAAAGTTTGTATTGTGTTTAATACGCTCCATTGTTAAACCAACTGATTTTTTTCCTAAAACTTACAACAAACAGTTGTTATTGTCTGACAAATGACATATAATATTATATTCTTTCCTTCTTTTCTTTCCTTTGCGACCACTTTTACATGGCTAGAGGTATTTTATCATGCACAGAAAAAAATAGCTTTAATTTGATATATAAATGATGAATATACGTCACGAACGTATAAATGTAACAAAAAAACTTTAAATGACTGGCAGCCCCTTTTGCGGCCACTTTTACATACTCAGACGTAGTTTATCACGAACAGAAAAAAATTAGCTCTAATTTGATATTATATAAGTAAATGATGAAGATACGCCATGAACGTATAAATGTAACAAAATATGACCTGCCCTGTAGAAAAGGTGCTTACACCTGGCTGTTGCGGCCAAGTGCGCAACGGCAGCTATCACTTTTCAAGTTCTCTACGTATATTTCTGTAAAGTGGAGTATAATTCATTTAAATAACAAGTGCATCGATTTTGTTCCAAAAAATCAATTATTATTTATTTAATTAAACATCATAGCGGGCACATTTTAATAGGCACCCCGGTCAAAACATATTGTCCCTTTTATTATTGTATATAAAAAATTGATTTTGATTAAATACGCTATGAACGTAGCAGCAATCTTGCAGCCGGATCTTAGTCCATAATGTTGATTGCAAAATATGTTTTCAAGTTTTTCATATTGGGAAAATAATTATTTCTATCAATACACTTCAAGTCTTTGCTCATATCTAATGAATAAAGATGAAATGATAACATTGGCCTTATCAGCTTCTGATAACGTCAAACATCAAACAACAAATGATCTACATATAATGTAGAAATATCAAGATGTTATCCTAATAAATATGCTAATTTAATCCCTTTCTAAAACCAGATAAAATCTTACGTAAAAGAGAGGAGTCCGACAAATCTTTGGGGCCGCCGGGGTTCTCGGTCCAGTATCAGTCTGGTAAAATATTGTTATACAAGAAACAATAAGTGTATTTACATTATCAGTACCTGCTACTCACGTTCCAGTCGAATCAGGCTCTAGCAACATTTCTTGTATAGAATTGTATACTTTACCAGACCGATATCGGACCTAGAACGGACTTAGATGGGCACTATATAGCTCCTTACAATTGACACTTTTGGGGAGAATAAAATAAAAATATATTCAAATAAACGTTTATTTTTAAGTTTTTTATCTTACTTAAGTCTCTATAAATGATTTTCAGAATGTATGTTTTAATATTAATTCCTCTTATTTTTTTCAAAGTTATAACTTATAGGTACCTGTTAATACTTTTCGATAAATCTGCGTAGAGTTGTACCCTGTTTAACGCCGCAGTTACGTAGCTATGTAGAGTTAGGACTATAATATGCATTATGAGAATCTACCAATAATATTATGGAAAGTTTCAGAAATACATAATTTGACGTTACTTATGGTACCTATCGTATCTTGTATTATTTTTGAAATTATTATTGTTGTCACCAATGCGTTAAGATTAAATTCCAAGCAGTAGCCACTATTTTTTCTAATTGGCATTGATTAATTTATATACGAAAATATTACATATTTTCATATCATATAGCGCAGCTGAAGCGAGTTACTTGTGACCACACGGAATTAATATCTAAGTAATTAAAAATTAATAGAAAAAAAAATACTTTTACATAAATAACAAATATGCACGATAGCAGTGATAATTTGGATACAGTAAATGATATCTGAAGGACGTAAAAAAATAATTTACTCTTAAAGGTAAATCTTACCTTAAATTTAAAATAAAGGGTCATGTCGCATTCACTCATGTTAATTTTGTGGGGAAAATGGCATACGCGATCCAGGGACCAATGCAAGGTTACCATGAAACGATGAGCCAGAAAGTACAGAACCGGTTGAACTTTTCAAGTTTGTTCTATTATTAACTGTTGCAGTTGAGTACGTTTTTTTCAATTTTCATGGCAAAGTAAAAACATTTTTAACATTAAATAACCCATAATTTTTTATTATAAGCATTCCGTACATGTAACTTCTGCAATATATTTGTATGTACATTCTTTTACATCAGTTTCAATATTTACAAGTTTTTTTCATAATAAACTACATAAAAACTTACCCCGGTATATAAAATTTCCGGGTTAGGATTCGGTGACGCCGCAGCAGCTGTAGCAAATTTAGCTTTTTGTGATCGAACAATTTTTGATAAATTCCGCAACATTTTTAATTTTTAAACAATATTAAATAAAAAAATCCTTATAATAAAATAATATTTTTTCGATTTAAAACACGACTACTTAGCGCAATCACCACCGATTCACTGAAATAGAAATTGAAATTTGAATATGTACCTAATGAATATGAATGAAAAATCACAATCAATTATCAAAAACTATACAGAAATGCTACCTACTGAATGAACATTTTAATCACAGATTATACATTCTCTTTGATGCCGGGCGCCGCGCCGGCCGCATGAATGCTAATGTCACAATAAAAAAAAAATGGGAATAAAGTATATTTACTATTAATAAGCTTTATTAATATATATAAAAATAAATTATGATAATTACAAAATAATTATCGAATAATTTCTTGCCTATTAAAAATGAACCATATATGACGAGTTTCGAACGTACCAAGCTGTCAAGGTGTTGAATTGACATTTTTTGACAAATATCAAAATGTTTATCGCAAAAACGTAAACATTGAACTTTGCACTTATTATGCTTGTCTTAATAACTATTGAACTTGATTTATTAATTAGTGTTCATAATTGAATTATACTTATAATTATACTTACAATTATACTTATAAAAATGTCAAATATTAATAAATATTTTAAATTAGTTTACGATACTATAATAATAAAGTTTAAGGAGCCTTTAGAGAATTTAGAAAAACGAATTTTTATGCATTTACAAGAAGCAGATATAAGAACGAGGTATGAAATATAATCATAAAATATTGTTTACAAATATATAATAACATAATGTGTACACATATTATTTTTCTTATTTTTAGGCCATCACAGAGCAATGGAATATGGTGTCCTTTATTATTACCAGCAATTTTAATCACATACACTTGTTTTGATAATGTATCACTTCTATACCAAATCATATCATTGTCTTCAATAGGATTATTTTGTTATTGTATGTTGTTTTTAATTTTCCTTTCCACATCAAGTGAAATTTTAAAAACAACATCATTTTCAGGCTGTATAGCATCTGGCTTATTAGCAACTGTGACAATACATATTTTTTTGCAACAAGGTATGAAAAATATATTATAAAGGTAATTAATATAAACATGTAATCTGATATTGTTTACAAATGTTTTTTTTTTTATTTAAATTGAGTTACAATTTAATATGTATGTAATAAAATATATATGAAAACTTTTATTATTTTCAAAGTGAATCATAATATAATAATAGACTAGTAAACTTTTAATGAATATTGAATATATAAATATGGTATGGTATTTCTAGGATTGCAGTTTTCCATAGCATTGCCCTTGTCATCCACAATGCTATTTGCTTGGATGCTCCGGTTAAGTATAATGGAATGTTGTAACACATTCACCATAGGGGAGGCAATGATAATGGCTCAATCTGGAGTTTTATTCTCTACAATGTGTATAGTTAAATTCTTTTTTGAACTACACAGTGCTGATGAAGAAACAGAGTTCATAAGTGTTTTAGTTAATGTGAGTTTAATATTAATTAAAAGTTAGTTTTGTTAAATATTTTATTGAAAGTTTGTTTATAAATAAGTATGCTGTTCATGTTTTCTAAATAAAATACCACTTATCCATTGTCACAATTATTATTGAAATATGAGGTTTTATCTTATCGAATTTGAAATTGCAGATATTAAAAGTAACTTCTTTAGTGTAATAATGTGTATGATAGTAGTTATTTTAATAAAACATATACAAATTGTTTTTAAATGTTTTCAGACAGTATTATCAACAGTTGGATTAATTGTTATAGCATTATGTATCCTGTCGGATTCTCAAAGAAACTTAAAGGCCCTTGCATATATCATAGGCTCAGCAGTAATATTTGTATTACTTATGCTACATTCCATCCTTGGCTCTAATTGTTTAATAACTATATTTTCTTATATATTTCTGGAGAATAATCGGGTAAGAAAACTGTCTAAATATTATACATATACTTAAAATATTTTAATATAATATATGAAATAAAATATTTTCTTAAACTTTATTATTATAACCTCTGAGAAAATTTACATCTAAGTCTTGTGTTTGAAATATTATCTATACATATATGTAATGTAATGTAAAGTGGACTCTATTTTCCGCACTTAGACTCATAGTTGGTCCGTTGTGCGTCTAGAATCCTGGCTAATTTAGCCAGCCCAGCTCCGCCCAGAAGCATCTATACATATAATAAAACTAGAGGTCATATGTCTGTACATAGAAAAAAAATGCTAAAAACCGAGTCAGGGGGATGTAAAAAGAGAAATATAACAAACCAGATCTTTTTCAATTTTTTTGTTTCTCTGTCTGTTTGTCTGTTTCTACTTTTCTTAAATCTCCGAAAGTGTTGGACCGATTTAAATGAAATTTTGCATGGTGGTACCTTATATCCCCAGTCAACAACTTAGATACTTTTCATCATGGAAAATTAAAGAGTTCCCATGGGTTAATTAAAAAACTATAGAAACTTATACAGCTTAGTACACAAAAACTACTGATTGGATTTTAATGAAACTTTTCAATAATATAGTTTATACATCAGAATAACAAATAGGCTACTTTTTATCCCGGAAAAATGTGCGGTTCCCGTGAGATAGATTTGCTTGTTTGTCTGAAGGCAAACCCGAGCAAAGCGAGGGTGAGCCGCTAATTAATAATAATATGTATATCCCACCTATATTCCATTCTAAATTTCAATCAAACCTGTTGGGCTGATATAACATGATAAACCGAAATAAATAGCACTCACTCATCAACTTTAAAAATATAAAGATATTTATGTAATTATATTGAATCAATAATATAATTAAATCATACAGCACAAGATTTGATACATAGATTTAAATTTCTTAATACATTTAATCTCATAATGAATAAAATATATAATAATTAACAGAAACAAATAAATTTTTATTATTTCAGGCTGAAATTTTTACATTCTGGCTGATTTTAGTAGTTATAGCGGTCTGTGTATTATGCATACGCACTAAGCTAGCAGTCAAAGCGAGTACAGTGACAAGGAAAACTTTTCATGTCCTAGCTTCCCTCGTGTTTATGTCTGGGATCATTTTTGATGTCAATTTAATGACATTAGCAGCTGGAATTGGTTTAGGAGTTCTGATTTTTGTTGAAGTAAGAATATATTATTTTATTATATTAATATATACATATATCAAAAGAAAGTTAGCACGATCTAATTCGTGATAGCGCCATCTATTAAGAAAATCTATTGTTTTATATTTATATATTATGTGCATTATTTACACGTTTACATTACACTTAAATGTTTTTAAGCGTTATGTAAATTATGCTTAAATATTTGAGTGAATTCTAAAAGATACAAATTGAGCTCTCCATTCTATGTACACTCGGTAATTATACTACGACAAAATACATACGAACGAACACATTATTATAACGTCTATGTCCTTATCTATATACATATGTACAATAAAACAGTAACTTAGCGAAATAGATGTGCGCGTTTCACGCGAAAAGTATTGAACCGATTTTAACTTCGTGTAGTGATAAATGGTAACTTATTACTCGGATCAACATTTAGGAAAACATAATAATTGGTTCTATCGAGTCGTCCTAAGAAATTTACATGTCTAACGTTGGCTAAACCTTAAGGAATACATCAAAACAATGTAATAGAAAGTTGTAGGTCTTAATAAGGCCTACAGAAAAGTCTGTAATAGATTATGTCTCTCCTAGGGTACACTTGCAATAACTGTTTATATATATTTAAAACGTAGCGTCACTGGAGTGAAGCGAGGTTAAGTCGCTAGTTTTATAATTAGCGACTTAACTACTATTTAATCTACTTATACAGATAAATAAAATTGGAGTGTCTGTTTATAATATTAAAATAACCGATTTTTACTAATTGCATATGGATGTATACACGGTAAATATACCAAAACAACATTTTTTACAATTTTTGTCTGTCTGTCTGTCTGTTTGTTCCTGCTAATCTCTGAAACGGTTTTGACGATTTTGACGGGACTTTCACTGGCTGATAGCTGCTGTTATAAGGAGTAACTTAAGCTACTTTTGTTTCAAAAAACAATCAGAGTTCCGCAAAAAAAATGAAAACCCATGAATTTGTGAACAAAATCCGCGTACGGCGTATGCACCCGAGCAAAACGAGGGTAAATCGTTGTATACTTTAAATGAATATCTTAGGAGTAGCAAGCTACTATTTATGTATACCTAAGCATGGGTAACCATGAAAACGTATCGTTATAAATAAACAAATGTATTAAATGAATACTATATAGTAATTATTATACCTATATCATGTTTTCGTTACAGGCTTTAAGAAAATCGGGTATAGAACCAATTTCTTCAGCTTTACAATCAGCATTTTTAGTTTATTCAGACGAAAAGGTAAAATTGTTGAAAAACTCCTAGTCATAAGTAGTAACAGTATCTACAAATTTTATACGATCAGGGCGTATAACTCATATTTATTTAGATCTCATGGTTAAAAATAACATACACACTTGCCAGCCCTATAACTGTCTCTATACAAATCACATCAATCTATTGATATGCTTCAGTGGAAAAGAAGGACATACAAACAAACATATATTGTTATAAAAGTATAGATTGTATAATATTTAAACTGAAATTTTTATATTTAAGCTATATATGTAATATGTATAAGTGAAGACACTAGAAATACATAGGGTATTGTGATCCTCGGTGGTGATGACTGCCTCGGTGGTGTAGTGGCTAGCATGTACGGCTGCACATCCTGAGGTCCTGGGTTCGTGTCCCGGGTCGGGCCAAGTTTAGTTATTGAGTCTTTCTGTATAGTAAGCCTCAGTAACAGCCCGGAGTTGGGAAGTTGGCGGTGTTTCACCCCCGTGCCGAGGCAGAGCACGTAAAGCCGTCGGTCCTGCGCCGACACTCTCACCGGTCGTGTCTCGTGTCGTCCCACCGGAGTATGAGAGTGACAGGAATAGAGAGTGCACTTGTGTCTGCGCGTACACGCGCTGCACTATAATATCTCCTGCGCAGTTGGCTAGTCTCAACGAGATTGGCCGCCGTGGCCGGAATCGGTCAGGAGAACATCATTGTGATCCTCAATTATGCATGGAAAGTGTATTGGTACATGACTAGATGGATTTGGATAAAATTAAGTATACAAATAGATTATAAGATGGGAAGCTGAGCTAAGTCTAATACTTCTTATAAAAAATTGGCCTATCTTGTTTTTGTTCTGTATTTTGGGATGAACTTAATTTTCTGAATTAATATAATGGACAAAAGTTTCTTTTTATCCCGCTATATCAGTGGTTTTGTTTTCAGGATTGTGGTCTGTTTGCGATGACCCCGCTCTACCTCTACATAGGCTTGGCGTTCCCCTTACTCGTAGTACCAAACAGAGCAGATAAAGAATTAGAATTACTAAGTGGAGTGTTGTCTATCGGTGTGGGAGATACCGCTGCTAGCTGGTTTGGCTCCAAGTATGGTTTCAACAAATGGTCAGGTGAGCTTTTTTCGATAATTAAATCATTCAAAGCCAGTGGCGCCATCTGTTATCAGTTCATTGTTTTGTTCTTCCAGTTTTTTAATTATTGTAAGAATAGCCAATTAATAATACTAGTGATCGTCCAGTGTTTGTTTCCTTATTTTTAAGGTTCCGTACCTACTTCAAAAGGAAAAAAGGAACCTTTATAGGATCACTTCGTTGTCCGTCTGTCTGTCAAGAACCTTTTACTCAGGAACGCGTGGAGATATCGAGTAGAAATTAATATCAGATATTCAGTCTGCAATCCTTAGGAACAGTGAAAAAATCTAAGTTAACGCAATCAAAAGATACGGCCGTTTATGCCGCATATTTTGACACTTGCAAGGGAATCAAAACCTTAAGAATACTAACCGTAGACCTAGAATCATGAAATTTGGCAAGAAACATAAAAATTAGTTTTATAGAACACGTAAAGGCAAAAGTCTGAAAACCTTAAATTCGTAGTTACATCACAAAAAAAATACGATTATAAAGTTATTTTAATGTTTTATGTTACGGAACCCTCGCTTTGCGAGCCAGACACGCACTTGACTCCGTAATACTGTTTTTTTTTTTCGTCAACTTGATTTCGTCTATTTAGTTCGCTTTTTACTCAGTCGAGATTTTTATTTTAGTACCAATTTTTTTTTTTTTTCAATTGCAGGTAGTAACAGAACATTGGAGGGCACTGCGTTCAATATCCTTTCACAAGTAGGGACAGTGTATGCTTTGCAGTTGTTTGGTAAGAGTTTTGCTCTCTCTATTCAAAATTTTGTTCTTAGCACTATAAAACTTATGAAGTTAAGATATCTTTCCATCTTCTCTAATGTTTTTTTTAAGTATATTTATTTATAATTTTAATTAATTAAATATATTTCATACTAGAGACTCACTTTCGGTTCACTTTGGGTTCATCTCTAGTTAAAAACAAAAACAAATCTTCCCACGGGGGCCGTATATTTTTCCGGGATAAAAACGTACCTATGTGCTATTCCAGACTATGATCTATCTCTTTGACAACCATTCAGATCCGTTCAGCCGTTCTGCCGTGATTGAGTAACAAACATCCATCCATCCAAAGTTTCGCATTTATAATATTAATATATTAATAATAATGGAATCTATTGAAAATATATTAAGAAATAAGTGTATTTGAATTTAATGTACTGTTTTAATTTCAGGTTTATTAAATGCGAAATATGCATTATTAAGGACAATATTTGCAGCGACTGTATCGGGCTTGGTTGAAGCCAAGACGGACCAAGTGGACAACTTAGTGTTACCATTAGTAACTATGCTAGCGTTCCAATTTACAAGGATATTTTATTGAGACACATATATAATATATAACATCACGCTGTCTCACATGCGGGGTAGTAATGTGTTCATTATTAATACTTTCTTAGATCTACACGAATATTCGACATTTTAAATAAAACTATTTTTTCTGATTTTATATAATGTATAATTAATTTTGTGGGTAGATTCGCTGTCTGTAACAACTATATAACGACGTTTGAGACGTCTAAAATCTTCAAGTGACCATGATTGCTGTAAAGCATGTAAAACTTTGCGCAAAAGTCAAAAAATCCGAAAAATAGTTTTCTTTAAAATGTTTCATTCTTTTCATACTAAGTCACTCGTAGTCGTATTTTTTATGCGGTTATTTATAGTTTATGCCATAACGTTATGCATTTTAATACCAAATATTTAGGTATGTCTTGTTCACTCAATGTAAGAATTGTATTCCGTATTGTACCTATTTTTATTTGAAACAGAAATTACACCTTTTGCGTTATTAAAATTTCTGGTTTATTGAAACAGGGCTTTTTCATAGCTTACTCATCTAAGTATGAACATTTTTCCAACCCTCCAAGTATGGTGAGGAGTGATCGATGAATTTAAAGAATTAGTTAAAAACTAGCGACTCATCCTCGCTCCGCTCGGGTTCGATAAAATTCTCAGAGATGAGATATTTTCCCGCAGTAAAAAGTATCCTATATGTTGACCCGGATAACCAGCTACCATCATACAAATTTTATCAACATCCCATCCCTCCATCCAACCAGTGGTTTTTCCGTTATGCTGTCGCAGACAAAAAGATAGAAATTCTAAAAACTATAGATTCGGCCTCTGCATCGAAAATAATGTGTATTTCAATAAGATTTTTCAAAAAATATTTAATATACAGATTCGGCTTAGTTACAATTTTATTATATGTATAGAAATGTTTATTAACGTTTCTTAAAGTTGTATGTTTTATATTTATTTATTACTTTGAATTGTATAAATTAATTGATGGATGCAAGTGCCTTAATATGCTAATGTTCATATTATACATGAGCGAATAGAACATCAATTAAATATTACAATGAGTACTGTTATAGTGTGTATGTTAAATAATTAAATTGTAAAAATAATTATGTAAATAGGCTATTTTTATAATTTTTTAAAGGTCAATTGGTAATAATATATTTTGTATGGGAAAAATATCAGAATCGGTAGTGCATGTAGTAGATATGACAAAGAAATCATAATATACATATGTAATTCAAATCATTAAGTTTCTTGTAAAAGTATATAGCTTTTACATCAACTATGGTCTATCAAAGACTCGTGATTCGTGTTTGAATAAACTTATTTTCACTTTTCAATAAAATAATTATAAAAAAGCACACCATGACATGGTTATTGTAACTGTTGATATTCCTCAGTAATATTTATTATTATATTTAACTAGTGATTTTTATTATAAGTGTATACTTGTAAGTATGCATATATTTTGTTATTACTTGAAAACATTCCAAAATTATATATTATATATCTGATTATACCAAAAAGCTAAAATATTAAGATATATGTAGCATTTAATAAAGATTTAATTTATTAATTTGTAGACTTTAATTTATTGCTAAACATTACATTTCTTCCCTACATTTCATCCTTATTAGAATTAAAATTACTACACTCATAAATTGCAAATAAATATGTTTAGTCATCATAATGTGATTTTTCGTCAGTGAGAGGATTAATGTATTAAGTTGTAAAAAAAAAACAAGTTTCTTTGGAAATATGTTAGAAGTGAAACTTCATGGGATATTTATATTTCAAAAGTACAAGATTAATAAATAAAAAAACTTATATATTACACTCAGACAAAATTATGATTCAAGCGAATACCACACAGAGGGGAGAATAATATTTTATCTCTTACTATCGAACCGGACTCTAAGGGACATACCCGAGCGAAACGAGGGTGAGCCGTTGATTATAAATATGCCGGCATATTATGAAACAAATTAGTAAAGATAGTAATCTTTGAAGAAGGCAACGGAATGAATATCATACATATCATTTCTATCATATATATCATTTTTCAGAAAATAGCAACGGTTACTATGGCAACCTAATGCAAGCGGTGACTATGGCAACCATGACAGTTTTTCGTGACGCCTTGAAATTTTACTCTCATGCACGCAAAGTTGCACTTCAACATCATAGTAACTGTTGTTATCATTTAAAAATAGCACAGAAACAAAGTATTTTGAAATTTTCGGCAACGCGCATGTGATGCCCTTGGTGTTGCAGGCGTCCATAGGCTACGGTAACCGCTTACCATCAGGCGGGCCGTATGCTTGTTTGCCACCGTCGTGGTATAAAAAAAAATTTTGAAATAAATTCATCCTCTTTCACTGCTAAATTAAGTTAGCAGTCGAGGACATCATCAAGTTCCTATCTTTAAAATATCTTTTTCTCTTGAAAATACAAAAGAAATTTTGTGTTTAGATCTCGTAAAGGTTTATAGTGGAAATAAATTGCTTGCGTCGTCGCCAGACGCCATTGGATGATAACCTATGTCAATGCCGAGTGAAATTCGGTCGCCCGACGCCCAGGTACTTACTAGAGTTGAAATAAAAACATTAGAATCAAACTCGTTTATTGTAAACTTTCATTTGATTTGATACTTCCGTTGACACATTCTTTTTCCTCTTTTATTTCTAGTTTGATAATTTTCGATTTATCATCACCATTAAGATTTTCATCTGCCATATTATTATCGACAGAACTTCTTTTACTTTTTGTTAATATACGCTTTTTCTTCACTCCCTTACACTTGGCTTTAAAAATTTTTTCCAATGCCAATACATCTTTTCTACTTATCGTCCAGTCTATTAAAGTGTTTTCAGCTAATTTCGTCAAATTGTCTGTATCACTGTACTCTGGTATTTCTATTCCTAACATGCCCATAACCTTTTCCAATACTTCATCAACATAATAATTTAATACTAAGTCTGCTTTGTTATCCTGAAAATAAAAATAGTCACTAAAATTTACAAAGGAATACTTATAAATAGTACTGAAATACTTAAAAAAGTAACACTTGTGACCAACTATACTGTAATTTAATCAAATTCTATATTTCGAAAGCCTTATTAGCAGCCATTAAGTTCCACTATCCGTCTCCTGGTTCTTTCAGCTAGATGATTACATAACAGTATTGTAAGCCGGACCATATAAACCATATGTCAATACAAAAGATATAGGTTTAAATAGACTTACTGAATATATTTACATATTAATCACAAATGAAGCTAATAAAATTAAAAACTATAATTTAATGTTGCGGCAAAAGGTACCTATATCTAAGAAAATCACCAATCATTACAAGTCCATTCTTAATTTAAAAATAAGCACATAATATTTTTTTTACCTAATACATTCAAGAATTTTGTATCCCTATAAAAGTGAATGTTGGTATATTTGTGCTTTGTGCATTCCTAAGTCATTTAACCGATTGTAATAAAACTTTGGTGGGTTATGCCAATCCTACCAAGGTTCCTGGTGCAAAAATTTTTTTTTTTTTGGACCGTTGTCTTTTATGCGATCCTAAACCATTTAAACAGTGCAAAGCGAGGGTAAGTCGCTAGAAATAAATAAATATTATAAATCACTTACATGTTTCGTTGGCTGCAGATTGCATATGACTAGCTTTCCCCCATACTTAACTGTTTCTAAGGGCAAGTTACCGCTTGGTATTATTTGAAGTGTTGTGCCCAGACATATACTTAAGTCAGCAATACTGAAAATAAATAGTAATTAGACATAATTGATAATGTCCGATTTCGATTACGGCGGCTAACTTTACTGGGACTAGCCTACTGCATATTACAGACCAATGTACAACTCTATTTTAACTTTCATTATTCGATAGGATGATAACTGGACACGATCGGTAAAAGGAAGTATTTAAGACTGTTTTGACCTGACATGGGACTCAAACACAGGACCTATTGATACCATATATATCATTATGTACATGCTAGATATCATTTTTGGAAAGATACCGCGTGACTAGTTTCCTCCACCATTTTCAAAATTTTTAATGGGTTCAGATTAAAAAAATCTTAAATTAAGATACCTCGAATGCCACTCAGCCATAAGCAAATCATTTTCTGGCAAACTGTGTTCCCAGTCGAGCACTCCGTCATACAACCGCCCCCTGCATGGCCTGCCGCCGATCAGCGCTGACGCACACGGCACGCCACTGCATTTTTTACCTACAGTTTCCACTGGTTGGCTTCGAACATATTGCCTGTATACATAATAACGCAGAAATAATATAGTATTACTAGCGACTCACCCTCGCTCCGCTCGAGTTCGCCCCTAGTTACTTAGAAAATGGGGGTGGGGGTAAGAGAGTAAAAAATACTTTACGACCTATTCTCATATCTACCAAATATCCAAAAAAAATCATTAAAACCAGTTGAACTGTTTTGGAGAAGTGAGACCACAAACATCGTGGTACGAGATATTTATATATTAAATTATTGCCAATGTTTGTGAGTGTGTTTGAGATTTTGTAACGCTGTTAGGGCTCGACAAATTTAAGCAGTTTGAATTGGAATCAACTTATTTGGTATTGAATGAGTTAACATATAACCTGAATTAACATATAACGATATACTTGGAACTAAGACTTGTTTGCTTATCAGGTTATCTGGACCACATACAGGTGGATTTTTGAGACGGGACACTAAAGGCAGGTACCTTAACTGCTATAGTTACAGGAAAACGTTTCTAGGAGACCATACATAATTTTTTGGGATATTCTGAACTACATTCAAAGATTTTGGAAAAAATGTACAGTTAGCGAAAAAAATGCTAAAATACCGAAAAAATTTTTTTATGTCAATCAATTCTATTTTATGTAGGGATCAAAAGACTCTATGGGACCAATTAAGGTATGAGTACTAGAAATTACAGAAATCGCCAAAAACATTTCCTGATCCTGTTTATGTACTGCTGATGTACATAAACTTTATAGACGGTTTTTGCCTATTCAGCTTGTGGATATCGGCAGATTATTGAATTGCACAGTTTTCGAGATGTAATTAGCCCACCACACTTTAATCTGACGATTTCAAGTACATATTTCTAATTTATCAAAATATTTTTTTTATATTTTGATTGGCTGCCCTAGACGCGCGGCCTTACATAGAGGACTTATGGTGGAATTACTCAACAGAGTGCAAGGAAACCCTCCCCTGTGTAGATCTGCCACGTTTAAGTAAATCCAAAAATCCCCTCTTGGGCTCCCCTTCTATTATCTTATGTAAATTTATATGATGTCACATTTTCAAGTTAAATCAACATTATAAAGAGATAAAAATAAAATTACCTCTTACACAGATTACACTCATCAATAAACATATTTCCATGTAACTCAGCTAAATACTTTCTTGGTAATCCTGACTTTAAATGCAACCCATCAATATTTTGGCTAACAATATATTGCACTTTGTTGCATTCTACAAGCTTTTTGAGTATCATGTGAGTCTTTGTTGGTTTGGCATCTACAAAGGATATATTGATATTGGGCTTTTTGCCTTCCTTCTCCAAAGTCCATACTCCATTTGGGCCCCTAGAATTTAAAAACCAAAAAATATTCATTTCATTCCTTTCCCAATATTCACTGTGTTTATATAATAATGGAGAGAACATGAATAAATAATATTACCTAAAATCAGGTATCCCAGCTGAAGTACTTATACCAGCTCCTGTATGCACAACTATATGCTTACTATCACTTATAAGCTTAGCTAGTATACTACACTTTTCGTCCAGTTTATGTATAGAATCGAACTTCTAAAACATTATGAAACCAACATTAGTTTTAGTCAAGAATGTAAAGAAAAATAAATATATTCCAAGAACAATTTTAAAATAAAATTAAATTTGAACAAAGCTGTGGGATCGGGTGGGCTTACCACTATACTTATATTACAAAGCTAAAGAATTTGTTTGATTAAATATGTTAATCTCTGGCATTACCGGTCAATATAACCAGCATATGTTAGTAATATTTATTAGAAACTTACTTCGGGAACTCCAAGAACACCTTTATGTTCGTATGGTGACAAACCTTCAGCATAGTTACACGACATATTTCGTAAACAAGTTTCTTTTTTAAATTTCAATTAGTATAACTATTACATATAATAATGCTTATTAATTAATTATTATATGAACGCTTTATAAAATTACAAATATAAATGAGTAACTTAAAAATTGGTTAATTATCGTCGATATAGTTTATTTTGAGTAACATAATAATATGTATAAAAGATTACTCTTATTTAAGGGAATGCTTATAGAATTATTATTATATTCTTTGATTTTAATAATATAATCGTTTATGAAATATTCAGTAAACATAACACAGGTTTATGACATTGACAATTGTAAATTGTCATATTTCAAATATCAATTATGAAAATCGATTTATTGACGTACTTTTTTCAATTTTTTTTTAATTTATCGATAACTTATTTATTTGGTCCAAGTATGTACATATGAAATTGGCGTTTTGCTGAACTGGCCACTTTGACCTCAAATATCTGTCTTGGTTAGGAATTTCAAATTCAAATTTATTTGAAATATAGACTTGTGTTTTGGGTTTCGAATTTAGTAATTCATTTGTTTTCACGCAATTTGATTTTTATTTGACATAGTTCTGTTCACAAAATGGAAAACTTAAAATATTGTGTTATTTACGAATACGAGTTCTACTGTGGCACCAGCGCTGCAGAAACAGCTCGAAAGATTAACGATGTGTATGGGGAAGTTACTGTAAAAGAAGAGTGTGTAAAGTGAAAAAGCTCGTAAAATTGGTACGGCATGAATTGAGTGATGCGCACCAACAATCACTCATCGAGTACTGCGTTACATTTTTTATTTGTCATCCATGGTTACATTACTCAATCGTCAAAATAACGATGTTGACGATTGAATAATAGATTAGGAGATTTTGAATTGTGTCGTTACTTGTGATGAAAAATGGATTCTATATAATAATTGGAAACACCCACCACAATGGTTGACTTAGAAAATGGTGAATGACTGATAAGTGACTGGTGGACTAATGGTGGTATCATCGACTACCGTTTCCTTAGATCTGGCCAGACGATTAAAGCAGCTTTGTATTGTCAACAATTACAAACTATGATGGAAAAGCTAGCCGTTAAACAACCGAAAATTAGAGGAGTTGTGATTGGAATGTCTCCAATACCTATCATACTCCCCGGGCTTTGCTTGAACAGATACTACTTTTTCCGGAATTTGTGCAATTTCTTGCGTGTAAAAAAAAATCAATTCCGATGAGGCAGTCAAAATTTGCCAAACGCGTTTGTAATGTCATATGTCTAATAACGCATAATATGAGAGTGAACGCATTACAAACACAAAGTTACGCTAAACTTTACTCCTTTAGCGCGTTGACTATTAAAAAGTCATCTTATGCAATCCACAATTATATGAACATGTGCATTTGTATTTGGTACACTAGTCGCTTTCATTGCGCTATTAACTATATGTGTCAATTGTTGTCAATTGAATGTAATGTGCATAGGCTCTTAGAATGTAGATTATAAGGTAACTTTAATTAGGTCAAAAAATAAGATCGTTCAAATAAGTGATGATAAATACATATATTGTAACTAACAAGCTTTTAGTCTTAACTTTTATTTGTCAACCATGGTTGTAACTGTTCGCATTTAGATTTACGAGAATCTTTATATTTTGAGTTCATCTTAAATTCATGTATTTACAGCGGGAAGAAATAACAAGCACACACATTTACTCAAATTTATAATCTTAGTATTGTTTTTTGTATCAATCAATCAATATCAATCAATCAGCCTATCGCCGTCCACTGCTGAACAAAGGCCTCCTCCAATGAGCGCCAACCATCCCGGTCTCGGGCAGCCCGCATCCATCCACTGCCAGCCACCTTTTTCAGGTCATCTGTCCATCGTGCTGCAGGGCGTCCTACACTACGCTTGCCTAAACGCGGTCTCCACTCTAACACGTTTCGGCTCCATCGACCATCGGTACGTCTGGAGACATGACCGGCCCACTTCCACTTCAGCGAGCTTATTCTGCGCGCGATGTCGGTTACTTTAGTTCTCTGGCGAATGACTTCATTCCGAATTCTGTCCGCCAAAGAAACTCCAAGCATCGCGCGTTCCATTGCTCGCTGAGCGATCTTGAATTTGTGGACCAGCCCTACGGTGAGTGTCCACGTTTCGGCTCCGAAACGTTTCTTTGAGAAAGAGGCGAACCGAAGAATACGCTTAGGCTGGGCGGCTTTTGGGAAGCTTCGTCATATTCTAGAGTCATCTATCCCACAATCCCTTAAGACCAGGGTATTTTACCAGTGTGTCCTACCCGTAATGACATACGGAGCCGAAACGTTTTTTGTATATAAAATAAAAAATTTTATGCACTTGGTTCACCGTTTTTATAGAAAAATCAGAATAATATTTAAATCGACTAACACTCGATAAAACATAATTGTAGTACATTACGAAGTCCAATAATTATGTATTATCTATAGCTATATTTTGCTGTTGTGTCATTCGCTGTCAATCAAATAGAGATTAACCGAGCGTCAATTTCGTGAACTGTCGTTGACTATTGTTATCAGCTATTTGCTAACATCAGCATTTATAATTCCTCTACTTTAGAGGAATATTGTTTTATTGACGCGATATAATCAAGCAAAATTTCTTCCTTAGAAACTATGAGTCGTAGACGAGCTCATGAAGAAGAAGATGGATATGGTAGCATAATTGAAAATTATGTTTTATAGGTTAAATTATTTACAGAATATTGATTATTATGTACAATTTCAGAGCGCCTTCATAGAAAAAGACGTCGTGTATCGGAAAATCAAGAAATTGAGGATAGACTTGAATCACTAATTTTAAGAGTTGGTGAGAAAAGTAGCTCAAGCTTGGAGAGCAATTTAGAGGGATTAGCAAGTGTACTGGAAGCAGATTTGAGTACATTTCGAGTTAAAATTTTACGTATTCTTACAGAATGCGCTATACGCATGCCAGAGAAATGTACAATATATGCTACATTAGTTGGATTATTAAATGCTAAAAATTACAATTTTGGTGGAGAATTTGTTGATTACATTGTTAAAACATTTAAGGAAAATTTAAAAACTGGAAAATGGAATGCCGCTCGTTATTGTTTGAGATTTATATCTGATTTAGTGAATTGCCATGTTCTAGCAGCATCATCTTTACTAACCCTATTAGAAACATTAGTAGATTGTGCTAACGAGGATGCTGTTCCTCAGGTAAGGAGGGATTGGTTTGTATTTGCTGTTTTATCAACTTTGCCATGGGTGGGAAGAGAACTGTATGAAAAGAAAGAATCACAATTAGATCACTTACTTGTAACAATTGAAGTGTTTTTGAACAAGCGCAGTAAGAAGCATTGGCCAGCGTTGAAGGTATGGTCAGCAGACTCTCCACATTTACAAGAGGAATACCTAGATTGTCTTTGGGCACAGATTAAAAAATTAAGGCAAGACAATTGGTCAGAAAAACATATACCTAGGCCTTACCTTGCTTTTGACTCTATACTGTGTGAAGCTTTACAACACACATTGCCAGCTATACAGGTATTTATTGTACTCTATAAAATATAAATTGCATGCTTACATGATTTTTCTTGTGAATTTTGTAACTATATTGATTATACTATAATTAAGTCAAGCACATCTAGAAACAGAGATAATTATATATATCTTGTTTTCAGCCTCCACCGCACAATGATGGTGATACCTATCCAATGCCAAGAGTTATATTCCGAATGTTTGATTACACTGACTGTCCTGATGGCCCTGTTTTACCTGGAGCCCACTCTATAGAAAGATTCCTCATTGAAGAACATCTACATAACATAATAGAAGCCTATCACTTGGAAAGAAAGGAATGTGCTGCCCAGTTGTTGTGCTTTCCATATAAAGCAAAAATCCCATTAGAGTATTGTGTTGTAGAAGTTATCTTTGCTGAGTTATTCAATTTACCAACTCCAAGGTATCTAGAAATATGCTATGGATCCATTCTTATTGAATTGTGTAAGCTGCAGCCATCAACAATGCCTCAAGTATTGGCTCAAGCAACTGAGATTCTGTTTATGAGAATTGATACTATGAATATTGCTTGTTTTGATAGGTTAGTATTTTTTTTAAACTAAAGTACATAATGAGTTATTCATTTTTAAATGTATTTAAAACTGGTCACTGGAGGAGATATTATAGAGCAGAAAGTGTGTGTTTGTAAATATAAATGTACTCACACTTATAATAATGTCCGTCTGGCCATGGCAGCCAATCTCATTGAGACTAGCCATCGACGCAGGAGATATTTTAGTGCAGCGCGTGTACGCGCCGTCACAAGTGCACTCTCTATTCCTGTCACTCCCATACTTTGGTGGGACGGCTACTTGACACAACCAGTAAGAGTTAAAGCGCAGGACCGACGGCCTTACCTGCTCTCTGAGGCACAGTGGTGAAACAAGCCAGCAAATTCCCAACTCTGAGTTTTCACTGAGGATTACTACTGCTAGCCACTACACCACCAAGGCACCGTTATACTCACACTTAATAATTGTTGGAATAGCTAAAATGCTACAATAGAGAGAAAAAGCCTAATGTTAATGTCTTTACAGCTTTCCGAGTTGTGAAATTAAACCTACCAAAAATATATTTTTTAACAGCAAATAACAAACTTCTTAATACAAGTAATATATTTGTTGCAGATTGGTGAACTGGTTCTCATACCATTTGAGTAACTTCCAGTACAGATGGTCTTGGGAGGATTGGGAAGCATGTGCACAGTTAGATGCAGAACATCCTAAGCCTAGGTTTATACGAGAAGTGCTTGGGAAGTGTTTGAGGTAATGATTATATTTTTGTATAAATAGAGATAACTTTTCAGGCATACTGGCAAAATGAGCTTGGCTGGCACTAACTTGTATACTTGAGGTCAAAGGTTTGATTATCATATGTGAAATGTATAGATTGAAGGCAAAGTGTATATATAGGTACTGTTATCTTAACCTCGCTTCGCTTAATCTTTTTCTTTATCACCTTCTGGTTCATTTCTAAGAAATCAATTGTTAACTGGCACACCGGTGTGAATTAATTTTTATTATTTCAAAAAGTAGCCTAAGTTACTACTTATAACATCAGCTATCTGCCAGTTAAAGTCCCGTTAAAATCGGTCCAGCCGTTTTGGAGATTAGCTGGAACAAACAGTCAGACACAAAAAAAATATTGTTTTTTTTTCTTCTTATAAGTACTTACTATATACACTTTAAAAGTTGTTACTTTGACATTGCAAGCAGACAGTTCAATATTATTTAAACGTATAAATATAACAAAAATGTAGCACATATAGGGCATGGAAACCGGTTTTCGGTTATTACGAAAAATCGATATTACCGAAAATCGTATCCCGAAAAATACCGGTATTGTAAATAAGCTAATACCGCCATGCCCTAGGCATACAGTATGTTCATGCCAGTGACAGTAATCACTAATCAATATTAATGTTTTCTATATGACATAGGTTTGCATTACGGAATTCTTTTATGTTTATACTAAAAGCATTGTCGCAACATCCATTTTGTATAATTGTTTTGTTTATTGCAAAAATATGTGTTATTTTTTGATTAGTAACTTAATTTTTAAGACAAATTTTAAAGACATAAATTGTCTTTAGTACTTACTTAATAATTACTTGAATTATTATGTAATGCAGGTTGTCATATCATCAAAGGATCAAGGATATGACACCAGAATCATTATCTGCATTTGTACCTCTGAAGCCAGAGCCTATCTACAAATACTCTATGGAAGGTGCAGGTAAAAAATTTTCCATTTTCCAGAAATATTGACAATTGAGTGTATTCTAACAATATGTTTCAGATCTATTGAATATTCATTGTCCTTCACAAAATTGATTTAAATATAATGTGTATGCAAAATTGTTACTTTAGGTATCTTACATGTAATGATAATAAAAAAAAAAACATACATAATATTTAAAATTTATTAACTTGTGTACAAAAATGTTATTATCCTACACTTATCTACAAATAAATATTTACATAGCAAGAGCAGCTGCTATTGTGGCAAGACAGAGTCGAAATGCTTAAATGCCTCTATATTTGTCTATTTCATACTTATTTTGACTTATTTTAAAGCTGCAGTTAAATGTTCTAAGTAAAAGTTCAGTCTATGACATGGCCATTAATTCTAAAAAGCTGTAAGGGCGGTCTTTAGGATCATTGTCGTAATGTAAGTCTCTTGAAGTTTTACTTTTGTCTTCATCGGAATTAAATTCTATATCGTCATCTATTGAAGGTATTTTGCTTTCTTCATAATCTTCTTCCTCACTGCTACTATCGTCATCACCGACATGATCGTTTTCACTATCATTCTTGTGGTCATCATTGTCTTCATCATCATCATCATCGTCGTCATCATTTTCATCGTCATCAGAGTACTCATCATCTGCTGATTCCTTATCTTCAGTTTTTCCTTGGATTACGTCTAAAAAGTCTTTAATATCATCATCAATTTTTAAATAACTTTCGTGATTCGAACTTTCCTCTTGTTGCATTTCTGTTTTAGAATGTTTTTCGGTGTCACTAAAGCTGTAATTGAAAAGATCCTGTAATATATTGCTTTCGGTTGTTGTAGTGGTAGCATAAGTAGCAGTAAGTGCTGTAGACGTTGATATCTCCAAATCCATATCAGTAGAATCTTCCGTGGTTGTCGTAATTAGTTTTTTCTTTTTGCACTTACTCTTAGTTTTTGGCGTTGTGTTTTCTTCCGACTTGTCACTTACTGTTGTAGAGGGTTGAAAAATGTATTCTGAATGATCTTTGGATTCTTCTTCATCATTTTCCTGGTTTTGATGCGATTTCTCCAATGGTAACACACCATTATTTTTGTTTTGATCTACAGTATCCTCATAAATATTGGTCTGTGTGGCGGTTTCGAGATTTTTAGCGTGTGTTTCTGAATATAAAGTACTTAGCTTATGATCTGCATGACTTTCTTTTACTCTTTCTTTTTCTTCATCAATAAATTTAGGAGTTGTAGAAGAAATATAGCCTTGGAAGTTAGAACCCTTTCTTCTGTGTATAAATGACGAAGATAGAGACGATGTGTTTAGATTTTTTTGCACTGTACTTGAACTCCACCTGTCATGTTTTACTGAAGTTCCTTTTAACATTAGCGTTGATTGACGGAAGCGATTTTTATTTTTTGCTTGAGTCGTTGAAACAGTTGGTTTGGCAGTGGTTGTTGTACTAGGGGATTGTGTTGTAGTAGTTTTTGTTGTGGGTGGCTTAGTAGTAGTAGTAGTTGTTGTTGTTGTAGTGGTGGTTATTGCAGATGTTGAAGTCGAGGCCGGCTTCGAAGTATCTGTTGGTGTAGAACTCGCTTGAGGCGTTAAATCATGTAGTGTGGATGGTCTTCTTCTTATGGTACTTTCGGGAGCGTTAGTCGACGTCGTAGATGTAGATGTTGTCGTAATTCTTTTATGTTTCTTTATTTTATCTTGCTTGACGAACTTTGGTGGAGGTCTCGTACGTCTTCTAGGCTTAACAGTTGTCAATACCGTAGTTTCATTTACCGCTTCGGTTGTTGTCGTTGATAATATTTTCTTTGGGGTTGTTTGTGTTACTGTGGTGGATGTTGTCATAGGAGTTGTTGTGTCTAGCGTAGTTTTTTTTTGTGTTTGAGATTCCATTGGTGTCGTTTTTGTAAAAGACCCTAAAATATTTGCCCAAGCCAAGTTTTCAATTTCTTCCTCAGATGTAGATTGAGCAGTTATTATATCTGGGACGGCTGTCGTAATTCTTTGAGACTTGAGAGTATCGTGTTTTTTCGGAGGTTTTTTGCTTATCACAGATGGTTTTCGCGCCTTGTTTTCGGCTTTTTTACTGGGATAATTATCTTCACTTTTCTCAGAAGAAGCGTTATCGGAAAAATTAATTGTCATTGGTCTAAAATCGGTCTCTGAGAAAAAATCTTGATCATTAGATTGATCCGTAATTTGGGGACTTGGTCTAAAGTCAATTGGTTTATTTGTTTTATGTTTTGGATGAACAAGTTTCATAGGTGGCATTGGTTTAAAAGGTTTTTTATCCATTGTAACAAATACGCCAGGTGGTGCATTGTAAACTGGTGGCCTTACATGATCTGAGAAATAATTAACTTTTACTGGAGTATTTTTATACTTATTATAAGTTTTGTGGAACTTGATAACATCAGGCCTAAATGTGTTATTTGAGTTTTCCATAGACATATGATTCATGCTTTCGGCAGATTGCTCATTAGGCAATATTGGTGGCAATGGTGTAGGCAGAACTGCTGGACGCGTTGTCTTTACTGTTTGGCTGGATTCAAGTCTATGGTCATACGAATATTGACTATATGGTATGCTGCTTGACGTAGTTATGGAACCAATATCTTGATATTGATATTGATTCGGATTTATTGGAGGTGCTTGAAGTGGTGGACGAGTATGTTTACCAGGTGGCCTATATGGATAGGGAATTTGTTGGTGATGGTCAACAGGTATTCCCACATGCCCAATTTTTGAATATTGTGATCCAGACGGAGGAGGATATGGACTTTGTTTATACTTTGCCGGTGGAGATTCGTATGATTGGTCATCATCATCTGAAAATAACGACGAAAATATTCTGTCTAAGCCTGAAACATACTGTTTTCTACCCACAAATTTAGATGATGCTATATTCTTGTGAACCCAAAGTGCTCGTTCTGGCCTCGGAACATGGACTTGGACTGGTGGAAATCTGCGGTACTCTTGAGGTTTTTCAAAAATTGCTGCTGGAGAGCTTTCCTTAACAGTAAATGTCCTAATGGGATTTTCATAAGGTTTCCTTTGTTTTTTAGGTGTTTGTGATATTACAGAGAATGTTAGCTCATAATGATATTTTCCCGGAGATATTTCTTGATCTCTTTGTCGTACACGTTTCACGGACCAAAATGCTTTAACATCGTGCATGCAATCGTCGTGACTGCATTTTTCTTTTGTCCTTTCATCTTCAGCAAAGAGGAAACCTCCGTTGCGCTCTAGGAGGCGGCCTTTTGCCATAATTGTGACGTCTCCGAATGAAGCCGGTTCTTCTTCTTTTATTCTATCAAAAGGTGCAGATTTAATTTTATCCCACAAATCGTGATCATCGATCTCTTTCGAATCGTAACCATCCGGTTTACTATTTGGAGATATGACGTCACCCTTGGCAATTAGTTGGTCGATTTTGTCTCTTACTAGTGTCAGATATACGCTATGTCTCAAAGCATCTTCCCAGTAGTGGGCTGGCACTGCGGCTACCGAAGGGGGCGAGTCGGTTCTGAAGGTTTCGTGTAAGGTTCCCGCACGGTTGTCCCTTCTGTCGTGATGCCATTCGTTAAGCGGAATCGGCGTCGGTCTGAAGTCATCGGCTTGTGGGCGGACTTCCTTTCTTTGTATCTGGAAAAGTAATAATAACAAATAAACATTTCAAATCGAATTAATAAAATATTAATGCGCGATTATAATTGCTGAAAAAATATTTAAATATGCGTTCGAAAGTAAAATGGCGGTTGGCGGGAAAGTGTGCGCTCATGTAGCGTGCCGCGAACGTTGCGTGCTTGACGATCCAACCCTCGCGACGCGATTTCCCAATGGACTTATATAGTTTAAATTTTTCCGACTAAAGCAATTATCGTTTATCAACTGAAATGTATCCTCATTTTGAGTTATATTTATTTATTAATCAATCATTTTTGTATTTTAAAGTAAATTTAATGAAAAATGAGGTAGATAATTTAGTATCATTTTTTTATTGTAAATGAAGCATGCAATCATGCAATCATTTAAATTGTTTTTATTGATTAAAATCTTTAAAGCATCCGATAAATATAGCAAAATAGTAATAATGATTGATGAAAGCACAAGTGTTAGCAAGCAGCACCTTACGGCGCTACATATTGTTATCAGCTTATTGTTAGATACAATCTGCACCTAGATGTGTAAGAGCCGTGGAGCTTGTAATATTGCTTGCAATTTACATTCGATTTTCATTTCAAGGGCAATACCATTTTAATTATTTTTTTCGAATTGTTGTATTTACCATTATAGATGAGTTCCCATTCTGATTAAGATAAAAAGCGGCAATGAAAACTTCCTTTAAATAAATTTCAATAGTAATGTAATAACATAAATATAATAAAGCTCTATATTAAACTAATACTTAGATAATTAACTATATTGTAGATATCTATTAAATACTCTTTTTATCAAAAATGAATAAAAAAAAAAAAGAAAAACATCAATTTACTGGAAATTTCTCTTGTATATCCAACTAATTATAAGGCAGTGGTAACGCGCTCGCTTGGGAAACCGAGTGAAGCGGGTTCAAATCCCGGGTTCGCACGTCTGATATTTTCATGTGCGAATCATTTCTAACATGATTACCACATGCCTTACGGTGAAGGAAAAACATAGTGAGGAAACCTGCATGTCTGAGAAACCTAGCAAGTTTTCGAAAGACATGTGAAGTCCGCCAATCTGCACTTGGCCAGCGTGGTGTACTATGGCCTGATCCCCCTCGTATTGAAGGGAGGCCCGTGCCCAGCAGTGGGACGTTAAAAAGGGCTGAATACATCCAACTAATTGACATTAAATTCTTAAGTACCTATTTATAAGAGATTATGATATGTTTCTGACTTCTGTCACTTCAATGATTCAAATAGAATTAATGTAAAACCACGTCTTGAGAGACATATTTTATGCTTAAAATTATGAGTTTTTTTTTTAAATTATGAATACAAATTTAAATCGTGGGTGCGAAGATAGAACGATAACTTAGTCTAATGGCCCACATAGCTGGGAAAATCTCGTCCACAGACAATACATCGAGGTCGGTGCTCCATGATATTGATCTTCACGTGTGATCAGTTTAATTGTAAAGGCGTGCTCTATGTCAATATCTGTATTTATGCATTACTTATTAGAAAATTTATCTATTTTAAATAAAGCGTTGATAACTAGCGATTACCCTCGCTTTATTCTGCTGCGTCCCTAGATGGCTTACGTATTTGTGATAAATACTAGCGAATCGCCCTTGCTTCGCTCAGGTTCGTCCCTAGGTATATTTTGACGCTTATAATGGAATAGTTTTTTTTTTTCAATTTTGAATTATTCTGCTATTTCGTACGTAATTCTGCTATTCGGAGTGAAGACAAATCCAACAAAACAAAGATCATAAAAATCGGTCCAGCCGTTCCCGATTTATAAGTGTTGTGATAAACCCGACTTTATTTTATATATATATATATATATATATATATATATATATATATATATATAACGTCCAATCCAGCTATGTATTGAAAACAACGGCTATTATTTTGAACAATTGATCTGTTAAGGTTTACTAAGTAAATAACAAAGAACAATAAAAAATATTTTGTTAAAAATGAGCTCTTTCCTTAAGTTTGCCGTATGTCATGACTTCCCAGAATGCGTTCCTTATTAGCAACACTATCGAATGGTGTAATTATACAGTATGTGTTTTTTTTTCAAAATCAACAGGTTCGATTCCTGGCTAGGAAAATTGATTTTTCAAAAATCCAATGATGCAGTTTTAGTTTTCATGAAAATCGGGCCCGAGACTCCTTTGAGTACTTTTCGCTATTCCTCATAGTTTAGGATTTAGCCATGCACGCCCACTTGAAAAATTCACCCTGTATATATATATACACACTCAAAGACAGCGCCACCCTTTGGTAAATTATGTGTTACCTACTCTAGATTGTAGTCTTTCTGTGTAAATACTAAATACCATCCTAATCAGGCCAGCCGTCTCAGCGCGATGGAGTAACAAACGTACACAAACAAACTTTCGCAATTATGAAAATAATGTGATATTAATTTTTTGAGCAGTTAATAATATCATCTATTTGTTTCTGATATCTTTTTTAAATTTGATTGTTGAAATAAACAAGTGTAAAAATATTTTTGCTAATGATAATAATAAATAATATTAAATCATTTTTAAATAGAATTAGAAACGCGTGTTTTCAACATGATATATAATGGAAAGCGCTCGAAACGTATAATTTAGCTGATTATACTTACAATTAGTGTAAAGAAAACGCACAGCAATGTGGACCGCATCTTCGATCACTTCACTGCACGATCGATATTTGTCACTAGTTTTGAACGCGTGCGGCGCAAGAGCACCGGTTAGCGTGGACTGACGTCTCGTACGTGTTCTATGCGTGGTAACCAACCCCACTCGATGCGGAAAATAGCTAGGCTTTTCTTGAATATATAGGAAAAAATATAAAAGTTATATCATACATACATAAATATTATCGCATGTCAACGTAGAATTCGCCTGTTGGACTGAGAGCGATAGGCAGTAGGCGATCGTTATCCTATGAATAAGGTCCAAATTTAGGCTAAAACTATCTTTTTATTATTATATAACTGTCAGTGTACTTAAATTTTTTAAAGTAAATATCATAATAACATTTTATTAATAAAATACATATATGTAATTGTAGGCCCATTAGTGCCATCCTTGTTAGGAAATAAAAGATGCTATCTAACATTACAGCGATCTACGAATCTACAGACAATACTACAGGTGGCGGTGTTGTAACACCATATACCGATGGAGGAAATTGCAACCGCTTTCCGTAACCTAATACGGCATAAAATTACGTTAGTCCTACGTCCTATATAATTGATTTCATAATGTTGTTTGTCACTTTTTAAGTAATTAATAGAATAAAGTTGCAGTTAATTGCACTCTGAACGTGATATGATATTGAAATTTTCTTAATACATAAATAATTGCATAATATCAATTTGAATGTAAAATTATAAAGGAATATATTACATCGAGGAAATTATGAATGCGATTATAATAATGTAGACAATTCGAATGATTTGAAACCACATTAAAATGGCTGAAAACATCGAGCGGGCACGCGACGCGAGATGGAAAGTGCTTCGGGGTGATTTCGCTCTGATTTTTCATATGATTGCTTTGATAGACGCGCAACGAGAATTTTCTGAATATTTCTAGCTTATTCTAGCTTACTTTAAACTTCGAATTCATTTGTTAAATATTATACTACTTGTGTATATGTATACATTTATTTTCAAACTATTGTCATAAATGTTATTTGTTTCCAAAGTTTAATATTTAGAGGGAGGTTTGTATTAAAATTTTAGTTATTTTTAGTTCATATTTAATGAAACTTTTCTGCAAAAATTATTCAAATTAACAATGTATACATTACATACAAAACTATGTAGGTGTATCTATCATAGTAGTGGATTTCTTTTTTTTTATTTTCAAACGCTTGAATTATAATTAGCCATTAAAAAGTGCTTCACAATCTTTTATTAGATATTATACACATGATGTGAACTTACAAATTAAAACGTGTGTATTAAATCAATTGTTTCATATTATTATGTCGGCGTGGAAATGTGCAGGCAGGCTTGCTATTGTTTGGGGTTGTTACTGAATAAATTATCTCGATTGTTAGACAAGTTACCTTAATCAGCATGTGACAGATAAGTTACTGCAATAATGTAATGTAACTAAAAAATAATAATTTAACGGTCTAAAAATATTAAAAATTAAAACCGAAGCAATATTTTTATACGCAAGTCCCAAACTGTTTAATAAAATAACATACTGTAAAGTATATTTTATTTCTATAAGTACTTGTTATGGGGAAATGATTTATTTTGACGATAATTATTAGTATGTAATCCAAATCATCTATCATCTAAATCATCTATTATCAAAAATCTAAATAATTTAATACCTTTAAACGAACAATTGTTGTATATTTGTTTATTTATTTATACCGGAGATCTCGGAAACGGCTTTGACGATTTCGCTGTTTGGTATGTAGGAGTATTCGGGGGCGAAAAATCGATCTAGATTAAAAAAAAAACCGACTTCTAGGCACTGAAAATAAAAAAATAACTAAACTTTTCATTTAGAATAGATACTTAATCAGATATTTTCGAAGTCGGTGGGTGTGCTTTGATTTGTATTGGCTGGCATCTATTCTAAATTAAAACCCCTGTTTAGTTATTTTTTACTTTTCAGTGCCTGGAAGTCGTTTTTTTTTAAAAAAGTTTTTATTTTTTCATTTTTAGTGTAGACGTATCATTAATACAAAATAATCAAGCCCAAACACCAGGTAATTGCTATAAATCGTTGAGGAGTTCCCTCGACTATCTTTCGGGTCCATCATCAGATCGACTCCAGACCTCCATTAAATAGTAGTGCTTTAAAATACCTAATGAAAATGTTAACAAGCGCACTAGTCGCCGCTACAATTTTCGAAAGTTCCCCTCGATTTCTCTGGGATCCCATCATCAGATCCTGGTTTCCTCATCATGGGACCACTCTTAGGATATCTCCTTTCCAACAAAAAAAGAATTATCAAAATCTGTTCATAAACGACGAAAAAATCCGCGAACAAACATAAAAAAAATATATATACGGTAGAATTGAGAACCTCCTCCTTTTTTTGGAAGTCGGTTAATTAGTGTTATGTCTGGGAAGACGAGTGATTTCGAGTTTTCTTTCGCATTATTATACGCAAAATATGGTCGCTAATTTCTCACGCTCGGGCATAAGCATCGTGGTCAAGTGGGTTCGAATCCCGGTCGGATACAAAGTTTTACCTTTTGTTTTTTTTTTGTATTTATTCAGGTTTTTAGTTTTTTTTTTCTCTAAAAAATACGATATAAAAAAGCTAGGTCGCCCAGGTACTGATCAGTTAATGATAAACATCCTTAAGTAAATAAAATAAATAAACATAAAATCAAAAAAAATATCAATATGGTACTTCTCGTATCCGACTTACTATACAAAAACTGCGACAGCTCTGCTAATACTTCATTTCTGTTATGAAATTGTTGTTGTATAGAATGTAATAAATGACTTAAATAAAAAAATAACTTTATTTATTTTTTAAACGTAGATTAATTTTCTATCTCCTGTCCACAGCATCCTTGCCAGGAACGGAAGCTGCGTATCAGTTGGTGACATGTGTCCGCAACAAGTGCACGCCGGAGGAAGCCTTGAATGTTTTGCGTGAACTGCCCAACCCTCTGCGCGAAGGAGACACCACCGCCGCCCACACCGCCTACAATCCTTTGAAAATAGATGTTTTCGTTCAAACCCTCCTGAATTTGGGCAGCAAAAGTATTTCCCACAGTTTCGCCGCTATATCGAAATTCCATTACGTTTTTAAGGTATGTATTGTGTTGCTAACAAAAATAATTAAAAATAAATAAGGAGCAAAATCTGATTTAGACTTAAAAAAAAAACTGCAAATTTGATAGACTTATGCGTGTCTCGATCCGTCGAAATTACTCAAATATAATCTTTTCCTATGGCGTTTACCACAGTTGAGTAAAATATGAATGAATTATTCTCACTATAATTGTAACTTATTTTATTAAAAGAATCGTTACAATATTGACAATGCTACTATGTATAATGTCAATACACTTATCTATAAGAATGTTATTTTTTTACCGCAGGTTCGATATTCGCACTTATCATTTTTTGCCGGTGAAATAGTTAAATATTTTGATTTGTCAAGTAATTTCTTATGTTCTATACAACAAGGTCTTATTATTAAAAAATAATAAATAAAAAAAAATATTATTAGATATTAGCAGAGTCTGAAGAAGCTCAAATATGTGTACTTCGTAACGTATGGGAAGTATGGCAGAGACATAGCCAAATGGTGTGCGTGTTGGTCGACAAGATGCTGAAGACGCAGATAGTCGAGTGCAGCGCCGTAGCTACTTGGCTCTTCTCTAAGGAAATGGCGCCGTACTTCACCCACGGCTGTCTGTGGGAAGTCCTGCATTTGACCATTGATAAGATGAATAAACATGTCTCCAAGCTTAGTAAGTTGTTTTTGTTATATTTCGAAATAGTCTTCAATGTGTATTATTGTTTTTAATAATTTTAAACGGTTGATGATATCTTGATGTGGTATCATATTTATAGTGAGTAGGAATTATATTTATTTCTAAAACATTATGTATATTCTTAGTGTTCCGTACCTCTAAAGGAAAAAAGGAACGCTTATATCAATTCGTTGTTTGTTTGTCTGTCTGTGTCAAGTCCGTTTTTCTCAGAAATGCGTGGAGGAGGTATCAAGTTGAAATAATCTCAAGTCTGCAATCCCTTGGAATTGTGAAAAAATCAAATTTCTAAGTCAACGCAATTAAAAGATACGGCTGTTTATGCAACATATTTTGATACTCGCAAGGGAATCAAAACCTATATAGGGTATTTTCCGTTGATCTAGAATCAAATTTGGCAGAAGGCAGAAGAAAAATGCGGAATCCGTGTAGTTGTATCACAAAAAAAAAATTTTTCTGATTATAAACTTTATTGTTTCATGCTACGGAACACTCGGTATCCGAGTCAGATTCGCACTTGTCCGATTTTATTTTGAATTATTTTTGTTCGATGTATCTAATTTGTAATGGGGGTTCGACCCCCGTTACGGACCCTTGGCAAAAGGTAGTCTTAATTTTGGCTGCGTTATTTTTAAGAGTAGCATCAGTTTGCAAGCTAATTTACAAAATAACAAGTGATTTTATATTCATTTTTTTTCATTTTCAGGTAAAGAGTTACAAGAAGCAAGAGAGGCCTTGGCTAGAGCTGACTCGAGCAGTTCTGACTCTGAAGACGAAAGCGGTAGCAAAAAGAAGAAAGATCATGACAAACCGACAGAAGAGGTAAGTGCATTATTTATTTTTACTTTATTTACAGTGAACAAAAGTGATATTTTCTATAGATATGTATTAAAAAAGTCATATAGATTTCGCATTAAATTTATATGTAGTTTTTAACAAAGGTAAAATAAATACTCTAGTTGCTATATTTTATTGTTTTTTTGACATTCTACTAACGATTTTGTATTCGATGAATAGCAAAATTATTGTATTGAATTTAACAATCAGTTTATATTTCTTTCGTATATTTGCTCAAATAGAAATCACAAACCATTCGGTTAATCTGACTACAATTTATAGAAGAAAAAGTTTTTATATTTGTTTTCTTTCAATATGAAACAACTAGACGGATTTCGATGTTTAGTCAGAGGTTTTACTTATGAGTACAGATAGACTATTATGACTTGAAGAAACATATACAGTAATAGAATGTGTCAAAAGATGGCGCTGTTTTATATAATCTATACTAATATTATAAGTGTGAAAGTTTGTGAGTGTGGATGTTTGTTACTCTTTCACGCCAGAACGGCTGAACGGACCTTAACGGAACGAAACGGAGCGAGGGTGAGTCGCTAACAATATTATAAATATTAAAAAACTAAATATGCACCCGAGTAAACCGGTAATTAATTAATAATCTATATATGATCTATATATAAATCTATATAAAAGAAAGTCGTGTTAGTTTTATAACTCAAGAACGGCTGGACCAATTTTTATGATATTTGATTTTTGGATTTCTCTTAGTCCGGAATAGGATAATAAGTATTAAAACATCAGAAAAATTAAAAAAAAAAAAAAATATTTAAATTTTATTCTAAATATCTATGTAAAACGTACTTAGTGACGAACCCGAGCGAAGTGAGGGTGAGTCGCTAGTTGTTAGTATAGAATAAAAATCGAATAATTTAATCTAATCCTCATTTATAACTTATACAACAATACTAAAGTAATCGAGTATAACGGGTAACGGTGGTGGTCGCAGGCCGTGGAGCGCATGGAGGAGCGGCTGGAGATGGCGCACACGGACCAGAAGCGGCTGTTCCTGATCGTGTTCCAGCGCTTCATCATGATCCTGTCGGAGCACCTCGTGCGCGCCGACACGGACGCGCGCGACCCGCACACGCACTGGTACCGCGCCACGCTCGCGCGCCTCGCGCAGGTCTTCCTGCTGGTGCGTCGCCCGACATCACACGCTTTTGTTATTAATCATTTTTAATTACTTTTTGAAGTGAATTTTTTTACTATCGTTGTGATTTGGAACTCGATGAAACGGAAATGCGACACTAGAGACTGAGACATAAATATATAGGGTTGAGCCGGCGAGAGAATGAGATAGAGTACGTTGACTTGGTAACTGTTGTTATTTATTTATTTATAAGTTCACAAAACCGACATACAAATGAAATAAACAAGCTTAATTATTATTATTCAAAAGTATACAATCAGACAAATAATATCTTCTACGATGTGAACATCACGTGCATATATGAACAGAACTAAGTATTAATTATAAAAATATAAACTATTTAATAAGGCTTAATTAAATTAAATCTAATTATTAATGTATAATAATATAACATAACAATATAATATAATATAACATAAATATAGTACAATCCGACTTATCTACTTTTGTTTTATGCTACGAAAGTAATATTCAAACAGCTTTTTCTTTAACAAAGGCACAGAGTCACTGAAAATATCTATATCATTTGTTAGGGTGTTTGCTACGGATACCATTCTATAGATAGGACTATGTTGACCTAAGTTGGTTTTTGTTACCGGTAAAACTTTGTCTGAAAAATTGTCTGACAAATATATAATATTATATTCTTTCCGTATATGATATTCTATTGATATATGATTGTAATATGCCTTATTTAATTATTGATTTATTTCAATTGAATTACGATATTTACCGAAGAAGTTTTATTCAACCCCGCGTAAATGTTATATTATTTATGTTTCCTTAGTGACAGATGATCTCTGTTCCAAAATTATGATTGATGCGAATAGTCTACACTCTACAGTACACCACGCCTTTTTCTTAATCAAATCAAATCAAAATATACTTTATTCAAATAGACTTTTACAAGCACTTTTGAATCGTCAATCTTACATTTTTAATTTAAATTAAATGTCAGTATAGTCAGTCCGTGAGGAAGCTACCACCGGCTCGGAAGGCAGTTCTGCTGAGAAGAGGCAGCGAGAAACTCAACAGTTGCTCTTTTGAAATAATAATTGTATACAATATTGTAATGATTCATAACAAGCTGAAACTTCACTAGTAGCTTCGTTTTAACGAGACGCCTAATTTTTCTTTCTACGAAAATTTTATAGTGGTCGATAGATACCATTGTGGTCTGATACATAAAACAAGAAAAAAATATTAATTACCGGCTGATTTTTATAGTATTTATTATTAGAAATATGCATAAATGAGATATCACATCGTCCTACAAGTAAAATTATAGGATTTCTCGGTCCCTTACCTTTAATATGCTATGTTTGTCCTACAGGTAGTAGTAATGAATAATGTATCGACAGTATTCGAGAACTGATATTTTTTATTTGCTTAAGTGTCCTATTTCTTCTTTACTACTTTAAAAAATAGGCTACCATTAGGACAATATTCGAACCTTTGCATTATATAATTCTAATTATTTTTTTATATTTTCCAGCATCACGAACAAGTTCAGAAATATAGCAGCACTCTGGAGACACTGCTCTTCACGCAGGACCTGGACCCTCATATATTAGACGTTTTCCACCAGTTCATAGCCCTCACTGCGTAATCTCCTTTACTTATTTACCTCATTTATTTACATATAGTCTAGTCAACAAGTGCCTTTTAGGTCAACTTTTTTCAGATTTCTCGAAAAAATATGAACGAGATGTCATTCGATTCGGAATGGTATTGTAGATGATTTTTGAAAAATTTAAGTTCCGCTTGCAAAAATTGCAGGGGCTTACTGGATAGATAAATGAACAATAATTATCCGCCGGAAAAAAAATAATAAAAAAAATCATTTAGTATGCAATCCCGTAGATGTTTGAATTTTTTCAATTTTTAATTATCATATTTAATAAGTTTAAATAATATTTATTGATAAAGTGTCCGAAGTAGGCGTGGCTTGCGCAAGCCAGAGCAACCGTTTTCGGCCGTATTTTTATCCCTTTGAGAAAACATAAATATTGGGCCTACAGTTCCGGGAGTTGAGACTTTTTTTTTAGGAAATTTCCTCCTCTTTTTGAATCTATTTTTAGAATTGAAAAAATTCAATCAGTTTTTCAGATATTTGCAAAAAACTGAACCCCCTTTTTTGTTTTTAGTTAATTGTTTATAACTTTTGCAGTTTTTGCAAGTGGAACTTATCTTTTTTCAAAAATCATCTACATACCATTCCGAATCGAATGACACCTCGTTCATATTTTTTCGAGACCGCTGAAAAAAGTTGACCTTAAAGGCACTTGTTGACTAGACTAATAAATAGCATTGACCTCAAATAAATTAAATATTTTACAAAAATTGACACCTAAACATTGTAATTCTGTTATTGTCTATGGTTAATTAAGTGGCATCGAGTTTATATAGACTGATGTGAGTCACAGATTAAACTATATTTATTCAATATACAACAAAAATAATAATGGTTTTGTCTATGACTTATAAAAAGTAAAGTAAAATGAAATCTTAGTTGTATATAAATAAAAGTTTAGGTAATTTGTAAATATTGTTTTATTTCCTGTACCAAATATAAAATATATATAAATCTATTTATAACAGTCTAGCGCAGCCGTAAGGGTTCCTATGCTCTCTAATTAATCACAATGGTGTCACAGTATAAAAATCCAATAGCCGATCGCCTTAATTTTAACGGAATTGCTGTCAAATGCAAAGGTTGTAAAAAACTATTATTTTTTTGTGGCGAACAGTTTCTAAGTTAATGCTCTGTAATTCCATCTCGTGGCAAGTTACAGTGATACCGTCAACCCTAAATCCGTTTCCCGACTGCCATATAAAAGTAAGTATTATAGTCGGGTGCGATTCAGCGTTTCTTCCCACGCACGATTGCCTTATCTAGATGCTTTCGTTACACAAGTTTATGGATTAGTAGACTGTGATAGTGTCATATGACTTAAATTACTGAAGGAAGGTTAGTAACTCTTCAACGTCCAGTTTAGATCCGAGGTAGCACGGGGCGCGTTCGTGTATTGACGTGGGCTGAATGTCGAGTATGGGTTTGGTTCCGCTTGAAGCAAGCCCGCCTGCCTCCGTCACTATGAATGCCATCGGGTTACACTCGTATAGAAGACGCAACTGGAATAATAAAATTATTTGCGTTTAATAATGAAAATAGTGCGTGAAATAATATATTACTATATCTTTATATAGATCATAGCATGTAGATACATGTGAAGTTTTATCAAAACCCCTCCAGTGGTTTTTCCGTGATGCAGTCACAGATAGACGGACAAAAATTATAATAACTATAGATTCGGCCTCTGTTTGATATAATTACTATTTCAATAACATTTTCCAAAAAATATTTAATGTAAAGATTAGACTCAGAATTTTATTATATGTATAGATAATTTATAATGTATGGGCTTATACTAAAAGACTGATATTGATATCATTAATGGTTTTAAAGAGTGCTAGTTAAACACAAATTACTTCGCCAATCTTAAGAAGAATGGAGATGACAGAATTAATTTGAATACCTATATTTAATTTTAATATTAATCAGTATTTGCTAAACACATATAGAACATTAAATGCTTATAATTAAGATTTTGGTGGTAAGTTCAAAGATCATTCTGTATTTTTTATTTTAACTTAATGACACAACATATTTATAAAGTAAATGATTAATTTAATTAGTATTTGATAATAATTTTAATGGTATATAATTTTATATTTTGTTAAGATATTTAAAAAAATAATGTTCTTTTAAAAAATGTCAAATGTTAATTTTTCAAATATCAAATATTTTTTATGAAATTTTTAAGTTGTAATTACCTTTCCCTTCGGAGCGGATTTAGTAGCCGGATACAAGAAAATGCCGCCATATTTGATAGTCCTATGCACATCTGCCACCATCGAGCCGACGTATCTCGCGCCGTACGCTTTACCTGTTTTAGGTCTTTTCTTTTCCTCTATGTAATTTTTCAAACCTTCCGACCATTCTGCTGTGTATCCTATACAAGTTATAAAACATATAAATATAGTACCTATAAAAAACTTGACCGATTTAAAAAAGAAGATTTGGGAATATGTTGTGTTTTAGCATCAACCTCTATTTATCGACTTTTTTTTTCAAAGGTTTTATTATATAAAGTATATTAAAAATTGTTTAAAATTCCACTCCAAATGTGAAATTTTTAATTAGTGCAATATAAAATATACAATAGTTTAACGCCTAATAGTATTAGGACCTTAAAATAATATGTAATGTTAAAACCTTAAAATTACGACCATCTATTTCTTTTACTTTACTTTTACTTCGGTTAGGTTTATCCAAGATACTAATACCATTAAACCCTTATCGTAACTATCAGACAATCATAGAATTTTACAACTTATGCCAAATAGCGTAAAAGTCTTATTTAATCACACTAATATAAACGATACATTTGTGTGTATTGTTTGTTACTTCTTCGTGCTATTTGAGTAAAATCTAAAATGGAGAAAACTTATATTCTACAATCCTATCAACAAAAACTACTCAAAATAAATTTTTACCTTCATTAATAGAATATATCTTGCCCCTATCCGGTATCTTCATGTTAGGGTCAGTCAGAATAAACTCTCCAATGGAAGGGTCGTACATGAACCCATTGACGCCTTTGCCCTTCCCCAAGGATATGACGAGCATTGTCGCGGAGCCGTACAGCGCGTATCCCGCGGCGACCAGCTCGTTGCCTGGACGCAGTGCATCTGACTCTGATGGTTCTCCATCAGATTTTTTTCTAAAAAGATTTTTTTAACATTTATTTAGTCTATATTACTACATATCATTACACAGAAAATTAAAATACATCTTTTTTCGGCTTTAATTGTACCTAAGAACTACCCAGATCATAGCATAAGTATAAAAAATCCATCAAAATCGGTCAAGCCAGCTGAGAGGATAAGATTTATAAACAAATTTACCTAAAAACTTAAAGCAGATATAATTTATTTTATCTCATAACGATGATTTTAAAAAATATGCCTTTATTTCATCATTGTTTGCAAAACAACATTAATTTGCTAATTAGATTTAAAATACGCACTTGTAGATTGCGAAAATGGAGCCGACTGATACAAGGCATTCAATGTTTGATGAGCCGTCGAGGGGATCGAAACATACTATGTATTTTCCCCGTCTTTCTGTTTCCACCTGTAATTTAAATTAAACTAGTAAAACATAGGTACACATTTTGTGAATACAAGGATGTAAGCTATTGGTATTTTTCTTATCAATTCAAAGATAACTTTAATCTAAATATTAATATCAACTATCGTAAGGTTGTGATTTTGTAATGGAAATAAATTAGATAAGATTATCTATATCTATATTAAAAGACATAAAATATAAATACGTATAGATGTTCTTAATTATTATCAATATTATATACAGCGCTGTATGCGAACAAAACGAGTTTTTGATTATTATTATATCGCGTAACATAATGAAATGTTAATTTAGTGGGTGTGTTTCAATTCGAATAATAAGCAGGGTATCAAAAACTTTGATAAACAAAGATACAAGTTCATAACCTTGGTGTCTATTGATAAATCAGATGAACAAGAACGTTTTATAGCCAAAAGTTATCTTTAAATAACAAACTTTAGGGTTGTTATTAAGTTATTAAACGATCTAAAGAGTGCCGGATACAGAGTTCAAATAGGTGAAAGCGTAATAGTCTTGCAAGTAATTAATGTATAGCACCAATTAAATCTTTTAAAATTTTAAATGATATTATCGTCAAAAATACTATAAACAGTCTGTTTGTCGCCTTTTCACTGCATTTTAAATTACTTAATGTAGTATGGTACCTACGGTACCTAACCAGGCACTTTTATTTCCAACAAAAGAAGGCATCACATAAATATTATAATATACGGGAATTCCAGAAAAAGTTGCGTTTTTTTCTAGATCCCTGCTTTAATTGTCAACTAGTATAAACGGTTGAAGAATTATTGTCCTCAGTTAATATAGAAACTTAAAATATAACAATCATAATATGGCTGAATGCCAAAATTACCTATTAAACATAAAAATAAACAACTCAATTATACATTCCAAGTCCATACTAATATTAAAAATGTGAAAGTGTGTTTGTTTGTTTGTCTTTTTTTAGCGACAAATCACAGTGACCGATTGGCGTGATTTTTTGAATGTAGATAGGTGGAAAGCTGGAGAATGACATAGGATACTTTTTATCGCGGGAAATTATCTCAATCCCACGAGAGGACACGTTATAATACAACCCAAAAAAATAATTATGATCAGAATTACTTGAAACTTGGTATAAATGCTCTTCAATACAATTAATTACGTGTTTTAGCATTATTCGAAACTCATCTCATAAGAGGGTAAAATAAGGGGATGAAAGTTTGTTTGAAACCTACCTTTTACAGAGGATTTTATGTAGTTTTAGCGCGAGCAAAGCCGCGGGTTCTGCTAGTTACTTATAATTCATAGCAATATTTATAATATTATATTAATATATATTAATTAATATTTCTTTTGAATGATTATTTCTTTTTATTCTTTATTTAAAGTTATAGATTAATGTACCTACATAATAATTAACAAACCTACTATGTGTAGGTTTGTTCTTGCACACATCGTGTATAAGCCTATAAAATAGATATTATAATGGCATTTTAAATATATATGTACATTATTGTAGTAGTAGTAGTAATACTTTACTTTTGTGTGTTCTTACCTGTAAAGCATTAGGATTTTCTTCAGAGACGAGCAAACAAGTAGTGAATGACGATTTGAGCATATTAATGAAAAGTTCGTTTGAGAGAACATCCAGTTTCTTGACTTCTTCGCCTTGAACATTCGTGTCTCCTGAGATGCCATGCCTGTAAAACAGTTAAAAAAAATATATTAATAGGTATTATTTTAACATGTCAACGCTTTCTTGTTTATTTAGGAGTGAACGATGAAAAAAAATATAAGCAATCGCATCCTATGGATACAAATTGAAAAAATGTTTTAGTTTAATGTCGTGTAAAGTTATCTGTATAAAAATTAGAAAGTACACAAAACTAACAATTTAGCGATGCCGGCTTTTCTTACAGCTGTTTGTATAGCCTTGACTGCTGTTTGTATGGAGTTTAAGAGTTGTGTTAAGTCTCCAGTAGCTAGAGGCGCCGTTTTTTGCTGAGCCAAAACCCATCTGGTTAAGGTCATTGCGTTTACATCAAAAGCTGGTCCTTTCTGTGACATTTTGGCGATGAAAAATAATAATGCAAGTAAAAATATGGCGACAAGCGCGCCCAACAGTCGTCGCGACACTGGTGACTGGACGAGCCTCTACTGACTGCTACTGAATAGTGAATACCGATGTAAACTTTCAGGTTTCTATGACGAGAAATAGAATGTTCAATGTGTAGTGACGCTGATTATACCGCTTATCGTATTATAGGTATGTTAAAATATGTTACGCCATACCAGATTTACAAAAGAAATTTGTGTCTTACAAGCAATATTTTAGAGTATATTTTTATTATAAACCAAAAGTGGGTGTGTGCATGACGCAATATAACTCATAACTTTAGATTTAAGAGTAATGCTTCATATTATAATGTACTAGCTTTTGCCCGCGACTTCGTCCGCGTGGAATAGTGACTGCTCACAGAGCTACCAGCGCGGCGGCTAGCGCCCTCCCCCCTCACGACCGCCCCGCCCTCGCCTTGTATCGGGCTGAGAGCGCGCTCACCCATAGACCGCGTAAAGTTAAATATGTATATTTTAAAACTATGATATCTCCTAAGATATTCATTGAAATCAAATGATGTCAAGGGCAATTTTGTTCAAAATTAAATACTTGTGATGAATAACGTATTTATTTGGATAAGGATTAAGATCATGTTTATAAAAACACCTTCGGAAGTAATGCGTTATTTTAGAACAAATTTGATTACCATAAAAAGGGTTATATTGAGTCAACCTTAAAAGATAGACATATGCTGTTGCGGATTTTTTTTAGCACTTTTTAAGGGGAACAATTCCGTCATACACGATTTTTGCGTAACTTTAACCGTTTACGCAGCGCACGCAACGGAAGCTCTCAAAAGGAATCATTTTTCCCCGTTTTTGCAACATTTTTCATTTATGCTCCGCTCCTATTGGTCGTAGCGTGATGTTATATAGCCTAAAGCCTTCCTCGATAAATGGACTATCCAACACAAAAAGAATTTTTCAATTCCAATCAGTAGTTCCTGAGATTAGCGCGTTCAACCAAACAAACAAACAAACAAACAAACAAACAAACAAACAAACAAACAAACTCTTCAGCTTTATAATATTAAGTATAGATATAATGTACGTAGGTACATAACCAATGCCAATAAAGAAACGAATCTAAAAATGCATCTGGGTACTTGCAGTAACAGATGATAAGGTTAGCGAAAAAAGAAATAAACAAAACATTTTTCTTATAATATGTATACATATTAAATAATTATGTTTATGACTTTATATTGAAGTCTTGAAAGCCAGCACCTGTTTAAAAAGGTTTGAAATTATTTGTAACAATCATACAAAAATTCTTAATTTTTTTTTCTTTAAGTTATACTTTTTGAAGTGGTTCAAGAAAGATGATGTACAATGTTGAAGTTGAAAATTGAAATTAGAATTTATGATCTTATGAAAGTATAAAAAGTATTTTTTAACTAGGTACATAAAAAAATAAGGTTGCTAAGCTTGAAGAAATCCAGACTGATTATTTTTTTGAGATACATATTATATAAAACTAATACACAAATAAATTATTAAATATTTACTACATTCGCACTCGTAAAAAATAAATTTGACGCAGGCATGAGCTACACAAGAACCTATCTGGATAGTAATTGAGCTAGATGAACAATGTTAATTAAATAAAAAATAGGCACTTTGATGACAGAACAAACGTATTTTATAAAAAGAACACACACTAATGAATATTTAAAGACCACTAGTAACAAAAATAATTATAAATGTTGATTGATTGGGCTATTTTGAGGTTTTATTACTGTCTAATTATTTATAAATAAAAAATTTACGAACAAACAATTATTTATGGCAAATAATCAAGACCAAACGACAAACAAACGATGTGTGAAAATAAAAATTTCAAAATTATAATCCCAGGACCAAATGAAAATTGTTAATTAAACAAAAAATAGGCTTTTTAACGATAGAACAAACGTATTTTATAAAAGAACAAACATTAATGAATATTTAAAGACACCTAGTAACAAGAAAATTATAAATTTCGATTGAGGGGGCTATTTTGAGGGTACATTTAACAACTATTTATGGCGAATAATCAACAACAAACGACAAACAAAAGATAGGTATGTAAAAATAAAAATTCAAAAATTAGAAATAAAAAAATCCTGGGGGACCAAGTTTGGTAAGCCACTAAAGCAGCTTACCAAAAATAAGCCGTCTACAATAGCTAAATTTATATCGCAGTTTTTCGTACGCCAGCGCCATTCTGGTAGGTACTACAGTTTGTAAAATATACCACGAGTCCTGTGACTGCTGTCAGAATAACAAACGCCTATTGTGGATCTGTGTTGTAGATCCTAATTTTAAAACGAATCGTTCTGTTTCCACATGTAATCAGATTAGTGTTTTTTTCTTCTCCTTTTTCTCCTTTTTACCGGTCATTCTATATAAAACGTGCCTTCTCCATTCTACGCGACATTGGCGAAGTAAACTGTGCCCACGAAACTAAAGAATTGAATTGTGGATCTGGAACTATGTTGATAATTATAATTGATCGTAATTATCAATATTTTGAAAATATGTAATTAAATATATTACAGTTAAATTAAACACAAGGAGTGTTCCTTTTTCGTTCAGTTACACATTTTTATTCTTATAATAAAGGTAAATAAATAATTACATATTTTATTATATGTAACATAAAGACAGATAGATTATAATGATACTCATATAAAAAAATAATTGTCTTAACTAATGAGTTAAGACAATTATTTTTTTATCATTCATCAAATTAAGCATTTCATAATATTATGCTGTTGACAGTCATATGCCATTTAAGATTTTATAAATGAGTTTGTAGCGGTTCTTTGTTTTTGTTTGATTTATTGAACTAAATAGTGTTCACAATCTGCATTTCAATGAAATGATTTAGCAATTTATTTTTTAAGGATCGATAATTTGTCATTGTTTTACTATAACCCGAGAACGTCACTATTCAGAACACAACAGCAATAAAGTATGACATTTGTCTTACGTAAATTCACCGTCGTAAAATACCGTACTTTATAGGCGTAATTTCGATGACATCTGTCACAGAACGCTTGCTATATTTTACAAACTTTAGAACCTCTACTTTCAACTGGATACTCTTTCAAATATACCCAATATATAATATGGTATGTCTATATTTTGTGGAGGATCTAACAATATTTTGATTAATACAAGGTGTTAGCGCAGTTTTCGCTAAATTTATTATATTTCCACACTCGCGTGCTGATTGCGATACGGCATTTAGTGAAGTTAATTTTATTAAAACGAAACTTAGAAATAGTTTATCAAATGAAATGTGAATGGGACCTTATTGGCAAAATATTGAACTGCACTAATTTAAGGCCGACCAACGATATGTTTCGACTTATGAATACAGAAAATTTGTACAAAAAAGAAAATACTAAGCTTTTGAGTACCTACTACATTTTAATAATAAAAGAAAGATTTGAGAAAGAGAAAGAGAAAGATTTTGTAGGTACATTTTTTTTCATATCTTCCTGGGCCTACGATTTTTTAAGACTGGTTGCTGCATTTTTTTACCTGGCAGCCCTAATCAAAACAAGTAATAAGTAGGTATCAACTATCAACATTCAACATCAACTTAATGTCAAACAACCAATGGATGGAAGAAATAAACATAAATAAACTATATTTTATATCAAAATATGGCACCAAAGTTAAAATTTGCAGAAGGTAAATTAATATACATTTTTGATATAATTTCACGTACAAATTACTTTATGTTAATGGCTATTGTTGATGTTTTCAGGCGAAAAAGTTCTTTGCTTCCATGGGCCTCTCATTTACGAAGCCAAATGTCTTAAAAGTTCTGTTACAAAAGACAAACATGTTCGATACTTGATTCATTATGCTGGCTGGAATAAAAAGTAAGATAGCTGTTTATTTTATGCACATTGACCCCTGAAAGTGAAGTTTTAAAATTGCAAAAAAATAATGTTTATGTTTCATAATCATGTTTCATGTACATAATATTTTACTAATAAACTAGTGACTATACATATCAGTATTGTAAAATTTTGTAAATAACAATAGATTTTTGTTGTGACAATTACTTTATAGTTTATACATATATTTATAGTTGGGATGAATGGGTTCCTGAAAGCAGAGTTCTTAAATATAATGAAGCAAATGTACAAAGACAAAAAGAAGTACAAAGAGCTCATTCTGCTCAACCAGCAAAAACTAAAAAGAGTATGTATATTTATGGCAATTTATTATTACAATATAAGTAGATTCATCATCATTTATTGTAATCAGCCCTTTTTAATGTCCCACTGCTGTGCACGGGCCTCTCTTCAATACGAGGGGAATCAGGCCATAGTCCACCACGCTGGCCAAGTGCGGATTGGCGGACTTCACATGTCTTTCAAAAACTTGCTAGTTCTCTCATACATGCAGGTTTCCTCACGATGTTTTTTTTCACCGTTAGGCAAATGGTAATCATGTTAGAAATGATTCACACATGAAAATATCAGAGGTGCGAGACCCGGGATTTGAACCCGCTTCACTCGGTTTCCTAAGCGAGCGCATTACCACTGAGCTACCATGGCATCTTTTATTATTATGTTAAATTGTTATACAAGCTAATTAGAAAGTTTTACATATTATGATAAATCTGATTGTCTATTTGTAATTATACCTATAATAACATCTTGTAGTAGAAAAAGTAATGATTATAGCTTATATGGTTAAAATTCACACTATCTTAATTTAAACATAAAATTCTTTTACTTGTTAAATTTATTTAATTACATTTGATAAAACATATCATTATGGCTTTTGTATAAAAGATTAACATATAATTGGGAACAATTGTTCAAGTAGCTTAAGAATTGAAATTTGATATATTTAATGTTTATATTTTATATAATACTTTTTTGCTCTATAGCACCAGCAAAAGGTCGAAAATCTGAAGCTGCATCAAGTTCAACTCCAGCCAGAGAAGAATCAAGAGCATCTACACCAGCAGGTATATTTACAAATTTAATTTTTTGTTGTGTTTATTAAGTTCTGTTTCTTTTCTCTATCTTTAATCATAATTATATAAATAAAAATAAATATTTATATAAATAAAAATGAATTAGCGAAATGTATACATACATGTATAATTTCCGATCAACTGCACCGAATTGGATAATTCTTTTTTTTTTGTGTTTGTTTATTATCGGAAGTTTTGTATAGAATAAAATTTAAATAATACTAAAATAATATTTTTATCAAATCTTATGTTATGAAAAGTGAATGAGTGAAATAGTTTTCATCCTGTAAATCATCTCTTAAGTGGGGTGAGAATGGGGATAAAAGTTTGTATAGGGAAGCAAGCTAGCGCAACACGAGGCAACAAACCCAAGCCTAGCAAGGGTGAGTCGCTAGTAATGAATAAAATATTAGGAATAGAAAAAATGAATAATTTAATTAGGTTATTGTGTAGCACTAAGTTTTGCACACCTCACTTGTAATGTGGATATAGAACTAAGTGGTCTAGTCCCTTCAATTATATAATTATGAATTATTTTTAAATTAAACTTCAGTGTGAGGTCGTTCATCAAAATGACTTTATCTAGAAAAGTCCGATGGATAGTATTCACAGGAAATACTTCTTTTCATGACACTCACCTTCATCAAATGTGGCTGATTGCATGATAAGTCACTAAAAAATAAATAAAACGGTCTATAAAATTTAGAAATGTTTTAATCTATTAATTCTGTAATTGTATTTCTTTTTTTTGGGATAAACTAAAAATCCGCTGAACTGGTTTAGATCACTGTCTGTAACAAGTACATATATAATGCCTTTGAGACATCTAAAACCTTAGTTTCTCCAATGATTATGATTGCGTAACTGTAAAGCATTTGAAACCAAAAATCAAAATAAATCCGCGAAATAATCCGAAAAAATAGTTTTATTTAAAATGGTTTAGATCAAATTTGGTACGAAGATAGTTTGAGACCATGGGAATGACATAGGATAGTTTTTATCCGGAAAATCATTTCTTAAGGGGGTGAAAAGGATGATGAAAGTTTTATGGGGAATCAATTATTTCTCAATTAAGGTATATAAAACTCATCATACCTATCTATTCCATACCATGGGGTCTCATCACGAACAAAGAAAAATTAGTTCAAATATCAATAGATGATGTTACATGTATCAATTTTTTTATTAAAGTTGTGTTAAATTAACAAAAGATAAATAATCAGATCCCAAAAACGTATATTATTGTTTTAAAAAACATTCTAAGTAAAGTGAAAATAAATAATGCGCCCGTGAATGAAATTTGCGTAATTTTGAGATGATGGGTTAAAAATTCTTAAAATCGCTGATTTTTTTTATTCGAATGCAGAATGAACTTTATAATGTTTACCAATTGTTAGTTAGCGCACATATTTATAAAATAAAACAGTTTGACTATTTGCGAATTAACGACATCTATTATCTATTCAAGCAAACAAAAATAGTCCAAAGAATAGCCTGAATTAACGCTGTACAATTTTTTGTATGGGATGAGACATCTGTACTAATACAGTATTATGTCATCTGTGTCCATACTAACGATTAAAAGGTACCTAGGTAATACTAGGTAGGCCCGAGCAAAGCCGGAATGAGTCACTTATGAAATATATTATATGCAAAATACATTCATATTTCAGGTAAAGATGCAGAAAGTACACCGGCGCCGGCAAAAGCAACAAAGACTCAGAGTAAAGACACTCCAGCAGACTCGGGATCAGATCAACCTAAGTATGATTTTTATATTTTATATATTATATAGAATTCAAAGTCCTGATTGACTGACTGATATATTAACGCACAGCTTAAACCGCTGGTTCTAGAGACATGAGATTTGGAGGGTGTGATCTTTGTGAAGTGTAGATATCCAATAAGAAAGTTTTTCGAAATTCCACTCTTAGAAGGGTGAAATGGGGGGGGGGGGGGGTTGAATTTCTGTGAAACTTTTTATTCTCTGGGTCGATTGACTCAAAAATTCTCTTGAATTGAAATTATGGGACATGATCTGTATCACAGATCTGTATCACTGTTTTTCCAAAATCATCCCCCAACAGAGTCAAATAGGGCTTCGAAAATCCTACAAGGCATGATATAGCGCATGGCACGTAGGGAGTACGTGGGAGCGGGGGTGTTTCTGTATTAATTACCTTTAATATAAAGCGAAAGAATTGTTTTTTTTTGTCATTTTAATGCGAGCGAGGCCGCGGACTCTGCTAGTTTTATGTATAAATAGTAATTTTCGAAGAAATATTCTACATATGGTTAATATTATAAATGTAGTGTAGATGATGAACAGAATCATAAACTCAATTTCAAAATCCTGCCATTGGTCGAATGACAGTAGCGATTGGTATTTGCCTTTGGCACTTAGATTTATTTGAATACTGCGTTTGCAAACACTAATTACAATTTTTATACATCTATTTTACAATATAAACACTATATTGCACTAAGGAAACTATTTAAAACCTAATTAATAATTTTATTTAACCAAGCTAATTATTTGACATGTCGCTCGAACCAGTGTTGCCACTCCAAGATTAATATTTATTTTCAGTAATTACTCATTTGAATTTATTTTTCAGGAAAAAGCGTGGTAGGCTCGATCTGTCCATTGAATCTGAAGAGCAATACTTAGCAAAAGTGGAAGTAAAGATTAAAATACCCGAAGAACTAAAAGTGTGGCTTGTTGATGACTGGGACGTCATTACTAGACAACAAAAATTAGCAATTTTGCCTGCGAAGCTAACTGTATCACAGATTGTGGACAACTATTTGGCGTTTAAGAAATCAAGCAAGTTGCATAATCAAGCTAAAGAATCTGTCCTAGTTGATATTACTGAAGGTATAAAGGAATATTTTAATGCTACCCTCGGCTCTCAACTTCTTTACAAATTTGAAAGACCTCAGTACAGTGAAATATTGCAAGATTACCCGGACACTCCCATGTCTCAAATATATGGATCCATACATTTACTGCGGCTTTTTGCCAAAATGGGTCCAATGTTAGCATATACTGCCTTAGACGAGAAGTCCCTACAACATGTTCTATCTCACATTCAAGACTTTCTTAAATATATGGTGACAAACAGATCTACTCTGTTTAACTTGCAGGACTATGGAAATGCCACTCCAGAATATCATAGAAAAGTTCAGTAGTTAAGTTTAATTAGTATTATAATGATGAATGTTTGGATTTAAGTAATAAATGTATCTTGATTTTTAAATTGTTTCTTTTTTGTTACGACCTTAAAGTAGAACACTTAAAAAATATCTGATATCGAAATATTTTTCTAGTTTTATGTAAAAATCTGCTAAACTTCAAATTTAAAGGATTGAACCTCAAGAGGAAAAAAGGAACTTATAGGATCCCTTCGTTGTCCGTCCGCATGTCTGTCTTTCTATCAAGACCCCTTTTCTCAGAAACCCGTGGAGGTATCAATTTAAAATTAATATCAAATACTCAGTTCTGCAATCCCTAAAATCTGTAAAAAAAATCAAACATCTAAGTCGACGCAATCAATAAATACGACTATTTAGTGCGCATACTTTTTAATGTAGATATGAAATTAAAATTAAACCGATTTTTTCATAGGTACTTTTATATTAATTAGTCTGGGTTGATTGAAAAAAGTAACAACCTTTAATAGCGATTTTATAATATATTAGCCGTTTAGCTTGAAGTTATAGCATTTATAAAATATGTTAAAGAGATACTTAAATCATAAATTAATTAAAAGTGCATTTGTAAGAATGTTGCAGGACAGGGTCACCGCGACGCGACGAGTTGACCGAATTATGTATTCAATGAGTCATGACTCATGTGTAAGCGCAAGGAAAAACTTGTTTTTTTTTTATTCGTGGCAGTTTTATATACTCTTTTTATTTTTACATTTTACACTGATTTATTGTTAGAGAGATGTTTGGTACAGCGGAAGGAAAACGACTTATTTGTTACTAGCGTCTCACCCTCGCTTCGCTTGGGTTCGCCTCTAGACAAACAAAAACAAATCTATCCCACTTATCAATTAAATATAACTTATAATTACTAGGTATTTACAAAAATGTTGAAAATATTACAAATGAACCTTAAAGTGAAATCTGAAAGTGTAACGTGCTATCATTGTCTATTTTTGCAGGTGGCCAAAGTAAACGTAACGTTAGCTAGTTTCCGTATAAATAAACAAAATAAACAAGTAATAAAAATAAATATTAATGCCAGATAAAAATCATCAATATATTATTTAATTAAGAATAAAATAAAATAGGAAAATTCAAAATATTTGCTAATCGCTGTTTATTTATTACGTCCTGTAAATATTTCCATCGTTGACGGCTGCAATCCTAATCTCGGACGCGGGCGGGCTTGACGTCACGGGAACGTATAAAGTGACCAACTCGTGTGTAAAGGTTATGTTACAATTTATTTTTAAAGTAATGGCGTTCTTTCCTAAATAATGAATAATTTCTCTTAACTAGCAATAGATGGCGTTACGCGCATATAAAATATTCAGAATGCAATAATATTAAAAATGATTATAAATCAATATTTTGCAAGTGATACCTCGAATCTAATATTTATTACGTAATCTTTTTTATTTAGATTTTATTAGTAAATATTTAACTTTTTTATTTATATCAATATTTCCTTTCTTTTCTCATTTTCTCATTTTCAGAATAAGATATTTCATTTGTTACTTATCTCCATTGTTCAGAAGCCCTTTAAGATAACTAGATTACGTACACCAATGCACTCGTCTACATGAGTCCATTTACACGGTTACACTATCTTCCTAGCCCGTACTCCATAATCCATACTAGCGCTTATATAATTTTTTTTTACCAGTGATACCACTTCTATATATTTTTTCAATAATGGATTTAAAATAATATGTATAGTGAATATTGATCCACAAACATGATAAACACTAACCTCTATTTAAACCTAATTCGATAATGTTAGAATAGTAATTTAATTTTCCATTTACGTTATAACTAAGCAATAGTCTAATAAATTGCTTTATTAGAAAATCTTAATACATAATGTATATTATGGCAAGACATTCGTAGTAGATAGTAAATATCTTAACGGGTATAATTTTCACTCATTCAGTATGACCTAGCTTAGTCGGGTATGTTAGACCAACTGTTCCTAATGCACTGTATTTAGTGAAACAAGGTTGCTCGCCATATGGCAAAGTCGGTATGATTTATCTTATAGCATACGCAAAAGTCAGGGTTACCTTACTAATAATACAAATGGAAAAGTTTATCTTTCTGTTCATTAACTTTCCACAGCTAAATCGCTCATCTGCTGATGACTTTTCCGGCAAAGTTTACATTAAATTCTTCATTTATAAAATGAGTTACTATATTTGTAAAATTGGTTCACAAGAGATAAAAGATTAGTTGTTTTTTTTTTTCGACCCAAAAAATCTTCGAGCTACGAAAATCGTATTTATAAGAATGCAAAGAGTACAATGTTAAAGTATTGATTATTAATTAGATGATAATAAGTATTAATAAGACGAAATAGGAATAATATTGCATATATGTACGTAAAAACTACAAATATAAGCAGGCATATTAAATTGCAATTTGTAGAGTGCCAGGTACTTACATATTGATAACAATCATTGTCGAAAATTTTAAACTTATTAATGAAATAGGCATACCTACTTATATTACTTTTGAAAAAACGTAGTACATTATTATACACAGAATGAAACCTTACATTAGTTAATAGCTACGAAATTTTAATCCTATTTATTTCAATTGGTACTTCTTGGACTCTTGCCTCAGTGTTTTCATTTATTATCAACCAAAAAACAGAGAAAAGAAAGAAAAAATCATTGTAAGTAATGGTATACAATATACATAGTACATACATACATATTTCAACTCTCCTTTTTATAATTTGGCATATTTATAAATCTTTTTTCTTTCTTTTTCCGATGAAATGTTTGACCTTTAATAGCCTTTTTCATCACTTATAGGGTTGAATTTAAAAAAAAACCTATTATCACCTACCTATGACATTTACATACGCTGTTAGAGTCGGCTAGATGAAGTGGTTATATCGTACCTGCAATCGATCTGTAATTATAAGTTCTACATCTTTACATAAATGCGTGGGTGTGCTTGTTGCTTAGTTCTACGTAACAACGGAATCGACTTGATTTTTTTGCATGTGGCTTGGAATATGGCTCTTATTATTTTACTAATGCTACCTTTATAAAATGTAGAGAGCACAAAGATCAAAAAATAATATAAAAAAACGTGTGTGTACTTATGTACGCACGTAAGAAGTTATACTTCTTTGGCGTAACAGAACAAAAATAGTTAATGATTTCATTCCGTATGTCACAACTCTCTGTTTGTAAAAGGAATGGTAAATTAATAAAATAATTAAATAAGGCATTTTACTCACATTAAATTAGGAATATTACAATCATATATTTTTTGTAGAATATTATTTAAGGAAAGAATATAATATTATATATCACATGTCAGACAATAACAACAGTTATCAACTAACTTCATCATGTCGCTTTTAGGCTGTCGGTATGCGCACGCATTGTAAAAATTTTACTTTCATATTTTTTTCCAAACGTCTTAAAAGAAGTATAGCTTTAATTTTTAAGAATAAATAATAAAGATCGTTTAGCCGATCGATAGGCCGGTATAGGTGACTAGATATAGGATACTACTCACTTGACGTACAAGATGTACTGTTTTGTTACTAATTATAGTGTTTAGTGACGCCATGAACAAGGCGAGGGCGGGTCACTAGTATCTAGATAATAACTATTATTGCTTATTTAATTGTGACCATCGCCTTTTATGGAAATGTTTGTGTAAAACAGGAGTGTTTAGCTTTGTGCTAATGCTCTACTTATTGGTAGAGCATTGTGTATTTTCATTATTATTGCATTATAGATACAGAATAAAACTATTTTAAGTAAAATTTAGTTCAGACACTTAAAACTAATAAAATCATTATAAATTTAACTAAATTTTAAAATCAGACTTCTATTATTTATTATAATAACTACATATTAAGCAAATTTTGTTTGTTCAGAAAGACCTTATTTGACATTTTTTAAACGTTGGGAAATGCGTTTATGAATACAACCCACATACACATAGGTACGTACACATGTGGGACTTATCGGCTAAAGAAGCCAGAAGTACTACGCCACTAAAACCCAACAAAACCTCCCCCGTCTTAATGGGGCGTCGCAGGATCGCTTGCGCACTCAACCACGACGCCTTGAGGGCTTCCGATTTAGATTACAACAACCAAGTGGTTGCTTCTACACTCAACTCTGCTATCAGAGAAGTACCAGGAGGGCCTAGCGCTACCCAGTGTGTCTCCTTGGCTTCATTTTTATTGCATTACCGGATGCTAATAAGTTCCCCCACCATGAGAAGTTGAACACATATTTAGGGGGAAAAAGACTGGAGTAACACATAGGCTACGTTATGTTAAGGAAGCGCAGGTAAGTTACCCGTATTTTTGTAAAGCCACTAACTAAATTTTTTTTTATGTTTTAGCTGAGAAATTTAGTATATGGTTTGTATTTACATACGAATGTTGTTTACGCAAATAACTACGAGTAGGTGTAATTAAATTTCAGTAATAAGCTATAAAGCTGTGAGGCCTTTGTTATCAGGGTTGCCTTTAAAGGCAGATATACGCAAGGCTGCAGGCCGACGGCGCCCGACATTATTACGACATTGCCGCTTATGGCTTACGAACATCTGCGATCGCAAGTCAGTAAATATCAAAGTGTTATATACTATTTATTTATTATGTAATTTAATTTATTAAAGTGTATTTGAGGATAAATAATCGTAGTAACTAGTACCTACTAGATTCATTACTTTGTATTAAGTGTTTACAATATGTTGGCATGAAATATGGATATTGCAAAACTCATTAGGTATTTTCGAAATAAAAGAAGATCATATTCATGTTTTATTTTTTCTTATTCTATGAGGTCCTAGAACAAAAAATAACATAAGAAATACTAATAACCGATTAGTACTAAGCACGTTAAACGAAATGGGTAGGTACTTCTGAGTGCTAAAAAACTCGTCGAAGAACAAGAAAATTATAAATCAAAGTGTAGATTACCTTGTCTCCTATAAATATATCTAAAATACTTTTGTAATTACACATAAATCTAATAATAGGTGTATGGTTAAAATGTTTAAGGGCGGAGGACCGTGAATTTAGTTGGCCCTAGGCAAACACTTCGTAAAGGCCTAAAAATGACAATCAATTTAATTATAGAGTTAAAGTAATTGTAATTTTGTCTTTATGAAATCTCTTGGTTCTAGTTATTTGATCTCAGGGTTATGAAGCAAATCTTTTATGGCCTTAATTTCTTTAAGATAAATTTTTATTTTACCCATTTACAATATTATCCATTATCTTCAACAGGGCCGTTGTATCTTAGGGGCCCCGGATTGTAGCCTTAAAAGTCTATATACAGATTTACCCCTGAAAATCTTGATTTAATTTTTCTTGACTCTGTCTACTACTTTCAGACATATATATCACATTTAAGTTTGGGAATCAGACCAATGTATAAATTACTATTGGCAGCGACAACTTTGATCGCACACGCCATATTTATGAACTTAGTCGCAGTTATTATTAATGACCATTAAGATGCCAGCAATACCTTTTTGTATACATTGGTTTCAGGTTAGGTACGAACGGAATTTTTTAATCAGATTATTTGTCATATTAATAAATATTCACCATAAATATAAAATACTACCTATACTTGCGACTTTACTCGATTGGACCGACTAAACAGGATAGATAATATAACAGTCGACTATGGCAATTTAAAAATCGGTCAACCTAATTCGTACACGAAGGTTTTCGTACCATCTTGCAAGTACTTTTAATAATATGATTTTTACACTATGTATGTAGTATATTAATTTCGATGATCGATTACGAACGTTAAAAATGTTTCTTATTTTTTTATTTTTTTGTTTTTATAGCGGCAATAGATATACATACGATGTGAAAATTTGAACTCTCTACCTATTACGGTTCATGAGATACAGCCCTCTGACAGACGGACGGACAGGAGAAGCTTAGTAATAGGGTTCCGTTGGCACCATTCGGGTACGGAACTCTAAAAAGGGAAAAACCGGATAGAAATGAACTCTCCCCATTTAAAATGTCATTTTCCAAAAATCATTTCTCCTACATTACACAAACTATCATCTGGTCAAATTTCATGTTCTTGACTCTATCAGTTTTTGCGATTTCAACATTAATCTGTAAGTAAGCAAGTTATATTTTTCTAATATTTTATATTTAGAATATTGTTAGGAGTGTTAACTTTGAAATATTCAGAATTTTTTCTTGTTTTGTCCAATTAAATAAATAACTATCTATAAATTTACTAAAGTTTTATGAAATTACAAGTTAGTGCGAGCGATTCCGAATGTTGTAGAGGCGTCAATAAAAGAGTAACCTAAGTGTTAATAGCTAATCTAAACACATTCTCTTACAAACTTTTAAATTTGTAATAATAGTGCGATTAGAAAACGATAGAGCCAAGACATAGAGTCAGTTTATAAGTTGTCTATTTCTTAGCGTTTCTTTTAATCACCCAAGTCATCATAAGAATATTGAATTTTATATAAATGACCTATTTACTCTAATAACATTGTACCATACAGCTGGTTCAATGATATTTATAGAAAATTTACAAAATTAAGACCGATTCTCTCGTGTTTGCATAGGCTTTGAGTTTTAAAAAAGGTTTTTACTATAAGAGCATTGACTCAAATTTTCCAGTCCATAAAACATAAACAGAGTGTGAGAACGTTTTTCTCGACTGAGTCATATCTAGGTTTACTTGCCTCTTTAGTAACTAGTCAAACATGGCATTTTACAAACGCAAGGCTGCAGTGTTAGGTGTCGACGCTCGGCAGGTCGCAAACAAAACGATAGCGTAACGCAACAATGACTATGCGTCTAATTGCATGCTATTTGTATTTTTTTCCATTTTTCAGCTTTTTTAATGATTAAAAAAATTGTTTGATATAATAGATTTATTTTATAAACTTTATTTATAAATTCATACCTAGAAATAATTTAAAGAATAAGATAATGCTACGTATTTCACAGAAACATACAGACTGTATGGTTAAAGCAAATATTGTACTTATACAAGTATTGAACATGTGACCATTGCATTTTTTCTGTCATTAGGAGAATGGATTTTAATATATTTTATTTTAGTCTTTAATGCTTGATAAATAAAATATTTGAATAATTTTGAGAAAACAATGGCTATCTTAATATATAATATTAATAATTTTACAATTTAAACTATTATATTATTAAATATATTTAATATATTTTAACTTAATATAATATAATGCTTGAATCGAAACTAAATATTAAAGCTGTACATATATTTTTAAATAGTGTTTGTCAGGGAAATTATGCAATTTTATATATTTCTTTTAAGCAGATAAGATTGTAGCACTACGAGTGTTACCACACGTCGGGTTGTTATGACGACACCAGATATTTCAGGCGGCCGGTCGCGCTGTAAATAGCTCGGCCATATGCTCATGGGATGGTGCTTCCTTTCTCAATAGATTAAGAAACGTTTACGTTTCTTATTTCATTATGTTACGGATATACTAGAATCTATGGAATGGTAAATTTATTTTGTAATGATCAACCTTCTATTTATAACTTGGTATAATAAAATTTAAAGTTTCAAAATTGTAACTATGTTGGATTTCTTATAGGAATGAAGGAGTGAAATCTAGTTTTTAGAATCTTTCTCTGTCTGTGTTTTCAATTTTGCTTTCCGCTTGGAGCGATATGAATAAGATTTTTTTGTACACGTAATAAGTTTCGTATTAAAACGCAATGAATAAATTTAATTACTGGTATGAAATGAAACTTAATTCTATTAAGTAAAACTTTATTTAATTTCTTGAATTATATGCTTGTGTAGGTATTCAGTAATTATTTAATTATTACAATTTTATAATGAACTAGCGACTTACCCTCGCTCCACTCGGGTTCTTCCCTACTTACGTTTTAACGTTTAGTATAGATTTTTCAGAGATGAAATATTTTCCCGTAGTAAAAAATATCCTATATGTTGATCTGGATATTACCAGCCATCATCAAACCAAATTTCATTAAAATCCCTCCAGTGGTTTTTCCGTGATGCGGTCACAGACAGACAGACAGACCGACAGGCAGAAATTCTAAAAACTATAGATTCGGCCTCTGTATCGATAATAATGACTATTGAATAAGATTTTCCAAAAAATATTTTAAGTACAGATTCGACTCTGGATGTAATTACTTGGATGTAATTATATGTATAGATTTATTTTTATTTTTTGAATTTATCAGTAGAAAGTTTATGAAAGTTTTCTGGGGTCAGAGATAGATCCTGTAATAGTAAAAGAAATGAAATGAAACCGTTTCATTTTAAAATTTAAAACGGAGGTATTTGCTCAGCTGTGGGATCATTCAGAGTAACAGTATCTAGTAATCATTTTTTTATGCTCTAAGATGAATACATTTTTTTTAATAAAAAAATAAGTTTCATTGAACGAATGAAAAAAAAATATTATTAAATTATTATTTATAAATATTTTTTTGAATTGCTTTGTTCATTCCTTCTGAAGAGATTTAGAGTAATAATAATGTTTGTAATGTAATTGGATACAGAAGAAAGACATGTTTTGATTAAATGCCTTAGAAGTCATTTTCCTTATAAGGTCATGTATGGTAACAAATGAATCACAATGTACGCTTTCATCTTAAACGTGATTCATTGAAACGTTTCCTTAACGAATATTTACTACATGTGTATTACATTCATATAAGAAAAGTCCAGTTAGTTTCTTCGAAATGAGTTGTGCATCAAAGACCTTTTTTGTTAATAAAGTTAATTAAATTGATAATTAATAAAATATGAAAATGTATCATAATTATACACTGCTCTGTAATAAAAGATGCTACATGTCGCTTTGACCGAGTGGTACCTACATATTTGTATAAGTCCGCCATCACTAAAAATGACATCCGCTTTATATCAAAGCTATAGTAGAGAACGGTTAAATCAAGATTTAACCGTTGATCCGCTAATAAGAATTAAATTTTGATTTTAATTCAGACAAATAAATTGAAGTGTTTCCGAGTTCAACCATTAAAACTTCTTTACGCACACTTGACTTGGGGGGTAAGCTGGTGAATGCGTTACGAAAAAATGTACGTACGTTTGTTGCCAAGGTAACCGTTGTTATTGTCCGACAAATGATATATAATATTATATTCTTTCCTTAAATGATATTCTATAAATATATGATTGTAATATGCCTATAATGCGTATTTTTAGTATCTCACCTATCCTAATTATTTAAAACATAAATTGAATTTCATAAAGAGTACCATAACCTACAGAAGTTTTACTTCTTGCGCGTGTACACATTCATACACGCACTCATTAATTTTTTATTTACTTATATACTTTATTGTAATTTGTACTTTAACTCTTTAACTACTACTGAAAAATTATAAGACGTAAATCGTTATTTTAACAAAAGTAATACATGTGTGTAGATGACTCGAGGAGAGAGTAGTTCTTACAACAATTCGCGTCATAACCAAGTTGCAACATGTATACCATGTACATACATATTATGTGTATATTATCGCGAACATTAATTTTCTTGCAGAACTGACCTAAGTTACTGAGGTCATGAAAAGATTTTTTGTATAGGTAGCATTATTTTAATTAAGAAGTATTTTATAATTAAACAATCGTGTAGTACATTGAAAATTTATAGTACTAATATGTAAATATGTGATAGAATTATTATAAATTATAACAACTATTTAGGTTTATTCTTAATTATTATCACGCCTCGATTAACAACATGAATAATAAATTATTGTGATGACGATTATTATTAATAATTATAACAGTTTTTAATGTAAGTGAAAATAATCGATAATTTACAGAGTAGTTTTCCTTGACAAGTTGTAAGATGGAATTTTTGAACATTTTAAATAGTTAACCCAAATTCATTAATTAATTAAAATATAATATGCACCTACATACATTTAAGCATGGTAATAATATTAATGGTGTAGATAAAGTGTGTAAGGTTGTTAGTTAATAAAATTGATTCTAATTAGGTTTGTGCATCTAGGTAAAATATTACGGTTAATACGACTTATGTAATCTTAATATTGTCTATTGTAAAAATACTTTGAAAGTTTTGTAAATTTTAGAAACATCTTATTGTCTGCTTTTTTGCTAATGGGTATTCCTCAGCAGCCTTTGTTCGATTTACATATATTCAAATAAAATTTAGTAACGATCAACTTGTTTGAAGCGTTCGATTCCTAGATTATTCTTAAACTATATACAAATTTTATCATTCTGAGATCATCCGAATAAAAAGTTCGTAAAAAGTGAAGGTATCTTCTATTTGCTGCTGAGTAAAAGGATCTTGTTTAATTACTTATTGAAAGAAATAAAAAAGTGGTAAGTGGTAAACCTGCACAGTAGCACTGGCAAGGTCATGCATGGCGCCTTAAATGACATCTGGGTCAACTATTTACCTTAACTCGAGTAGGTATGTCTGGTGACTCATCTTATCAAGTAGTGTTTCGGTTTCAATGTAAGTTACTTATTTTGTCATAATTTACGTCATTCTCATTATTTTGCTTCACAATTAAACGATCACGTACGAAAAATATTTCTGTGAATCGTATGATGTTAATAAATGTAGGGTAAATAATACAATTAATATTAATTTTGACTCTCTGGACATTTATTTTTCTACTTTAAGCCCAAAAAATAATATTTTTAATACAGAAAGAGAGGCTCTCCTATTGCAGAGCTCTAGAATAGACTTGAATCAGTGATAAGTGTAATAAGTAGGAGAATTATTATGTTAAATAAGTATTTGATATATCATTTTTCTAATTAGTTTTATTTAAACATCAAAGAAATTACCTATACTATTTTCTATTTCCTTTTAGCTTGAGAATGTAGAATCAAATGAATAAAAATTATTTAATATAAAAATACAGATGTTGACTCGCTCGTAGTTTCCCAACAGACCGACACTAACGAAAAAAAATATGGATATATGTATATGTATTTTTCTACCTTGTGCCCAAAATATAGTATTTTTAATACCAAGGCCTAGCAAAAGCTCTCCTAATGCAAAGCTCTAGGGCAGTTTTGAATCAGTGGTAGGTTTAATAAGCAGGAGAACATATCACATAAGTATTTGTTTTCAGATTTCAATTTTATTAAATTATCAAACCAAATTGAAATATTTTCTATTTCTCTTTAGCTCGAGAATGTAATAATCAAATGAATGAAAATTATTCAACATAAAGTACAGATGCTGACTCGCCCGTAGTGTCCCAACTGACCGACACTAACTAAAAAGAAAGTAAAAAATATTTAAAATAGATTGCATTAGGTATACTTCAGTAAATTATATCTCTAAGTAGTTGATATTATTTTAAATTGTTTAGCTTGTAGAAAACTTTTGGATTCTCGTGAGAGTACGCGGATTACTTGCTTTATGCTATGTAGTTTTTACTATAAACACTAAATATCGTATAAAATTATGGTCTAGGCTGCAATATGCATATTTGAAATATTTTCTGGTCAGTAGGTCGTTAAAGGGAAGGGCAAAATGCGACGGAAACTCGTAGCCTATGTCGAGGCGATTATCATGCCTTGTTGTGGAATGATAACCGTCTCGGTACTCTGAATACTTAGCAAAAAATAAGTTCTGGACAAAAACAATTATGTTTGTAAGTTTAATGTATGTAAGTGTAATGCTGAGAAATATACAATATAGGTATCTATCTACCTATATTATATGCAGTTTGCTTCGATTGCTTCGAATGCAATGTGTTTGTTTTTCTAGTCTTTACACTACAAATAGATAAACGGGGGAACGAGTAGTTATAATTTATTAAAAAGAAAGGCATAATAAAGTAAGAATATTGTAAATAAAGTTAGAACTTACGAGACCTTTAGGAATAATACGATTATTTTTGTTTTAAAATTTTCCTATTTTTTTCTATATTTGATTGTACGTTTTGTTCCACATACTCGTAATTAATGATAATTAAAAAGATCCCTGGAATAATTTTATTTATCAAATATTAGAAGCCTGACGTGCGTATTCTCGGAGCGGGGCTCCATCTCCTTTCGCGGCGGTAAGGCGACACCGGGCGAGCCAGCCCGCCGCACGCCAGTCGCACCACAGCACGCGTCGACTCGACATGTAAGTACCACTACTACCTGCTAGTGTAGTGTACAGTGATAAGTGGCAATTTATATTAAGGTGCATTTATTTTGTCTGGTAAGTGATTGAAATGGAATTTAACTGCATTTCGTTATTGAAAACGTTCGGATTTTAAACGGTGAGGCTGTATTTTTGAAATTGAATGTAATTTCTAAATTTATATTTGTAATTATAGTAATTAGACAATTAGATGAAAAAAATAACGATAAACACACATATTATTGATGTTTTTTTAATTAATTGATAAGTTATTAAAAGTTAAAAGTTTCTACGTAAATCGTGTTCTTCTTTCTATTTTTAAAATATCGCGGTGCTCGGTTTCACATCTAATGGCCAATAGCAACAATTCCTGTCTGAGTTTTCCCGCGTTTTTGGCAATATGCCAGACCGTGACCAATGGCAAGAGAGCGCGGGAAACGGAGTTACGCATGCGCTAGAAAGATGTTACGACTTACAACCATTTTCAACTAATAGTTATGTCTTAAATAACTTTTTATTTAATAAAATATGAACGTTTTTTTTTTCAAAAATTAAGTTTTACTTAAAAAATATTATTTTTAACTATTTCATCATATCAGTTGTTTTAATATTTTTGAATTTTATTATTTAATGTTTAAACATAAACACACTATAAATTAACGTTAAGCTAAGTGCGATATGGCCATGACCTAATGTCAAAAGACATAAAAAAATTGCATTGTTCAAAAAGGAAAATTGATTGATACCTAAATAATAAATATTTTAATGTCTGTTGTAGGTACTTTAATATTTATTAAATAGACGATATTTTAAGAACACGTTATACTGTTAGAAGTATGTCAGAATCCGGGACGTGTACCAATATTAGAAATGAGTTAAATCTATCCCACACCGTTTAAATATAAACTTTCGACATTTTATGTGATAAAATGGTCTGCCAAAAATTTAATGATGGTGCGCTGTATAAAATACACACAGATTCACCAGATTCACATACACCATACACAAGAGTTTAAAGGTTTGAATAGTCTGTTCTATAAATATTATGTGGAACATGTTGTTTTTACAGTACATTATTTTTCACTGAAGAGTTTCGTTATTAGTATGAACTAGATGTTAGCGGTTTAGTCTTCGTGTATTTATATTACCTATATATGATGTACGAGTATATAATAACAAGACAATAATAAGTAAATAATAGTTTGCATACGTTCATTAAGGTTATCACCAACAGTGCCAACTTGGCATCTGTATTTACCTTACGGATAGCCCTTGGAGGATTAGCATAATAATTGCCTTTTCCATAATAATATGGAAAAGTATAAACTTTATTACAATAATACGATTTTTTGGTTATAATATTTATAGTTGTTTATTGTAGCATGGCATCTATAAATAAATGCGCGATGCAAAATTGGTCAATGGTCACCTAGGTCCACTCTAAAGGTCCTAAATATTGGTGGAAGATCTTTTGAAATCAGACGAGAAGTTACTTTCAAAGATCACTTATTCATTCAAAACTTAGTAGTAATAAATAATAAGAAGATAACAATCTATACTAATAATATAAAAAGGTAAAGCTTTTGAGTTTGTGATGTTGTAGGGAGTAATCTCCGGATTTACTGAATCAATTTAGATGAAATTTGGTAAGAAGATAGTTTGAAACCCTGAGAAGGACATAGGATACTTTTTATCCCGGAAATCATCCCTTAAGGGGGTGAAAATGGGGAATAAAGATTGTATTGGGAAGCAAGCTAGGGATGAACCCGAGCCTAACCTAAACATATATAAATCTTAATTATTGTTAAATATTGTTATTATTATCGGCGGCGTCTCCTCACCTGGCTGTAAACATAAAAAACTGAAAAGTTTAAATTATCTAACAATGTTGGGGTTCAATCTTATAATATGCATTAAATTTTTCGAATTAAAATTTTCTCACTTAAAGAAAAATAAAAGTTTGCAAATATATTTATCTCATAGTAGTAAAGATATGTTAAAATTCAATCTTTGTAATCAGGAAGTACTACAAACAAAGAAGATACGTTAAGAATGCATATATTTGTATAAATTTAATTCTAGTTAGAAATAATTATCATTTACGTAGATTCCTTAAAACCTGCGACGTTACTCGAGCAAAACGAATTGTTCGTTTTATTTTTAGAGTTTTACGTACTTTACTACTTACTTATCAATAAAGCATAAACATTAGCATATTTATTACCCGACTGCGGCGAAGCCTAAAGGAGGGTTATGTGTTAGACTTGTATGTATGTATGGATGTGTGTATGTATATCCGACCCTATGTTTCCTTGTAATTACTAAACGGCTTTACCGATTTTGATGATTCATACGTTGTTAGATTCGTCTTAATAATGCGAGTGTCATAGGGTGATTGGGTAACAAACATTAAAACTTTCACATCTTACTTAATATCCGTATTAATATTATAAATATAAAAGTTTGTGAGTGTGTATGGATGTTTGTTACTCTTTTACGCCAGAACGGCTGAACGGATCTGGATGAAATTTGGACAGAGATAGATTATAATCTGGAATAGCACATAGGCTTTTTATTCTGGAAAAATGTAGGGATTCCGTGGAATAGATTTGTTTCCGTTTTTCTAGGGGTGAACCCGAGTGAAGCAAGGGTGAGTTGCTAGTTTAATATTAGTAAGATGGGACTGTAGAATTAAATTAAGAAACATTCGCGAGTAACACAATATTTTTGAAGCTTTGAATTTTCAATTACACTATCATAAAGCTAATTTTATTTTACCTAAAATAGAGTTAATAATTTTTTGTAGTTACGTTGTATTTTCATGAAACTTGTGAGTACACTATCTTCATGCAGCTATCAAAACTACTTACGTTTTTCGAATAATGCGTGTGCGCACTGCGCAGTTCGTGGTATAGGTGTTGTGTAGGAATATAAATTTTGTAAGAACAAATTAAAATTTTCTGTCACCTTTATTGCTAATTAAATATATTGAATTGAATATTCAAACTTAATAACAGTAAAAAATTGTTTTAAATTTTAATGTTAGTATTATTGTTTTAACATTTTACATACTTTTTTATGACACGATTGCAGATTTAAATACAAATAAGTACAATTATAGTATGCATTAGTGCTAGTGGTTTAACTTATTATTGAATAATGTTTATGAATTTACAGGATATCTCTTACATTTATTTGTGTCGTTACTCATTTAATCCACCAGTTATACAAATAGACTAAAACATAGAACCTACAATCAAGGTATGTCCTATGAGTAGATTGATAATATCTGTTTGTGGTTAGAATATATCAGATTGAGACTAAAGTAATTATATATCAAATATCATATTATTTAATGACTTTTATACTTTTATACTTATTATATATAAAAAAGAAAAAAAGCTATGGAAAAATGATTTTATAGATAACCTATGCAAAAAGTATAACTATTATTTTTTTTATTGCTGTTTTACTAAAAAATAAAAAATAGCAAATTTTTATAAAACAACTTTTTCAAATTTTTTTTATAAACAAACTTTTATAAGGTCAATATTAGCAACTCTAGGTTTGAAGCTCGCGCACATACTACGTAAGCATAACTAAGGGCCATATTATGTTGCTTCGTAGGACCGGTCAGGCGGACGGCACTCAGCACTTTGCATTTTTGCGAAATATGATTCACACAAAGGAATGCTTTTCCTTTGAATCACATCTCAGCCTCTCAGAGGTCCTGGTCAAATTCTACGACGTTTATTTATATTTCATTTTCAAAGCATTATCATATTATAATGCTATGGACGAATAACAGGTTTTCAATATAATATGTACTTATTACTTATTTATATTAGACTTTATTCTTTGAAAGTACAAGTAATATACTTACCTTCTTTCACTTATTAAATTATAGGTTATTAAAAGTACCAACTATTTAAGATTTAAATGTGAAAGTATCTTAAGTACTTACTATTTAGTCTAAGTGGAATTTCACTTGTATTTAAATTAAGTGTTAGCTGTCTAACAGCTAACAACACTTACGTTTAACAAATAATCTAGCGAAAATGAGAATATCAACTGCTTTGTCTCTATTAAAAAAAAATTGGTAAAAAGTGATTTATGTTATTAGGATGGTCAATTTTAAATAAACAATAAAATGGCATGATAAGCACATCACAATACAATTACGAATAAAGTTCGAAATATACGTTTACATACGTGAAATTATTTAAAAATAATAATCTTTCTGTTTCCTCCTTACTATAATTTTCAAGTGCAAGTGTACTGTAAGTTAATATATTTCATTAACGAATCAAACAAGAGTGCATTTTCAAATAATTCCATTTCAAAGGGAAAGAATTTACATGTTGTGTGGCGAGGCACGCGTGGTATGAAAGAGAACTTTCTAGAATCCAGTCTTGCAGCTTCCGAATAAGAAATAGTCTAGCCGTAGTAGTACTTACATGCAAGCCGGTTCCTACTTTTGTTTTTAGTTTTAGTAATATGTACACCGCAGGCAAAATCCTAGTTTTATTCAAACCTCGTAGTATTGTGATGGTACTAGAGATAGCTTTCAAAAGAATAAATATGAATGATTAAATAATAAATCATACTTTTTAAAACAATTGATAAAGTATAAGTACATTTTTTTTCTGACTATTTATTGGTATTTTATATTATTGCAGTTATTTTTCCAGAGCAAATAACCGTGAAATTAAAAATAATTCAATCTTAATAAGAATATTTATAAGATGTTAATATACATGTTATAACCATAAAGATATAGCTAACCAGTAACTTAGTTTAACATAACTAATTACCGACTCTAGTCGTCTGGCTAGAGCGCGTTATAGACTAACGTTCAATTTATCGCAAATTTGCCGTGAACGATTATCTTGCTTTTCTAGCAATATGCATTATATTTCTCGGTACGGTTTTTATTACTTTTACTTTTGAGGTTTTTAACCTTTGAAATAAATTTTATATTTTTAAAGTTCTGAGCAGTAACCCAAATTTGAAAAGAAAACGTATAATTTGATTTCCCTTTAACTAAAGTTAAAGTTTAACTAATAAGTACATACCTATGTATTGGTGTCGACCAAAACGTTGTTACTAAAATAAACATCATTGATATCAGTAATATATAGATTCCTCTTACACATTTCAAGAAATCTACACACAAAAACCTACATATCTAAAAAACGTTGAACCCCCGTAGCACGCAAGAGCAACGCACCCTCGATACCATAAATAGCCCAGCTGCGATTGCTGTTCGATTGTATCTTTCATATTGCTTAGTTGTTTGATGTATTAATTAAGGTAGTTTTTTATAATGGCAGTTTAAATTTTGTTTCAGTCAGTTTATTTGTTGAGTTAAAACTTATCCAGACAAAGTAAAAACCTTAACGATCATTTCTATTAAGTATGTTAAAGTGGATGGATGAAATATGGATTTGGATGAAATTTAGTACACGGATAAGCTATGACCTGGAGTAACACATAAGCTACTGCTAGGCACCGCTAACTTTGATGATTATATTTTTTTCAAGGAAGCACTATTTATGAATGTATTCTCATAGATTTTCATCAAGGGGAGTAGAACCAAAAAACCGCCACAATGGACGCGATCAAGAAGAAAATGCAAGCGATGAAGCTGGAGAAGGACAACGCGCTTGACCGCGCCGCCATGTGCGAGCAGCAGGCCAAGGACGCTAGCCTTCGCGCTGAGAAGGTAGATAATTAAATAAACTAGAGTCCAAAATAAAATGACTCTACAAACGCTATTACTAATGGATAACTAATAAATGTATGGATATGACTTATCTAAATGGCGACATCAAAAATTTTAGAAAGCAAAGCATGAAGTAGAAACGTACTATCGTTAACGCAAAAAGAAAATTGATTAAAAAAAAATGGGAAGATATTTTGACGATTTGACATTGTGTCTTAAATATATCATTCCCATACAATTTCTTGTTTTGTATTAGCGTAAACAATTGTAGAATGTCATCTTGTCTAAGCCAGTAGAATTTGTTTTTTTTTGCGCTAATACAACAGAATATCTTTATTGACCTATTCCGATATGAATTTTAATGAGATGTGTTTTAAAACAATACGTAATGATATGAATGTTAGATATCTTTACATGTACACTGTACTTGTTATAATATGTTATCTATACTAATATTATAAAGAGGAAAGATTTTTTGTTTGTTTGTTTGTACCGAATAAGCTCTGAAACTACTGGACTGATTTAGATAAAATTTGTTAAGGAGATAGTTTGAGACTCTGGGAAGGAGATAAGATAGTTTTTATCCCGGAAATCATCTCCTAAGGGGATGAAAATGGGTTGTATGGGAAATCAACCTAGAAACGAGCCCGAGCGAAGCGGGGGTGAGTCGCTTATCATATATATTTGAAGTTATTAATAGGTAAATTAATTTTAAAATTTTTAATTAATTTCTCTATTTTAAATATGTGATTTAGATATTGTCATTGACTGCGTTGATTGGCACAGGTTCGAACTCTACAGCAATGTATTACATTAGAAGTCTTAGGTCTAGAATATAGTGTATACTATATTAAACTCTATATTGAACAAATAAAAATTAAACTTACGAATCTTCATTGTTTTCTATTGATATAATTTTACCGTACCACCAAATTAAATTAATTTTACCTTTTTATTTATCTTTATTTATTATTTCTTCTTAAAATAGGCTGAAGAAGAAGCCAGACAGCTCCAGAAGAAGATCCAGACCATTGAAAACGATCTTGACCAGACACAAGAGGCCCTCATGCAGGTCAACGCCAAGCTGGAAGAGAAGGAGAAGGCACTGCAGAACGTAAGTTGTATACTTTTTGATATATTTTTCAATAACTTTTTCTTTAATCACAGACAAACTTAATTTGATTGTATTTAGCGGTTCTCCGTGAATTCTATGGTATATTATAGACATTTGGGAGATATTTTATACTAATTGTTGTGACTCTATTATTTAAGATTTTAGGGAGTTAAATTCCGGAAGTACAAAAGTAAATATTATAATAATTTAGAATAGGTATCTTAAACGCGAAACAAGACTTCGCCCTTCAATTATACAATTATCGCATTATATTTCTTTTTAGGTCAATTGTCGAAATAATGGCGACTGTTTAGTTGTTACATACGTTTTATGAATTACCTTGGTGAATAAAAGAGTAGAATATATTATGTAATATTATTTAATATTATTCTTACGGTAATGATACGATATTTGAGGAGTCGGTTAAAAATAAGGTCATTTCATGCAGCAAAGGAGCAACGACTCAATGTTCAACAGCGTTCTGCTTATAGATGAGTTATGGGCTGCAGCGACATGGGTGATGGGATCATTCCTTCCCCATTACATAGATTCTCGTGTATATGACATTTTAGGAATAAATTATGTAGAAAGGTCCAAGGCGAAACCAGGGGAAATACTAGTGTGACTTCTTATATGATGTGAAGTACTAAACGCATATATCTATTTTAATAGTTCTTTTGAATGTTGAGTAATATTGTTTCAATGCGAATAATGCGGTCGAAATAGTTTCAGCTGTTTTGGCTTTACCTACGTAGATATGAATGCCAGTTCGATAATAAAAGTAATTGTTTCATAGACTTCAGACTAATGATTGAAAACATAATTTTGTGTTAGAATAATTTTATTCTAAAAGAAATTATAAATTAATAGATAAAGAATTTATCTATTATCATATAATGAAAGAGAAATTTTGTTAAATTAAACTTACAACCGAAAACATCAAATAATAAAGTTAAGGTATTAATTCTTTATTGAAAACGTATAGATTTATTATTATGATTGAATGTACAATGTACACATACCTACTCCTGACTACGTAAGTCTTGCTCGGATTCTTGCCGCCTGCGATCGCGTACCGTCCGCCGGGTATTTTTAGCCTGACACCTAATATGGGCTCGTTGCCTGGTGTTTCGGTAAAATTAGACTATTAACAGTCGTTTTTATAGAGCGTTAAGGTATATTTAGTTTTGTATTTAATTAATAATAATAATTTATAATACATAAATTATACTATATTCATTCTTCATTCATCATTTTTCATATTATAAAATAAATCACAATTCACGGCAAATTATTGATACTGTTTTTTATATTAATGCATTAACGTAATAAAAAAATAATAATAATATTATCATTTATTAGATTTAAATATAGCCGCGAATAATAGATTAAATACGAAATAGCTACGTCGGTAAAACAGTGTTTTTATAAAACAAACAAAAGATGGCGTTCCACGTGCGACGGTAGCGCCACGTTTGTTATTGAAAGCGATAGTCAGTCAACATGGCGGCGGGCGCAGATCGGCCGGTTTTAGCGCGCGGAGTGCAGTAATGTCCGCGTCCGTGCCCCACGCCCACGGGCGCACCCCCGTGCGGCGCAGGGGGCATCAACACCACCCGCGGCTGAGGGGTGAACGGCTACCCGCCCCCTCCCCGAACAATCCGTCCAAACCGACCTTAAATACAGACGATGTTGTGCCTTGTGTCAATAGTGCTAGTGAATCTCAACTGACAAGGACGAATAGTGACGATGCACTTTCGAATCCAAAAAACGAATCGAATATCGATGATGAATTTGATATTTTAGGGCCGGACTCCAATGGGAGCTCCGAAGATGATTTCTCCTTTCGAGAGGAGAGATCGGCCGGTGACGGAGCAGAGGTGCCCGCACCCGTGTCGGATATATCCGATGATGATCTAGAGACGGCTGAGCTTGCTAAACTCAGGTGTCCTAGTGAATGCACTGAGGTCTTGGCCGCACGAGAGAATAGGCGACGAAGGAGATGTGCGGACTATCCGGGCTTAGCGTTCGGCAGTTCTATTTTCTCTTCCGATACTATGATGAAATTTTCCATAATCAAGAATGAGCTGCAGAATATTAAGAATACTGCATTGAAAAGGGTAATGTCCTACATTTATTAGACTTCTATTTGAATGTGTGAGTTAAGCAGGCGTGGGCCAAATGCGCACAGAACTATTTTTAATCGCGTTCCGTCGGAAAAGTCTTGAAGCTGTTCTACGAAGCGAGTAAATCCGCGCGTGGCGATCAGCTGAGCCATTGACATTTCGTTTAACTTGTTTACGCTGATGATTACAATCGCCACCGCTAGATGTCGTATCGACTTTGTCTTATCTATATTTACTATAAAAATAAATAAATGAATAAATTACAAACATTTAAATAGTACATTGATGTATAAGTTTTTAATATTATAACTATGTCATTCAGAAATTATCAACTAATGTTTTAAGATTAGCAGCTTCAAGATGAATTTAAATGAACAGATATTTATTTCTTATCATTCGAGTATCATATTTGTACGAAATATCCAGCCTACTGATAAGGTGAGAGAATAAGATACAAAGATGAAGAATTATACCTACTCGTTTCATAGGTACATTGAAATGCTTTCGTGGTACACCTACTTTCTAAATTATTCTTAATACATACGTCTTTACTCTAGTGATATCCAATTAGGGTCATTCAATATGATAAAAAATATTTATTTTCTTATTTTTTGGAGATAAATATTTTTTAGAAATAAATTATACAATCATACATACACTCTTGATACTTTGCTACTGAAACCAATTATGCGTAATCAATAAATACTTTTAATGAAAGTCGTTATGTAGCAAAATTTCAGGCTTACGAAATTCTCAGTACAAAGATTACGCAAAACTATCCACAAAATATGCCCATTGTATTGAGTAAAAATAAATGAAATCATAATGAATTTCGGAGGGAGACGTAATATAATTCATTTGTATATTAATTAATAATTACCAGAAAGTCCATAGAACTTGTTTGTTGAGATCATATTGGAGTTTTTCAATAAAGACGCTGTTTATGTCGTAGTACCTAGTAAGTTCTCAAGTATATTTAATTCAAATCTATTGTGGCCTATCTTTTATTTAAAAAAAGTTGCTTTTTATTTAGTGTCCACCACATTTTCATGACAACATGACCGTTTTTTATAAAACTACTATGCTGTATCGGTTCTACATAGTATAAAACAAAGTCGCTTCCCGCTGTCTGTTCCTATATATGCTTAGATCTTTAAAACTACGCAACGGATTTTGATGCGGTTTTCTTTTATAGATAGAGTGTTCAAGAGGAAGTTTTATATGTTTAATACATGCATAATATAGTAGAAAAACACTGATAATTTTAGAGGTTTGTAATGTGATGTCGTAAATAAACACATTTTTTGCGCTTACATTGCAAACGCTGGCGCGAACCCTACGAGATAGATTAAAATAATGTACTACATTATTGTACAACTTAAAAAGATCAACAAATAAGTCCGCGATGGCATATGTCTATCTCTTAAGAATAACATACCATATTTAAGCTAGGGACGAACCCGAGCGAAGCGAGGGTGAGTCGCTAGTTTGATAATATTATAATATTACGGGAACTAGTCGATACAGCGTGATAAAAAGATTTTGTTGGTGTCCCATAGATCTAAGAGTAGTTGCTTTATTATTCCTCATACACATATAGCTGAAAGCTGGACATGATGATTATAGACCTAGCTATAAGAATATAAAATATACTTCGTACAAAGCTGAAATGTAGCCAAGGTTAATTGATGCTTCCTTTGTAGCAGGCCTAAATGAATCAGGCCAGGTATGTTTATAACCATAATATGAGATCATTTAGATAAAAACGATTTGCACTTGAAAATGCATAGGTACCTACTGAATTCATATATTTTCTCAATTTCAAAGTTACGTATTTTATAAAAAAAATAGTAACTACATACACATTGATGCCTATTTGACGTAGGTTTTTTCCATTGATTGCATAACTTCATAAAACTTTTATAATTAACTTAACCGTAAACAGTTATCCATTAGGAAAATGAAATAAGAATTAATGAAAAATAAAAGAGAAAAAATCTTATCCTAGCAGAATCTACGTACTTATTATATAACATTAAAAAACTAGATCCAAAGATCTTATAATATTATAGATATATAACACAATTTTAATGAATGGGTAAGTTTCTGTTATACGTCAATTTAACAGAATTTAAAGCAGACGCATACATACTTTCTAAATTGCGTCATCAATGAATTTCGGCTACCTATATCGTGTGATCCGTACATTTACCATTTATCCGTCGCTTAAAACTTGTTAAACACTCTTTAGCGAGTTGTTACTACGTATGTTTGCGGTCCACTACTTCGTTCGCTTATTTTTTGCTAGATGGCGCTGACTGACGCGTACTTTTATATACCATATTATTTTTGTATTAAATTTTCCTTTTTGTAATAATTAAAATTTTTACCTATACAAAATAAATTTCATTTATTTTATTAATAATAAATAAGTGATAAAATCAATCAAATTAACAATAGGTCTCTGGGCTACTATTGATGAAAATATTATTACGAAACTATTGCTCTCACAATTGTTATTCAATTTTAAACATTCAATCTATCGTAACTTCCGTACCTTTGTGCATGACTCTTGGAGCGTTTCACCTATCCCAAATTTGATTTTTTCTTTTGAAAGGTTGTTTTTGACCCTACAGGATGTTATTTCCACAGTCGTATGACAGGTGGTGCTAGTGTCTGCGGCGCGGTCGATTGTGTGTGACGTTTACCATTCTGGTTGAGTTTACTCATTACTGTCAAAGTAATCGTTCGTTAAATAATGTTTGATTGAGTGACTATATAATTTTCTCAATTTAAATTTGTCCTAGTTATCGTTTTTTAATCGTTATCATTTAATATTATAACTTGTAAAGGGCACGTCATTAGTGAGGTGACAATAAAGTTGCAGCGTCTAAGCTAGTGGCGGCCATTTTATTCGCCGGCAGTGTTCATTCGGGCCGTGGTATCTCCGCGATACGGAGCAGTAACGAACGGGGCAGTCAGTTGGAATTTTCGCGAGTAGGGCGAAGGTGTCTCTAGTTTTTAGCATTTAGGCATATTTGAAATAATAAAGAGTGAGCAAAATGACGACAAACATGCAGCAAGGAACCATTTTGGATGTACTAAAGAAGAAAATGCGTCAAACAAAAGAGGAAATGGAGAAATATAAGGACGAATGTGAGGAGTACCACAAACGTTTACAAGTTGAAATAATGCGGAGAGAAGAAGTAAGATATGTGCTATTTATATGTGTAGTGTTTTTTTGTGAAATTTTAGTTTGAACGTGTCATTATTTGTGTTAGAAATGCCGTTGTCCTCTTTCGAGTTATCAGTGGCCCTATAGAAGTTACATTACTATCTACCTATAGTGAGTTATGTCCGGCCATAGTTAGGTGTGCCGGCGACGTACGCATATCCACCTCTCTTTTCGATTCATCTTTGCACAGCACGTTAGAGTGAGAGGGCAAATGTATTTTTTCACATTGCTACCGTGGTCTGTTCACCAAGAACTAATATTATTCAGAGAAAAAACGTGAATTGCAAATTGAAATATCAAGATGAAAGAGTTCATGGCTTATTCTTTACATAATTTAGCGGTACACAGTGTGCCAGTTTCTGTTATACGTAACTGGTTTGGTGCGTTGGAGGTCGCGTACCAGGCTTGTGCCACATGATGTAGAGCGAGCCGGTTCGGGTCGTGGAACCATGCACCCTTCAATGCATTCCTCGTATTCGTGGCTCGGACGTCCCCGAAGGTTCGCGCCGGCGCCAGAAAGGCGTGTCCGACTCCTTGCCGTTATCGCCATATGACGTAATTTATAAGGTTTCAATGCACAAACGTATTTAGCTCAATATAACATTTTGATTACAAACGGAATACCATTAAATATTTTGTAGAAGCAAATATTTTGATGTTCTTAATAAAAAAAAAATAATAGTAATTCAATTTCATTTTCTCTATAATATTGTGTCTTATCAGCTTTCGTATATCAAAAAGTGATAAGAAGTTATTGTTCACTCAAGATCGTGTGGAGTATAAATCTAATACACATGAGCTGCGTAACCTTTTAATACTTGTTCCTATATTTTGATAAGCTTTAAAATGATTTCACGGTTTTAAAGATTATTCATGTTTAAAGTATGTAAATGGATGAACTAAGAAGATACACTTATCATCATTTCGTAGGCGTGTACTAACATTGGAAAATAACACGGCATTGCTGTGGAGGCCGCAGGAGTACACTTTAATGTACTTATTTAAAGTCACGTACAATAGGCTTACTAGTTGACGAAAACAAGTCCAATTTGAATATTACTAATTTTCCAAGAATTGAATAGAAAGTTAAATGAATGTATCAATAATAAAGGTACTAACAATGATTTCTCTAAATGAGAATATAATGAGAACGATTATTAGGTACCGGATATATCTAATTATGCAAAGTAGTTGTGATAACTTAAAAATGTCATAAATATCTTAAAGTGAAATCGCTTTTGTTTAAGGCTTATTGAATACTATGTTTAAATGAGGTATTATATCTATTGTACATTTAAAAAACCGTTTTACGAATAGTATTTGATGGGTTGGTCATTGTTCCATCAATCAATTGTTGTACGCTAGTGTCCTATACGAAAAAAAATTTGAACAATGTAGGTACGAATCCCTCTCATAATACTGATCCATTATCTTGTTTATTGAAGTGTAACTTAAAGAGAAGCCTTCTAAAGTTAAGCGGATCAGTTACTGTAGGAAAATTACTTGCATCTCTCCCTAACTTAAAAATTTCCACTTAAAGTAATAAGGTTATCGACCCCTAATAAATATGATTAAGTAGCTTAGTAGCTATTAGTCAATACAACAGCTTTAGACGTTAAGTTGAATACATTCTGGTAAGTTCAAGGTGAATAGTCCGGAGCTATGAATAGAATATTATTTGATTACCACTTCACAGCTCATGAAATATAGTTTCTATAGGTATATAAACAAATGAGTTTCATATTTCTAAGTTCTATGTATTTGATTACGTTAAATAGCAACACGTAGTGGCTAATTTAATTACAATATCGGGTGGTTGAATACGTAGCTGCAAAGAATTAAAACAAGTATCGTAAATCTCCTAACCGTTAATATTAGGACGCGCAGTGATGAACAACACAGGAAAAAAGGAGAAACTGGGACTCGAATGAGCTTCCTCGCAACAAGGACGAAAGTAATGTCATAAACATGTGTATAGTCGTTGAATATAAATTGAACTGCTAGCAAAATATTCCAAATGGTGGTTAATTCTTAACACGTATAATATGTCGACGTTTAACAATGCGATACTAATGTGATACACATACGTAAAACATGAGACAGTGTAGGTACGCCGAGAGTGTTGTATCTCTTAGTATGACTGTTTTGGGACGGTACGGTAAAATCAGTGAAGCAACGGTAAATTACATGTTTGGTGTTACATCGGTAACGTGCTGTGGTCACGTTATTGTAGGTTAAGAAGTAGCCAGCTTTTATTTTTCAGTAACGGAATATATAATTAAATAAGAACATTTGGGAGATATAATATAATTATATATCTCTCATATTAATATTATTTTATGAATTCAAGATATAATATTATATTCTTAGTTCTTCGACACTTGTTGAGTTGCACTCCGCTTACTAACGTTGGAAATTCATGCTCATTTGGTCTATTAAAAATGCAAATCAGTACATTTATTAGCGCTTATTCGGTAACGTGATGTCTATCACCTTTTGTATTCGTCACCGTCTTATAAGTAGGTACTTGTTAGGAAATCTTGGCTGGTATGGGTGCAGTATTAATCATTTGTTTGTTAAATGTAGTATTAGGTCATTTTACATGATAAAAAATGTATAATATTTTATGATATATAGCGTCCAAAGAATGAAAGTAACGAAACCGTAGTCGAAACAATCAAAAATAATGTTAAATAGAGAATATGCGTGCTTTTTTTTTACTTTTTCATACAATAGCTAACATTGTTATATAATTGTAAAAAAAAAATATCCAGCTCCAAAAAACTAAAATTTAGTATATTTTTTTTTTAAATAATATACCGATACTTTAAACGCTTGCCATTTCGTGCGCTTGACGTGACATCAAAGTATCATACATAGGAAAATGACGACTTTAGTTTGTTGTGACAAAATCGTACTTTGACGTCATATTCCCTATCTATAATTTGCACTTTTTAATAATTATTTTCTTAATCAATTACATTAAAAAATATTGATATAGACTTAATTTTATTGCAATAAAGATTATAAAAAAAATATTTCACCTTTATTTAAATCACACGCATATTGCCTATTGCCCATTTATCCCTATTTTTTTTAATATCGTATTTTCTCCCTTTTTTGACGTAATAAAATATTTCAGGCTGAATCCGAAGTCGCTGCTCTTAACCGACGCATCCAGCTTCTCGAAGAAGACTTGGAAAGGTCTGAGGAACGTCTCGCCACCGCCACCGCTAAGCTCTCGGAGGCTAGCCAGGCTGCCGATGAATCGGAACGGTGAGTCGCAGTACATACTTCAGTCAAGTTATAGTTAAAATACCCAATAATTTCCATTAAATGAATATAATTATCAATACGTAGCTATGAATTATTTTAAAAATTATAATGGGTTTAATTGTTCACTCAATATGGTAACAAATATGGTATGTTTCACTGACCATACGTTTGCAACACACAAGTCTATTGACATTGAAATATGAGCCTGTGATTTGATACGATAGTATGGATTAATAATTCCTTTAAGAGATGAACATTTGTAGGAGATTCTCTTTTGATATCTAATGTGATTAAGTTTTGATTTATGTAGTTTATTTTGACGTATTTTTAAAAGTAAATATAATTGTTTCAAAACAAAATCTTTATTTTAATAATTATTATTTTTTTGATTTTGATTTTTTTATTGTTTCATATCCATATTTTCTTTACATTTTTGTGCATGAGTGTTTTTGTTTAGAAAAATGTAACCTCGTGTGTTTCTTAGCTGTTCTTTTTTGTTGCCCATGTCCTTTTTGTTGTTTTAAATTTCTTAATCCATTTGTTTTAATTGAAAACTTATGATTTTCTTTTCTTGTGAAAATATTTTTTTCTTAGTTTCAAAGAAATAATCATAAAAATATCTATGTAAAATTTACCGATTAATTTCTTACTATTGCTATATAAAGCCACAATTTTTTTATGGTAAATACTACGAAACTAAGAAAGAATAAAACGAAACAAATAAATAGTTTATCGATAACATGCATGTGTTTGGCCCCGCACTAACACAGAATACGCAAGGCGTTGGAGAACCGAACCAACATGGAGGACGACCGCGTCGCGATACTCGAGGCGCAACTCGCGCAAGCCAAGCTCATCGCTGAGGAGTCGGACAAGAAATATGAAGAGGTGATTAATGAGTGATGCCACACGTTATGGCGAGAGTGTGTACCGTACCGTGTGGAAAGAATTAGGGTTGTCGACTGATACTACGCGCACGTTTTAATAGATGTGGTTTTGTAATATATGGATATTGTTTCCGAGTTATGTACCTATTATCGGGATTCTTTTTTATTAATGGCAATGGTACTTTTAAAATATGTTAAATTATATTTTAAAAAGATTGGCAACCCTAATGAAATCTACACATGCGGTTGTCCGCGCAACGAAACGATTCATGCTATTATCGATTCATTTATTCAATACGATAGCAAAAAATATTGCAGAGATAAAACACGTTTCTTAACGTATGGCAACACGTACTCGTAAAAATGAACTTTGAAATCAGAAACGGTTTATCGGTTTATTAGAACAAGAATTTTATAAAAACTAGTTTGTGGTTTCAAATAAATAACATACTACAATAGTTTAATTAATTTAAATGTTTCATTTAAGAAAATATTTCTACAAGAAACAGCATTATTAAGCTATCAATTGTTATTGAGATTATATTCGTATAAATATTGATTTAGTGATTTAGTAATTTTACATAACTTTTTTTACAAATGCTGTTTCTTCAAGGGCTAATTGTATTTTTCCACAGCATTAAGGTTCCTCGGATTTTATGTCGCTTTAAACGTTCCTTGCCAATGTGTGTCTTTGCATGTCTTCTAACTCGGGTTACCCTTGAACATCATCGTTACAGAACTTTTGAAAACCATTTATTTAATCGTAATCATCTACATAAAGAAATAGTTGTTTCATTCGTTAATCGTTATTTATTATGGGATTTAGCGCAAGGAAGGTTCTGGAGAACAGGTCCTTGGCAGATGAAGAACGTATGGATGCCTTGGAGAACCAGCTCAAGGAAGCCAGGTTCCTCGCTGAGGAAGCCGACAAGAAATACGATGAGGTCCTTTTGTTGTGTCGTTTTTGCATCCTCCTAAACATAACCAGGCTCTTATTTGTACATATTTGTTCTGTTGTTCTATTAACCTATAAAAATATTTCGCCCATGATGTGGCTATTCATCCTTTTTGTGTTTGATGTTTTTTTTTCAATCGGTCTCATACGATTTAACTTCCTAACTAAAAAGATTAAGATCTTGCGAATACTAACACATTCGAAGAATATGTTGAGTTCCCCTGCTATAGTAATAAAACTAATAAATCCTCTCTAATTTTTTCCCGGACTTATTTTGATTTTTCCCGTGACTATGATTGTTGTAAAGCATTCGAAACGTCAGAAAGCAAAAATCTAAATATATACGCGAAAAAATCCGAAGAGATATTCGCGTAAATCTAAGAAAGTATTAATAAATCCTCCTTCATCAATGATGACGCTAAATATGTTTTAAGTTTTATTTATGAAATATGATTCAATTATGCTATGAGAACCTGGTCTTAATGATAAGGTACTCTAGAATTAAAGACGTTATCACTGATAAGATACCTTTTTTACCTTCAATTTAATGCCTTTATACATAATCTATCATGAATTACCAAAAAACGTGACATGTGGTCAAACAGATGGCTTTAATAATATTGTCCTAATTCCCCTGACATATGACCCTGTGTCAATTTTTAATGTCGAGCCCAAAATGGAGACGTATCGTGCATGACCGTACGTTTCTTTTCCTTAAAAGGATAAGTCCATACTTCGTGTACGTCGTTACATAAGTATTACTTCCATATACGGATTCTGTTGCTTAACTTTGAACCACCAATAAAGCCTGACAATTTTAACGGTTCGTCGAATCCCTCTGCCTTCCCTGTGTGACTTACGTATTTTACGTATTTTAGTACTTTTATTTGTATATTTTAGTAGTCAACCCTAAAACGTTATTAATAATATACTTTAATATATCACTTCCATATGATAGTAAAATCTAGAAATTACTGAATGGTTTTGAGTGACCCATGTAGTATTAACATTAATGTGGTACAATTTTTATATTATTTCCTCAGCTATAAAATGATTTTAGTTTAGATTAATTGCTCCTATCTTTGTATTTTTGGTAGTGTAGCAGATTTTTTAAAACATTGTAATATCTTCAGGTGGCCCGTAAGCTGGCCATGTATGAAGCTGACTTGGAGCGTGCGGAAGAACGCGCCGAATCCGGCGAATCGTAGGTGTCTTATATATTGGCCACAGGTTTCCTATCTAATCAATATTACTATATACCCAAAGATGTTTAATACTTTATGGTGCAAAAATGTAATCTTTGCGGTGTATCAGGTAACATTGAGCGGTGGTGCGGTAAACCTGTGGCTTTGTTTTACAAGTTTTCGCGTTTTTTTGCATGGTTGTTGTTCATTTGCCTATAATATTGCACCGTAATTCGAATTATCGTTATCGATAATTAATATCGGTTTGTCGCTGTTTTGCATGTACATTCTAGATCGTCAATGGAGGAGAATAGAGAAATTGCGTCAATTTCTTGCATCAGTCATACAATTAACTAAGGTGTTGTCTTATAAATTAATTTGTTATCGCATTACTATTAATTAAGTCTGACGGATAGTGATACTTGCAAGAGTCGTCTCGTTGCAAGAATCATTTTTCCGCTCTAAACAAACAAGGGTTGCCCCATTTCATGGATATTTCTTACGCAATCTTAACTATCATGCCCGTGTGTCGACTAAATTTCTGTCCTTAGTGTGTGTATTATTATTATTAGCCTGTAGGGAGTAGGGTCGTACGTGCCGGGATTATGTGTGGTATAGGGCAATTTTCGTTTTCAGATATGCACCGCATTACACCAGAATTACTGGCCATATGCGTGCCGCACATATGCAAGCGCACACATCACATAACGATTATAATAACGCACTAGATAGCACTTAGATTTTATTTCGTTAAATTTTTATGAAACTAAATTTTAGTTTAAATGTTTTGGGACAACCCTCGTTTATATTTTTACTTACGTTCCGACGCCGCTCTCCACTACCCGCTTTGTGTTATCCTTTTTTTTTATTTGGCATTTTTAATTCGTGTCGCTTTATCTTTTTAACATAAGTGACGCCAACGGGACAAGTTTTAAAGGTTTTTCTCAAAAACCTTACGAACAAAGAATAACTTTAAAGTAGAATTTTAATAAAAACGCAAATCCTATAATAACAAAACCCTAAATCTCCTTTCCCTCACCACCACACCCCAATCCCGAATAAATAAATATTTGCGAATACAGCACATTAAAGCACTGCATTAAAAACTGATTGAAATACTCGAATCTATCAATTCCCTAAATTCCTATGCACCTGACACGTGTCGATCAAAGCGAAACAAACACAAAGTAAGCACAAACCACACGTTACAATATAATTATATATATTGTATATATATAATTATATATAATACAAGTGGGGAGCGGCGGTGGTGTGTGCGTGCGTGTACTAACGCTGGCGGCGGTAGGTGGCGCGCAAGCTCGTGCTGATGGAGCAGGACCTCGAGCGAGCTGAGGAGCGCGCTGAGCAGAGCGAGTGGTAAGACGCGACACTTGACTGACGAGAGACACTTGGGATAGGAAACATACGAGATTAAGACTGTTAGAGTAAAAGTGACCTGTGTTAGGTACACATACATATATTTTAGTCTTCGGCCTGACATTTGATAGACGAGAGACCATTCGGTATAGAAAATATCTTATATTCTTAGGCTTTTCGTTGGAGAATGGGCTGCCTACGTATTATTATACTCTATTTATTTATGTGGCATTGCAAATTAAGTACATCTTTTGAATAATAGCTACTTGAAATTAAGCTACATTTAAATAATAAAAATAGGACAAACATACTTAAATATTTTCCAAATGTATATTTTTACAAAAATGTTTAATGTTAAAATTTGATTTTATTGTAATTTTCTTTCATGTATAAATCTGTCTCTACATCCTTGAGCTTAGGTCACTTTTGCGCAAACAGCCTCATATACAGTTACAGAAATGTTACGTGTATCAGATAATACATATAATAGTACAGAATTCATCTGTGTTACATGAGCAAACATTTTCAATTAAGACAATAGACTCATAAAACTCGGCAAATGTTATTTTGAATCAAAATAAAAAAAAAGCACACTCTTTCACACTAATTTAAGATTTAAACTTTGTCTTTACCAAGATGACTTCGTGTTATATTAAAAAAATATATTTAATATGGTCTTTTTTGAAAAGAGTTGTAATCTTGGTAGATCAAAGAAATTATTGACGATATGCTTTCCTCATATTAATTCTTGAGTACGTCGTATTTTATTGTATGTATTGAATATTGTGAAATATAATAAAGTTATTCTTAGATTATAGTTATATATGTAATTATATAATTATTTCTACTTGGGGACAGTAAATCGTCAATAATAGCTTATCCTAGACATAGAGACGATACGACATTTAAATGATTGTTCGAAGTATGGTAAAAACACTTGCCAAAGGGCACAATCTCGTAATATCCATAAAATTGTCGTCGTCTCTGTTCTATTAACATTAGATCTGGAAAGATAACAACAGTTGCTTTCCAGACTATTAATTTTGATTTACCGAGTTTATCATAAACATTTGCCTTTTTTTTTTGTTTTGCATGTGTTTGAAATTAAAAGAATAATAAGACAATGTACAGAACAAAAGTGAAACCAAATTGAGCCTTGTGTGAGAATTGTATTCTATACAAAATTTGAATACTATTTTTGTCTTCAACCAATGTGTTTTGAACACTGTCTATCTTGTTCTTTTAGTCATATTTGTTGATAGTTGCCATTTAAACTTTAATAATATACTACTTATTTAGTTTTCCGTGGCAACTGTCAAGAAGAGTACAATGTAAATAGCATGTTTGTGCTTAGTAATAATAGGTGCACTATTTTTAATTTTAAATTGACAAATATTTAGGTCAAGTAATGATTCATTGAACTGTTGATGGCCATATGCCAGTATCGGAACTATTATTTATTGAAATAAAGAACGAATTAAAATTCTTGATTTTGCGTTCGTATATTTATATTTTTTTGATATTTTTGTTTGTTAATTGGAAATTTAGTGTTTCTTATTCTTTAGTTAAAGTAAAATCAATATTTTTGTTGGTGGAGTAAATTAATTTAACGATAATTATGGATGAAATTAAGTTTTCACGTGTTTCTTTCAGCAAAATCGTCGAGCTTGAGGAGGAACTCCGCGTTGTCGGTAACAACCTGAAATCCCTGGAAGTCTCTGAAGAGAAGGTATGCTGAAAAATATACTTTATAACTCGTAACTTAAGAGCTAGATTCGACAAACAAGGCTAGGAATGCTAATGATCATGAAATTCAAATGTGTGAAAAAATTACTGAAGTGAAACTCGGTTATGATGCACCAACCAATTTCCTTTTCATCTGTCTGCTACAATGTTACATTAGATATTCATAATGAAAGACCGTATTGTAATACCTAAATGATTCCTAAGAGATTCATATATTAAATCGTAATTAGAACGTCTCTATCACAGATGATGTACTATCATTTACTTTGCAGCAATTCTGTTCAGGATTCATGTTCTGTGGCAATAAGTAATAGGTAATTCCAATATGACACCCGTTATATTTTTGGCTTTATCTTTTATAATTGATAAATCATATTATTTTGTAAGACATGTTAGCGATTAAACATTTTTTTTTAAATTTAGTAATTCTATTTTCTTAAGTACCAAATAGAGCCAAAATTATAAAAACGGTAACAGGTTACGTGGAGTGATAATATAATGCGTACAATTCTGACAGGCCAACCAACGTGAAGAGGAGTACAAAAACCAAATCAAAACCCTCACCACCCGCCTAAAGGAGGTGTGAAGTGAACAGAATCGGTTCATTTGCGTGTTTGTACGCTTGCGCACACCCTCTAGTGGTACATGCTCGATTAATTATAAAATAAACGTGTCCAACTTTTATTTATTATATTTAATACATGGAAAATATAATTTCACTTGTATATTTATCATTTTTTAATGCCTTTATTCAAAATTATTATATATGTACTATAAAACTATGTATATGATTTATGTATTGGTATTATGTTTACGATTTTTCTTTTATAGTTAATCGAGTATGAAACGTAGTGCGACTTTTGCCGTTTTCCTCCTTAATTTTCGATACCATTTTAGTTGTTGTGTTTCCTTAACAGTTATGTTGTTTAGTTTTAGTTTCTAATCTTCGTACAGGTATCTCACAGTGATAGCTGAACTATTTTTTACAAAGCGATGCATTTGTCAGAAAAATAGATACTTGTACTCGTATGTTTGAAATTTTAAAACTTATTGTTTAAAGAAATGTTAGAAAAGATGATATTGAACTGATAAATCTATCGCTTCGGCACTGTATGATACTGCATGGAGTTTCGTTTTCGCTGTTTTTGTGTAACATAACATAATCACAGGCGACGCAAAGAGAAGAGTCGTTGGAGGATCAAGTGAACCTTCTGGACGCGCAACTCAAAGAGGTAACAGTCGAAGGAGACCATCGGACCTCGTAGATAGAAATGGTTGCGGTTTTAGTCTCGTTTCATGCTCATCTGTGTTTGGCGAAATAGATCCTCTTTGCTATTATTGCCTTTTTCTAAACTCAGATATGAAAATGACAAATTAATCAACATTTAGTTTCTGTAACTAATTTTAAAGTAGGTATGTAATAAAGCAAGATGGTCTAATTTGCTGGTGTAGGTTCGTTTAGTCGAGTGGCTGACAGGTTGGTGCTTCATCTATGTATATTCTATGAGCGGTCTTTGTCCTATAGTATACCTGTGTATTAATTTACTTCTTTATTTATTTATTACTTTGCGGCTGTGTTGTGATTGTACGCTTGTGGGTTTATATTTTTGTAGTTCCCATTTAAAATTTGATTTTGATTTTTGAGGCTTGTTTTAGATTTTGGTAAAATGCTTTTATCACTTATTATTTTATAATTCCCTAATTCCCTTTTTTTATTTATAAAATATGTTTAAATGTTACACCCCCTATTACTGATATCCTATATCATTTCATTAAAGGGCTTTTATTTGAATTACCTACATTGCACATAATTTCCCTAAAATAAATATTGTTTTCCCCAACATTTATATGTTGAAGCTTCATTTGGGGATATGATAATTTACTCATTTAACCAAACTATTACAAATGGATTCTCATAAACGGTCATGATATCGATAAAACGATAGTAGCGTAAAGTCACAACACAGCCAGCATGCCGGTGGCTTGTGTGTAATGAGTCCTTGTGCCAGGCGATGGCGTCCCGCGAACACGTCGAGGATAAGATTCACAGCCTCTCGCAGAAGTTGACGCAAGTAAGTCCCCCTTCCGAGAGGCTTTGGTCACGTTAAACGATTTAAAATCGATTCCGAGTAGAATCCATGTAATTTCGACACAAATCGAGGTGAATTTGAAAAAAGTCGATGTAAATTTGAATGAAATTGTTGTGAATAAAAAAAACAGACGATTTATATTTGAAAAAGGTAAATATGAATACTAAAAAAGTCTATTTACATTTGAAAAAAATTGATGTGAATATGAAAGAAATCGATACAAAATTGAAAATTAAAAATTGACACACTCTAAAGTTACTTTTCATTACTACTTTTATAATTTAAATACATATTAGAGATATAAAATATTGAAGTTGTCGTTGAAAATAGAAATGTGACCAAAGCTTCGTCTTTTATATGTCGTATCATTCCTATATTCCTAAATATTGTTTCGAGGTGAAGGTTCATTTTTACTCAGTTTTAGCCTCACTACAGCACACTACTGCTTTTGGTAAAGGTAAATTGCATGGGATTGTATGGCTTTGCCGTTTAGTGTTTAGTCTTTTTGAAATGTTTTTTTTTTGTGCTAAACTTGTAAATATTTATCTTTTTGAATTTTTTTAAAAATTAATATTAATAATTTAAAAAAATAAAGTTTGATTCTCTATTTTTTTATTAAAGTTAAATTAACCAATTATAAAGTAAATGTTGCATGGATTTCGTTATTTTGTAAAACAGTCTATTTTCTGTTATATATTACTACTACTCAGTAAAGAAATTAAAAGTAAAAAAAAATTATGTAAACTTGTATTTTAATTTTGCTTATTATCTAAATAACTCAGAAAATAGGCTGCTTCTTTAAGATCGTATATTAAAAAGTATCTCGCAATATTACAGGCTGAAGCTCGCGCTGAATTTGCAGAGCGCTCTGTCCAGAAACTCCAGAAGGAGGTCGACAGGCTTGAAGGTAATATTATTTCCATAATAATTCAAAAAATTCTTAATTTAAATTCAGATAGTATTAACGAAAATGTATGAGAGGAATCGTTTAGTTTAGCAAGTGTTAGTTGTTCAGTAAAAGGAAATCAAATACTTAATCTTATGTAAAGTTTTCAAGGTTCCTCAGATAAGTGTATTGTCCAGTACAGCAGTCGGTTAAGTGAATTATTACAATTATCTCTAAAGTCAAGTTGTAACAAAATGACATTTGAATAACCAAAGCTTTGACATGAACGCACTGAAGCCATCAGCCATTAAGCTGTTTTTGAGTTTCAATGCTGTACTATAGATTTGTTAGCTTATTACTTTCATTGCGCTATAATTCTAGCTTAATTTTTTTTTCTTTATTTCATTGTAACAGATTTAGTTTTAAATGTTTTAAAACAACTGGAAAAATATATTAATTAGGCTTTTTGTACAATATATTTTTTCGGTTGTAATTTTTTTTTAACTGTCGGCATGGAGTTTAAATGTGTCCTGCTAGACTGCTCGAGTTGTTGTAGATTTATTTCTGTGATTTTGCATGGTTTTTGATAAATGTTGTTTTTTTTTTGTTTTAACCAATTGGTAAGCATTCTCGATAATGGTATCTCAAAAATGTTCAAGCCAAGATAAAATAAATATTTTTAAAAAAACTTTTGTCCACCACTATCGAGAGTGTGAACCGATTCATGTTGTTCTGAACGTCGCCGCGTACCATCTTCCAGACGATCTGGTGGCCGAGCGCGAAAAGAGCAAAGTACTGCAAGAGGAGATGGAGGCCACGCTCCACGACATACAGAACATGTGAACTAGCCCACTTGTCCCCCTCCCCCCGTCCCGCACCCCGCCCCGCGCCCGCCTCCCCCGCCCGCCTCACTACCGCGCGAGACAAATGTCCCCCATATCACTAGGGCTGCCGGATCTTATACTATTTCTTGATATCATATTCCTCATTTGTATACTATAAAATTCAGATGTAACTTATGAATGTCCGATATCTGAGAGTTCTTTAATTTTTTGTAAATTTTGATGGAAATTAACGAGGCCTGGCAACTCTGTGATGCTCTCTGAGTGACATTTGTCAATTTTGACAGCTGACAATGCGACAATACTGGTTTAGGCGCGCTTTTTGTGTCACTATTTATTAACTTCGATTTTTTTATTTTTTTGATACATTTATTTTATTTACTGTATGACTAGTGAAGCGGGCGGGTGACTAGATGTTACTATACATAAAGTAATTGCCAGCTGCTTTTATATGTAACGTCAATATCGAGTGTTCGCTACGACACCACTGCCAAGTGCAATTTTTTTTTTAATATCTTACACAAATTACTAATATTTTTCTCCCGTATAACATAAGTGTATTTCCTCAATTTTCTTAGTCATTTTTTACTGAAATATTATTAGTCGGAATTAATCGTATGTATGTTTAATTATTGTTAAGGATTTTCGACATTCCACTTTTGGGACCAAACAAGTCGTGTTAATATTATTCCAAATTATTTGCACTTAAAAAGACATGCGAAGGAACGACATTCCTGTAACTATTCCAATGAAAGTGAATATTTACTGTAGAAGTATCGGGGAGTGCACTGTTTGCGATTTATTATGAACTTTTATTTACTTAATAGTAGGAAAGAGATTAGTTATTTATATTTAATGAGTGATGGTAACACATATAGTTATGATATTTATGAGAATATGCTTGATATGAATTTGATATTCTATATTGTTTCGAGTCTTGTGTCATAATTTCTGTTCGTTATTATTTAAAAAAAAAGTAATTTATAAATAATGGCAACAATTCTAATATGAAACGTTTTATATAAAGCTGGCAATTTAACTCCAGAGATGTTCTCGGGATGTTCGCGTAAGGAATACACAACAAATTAAATTTTGTAATTTAAAATCGATCGAGGGTTATCCGTCTTTTTTAAATGTTATTGATTGATGAATTGATAGATAAGTTCGTGAGAAATAAATTAATGATTTTAAGAGTATTCTAACACAAGTGTTTATAAATATATTATATTATTATTTTTAACCTGTTGTGTTTTTTACTAATTTGTCTTGAACCTTTCATTATCCTTCTTAACTTATGATTCCACCAGCTATACTTAAAAGTGTACGATACTTTTATGTTTCATATTAAAAAATAAAAAAATAATGTAGACATTGTACAAGCTAATATAACCTAATAATAAAAAAGCTCATAAAGTTAACTAAAACTGGATGCAAATCACTGTAAATATCGACATTTCTTCGAAGCACGGAATATAAAATCCTCTGTTTTGTAACGAAATTCGTCTATTATAAGTGTTAACGCATGTGTCTTGAAAGATGACAGTTAGAGGGCCAAGAGTGTGTCTAAGAAAGAATTGGCTATGAATTGAGACATGGGTAAACACACTCTACTCAAAATCGGAGCATGGAATTGCTAACATTTGATAATATGTGGACAGATTCACCTCTAAACAAAACATAGGCATGACTATTGAACCTATAAAAGCATGATCACTTGCACATGTGGCCCAATACTGAAGATGTCTGTCAAACCCAAAATAATGGCAGTAAAGACACGTTATCAATAAGCAAGAATAACGTGAAATTGTGTTTAGTAGACGTGTTAAGCATGAACACCTGCATTTAGATTCGGAAGATGATTTTGACCCATTAGCAAAATAGACAAGCATGGAGATATCCAGAAGATAACACCGGTGTTGCCAGAAAGAACAGAACAAAATTCCAGAGAAGAAAAGAGGAACATTATAACTTGATTTTTAGGGTAACATTGAGTTTGTACTATAGTATAACTAAAAAAAAAAGTTGCGTTTATTGGCATATAACATATTGAACAATAGTTTAATTTAAATATCCCGATGTCTTAAATCACACCTGGCAACACTATTCCCGACCCTATAGATGAATAGTGAGGCATGAGGCCGTGTTAACGCATGACCACACACACCTATGTATGTACCGGTGAAATCCAATAATGACAAGGCCACTAATGACAAAAATTTGAGTCGCCTGACTGCCATACCTGCCGCAGATGACCTGATCAACGCAAAGGAGCAGTTCAATGACATCGGCGACGACATCGATGACACAGTTGTGGAGTTGATCCCCGGCGTCGAGCCGACGGAGAAACAGATAGAAAATGCGAAGAAAGCTCTAGAGAAAAAAATGAACGCCCCGCCTCCACCACAGCCCAAGGAGCATTCCCCCCCTCCCCCACCCCCACCAAAGGAACCCACCCCTCCACCCCCACCAAAGGAACCCACCCCTCCTCCACCCCCACCAAAGGAACCCACCCCTCCCCCACCACCGGCACCAGAACCTGCGGCTGAACCTGCCCCGGAAGCCGCTGAATAACTACAACCTAATAAACTAGTTTAACTGCGTGCTCCTTAAATTTTCCTTCTCCCTTAGTACAATTACCCCGCGGAAGAAAATATGTATCCATAAGATAAAATGTAACTAAATAAACAGCGAGTGTCTTAGCTGGTGGAATAGCGTTTCAATATCCCTAGTCGTGTTAAATTAATGAGCATGCGAGTGTTATAACGAACTAATATATGGAAGCGCCAAGCGACTGACCCTCGGTCTCCGCAGACGATCTGATCGCCGGCAAGGAGCTGTTAAACGAAATGGGCACGGAGTTGGACGTGGCCTTCTTGGAATTGGGAATACCACGCGAGTTGGGACGAGTCTGCGAACGCTGCACATGCTGCCATTGATCATCTAATAACTCCTAACGTCTTTTTTACGCTTTTCATGTGCATTTATCAGTAAAAAAGTACCCTACAATTTCTCTCTTTCGATTTCCCATCAACCGACTACCGACATTGCCAATGCTTCTCAAACTGCATGAATTAAAAAAGTTAAAAAAAAAGACGTTTAAGCAAAACTTACAACGTAGCGAAAACAACGCATGGCTTCGGAATAACCAGGATCGCAACATGTAAGCATTTCTTAATACTTTCTTTACCGTACATTATCCTCTAAAACAATTGTGCTTCAAACTTGACTTGAAGGGAGTCCCCGTGGAAAAAATAAAAATATATTACTTCATACAAATTATCCTTTTGACTCATATTTAAAGTATTATGTTAAGAATATCAAGACCTAAATAAGAAAAACAATATTAGGTATATACCTATTACCAAATATATTGAATGGATTTTATTTAACTATAATTACTCTAAATATGTATGATTAAGTATCTATTGGAAATGCGCAGACGAACTTGTCGCTGAAAAGGAGAAGTACAAGGACATCGGAGACGATCTGGACACTGCCTTCGTGGAACTCATTCTCAAGGATTAAGCTGGACTTTCCCACAACCTTGTTCCTTTCCGGTGCGACCACCAGCCCGCTAACAATATGTGTATAGACGTATCTTATTTTAATTTTATACTCCTAATTTAAAGTATTACATCTACTTCTATGGCGGTATTTATTTTCAATTATTTTAAAATAAATAATTTATTATTTTAAACTTTGTTTTATTTTTTACTGTGGAGTTATGGAAAATAAATTTCTAAAACTTGGCAATTTTTTATTTACTTTTGCATTGCGCTATTTTTTATTATTTGCACAAGAGCATTATTTAGGTAATTGACTAGAAATTAGAAAATTATTATTACCTTCAAAGGTGATGGATGCACTTGAATGAGCATGTCTAGTATCTACCTATTGTTGAAAAAAGCTTCCTGTAAAGCTTGGTGACCATATAGTTGAAATATTTTAGCTATCTGGTAGTTTCAGATTTATACAATAAAATACGAGAGCTAAGATTATAATGATATTAAGGTAAAAAATACTAATCAATCAGTCAGTTTAATCAGTCAGTTTAATATTTGATAAAATAATATTATCTACACACCATAAACGTAGAATTAGATTTGATTATAATATACATCTTTGAAAAATCTGACTTTTTCTAATAAGAATTTAGACTTGGCTCTCGTTTTTTTTCATTATTTGCATATTACCTGCCTATATACTGTAATGTACCTCAGATTAATATGATAAGATACACGGAACGTCCAAAAGAAAATGATTGAAATATGAAATTGTCTTGCCTACTTTTTTAAGACTAATCAAAAAACTTCATCAGAAAAGCAATAAAAATTCGAAGTGTTAGATATAAATAATATTTATTTTTCTTATCTTTTACATATAAATTACAACTAAGCCAAATCTGTACTTTAAATATTGTTTGGAAAATCTTATTGAAATAGACATTATCGATGCAGAGGCCGAATCTATAGTTTTTAGAATTTTTGTGTCTGTCTGTCTGTTTGTTCCCACATCACAGAAAATCCACTGGAGGGATTTTGGTGAAATTTGATATGATGATAGCTGGATAGCCGGGTCAATATGTAGGATACTTTTTACCGCGGGAGATTATCTCATTCCCACGGGAGTACACGTTATAACACAACACAAAAAAATATTTACGATTAGAATTTCTTGAAACTTGGTATTAATGCTCTTCAATACAATTAAATAAATACGTGTTTTAGCGTTTTTTTGAAATTCATCCCATAAGGAAATAAAATAAGGGATGAAAATTTGTATGAAACCTACCTTTTCAAAGTTTTTTTGTTGTAGTTTTAGCGCGAGCGAAGCCGCGAGTTTTGCTAGTGGTTACATATTGCGCGTGAAGAAGAAACGAACGAGAGTTATAAAATTAATGATAAATAATATTAATTATTTTATTTCAATTACCTACTGCTCTTTATTGTCCGTGTGTTGTGTATCTCATTCTATTATTCTGAGGTTTAATATCAATTACATATAGTAAATTGCTTCATGGAATTATGCACATATATACATATCCGCAATAATTTAGGGGATGCTATATAATTAAAAAAATCTTATTTTTTTATTGATAGTAGTTTCATTATACCCTTATAAATGAAGTTGTCAAGAAGTTATAACCATTACCATAGATTACGAGCATTAACTAATTAAATTTCTGTAGGTTACTTAAATTTTGTTTTATGTTGTTTAAAGTAGTTTATTGCATACATGTATGTACATTGTACATGCTTTCGATCATGGGCGCCGGGGTGCAGGGTGTAAGCCACGAAGGGAAATATATAAAAAAGTTAAAGAAAAAATTGTATTAGTACAATCCTTGTTTAAATTTAGATATCTGCGAAAAAAAGATGATTAATAAGATATGAACAAAAACTATACAGTTAACCATTTGAAGATTAGTTAGTAATTTCATGCAAAAAGGCAGATGCATCCCCGGGGAATTATTCTGCCGCCGCTCATGCTTCCGACATACAGTACAAATATATTTAACAAAACTCACCCATATAATTATTTCCTACTCTTGATAAAACAAAAATAGGTAAATAGAACATATACCTAGTTTCTTTTATAATTATGTATTAAATACATAGTATAAAATTTCTAAAAAATTCTATTAATATTAAAAATGATAAGTCGGTGACAAAATTGATGATATGGAAGTAGGTATAATTAATATTAATTAATTGAAAAAAAATACACCGAAATATTTAATTTTTCTCGTAAAGCACTTCCACTATAACTTAATAACTAGGGTCGTACGCACCATCCTTTATGAAATAAGCAACAAAATTATAATATTAAGTATATTTTTATATTTGATAACTATTTTCCATAAATACCGGATCAAATAACTTAAAATATTAATTTTCCATTAAATACCAATTCATTTTCAAATAATATAAAAATTAAAAATAATTCTCATCATAAAATTAATTTTAATTATACTATGAGGTCATGAGATATATGGAGGGAAGGATCGACATGAAAGCTATAACAAACATTAAAACATAAATTGAAATTACAAATGGGAATGCCACAATAATTTTGTTTTCCATTTTATTTATAATTCAGTTTCCATTTCATATTCAAAAGGTGGCGCTCATTCCAATTACTCAACGCCAATTGGTCATTTCGATTCAGACGGTCATACTTTATAGTGTAGTCATAGTTGCTATTTTTAAACATCATATAGTGTACCTACATAGTTTTATGAAAAATAGTTTCAGGTTTATTCTTGACAATTTACACGACAGCGCGCTATCTATCGTCTATTCGGACTCAAATAAATAGGGCACTTTCATTTTCTTATGATGTTCTCCTGACCGATTCCGGCCACGGCGGCCAATCTCATTGAGACTAGCCAACTGCGCAGGAGATATTATAGTGCACAAGTGTACGCGCAGACACAAGTGCACTCTCTATTCCTGTCACTCTCATACTCCAGTGGGACGACTACTCGACACGACCGGTGAGAGTTAAGGCGCAGGACCGACGGCTTTACGTGCTCTCCGAGGCACGGGGGTGAAACACCGCCAACTTCCCAACTCCGGGCTGTTACTGAGGCTTACTATACAGAAAGACTTAATAACTAAACTTGGCCCGACCCGGGACTCGAACCCAGGACCTCAGGATGTGCAGCCGTACATGCTAGCCACTACACCACCGAGGCAGTATATATATATATATCATTTTCTTATATAGAACTAGCGACTCACCGGTACCAGTAGATACGGGTAGGTACGTTTTGATGCTTAGTAAATAGTGTGGATTAGATAAGACTATATATTATGTGTGTATAATACATAGGTATGATGCGTTTTATATCCCTTGAGAAATTATTGATTCCCCATACAAACTTCCATTCCTTTTCACGCTCTTAAAGGATGATTTCCTTGACAAAAATCAAGTCTCAATTACTATCTCTATACCAAATTTCATCTAAATCGGTTCAGCGCATTAAACGTGAAAAGGTAACAGACATACAGACAGAATTATTTCCGCATTAATAATATAATAGTATGGCTGGGGTATTTGTATTGTGTAATACCAAAGTTTATAAATCCAAACATCTGTCTAATGATGGCGTTTAGTCTTTTGTTATTATTTATATTCATCTATAGTTTAGTCAGTGCACTTAGTTATTTTATATTACAACGGTTATAACTGTAACTGGCCTCACGATGGCACTACAGCGTCATAACTTCGAAACCTTTCGCCTTCGCCATAATTTTTTTTTATCAACCATGCCTGGGTTTAGCGGGAGTTCCGTTAAAATCAAAGGCGATAACTTTTGCATGGATTTTTATACTGTGATAGTACAATATCTTCTGCGTTTCTACTAATCACTAACATTTCTGACAGATGAAGTTATTGAAGAAAGAAGTAAATATAAAGCTATCGCTGAAGAAGTGGACCAGACATTTGCAGACTTATCGGGTTATTAGTCTTAAGAGTCGTGACGACGGTGCCGCCGTGGAAATTAAGAATGACGTGGAAAACTGCTTTTGTATAATTTGCGTACAGCACATGATGACTACGAACGTTTTCGATGACTTTGTATTTCTGATAGTTTTATTTAACCATATTTAATTAATAATATTATATAATTTTTGAGCTGTTAGTTACAAACTGTACAAAGACGTCATTTAAGTCTTGTTACACTTTCGTGCCTTTAAATTGTATGTCATGGAAGTAAATTTTTTTCGAAATATTAGTGCTAGTATAACTAATTATCATTTGTAATTTTTTTATACTTGAAATAAACTAAATAAATGTCCGAAAAAAATTCGCAATTTATAGAAATGAGATAAAAACTGTAATGATATTTGAAAAATATTCATCAGAACACCACTTAATGTCATATTTTGCGCCGTATCTTACGTAGCTATTCTCTGTGACTAGCTATAGAAAAGAAAGCTTGAAGGAGAATCGCTCACATTTTTGGCTCAATGCGACACGGACGCGTTTTTGTACTAGCTCCTATAAACAAAATAAACATTGTGATGATTGGCGTCTAAGAGTTGTTTAAAAGAAAATATATAACAAATTCTATTTTAAAAATATTAGACCACTGCCGTTACCATTTGTACTAGTATTTAATGTATGTACTCGTATACCAAAAATGGCTTTTACTTGTTACTTCATTTACATTCCAATTAATTCTTATGATATACTATATCAAGGTCAGTTTTATTACTTAAAAACTTGTACTGTACCATACCATATGTTAGATTTGACAAATTTTGTACTTAATAATACTGTTTCAATAAAAATGGTAGATTTTCTATGTCAGTATCATATAGGTTATTTTGTAAGATATACAACTGTGTAAATGTAACATATGAGAAATTGAACACGGCTCTGTGGTAAATAAATTTAATAAAAAAAACCATTTTAAAATACAATGCTGACTGACTCATATTATGTACTAAATGAAAATTGCCAGTACGTTTTTAACCTAGACTGGCATGTTATATCTATCATTTTAAAATAATTATCTTTCACTAGATATTATTAAGAAATTTAATTTTGTTTTTTGTACCGTCGACAATATTTACTTAGGAAAAACAAAATAATTATTAAAACATTGATTTTTACGCAGTTGTATGTTTTACATATCCGTCTATTTATAAGCATTGCCGATTTTGTAAAACGCTTCCTTCACTCATTAATTTATACGAGCCGTCAGACGTACTTACGACTGCTTAGTTTCCTTACATAAGCTTTTCTTATCTAAGAGTGTCAAAGGCTTTGAGTAACTGTTTCATCAGATAAATATACGTTTATATATAAATAACCTGTTTTTTTTATTTCGTATTTTATATTTTAGCACCACGAGTCTTTTATTTTAACTACAGATTGATGATTTTAATATTTCACACATTTTAGATTTTATACATATTTCTATTCCAGAAAATAGAAAAAAGTAGATGTAACGTTGTTTAAACAATTTATAAATAGTAACGATCTACTAATGGAGGAACGAGTTGATGTAATCAGTCTATTTTGTAACAGTATCTCGGTTAGTTTCTGAGGAATTTAAATAGGTAACGTAAGTTTATAAAAAAAATATATCGTTACAGTTTGTTTGTTCAATCCATAAGAGAGTCTTCTGTATTATCTTTTTCTATCAATTTTGATTCGGTAAATATTTTACTATTATATATTAAACTGGTATGCTTACAAGGCTTTGCCTCTTAAAAATTACTGGAATAGCCTGTATTGTGAGCTGAGTAAGTTTAAAATGAAGATTGTTAATATTAAAATGGCTAGATCTTAAATTAAAGATAAAAAGAGATTTAAATGAAAACACACCAATGTCAAGTTTTTTTAGTTTTTTTTTTATTCATTAGATTAGGTAAGCTTGTAGATAATTACTTGGAGACGTACAAAAGTCTTTACTTGATGCATTGATGATAAAAGGAACTTTATTTCTTTGTTATATTCATGGTTAAATAGTGCACATACATATGTTATAAAAATTGAATCAATGATTCTTGCAAAACTTTTAATTTAAAATATTTTTGGCGTAGTTATAATAAACTCTTGTTGACCGATAGGTAAATCCTAAAGTATTAAAAGAAAATTTATCGGTTATATACTTAATTGTAACATGAAAACAGTTAAAATTAAAGCAAGTCTTAACGAAAATACGTAAAATATTTCTAATATATCTAATAGAGTTTTAGAAATTCCTAGAACAGACATCTTATCATCATCTTATCCTAAAGATATATGTATTCTTTACTAACTACTATTGTCCTGCCGCATTTCGCTCGTAGGTAATGACATCTCGCGTGTCTCAAAGATATTTAATCCGCTGATCTTCAAAGATTCTCAATTTAATTATACGAATTCTTTGTCGTATCAATCACATACATACTGTTACAAAACATATTTCTAAACACATCTTTTATTAAATAGAATCGTATTAATAGTGCTGTAGGCATCAATCGGCTATTTAATTCGTTATTTATATTTACTTAATCGCTATATTTAATTAATACTAAATTATATTTCAAACATCTTAAAATAGATTAGCGTTTTGTTTCCGAACGGGTTTTGTATTATCTTTCCAATTCACTCGTGTGTTTTATTATTTTGTATAAATAATTACTATTTATTACAGTCATAAATTATTTGCATAATTACATATCCAATATTTAATTAATGTTAAACTTATATTCAATATTTAATAATATAACAGAATGTATTATTTCTAATAAGTTGCTTTTTGATCATTCTGGCGTGAGTGCGGGTACTTGTATTTAAAGCCGTGTAATGGTGAAATGAGGGTTGAGTTGAATTCAGGCGGTGATAATAACGTTTTGCTATAACGATCCGTAAGTGCTGTTCGCCACCTTCGTCTTGCTGTCTCGCTGCGCGTCTCATCTCAGAAGTGGGATGGAGGACAAAATGCTCAAGCCATACTTTCGTGGAACTACTCAGGTACACAGTCATATTTTTTTTTTAACTTTTGATATTTCATCTTATGTATAAAAAAAAAAAGAATACTATAACGGTAAAAGCAACTGAAGTAATGAATGAATAACTATTTAATTAAACGATTTAAGCGAAAAGTAACTATTTACAAATCATCCGAATCCAACGTGTTGCTTAGTCAAAAAAAATATAGAAGTTATAGCTGATGCTACATACTCGTATGCAACTAGGAAATAAAATATCTAGTAACTAAAGCTAGAAGCCTTGTGTGACTCCAAAATTGAAATATCTAATAACTAAATCTAGATCTGTGTGCCTAATATAAAATTTCTTAGTGAATAAAATCTAGTAGTTTGACTAGATCTGTGTGAATAACATAAATCTGTGTGAACAACATAAAATGGCTTAGTAAATAAAATCTAGCAATTTGACTAGATCTGTGTGAATAACATAAAATGGCTTGGTGAATAAAATCTAGCAATTTGACTAGATCTGTGTGAATAACATAAAATGGCTTAGTGAATAAAATCTAGCAATTTGACTAGATCTGTGTGAATAACATAAAATGGCTTAGTAAATAAAATCTAGCAATTTGACTAGATCTGTGTGAATAACATAAAATTACTTAGTAAATAAAATCTAGTCATTTGACTTAGATCTGTGTGAGTCTGAAAAAATAACAACATCTAGTATGCCGAGATCTGTGTGGCAACAGTTGCTGATAAACATTTAAAACAAAATATTTTGTACAAAGTACTAACCTGCTAATAGTGACCACGAATAGTAAAATATTGACTTAATAAGAAAAAAAAAAACAAATAGATAATGTGTAACAAAAAACAACTATTTTATATAAATGCCTTGGAGTTGTAAAGATTTTCTTGCTGTTCTATGTGCTGTTCATTTTAATACAAAGAACATTTACCGTCTTTTACTTCTATTCTTTCCCAGGAGTAGAATATTACTGAAAAGTTATAAAATCGCCGTGAGACACGGCTAATGCAGAATGGCCGAATGTTACAAAACATATTTCTAAACACATCTTTTATTAAATAGAATCGTATTAATAGTGCTGTAGGCATCAATCGGCTATTTAATTCGTTATTTATATTTACTTAATCGCTATATTTAATTAATACTAAATTATATTTCAAACATCTTAAAATAGATTAGCGTTTTGTTTCCGAACGGGTTTTGTATTATCTTTCCAATTCACTCGTGTGTTTTATTATTTTGTATAAATAATTACTATTTATTACAGTCGTAAATTATTTGCATAATTACATATCCAATATTTAATTAATGTTAAACTTATATTCAATATTTAATAATATAACAGAATGTATTATTTCTAATAAGTTGCTTTTTGATCATTCTGGCGTGAGTGCGGGTACTTGTATTTAAAGCCGTGTAATGGTGAAATGAGGGTTGAGTTGAATTCAGGCGGTGATAATAACGTTTTGCTATAACGATCCGTAAGTGCTGTTCGCCACCTTCGTCTTGCTGTCTCGCTGCGCGTCTCAATACTTCATGGTGGTCAATGGAATGGATGAAAATCAAAATATCACCATTTTTTTGTGTAATCTAGAGGAATCTATACTTATCTATACTAATATTATATATGCGAAAGTTTGTGAGGATGTAAGGATGTATAGATGTTTGGATCTTTGTTACTCTCTCACGCAAAAAATACAATATAAAAGGCAACTTTTTATCCCGGAAAAATGTACGGTTCCTGTGGGATAGATTTATCCCGGAAAAATGTACGGTTCCTGTGGGATAGATTTGTTTTTATTCTTCTAGAGGTGAACCCGAACAAAGCGAGGGTGAGCCGCTTGTTATTAATAAAAAATACAAAGAATTTTGTTGTCTAATCTATTATAAGTAATGCCACTTGAAAATATTTGGTGTATAATATAAGTATTGGGTTTGAAACAGTAATACCTATGTCTTAAACTAAAATATCAAGAAATGCAGTAAAGCTAAGCAAGCTACATGTTTTTCTCATTCTATTTAATTTACCTATAAGTAATTTATTACATTTGATTTGCTTATAGAAATTGAAAAAATTAAAATAGATCTAAAAATTTGCTTTTTTATTTTCCCTACAATTTTCGGTTAAAGTATAAAATTACACAATTTCATATAATGTGGACTATGCACAGTTACAATTTAGTCCTGAAAGAAGCAAAACTTTCACGAGCTACTTAAATATGTATAAATTAGCTTTGCCCATTACAGTATATTCAACGTATACTTAACTAACTTTTCTTAGTTTCAATACAAAATTTAAACAATCAATCCATTGAATATCGCAAAAGCAAAACGGATATGTGGGAGTGAGCAAGCACTATGGCGGATCGGAATCTTGAATTTTTGGCACCGAAAATAGTGCGGGCGGGCGGCGCGAGCGCAGGGCGGGCGCAGTGCGTGTCGCTCCGCCGTGTCAACCGCCCGCTAGGTGAGTTCCCACGATAGTCTGAAACTACCCCCTATTGGAGGGCGAATATTCAAAATCTTCAAAAATTGTAAGGGTGAAAGTGCAGTGCAGTGGTGTATTCATAGTGTTTCGCTTTAAGTTTTATTCATGTGTGGAGCTTAGACGCGCTCGATCTGACTCGGGTTTCATCGCGTGCGCGTCCTCGCTGAAAATAGTGCCGTAGCACCTATTTGCGGACGAGTATTTATTTAGCGATATGAGGAAACTCGCCTTGATTTTTATTTAGACTTGCCCCGTTTATCATAGAATTGGGACGCCTTAAAAGTTAATCGGGTGTCTTATTTCGGAGCAACGTCTACGAGCCACATTTAGAAATGAATGCTACGCTATATTGTACGCACATAAAACACCCACACACATCGATCGTTATTCTGTAACATTATTCTTTCGGTACATATATAGATTTACACCAACACAATCCGAAATCTAATAACAATATTTTAGTAAAATTAGTTTCAACTTTCTACACATTTAATATATTTTTAAGTAAGTAATTACGAGTAACTATAATAAAAGTTTTTTACACTAAGTCTCTTACTCAGAGCTACACATTAGTAAGAAAATTACTTAAAGGACCTATATTATGATTTTTACTAGAAAACTTCATTACAATTTTTTACAAGAAAAGTTTTTGCTCCTCCAGTTTAATACGGATTTTTAGGGTCGCTAAAACCAATTCACATACATTTGGCATCCTGTCAAAATCAATACAGGAAATATAATATTAAATAATATATCACACGAATATGTGTGAATGTGAACTTGCGCCAATCCTAAAAAAAAACTTTTAATGAAAATTAACTTTTTTTATTAGACTTATTCAAGCACGTTTGAATTGAAAAAATGCTTAGTTTATATAAGTTCATCCAAACATTAGAATTCTTACCTATTATATATTTACTTATTTTTGGTAATCACAACTATTTATTGTAGTATTTAAATAATATTTAATAATTAGAAATACATATTATATTAGTTAATAATCGATTTCATAGATCTAAATAAAATGCTATAATATTTTGAAATTATAAAGTAACCTCAAGACTATATGAAATTCAAAAATAGATATCTAATCAAATATCTGAGAGCTCATAATATTAAAAACAAATGAAAAAAGTAATTAAACTTAACCTAAATATAACTTATTTTAATGCAATTTTTTATGCTTTATATATTAGTTAGTTTTAAGATAACATCAACATCGCCGGATATAAAACGCGAAGCCTTGGCCTTGAACGTCAATAGTTATAAACATGACCTTATTTGTAAATTCTCTTAAAACACGCAAGGCATTTGTTTCAACATTCTAGTTAAAAACTTAATTATAAATATATGTTTATCTAGTTCGATTATGTGATACGAATACAATACCTATTAGAGCAGAGTGTAAAGGCAAAAGTTCGTTTAGAATTTATTTTTCAAATAAGCTGAATGAAAAATGATTTTGAGTGTATATCCAGCCCTTTTTTACGTCCCACTGCTGGGTATGGGCCCAGGGCCTAAGGGGATCAGGCAATTGTCCACTACGCTGGCCAAGTGCGGGTGGCGGTCTGCACATGTTTTTCGAAAACTTGCTAGGTTTTCTTAGACATGCAGGTTTCCTCACAAAGTTTTCCTTCACTATAAGACAAGTGGTAATCACGTTGGAAATGATTCGCACATGAAAATATCACAGGTGCGACACCCGGATTTTAATCCGCTTCCTCGGTTTCCCAAGCGAGCGCATTACCACTGGGCTACCAATGCCTTTTTTGATTAGTTTGGCATTAATTGTGTACTTGCTATCTAGTTATTTTGAATACATTTTTTTTATTCTCTAGAATGTCTAGAAAATCACGGAGACATATTAGACTTGCCATCGGTGGTAGATTTTAAATCTATAAATTTTAAAGACGTGTACCAGCTGTTCGCGGGAATATTTCGGCTAACAATATCGGTAACACTTGACAGCCAGCCAAAAATACACCACTGCTTGTTATTTTCGCAATCTCCAGATACAGAATGCCCGGTTTTTAATAAGTTTTACGAATGAGTTTAACGATGCCCGGAACTTATAGGTATTTAAAGATTTAAGACATTCCGTACATCTAACAGATGGCCTAATTGGATAAACGGACTAATTCTTAAGTTATTTACGTAAAAATATTACTTTTAATTACTTCAATATGTTAATTCTATATCCACAGAATTATAAAATAATGTAACGTTTAGTAACGTTTTAAAAACTTAAATACATATTTCAACGAATGAAATATTTTAGAACTTTAACAAAATGTATCAAACAAGGATTGTGTGATTAAATTAAAATTTTGAAATTCCTTAACGTTAAAACGGTAACATAAAATATTTTTTTTTTCTAACTGTGCTCTACTATTCTACATATTGACAGCAAAATTTTAAAAATATTTTAACAATATGGACCGTTGAGAAATTATTACTTTTTTACCATTATGATTCCTAAAAATATAGAAAATATAGGTTACAGGTTACTATCATGAACATTAAACTGGCGGTTAAAGTTAAACGTGTAGCCTGCATTCGAGAGCTGGCGTGTAGCCAAGTGTGAGGCACGATGTAAAATTAAATTGCTCCAATCTTATGTACTAATCTTCCAAAACTTTCTACCACTAATCGTTAGCCAAGTAATCTATAAGATAGAAATACATAGAAATATTTTTATTTAGTATTAGTACTGGCATCGGCTCTCCTCTGCCACTCTGAAGATAAGTTTTAATGCTATGTTTCGTTATTAAAAGCAAACCAGAACAAACACTACACATACAATACACGTTAAAAATTGAACTCGCTATCATTAACGTGGAAATAGTCAAAATTATATTAAGGGATAATATAACGTCATATAAAGCAACATAGTATTATGCAGTTGACGATATATGTACATGTAGTAAGACTCCCAGCAAGTATAAAACATGTAGGTGTGGCTGCAAAATACTATATTTTTCCGTTAACTTGTTTCCATTTTTTATTTTTTTTATTTTTATAATTTAGTATTTTTATTAACCTATCGAGAGTCGCAGGCACACCGGTGAGCCAGTTAACAATTTACAATTGATTTCTTAGAATTTAACCAGGAGGTTTTATATGTACCTATTTCATAGCTAATCTAGTTTTAATATTGTTTTTAAATCTATATTCCTATGTTTTATGATCGCTACATCATATTAGTTGCTACACAGTAGGAACACTAATAAAGATCAATAAAACTGGCACTCCTAAAAGCCACGAAATAAAAGAATTAAATTGTAGATCAATAAATTCAACAATCAAGTATAGTTATATTAATTACTAGCGATTTACCCTCTTATTCCCTTATGACTTAGGGGTATGAAAAATAGTTCACGTCCTATTCTCAGACCTACTGCATTTGCACAAAAAAAAAATCATAAGAATCGGTAAAGCCGTTTCGGAAGAGTTTGTTACAAACACTAACACAAGAATTTTATATATTACAGATGTATATTTGATGGTAATAATAAAAATCTGCAGTGCATCTACAATAACTAAACCTTTAATTATAATGAAATTTTAACCTTTAATTATTTTTAATAGCCTAGTACTCTTTTTAGTCGTGTAGTAATTTAACGACCTTTTAAAATTAATACATATTATTAATAAAAAAAATGTAACTTACAGGCCAGTAGTGGCATATTTTATTTGACCGGACCGTAACAACACAAAGCCGCCAACATGGACGCGATTAAGAAGAAGATGCAGGCGATGAAGCTGGAGAAGGACAATGCCATGGACAAGGCAGATACCTGCGAACAGCAGGCCAGGGATGCCAACCTCCGTGCTGAGAAGGTATGTAATGTGGTTTATTACCTCTTACTTAATTTTCTCATTTTTTGTAAATAAACATCAGAATTTCTTAAGACAATCACGTCTAATATTTAAAAGTAAATATTATTGAATGTTTTTTATTTCTTTTATTTTTCTACTTATAAAATAATTATTCTATAAAAATAACGTTCAAAATACAAGAAAGTACCATTTCCTATTACAGGTAAACGAGGAAGTCCGTGAGCTCCAGAAGAAACTTGCCCAAGTTGAGGAAGACCTTGTCCTCAACAAGAACAAGTTGGAACAGGCCAACAAAGACTTAGAAGAGAAAGAGAAGCAGTTGGCTGCTACCGAGGCGGAGGTGGCCTCACTCAACAGGAAGGTACAACAGATTGAAGAGGACCTCGAGAAGTCAGAGGAAAGGTCTGGCACTGCCCAGCAGAAACTGCTTGAAGCTCAACAGTCTGCTGATGAGAACAACCGGTAATATCCTCCTCTATAGTATTTATAATGAATTTATTTAAAGGGTATTTTTACTTAAAAAACGTATATTTCAGAGATTTTTGGTGTTTAAGTTTATAACGTGAAATTAAATAAATGATCTTTTAATTTGTTATCCAAATAACAGTAATAAAACATAAATTAAAATTAATTTTTTAGTATGTGCAAAGTATTGGAGAACAGAGCACAACAAGATGAAGAACGTATGGACCAACTCACCAATCAACTGAAGGAAGCTCGTCTGCTCGCTGAAGACGCTGACGGCAAATCTGACGAGGTGATTATTATTAATTTTTAATTATATACAAAACTTCTTTACTATTTACAATTAGCAAACTACAACATGATTAATAAAATAATGATTGAACATGTTCAGTACTGTAAAATAACACTTTGCTATTTAAATCCCAGGTATCTCGTAAACTGGCCTTCGTTGAAGACGAACTCGAAGTCGCTGAGGACCGTGTCAAGTCTGGTGACGCCAAAATCTCAGAACTTGAGGAAGAATTAAAGGTAACGTTTTAAATACTTAAATATTTCATCTAATTGTTGTCTAAACGAGCAATTCTTGTGTATTTATTTATATTTATTTATACTGGCGATCTCGAAAACGGCTCTAACAATTTCGCTGAAATTAGGCATGTGGGATTTTTCGGGAGCGAAAATCGATCTAGATTAGTTTTATACCTGGGAAAATGCGTGTTTTCAAGTTTTCATGAGGTTTTCTTTCGTAGTATTCCACGCAGAATATGGTCGATAATTTCTTATACTTAGACCTAAGCAATAAGCATCGTGGTCAAGCGAGCAAGGTGCAAGATTAACAATCCGGTCCTACCGGTGGTAGGACTCTGTCAAGCCTGAGGAGTCTGACTGAATGGGTACCACCCCCTTATCTATTTCTGCCGCCAAGCAACAATGATTGCATTGTTGTGTTCCGGTTTGAAGGATAAGGTAGCCAGCGCAATTACAGGCAAGAGGCATAACATCTTAGTCCTCACAGTTTTGTTACATAAAACTTAAGTGCATGAACCGTAGGTGTTATGGGCGGCAGGTATCGCTTTCCATCAGGTGGACTGTCTGCTCGTTTATCACTGAATACCATAAAAAAAAAACACAGGTGTCCGAGTTCTAATCGCGATACTGAACATTTAAAGACACATGAAAATAAGGATTTAAAATATTATATTTTGTATCATAGGTCGTAGGTAACTCCCTTAAATCATTGGAAGTATCTGAAGAGAAGGCCAACCAGCGTGTAGAAGAATTCAAGAAGCAACTGAAGACCCTCACCTCCAAGTTGAAGGAGGCAGAGGCTCGCGCCGAGTACGCCGAGAAGACTGTCAAGAAACTGCAGAAGGAAGTTGACAGGCTCGAAGGTAACATACTAAACCAAATAACAAACATTAAATTTAATTTAACGTGTGTTTACGTTTTTTTGTAGCACACGTTTTAATTTATAATTAAAAATATGAAATTAAATAACAAAATTTCAAACTTTATGTTTTTCTAGTATCTTCTTTAATGTGTTGTTTCTTTGGCCTTAATAATTATGAACATAAATTTTAATTCTATAAATACGACTCTAATGTTTTTCCAAATTTACTAAAATCAACAATTCAACACTAATTCTAACAATAAATAAAAAAGAATGCTATAACTTCTAAAAATGTCGCAAAGCTTTAAAATAAGTCAACTCTAATATATAATATTTCCTTCTTCTATTCTTATCAAATTTCCAGGTGAGTGCTAAGCACTAATTTTTTCTAATAACAAAATTTTCCAGACCTATTGTTCAACGAGAAGGAGAAATACAAGGCGATTTGCGATGACTTGGACGGCACATTCGCTGAGCTCACCGGATACTAATCTAACCCTAGCACATAGTTTAAGACGATACCGTCCCAACATTACCATTACATCCAAACCATCCTCATATATAAATTTACCATATTTGATCTGTTCAATTTAAGGTTGCCTGCGACTGATCAGTTGATAGGTCATTTTAATCTTCTTACGACCTCTATCTTCTAACCTCTGTCTACGGTCGCTTTAAATTTCTTTTTCTAACTAATAAACCCTAACCTTCTGTTCGATGTTTAGAGGATTGTCAGCATCAATAATTACGCAGTCAACAAAAATGTATAGGGCTTATTTTTTAGAGTTTAGACAATCCTTTATAAATCGTAATTTCTACCCTGCTTTTTGTGTTGTGATTAACGTCTTATGCTTTGCTGCTACCGTCGTGGATCAGTGCTTCCAAGGTACTTTTTTCTTAAATCTCTTAAATCATCTTTATAAAATATATATCTTAAAGCTATTCCATGCCTGCGTTATAATTATATTTGTTAAAAAGTGTGCACTTATTTTAACTAATTAATATATTTTTAAAATGTTGTGATCGTTTTAACAGGTAGGTCAACATAACGGATTGATACTACTCGTCAATCGTATTGCGTTTCTTTTGTACCTTTGATAATAAAATCTGCATTTAAAGAAATCCCTATTACAAAGAAAGTTGTCTAAACATCTTACCGATTTGGTCATCAATCATCAATTGACTAAAGGCAACTGTCTCTCCCATATTTAAGATTGTGTTTTTCCCCATTTGTATTATAAACTTCAGTGAGATTGCTTTAACAGTAGCGACGAGCCAAATTTGTTATGTCGCGCTAATATTGATATGTGTTATACAGACGAGTTGGGCATCAACAAGGACAGATACAAGAGCTTGGCCGACGAGATGGACTCCACCTTCGCCGAACTTGCTGGCTACTAAGCACATTCACATACATTCATCTGAAAGGCAGTGTCACCGCCGATACTACGATACACTTTGTACTCGTGATGTAATATTTAATATAATATGTAAATTTATTTACGATTTTCAATAAAATTATTTATAACAACAGCAAATATGTTTCGCTTGCAATCATTGAATCTCTCTTTTTATACTGTATTTGCCTTACATAAATAATTCTATCTGATTTTATTTCGCTTTTTTTAACGAATTTTGTAAACATAAAATTGCTGTATTATTGTCAAACCCATATTTTAATAAAAAATATAAATTATATATTTAATGAATAATATAACATATGTTATACGCTCATGATTCAGTAAAAATAATGTAAAATTTATAGATTTTATAATTTCTACATACACGAAATACGTATATTACGGCTAAGGATGGATGTGTAAATAAATTAAAGATGTTATCGAGGAGAAGTTTATTGTAATTCAATTAATGGAAGTAATTTGTTTTATCTTTAGCCGACTAAACTGATTAAGTGTAGCCAAGACGGTTTGGCTAATATAGAAGCAAATCAGAATACAACAATATTTATTATTAAAAATATTATTATTATAATAAAATAAACTTTTTTTTACTAAACTTTTTAGGTTGTTATTATCCCCTTGGCAGTTATCACTCTCATTACGAAACCTTAATAGCTATACTTTTAAATCTAAATGAATAAGGAAATAAAAATAAATCCAACAATACAATCTAGTCTACTTAACGATACTCAACATAAATATAACATTACTAAAAAAATATAACCGTATTTTAAAACAAAGAAATATTTTAGTATCAATTATTATTAGATTGTATATTATGTATGTACGTATTAGTTAAGGCTAACGATAGGCGTGAAAATAATTTAAGATTAATCTGCTCAACATCTTCATTTGTGATGAAATATGATTTCATTTTCAGCCGGCAAAACAGCGCATTAGCTTAAAGGCAACAATTAATAAGTATTCATTGTTACGCGGATTTTTTCATTTAAGTCACCGTTACATTTTGATATTGCAACCTTCAGTAAATCTGATTTACAAGTATTTAGACACAAATGTCATATTATCATTGCTGATCATCATTTTAATATATATGTATTCGTATTTTATTCAGCCCTTTTTAACGTCCCATTGCTGAGCACGGGCCTCCCTTCAATACGAGGGGAATCAGGCCATAGTCCACCACGCTGGCCAAGTGCGGATTGGCGGATTTCACATGTCTTTCGAAAACTTGCTAGGTTCTCTCAGACATGCAGGTTTCCTCACGATGTTTTCCTTCACCCTAAGGCAAGTGGTAGTCATGTTAGAAATGATTCGCACTTGAAAATATCAGAGGTGCGAGACCCGGGATTTGAACACGCTTCACTCGGTTTCCCAAGCGAGCGCGTTACCACTGGGCTACTGGGCTACCACTGCCTTAATATATATAATAATTTTAAATCTATTTAATTAAATTATTTTCAAGTTTATCGTAAGTCGTAAAAATAAGACTCCTTCAATAAAATTTTAGTAATTTATCGTATTGATGCTAAGTTCTAATGCCAATCAACCAATTGATTTTTCCAATTCCATGGATTTGAGGTGTACCAGGTGAGTACAGTTTCCTTCGCGCTTTTAATGTAAAAAAAAAACGGAAGAGCATTCTTCCAATATCAGTTCTGTCAAATGACGTCTTTCCTTTAAAAAAGGCGGGAAAAGCGCATGCGCGGTGTCACTCACAGCACGCCTGCGCGGGTACCCTGGAACTTAATCGATAGTGCAGTACAGAACACAGACAACAGCCTGTTGGGTGAAACTTATTTTGCGTGTTAAAATCCAAAACACAGTTTCCTTTCTCGTATAATTAAGACGTCAAGGTGTCGGTTTCAAGTAGCGTCCTTCCAGGGGCCATCACCATGAAGAGGCTGACGTCTCACGACGTTGATATATCTCCCATAGAGTCCCGTAAGTCATTTTTGAAATATATATGTATTTATTAATAGTATCTTATATTGATATTACATAAATAGAATAGCGGCAAGTATATAAACTGTCTTCTAATGAAATAATTTAAATTAAAGGAGTTATTAACAAAATTTATTATTAGTTTTCATTTCGATGATGACGCGCAATTGTAGTGATGGATACTTCGTTATATGTCACTAATATCTTTAGTTATTTTCGATAGGATATCAAAGTGTAGTTATTTACCAAAGCTCATTTTACATTTAAAGTCTTTGTAATGAATTGTGTTTTTATATAAAAGCTAAAATGTTCAGTTATCCTTCTTCAGCTCAGTCAATCTAGATTATGTTTATGTGTATGTACATACAGCAATACATATTGGTTTATAATGACAATATTAAAATAAAAATGCCTTTACGACAGTTAAAAATTTGAAAATTTAGAAAAAGTTAAATATCATTTTATTTTTATTTACATACCTAATATGTACTAGAATTTTTCAACATTGTTAGAAGTTTAATCAAGCTTCTATTAATTGTTTTGATGTAATGATGGAAGTGGGTAGTTAGTTTACGTCACTTCATAGACTGGTAACCTCATGAAGAATTCTAAGCTTAACTTACTTAAATTTAATAAAATAAATGAAACATATTTATTAGCTATGTTACCTTTTTACTTTTAAAATTATAGCAATACCTATTATTATATATTAACAATTAATTATTTATTGAATTATTGTTGTAAAAGCGTCTTATCATGATAAGCTCATCTGATTGAGATATCTTAAATTTTCGGCCTTACCTAGATTTTCGGATCCATTAAAGCTGTCTATATAAGTGCTTGAACACCACTAGTCACGTATTTATAGAAAGAAAGTATTTCACTGTGACGTAAATATAAGAGTTTTAATATTTTTATAAGTTAAAAACTTACATAAGCCTGGATAGTATAGCTATGAGTATGAATATGCAGTAAAGGAATTGATAGTTAAGTTAATGGATTGGACGCACATTTCTATGAAGGTATAAAGTAACTCCATATGAGCAAATTTTTCAGGCGACGCTTAAAACTTTATAATATTTTTTGTACACCACTTATTAAAATCTAAAATATCGTTGGTAGATAATATAGTAAGCTGTTATTTTTGATACTGTAAAATCCTACTAAAATAATCCTACTGAATTACTGTTGTGTACAATCTAAAAAAATATTTTTTGACGAAATGTGGAGTTGGCTGGTTTGCCAATTAAGGTATCGAATTAAGGTTCTTATTCTGGAAAGTAGTAGAGAAATCAAAAATATTTTATTAAAAACAAATTTCTCTATCATAAGATTCCTCATAAATAAATATGAAATTAAAATATTTATTAACATTTATATTTTATATTTCTATAAACTAAGTATAAAACCACGACTAAAATGGCTGTGTATACTCCTCAAATATTCGAAAAGAGTTAAAATTCGGAGATATTTTTTTCATCTGCATGCGAACTGGGCAACTCACCTAATGACTATTTCAGTTCGCACAGAGTCAATCAGAGTTGTACCTACAATCTACATATATGCAATATTTTTTAAAATCTCTTTTCATGGCAATAGAATATTGCGCATAGTTGATTTTCGTCAATAATTTTCATGATATTTTTCTATTTGAACTAATTCTGTTAAACCTTAGCCAGAGATAAACACATTTTATCTTAACCAGTTGCGTAAAATCAGCTTAGGTCAAGTTAGAGATTCCTAAGCCAATTTTAAAAATGTTTACTAAAAAGTTGAATTTTTATGCGTAGGTTACCTACTCGTAATTTTGTTTTGACGAAACGCCTAACTTTTTTTACGAAAATTATAGATAGTGGTATTTAATAGAGGTTACAAGTGTAAAACATATCAAATGGGTGATATGCCTATACTAACTTAAAACATAAAATATTATAGTGTTTTCTTGACTATTTTGCCTTATTATTCACTTCTTACGCCACTAAAACAAGGATAGATGAAATATTTACATAAAATAATCAAGGAATCGGCATAGTAATTAAATTTTATATAAAGATAAAGTTGTATTTAAAATTTATGTTTATACCTAAATAATTACACACTTGATAAAAAATCTCAATAGACAAAGCAAACTAATATCTTTTATCATTAATATACAATTTATTTTAACAAATATTATAAAAAAATCCTTGCAACTATAACTAAAATGGATTATTAGATCGAAATACTAATTTATATTATAATTATCATGTGAAAGCCCAATTAGTACCTATATTACATTATGTAAGTTGTACAAGCTTATTGACACGTAAAAAACGACGAGCTTTTTAATAACTTTTATTAAATTAAGCTCTCGATTTCAGTGAACAAGGAAGGCAGTTAATTGAAAAAAGCATTTTGCGTCGTTGTTTGTATAAAGTGCGTATTCTGTACAGCCTTAGTGAAGTCTGACATTTAACCTCTGTCAGAGGTCAGCGCCAATGTTGTTCCCAGGGGGCGCTTGTCTATAGTATTATAAATAAATAATTTAACTCCTTGTTAGAGAGCTTAACAAGTTTTATATTTACAGCAAACCGCCAACGTTTTCATATACCTATATAAAGTTCACTACAAGTGCATCAGTTTAATAATTGTTTGTTTAAGGATGGAATATAGAGTATATTAGCGACTAGCCTTCGCTTCGCTTGGGTGCTCTATATGTTCGAAATAGCAGTAGCCTATGTGTTACTTCAGATCATAATTTATCTGTGTACTAAAATTCATCCACATCTAGCTGATTTATTGTTAAGGAGCAATAAACACACACATCTGCACATAGGTACATATACACATGCACAAACATACAAACAAACTTTCGCATAAACAATATTTTTCCGAGTTGTCCGATAAAAAGTTCACTAAGCCGTTTTAGCGGGTTTTTTTTCATTATATAGGTAACTACTGGTGCGTATGCTCAAATATTTATTTAAAAATTGAAAAAGGATCACTTTCAGCACTCTGAAATATTTATTTTTTTATTATAATACGTTTATAGGAGTAATTACTTCAAAAACACCTCTATATAATGCTTAAAAAGCAAATTATAATTATCATGGAAAAAAAACCTTCAAAAAAGTTTAAAAGAAAAACAAAATCTACACGTCGAAGCCAATAAAGTTTCTAGATCAATTAGGTAACTTTATTAGGTAATTACTTTAGTTCAACTTCGAGCCTTCGACTCTCCTTCACGCAGTTTTAATAGTCTAATACTAGATGTATCCTATCGCATTTTTTTTAAACACTTACTTTTAAAGTTACAAACTGAAATATTATTTTAACGATAGCAAATTTTAACAGACAAGCAAAACATCAAACATCTTTCGGTTGGAACTCCTATTTTTCTCCTTCTAGTTTAGGAATCTCGTGTTTAAACATTTTTCATATCTTCCGCCTTTTAATATAGCCGAAACGGCATATTAAAAGCAGTTACTTTCTTAATTTTTTCTCGTTTTCTACTAGACTATAATATATAGGGTACAAATGTTTATAGTCGGGCCGATCACTTGAAGTATTCCAAAATAGTATAGTTTACGTGAATGTCACGTATGTGTGTATATCATTCAACCCTAAGCCAGATAAAATAAAACCTTTTGATTTGACGTAAATTGTTAAATATATACGCAACTCTTTATTAGGGTTTCAAACGCCGTGTTAGATGAGATCGTTAAATGGTAATTGTGGCATAAGTCAACCTCAACTCCCCTCTACCGAAAGGTCGCGTCATCTGTGTGTCTTAATATTTGGCTTCCAATATCTTCTATTTAAACTCTACTTAAAACTATAAATGTAATTTTACTACTGCTTTACATTCATACTAATATTATAAATGAAAGTTTGTGAGGATGGATGGGTGGATGTTTATTACTCTTTCACGCCAAAACGGCTGAATGGATTTGGATGAAAGGCACAGAGATAGATTATAGTCTGGAATAGCACATAGGCTACTTTTTAACCCGGAAAAATGTATGGTTTCCGTGTGATAGATTAGTTTTTGTTTTTCACTAGAGAATCTGAAGTGAAGCGAGGGTGAGTCGCTAGTCAGTGAATAGCAATACAAATAATAGGCTATAACATATTTTTTAATATTTTTATTCAATTTATTTGATACACAAACGACTGTATGTTATTTTACAACACTGAGTATGCTGAGTTTTTTTTTAATAAAGTTAACATTGCAGTAGACTAATCTACGAGAAAATACAAATTATTAAAAAAATATTTTGCGTGTCTATCATATAGAATGACAGGACTTTTTGTGGGACCGTATAGCCTATATAAGTTGTTCTACATAAAAGAATTGGTTAAATTTCACTTTAATTGGTCAAATAAATCCTAAAATATAAAATACATAACTTCCTTTTTCAGTGTATATAGCCAAATCCGGAAGTCGAAATTGCTTACAAGTAAGCGTATTGTAATATTTCATAAGTCTGGTTGTATTAAAACACAGGTACTTAAGTAAAGTGTATATAATAAGTCTTCGTCTTTATTAAATTACGCAGAAATTCAAGTAGATTACGTAACATTTACAATAAGCAAACGTATCTTGGATTAAATCTCGTTATTGCGCTTAAAATATGCCTTGTAACGAAATATGAAATTTAACCATATTGATCGGAAACAAACGGCAAGGTTTTTTCCATTGCGTACGTAATGGCTAACGGAAAATATTTTTTACTAAGAAATAGTAAAAAGTATAACCAAATTCTAAGCCGTGGTGATTTGTTTGTTTATCATGGACTAAGAAACTAAGTAAGAAAATTTTAATTGATTTTCTTTGTAAATGATATATTGTTGAACTAAAATTTTTGGGTTGATTAGAAGGCTACGAATATTTTGAGTATTAAACAAATTATTCGTATTAACAGGTTCACAAGTTCATAATTAATAATCAAAATGAAAATTATACACTATACACACCAAGTAAATATTGAAAGCAATTATTTCTTGAAAGCAAAACATATTAAATTAGAGCTGTAGCTGAAAGGCTACGTCGTAGAGTCGTAGAGTTACATATATATGACTGAACAAGTGTGCCAGTAGTTTTAACTATATTTATTTAAGCAGCTATTAATATAAAGCATTTGTTATAAAGTATTTAATTGATAATAAAGTATTTAAATGTATGTACGTACTACTTAATTCAAAAGCTTCCCGTAAGAGTAAAACGACATTTAATTATTTTTTAATTTTCCCTGATTTATTTTGATAAACCGCGAAAAACTGCGAAAAGATAATTTTGTTTTCATTAAGTAAATGTACCCCACAAGAACCGTACATTTTTCCAGGATAAAACGTAGTCTGTGTGTTATACTGATGTATGAGCTATATTATTGTAGAGTTTCATTATAAAGCATTTCGTAGTTTTTGCGTGAGAGAGTAACAAACATCTTTACATCCAGACATCCTTCCACATCCTCACAAACTTTCGTATTAATAATATTAGTATGGAATAAAGTTATAAGAGTATTCTCTTAAAAGACTTTCAAAAACCTTATGAGCATTATAACTGTTTACAGGATCGCTATGTAGATTCTTAGTATTATTTGTATGTTAGAACTGCTCGTTTGCTCTAAAAATAGACTTATTATTCTCTTATCTAAGAAACCCCTAGGAAAAATCCCATCTTTATATAGAGATACTTATTGATTGGTTACTCTTGACAGTTGTGTTTATGTTTGAATTTCTTTTGCGCTACAATCATTAAATAAATTTTTTTACTTAATACGAAAGTACGTAGCATGTTTGGTTAAATGTAAATAAGTTTATGTTTTTAAATTAGTATTTTACCTGTACAAGTTAAAGTTTATATTAAAATCCGTTTACATTATTTGTCAAGATAATCATTGAAAGGGGCAGACCTTTTGTAGAAAAACTCATTATACAATTTTGACTTTAAGTAAGCAACAAATTCTTTAATTTACCATTTCAAAACTCTATTCGAATAAATTATAAGATCAGCTCCGTATGGATATTATTAGTTAGTTTTTACATACATATGCAGTATGTATATACATATGTTCCCATGATGAATGAATTCTTCATATTTACTCTAAATTGCTAAAAACGAGTACCTAGTACTACAAAGATACGAATTTCAATTTGTGATGCGGTGCTATGTATAAATCTTTATAAAAAACTAAATAATATTACTAATATATTTAGGTAGAATGAGTCGTATGGTACGCCGAGGTAAACGCTATTAATTTATTTGCTATAAGAGGATTAAAGGATTTATTCCCGAGTGCATGCATCCATTACTATGATTGCTAATGGACTGAAGCATGGATGATTGAATTCTGCAAGAGTTGCATACAAAGTATATAACATATTGTTTAATGGTTGTATGATAAAAAAAATATAATGATAAAGTAGGTAGCCATAAAAACACATATACATATTATGTAGGCTACTACACTATCTCTTTTTTTAACATTGGGACATTTACGTTTAGCACCTGTATGCATACAGGTGGTTAGTTATAAAGGGTTCACAGATACCACCTACCCACCCACTCCTACGGAACCTCCTACGTCTTAACGGGGCGTCATAGAATTGTTTAAGTTCTTAAGCACGGCGCGGCGCCCCGACTTCAGGCCTGCCGAAGCAAACCACAACAACCATGGGTTTGCCCACCCACGTTCCACCTATTAGAGAAATACCAGGAGTAACCCGCTCGAATATGAATAATAAAATCAGTACAGAAAGATATACAAGTCAAAACTAAACAAACAAACAAACAAATCTATATTTCTAAAAAGATAGAGAGAGATAGGCTTTAAACGATTAATTATAACTATATTGATATTATTTTGAACCTTGATAGGTAACCTTACTTACTTACGTACCTTCGATTTTTTATAAATTTCATCTTAATCTGTTCAGTTGATTCAGAGATTACCCCCTACAACCTCTCAAACTCACAAACTTTACCTCTTTATAATATACCAGAATATATAACTTATTTTTTTCTCTAGCAGCAAAAACATGGGACTTTCTTACTTTCATTTCACACTCTTCTAGTTTTATTTTCATGGCATAAAGTAGCCTATGTACTCTTCAAATTCTCATCTATTTCTATATCAAATTAGATTCCGCGGTTTAGGTGTGAAAACGTAACAGGCAAACAGATGGAGTTATTTCTCATTTATAATATTAGTATGAATATGGATTAATACTTATTCTTTTTCTTCTCGGTTATATTCTTCAGATATAAAATGTCTGAAAGATCAGGGATTTCACATTTATTATAAATCATTTAATTATTATTAAACTTTACTCATTTTATATTAGCCATAAACTTGCTTCCCTTTGATCTACGCCACGTGCGTAAAATCTCGTAGAATAGCAATTTCCTTCCCCTATTAAATTAGAAGAATATTCCTCTTAATAAAATCGTTTTAGCTGTTTTAAGGATCTCCAGTAACGGAGACAAATAGAGAGAATGAAAAAATTTAGCTTTAGTATCGTGTAAATAACTATGTGAGTTCAATATGTGGTAGCGTCTTTGTATTCCTAAAGAGGCTTTATTTGTATTCCTTATTAATGTATATAGAATGGATAACATAAGTCAAGAACTGTAATGTAACTTCTACTTTATATCTACGCATTTTATGCCATTACGTAAGCCCAAGTTCTGCAAGTGTCGCAGTATATTAAAGTTTCCTTGCCGAAGTAATCTTGATAAGTAGGAACGCTTGTGAAGAGTCCACTTAGCTCTTGGAAAGATTGATCGTTGATTTGACAGGGGTCGAGGAGAAGACGAGGGGGTTTACTTATTGAACGGTGATTTTCCAAGAGGTATCTAGAAATAAGTGATTGTTTGACAGTTAACTTTGAACATAAATGTGTACATTTTGTTTGCTTATTACCATTATGCAAGTTGGGGCGGGGCTTAAGTGGCTTTGAACAGTGCGCTTTCGAAAAATAAAAAATATTTTTTATTAACCTGTTTATGAAAAATATGACATCTAGACAGACGGAAATATTAAAATTAAAACAATATACAAAATCCAATCTGTTAATGTTTATTTATATCACTTTATTCATAAATATTAAATGCTTTAATTAAAACTTGTATAAAGATATGCATTTAAGAACTGAGAAGCTTAAACTCTCTTATTAAAAACATTGAAATATAATTTAAATTAGTATAAAAGAGTAATTCCGAGCACTTTCCAAACGTTATTCACGCTGTGGAAAAACTCTCATAATAACTTTACAGCTTTATGATGTGCATGTGCTCTCGCGTTTGAAGCGGGAGACCACTTTGTAGAGAAGTATACATACATTTAAAGGTGGTATTTATGCCTTTTTATGTATAATATATTAATTGGATTATGTTAATAATATTAAAGTTTAAGCTTTACGTGAAAGTATTTAATGTGTATACTGCGTGTCTATGCCATGCCCATTGAAACCTTCTATATAAATAAAAATGAATCACCGAAATGTATGTATGTACGCGCATAACTTCCGATCGACTCCACTATATAGGATAATATTTTTTTTTGTGTTTGTTTTTATCAGGAAAAGTTTTGTATAGAAGAAAATTAAAAGATTTTTTTTTTACTAAAATAGGTTTTTTTTTTCAAATCTCATGATATGAAAAGTGAGTGAATGAAAAGTTTTTATACCGGATATCATCCCTTAAGGGCTGAAAATAACGATGAAAGTTTATACGGGGAAGTAAGCTAGGGACGAACCCGAGCGAAGTTACGGTGAGTCGCTATATATTTTCTGCAATACAGAGTTTTGACAAGTAATTTCTATGATTCTCAAAGAAAATTTAGTTCATTTTTCCATAACAACATAATTTTATATTTAAAATGAATGATTTCGCTTTAGGAAAACAGATATTTTTTTAATAAAATCAGATTACTAGATAATTGAATATTAGGAATTCTACATAAATAGCAATTCTTAATTGGATGAAAAAGTAAGAACAGACAGTTACAAAGATAGAAATAATAACAACTGATAAAAAATAACTACAGAAGTTGAAACAAACAATATTTCAATTATTTTGAAGGAGGTCGATGTCAGTTAAGGAATACGAATAAAACACACTCAAAATATCATTTCCATTTCTAAGTAGAATGATCCTATAAAATGCAATACCTCACTTCATTATTAAACCTATAATAACAGAGTCTTCCCTGAGGTGTTCTGGGAATGTTGTTGAGAGGCGTGTTGTGGTGAACGGAAAATTCTATCGACAATCCTTTATTTACACGCTACCTAAGTAATATTAGGTTCTAACTCATATTTCTTCTTATAAGATCGATCGATATATCAATATATACTTTAAAGCACAGGTTAACCTGTGCTTTGAAAAAAACTTTTCTAATGTATAAATATTTATTTGGCCATCTTAGGAACTGAGAAAAGAGAAACTAAAATTTTTTTTTTGGACATCTACATTTTATTCAATACCTTTATATCTTGAGAATTTAGTCTATGAAATTGACAACTATCGACGCGTAGAAATGTGAGTACCTACCTACATTTAATATCCTGGCACTGTCTATTGCACTAGAGTCTGGGCTTCGATTTTAGCGTTTTTCATTTTAAAACAAAGTAACTAGTAACCAATACGAAGGGTCTGAGGGAAAAAAAGTATCAAAAATATGTTTATAAATTTAGCTTTTTAATTAAAATTACATAATATATTATGTAGGTATCTAGACCTACAATACAATATTATACACACTTATCATAATATAGAAAAAGACATATCGCGTGCAAAAAACTTTTCATCAAACCACGTATAAAAAGATAGGTATATTTAAAAGCGGTGCTTTCAAAAAAATTGATATTCTCTGAATATTTCCATATGATACTCGCATCGGCATTGTTCCTCTTCTCAGGCGGAGATAAAGCGAGACGTTATATTTAAATGACTGACGATCCGCTCTGCTGAAGGTAGGGCTGTGATTAAAGTATAATATAAAAAATATATACATATTATACATTAACAATATTTTTCAAAGTTAATTATTTTGATACACATTGTAGATAGTAAATAAATAAATAAATATTTTAGGACATTAACACAAAGCACCATCTTGTTCCATGATATGCTACGAGACTTGTGTTATGGATACGAGATAGTTGATACACTACACATTATAACTTTAAATACATACATATTATAAATATAACCACCCATTAAATATAAACACCCATGACTGGAGTACAAACATTCGTGCTCATCACACAAATGCCTCCAGCGGGACTCGAACCCGCGACCGCTGACACACCAAGTAGGGACACTACAAACTGAGCCAAACGTGTCGTCAAATTAGTCTAATTAAACATTTTGAATAAACAAGTCAATTATTTGATGACGGTCTAGTGTAGGTTTTAATGGTGTGGCTTTCTGCGTCACATACTGTCGCGCGTCGGTTAATACGCTCACATGAGTACATATTAACATAATCATACTGCTGTACTGTTAGCGTTAGCAGCCGCTGTACCACTTTCATTGTCTCGACATAAACGTATTTATATCATTTGAGGGCCACAGATGAAAACGTTAAGGAACACAATTTGTAATACTAGACACAAAAAGTATATAGTATCACGATATTACTATTAAGAGAATACAATAAAGTCTGATATTTATTAGTCGGAAAATTAAGCTTTTGTTACTCAGTCGGATCGAGTTAACGCACTATCTATAAGTAACTACATGATATAATGTCCATCGAAAAACACTAGAAAAAGAAGCAGTCATGAGGACTGCCGACAGAAACTTAAAACTATAAACAAACAGTTCTTATTTTGGGGTATTTAAAATAATAGTTTATTCTTAAATTAAAATTTGTAAATTAAAATTTTACATTTATCTTACGTTTTGACATCTATCGGCACTCTGAGTGTTAGCGTTAACACGTCACGTGGCCGTGTCGATGACGTCTTATTTACTCCCCACCAACCTGCCTATAGAAGTTTTCACTTCAAAAAATTGGTAAGAGATTGTTAGACCAGTAGATATTTTATACAGATTTTTTTCCATTGACAACCCTACTATCCTAGCGTATGGTTTGAATAGAGCAGTTCTAATACAAAATCAAATATCGTCAAAGAGAAATATAATATCCCTTTTATGCAAACGTGCCTAATATTAATAAGTTGCTATAAAGGACAAATTTTCTGAATTTCTTATACAATATATGTAACTTAGTTCTACTGTATTAGCTTTTTCTTGTTTAACTTACATTCATTTGTTATAAATAGCGATTTTATATATTGTGCTAAGCTCATGATCTCAAACAGATGTATTATAAGCACATGGACTATTATAATCTAGCCAATACTATAGTGGACACCTATGTACATAAAATTGTCTAGAATTAAACTCTTTACTAAATTACGTATTACAATTCATGCACAGTTATGTAAAAGTAAATCTGTATTAAGAAAATCCTGTTTGAAACTTTTAGATACTTTATATTCTTCATGCTTACACAAAATGTCAAAGTATCCCTCAAGATGTAATAAAATTACTTTGACGACTCGTCAGTCTGTCGCTGTCATTTTCTATTGAACAGTATATGTGGGTAGTTACAACAAATCATTTAACAATGTACAAGTACATGTGACCTTTGCCGTGACTGTGAAAACCATAAAACTACTTTGAACCCAATCATTTGTAATAGGATTGAGTAAAGCTTTTATTTATCAGTTACGTTAATAGCATTATTGAGTATACACAATCAGCCGCACGACGCGCGCTCTACGCAACTGCGCATACACGACATAAGTACTTATAATATAGTAGTAATATAATAAACGTTACATAATAAGTTATGAATGGTTATAAATTATTACACTTGCTCTTATGTATGTATAATCTCCACAATCTATATATTTATTAAATATTATATAACCATAACTCGTTCAATAGCGCTACACCTTTAGACGAACTATGTTCAACTTGAATAATATTCTTCGTTAGTTTTTATTATTATGTATTAATCATCTATTGAAAATATCACTTCTTATACCTTCATTTTCTTACTAGCTATATATAATAAAATTTAAAAATGTTGATTTACTTATACAGTTTATTTTAAGTATATTTATTATTTCATTTCAAATAAAAAAAAAACTATTATCGATGTCGTACATGGAACTCGTTCCAATTTTATTATATATAATATTAAGTATACATACATAGTTTTATATTTTTCTTTAGCAATAGGGTAAATTGATTATATTTAGAGTCAGCTTATTGAACAGCTAACCTTATCCGTCAGATATACGATGCAGATTTGAATCGTAGTACAGACGTAGCACAACGTAGCAACTAACAAGTAAAGCTTTGGAGTAAAGATGGTCAAAACTCTAACTTACCCTTTATCCTAAGTAGGTGTTCTATGTCAAATTGACATTTTTTTAATAAATACAATTGCGACGTATGGGTACGAGTACATATGTATTCGTATATCCATTATTAGTCCATTAGCAGATGGAGAGAGGGAGTGAAAGTACTTAGCGAAGTGGAAACCACGTATCATATAAATTAATTAAAGTAATAAATAACTTATAAAATATATATTTTATGAACGACACATAGAAAACATATTATTTGTAAATTTTACATATATTCCGCCTTAAAATATTTAGAATGAAGTATTAAAATTGAGGTTTTAGATCTTAAGTTATTTTTAGATTAGTGACTCACCCTCGCTTCCATCGAGTTAGTCCCTAGGTTGCTTCCCCATACAAACTTTCACCCCCATTTTCACCCCCTTAAGGGATGATTTCCAGGATAAAAACTATCCTATGTCCTTCCCAGGGTTTCAAACTATCTTCTTACCAAATTTCATCTAAATCGGTTTAGTACTTTCGGAGCCTATTCAGTGCAAGCAAACAAACAAACAAATCTTTCCTATTTATAATATTAGTATAGATAAAATGAATTTTAAGTGCCTACATACTTTTTTCTCCTTTAGACTAACAAATTACGTAAGTGAGAACAAAACAATTTTAAAGTTGGGTAGAAATTTTCAGTCAGACTTCATTGTTTTCTACGTTTCGGACCGTTGACATAACAATCAATTTGTAATTTTAATTTGTGTCAAATATATTAAGTTGAAACTACTGTTTATGTGAATCAATTTAATTGATTTTAACATATATTATGTACTTTCCGCACTACATATTTTCGCATAAGTATTGCGGTTGCTGTAATACATCTATTATAGCTATATAAAACAAAGTTGGGTTTGTTACAACACTTATAACTCGATAACGGCTGGACCGATTTTTATGATGTTTGATTTGTCGATGTTGTTTTGATTTGTTGAATTTGTCTCTGCTGCGAATAGCAGAATAACTATGAAAACATCGGAAAATTTTGAGAAAAAATTACATGGCTAACGCTGGATAACTTTATATTTACATATATCTACTTAAAGCGTACCTAGGGATGAACCCGATCGAAGCGAGGGTGAGCCGCTAGTTTGAAATAAAAAGGATAAAACAAAATCGAAATAGTCGTAGATATAGTATACATATTAAGCTTTTCGTAACATTTACATAATAATATAAATTGTATATTGCGTAACGGTCTTATTGAATAAACAATAGTTGAACATGTGTTACCTTAAACTGCCTTAATACAACATCTTGTCGCTGTATTTATTTCGACCTAAATCTATTATATTTGAAATATTTAGGTTATGAATTCAATTTCGTTTATTCAAAGGTTCCAATTTGTGACGCCAATTCGGTCCTCCGTCTTTTTGATAAATAGAGGTCTCGGTGGGCTCAAGACAGACTTAGATTTCGGGTGGCAGACGGTACATTTTGTTAAAAAAGAGCTTTACTTCGAGACTTTTACGAGTCTATCTAGTTTCTTTTAGGCGGAGCCAAAGAATTACGCCGCACGAATACTTATTTTTCTTGTTATATTTTCATTTTCTTGTTATTCTTTCGAGTTCATCATCTTAATTTTTACTATGATGTGTATAATAGTATTGTTTTCCTTAATTTTTAAAATGTTATATCTATGTGAATGTTGTAATATTGATAAAGTAATATTGATTTACAAATAGACAAAATAATATTTAACTTCTTAATTTTTAGGGTACTTCCTGACAAACCATTAAAAAAGGGGTTTTATTTAAAAAAATAACATGATAATTGATCTTTGAAATATATTAACATCTAACGTGTCAAAATTAAATGTAAAAAATACATAATGTACGAATAAAGTAGAGAACTAAAGTAATTATTTTACATTTGAATTTGATTTATTATCAGCAATTTAATGTTCTCTCTCAAATAAATGTCTAGATAATAGATATCAATAAATCATTATAAATCTCAGGCTGTGACATTGGCGTAACGAAGGTAACTCTACGCTTAGGTAGCTATAAATGAAGCTAAACTTTTGTTTTGCAGCTTCATATGAAATTCTATAGCCGTCCAACTTCGGAGCTCGCGTATTATGAATGTAGGTCATATTTTCTCTTGTGATTAAAGTTACAAATGTCGCAAAGGGCGTCTATTGTAACTTATATACATTGATAAACATCATATTCTGAATTCATAGAAGTTATTGTTGTAATATAAGAATGATTCAGGAATATACAAGTGATTCTAATAATTTTAAAACTACTTAAAGGGAACAGAGTAATTATATTATGTAACTTCTTGGTACTGTAAATAATGAAAATTTAAATTAAGACGATGAAAATACTTCTTAGTCTAGACAAAGACTAAAAATATATAGCAATAGAATTTTGTTTCAATTTTAGGATTGAATTATTTAAGATCCATTTATAGCAAGACTATTGGATATTTGAGTATCACTGCTGTGCTAAAGCATTTTTCAATTACGCTGAACGGGCAGGGGTAGAGCGACTTTCATTTCTGTACAGAGTACAGAGTTAATATTTAATAGATATAAAAAGGCTTTAATAATGTATGTACGTATTCAGCTCTTTTTAAATCCCACTGCAGAGCACAGGCCATCCTTCGATACGAGGGGGATAAGGCCATAGTCCACCACACTGGTCAAGTGCAGGTTGGCAGACTTCACATGCCTTTCGAAAACTTGATAGGTTCTCTCAAGCATGCAGGTTTCCTCACGATGATTTTCTTTACCATTAAACAAGTGGTAATCACGTTAAAAATGATTCGCACATGAAAATATCAGCGATTTGAACCAGTTTCACCCGGTTTCCCGAGCGAACGCGTTACCACTAGGCTACCACTGTCCTTTTATAATAATGAACTCGATTAACCCAGACAATATTTTGTTTAATTATATTTTTCTTTAAGTTATATTATTAAGCTACGGAATATGTATTCACCTCTTTGGAGGGTCTTTCTAAAAAGGAATTTTTTCCTTTTTTTATAGAAGTAAGTAATTAGGAGCAAGCGTCACTTGAGCTCGCTCTAAATTACTTCTAACCTAGAATTACAGGTTTCTCGAGAATATTTCCTTCGTATGCTTTACTTGCTAAATTTTTACACGTTTTTTTTGTCATTAGTAACTTTAACTTGGAACTCAAAGCAGCTTTAGGTGAAAATGTATCAGAAAATTATTATGTGTAGTTTATGTTTAGTAATAAAAATGACTTAGTGTGCTAATATTGGCACATATTGAATTTAATTTAACTCATGACACTAGGTCAAGAGTCTTGATTGAAGATCGAAGCGATGTATCTTAACAAGTACGTCATACACTCGAATATATTACTGTAGCGGTCAGCCTAGACTTTACTAAGTCAATGAATGCATTTTTTTAAAATTGATCTATAAACTTTTATCAATTATTAATTAGTTAATTTACTTATATAGTTCATATTTATTTTTGAAATAATTTATTAGGCTTAAAGACACAAAAGTTTTATATTTGTATTTAATTACAAATTACAATCATTCCAAAAATATTTATAAATCGAGTCGAGAAAAAATAAAGAAATAGGAAGAATTGTGGTGCAAACATTTAACCATTTCGAGAGCGCTAAAAGTTCTTAAAAGTAGTTTTTTGTTCAAAGAAACGATATCGTGTTGTGGAGAAATGCACACTAGACATGTACTAAGAATAAAACATGCACGGTGTGACCTACTGAATGCAGTCTTTTATGTATCGAGAACAAGAATTTTTCGATAATCTGTCACTTTCCAGTCTATAAACTACCTGTATACATTTAATAACCTAAATGCGTTACTTCGTAGCTGAGTAAAAAGTCACAAAGCTACAAATAGGCAAATATTATAATTTTATATTTATATAATTAATATGGGTAATGATAGAACTGTTTTTAATAAATCAATATTATACTAACGACCAATGTTTTTGCATGCAAATCGTCATTTATTTTCATTTTTCTTATCTCTTAAACTAAACTATAAATATATAACTAAATTGTGTACTGTAAAGAGCAAATTTTGTCTCTATTAAGTACTAGTGAAATAGTAGGTGGTGAAATAGTTTATTAATTTGATAAGGATTTATATGTACATATTACGTAGTTCAAATAATCCGCCAAGCATTACTTCGTCAAAAACATATTTTATACACATAAAAGCAACTTAAAAGCTATATAATATCTCGGACATTTTTATAGAATTTTTAAAGGTCAACATATGTGTCATAGGTACATTGTTTTCACTTTTAAAGAACCCTTAAGACAACGTAAAAAAACTCGATATTTTTCTGACTCGCTGGAAATAAACCGTGACAGTTCAGCTAAAACATACTTGGCTCTGCTGATATAATTTACAGCCTGTAGCACTCTCGGATAATATACCAATGTATTAGAGAAAGAATGATGAAAATCTGTTCAGTAGTTTCAGAGTTTATCGACTACAAACAAACAAATAATTTTTTTCCTCTATTAAAAATTAAATTTAATAATTAATTAGGATATTTTTGTTTATAGCGGGCGAATGGCACAGCGCAACATTCTGGGTGCTGGTGGTGGGCGCGTCGGCGCTCGTCGCCGTCGCACTCGCCGCCTTCGCTTGCTGGGTCGCTCGTCGACGCTCAACGCTTGCTCACAAACTTGGTAAGGATATTTGGTAATATTTTTTTATGAATTGAAGTAGGTAATTTATATTATACTAATGGTATCATTACGTTTAAGAAGATTTCTTAAAGTAATAATTCTTTCTTTAAACCCATTTATTTATTTTAAATTATAAATCGTAAGAATTATAATGACCATTGGCAATAACTGAAAAGAAGAAAACATAAATAGAGTGTCAATTAGAAGTGTAACACTAACCTGTGTCTGTGACCTCATTCATGAGTTCTTTTCCTATTTCTTATGAGGGTTAACTGAACTGAATAAAAGATTTAGACGACATCTTACTTTTCTAGTACAATATAATACATATCGGATTGTTAACGAATACCAACAAAAAAATAGATTGTTCTAGCAAAATGATTTAATTACTCTTCAAGCCTATTACCCAGAAATGGACCACCTTATTCCCCATATCTCATCCAGGTGGTAAACGCGGACCAGATAAGGCGCTGGTATTCCAGCCCCCGCGCCGCGCTACGGCGGTGAGATCCCCGGGCTCTGCCACGCACTACCTGCGCAAGTCTCCGTCTCCGACGGCCGCCGCGCCCCCCGCCGCCTCGCCCCCGCAGCCACAGCCACCGGCTATTCCGGTGAGATCATTTCATCAGCATCAGATTAAGGAATAAAATAACCGATTTTTTAATGTTTGATAGTAGTTAGCCTTAGAAGAAATTCCAAAATATCCTATTTTTTTATTGACTGAAAGTGGCTTTATGGTAGTTATATGAAGGGATAGGGATAAATAAAAGTATAGTAAAATCCTGATTTATTTAGATATACTATAAAGATACTTAGGTATGTCGGCCTGAAGTCTAAGGTCGATAATTCACTAATACCTTACTGAAGTAGGTACCATAATTCACAAATAATAACATGATAATTGAGTTAATTAAATAAAATTTGAGTTTTTCGATGGGAATTTAATGGTTTGTAAACCCAAATTGTACTTCCCTAGCCTTCCGGTTGCAACAGCCCGCACACGCCGACCGCTCCGGAGCCCGCACCTTTGAGCAAGGAGTTAGCGGACGCGAATGCCACTGAGAAGCCGAAATCCATCGAGCCGGAGACTACTACTGATGGAAAACTTGGAGATTTGCACTTCAAATTACGGTAAGTGATATGAAAAGTTTCTTCATAATCGCCTTGTGTATCAATTCGTTCTCCAGAGAACTCTGTACCGTCATACAATATTTTTATGTTACACGTTTATCAGTGAAACGTGAATTTACTTTATATGAATGTTCACTAGCGCGAGTCTAACTTACATTTGGTCAATTTTTAGTATTGAATTTAGATTAACGCTTGCATGTATTACCAATAATTATTACTAAAACAGAGGAACCTTTAAAAATAATTATTTTATATGGTATACCCTCAATATTTTTACTTTTTTATTATTAGTAAGGAAATCCGCCGTAATACATAAAGAGCGCAAAGCTCTACGATCCTGACATACTTCTCTCTATTCTATTTTTGTCTTCAACTACTATACTATACATATATATTGTCTTTAGCTATGGAGAAGTAGGTACTTTTTACTTATTATTTTTAAATTTACTTATGTATGTTGTCACGGTTAGCTATGTTTATACATTAATAGGAGCTTGCAACTTCTAAGATATTCATTTAAATTATATAGCGATTTACCCTCGCTTCGCTCGGGTGCGTACGCCGTACGCGGATTTTGTTCACATTTTCATGGGTTTTAATTTTTTTCGCGGAACCCTGATTCTTTTCTAAAATAAAAGTAGTCTAAGTTACTCCTTATAACAGCAGCTATCTGCCAGTGAAATTCCCGTCAAAATCGGTCCTGCCGTTTCGGAGATTAGCCGGAACAAACAGACAGGCACAGACAGGCAGACAAAAATTATAAAAAATGTTGTTTTGGTATACGTACCGTGTATCCATATGCATTTAGTAAAAAGCGGTTATTTTAATGTTACAAACAGACGCTCCAATTTTATTTATATAGATAGTAGAAAATACCTTAATTGGAACTGCATAGCGATGTCAAAATTCCCTCTAATATAAAATTTTTTGAGTAAACGATTTTGAAAACCTAAAAGTACCGAATGTGACAAGAATCGTGGTCATAAAGTATACAATAACATGATTAATACGATAACGAAACATGACTAATACGTGATCATAACATGACTAATGCGAAGGCTCTATGTGTCTTATTTGCTTCATGAGCTAAGTTTAAATCGATAAAGATTATTTTATTATTTGTAATAAAATATAACAAGACATAAGGTTCCATAAAGTTATATTTTTATAAAAACTTTTTTCGATAATTTTAAGGAGAGTCAAATGTTTATGTACTTTATACAAATGTGAGATGCAATTCACATCGCTTCGCGATTAAGACTCTAGCGTAGAGGTCCAATTAATTCGTAGATATCATTCTCTTGGCATAGATTTTCAAGAAACACCTTAAAAGAATAAACAAAAATATAATATTTTACCAAGTAAATGATTGAAACGGAAAATTCCGTGAGTTATATTTTTCTACTTTGATTAACTAGAATCAATGAAAACAGTATTAAGTTATAATTTACTTTTTATTTATAGAACAGGAAAATTTGGCAAGCTTTTATAAAAAAGTTAACGTGGGAGAGTGATTTGAGCTTTTATTAAATTTCTAATTTTCTACGTCTTAATAATGTCTTGCAAAAACGTAATAATTTATGATACGGATTTACTTCTTTTATTAAATATCACTTAGTTTGAAGAAATATAAGTTTATATTTTACATACGTAGTGTAAAATATCTTTATAATATCAATATAAAACGAAGATATGAATTTATTTTTGTAATCAAACTGAATGCCTTCTTTAGAAATACATATGTCATGTATAAACAAAATCTACTAAATAAAAATAAACTTTGCTAACATGTTTGAAAGGCACTAGAAAGAAAGGCTTAAAATAAAATGTTCCTTGCTTTAAACCTGCCTAGGATAGAGTAGGAAGGCCAATAACATCTCGCGTGGCTCGTAGATGCAGAATGTTTGATGAGTGCCGTCTGGGAGCCGTGTCTAGCGGAATGAAACATTCATACTCTCGACGCGAATACGTCAATCGTCGGGTGTAGTTAAATATGTACGAGTATGTGCATTGTAGCGAGATTCTGGAACGATGTAAGACCGTTCATGAAGCGCCTCTAACTCTACACTGTTCTACTTACATTATTACATGACTAAAAGTTTCATTTATAAACATCATTTCGCAATATTATTTTTAATACATTTGTATGTGAATATTATTTTAACTAAATTTCATCAATATAATCGACTTAATACTAGAACCTTTACCTAACCTAAAGTGGGGTACAAGCAGTTCATTTGGACCAACTTAATTCATTATCTATATATGTATATGGTCATAGACAAAACAGTTCAATACCTTTTTCACCTCTTTTTATCAACTCATTTTCTTTTATCTTTTTGCTTAGTAACTAATGACGAGCTTTAGTGTCATCAATAAAAAAAATTAGAGACGGTTTTTTTTAATGTATAAATAGGTAAATTCTATTTATTTATATTTTCGTCAAATTTTCAATAATGATTATAATCAAATTTCAAATATATAAAGTATCAATATCTGGGTGACCGGAGTTTTTGGCCACAAGTACCTACAACAATATATTTTTTTAAACTAAAGACTCGAATAATTACAAAAAAAAACAAAAGTAAAAACTTTGTATCCGACTGGGATTCGAAACCGGAGACATGTGATTGTCAATCTTGCCCCTTAGCCGCTTGACCACAATGCTTATGCTAAAGTGTGCGAAATTATCGACCATATTTTGCGTGGAATAATGCGAAAGAAAACCAAATTAAAACTTAAAAACTCGCGTTTTCCTAGACAAAGGACTAATCTAGATCGATTTTTCGCCCCTGAAAACTCTCACATACCAAATTTCAGCGAAATCGTTAGAGCCGTTTCCGAGATCGCCATTATAAATAAATATACAAGAATTGCTCGTTTAAAGGTATTAGATAGATAGATAATAAATAAATGCAAAATTTTTTTGTCAAAAAGTTCGTTTTATGTATTGGTGGTATAAAAATTATTTGGTATAAAATCCTTTAATTTCTACTTAGTAGGTGAATATTATAATATAATATAATTAATAACTATGTATTTTTATGAGTTATAAAGAATACATAATAATATTTTATTATTTCAAGATGTTTTATTGGCACGGCATATTACAAAATTCCATTGGGTGAATATTTTGACTAACCTTAACTCATACTCAAGGCAAAATAAGGTGTTAAATACCGCCATTCTAAAAGCCGTATTTGCATAGTAGCGGATAGAAGTATGTCGAGTAATGTATACACATTATACAGCTGGAACAAATTGTTGGGACATGGAAGAAAAGTACCTTAAATATTGAAGTTATCAAGATTTATTCAAAGGATTTCTTTATTTTTAAAATTTAATTTTTTTTAATGCTTACCTGAACCGGGAATCGAACCAAATAAAAATGCAAAAAAAGACACCGCGGTCACTATTTTATCGAATTAATCGATAGGGTCTATGGTAAGGATGAAATGTCTCGAATGAAAATTGTATGTTATAAATTATAATTAATGAAAACGATGAAATCTTACAAATAGAACATACATAATACATATATTAATTGCATGACAATCTAAGCTATTTATTATCCACGAAGTACATTTATGTATACTGCCCTTTTCTACTAATAGTGACGTTGTCCTTTTTTTGCATTTTTATTTTGTTCGATTCCCGGTTCAGGTAAGCTTTTTAAAAAAAAACAGTTATTATTATTATAAAAAATAAAGAAATGTTTCCTTTGAGTAAATCTTGATAACTTCAATATTTAAGGCTTTTTTCTTCTCTGTCCCATCGATTTGTTCCACCCTGTATATCATCTGTCCATACGAAGTGAGGGTAGTAGTTAGGCGTAGATATGGAAAATGTACTTAATACACCATGTAGAACCTTTGTTTTAAATTTATCTTTGGGTGTCACCGAAGTTGAGTTTACTTAACGCTTAATTAATTTAAATCACGATATGCTCAGTATATTCGATGTGTAATCAGTAATGCATATACGCGACCTAGATTTTCATATTTTCATTTTAAATTCTAACCTTATAATTGGATCTCTTGTTACGTTTCAAATGATTTTTAATGAATATCAGGATTTTAGTTGGTATAGTATATTTATTTAATTTTTTTTTCAAATAAAATCTAACTTTTTACTAATTTACTTATTTTTTATTTTTAATACAAAATCCCTCAGCTAGTGCAATACCGTATAGAGCTTTATTAAATACTAACAGTACCCGCAACTTTGCCCGCGTTCAATCTTCGGATATAAACATCAGTTTTACAATTATGTATGGAAGTCTGCCCGATTTGTTGACATTTATGATTACTGCTCCGCTCCCTTGGGTAGTAGCATGATGATATATAGCCTATAGCCTTCCTCAATAAACGGGCTATCTAATGCAAAAAGATTTTTTTAATTGGATTAGCGGAGATTAGCGCGTTTAAACAAAAAAACTCTGTCTCTTTATAATATTAGTAAAGATTTAAATGGTATAGCCATTTAATTATATAGCTATAATATATTTTATTAGTATACGTACAATAGGCATATTTCCAAATTCGTGGTTATGCATGAAAATCAATATTCCACACATTGCTATGTCAATACATCACGAATGTACTCACTGGCACATTGTACAACCGCCACAAAATCAATACGTTAACTAAGCCGTATTTAAACCACAGACAATTGCCACCCACGTTCACCCCCAGGGGGATCGCTAACAGATTTATCAATTATTTGTCTTTGTCAACCCCTAATTACGTTTGCACGATAGGTAAATACTACGCACTTGTCTTTTATACCTTAATTGAGATTTTCGTGATTAAATATTTTCTTTTCGGGGAATGGACTTTAAACTTTAATGGGACTGGGCTAGCCATGTCTGCCGTATGCCTGCAGAACTGTGGGCCAAAATTACCATAAAGTGGAGCCCTGAGACAGGAAGGCGACGTCACGGTAGCACACGAACTAGATGGCGAGATGCATTGGACAAATTCGATTCAAATTGGCATATTTTTGCGCAAGACCTCGAAACTTGGAAACGTAAAAGGGGGGCCTTTACCCAGTGCCCCAGTGGGATGTTGTAGGCTAACAGTAACAGAAAATATTTACTTTAAATCTTAAAAGTAAACTTCTATTACTTTACAAAACATTTCTAATCATTAAAAATTATAGTATTCAGTTGTCAATGTCTATTAGTAGAATTCAATTCAATTTTCTTGTTAATGACTTCAAAGCGTGCCAGTTCAGCACGATTAATTCTTAGAATGGAGAACGTCTATTAGTAGTATGTGTCTCAATTTGCTAGAAGACGAGGTATGAAACTTAATATCAAAAATATCGAAATATTTTAAATTTTAACCTTCACTCAACCCGAATAAATAAACTAAACTATACTCAAGCCTTATATAATTATAGCCTTGACGGCGGTCGCAAAATGAATAGCGTTTTATTGCCGCGACATCGAGAGACGCGGCTGTAAAATACTCATAACATAAATACGACGGATGTAACTGATAGCTTCAGTACGTGTGAGTGTCCTGTCTGCTAAAAAAGGTCGTCTAATATCTATTATACAAAACATTAGTTTCTTTAAACAATAAATTGTCTTGTAATAACCACGTATAACAACTAGTGATTATCTTTTTACTTTTTACTATCGACTAATCGGCTTCACCCGAAGTCGTCCCTAGTTGCCAAACAACAGCCGTTAAAGTAATTCAACGGCTATTTTTTTCTCATTTCCATTAAATTTATTATGATTTCTGACATTAAACATGTTATTGTCGAAATAAAAAATTCCCTACAGCACTCGGCAGCAACATAGCTTCATATTAATGAAAGAATTTTCATAATCGGATCAGTAGTTTCTGAGATTACCCGTTTCATATAAAGTAACAAATTTACTAACTTTATATTTTTATAATATTAATATAGATAAAATAGCTTTAAGCGTTAAGGTAAGTATTTTCGGATTTACTTAATTTTATTTTTTCATACCATTAGAAATTAATGTTGACTGTCAAATTACTAAAAGTTAAAAGTACGGTATGTACTTATTTTAATTCATAAATACTTCACTAAAGTCTTATATACTATTATAATATATAAATATAAAAATAATATATAATGTATAAAAATGAGGCCTCCTTTTCTTTATTACCTCAAAGATAAACACAGTTTACGTCCCTAGACTCAGGGACAATTCACAATATCGTGTAGTAAAAGCTATAAAAAACTGATACGCGGCGGGGAGCTTGTTTATTAAATCATGAAAGTATGTCGACATAACATAAAAATGCTGTATGTTCTGCGAACTATCCAAAATAACAAAAGGAACGATACTTATGTGTATATCTGCTAATATGGAAGTTTAGATCAAAATATTTCATGTTGGACAGTCAAGAATCAAAGTCAAATATCTCAATGAAGCTGAAAAAAATTGTGTTCAGCTCTTGTACTTCTCTCACCTATGCATCCTAAACATGAATTTTTAGCAAACAAACCAAAAACAAAATATTAACAACCCAAAGAGCCATGGAACGGAGCATTTTGAATCTAAAATTGAGACACTAAAAGAAAAGCACGGATATAAGAAAAACATTTATTAACCATTGTATAAGCAATAGTGATATTATTTCATAAAATTATTTATTATTCAAATGAATTATATAACATTTAAATTAAATTAAAGTTCATGTGTTGTGTCCACTTATATTTCACCGCATAGCCCCGAGCATTGCATTGCCTGCCAATTTGGCTATGAATTCAACACTAACAAGCTACTATTATATATAGCGTAGTTTTCGAAACTTATGCCTATAAATGTATCACATAGTTATTTTAAAATTTCACTGACATATTGGAGGTTTGAATTCTGACGTTTTAAGTAGGTCATTTAAATGTTTTGATATCTATCTAGCTATTCCGACAAATATTGTCTAGTCCAAATTCTTCTAGTTTGTGATGTTTATACAAAAATACTGTAGAAAAAAGCGTTAGTTTTCTCCGATTTTCCTAATTTCCCGGCAATTGTTTCAATTTTTATCCTGAAAACTTTATTTGGACTATTACGAACATTTAATAAAATATGTACTATACATCAATCCAGGTGATTCGTAGTGAAGCGTTTACCAAATAATTTTTTTTTATTATGTAGTTTTAAAGTGTGTAGTTATATAAAGAATTTTTAGCAGCCTTAATAAAATATAATAATTTGTCGACAGGTATGAGAATGAGAAGAGCGCACTGGTCGTGTCGGTGGTATCCTGCCAGGGGCTGCCGGGGCGCGAGCCGGCCGGACCCGACCCCTATGTGAAGCTGCAACTGCTACCGGACAAACAGCATAAGGTGAAGACTCGGTAAGTTAAATGTATGGGATATTATACAACCGCCTGTCCCAGCTTTGTCTGTCTTTTTTTGTTATCTACAAAAAAAAGCTTTATAGTGCATATACCTATAATATTACAAGCCCTTTAAGTCCCAAAGATGTGAAATATTAAAAAATAACTTATATAAATATAAATGTAATCTTTGTTAGTAGCTAACTTAGCAATTATATGAACAAACTATTTAAATCATTAGTCTTCTATCTAGAAGACTTAATTAAAAAGTTAGTTGATCCGTTGTATCTACAACGGATTGTTGTTTTGTTCGTTTGAGAAAAGTTTATACAATTGTTAAAAAAAAAGTAAAAAAAAAAAGTTAAATTACAATTATATACCTCCTACTAGCTAACTTACTTCGTAAGTTAATGTTAATAATGAATATCTCAGTTCAATCGTTAATTTTGCAATAAAGAAAGGAAATAATACGGATAGAAACTATCCTATCTTTTAAGTTGTTAACTAATCACATTTAAAAAAAATATGTACGGATCAACATCGTGGCGGGGGAATTTTATATATTAAGATGTAATAGTTTTAAATTTCTTAACAGAATAATTTTTCATCTGCTTTAAATTAAAGCATCACGGAAAATCTCTGTTTTACGTGTTTCAAATGAAGTAAAAAATAAACGCTTATTTTACCTTCAGTTAATTGTAAAATAATTTGAAATATACCTTTATATTATTGAGTATAAAATTGTTTTATAGACTTGTGCCTACATGAGATCTAGTTACTAGTAAAACAAATATTAATATTACAGAGTAGTGCGCAAGACCCGCTGCCCCGTGTACGATGAAGACTTTACTTTCTACGGCATCGCCCCGCACCAACTCTCTGCGATCACTTTACACTTCGTCGTCTTGAGCTTTGATAGGTTGGTAATAAGATCTGTATATAAATATTATAAATGTGAAAGTTTGTGAGTGTGTATGGATGTTTGTTACTCTTTCACGCCAGAACGGTTGAACGGATCTGGATGAAATTTGGCACAGAGATAGATTATAGTCTGGAATAACACAGGCTACTTTTTATCTGGGAAAATGTACGATTCTTGAGAGATAGCTTTGTTTTTGTTTTTCTAGAGGCGAACCTGAGCGAAGCGAGGGTGAGCCGCTAGTATTAAATAAAATTAATATTGTTTATGTATTTTTATGTTATAAGTGCAATACTTTCTTCTTTTAAAAAGTATTTAGTCACAATTAATTTTAAACTTTAAAAGTAAAATATTAAAGTTTTTAAAAGGCTTAAATGATTCGAATTTAATTACGTGTAAAGTGTGACAAAAGTATAGATGTAATACACGGATAGAGCATGCCCTAAATTAACACTTAGTGTTTATTTTATCTCTGGGGTGATAGTTTATAATATCTTAGTTCTGAACTTATAAATAAATAACTGTGCCCAAGAATATTGAAAGATTATTTTTAAGGAAACTAATGTAATAATGAATTATAATTTTTAACTATATTTTTTTATAATTTAATAATTATTTTTTTACACTATAAATAAAATTTATAATTTAATCGGAAATATATATGAACGAGTGTAAATATAGTGAATAAGTAAATAACACGAGCGCCCCGCAGATACTCGCGCGACGAGATCATCGGCGAGGTGGTGTCGCCGCTGTCGGCGCTGGCGCTGCACAGCGGCGAGCCCATGGCGCTGTGCCGCGAGGTGCAGCCGCGCAGCCTCAAGGTACGCCCAACTACACCTACCTTTTTTGTATTTAGCGTTGGGAAATGCATTTAAGCACGAAGTGTGGGACTAACCGGCAAAGCCAGTACTATCCACTGAAACCCAACAAAACCTCCCTCGTCTTAATGCGGTGTCGCGGGATCGCTTACGCTCTCAACTACGATGCCCCGACGACAAGTCTGCCGAAGCAGACCACAACAACCATGGGGTTTCTCCACAGTCCACTTTGGTACTGGCTTCGCGCCCGGTTATATTGCCGAGCACTACTAAGACCCCCCCCCCCCCCTCACCTACCCCGACCTACCTCGAACTGTTCCAAGGCTCTTTTTTAGCCTTATATACCTCAAACTACGCTTTATTTCTTCCATTTTGAGACATCCCATGATGGGCTTCCTCAGAGGTCTGGGAGACTTTTACTTTTTGATACATTTGTTACCCTTATTTTCTTATAACCAACCATGAATCAAATTTTAAAAATATGTGGACTGTATAGTTGTATACCATCTAGTTAATCTGATGTTCATTTCTTTAAAGTAAATTAATTATCTTTCTTTTCGGATCTTTTTAGTAAAACTACATTTCGAGTTAGTTGTAACTACTTTACAGACAGAATAAAATGACATCAGTCATTATCACATATAATTTGGCGATTAAAAGTGTTTGTATGAAATTTGACCGAATTCAAAACAGGTAGGTAGACTTCAAGGAAGCTTATGTTTTCCATACAAAATAATAATAGCATATACAATTGTAAATATTTTTTTTAAATAATATAATAAACTAGCGACTAGTCTCATTTCGCTCGGGTGCGTCTCTAGGTGCGTTTTAATTTTTTTAAGCGGAATCTTATTATTTTTTCTAAAATAAAAGTAGCTTGAGGTACTTCTTATAACATCAGCTGACAGAAAGACACTGTGTTTTCTTATATGTATCATATATCCTTTCATATGCATTTAGTAAGAGTTGTTATTCTGACATTACAAACAGACACTTCAATTTTATTTATCAATATAGATACAGAATAAAGGAAAAAATGAAATATACATACATTGAATTTGTGTCAACGTACAAAGTCTATCTAGCTAGACGCCTTCGTATATTTAATGATTACTGAGTAATGTATACATTAAATATGAGGCAAAGTGTCGATTGGTAGTAGACTCATGACGTTCAGTAAAAATTGTAATAATTTAATGCTGAATAAAATATTTTGAATTTGAATTGATGTGGGCGTGGGCGCGGGCGTGGGCTTGGCGCGGGCGTGTTGCAGATGCGCAGCGTGGGGCGCGGCGAGGTGCTGGTGTCGCTGTGCTGGCAGCCCGCCGCCGCGCGCCTCACCGTGGTGCTGCTGAAGGCGCGCAACCTGCCCAAGATGGACGTCACCGGCCTCGCCGACCCGTACGTCGCGACACGCACATACACACATCAAACACATGATTTTATACATTCACAAGCGAATCACCATCGCTTCTACCTAGACAGAAACAAATCTATCCCACGGGAATCGCACATTGTTCCGGGATGATATATATCTAATGCAAAAAGAATTTTTCAAGTCGGATTACTAGTTCCTGAGATTAGCGCATTCAACCAAACAAACAAATAAACACTTCAGCTTTATAACATTAATATTGATATCATTTGATAAAGGCTGTGGTATCACAGTGGTAACGCGCTCGCTTGGGAAATCAAGTGAAATAAGTTCAAATTCCGGGTTTCCTACCTTTGATAATTTTATGTGCGAATCATTTCAACACGATTGCCACTTGTCTTGCGGTGAAGAAAAACATCGTAAAAAAACTTACATGTCTGAGAAAACTTAGCAAGTTTTCGAAAGACATGTAAAGTCCGCCAAATTACTGAAGCTTTATCAATTTGTCATCGCGGCGATGCTAATTGATAGGTTAAGAATTGGTTACTATAATTATTGACTCCGAAAGACCTATAAAACGAGAAATGAATTAACCATTCATACTGAGGCACCTATAAAAAAATGTGCATTTCAAACTTAATCACGATATTAAAGTCGCAACAATATTCGCTAACGAACAATAAAGACATTGAAATTAAAGCGATCAATAGTTGCAATGAAATCATTTTCCTAGTATTACAAATGAAAGTTTAACAAAAATAACTAATTCATAATGACTATTCAAATTATATTCAAATTCAAATAAATGTATACAAACTTTAATATAACACCATTGACATATAAAAACATAGATATACATTTTCTAAAAGTATCTCTTCAAAAAGTAGATGAGGTTAAGTCAAACCAAAGAATATAATTTAAACATCAAAAGTTCTAATTGTCTAAATACGAATCCGAACTTACGCATAACGTACCGTACTTCTTTAGACAAAACAACATGTGTTTTATTATTTTTCTAACCCGAAAAAAGCGCACGATTTCGGATAGTGCGCTTCTTTTTAAGGACATTTTTGAGACGATAATTGTATTGAGTTTTTGTTTATCATTATATAACATGAAACAATATACTATCAGATACGTAAAAATGTACCTGCTGTACAACGGGCAACGCATCGCCAAGAAGAAGACGCACGTGAAGAAGCGCACGCTGAACCCGGTGTTCAACGAGTCGTTCGTGTTCGAGGTGCCGGCCGCGCCCAACGCCGCGCTCGACCACGTCGCGCTCGAGCTGCTCGTGCTCGACTGGGACCGCGTCACTAAGAATGAGGTGTGTACCCTCTACCTGTCTCTTTCTAAATTCTACCTTTGTCTCTTTCTCTCTCTACACTCTAGCTATTATGGTGTTGTGTCGTGCTCGACTAAGACGGCGTCTCTAAGAACGAGGTATACACCCTCTATCTGTCTCTTTCTCTCTTTACAGCATAGCAGTAGTGATGTGTCGAGCTCGACTGACACCGCGTCACTAAGAACGAGGACTCTCCCCGTGACTTCTTTCCTTTTCTTTTCCCATATGATATAATAGTAATACTACCTCATGCTCGATTTGAGCAATTCACTAAAAACGAATAGCTACCCTTGTAACCGTTTATTTTTCTTTTACCGTGCCCACTATAGTGTAAGACATATCACAACTCTACTGTACTCTACTTTACATCTATTACTACACTCATCATACATCCATCATCTCACACAATCTAACGAGACGACTCCGATACGATCAAAGAGATATAAAACGATTAACCAATGGTTCCATGAGCTCTCAGAGGCTCTAAAGCATACTAGAGCTGCAACTAAGAATTTCTAGACTGATCAATAAATTAAAAAATTTTCAACCTACCCTAGACGCGAATCCAAAACATCTTCGCAATCAATAATACGAGCGCTTCCATACGACATTTACAGTTTTCATAGTAAAATGTGCCAAGCGAAATTAAAACGCGCTGTAAACGATACAAAGCTCGTGCGTTTTTCTTTGTATAGCGTGTGTCTAATTGAGTCGCTATAAAGAACTTTAGACCCACTTCACACGAGCGCCAGTTGAGGCTTTGTTGATGAGTGTACGTTTAAAACTTGTCGCATATTTCCTTTTATTAACGCATTTTTCCCTGAGCATAAATTTTGTATAATATAAAGTAATTTAAATTAATTCTCCGCTCTCCTTTTTTAATTAGTTTTGAGATATTGGGCTTTGAGTGGTTGTATTTTACACCGCATTCAAACTATAATAAACTTGTAAAGTTAATGGATTCAATAAAAAGGTTGCAAATATGTTCTTTCAATCCATAAATTTACCTAATAAAGCATTAGCTGCATAAAACTTATGTAGTCGCAGCTCAGATTATAAAAAAAAAATATTTCTTAATAAAATTAAAAAAGTTTGTAAATATGGTTGAATATCCACAATGATGTGGAAACTATTAATGGAAATGGATTAGTTATGAACTTACCATACCAGGCACTGCCTAAGAATGTTCAAAGTAAGGAAACGGTATATCTTTTATGTGGCCGAAGCCCTGGACACGAACTAATTGTACGCGGTACTACTACTATTGTAGGCCAAGGTGGTCAGAACAATTTTCCCGTCTAACGCTATTTTGATTTGCTAATTGCCAGATTCTAGCACACTGGCCCGAACATGTATATATGCAAAGATTTGTACGTATTTGTCTACATATTTGTCATTCATCCACGTTGACATACAATGATCCTGAGTAAAACATACTGTTAGGTACCTACTTATGAAAGCAAGCGAGAGTCGTAAGCCGCTAGATTTATTATAATGTTATAACTGCCTCGGTAATGATGGTGATGAGGTCCCAGGACCTCGGTCGTTGGGTCAAGTTTAGTGAGTTTCTTGAGTGAGTGAGTTTTTCTGTCAAGAAATTCTCACTAATAGCCCGCAGCTGGGAAGTCGGTGGTGTTTATCTCTCGTGCTTCGAAGAGCACGTGTCGCGTCGGTCCTTAGTCTGATCTCTCCCCGCAAGTGTCGAACTGTCGTCCCATCGGTGTATGAGAATGCACGTTGTGTCTGCGCGTACTTGCGCTGCACTATAATCGACTATCGGGAGGATATTATTATTATTAATATAAATGTTGTGGTGTCCACAGGTGATCGGCCGCCTGGAGCTGGGCGCGGACGGCGTGGGCACCGCGCGGCACCACTGGCGCGAGGTGCAGGCCGCGCCGCGCCGCCAGATCGCGGACTGGCACAAGCTAAAGGAGTGAACCCCAGCCACCCACACGACCCCCACGCCCGCACCCCGCGACCCCCACCCCCTGCGACCCCACGACCCCCTGCGACCCCCAGGCTTGCCCGACCCCTCACCCTCGCCCGTCACAGCTCCGCAGGTACCAGGCTATCATAACTACTAAAGATACAGCGGTATGAGATGCATACTCTTTATTTATTAAACTTTTCTCACAGTAACATCATGTATTGAAGATTATTATGATATTTTTTTTATATTTTTTTTATTTTAGACTCTTATCCAAAATAAAAAATATAAAAAAAATACCATCACTTGGTAAGTGATTATGACAGAGACCGCACAATGAAACCCGCAATACTTGTATATTATATTTTTCTATAATGCTCTTTAATTTATGACTTTATTTTCCATAATATCTATATGCATCTTTATTGCAAATAAAGATTATGTGAAATATTATCTTATCATAGGCATTATATAAATACAAGAAACGTTTCTTTCTGTATGAAAATTTCATTTCAAGTTATTTTTATTTAATATCTACAGCAAAAAAAAAAAAGATTTAGCTTTTGTTAAAAACTTTCAGGCAAATATAATCCGTGCTTGCAACACAAATAATTTAAAATAAGTACCTAATACAAGAGTCTTATCACATCATAACTTCATCACATATTTATCTATACTAATATTATAAAGCTGAAGAGTTTGTTTGTTTGTTTGGTTGAACGCGCTAATCTCAGGAACTACTAATCCGATTTGAAAAATTCTTTTTGCATCAGATAGCCCGTTAACTGAGGAAGGCTATAGGCTATATATCACCCCGGAAAAATGTACGATTCCCGTGGGATAGATTTGTTTTTGTCTAGAGACGAACCCGAAGCGAAGCGAGGGTGAGTCGCTAGTACTACATAAAGTTATTTGTAAATGTAGAAAAAAGAATTCCACTGTCCGTATTTATCAATCTTAGGTACCTTTTCATTATTTTACAAAATTTAAGTTTAGAAATTAATATTTTTAATTCAATTCAATTTTCTTTTTAATCAAACATAACGTGTCAATGGAATGTTATAAGTCATAACAAATATTTAAATCGATTACAGGCAAAGATTCATATCGATAGATGTGCCCTGCGTCTGAAATACACATTCGTAATTTATTTATTTATACATGCGTTTAAATCGTAATTTATGTTATAATAAATATAAAAATTAAAAACGTAACATCTTTTGCTTTTTTGGTATTCATCGAATTATTAGAACATTTACTAAAAGTATAGAAAATGAATTTTATATACAAATTATAAGTGTCACTAGCGAGTGTCACACTGTCTAAAGGCCGGCGGAGACTAGACACTGTACAGTATACACGGTACACTCAGTGTATATACCGAGTGTACCGAGGATATTGTCTGAGTCTAGACCGATCTTAAGAACGATTGATTAATGTGAACATTTAAATAAAACTATCTTTTCGGATTTTTTCGCGAATTTATTTTGATTTTTGGTTCCTAACGTTCTCCCGTGACCATGATTGCTGTAAAGCAATCGAAACGTCGGGAACCAAAAATCAAAATAAATCCGCGAAAAAATCCGAAAAGATAGTTTTATTTAAATGTCTAATATTCGCGTAAATCTAAGAAAGTATAATGTGAACATATTTGATCTAAGTATTGTAGGCGGGGGCAGATCTAGAGATCTTAATTTTCTATACAAGTATTATCAAAGGGCCAAATGTTCGTTGCAAATTATATTAGCATCCAGCACAATTGCGTATAATAATCAAAATATGAAAATAAATATTAAGCGAGGCATGAAATATTATAAATTGGGTACGTGGGATATAAGTAGCCAAAGTCCAGAAGCAGGTTAACTTTTTATTTAGAAATACTTAGTAGTGATATTTTGTATTAGATAGATAAATTTTTTTCATTAACAATTTAGGATACTTTGTCACATTCATGTTTGTTTACATTTGGAACGCACATGTACCATGTCCCTTAGTCGTGTCTCAAAATTAGATATTAATGTGAATGTCACGTTTAAACGAAATATAACTTGATTAAATGTTTGTGCGATATTTATTTATTACGCCTTCAACCAGAATGTTTTCGAATAGATATGTATATCAAATGTAGAATGATGATATTGCCAACCACTAAACTTTCGGTCTGCAGATTAAAAATTAACGTTTATAACATATTTCCTTTTTTAATTAAGAAGAAAATGCGCATTCTTAAACTATAAACTTGACACCTCACGCGTAATAAAAAAATATTGCCTTAGTATATACTAGCGATATATATCGTTCTATTTTCATTATAATAAATTAACATATCTAATTATAAGACACACGATTAACATTCAAAGGTCCTACTAGATATGTATATATAATTATATAATTTAAAAAAAAAGTTTTATTTCATTATATAATTGGCGAGCTTTATTTATTGATGCTTTAATGTTTTATTAATAATTAAAATAAATTATAGATAGCCTACAGAAATATTGAAGTACCCAAAAGCGTAACTAACACGTTCGCCCTAATTTTTGATGTCAGCAATCTGTTGAGTATAGTCATGATAATTAATTTAAGTGATCGGTGTAATACCTAAATAACAATGAAAAAAATATATAAATATAACTATGTGTCATCGTTTATAAGAGATGATTGTTTTTTTTTAAATATTTTTAAAGCACCAGTAATGGAAAGATTTTTTTCTAAAAAGAAATGCGGACATCTTTAAAGATTAAAGATCATCCAGTTAAAAGATACCAAATATTATTGTACATTTTCATATTTATGGATTAGGCTTCGAAAGCCAGTATATTAATTGTTTATTCTTTGTGTTAAAACTAAGTTTGTATAAGTATGTTTAGAGTAAGCGTAAACAATTTAACATCAGTTGGGCTATCGGGACTCGGGACTCGGGACTCGGGGGCCTGGCGAAGTGGTTAGTGAGATAGCTCGAGTGATGGTAAGTCAGTAATACTCATACAGATTAGTTTAAAATTCTTAAAATGGATAGGAGATATAAATCTATTTTATACTTGTAGCCGTACAGTAGGATATTATCGGCTCTCGACGAGGCTTGGAGCTTGTAGTCACGTGTACCTCATAGTCGCATCCCATAGCTTCTGTACCCGGTTTCTTCTGAATGGGGGCTGAATACCAAAATATGGACATTACTGGAATTGATTCACATAATATTTTTGTTTTAGAATATTGCTGGATTTTAAATAAAACTATAGATACAATATAAATAATGACAACACCCAATTATTGACTAAGTTACGAAAAGCTTCTAAAATGGAAGGTCCTAAATAAGTCTAGCCATATTAAATAAAACTATCTTTTCGAATTTTTTTCGCCGGTTTATTTTGATTTTTGGTTCCAGAATGTTTTACAGCAATCATGGTTGCGGGGGACCGGAAAAAATCCGGAAAGATAGTTTAATTAAAAATGTCAAATATTCGCGTAAATCTAAGAAAGTATTAAGTCTAACCATATTTCGGTATTCGGCGAATATTTCGTACATTAGAAATTATCACAATTTCACGCATCTTACTTACAGTAGTCATAGATCTTCAACTTATTGATGTTACTCTTATTGTAGCGACAATAAGGATAGTCTTACATTAAGAAATATCGACTAAGAATATTTAGTTGTTTTCAATCACTTTAGTTCTTTTTCAAACCCTTCAGTAGAAACGAGAAAATTCACTAATATGAGTTTATATCCTTGATCGTAGTATATGTAAATTTAATTTATTAGATTTAGATTAAATAATTTATTTCAAAAATGAATATTTTTAAATGTAATTAAATATAAGTATTATTTAGTATCATATCTATCATTAAAAATAATCAAAATATTTCGTGTATAAATGTAATATGTTAAAAAGTATAAAACACTTCACTCCATACTTCTACATTCCAGATGTAATTGTAAATATTCATCGAAACATAACGAAACTTCAACTCTATTCATGTAAGATGTGTTCCGTGTGTTAAGTATGTGTTGTTTCGGTTAACATATTTTATAATTTGTAAATGTTTATGAGTGTAGTAGAAGCAAAATGCTATTTAAATGTTCAAATACGCGACAATTCCACTGCACTTGCTACACTGTGGCAGGAGACAAGCTATAAGGCAGAATATTATATTGCTTTCATTTCGAAAATATGAATTTACTCGTACATTTAAGCAAAAATTAGAATATATATTTGACAACGAATTTCTTATAGCTGCGAAGTTATGATTGATTCTTTCCAATATGTTCCACAGAATCGATGTCTCCTGCTACAGAGTAGCACTATCTGAACTTGAAACCCTTAAAAGTTATCACAATAGAACATTATGTTATCTTTAGTTAACTATTTTTATATAACATAAAATCTATCTCAACTTTTATACATTTCTTATTCTTATTTCAATAGCTGAGAGTCGAAATATGATATTTTTATTTATGAAAGATAGATGATATAACTTTTGTATGTTCTTCTGTGATAATGTTTGAGTGCAGAGCATCGTCCGGCACGGCACAGTACAGGTCACTCCACCGATATCAGATTTGTATACTAAGGGATTTTAGTGAATAAATTATTGACTGGTGCTTTCACAATAATTGTACGTTTTATTTAAATACCTTTCAACCAATTCAAAGTATAAGGTTTGAATCGAGGCCGTCAGCGCAAAACTAGCCTAACCCGCTACGTAACATATAGTCAGTACCGTCTTTACATTAAGGGTACATGGGGCACCGCCCCAGGGCCCCCAGCCTCACGGGGGCCCCGCAAAGATAAAATATTTGTTTACATGAAACAGAGAGAAGGTTGATTTTTTGCCTATTATTACTATAAACTATCGATTTTTTTTAATCTATACTTAGTATTATATAAAGCTGAAGAGTTTGTTTGTTTGGTTGGTTGAACGCACTAATCTCAGAAAGTACAAATCCGATTTGAAAAATACTTTTTTCATTAGATAGTCCGTTAACTGAGAAAGGCTATATATTATCTCAGAAAAATGTAAGGTTCCCTATATATAGATTTGTTTTTGTCTAGGGACGAACCCGAAGCAAAGAGAGGGTGAGTCGCTAGTTATAAATATAAACTCAGACCTAATTTCGTAATATTTTCCAAACAGTAAACATTTCATAAAGAAAATAAGAAAATAAAATAAACATCTATAGTAAAGCTGCATCCGTTCGGCTTAATAAAGTCTGAGTAAGCTGTGTGAGATTATTAGAATAAATAAAACTATCTTGTTAACAGACCCGTTACTACTAATTTACTACCTTAATTTTTGCCTAACGGCAAAATTTAATAATTTTTTATCTTAGTTTTACATAACTTCATCAAACCGATAAATTAGAATGGATTTTTTCGAATTTAGAAGTTGCTGTAAGAATATTTCTTTGCTTCATGGTCACTATTACTTATACGGTCATTTTCGCAGCTAAAAAGAATAAGCAATTTAATATGAGTGAAATATTCCAAAAAAAAATGCTTCTTTGGTATTCAGCCCTTTTTATTAATTACCTACTGCACTGCTGGGCACGGGCCTCCATTCAATACGAAGGGGATCATTCCATAGCCCACCATGTTGGCCAAGTACGGTTTGGCGGACTTCACATGTCTTTCGAAAACTTGATAGGTCTCAAATATGCAGGTTTCCTCACGATGTTTTCCTTTACCGTAAGACAAGTGGTAATCATGTTGGAAATGATTCGCACATGAATATATTAGAGGTGGGAGAAACGGGATTTGTACCCGCTTCGCTCGGTTTTTTAAGAGAGCGCGTTATCTTTTGTGACAAAATTATGCATAGTGAACAGCATGACTTTCCCAAAGGTCAATCATACGGATACTGCGCTTTTTAGGCTCATTTACGAATTACGATGATTGTATATTTGATAGTTTGCGTAAAATTGTTCAATACAAAAAATCATTTAATGAAAAACCTTATAATAAGTTAACAACAAACAAATTATTTTTTCTAATATTAATCAATAACTGAACCTATATTCCATCCAACAGTGATGATGATAAATAATGATGTTAGCTACATAACATTTTGCGATAGCAAGTGAAGGGAACCGATCATAATATATGCAATGATGAATCCATTTAAACTTATAGATATTACGTTATCTTTCATAATATTATTAAATAAACTTCCTTACTCTCAAATGAGATTCCACACTCAATGTGTTGTATATGTTGGGACATTAACACACAGCACCATCTAGTTTCATGGTAAGCTACGAGGCTCGATTACAACCGATTGTTGATGGTGATTGGTGTCAGCTAAAAAAGAACACATCCTATATCAAATAAGAATGTATCTATAAGAGAAAAAAAGACAATCTGTAAAGCAAATAGAATGAATAAACATATTATTCATCCACTGACCAATTTCACCTAGAAAGACCAACGACAAGATAATAGGTGTACACTTTGCACTTTTGTTTTCAGAGTTCAAGTGATTTATGATTAGTTTAAAAACTTTTTTCTTTAATTCATTATTACTTATTAATTAATTTATTATTATAGATTCATACTTCTTAATAATAGAAGATCTATGTGGTGGAATAGCCTGGAGCAAATTTTCGGTGACAACCCCCCCTTGTTAATATGTTTTATGGTTTAAAAAATATATTTCGTGTGGAAAAAGAATGAGGGGTCCACCACATAAATCGGGATCTTAGACTATAACGAGTTTCGAACAAACACTAATTTCTTAAAAAGTCTTTTCTAATCATATAAATTATAATTTATTTAATGGGTTATAAAGAAAACAAATATTTATTTATCAATTGTATATTTGATATCAAATCTTAATACATATAACACAGCTTAACAAATTTGAAATATACACTAAACTAATTCATTATCTAGTAGCTATCGTGAGAGATGCGAGTGAGATCCGACCAATGTCTAGATATTAAGAACATATTTAAAATGGTGAAAACAAACATTTTGTAAAAAAAATAATTCATTACAATTTTATCAAATGTCAAATAAATAATAATGTTCTAAATAATAATAGGCCAAAACATTATAAACCTTATGTTTTTGTTCATTCGGCTAAGATAACATTACAAAATTAAAATTAGACGCTTATAAATGCCACTTTTGTATTGCGTCTTAAATGTATACAAAAACCCTTAATATTTGGAAATGAAAGCAATATCGAGAGCTGATGCGCTTAGCGCTTTGTCTCGTTTATGAGGAATAGCTTGAAATATATATATCGACCATGATTTACACCACGAAATCAACAGTTTTTAACGTAAATTAGAGAGTTTTACCATCAAATAAAACTTACCTATTATTTTTTCATCAATATCCGGAATCCATCTTGAGTCAAGCACCAGTCTTTCTGCCTGTTGTCAATGTTTTTCTACTTCCTCTCCGCTGGTGGCGCCCCCTATACTTACTTACATATTGGCGCCAATAACCGGCAGCGCGCATCGGGTGACCGTATGATTTAACCATTATGAACTCATGATGCACCAGGTAGACCTTACCTGGATTCCGGATATTGATGAAAAAATAATAGGTAAGTTTTATTTGATGGTAAAACTCTCTATTATTTGTTTTGTATCAATATCCGGAATCCATCTTGAGTGATGTGTTTGTTATCACCTGGTGCGCTGTACCCAAGGACGCTATAATGTGTATTAATGATAACTTAATATTAGTTTAATAAAACTCGATGTATAGATGTATATGTATTAGAACAATTAAACAAGTATGAAATATTTCATTTATATACAAAACAACAATAACAAAAAGCTTATAAATAATGTTATATTAATATTCTCATTACACAGCATCAAAATAATTAGATAATGATACTGAATTATTAACAAAATTAGAATCATTATGAGTTAATAATTCTCTTTGATAATAGTTTTGGAAGGTATGAATCATTTTCCAGTTACTAGTTGCAAGAATCTGATCAATTGGAAAGTTTTCTACAAAATTTAAAGAAGCCACTTCTTCTTCTAAGCAGATCTTACTGAACCCGGTGTTGCATCAATACCACTAGCCCTTAAGAGAGACCTCACCCATCCACCAATGACAGTTCTAGATGCAGGCTTTATATCACCTCTAGCTGTAATGAACAAGTGATTTAAATTTTTTCGACGGTTAACAGTTATATGTAACAATTGTCTTAACCAATATATGAGATTTAATTTTTTATCAGGGTGCTCTCTAAGCCTCCATCCAGACTGTCTATGGTTATGGCTATCTGTTTTTGAACCAAATACTGGCCAAAGCACAATAGAGGTTCCTTGGTCAACTAAACTAGTGCTATCAACTCGCAACAATGTAAGGTCGTGAACCCTGCGGCCTGATGCTAACAATAAAAGAGTAGCAACATGCCTCGATACTTGATAGATATTATTTTCATTAAAATTATAAGAGCTCATGTATTGCAATAACACTAGGATTCCAAATAGGTGGCTTAGCAGGTTTCTCTCGTGCTACAGAAATAGCCTTTAATATATGTTTTATAAAGAAATTAGTCGACAAGTCAATATTACCTGTTAGATGCGTGAAGGTTGAAATAACAGATTTATGCACCAAAATAGTTCTGTATGCAAGGCCTACATCACAGTATAAATGTGCTAGAAACCGAGCAACTTGATCCGGGGTAGGATATTTGTAATCAATTGAATGAGACTCACACCATTGCCTCCATCTGCGCCACGCGGGTTTGTATGTTTTGATCGTAGAGCATCTCCAGCTTGACATGAGAAGTTGTTGTTCTTGATCCGTCCATTCTGTCAACATATCTGGCCACCCGAAATCAGCCATGCCTCCAAGTGTAGGTCTTGCACTCGTGGCGGATGCGTCCCAGTCCTGGTATCTATAAGAGCGTGTGCTAGATCTGGAATTAGGTAAGGGGGATGTCGAGCTCGCTGTTGCAAGTCTGCCTGCCAAAATACCTTGTTCCACTTCGGGGCAATCAATATGTAATCCCCGCTGGCCTGGTTCAAGTGCCTGAGAACTCTGGGTATCAGATTTGGAGGAGGAAACAACCAAGCTAGGTCGTAGTGCCACTGATGACAAAACGCGTTGTGGTGTTGCGCTTCCTGATCGTCTACGTCCAATGATGCATACCTTGGTACTATGTGAGCTGTTTTCGATGCGAATAGGTCTATCGCCCCACATTCGAAAGATTTTCTTTGTTGCTGACCTCGTGAGATGCCACTCTGGACAAGTTCTCTGCCGAGACAGAGCATCTACTTCGGCATTGAATCTGCCCGGGAAATAATGCGCTGTCAGATGAATGTTCTGCTTGTTTAGAATTGCCAGAAGTTGTCGAGTCTGTTGAAGAAGCTTCTTGGATTTGGTGCCACCCTCTTTGTTTATATATGAGACTGCTGTGCGATTGTCGGTTTGCAATAGTACCTGTGCATTCTGGAGCTGTTGTTGATTCTGGCGTATAGCAGCATAAACGGCGAACATTTCTTTCATGTTGGCATGCCAGGCCCGCTGCGAGTCTGCCCAGGTTCCCATAATATTTGTGTCGCCGAGCTGGGCACCCCAACCTATATCTGATGCATCTGTTGTCAGTAGGTGTGTCACTGCGCTCAAGTGTATCGGCATACTTTCCTATAGCTTGGCACCACCACTCCATCTCTGACCGAGCAGGTTGAGGGATGGTCATGAGCTGGTATGGGTGTTTTGCGGATAGCTGTCGGCTGTAGTATTGCAGAGTACGACAGTGCAGGCGACCTCTCGGAGTTACGAATGTTGCAAAGTTGAGTCTCCCCATTAGACTTTGATACTGTTTGAGGGACCACTTGCTTTTTCGTAGCTGTTGATGAAGTGCTTTGCGTAGCGTTAAGCACTTCGGTTCCGACAAGGACTTTGCGTTGCGTTTTTTTTCCCATGTTATGCCCATGTTTTGTGTCCCATGTTATGCCTAGAAACTCGAGGCATTGCGTCGGAACCAGGACGGATTTTTCGAAGTTGATCGTCCAACCTAATAACTGCAGTATGTTTATCGTGAATGCGATGTCGTCTTTTAACTGCATCTTTGACCGATTTGCTAGGAGAAAATCGTCCAAGTAAACTACGCACCGGATTTTGTGGCTCCTCAGAAATTCTGCGACCCAATTGGTTATCGAGGCAAAAGTTCTGGGTGCCGATGAGAGACCGAACGGCAAACAAGTCATTTGAAGCAGTTGATGCTGATGTGTGTCTTGATGAAAATTCAGTCTCAAGAACCTGCGATGTTGTTGTGCGATCGCTACGTGGAAATAAGCTTGACTCAGATCTAGCTTGGCCATCCAATCTTGCTGTTGTAGAAACGATGGTACTCGGAAGTGGCTGAATAGTTGAAATGGTTTGACCCTTACGAATTGATTTAGTTGTTTCAGATTGAAGATAGGACAAAAGGTCTGATCCGACTTGGCTACCAGGAAGAACGTGGAAAGATAATTTGGTGTCAGTTCTGCAGGTTCCAGTACGCCGGACTTCAATATGGTTTGAATTTGTATGGTCATATTGGGTGAAGTCTTGGTTCTGTATAATTTCATGACTGTGGAGTTCGGAAATATTAGTGGTGGTTTGAGGGTGAAGGGTATACGTGCACCATTCAACAGGCGGCATATTTTGTCTGGCGCACCCAGATTGCTCCAAGCACATAGAAATCGTTTTAGACAGCCGCCTTGAAATATCTGATAGTCATTCGCGATGCTTGTTTTTAAAGGAAGACTGCGATTTCTTCCCCCCAGGTTTAACCCTAGAATTTTTGGTCTTGTTTTTGTTTTGGCGAGAGGAATGTTTTTGACTTCTTGTGAAGGTATCTCGACGAAAAAATCTATCATCAGCTTGCTTACTTGTAGATGGCTTCTGGTTTTGGTAAAAGTTATCCTTTGAATAAGTTTAGGGTACTGATTTTGTAGATGTAGTTAATTTATCCGGCCCGCCTATTTTTTGAAGGTATGTTTGAACGGCTTCATCGTTAAATAGCGATTCGGTACTAGGAGGAATCTGATGTAAAACATCACGATGAAACCCTTCAGATATCTGACGTAACATAGCCTCGCGACGTATATTTATAAAATCAGCTCTTCTACCGCACACTATTTGTAATAAATCATCCGTCACCTTGCTATATGAAGATTCTTTAGAAAATAATTTTTCAATCTTTTCAAATAAAGAACTAGGCGTCAAGGATTCCCTAGATTCATTTGACCAATCCACCAAAGATTGTAAAGTTTTATGCAATTCGTCTTTTTGACAAAGTATAACATTCGTCAAGGCCGCAAAAGATCTTTCTAATAAATATGAACGTGAATCCTCTTTAAGCATTGCTGATTCAAAGCGCTTTAATTCATCATTAACGCTTAACTCGACAAAACCGGGGGTAGCTAAATATTTCTTTTGTGCATCCGAAAAACGAACGGCATACCAATCATCACATTTAAAACGTTGTAATTCCGATAATTTTTTTAAGAAACATATAATTTGCCCTAGGATAGATTGGGTCTTTTACCGTCGTACTGATTTCTGACAAAATTTGAAGTTTACAATTCTTATTTATAATATCTTCAGGCCGCCGTAGATTTAATTCATTTATAGAAACTGAGGAAGTATTCTTATTAATTGAATTTGTATTTTCAGTGCCGGTATTCTTAGATATAAGGTTAGCTAAAAAGGCTATTTGTTGCGATAAAAACTCAAAGTGTGCATAACTCACGGTTTGCGAGTCCCTTCCTGATTTACGTTTCTTAGGTCTGGATCCACTGCTTGAAGAAGAATCACTATCACTATCTTGAGCACTTGTTACTGGCGAATGTAACCGTTTACGCGAAGACGGGCCATCATTAACACACTCTGACTCCAAATCATTATTGAGATTTTTCATAATAACAACGGAGAGGATCAAAATTTAATCGAACTATAATTATTTTATAATAATATGATCAATTAAATATTATTTAAACTGTAATTAAGAAAAAGAAGTAATTTCAAGTTTAAACAACACTAACAACCGAACGGCGCGAAAAACGACGCTATAATGGTTAAATCATACGGTCACCCGATGCGCGCTGCCGGTTATTGGCGCCAATATGTAAGTATAGGGGGCGCCACCAGCGGAGAGGAAGTAGAAAAACATTGACAACAGGCAGAAAGACTGGTGCTTGACTCAAGATGGATTCCGGATATTGATACAAAACAAATAATATTTTATTTTCATACAAAATAATCAAAAAAAAAAAAAACATGTCCTGTTTCATAAAAAATACACAACTAAATTATTTTTTGTTTATTTTTTTGGTAGTTTTAAGGCGTTTCAATCAGAAAACGATATGCCTGTATAAAGTAAATATTTTCATAATTGTTGATATAAATAATACAATAAACATATAATTTCATCAATTCAATACTTCCGTTAATTTCAACTTACACAGACTAAAATAATAGAAGTACAACTGTTATAATGTTATTTTTAGTAAAAAACCTTTTGTCACTGGGCAGTTAAATAAAATTAGTATTATATTTCGATGTGCACGATCATAAGAAAGTAATGATCATTATGTATAACATTCTCCTGTATATGTTCCGTATGTTGTAAACTATTATGCCTTCACATTCATTTTGATATGCTTACACAGCAAATCTTATCTAAGGTTTGCAGATCGATTATTCGAATATTAGCTTTATATTTAAATACACAGTTGAAATGATATATTCAGTTGTTATAATAAAACAAACAAACAAGAACATGCGCGTCAAAATGACAGGCGAAACAGAGGCTATGGAGGGAAATTGTTAAAGGAGAATTGAAGAAAGTTAAAAAGTTTTTTCTTTATAACTTTTTCGTCGCGTCAAAAACATTTGTTATCTATACTTATATTATAAAGCTGAAGAGTTTGTTTGTTTGGTTGCGCGCTAATCTCAGGAACTACTAATCCGATTTAAAAAAAATCATTTTGCATTAGATAGCCCGTTAACTGAGGAAGGCTATAGGCTATATATCATCCCAGAAAAATGTATGGTTCCCGTGGGATAGATTTGTTTTTGTCTAGGGACGAACCCGAAGCGAAGCGAGGTCGAGTCGCTAGTATTTAATATAATTTAAAGTTAAAAAGACGAAAGGGCATTATAAAAGGAGAAAAGGTGTACAAAACAGCAAAATTTCGCGTGTCATATTACTTAAATCGCCATAAAGTGAAAATATTCGAATAACAAACTGCAAAGTTACCACAAACATAGAACATCAACGACAACATGCAACACTTAGCGCTACACATCCAATAAACATAACGCAGCGGAGTCGAGTGAACCAAGCTATATTACATTACACAATCGTATTGTCATTTTAATATAACTACTCGGACGTCTCTTTGATTTCATCTAGCTGACGTTCATATAAAGATACTCACAAAAACTAAAAAAAAAAACATTTCAATATTTTTAGTGTTTTTTTTCTTAAAATGGAAATTAAAAAAACCACCATCATAATTTCATGTATTTTTTTTTTGTAAATTATAGTGACAATAGCGTATGAAACATTAAACTCCATTATACATAATTACCGATAACATTTTTGATGTATTGTTATAAATATAAAATTCTTACAAAGAGGTCAACCTAAAACGAATTTTAATATTATGTTGACATTGAGTGTATTTGTAAACGAAGTTATTAGCTTTAACACTTTCCGTTGGACACTTTTTATAACATTTTTTTTAAGATCAATCCGACCTCCATACTTATCTTTGATACCGTGGCAAGTGGGTGCAAGCGTGGGACGTAACGGCTATCCCTAGACTCGAGTGATTTTTAACTAAAAACTAAATTAGTTTATTGCTAATAAAAAAGATATGATGTTAGTTCAGATATGTTAGAACTATTCTAGATATTAAATTTTGGTCCGAATTGTCATGTCTTGTTTATTTAAAATATTCTTAAAATAATATTATATTCGTTTTCATAAATAAAATGGAGGATAGTGTCAGAAAAATATCATTTAAATAGTGTACAAGTGTTATAGACATTAAAAGATTAAATTTATTGTATAGGTATATGTAAAGTTTGTAGAAATTAGAACATAGTTAAGTGAGATTGAGTTAAAACTACTTGCAATATCATTTCATGTTATAGAGAAACGTATCATTAAAATATTAATTTCAATCCATTGTCATATACTAATACAATATTTAATAGTTAAGATACAAATAGACTCTTACAAGAGTTAGTGGCAACTTCCTTAGTAATATAGAAAAAAGCGAACTTATATATTATTATACATGTTTTGAATAAAAAAACTCCTTATATAAATAACAAAGATGAAATAAAAATATATAAAAATCAAGCAGACTCATTAAACTTAATGAAATAATTTATTACAAAACCGCTTAAATTTAAAGTAAGTAAGGTTAGAAATATTGGTAACGGTAAAGATATTGCCTTACACCACTAACCATTCAATGTACAAATATTACGTACTAACATTTAAAAATGCTAAAACAAATCTGCAAACAGTCAAACATTGACTAAAATGAGGCAAGATCGAACACGACCGTACGCCGGATTATATACACTGACCTCTAAGATAATCAAATATCTCTATAGACGTCTAACGAAAACGTCTATAAGTATATTGGATAAGTCTGGGGGAGACGCCTATAAGGGAGAGATACCTATCAATTTTAAAAATTAAATCAATCAATTTTGCGTGATTTTTAACGTAAGATGCCTATTTTCTATTATTTTTAAAAAACATTTTTTAATCTAAAATATATTGTACAATAGTTCTAAATTTAATCTGAATGGCATAAATAAATATTGAATTAAAATAAACTATGCATATTTTAGGTAGTGATGATGATGTTCTCCTGACCGATTCCGGCCACGGCGGCCAATCTCATTGAGACTAGCCAACTGCGCAGGAGATATTATAGTGCACAAGTGTACGCGCAGACACAAGTGCACTCTCTATTCCTGTCACTCTCATACTCCGGTGGGACGACACGAGACACGACCGGTGAGGGTTAAGGCGCAGGACCGACGGCTTTACGTGCTCTCCGAGGCACGGGGGTGAAACACCGCCAACTTCCCAACTCCGGGCTGTTACTGAGGCTTACTATACAGAAAGACTTAATAACTAAACTTGGCCCGACCCGGGACTCGAACCCAGGACCTCAGGATGTGCAGCCGTACATGCTAGCCACTACACCACCGAGGCAGTTATTTTAGGTAGTATCTTTCATATGTAATTAATATGGATCTTTTTGTAAAACTATAGGCAACTCTCCCGGACTTACCATAATTTATAGAGGCAAAAGTGCGGGACGTGCGCGTGAGGCGCACCCGACTATCATACTTACTTCTATATGACAGTCGGGAAATGGATTTTGGTTGGCGGGTATCACTGTAATTTGCCACGAGATTGCACTACAGTGTTTTTAATTTGAATCATCAAGTGATATTTATATGACAACCCTGCAGTCACCTACTCCATGATTTTTTATACAGTGTCACTAATATGCACTAAGTAAGCTTATTAATGCCGAAATGTGCATTTAAATAGAGAAAAATTCCAACAATCTGGATAATTAATCTCACAATACTTTTTTGATCATATTAGTAGAATCCAATCGATATATCAATAAAAAATCTTTCCTCACTCATAAATGTGTCCAATATAAGACAAAATAGTTATTACTAAAACAATAACTTATATGCATGTGTTAAAAATCATGCAAAGTCATATTTTTGAGGAAAATTATGAATTAGATCGTACATAATCCGACGTCGAATCTGATACTGGACTTCGTAACGACTCTACAACAACTCATAAATAAGTACTTGTTCTAATTGATAAATTTACATTCATCTCATGAATTACAAAAAAAAACATTCCTCAACAAGCCTCACTAGAAAATCCTGTGAAACACATCCACATATACTCAAGCCGTGAAAGTGACGTTGCCACAGGTAGGAATCGATCCCGCGATCTTTGTGAAATAAGAGTTGTAAAATGTGCGTTACGAATTGAACACATCTTAAAATTGCAGGCAAAATTCGGCATGCTTTACATTAAGTTATCCATCATTGTCTTTTTAGACAAATATTACATAATAATTAAACATTTTTTTTTTAATTTTAACATCAAACGTATCTTAGACTTAAAATAAACTACAATTCCGAGATCTTACATAATATTCAGTGTCATTTACACAATATTTATTTTATAATTCAAGAACATTTAATTGGTTTGGTTCGAAATATTTTCTAAGGCAGTACCTTATTTCTTATCAAATATCAAATGAAATGCCGTTCAATTGAGTATTCAATACAGTCTTTTGCTGTTCTTTCAACATTTCTAGAGAGCCTTCAAAATAAATGGCAAAGGTGCTTGTGACAGAAACGCTCAAGCGATTACACTAATTCCAAACACAACTAGTGCAATATAAACCTTGAAAGTTAAATCTCCATTTGTGGAGATAACGTTTAAATGTTCCCATTATCGAAGCGTTCTACGATCTGCCTTTCGACTTGCGACTTTGACCGATTGAAATTGTAAACTATTAACTACCAATTAATAAGTTTTTAATGATTATTAGTAATACTTAAAATATATATAAATAGAAAATGATTCAGTGTTCAAAATGAAAGTAGAATATTATATTTTCCAATGAAATCTAGATTTCAAGCAATTTTTCTTTGGTCGTTAATGATCTACGATTTGTATAGGATCAATAAGTTCGCAAGACTGCCATAGCCAGATCAAGTCCAACGACTAGTTGTTACTAAGATTGGAAGTAGGACGGCACAAATATATTCATTTAATTATATTATAGCAGGCCCCTATCTAGTTCTTTTCGCAGCATCCTTGTTAATTTGAGGACACCTTCATCTATTTGTCCTGAAAATAGTGAATCTAAAAGGTCACCTCGAGACGCGAGAGCGAATATTCCGGCGAGCCGCGACACCGACTTGTCTGACAAGTGTCGCTCCACTACGGACCTGCAAATGAGAAAATTATATGAAAAAATACTTTAAAGATGTAAATAAAAAAAAATTGCTAACATTCAAATTATATGAATCTTTAATAAATTTAGCATGAAAGTAACGAGAAAATATTGAGATTTATAACATTTAAAACATTTGAATTATTATTTAACACAATTGTTTTATATGGAAGTTGAAACGTAAGATCCAGAAATCTGAAATTTTTAAATATATATGAATATTTGAAACCATTCAAAAAGTAAACTAACTTGAGAGATTGATGTGACTCGCGCAGAGCGTCCTGAAGGAACCCTCGGTCGTAGGAAAAGTCCACCTCGCAGAACGATACTATCGCCATCAATACCGTCTGAAAACAAATAAACAAACTTCTTGATATCTTATCATAGTTTATTTAAAACTTTAAATTAATTCTCTCATTATTATTACTTATTAAAGAGACGTTAACTATTAAAGTACTCGATTTTTGTTGTGTATTTGTGACTCGTAGTCGATATGTTATAAAAATAATAATTATATTTAGAACGATATTACGTTATTACAATGTAATTTTTAGTATCGATATTACAAATGAATGTAGGTAGCATTATTATGAAGGCTACATTCAACAGATAATAACGTGGGTATATATTAGATATGATATTATCATACTATATATTATATATGTATATACCCGCGTTATTATCTGTATATAGTATATTCAGATATACTATAAACAAATGTTATAAAATTAAATTACCAATCCTTGTATGTATTCGTGTATGATGTACCTACCTATATACATTTACTTTGTCTCGAAAATCTCGAAAATGGCTCTAATGTTTAGGATCAAATTTTGTATTTAGATAAGGTTTTGCTTTTTAAGTTTATGTAATATATACCTAAATGTATTTTCTGAAAAATGTAGTTTTTATATCATTTCCGAAAAACGCCGAATGAAGTTCGGTCGCCCAAGTACTGATATTACATGTAATTTGCAGATAATATTGAGCTTAAATACAAGTCAAGTTTCATACGATCCTTTTTTTAATTGTTACTTATTATATTAACGGTTAGTATGAATATAATATGCATGTATTATACATATAAATAAATAAATATAAACCTTCATCTTGAATCACTCGTATCTATTGCTGGAAACGCGTAGACCGTAGTTTAAAAGATCTGAGCGTATAAACAGCGGGAGCGATTTTGTTTTATACTATGTATAGATTAACTCTGATCGTAAATAAGCTTTTATTTTGATATTCAAGAGTTCGTTCTTTATTTTCAAACGTACTGTATCTTTTGCCTTTTAAATATATGCCTATGTAAATGAGCACCCTATTTCAGTTATTCCAAACGCTTTTATGCTTTTCTTAAGGTTCTCTCTTTATTTACGTTTATTATTGGTCCACTTCATATTAATCTTCATTCATATTTTACTAACTTTTGCCCACAACTTTGCTCACGCATCATCGTAGCGTGCTATTAGATAGCCTATATCTTCAATAAATAAATACCTTATGCAAAAATAAAAAAAAAATGAAAAAAAAAATGCAAAAATTTTTTTTATCGAACTGTCTCTTCTAAGCATAATAACAAACAAATTCTACATTCAAACATTTATAAACATATAACTATACATAGCCACTATTAAAGGAATGTATAACAACAACTATTATAAGTTCTTACGTGAAATTTAGCACGAAATGCACCTAAAGCGCGTTCGTCAGCGGGCGACAGCTGACCGTGCCGCCGCAACACTCCCAGCTTCACCGCCGCCTTGATTACATGCTTCACTAACTTTTCCGCCTCCCTTTTTTCTACACGTTCACGTAACACGCATAGGAACTGAAAGAAGGAGATAGAAAATTGTATTTTCAAATCTAAATAAATTAAAGGGTTCATTAGAGACAGATTTCATCTATTAGACATTTTTTTTGAATTGCGTTACTCCCTTAGTAGGCACTTTAACTTTATCAACTATTACATCCAATGCCTGGTTTCTCATAAAAAAGTGATACTGTAAACTTTTTTCTCTAACCAAGTGCTCATATATCAATTTTTCCATTTCTATCGTAAAAAAAGGCAGTTTCATACAAACTTTCATCCCATATTTTAACACCTTAGGAGATGAATTTCCAACAATCCCTTCTTAAAGCACACTTACGCCATTTAAAGAACATTTGTGCAAAATTTCATATTTCTAGACCCAGCGGTTTCAGCTGTGCGTTGATTAATCAGTCAGTAAGTCAGTCAGCCTGTCAGTTTCTTACTTTATGTATATAAGATACAAGACAGAAGAAGGTACCTGATCTAGAAGTTTAGCGGCATGTTCGTCTAGCACGAGCGCGCGCGCGCTGGCCGCGCCGCCCACTCGCGAGAGGAACTTCTTCTGCGCTCGCAGGGAGATGTCGCGGGCGCACCACGCGCCGCCCTCCATTGCTGAAGAGAAAACAAATGTCATTTAATAAGTGCTAGTATTTATTAAAAAAAATAATACATTTAATTTGTATATAGGTACATGGACATTTTTAATTATGTGAATAATATTATTTAGTACCTACAATAATATTTTTTTGTGTTATTTCAGTCTTTTACTAACTTCGTCGTCTTTGATAGTGGTTAGATTTAGGTTTTGGCATCGTGAAATTAACCTTATTTTAAATTCAATAGTTTTAGCTGTTGGGAACACAAGTTTAATTCAATTCTTCTGTTAATAGCACAGAATATTTCGCCAATGTCACGTAGAATGGAGAAGACGCGAAGAAGATTGGTCGGTAAAATAAAATTATTAAATTATATTAATTATGAAATGTAAAAAAAAGGGAGTAAATCTTTTATAAATCTTGGACCTACAACAAAAGACAGCACAATTACTATATACATAAAAACTTTAATTAAAAATAAGCGGTTAGTAAGTCCTAATTATTTTATAAAAATGTTAGTGTATAGTCTAATTCCGTTAGACTTAATAAATTTACATAGAGGACTACACACAAACACAACAATTGACAACATTTTGACGGGGGGCATTGAGTAAATAAATAGGATGGAGTAAATAAAAATTTACTTTAAAAAAGCTCCTTACATATAGTACAACAGGTACCTATAACAAAAAAGATATTTAATAAATTTAATAGTAAATTCATAAAACACGTTGTTTAGGTGTTTTCCTTCATTGCGTGCTTACACACTGAGCGCAGCGTGTAGGTACAGAATTTATCTCAATTCGCTACGACAATGGCCAATTTGATTCTAATTCAATCTGTCTGATGTAGGACAGTAAGCTCTACGCGTCTTGTTTTATCGTATAAAATGTGTGTCGAACAACAAACATGCAGCTTTATTTGATAATGATATTTAAATTCCAAAGACTTGCATAGTTCTAATAAACAAAAAATATTATCTATATTTTACCAAAATTAGATTATGATTTTAATTACTACTAGCGACTCATCCTCGCTTCGCTCGGGCTCGTCCCTACTTACGTTTTAACGTTTAGTATAGATTGTTGACCCGGATAACCAGCTATCATCATACCAAATTTCATCAAAATCCCTCCAGTGGTTTTTCCGTGATGCGGTAACAAAAAGACAGACAGACAAAAATTGTAAAAACTATAGATTCGGCCTCTGTATCGATAATAATGTCTATATCAATAAGATTTTCCAAAAAATATTTTATATACAGATTCGACTTAGCTACAATTTTATTATATGTATAGATTACATTTTTGTTTCATAATCCATCCGTTATAGTACCAAGTACGACTTTAATTAAATTCCAGTTCAAACGGTTACACCAATTACCAAGTTGATAAATCTATAACTCTCTGATATTTTCAACATATATCTTCGTAAAAAATTTAAATCCGTTCACTGATTCACTGACAGATAACACATATATAAGGATTAAATCCAAACAAGTCATGTAACGAGATGAAAAGTACTAAAGAAGGATTTAAAAAAAATTATCCCTTATAAGTGTAAGTAGTAGTGTAAGTAAATATTGCAGTTTGTAGTTGTGTTTTTTTGTGTTGTATGTATATAATGGGAAATCGATTCGGCCAAATTGCCTGTTCTACATAAATATTTAAATCTGAACTGCTATCTATAGTTACTGATAATGTAAGTGACTGACCATGTAAAGTAAGTTAGTATAGGATCAAGTAATAGTAATGTAAGTTAAAGAATTTAGTGATATTGTTCGCCTTAAACAATTCATTTACATACTAGCTACTCACCCTCGCTTCGCTCGGGTTCGTCCCTCGGTACGTTTTCATTTTTTTAAGCGGAAGGGAAGGAGAGGGAAGGGAAGGCAAGGGAAGGGAAGGGTAGGGATGGAAAGGGAAGGGAAGGGAAGGGAAGAGAAGGGAAGAGAAGAGAAGAGATGAAAAAGACAGGAGAAGAAAACAGGTGAAGAAAATTGGCGAAGAAGACAGGCGAACACAAAAGGCGACGAAGATTGGCGAAGAAGGCAGGCGAAGAAGCAATCTTCGATTGGTGAATAAGATATCTTATTCGCCTGTCCTCTTCGCCAGTCGCAAACATATATGCGACTTTTCTGGTAGGTATGCGAGTTGTATCATTGTACTCTCTTCTTCTAACTTTGAAAAGATGGAGTAGAAAAATGTGCGAAAAGTAGCGGTAGTGAAGTTTGCTTAATACTTTAACGAAAATTAATTTGCACAATATTATACTATTGTTTTGGGGTCTATATTGTTAAATTTTAAATACGTTACAGTCGTTGTTTTTAAAAAATATTTCATGAACAGTTTTCGCCAAGTTACTGTTTTATTATTGTACAAATCTATCCCACGGGAACCGTACATTTTTTCAGGATAAAAGTAGCCTATTTATTATTTTGATGTATGAACTATATTATTGTAAAGTTTCATTAAAATCCAATCAGTAGTTTTTGTGTATTAAGCTATATAAGTTACTATAGTTTTTTAACTATCCCACGGCAAATCTATAATTTTTCGGGATGAAAAGTATCTAAGATGTTGACCGGGGATATAAGGTACCACCATGCAAAATTTTATTTAAATCGGTCCAGCAGATTCGAAGATTAGCCCGTACAAACAGACAAACAGACAGAGTAACAAAAAAATTGAAAAAAATATGGATTTATTCTAATGCTCTTCTTACATTGATGGCATTCATTGCTATGCGGACGACAGCACTGGAGACGCCTTCTACCAGTGCAAACATCCCTCGTTCCGCTGTGGTAGAAAGTCGCGAACAACTTGTGTCTCAAATCGAGAGTATTCTTTCCAGAGTCTCCGATTGGGGTCGGGACAACTTAGTCCGATTTAACCCCTCCAAGACACAAGTCTGTGCGTTTACCGCTAAGAAAACCCCATTTACTGTGGCCCCTCAATTCCAGGACACACCCCTAACCATCTCCAACAGTATTGGTATCCTTGGTGTCGACATCTCCAGCGACGTCCAGTTCCGAAGTCACCTGGAAGAAAAGGCCAAGCTGGCATCCAAAAAACTCGGGGTGCTTAATAGAGCGAAGCGGTACTTCACACCGGGGCAAAGACCGCTTTTATATAAATCGCAAGTCCGTCCCCACATGGAGTACTGCTCTCATCTCTGGGCGGGGGCACCGGCATACCAGCTTGGGCCTTTTGACTCGGTTCAAAGGAGAGCTGTGAGAATTGTTGACGATCCAGTACTCACAAGCGATATAGAGCCCCTAAGTCTAAGGAGAGATTTTGCGTCCCTCTGTGTGCTCTATCGTCTGTATAATGGGTTGTGTTCCGAAGAATTGTTTGAAATGATGCCCACGGCCACTTTTTATCATCGCACCGCTCGCCATCGACAGAGAGTTCATGCCCACACACTGCATCCCAAATGGTCCCGTACAGTACGATTTCAGAGAAATTTCCTCCCACGGACCATCCCGCTGTGGAATGAACTCCCTGCCGAGGTTTTCCCAGAGGGCTACAGTATGGGGTCCTTCAAAAGGGGAGTAAGTAGGTATTTAAAGGGTCGGCAACGCGCATGTGATGCCCTTGGTGTTGCAGGCGTCCATAGGCTACGGTAACCGCTTACCATCAGGCGGGCCGTATGCTTGTTTGCCACCGTCGTAGTATAAAAAAAAAAATACATCCCCGTGACTCGGTTTTTAACATTTTTTTTCTATGTACAGACATTCGACCTTAACAGTTTTATGATAATATATATAGATAGATAGATTACTTAATTTACAAGATTTCATTTTTAAAATGTATCTCTAAACATTTTCGTATTATTTGAAACATTTAACAAAAATTTGTTGAAATTTAGTAAATACATTAAAAAAAAACAATTATTTTAATAGACGGGCCAATTAAGGCGTCGTTTGGTCTAATTAAGATACGTGAGTCATTTCTAAACAACATTAATAATAACAGGAGAAGCGTATGTTATTTGTCACGTACCTACGTGACACAGACAGACAAATATGTGGAATGAAAACACCTACACAGAGCTTAAAGAGAAACATAACATCGTATACATATATAATAATAAATACTGTTTAAGAAATTAAAAATTTCCAGTTAGACATTAAAGATTAAAATCAATTGCTGAAATATTTAACTATATATAATTAAGTAACAAAATATTTAAGTTTTCTTGTCGGGCCGTGTGGTAAAATATAATTGTATGCTCGAAAATACCTTAAGGTTATGTCCATAACTAATACAAAAAACTACATTTCAGAGTTATAGACAAAATGAATACAAATTACCCAACCGATTAAAAAAGGAAATCATAGTATTTTGTCTCGCATTTATTTATGTATTTATAAAAACACTGTGTTTTGGCTTCAAAATCAAATAAAACGAGTTTAGCTATAATAGACACCTGTTCTAAATTTTCATTACGGGTTCAATTCCCGCTGCGGAACCGGTTATTAGTATATATTTCATTTTATATTTTTATTACAATATTAATCACAGTAAGAAAAAGGTTTAAATTTTTTTAATAATCCTAAACCTTATCTTTAAGCCTGAGTATGAGGATACAATTAAAAGATTACAGGCGATTTTAGCCGGTTATTTATATCGACAAAAGGTTAGCGACCTTTTGCCAGACAAGCAATAATGCGATTTTAATTTGCATATGATGAATTTACATCCCCGAGCAGGAAAGGTTAATGGCATCAAATCAGGTAAAAGTAGAGAACCCATTAGCTTATTCAGAATAGATTTTGTTATATTAATAGACATTTTGGTTTTAGGATACTGTTCCTCTATGGTTATACCATATATATGGTCTGTCTATGTATATATTTTTATTTAGTTTACATCTGCTAAGTAGCGATAACCCCAGATTTATCTAAATACAAAACCGTAGAAAATGTTGAGCTCCTTTTAGATGTACTGTACCAATAAATAGGTATACTTAGCTCTTTTTTACAAGCTTTTATTTAACTCATATCTATAGTCCGTTCTAAAGTCCACCATGGCCTGGCTGCTGTACTCGGGGTATAAGAGATCTCCTCAGTAGTCAACGCCCAACGGTACAGATACAAAAATTTGCATACGCAATTATGATTTAGTTGACTAATATAGTAAATTACAAAATTAGATGAATAAATTAATAATAAAGAAAAACATTAAAAACAATCTTTTACTTTAAAAATAATAAAAATATAAGAAAAATAAAAATATGTCAATCTAGGAAAACATAGCCCACGGGAACCGTACATTTTTCCGGGATGAATAGTAGCCTATGTGTTATTCCAGACTATAATCTATCTTTGTGCCAAATTTCATCTAGATCCGTTCAGCCGTTCTGGCGTGAAAGAGTGACAAACATCCATACATACTCACAAACTTTCATATTATAATATTAATACGGATTCCTACCACTGTTAAGAAATATATAAAGATAGGTTATAACTTATTACGATCCGTCTTAAAACAGTTCGTTTGGTTTCTCTGTTAATTACAAATTAATTACATTTTAAACGACCTTTAATCACAAATGTAAAAATTAATGTACATGTTTAACCTGGTTAAAGTATCGTTATTTTATATAACGTATTAGCAGAACCCGCAGCTACGCTCGCGTTCAATCTACAAAAAAAAACTCTTTGGCTTTGTTGTAGGTATATATGTATATGTATATATATATATATATATATATATATATATATATATATATACCTACTATGTATTTATATAATATTGTTCATACAAAAATACTAAAATCGCGATAAAAAATGGGGGGTGGGGGTAGGAGGGTGAAAAATACTTTGCAACCTATTCTCATACCTACCAAATATCCAAAAAAAAAACATTAAAATCGATCGAACCGTTTTTTATTTAGTGCGACTACAAACACCGTGACATGTGATATTTATATATTCGATTATCTTTTAATATAAAAGGAAAATTTTATTTTAGACTTCAGAAAATAAATATACATACATTGAGTGGTGAGCGCATGTTACTTATTCTAATTAAATTGTGTCAAGAACATTAGGTGATATTCGTCGCAAGGCCATATTGTAAAAACGTTAATAATAATGATTATTATCATCGATTGTTTTTTTTTAATAAATCAATTATTTAATGTAGGTTAGGATAATATAGCGTGGGTTATTCATACAATATAATTTTAAAATACTTATTTAAACTTGAACTGAACAATCAGTAAGTGGTAAGTACAGCAAGTTATACTGCATTAAAAGTGCAAGAAAATGCGCTATCATTAAATGACTCATGCGATACAGTTACAAAAACGAAAATTCAAACAGTGACTAATAAATATCGTGCAAACCTCTGCCAGAATTTTGAAACTCTTTATACTTAAATTTAGCGAATTTGTTTATCAACGTATGTAGGTGTATTTTTAAGCTACGTATTAACGATTGATGGGATAGCGAATTAAACGTCGCTATTCTCATAATTAATGTATATACGAGTATTGTACTGCTTTCCAAGAAATATGAAATAAAACTAAACGAAATATTCTAATCAAGTTCATAACGAAAAGTAGGGTTGACCTACTTTTTAAAATATTGACAAGTGTCAACTGACATTCATAAAATACATTTTATAATTACAGAGTATAGATTCGGTATATAAATGAATAACCCCAACAAGATTAATATAATGTCATAGGTACTTCTATACCACTTTATTAGATATTTCAGAGTCGATAAGACGCAATGATAGTATCATAAATCGCAAATCGCAGGTTACTAAATTCCGAAGTAAATATATTTATTTATTATCCTGGTCACGTTTCAGCACCGTTATAATTGACAGCTTATCAACAAAAGAGACATTAACTTAAGAATCAAATATTTGATAAAGCAATCCAAAATATTGATATAACAGCGCACCATTTTGCAATATACGATTGATGTTTGTTTTCCCTAGAGACTCACCCTCGCTTCGCTCGGGTTCGTCCCTATACAAATTTTATCCCCATTTTCACCCCCTTAAGGGATGATTTCCGGGATAAAAAGTATCCTATGTCTTTTTCAGGGTCTCAAACTATCTCCCGGGGGAGAGCCAACTCCTACCGGGCGCGTCCCCAGGTGGCGGATCGGGGAACGCCACCCGCTTGGACCCAGCGGGTGGTACCGGAGAAATCCGGCGCGGACCAAAGCAGGACGGGGTCGCTCTCCGTTGAGGCTTCGGCTTCCGGAGTTGCGGCCACCGGGAGCGGGGCCGCTTCGGCGGTCTCGTGACCGGAGGGCGGGGACCGGTTGCGGGACTGTGAGGGCAGGCTCGTAACCGGTAGAGGGGAAGGCCGCGGTGGGAGAGGAGTGCCGGTATTTCGGTGCGCCGTTCTCCCTGCCCCCCGCGGCCTTGACGGGGCTGCCACCGTCTTAGATGGCAGACGCGGTGGGGCTGCAGGGGAAGAGGAGTGTCGGTGTGTCGTTGCCGCTCTCCCTGTCCTCTGCAGCCGATTGAAGGGTGCCCACTTCGGTGGGCGGCGTGGTTTAATGGGGCTGCTCCGGGTACTTCTCTGATTCAGCAGAGTGGACTGTGGAGCAGCCCCATTGGTTTGGTGGCCGTCAGGCCTGCCGCCGGGGCGTCGCGGTAGTTATGCGTAAGCGATCCCGCGGCGTCCCACTAAGGCGGAGGGGAGGGGAAAGTTGGGGTTTAGTGGGTAGTACCGGCTCTTCTAGCCGGTGAGCCCCACATAACCACCTGGGGGATAGGTGGTATGCGTAAATGCATTCCCCAACTATAAAAAAAAAAAAAAAAAAAAAAAAAAAGGGTCTCAAACTATCTTCTTACCAAATTTCATCTTAATCGGTTCAATAGATCCAGAGATTACCTCACAAACTCACAAAGTGTACCTCTTTATAATATTAATATAGATACCTTTATAATACTGATATCAGATTTCCCTTATAATCATCTATAAGTCCTTGAAAAACAAAGGTGGTGAGTCAGGCGGGTAATTTTCTGTACCAAAAAATATATAGCGTAAATCATTGAACTTTGCAAAATAGCCCTTAAAATAAGGGTAAGTGATGTAAAATTTGGGTGTGCTAATATTCGGCTACTCTATACAGGTTTGGGCGGAACTCGATAGCTGTGTATTAGCATATCGCGTGCTATACCGGCCTTGGGTCGGGATACTCGATCTAATCAGGTACAAAGTCAAGTTGAATGCAATGTCATGTACTAAGGTCGTTCCCTACGAAATATGCGGAAGAACTGTGAGAATATTGGTTCGATAGTACTTATGGTATATCGCTGTATATGGCCAAGAACTAGTCTACAATACATATATGTATAGTGCCTAAACTGTTCGTTGGTAAGCGCAACACTTGAGAATGACGGGACCTATCTTTTTGTTGTTTTTGTTTCTTTTTATTTTTGAAATGTTTTTAATAATCCAAATATATTTTTTTTGGGAAAACAATTGGGAAACCTACTCGGAAAATTGGAAAATTTGGGGAAAAAGTGAACGTGTATATAGTATAGCGTAATATAGCGTAATTTCTTCTATAGGTTTTTTGTATGAAGATCACAAACTTTATTGGGGCAAATCAAATTGTGTCGGTTCAACTAGTACATATAACAAAAATATAGCGAGTTCTAAGTTGCACATTGTATATTTTTTGAAAATATTATTTATGCCATTGATCACATTTCTGTCAAATCAGCTTTTCCAAATTTGAATTAATAATACCTTCTAAAAGTATGTCTCACATTATATCATAACATGCAGCAGCGCAACGAGGCGATCTAATATTATGTTATTATGGTTGTCACTGTCAAAAATCTTTAAAGCAAATATGCGGTACCTATGATTCAATATGTTCAAAATTACCTCGGATAACGGAACAGTATTTATAGTATTTAATATATTATGTAGAAGCATTTATTCCACTAACGAGCCATCCGATTGCAATAGGAGCCAAATCTAGAGTTATTAGAAATTTTAAATTTGCTAAATTTTGGGAGCTTAAATACGCAATACTCGACGATAGCTGAACAAATTTTTGGATAATTTTATTTCTGCACATGGAAGTTTTTTAATTAAAAGTAAATTTTAATCATCACATTAAATAGTAGGTTCATTATGTAATATTATTTTTTAAACTCTAGTCGAATATTTAATATATACTCCCTACGATTTAATCATTACTCTCTTTCAATTAAGCTTTGAGCTTCGTAGAATTGGTTCGTTAATAGCACTGGGATCATGTAGATTGTGGAATGAACTGGCAACTCGCCATTAATTTTTTCATTCGAGCTATTCATTTTCTATACATCTAATCTAATATATTTAAATGAGAAACTCCTATTACTATAAAAATATATAAATATAATTCAATAAGTACCTATGAGGTATATTTATATATTTATTTACTAGCGACTCACCCTCGCGTCGCTTCGGGTTCGTCTCTAGACAAAAACAAATCTATCCCACGGGAACCGTACATTTTCCGGGATGATATATAGCCTTCCTCAGTTAACAGGCTATCTAATGCAAAAAGAATTTTTTAAATTGGATTAGTAGTTTCTGAGATAAGCGCGTTCAACCAAACAAACAAACAAAAAAACAAACAAAGAATTATAATACATATTAGTATAGATTTATACCGGCGATCTCGAAAACGGCTCTATCGATTTCACTGAAATTTGGTATGTAGGGGTTTTCAGGGGCGAAGAATCGATCTAGATTAGTTATGTCTGGGAAAACGCGTGTTTTCGAGTTTTCATGCGGTTTTCTTTGGCATTATTCCACGCAAAATTGTTAATAATTTCGCACACTCGGGCATAAGCGTCGTGGTCAAGCGGCCAAGGCGCAAGATTGTCTAACACAGGTGTCCGGTCGGATACAAAGTTTTACTTTTGTTTTTTTTTTGTATTTATTCTAGTTTTTTTTTTTTTTTGTTTTTTAGCCAAATTAAAAAGAAAATTGTACTTGTGACCAAAAACTCCGAGCGAAGCTCGTTCGCCTATGTACTTATGTATTTATATGTTTAACTTCAATGAAGATGTGGTTTAATAAAAGTTTATATAAAACTAGGAACTTACACATATAGTATAAGCTTAGAAAGTAATTTATAAAAATATAATTTAAAATGTAAGAATTACAATGTAGGTATGTGAAGGTACTCGAAGATTGCTTAATACGCAACATGGCCTCGTGTATCAATCTTCAAAGAATATGAATTATAATTAACTAATTACAATTGCTTCAACAACATCTACACGTACATACATATTAACATCTATAAGAAATTGATTGACGATTTGATTTACAAAGTTAATAAGATACTTAAGAAACGTGTCACATAATGTATTGATTCTTGTAATAATGACGCAAAAAGTAACAAACTTGTTCGATATTATCGAATATTCGATATTTTTTTGCCAAGCAGGTTATTATGGTAAAAAATTGTTAATAAGTGTTGGTGACCTCAGACCTCAGTTATTTTACGAGGAGAAGAACTACACGATGGATGTATTCTTAATAATGAACATTCAATTAAATAATGAATTATTAATATTAATTAAGATTATGTAACTTTTTTTAGTTAAAAAGTAGGTTATAAAAACATTTTATAAGTAATTATTACCGTTAGGGGTGGTTTTCATTCTGAAATTTATATGGAACAATCTTTAACTAATTGTAAATCTATCCAATAAAATATTATGATAATCGGTTTACAATCTGCGAGTATATTGCGTAACCTACCTAAAAAAAGAAAGACCTAAAAAAAAGAATCAAATGTATTGACCGATGAGGTCCATAGATACGTTTGATTCGTTTTATAAACTTGGTTAAAAACCTAATATTACGAAACAAATTCGACCTGATAACTCCGAGAATAAAAATAAATTTATTTATTATATTTAACCTATTAAGAAAAGCATATGTATTCCGAACACCATGTAGTTTAAATGAACTTCTTAAATATAGGTATCTAAGCAATAATTTGTTATGGTCATAACCAGTGATTCAATTGTTCAAATGTCCGCGGCGGTTTTGGCGTCATTAGCCGGGCTCAATGACCTTGCAATAATTGCACCATCACAAAGAAATTGCAATGCAACTCTACATAAAACTGAGCCAAAAACAACGCAATGGCCTGCCTCAATATTTAACCTGTGATTCTATTGTATCATTTTATTTAATTCGTAGTAAGTAGTCGAAAGGAATTTTTATAGAAAGACTTTTAATGTAGATTGTAATTGGTGAAAACAGGAACTACAGAAAAAATGCTAAAGGGCTTATAGCAATCACATTTTTTTAGTTAAAATACAGAATAGTAAAAAATAAGTAAAGGTCAAGGTTTTCTGTAAGCATAGATTAAACTAGCGACTCAACCTCGCTTCGCTTCGGGTTCGTCCCTAGACAAAAACAAATCTATCCCACAAGCAAAAAGCAAACTAACAAACAAACTCTTCAAGCTTTATAATATTAGTATAGATTTAGATATAATAAATAAATAATTACAATATATGTAAATTTAATTTACGTCACAGCAAAGTGTGAAAGTAAGCTTTGAATATAAATATATTTAGCAAATTAAATCAAATATCGATCATCATAGAATATATTAATTGATCCGTTCAGATCCTATTGTTCAGATTGGTTGATACTTAAATATAATTTAAAGAGCGCAAAGATTCAAGAAACAAGACATTGTTTAACATGTTACATTCGTTTTTAGCACCTTCAGACGCTATTAATATTTTCAATTGATGCGGGCTCTGTGATGTCAAGTGATTCACTGACGAGGTCTTAGCTAAGTTTATGTTAAATGTCAACGACCTTACAAATTGGCAGATTATGTTGACATAATCCTGTATTTACAAATCATAATGTTCTTACATTTCATTTATAACATTGTTTTATAATACATATGAAATCTTTCTTGAAGATTGTAGAGTGCTAACTAAGAATTATATCTATACTAATATAATAAAGCTGATGAGTTTGTTTATTTGGTTGAACGCGCTAATCCCAGGACTTCTAATCCGATTTGAAAAATTCTTTTTGTACTAGATAGTCCGTTAACTGAGGAAGGCTTTATATCCCGGAAAAATGTACGGTTCCCGTAGGATAGATTTGTTTTTGTCTAGGGACAAACCCGAAGCGAAGCGAGGGTGAGTTAAATATAAAGCTCGCTCGTAGTGCAATTGCATTCAGTGAGGATACAATCAGTATATCAATAGATCAATAACTGGATAAATCATTTCTATTAAAATGACAAAGTTTTCTTCAAAAATCTCTGCCGTACATACTAGAATAAAGACATTTTTTAATTAAAATAAATGCTAACTGCACTGCAAACCGTTACTCCATCATATAAAATCTTAAAATTAAAATGAATATTTATGATTTACTATGCTGCACTAAGGAAATTGAATAATTCATGCAGGCTCACAAATAACTTATACTTTAAGTAACAAAATGCCATTAATATTACAGGAAGCGTCTGTGTTATATACCTATACATCATCTAAACGTTAAGACTCTAGACAGACTTGTTGTAAGAACGAAGTTATAAATTCCGTTTATAGTGAAACATTAATTACAACTGAGACTTATGTAACATGTCGATATTTATATTCTTAGATATTATTTATTTACAGCACGTAATCTGGAAATCCTTTGTGTATTTTAATTTTAATATAATATGGAAATAATTAGACTTAAAACAAACCAGAAAGCATTCGTATAAATGAATATTTCTAATTTGAAATTATATAATTATTATATAAAGATATTACCAACAAAAAATGACGCATTACTAATGCTTATTTTAGGTTCGTGCGGTCAACGTGTAGAGCTAACATTAAGTCAGTACGTACATATGTATGTATTACATTGTTATACCGACACAGGAAATTGCCCCCCAGGGCCGCCATTAACCCCTTGATAGCGGAACACTAAAATAAGTAGTTTGCGTCAAGACCGACAATTTATGATTTTAAAAGGGACATTTAACCTTTTTTGACAAAATGAAGACATATAACTTTAGTGCTAGGTGCTATTATTTTTGATTGAATACATATTACATTTATATTTATTACATTTTACATTTATATTTATTACAAAGGGCAACACTAAAAATAGCTTAGTTTTAAAAGACCCACATAATGGGTGATAACGAAGTTACTCTCCTGTATATAGTTAAAAAGACACTGTCTACGTGAAAATTAACGGTTTTAATGTAACCCGTAATAAAGTTACAACTCGAAATGTCTCCCCAAATTACATCTTTAACAGCAAGGAAAGCTCGTAATAATCACTGACATCCGAAACTCGTTAACTAGTTAATTGGCTTATTAACTAGGTACTGCTTCTGTAGTAAATAAACCGAATAGTTTACATTACAATGAAATGTGCTAATAAAATCAACTTGTTCGTCGATCAATTTCTAATTTTCACGGACATATAGATCTGCGATAAGTAATTAACATTCTAATTATTATTACTATAATATTATGTATAATGAAAAAATCAGTTGTTCTACTTGTCTGCATATTAACTTTTGAAACTCATACGGCTAAGACATTATTGAATGAAGAATGTGTGAAGGATGACATAGTGTTACAAATCATATTTCTAAACACATCTTTTATTAAATAGAATCGTATTAATAGTGCTGTAGGCATCAATCGGCTATTTAATTCGTTATTTATATTTACTAAATTGCTATATTTAATTAATACTAAATTATATTTCAAATATCTTAAAATAGATTAGCGTTTTGTTTCCGAACGGGTTTTGTATTATCTTTCCAAATCACTCGTGTGTTTTATTATTTTGTATAAATAATTACTATTTATTACAGTTATAAATTATTTGCATAATTACATATCCAATATTTAATTAATGTTAAACTTATATTCAATATTTAATAATATAACAGAATGTATTATTTCGAATAAGTTGCTTTTTGATCATTCTGGCGTGAGTGCGGGTACTTGTATTTAAAGCCGTGTAATGGTGAAATGAGGGTTGAGTTGAATTCAGGCGGTGATAATAACGTTTTGCTATAACGATCTACAAGTGCTGTTCGCCATCTTCGTCTTGCTGTCTCGCTGCGCGTTTCATCTCAGAAGTGGGATGGAGGACAAAATGCTCAAGCCATACTTTCGTGGAACTACTCAGGTACACAGTCATATTTTTTTTTTTAACTTTTGATATTTCATCTTATGTATATAAAAAAAAAAAGAATACTATAATGGTAAAAGCAACTGAAGTAATGAATGAATAACTATTTAATCAAACGATTTAAGCGAAAAGTAACTATTTACAAATCATCCGAATCCAACGTGTTGCTTAGTCAAAAAAATATAGAAGTTATAGCTGATGCTACATACTCGTATGCAACTAGGAAATAAAATATCTAGTAACTAAAGCTAGAAGCCATGTGTGACTCCAAAATTGAACAATCTAATAACTAAATCTAGATCTGTGTGCCTAATATAAAATTGCTTAGTGAATAAAATCTAGTAGTTGGACTAGATCTGTGTGAATAACATAAATCTGTGTGAACAACATAAAATGGCTTAGTGAATAAAATCTAGCAATTTGACTAGATCTGTGTGAATAACATAAAATGGCTTAGTGAATAAAATCTAGCAATTTGACTAGATCTGTGTGAATAACATAAAATGGCTTAGTGAATAAAATCTAGCAATTTGACTAGATCTGTGTGAATAACATAAAATGGCTTAGTGAATAAAATCTAGCAATTTGACTAGATCTGTGTGAATAACATAAAATGGCTTAGTGAATAAAATCTAGCAATTTGACTAGATCTGTGTGAATAACATAAAATGGCTTAGTGAATAAAATCTAGCAATTTGACTAGATCTGTGTGAATAACATAAAATGGCTTAGTAAATAAAATCTAGCAATTTGACTAGATCTGTGTGAATAACATAAAATGGCTTAGTGAATAAAATCTAGCAATTTGACTAGATCTGTGTGAATAACATAAAATTACTTAGTAAATAAAATCTAGTCATTTGACTTAGATCTGTGTGAATAACATAAAATTACTTAGTAAATAAAATCTAGTCATTTGACTTAGATCTGTGTGAGTCTGAAAAAAATAACAACATCTAGTAAGCCTAGATCTGTGTGGCGTGGCAACCGTTGCTGATAAACATTTAAAACAAAATATTTTGTACAAAGTACTAACCTACTAATAGTGACCACGAATAGTAAAATATTGACTTAATAAGAAAAAAAAACAAATAGATAATGTGTAAATAAAAATAACAACTATTTTATATAAATGCCTTGGAGTTGTAAAGATTTTCTTGCTGTTCTATGTGCTGTTCATTTTAATACAAAGAACATTTACCGTCTTTTACTTCTATTCTTTCCCAGGAGTAGAATATTACTGAAAAGTTATAAAATCGCCGTGAGACACGGCTAATGCAGAATGGCCGAATGTTACAAATCATATTTCTAAACACATCTTTTATTAAATAGAATCGTATTAATAGTGCTGTAGGCATCAATCGGCTATTTAATTCGTTATTTATATTTACTAAATTGCTATATTTAATTAATACTAAATTATATTTCAAATATCTTAAAATAGATTAGCGTTTTGTTTCCGAACGGGTTTTGTATTATCTTTCCAAATCACTCGTGTGTTTTATTATTTTGTATAAATAATTACTATTTATTACAGTTATAAATTATTTGCATAATTACATATCCAATATTTAATTAATGTTAAACTTATATTCAATATTTAATAATATAACAGAATGTATTATTTCTAATAAGTTGCTTTTTGATCATTCTGGCGTGAGTGCGGGTACTTGTATTTAAAGCCGTGTAATGGTGAAATGAGGGTTGAGTTGAATTCAGGCGGTGATAATAACGTTTTGCTATAACGATCTACAAGTGCTGTTCGCCATCTTCGTCTTGCTGTCTCGCTGCGCGTTTCAATAGATAGCCTACTTTTTAATAGCGTACATTAATTATTATGGGAAACATGAATAAAGATTTTTGACTTTGAAAAAGATACTTATCACCTATTAAGTTTTTAATTGTTCTAAGTTGGAACCATTACGTAATATTACAAACGTTACTTTTTATGTATGTTTGTTTGTTGCATCTATGTTGAAATCTCAATGCATCACTCGACTTTGCTTTAAACGGTTCTTCAAGTTATTCCAGTAAGATAATTGAATGTAAAAGAGCCTAACTAACAAGAGCCAATAATTTATATATATATTAGCTTTCGACTGAAAGTATATTTTATTTATTCTACAGTAGGTAGGTAAATCATTATGAATGAATAAAAAAATATATCGTAGTGTAAATAATAAATATAATAAACTTTTAACACCTCACTTTACAATATAGAGTAAATGTAAAGCTTAACATATCCGAGAGCTAGTCATTAATATTCAATATCGAGTCAGTGACCTTACGTCTAAGTTGCATCTGAGCTCGTGGTATCAATTTAATACTTAACCGCAATTGCTTACAATGCTCCTTGTCTAATTAACTCAGAGATGTATCCCAGATAGACGCGAACGTTGACACTAACTTTGGCGTTAAGAATTGCTCTAATTAGGAAAATATGAGAAGAAAAGAAGTAGGTTTTTGAGATCTCTTTTAAATTGGTGTCGAATATTTAAACAATGACTGCTTCATTTAGCGATAATGTTCTATAAACATTATTGCTAAACGACGATGTTTAAACTACGTTCCATCCTACTAATATTATAAATGCGAAAGTTTGTAAGGATGTATGGATGTATGGATGTTTGTTACCCTTTCACGCAAAAACTACTGAATTGATTTTAATGAAACTTTACAATAATATAGCTCATCCATTAGAATAATACATAGACTACTTTTTATCCCGAAAAATGTGGGGTTCCCGTGGGATAAATTTGTTTTTGATTGAGGGTGAGCCGCTAGTAACAAAATAATACTTTAATCCCTGCAATAAATACCTACTATAATTTGAATCAAGGTGCTATAAACATATACACAGTCTGGATGATATCGCGAAACTTACACCTATATTATGTATTAATTGCCTTTGTTATACAAGTATTTAAATTAATCTTACCAGTTATTCTCAAAACTACTCAAGAACTCACGAATAAGCGAGTTTTCTTGTATGTATCTATTAGAAAATATAATTGAATTACATATTTCAATAAAGAAGCAAATTCAATAACACGTGTTTCTTTTTCTTTTGAAAATAATTTCCAAGCGGTTAGTGAATAGGTTGATTTATCATTATTTATTATCCTAGATATTTTGCTAAAAAGTAGAAAATATTGAGAAACGCTCAAATTAATTAAAGTTTCACAAAATACTTTCTTAGATTTACGTAAATATTTGACATTTTAAATAAAACTATCTTTTCAGATTTGTCTTAGGCGACGCTTCTTCCGTGACTATGATTGCTGTAAAGCATTCAAATTCAAAATAAATCCGTGAAATAAAGAGTTTTTTTTCAATTGACAAAAATAATTTAAGATGATCAAAAATAGTTTAGATTTTAGTAAGAATATACTCTTGTTTTAAAATGGCTTAATACCTACAGATAAAATTCTATACCCTCTTTACATTTTAACAATATTATCAGGGGACAAATACATAACGTTTTCTGATAGATATAAATGAAAAATTAAATGTCAACCTGATAAAAAGTGAATATTTGTTTTTTTTTATTGGAAAACCACAAATGTCTGTCTGCTTATAATGCAATTATCCTTATAAATTATGACCGAATGGCTTCACATATAGGACAAGTCTCAAAACAATGGTTGAGCTCGTAAAATTGAATATTTACGTGTTACAGTACACTCCCTCCTGAGGCACAAATAGGATTCCGAGAACAATGTATAGTTGTGGGTTGAGAATTTCATATAACTTGTGGCGTTCAATGTACACTGTACAATTTATAGAAGTGTATGAAAACATTGCGTGACAATAAGTAATGACGACGTCCCTACTCACTCGTTTCCATGCTAAGTTTTAAGTAAAAGATCTAAAAAGATCTCTGAGGAATCAAGGTAACATATTGAAATATTAAACGTTTATTGATTTTGATTAAAATTCTACGAGAATCAATGTGAAAAAATGTGAGCTAAAAATGTGAGCGATGTACTCTAAATAAGATATGTAGGTATATATTAAGTGAAATTTGAATGTAGATAATACAAAAAAAATATTAACTCTGTGCACTTCGTACTGAGCGTAACAATGAAGGCGACAAAGGTCGAAAATAAAAGGGACCTACACCGGTCAGTCGTAAAGTTGGCAACAATCGTAAAACTATCGTACGAATGTACTAGGACTGAAACATTCTAACGAAAGAAGTGTTTTATAGCAGCTAGGTAAGCGCTAAAATGTCATGTCTCATATAAACGTTACATGTTCAAAATCACTACTTGATAATATACCTAAGTTGTACTACTAAAATAAGGTTAAGATTTATTTTATTATTGTTATTGAGCTTTACTGAAAAAACTAACTTTGAGTTAACTACTTATTTTAAACATGGAACGATTGAAAATCTTAATGACTTTTACAGTAACATTATTATAATAATAATTTATACAGTATTCTGATATTATAAAGTGGCAGTTTGTTTGTTTGCTTGTTTGTTTGAACGCGCTAATCTTAGAAATTATTAATCCGATTTCAAAAATTATTTTTGCATTAGATAACCCGTTTATTTAGGAAGGCTACAGACTATATATTGTATAATATATAGTCTATCTATTCCATACTAGCCGTTAAAACGTACGTAGGGACAAACACAAGCGAAGCGAGGGTGAGTCTCTAGTAATTTATATGTACAGGGATCCTATTAAGAGAAAAACTTTGGGGTCACTAAAAGGAGAAAGCCCTACACGTGCAGAATGACTATAAACCCAACAATCGTAAAACTAGTACATATTTACAAAGAACGAGGCGAGTTACGAGTACATACAAGCTAACCACTTTAATATCACTCTGTTTGCCTAATTGTGCCACTTCAAATACAAATCATTCTTTATATAACTGACTAGCGACTCATCCTCGCTTCGCTTGGGGTTCGTCCCTAGACAAAAATAAATCTATCCCACGGGAACCGTACATTTTCCCGGGATGATATATAGCCTATAACCTTCCTCAGTTAACGGGCTATCTAATGCTAAAAGAATTTTTCAAATCAGATAAGTAGTTCCTGAGATAAGCGCGTTCAACCAAACAAACAAACAAACTCTTCAGCTTTATAATATTAGTATAGATATAAATGCTTGACGGATTTGGATGAAATTTAGTACACAAATAGTGTACGTTGTAGTGACACTAAAAGATCGGTCGGTCGGGCTAAGTTTAACTATTGAATTTTTCTGTTAATAAATTTTTAGTAGTAGCCCGGAAGTAAGAAGTTGGCGGTGTTAAAGCTCCATGCCGCGAGAGCACGTAAAGCCGTCGGTCCTCCGCCTTAATTCTCATTGGTTGTGTCGAAGTATCATCCCATCAGTTTGAAAGTGAAATGAAATAGAGAACACTTTAGTATGCGCCTACATTTGTGCACTATAATATCTTCTGCGCACATTGTTACTTCCAGTTAGATTGAAGGCCGTGGCCAAAATCGATCAGGAGGACAATACATTAATATAAAAAGCATTTATCTTTATAAGTCGCTACTTTACTATAATTTCCCATTATTACATTCCTGCAGCATAAACAAAGGTAACAAACATATCGTTAAGGTCACCATGGTGTCTGCCTTGCCGTTGCCGATGACATTAACTAATTACCTTCAGTTAATTACCTCGCCCTTAATTTATTATGTTAAGTAGGTTTATTTACTCTACATGTTTTCGTTAGCCATAAATAAACGCTTTTATAATTTTCTTAGAAAATTTTATTTTATTATTGCGAATTCAAAATAAATATGTGGGGATATTAGCACACAGTACAATCTAGTTCCACGTTAAGCTACGTGGCTTGTGTTGCGGATACCAGATAGTTGATACACTACACAAATATGGGTCGTTCTTCTTTTTTAGCGACAATTATCTGTCACTCATCTCATTTTATGTCATATTAGAGTATAGATTATTATATATTCATTGTTGGAATTTACATCCTCATCGCTTTATACCTTTTAATACTAAATAATCGTTAACTTTCTGTAGCCAATAATTTTTTGCAGGTGTTTATTTTTCATTAAATACCGTGACAGAGTAGTAATTCATAATGATGTCCTGCCGAAAAGAAACCACTCTGTCACAGTGTTTTCTCGAAAATAGCCACAAAACAAACAACATTACAGGCATGAAAACAAAGATTAAATGATCCAAATAAAAATTAAATGTATTTGCAAAAAAATATCTAACACTGAAATAAAAATATTGTTACTTGAAAAACTCGAAAAACTGAGAAACACCAATTCATTGTCACAAGAAAAGAAGAACGACCCATATAACTTTAAATACATACATATTATAAATATAAACACTGATGCCTGGAGTACAAACATTCGTGCTCATCACACAAATGAATGCCCGCAACTGGAACTCGAACCCGCAACCGCTGCCACAGCAAGTAGGGTCACTACAAACTGAGCCAAACGTGTCGTCAAAATAATGTAATTATTTATTATACCACTCATGATAAGTAATAAAAGGTACTCTCTCTCTCTCTCTCTCTCTCTCTCTCTCTCTCTCTCTCTCTCCATCTCTCTCTATCTCTATCGCTCTGTCTCTATCTCTCTATCTCTAGAGAGAGAGCCGAGACGTGGACACTGACAGTGCGATTGGTCCACCAGTTTAAGGTCGCTCAGCGTGCTATGGAGAGGGCTATGCTCGGAGTTTCTCTGAAGGATCGGATCCGAAATGAAGAGATCCAACAGAGAACCAAAGTTATCGACATAGCCCAAAGAATTAGCAAACTGAAGTGGCAGTGGGCTGGTCACATCTGCCGCAGAACCGATAACCCGTCTAGGGTTCTAGAGTGGAGACCACGGCTCGGCAAACGTAGTGTAGGACGCCCTCCAGCTACGTGGAGCGACGATATTCGTAAACTGGCTGGCAGCGGTTGGATGCGTAGAGCTGAAGATCGAACTCAGTGGCGTGCCATAGGAGAGGCCTTTGTCCAGCAGTGGACGAAAGCAGGCTGATTATGATTATGATGATGATGATGATATTTTCTCAAAATTTGTAAATTAACAACAAAAACCTGTATAAAATTTCCCTTATTATTGGAAAAAAGTAAACGACCTATATATTTGGCAAAATATAATAGTAACATAATCAGAAAATCACGCTACTATTTTTGACTTTTATGATTTTTGCTTGCTTGCAGACTAAAAAATATATGGAGTATATTTTTTTAGTAAATAAAAAACAAAGTAAGAAGCATTAAATTGTGTGTGCATAAACTATAAATATTACTTGATTAAAAAATCATTGATTGATTTTTTTCCGTACTTAAAAACGGAAATTTCTGAATATTTCAATTAAAGGTGATCATCTCTTTTAAGGTAACTTGTAATCTTAATTAAAACATCACAAGATATAATTGACAGCTAACACTAATGCGAGACGAGACTACAAATGTCAAGCGTATAGTTTTAATGAGGGAATACCTGTTACAGTTTCCATTGACGGAGACGGCGCAGAAACTATGCATAATTCATGAATATTATTTATTTATTATTTCCAAAGTGTGTACATTATTATTAACTTTTGTTCCATCAATCAAAATTATAATAATTCAATAACAAAAAATATCTTTTTCAAATCATCTTTATTATAATATAGCTTGCACAATAGATAGTTTGCAGAGTAAAAAGTAACATTATACCTAAGACATATTACAGCAACGAATTAAAAAATCGGAAACTTTTTATTTTTTGTCAAAAGTCCAATTCGTCTCGGTATCCAGGCCACAGATGTGCATTAATAATAAAGTTTGCCCGCTTACTAGTTTTATGTAAGCCTAAGTTTGTTAGTAATAGAATTTAAGTTAGGTACTCATGTACCCTAGAGCATATCTGATTTTTATAATTCTTTTTACTCATGTATTCAGCCCTTTTTAACAGCCCATATCTGGGCACGGGCCTCCCTTCAATACAAGGGGGATCAGGCCATAGTCCACCGAGCTGGACAAGTGCGGGTTGGCGGACATAAATTATCTTATATACACAAAAATACCAGCAATATTAGAAAAATCTAGAATGATTCGCATATTCCCAATCCGCTCTCTTGTATCCGTATCGGGATTTATACAAAATTCCCTCCACGCGACTTACTTGAGACCGCTTGCAATATCATTCGAATCATATACCACCACAACACCGTACACTGAAGATCAAATATTTGTTATTTATTGATTTTAAATCGTGTCATTTGAACACATATTGCAATATTTCCTTTTAGTTATTTCCTATATATTAAAGTTAAAGCTGTCAAGCAAAGCTGCGGTATCAACGCCTAACTTTAAAAGTGGCTACTTGTCCGCTAACTCTAGACAGCAACTAACTTATCCACTTACGCGAGTCGATTTTGTTACTCGTTTAACTCTTGTTGACATTTGTTTCTTACAACATTGATTTATTTTAAATTTAATCCTATAATATTTGCTTTTTCTATCTTTCTTCATGTGTAATACAAAAAGTAAGTAACTTTTTGTATTATACATGAAGAAAGATAGAAAACAATGCCGGAAGAAAATTTCTAAGTGCAGTAATGAATAAATATTAGTAAATGAGATAAGTAATAAATACATACATATTTAAATTGCGACCAGCCAAGCGTTTTTGTTAATTATAATCAACTACATACATATATAGCTACCTATCATCTTTGGACGACAGTTTCAGTTTCTACTCTCTTGCTTATCCTTAGGGTAACATAATACTAAGTATTATTCTCAGAACTAGTTAATCCGGTTAAAAGACGTGGTAACTTCAGAATGTGGAACGATGTAATATCCTTGACATGGCTGGCCTGCTTCGCACATTACCTACGTGTCCTTAGAAACTGGAGCTAGAATTAGAAATTGTACGACGGCATTTTTATTTTAAAAATCGGTTAACAATGTTGTTTACGATGCCTTTGAGAGTAGATAAGCATACAGTCTACTATTTCTATGCCTATAAGGATGATTTATGGTTAAAGCTTGGGGTCATCAATTTTAATTTCTTATATCTGAATATACATATTTTGTACCTATCAGAACTAACACAAAGGGAAAAGTTTGTGTAAGAATTAGTCGTTTTTGCCCATGGCTGTCTTGCATGGTAAGCAGGACGGGGATGAAAGATAGCCTATGCCTGTTCCCATGATGCAATCTATATTATATATTTTTTTCTTTATTATGTATATTTTTGATTGCTCCCCTTCCCGATCTTTTTCTTTTTCTCTGCCCAAAGGTTGCCTGAAAGAGATAGCTTACTTAGCAGTTAGCGATAAGGTCATCTGTTGTGCTGTTTGTCCTTTAGTATATATACATATTATGTCAAGTAAATTTGTGGTGTACAATAAAGAATATTTGATTTGATTATGGTCCTTGCAAAAATTCACGGAAATCTCTACAGCTTTTAATTTTTCAACAAAGCAATTTTAGCTTGAAAAATTAGCAAATAAACAGAGTATTTATCACATTTATAATATTATACTAGCGGCGCACCCTCGCTTCGCTCGGTTTCGCCCCCAGATAATTCTTTAAATTGACATAACTTTTTTATTTAAAAAACGATTGAAAAAAAAAACAAATACTAAATGTTAAGCGAAGCTCACCACAATACATTAGTGAAAACTACACCAAAATCAGTTAAGCCGTTTCTAAGATTAGCGCGCACAAACGCACAAACAGACAAAAAAACAAAAAATCATTGTTTCGGGTTCTATTGCGTTAATAAAGATCCCCAATAATAGTTTTTCTTAAATATCTTCCATGTACAGACAGCGATCAGTTACAATTTTATAATATGTATAGATTATATAAAAGCGGTTTCTTTAATTTAACACAGAAAAAAGTGATTTTGTTGTTAAGGTACAAATAGTTTGAAAGTGAATATTATTCTCGAATTATAAATTATATCTCGAAATTAATTCACGAATTTAAAAAAAAAAGTCATTAAACATTTTAATATAAGAACCTATATTTTTCAGTAATCTCCTAGCCGAACGAAGAGATTGGTACAGTCTATGTAATCCTCACTTATCCTCTTTGCATAAAAATACATAAGCTGTAGAGTAGCAAAAAAGACTTTTATCTCTCACATTAATTGGTTCCCGTGATATATTAGTCTGCAGTCCAAAGATACCTACATATAAACTCGCCTAACGACGGTTGCCAATAACATATCTACCTGTGTTTTTTTTTTACTAGAGATAGGAATTTGACATTATTTGTATGGAGTTTATATCCTATCTCTAATAAGGACTAGATAGGTAGAAACACCAGATAAATAGGTTATTAAGAACTGCCGTAAGCGAAGCAGGAACCTATCACTAGTGAACAATAAATACTACTAAAAGGGTTGCGTAAGGAAAGTGATCCGTTAAGGAAATGCTTACATACGAGTACATTACTGTTTTCAATTTCAACTTCCGTCGCTAGCAATACAAAGAATCTATTGTTAAACTAGCGACTCACCCTCGCTCCGCTCGGATTCGTCCCTACTTACGTTTTAACGTTTAATATAGATTTCTCAAAGATGAGATATTTTCCCGCAGTAAAAAGTATCCTATATGTTAACTCGGATAACTAGCAAATTTCATCAAAATCTCTCCAGTGGTTTTTTCACGATGCGGTCACAGACAGACAGACAAAAAATCTAAAAACTCTATAGTTTTCTATATTCTAACATGGAAGATTCATGGAATATGGAAGATTTTCCAAAAAATATTTAATGTACAGATTCAGTTTAGTTACAATTTTATTATATGTATGATAATTAAGGTTTGAACATAACGTATTTAATAAAACATTTTAAGGTTAATTAGTGTTCATTGAGAACACTATGAAGTATTGGATGCTCGTAACTTGCTAAGTACAGAAAAGGGAATTGGTTAACATTTTATCAGTTGAGTTAACTACTGCCGTATAATTCAAAGAGGTCGGGTCTTTTTTAGACATTTACAAATAAAACGAGGATGATGAAAACCATTGCACTCACATTAACCTGAGCTATAATTAAGTTACACTTATTTTCAGAAAAGAGATATTTTTTCGATTTGGTATTTACACCATTGATATTAAGCAGATACATTTCTTAACATTAAAATATACAACGCTATTTTCTACAGTTGTAACAAATTGCTTCAATATTAACAAAAGTATTATAAAATACGACTAAATATAAATAATAATATAGTAATAATATACTATCTGTAGAGAAGAGTGGTTTATTAAATTTGTCGTAGAATACATAATTAATTATGCACGAGGTACAATTAAATTTTATAAAAATTATGAATGCGCAATTATAATACTGAGCTAATTTAGCTTTTTATACACTCTACATCTATACAGATTAATAAAATTGTCTGTTTGTAATGTCAAAATAATAGCTTTTACTAAATGCATATAAAATTATGCACTTATAAGAAAAACACAATTGTTAACATTTTTGTCTGTCTGCCTATTTGTTCTGGCTAATCTCCGAGACAGCTGGCAGATAGCTGATGTTATAAGGAGTACCTTGGGGTACTTTTATTATTGAAAAATAATTAAGGTTCCGCTCAAAAAAATTAAAACGTAACTATGGACGCATTCGAGCGAAGCGAGGGTAAGTCGGTAGTTAGAAACATGTATGCTAGGTGCATACATCCAGAATTGTAAATGTTTGCAATGATCCGCCGCATAAAATCTTGATAACACGGGTTTTCCCAGACATAAAACTAATCTAGATCGATTTTTTGCCCCCGAAAACCCCCACATACCAAATTTTAGCGAAACCTTTAGAGCCGTTAAATAAATAAATATACAAGAACTGCTCGTTTAAATATATTAGATTAGATAGGTATCAAGTAACTACTTTATTACGATAGATATATTGATAATTCTTTTAAAACTTTCAGCATTTGTACAGTACCTACTACTTACGTTAACGATGTAATTAAAATTTACGATTTATTAAGTAATAAATTTTCGATTTTTTAAGTATTTTGTAACTTATCTATTTTTTATTTTGTAGACTTTCAATTTAAGAGTTCCCAGAAATTAAACAAGTCTTTATTCTGCGTCATTAAAACTTTTCTCAGAGCTGCGATATCAAAGCGCATTCGACCTTCGATTTTTCTCTTAAGAACCGTCGTCATGGCAATCAGCAGTTTTCCATAATATCTCAAGGAGCTAGCAGAGAACAAATTCAAGTACTAAAGTAAATTAATTTTAACTCTTGTTTGAATTCGCCGCAATATCGAATTTATATTAGTAGTTACAGGAAGTTACTAACATTTCAAGATGTACCTGCAGTTCATTGTTTTATATAATAGAAAATGATAGTTTATTTTAATGCTATGAGATAACATACATATTTACATTTTTAACGTTTGTCAGCTGGGCAAAACTTCTTACATTATTTAAAACTAACTTTATTATTTATAAATATACTTAATAGCGATTTGCATTAACTAGAAATTTTATATTAGTCACTCCAAAAAAATAAATATTATGAGACGGCGATTATTATTCATTAAATAGATTTGTAACACAATTCATACAACACGACCGATATATTACTTCAGTTAAAAAGCTTTCAAGACATTATATAAATCTGAAACGGTAACAAGCTTACGGTACCAAGGACAGCCGCGCCTACGCCTTGACCGGTGGAACCAGGACGGCTAGGTAGAGCTTTACGATTTACTGTGTAGTACGTTCTTATAAAAGCTTAAACGCATCTACCTTCGTTACTTCCTAGAAAAAACTTGCAATTTTAATTAAAAATGTGACCTAGATATCAAACCCTACAACATAAGAGAAGTGCTTAATGAATCCATATCCATACTAATATTAGAAATGTGAAAATGCGTTTGTTTGTTTGTTTGTCCTTCTTTCACGTCGAAACAGATTGACGGATTGGCATGATTTTTCGTGTGGAGACAGTTGGAGGGCTGGAGAATGACATAGGCTACTTTTTACTACAGAAGATTATCTAATTTCAATGGGAAGACACGTTATAATACAACTCAAAAAAATATTTTTGATTAGAATTACTTGAAACTTGGTATTAATGCTCTCCAATACAAATTAATAAATACGTGTTTAAGCATGTTTCAAAATTAATCTCATAAAGACGTAAAATAGGGGATGAATTTTTTTATGAAACCTATCTTTTAGTTTTTTATTGTAGTTTTAGCGCGAGCGAAGCTGTGGGTCCAGCTAGTAATTATATAAATGTGAACAATTCAAACGTTATCTCAAAACAGACATAGAACCGGCAATAGATGGAATTAGAAATGCGAATAATGATACACATTCATAATATATCAATAATAATGTAACATATACTATTAGGTATCGACCTTGTATTAACTCTTTATGACTTTAAAAATTAAAATAACTACAAATACATCTTAATATGCATTTATTATTATATTTTGCACCTACCCTCTTTCAACATAAGCTAAAACAACCTTAATAAATATCTGTCTGTTCTGTTTATCTTCGGAAAGGTTTATTGGATTTTAACGGGACTCTCACCAGCAGAAAGAGGTTTCAAGTGAGAGTAATGTAACGTAAAGTAATAATAGCAAAAATGTCATAAAAAATAAATTTTTTGCTATCGTTACACGCAAAAAGACTTTACACGTACACAACTAAAGGAGTATTGCCTTTTATTTTAAATTAAAGTTAGGTATCTTACACAAATTATCGAGAGTCGTTTCATTTTCACGCTGTTGAAAACCTTCCCCTCTCGTTTTTTATCGTTTTTTATTATCACAACGAGGAGCCATTACGGATCAAATAATTTTTCGGTTTCGGCGAAGTTTCTAGAATAAAAGGCCGGGCAAGCGGAAAATAAGATGAAATTGAATCTGCGTTCCGTTGAAATAAATTAGGGTTGAATTTAGTGACATTTTTGTTTAAAAAAATCTATTTTTATTTATAAATAAAAAATTAATTTCGTTAAATCAATACAAAGCAAATTATGTACTTTTAGCAAATTGTCTACATTATGTTACAACTCATGGATATCCAAACTGTTATTTTGATGTACCCAAGTTTATTTTAAATTTTCCATATACCTACTTGTTATGTAATATTTTATTCAGACATACTAAACAATTATTCTCACTCTCACACACTCGCCTTTCCAAACAGCAAATCAAATTTAATCAACGATTTGGCAAACATTTTCTTACTTATTCATAATTTCTCGGTAAACTGCCTCGCATGACATATAATAACGTTTCCTTTCGCTTACTCATGTTTAATTCAATGCTGTTTAACATATTGCCACCATAATAATAGAAAGCCAGTTATCATAACTGACCCGATACACTCTATTTAGTTTTAATTGTTCTTAATATACACTACTTTGCACTCCTTTACATTGGAAAAATGAAGAAGACGCTTGTAGATGTACCTATAAGATTATAATATAAGACGATGAAGAGAATTATGTTTTAATGTATTGTATTACTTAATACGCAATGTATTGTGAAGTAATGGCGTTGCGTGTTATAACTAAGACGAACATTATTTATATAAACATACTTTACATTTTATAACGAAATATGTAATAAAAATCACGATATAAGTTTCAAACAAAAAAAAAACAGAAATACATTATAAAATAAATAAAAAAAATGCCAAAAAATATAATAAAAAAACAAAAAAAAAACTTACAAGTGGCTACCATGAAGAAAACTTAAAAAAACTCGTGGCAAAAAATAACTCGCGAAACATTCAGCTTCTGTAAACAAAAAAAAAAATAAAAAATAAAAAAAATGAAAAAAATATCTATATAGATATATTTATAGTGGTCAGTAAAAGTTAAAGCAGACATACTAAAAGAGTATAATATCTTAAAGCAGTTTTCAATTATATCTAAGGTTTCTTCTTACACGTTTCTTGATTTCTTACGAAACAACTCTTTTACGGTTTCGATTTTACAATAATGCGCATTTTACTTAAACACAGGATTTAAGCCATATAAGTGAGAAAAGTCTGTAAGTAATCTTTCCTGATCTGAGTTACGCACCTTAAATCTACTTTACGAAGCCGACGTAGGTACTTACTCAAAACATTTTCTCACGAGAAATTGAAAACTATTAAAGTGATTAGGATTAAAGTAGTTGAGTAAAAACCATCTGCTTGCAGTGTGATTACTTTATACCGTTGAGATGCAAACATGTGACAAACAAACAGTTGAACTGTTTATTTGTTTTTGTTGCTTTATAATAGCGAGATGAATCTCGCTATCATAAAGACTGTTTATAATTTTATGTTCAGCTTAATTGAACAAGCGTTGAAAAATTTTATAGTGGTTAGATCATAATATAACTTATGTGCATTTAAATATATTATTAAATTATATATATTCTATATTATATTACAAATCTGAAATTGTTTAAAAAATAATTATAAAATAATTCCAAAAAGTGAAATATATAATAGCTTTAATCCATACTAATCTATACTAATATTATAAATGTGAAAGTTTGTGAGTATGGATGTTTGTTACTCTTTCACGCCAGAAGGGCTCAACGGATCTGGATGAAATTTGGCACGGAGATAGATTATAGTCTGGAATGACACATAGGCTACTTTTTATCCAGAAAAAACGTACGGTTCCCGTGGGATAGGTTTGTTTTTCTATTCCTAGGCATATTCGAGTGAAGCGAGGGTGAGTCGCTAGTTATACATATAAATGATTTTAAAAAATTGAAATTTAAAAAAAATAAAACAACTATTTCTAGACTCTAAAAAGTAAAAAATAACTGAACGGTGGTTTTCATTTACTATAGATAGTAGATACCTAATCAGATATTTTCGAAGTCACATATATATACAGACGCACATAGAACCTCCTCCTTTTTGGAAGTCGGATAAAAATTACAGGTAAAATAAATTAAATCAAAGGTAATCAAAATAATACTATAGATAATAAAGTTTTAGTACAATAATAATCATTTCAATGTTAAATATAAACTGAAGTTACAGTCAATTAAACAAATGAAACGTCATGACCGGTTATACGCAACGTTATTCTAGTTATGACGCATGACAGTTATTTCCTTGGGTTATATTTAAATCCTTTTATCTTCATTCGCCCGGATGCGGTAAAAAGGATTTGAACCACATGTACGTTCTGAAATCTTCCCAGTATTAAAAAACAGCTTAGTTACTTACAAAAAGGAATTACTGTGAGAAATAAAAATTATTCCATCCAGTAAATTCCATTTTTCGATTTATTTTTAATTTCTTCACCATAATGAATTATTTTTAAATTTAAAACGTAAGTCTTGGGTCGGTTAAATAATATTGCCTTAATAAGTATGAGAAGTGTATTATAATGACGATAAATATTTAAGTTACATGTATATTAAGCGCTTTTAAGAAAACCTTATCAAGTTTAGTTCCCATGCTTTGTTTCGGAAGTTAAAAATCACTACACCATCAACGTTATCCCCAAACGGAAATACGATATATTTTGTGTACCGACAAAAACCAATGTTCTATCACAGTCCCTTATACATATCCTGCCACGATAATAGACTGTATAAAGCCATGAGATGCATTCATCGCGAACAATTGTCATTCGAAACATGCCAGACACGGCTTTTACTTATAAAAATAACTCATAACTTTGAAACTAATAGAACAAGTTACCTTTGGTGTATTCGTAATAAGGATTATTTTAGCTTGAGCTTTTGCTTTTCTATATCAACAGGCGATGGTTTCGGTTAATCTTATTTTTATATGTATGCTTTATTTTATTAAAATCGCTAGTCGAAACGAATTCGTTCGTTCAGTGCCTGTATTTAACACTTTTTAACGTCCCACTATTCGGCACGGGCCTCCCTTCAATACGAAGGGGATCAGGCCATAGTCCACCACGCTGGCCAAGTGCGGGTTGGCGGATTTCACATGTCTTTCGAGAACTTGTTAGGTTCTCTCAGACATACAGGTTTCCTTATGATGTTTTCTTTCATCGTAAGACAAGTGCAAATCATGTTGGAAATGATTCGCACACAATAATATCAGATTTGCGAGACCCGGGATTTGAACCCGCTTCACCCATTTCCCAAGCGAGCGTGTTAGCACTGGGCTACCACTGCCTAGCCGCAGTACCTACCGAAGTTTAATTAAGTTTTATGAAAAGTAATATTTTTTGGTCACCTGAAATTCTATATATGGCATAATCCATTAAATATGTATTTTTGCGTTATCCAAATTTAAAATTCAACCCCTTAAGGGTTAAGAGGGGATTAGTTTCTAAAAATATTAAAATGAAATTAATCCGTGGTTTATTGCAAAGCGCCAGTTAACTTATTACGATTCCGTACCTTTTACAATTCCAAAAAAAAAATGAAACACGTATAGTAGCTCTCACGTCTGTAGTTCGGTTCATTTGTACGTATAGGGTATTTTTTTCGAGTATATTGAAAGTAAACTTTTTTTTTAATGAGATTCAGTGACAAACGAGCAGACAGACCACTTGATGGAAAGCAGTACCTGTCGCCCATAACACCTACAGTTCATGCACTTAGGTTGTAGGTAACAAAAATACAGAACCGCCGCGCCGGTACGTTATCACTGTGAGGACTAAGATGATATGCCTCTTGCCTGTAATTGCGCTGGTTACCTTATCCTTCAAACCGGAACACAACAATGCAATCATTGTTGCTTGGCGGCAGAAATAGATAAGGGGGTGGTACCCATCCAGTCGGACTCCTCAGGCTTGACAGAGTCCTACCACCGGTAAAATTGATGTTCATATGTGGTACAGAGATACACAAAAGGGAATATATGTATGTATAACATAAACATGCTTACATTTCAGGAATCCGTTTCTGGAAATAAACTTCACTACAATAAAGTTCAATACAATTATCACCCGTACGGAAATCGAAGCCACGACCTTTACCACAGTAAATTTTTGCTTATCAAAATGACAAAACACTAGGATTGTAATATACACTACTGTATATATTAACTTAATAATTTTACTATTTTGTACCTTAAATATTCGTCATAAGTACTAACATTTATTTTAATACTCGTACAGATAAAAACAATAATTGCAAGAAACAACTAAAATACAATATATTATTATTTTATATTTACTGTTTATTTAACAAATAATTATGCGTAAGTATATGATTTATAGTTTACACATTTTACAAGGAAAAGTATATTTATATCTATCCTTGTGCTTCCTTTGCCTTTATTTTATGTACCTTACGTATAAATATGTTGTTTTCCTTCAACTACTAATTCTGACTGTTATGTTATAATAGGTAAGAAAATATACTATATCATATTCATTACAGCAATTCATATATTAACACTAGCACTCTTGCAGTAAAAAGTATTCTATACGTTGACCCGGATAACCAGCTATCATCAAAATCTGTCCGTTCACAGACAGACAAAACTTTTAAAAACTATAGATTCGGCCTCTGTATCGATAATGATGACTATTTCAATAAGATTTTCCAAAAAATATTTAATGTACAGATTCGACTCAGAATCTATACTAATATTATAAAGCTGAAGAGTTTATTTGTTTGTTTGTTTGGTTGAACGCGCTAATCTCAGGAACTACTGGTTGGAATTGAAAAATTCTTTTTTTGTTGGATAGTCCATTTAGAGGAAGGCTTTAGGCTATATATCATCTTGGAAAAATGTACGAGTCCCGTAGGATAGATTTGTTTTTTTTTATAGGGACAAACCCAAAGCGAAGCGAGGGTGACTCGCTAGTTTTATTATATGTATAGATTGAGTAAGTCCCTCACAAGCTTCACAATAAGGTTCAGTCAAGTAGTGAGTAAATACTAATAGTTAAAGATAGCAAAGTGTATAAAGATTATGTTTGAAAACACGTAACGTACCTGTAGTAGATAGGTGTAACTGACGACTAACTTTAATGCTATAAATTTTCTTAGAATTGAAGGACGACTTTAGTAGAAAATGTAAATAGCAATAGTAAAACAGATAAGATTTGCCATTTGGCTTTACAATGAACAAAAAAATTTTCAGAAGGAAAACTATTTCCAAACACAAGACACCTAAATTTCATTTTAACAAATCGTGTCTGTTTTCGACCGGTTATAAATATCGAGGATTAAAGCCAATGAGTCATTAGGAAGTTGATAAAAATACTTTGATGCCTCACAGGACTGCGACTGCAGGTGGTTATTAAACTTTTTATCGATTATTTACCTAATATTCTTGAAAGCGTTTATTTTAAAACTAAGTAATATTTATTAGCATTTATTATTGACTTTGATGGATGTAATCAAACGCAAAGTAATGAGTGTTGATAATAAATAAGTTTTTTAATATGCAATAAGTAAATGCATGCCAATATTCCGATAAAATGATTTATTAGTACTGCATGTAATTTTAATTTGTATGAGTGAAAAATGAGTAATAACAATGTCACTTTTTAAATAAAACTATGTTTTCGGATTTTTTTGCAGATTCATTTCGATTTTTGGTTCCCGACGTTTTGAATTTACAGCAATCCTGGTCACGGGAGAGACGTCTCAATTATCTACACATATATGAAATAAATTCTAAGTCCAATCTGTACATTTAATATTTTTTGGGAAATCTTATTGAAATAGTCATTATTATCGATACAGCGGCCGAATCTATAGTTTTTAGAATTTTTTTTCGTCTGTCTGTCTGGCCGTCTGTGACCGAATCACGAGAAAACCATTGGACAGATTTTGATGAAATTTGGTATAATGATAGCTGGTTATCCGGGTCAACATATAGGATACTTTTTACTGCGGGAAAATATCTCATCTCTGAGAAATCTATATCAAACGTTAAAACGTAACTAGGGACAAATACGAGTGGAGCGAGGGTGAGCCGCTAGTCTATTATAAATGTCAAATATTCGCGTGAATTTAAGAGATTATAATGCTTCTTTAAAAAAAATCCAATACACATCTTATACGTAAGTGTAACTTAAACTCGTTATATATGGCGGTGGCTCCGTAAAGACATTCACTAACCGATCCAATAACCTTTGAATCTTTAACGATTATTATTTTTCCACCTCAGTAAGTTTTTGTAAGAATAAAAATGTCTAAATGTAGAGATGTTAAAGTAGAATAGGATAAGTGAACTAATTTGAATTTTGACATAAATCACAACTCCTTGCAAATGTAGCGGTATAATATTGTAAATTTTATTCGTGCGTGAGAATATTTAATTTTCTATAACCGTCGATGTTCCGGTCTCTGAGTTCAGATGTACTGGAGAAGTGTGAATACTATTTGTATATAATGGTCTTGTAGACACATGAAATTTTCTAGAAAGTTCAATTTACTCATAACGTATGCGAAGAGCTAATTTTTAATTAAGCAGTTGCAAATTTTTCTAAATTTTCTCATCGAAAACATTTCAATTTCGTCGCGTCATTTATACAGATCAATAAAATAGAAGTGTCTTTTCATAATATCAAAATAACAGATTTTTACTACATGCATATGACTTATATGCACAAACACATATACGGTATTTATAAAAAACACAATTTTTAAATTTTTGTCTGTCCGTTTGTTCCAGCTAATCTTCGAAACAGCTGGACTGATTTTGACGGGACTTTCACTGGTAGATAGATAGCTGATGCTATAAGGAGTACCTTAGCCTACTTCTATTTTAGAAAAAGAATTAGGGTTTCGCTCAAAAAAGAATTAAAACGTATACAGGGACGCATCCGAGCGAAGCAAGGGTAAATCGCTTATATAAACATAAAAATATTGTCAAACTTTAGATACATTTATATCAATAGCAATCCTTTTTTAATATTTATCTATGCTTATTATAAAATTTATGAATTTTTAATCGTTAAAATGCATGTCTCTACTTATAATCAAAAAAATCTGCCACATTTTTTAATTATTTTAATGAATACTTACTGCCTTGAACTGTTTTACGTTCGAGGTAATTTCTGATCCTTTTTTACAAAATAAATGATATTTGTTATAAAACAGTATATTCATGTTTTATAAAACGTTCACGCCGCATTAAAAATATGCATTTTTAACGCGGTGAGTTCGTTTTGTGACTATTATGCCGCTGAATTTGTAATTAGGAGTGGTGTAAAAGCTCTGCTTTAGTGCTAAATCTTGTTTCTCGGCTTTTTATAACTTCGACATGTTTAGTCACTTCCAATGTTTGAAAACTCATTTGAAATGTGTTAAAATGTACATTATATCTTGCTTCAGAGAAGTACAAAGGTATATTTTATATGTACTTTATAATGTGCTACAATATACACAAATCAATGTGTCAACGTAAAACAAAATATAAAATCAATTGAGATTGATTTTATATTTTACGTTGACACAACTAGAAGTTTTAACTATCGTAAAATTATTAAAAATAAATGTATGATTTTTCAATATACATTTACATCAAACTAATGCTTTGTTTTTAAAAATAATTTCCTTGTTAAAAATTAAATATAGGTATAGCTCTATCTACTTTATACAATAAAATTTTAACTAAGCCGAATCTGTACATTAAATATTTTTTGGAATATTTTATTGAAATAGACATTATTATCGATACAGAGGCCGAATCTATAGTTTTTAGAATTTTCGTCTGTCCATCTGTTTGTGACCGCATCACGGAAAACCCACTGGAGGGATTTTGATGAAATTTGGTATGATAATAACAGGTTATTCGGATCAACCTGTAGAATACTTTTTACTGCGGGAAAATATCTCATCCCTTAGAAATCTATACTAAACGTTAAAACGTAAGTAGGGATGAACCCGAGCGGAGGGAGGGTGAGTCGCTAGTAATAAATATAATCCTTTTCATTCACTAATAGTACAAATTTGAATTTTTTGTTAGTGGGTCCCTCTTTTACGAAGTAACATGATTTCTTTGAATAGATATATCGTTTGGACCGACAAAGACTTCTTTTTATCTCGTCACCCGACTACAATGTAGCTTACGTATTTTTTAAACAAAAAGTACACAAGACTTACATTTTAAAGAAGTTCTTATATTATTTTTCTGTTACGCTTGGTAACCTTAATCAAAAGTCATTGAATGGGACATGAGCAAATCATTTCACTTGACTTTCGAGAGTAGAGTAAAACCGTGAGACTAATATTACAATAACTAAAACTTCTACCATACTAGTTATACTTTGTTATTACTCATTATGAATTCGAATAATGGAGATTGTTTCAACAAAAAATATTTTTACATGTTGTATTATACTTTAAAGATGTTAGGTTTTGAATATGAGAAATAGATTACAATTTCATATTTATTATGAAAATATTAATTATTCTAATTGACCACCAACGAGAAAACCACTGGATAATTTTTGATTAAATTTGGTATGATGATAGCTGATTATCCGGGTCAACTTAAGGGATACGTTTTACTGCGGGAAAATATCTCATCTCTGATAAATCTATACATATAATAAAATTCTAACTGAGTCGAATCTGTACCTTCAATATTTTTTAGAAAATCTTATTGAAATAGACTTTATTATCGATACAGAGACCGAATGTATAGTTTTTAGAATTTTTATTTGTCTGTCTGTCTGTCTGTTACCGCATCACAGAAGAACCACTGGAGGGATTTTGATGAAATTTGGTATAATAGCTGGATATCACAACCTAAAAAATATTTATGATCAGAATTTTTTGAAAGTTGGTATTAATGCTCTTCAATACAATTAAATAAATACGTGTTTTACCGTTTTTTGAAATTCATCCCATAAGAAGATAAAATAAGCGATGAAAATTTGTATGACACCTACCTTTTTAAAGTTTTTTTTTGTAGTTTTAGCGCGAGCGAAGCCGCGGGTTTTGCTAGTCTTTACTAAACGTTAAAACGTAACTAGGGACGAGAACCCGAGCGCAGCGACGGTGAGGCGCTAGTTACTTAATATTTGCAATTATATTGGGGCTAAACTATCTAATTCTATCTAGAAGAGTTGACATTTAGATTTACCGTCTAAATCAAGATCAATATAATTCCTGCATTGGGCAAAGATTACAAGTATCTCGCGATTAACTTTGGCACCACTCAGCCAGACTAACATACAGAAAACTTTCTTTTTTATTCTTTAACAAAATTGAGTCCATCTTATTAAATTATTATTAAACATTTTTGCAAGAAATATCTGCCGCGGGAATTTCTCTTCTAAATAATTTCAAACATTTATCGCTCTTTTATTACTCAACGTAACTCTTGATTTAATAACGTATTAAGACATTTTATGTATCTGCAAATTACATTTAATAAATTCTATGGATAGGGAGTTAACGTTGATTAAGCATTCAATTCAGAGCTTCATACGGTTATTATACCTTAATAACTTTCTCTTAGTATTAGATATAGCTTTAGATATAGATATAACAACTATATAATGCCTTTGAGACATCTCAAACCTTAGTCTCTCCCCGTGACCATGATTACTGTAAAACATTCGAAACGTCGAGAACCAAAAATCAAAATATTCCGCATAAAAAAAATCCGAAAAGATAGTTTTATTTAACATATAACTTTATATATTACATGAAGCTTTAGCAAAGTATATTTTGAACCTATGTAAAATTGGAATGTCACATTTTATTATTTAACATTCATATGAAAAGGATAAAGACCTCCTTTTGGGTTTTATAAAATGAATAACAAAATTACTTGAAAAGTACTGTGTAAGTTACACAAAAAAAAACTCAATAATAGGGTATTACCATTTCTATGACAACATATTTGTAAAACATACCGTGGCCGGCACCAGCTATACTGTAGTTACTTTACTGGTGAGTTTAGTTTAAGAGATTTACGTCTGCAAGTCAGGTGAGAAATATGACGAACTTTACCGTTTTAAGTCAGATTTTTAATCTTTTTATAGCGTTAAACCTGTTTAATATAACAGAATAAATAATTTATGCACAAGTTTTTGCTCACAGCTTCTCTGATGTTATTGCTTCTAGATTTATCGACATTGTTTTGCGTATTAATTTGTAAAAAAAAGGACATAGGATGTATTTTATTTTGGAAATCATCCTGTAAGGTGGTGAAAATGGGGATTGAAAGTTTATATGGGGAATCAACCTAGGGACGTACCCAGGCTAAGTGAGGGTGGGAGAGAGGGTCGCTAGTATTTTATAACGGGAGCATAATGTATTAACACTCTTTCACTGTTTACTTAATATTTTTCTTAAAATTTTAAAGTCATCTGAAAACAATCTAGATGAAACATAATCAGTGGATGCAACAAAGGCCGGCTCGCGGTGACAACGCCGGCATCGAATTACGTTCATATTCATATAAGTTTGTATCGTATCATAATATAACTGAATACAGTTCAATAATTTCAATATGTTGTTGCTTATATTTTAGTTGTTGCTTATATTTTAAATCTCATTATTATAGCTTTCTGTACAGTCAGTGTGAAATCAAGATAAATAAAATATTATGATTATCAGTTTGATGCACACACATTTATTAGTCAAAAAAGTAATTTGTATTATTATTTATTACTATTTAAAAAATCTAATAATTTTATTACTAAGGAAACATGAATATGACATACGCGAAATCTCGAAGAACAACTAAGTACATACAGTATTAAGACAAATAATAATATATTTCTAGACACAAACTGAATTAATCGCCTTTAACGCAAAAGCGCAGCTCTAACTACCAACCAAACAATGCCGATGAAAGCGACAATAGCTAGTCCTTCTTAAGAGGTTAGTATTTGATATTCCTTGAAGTTAGAACTTCAACTGCCCTACCTGTGGTGATAATTGTTTAACAATTTTAATCTTTTGTTGTTCTTAAAGAAAATATTTTTACATATATATAATGATGTTTTTTTTAAAAAAATATTAAAAAAAATATTAATAATATAATACCAATATATGTATACATATATTATCTATACGTATAATAAAATTTTACTGAGTCAAATCTGTACATTAAATATTTTACAGAGCCCGAATCTATAGTTTTTAGTATTTTTGTCTGTCTGTCTGGAAACGCATCACGAGAAAACCACTGGACAGTTTTTGATGAAATTTGGTATGATGATAGCTGGTTATCCGGGTCAATATATAGGATACTTTTTACTGCAGAAAAACTTCTCATCTTTGAGAAATCTACACTAAACGTTAAAACGTAACTAGGCACGAATCCGAGCGGAACGAGGGTGAGTTCGCTAGTATACTCATAAATAACATTCCGATTTATTAAAAGATTTTGGTTAAAAAAATTCTATGTACATTCGTTTTCTTCTTTTGTTGGTAGATATCTCAGTCCGTTCCTAAAAAAAAAGTGATATATTTTTATATGGTATCAGGTATTCAATAACTGCCTATATATATGATCTCGGTCTTGTCATAGGAAAAACTATATCCAACGAGAAAAAACTCTACTATAAGGAGGTGATTTTAAGGTAGTTTTCAATATAAGACAGACATCAAATTATGTGAAAACCTACTCTAGTCAATGAAAGTAAACGGCAACTGTAATTGAAAATTACTTAAGTAATGTCATAACAAAAATTGTTAAAGTGTTCTAGACGACAGACGCTACTTAAACGCCCAAGTTAGTTTAGTAATCAATGTTGCCAACGAAACTCCAAGCGCTGATAATATCGTGGAACTGAATTGGATTGAGTCAACAAAGATATCGTATTCAATTTAATAATCTTTTTCATTTCAATTGAAAGTTAAAATAAAATTTGCTATAAAGAAGTGTTTTTAAATTTAAAAGAGCAACTGTTGAGTTTCTTGCCGGCTCTTTTCAGCAAAACTGCTTTCCGAGCCGGCGGTAGCTTCGTCACGGACTGACTACACTGACACCTAAATTGACGATTCAGAATTGCTTGTAATAAGTCTAATGAATTAAGTTTTATTTTATTTTATTTTAGTATAATATGTATGAATGGTTTATGGGAATTATAGTTAACGTCAAGTCAGACATTCGTAGATATTCGTTTTTTTTTATTAATACAAGTATTTCTATTATATCCACTTCAAGTCTTTATATTATGAACCAACTACAATAATAAGGTTAGGTAATATAAAATATCTTTCTAAATTTTAATTATAAGGATCTTTAAAAGGCCAAGATTAAAGCTAGAATCTTAGAAACTCATTAAAATATCTGCGACATTCCCAATTTACGAACGAGTGTTTATTAAAGCATAAAAATTAATTGACCGACACAAAACCGGAATGATCACCGTTATAACTGTTACAGATTATATCAATTAGGTTCACATTTTGAATTGATCTATGCGAAACATGTCGTCCACAACATGTGTCAATTTGATAAATAGTTGTGTGGAAGTGACATGGGAGTGTTGTGACCTACATACATACACATCTATATACCATCCGAAACCCTGTTAAAGTGTAATTCGAATGTACTGCGTATTTCGACCAATACTCACTGATATACTGTCTACAAACTCATAGTTGAGGTTTTCATGGCATACCTTAAATTACCGTTAGTTTTCGAAAATATTGAATGTATATGAACCATTTACCTAATCAGGGAGATTAGAAATATCTGCCAAGATCTATACAAATGGTACATACAATTCTAACTTTGTTTTAATTGATCAATTCATATAAAATATTCTTTATATATATATATATATATATATATATATATATATATATATATATATAGAGAAATAGTACAACAGGCGGCCTTATCGCCAAGTGAGCGATCTCTTCCAGGCAACCTTTGGGCAGAGAGAAAGAAAAAGATCGGGACGGGGTGCAATCAGAAGTTTTAGAAGTGATCCTCTAGTATTGAAATATTATATGTAATAGAGGAAAAATATTAAACTTTAAACCTGATGACTTCATTCACTGTACCTATAAATAAATACCAGTGTGTCAATTAAGCGTTTGGTATTGCTTAAAAGAAGGGCCTTTTCCAAAATAACAACTGCCTAAAGAGATTGTATGGTAATAGCTAACAGAAAGATTTAATATTTTAAATACGCTGATTTTTTATTATTTTGCAAAGGATTCAAGAATATTCAAAAAATAAATCTATTATTATTATTTTATAGCAAGCTAAATTTTCCTTTAGAAATTACTTTTGAAATACCTAATAAAAAAAAATTTATGCATACGGACGTTGAACATGTTATAATATATATAATATTTACTTCGGTAATATTTTAAATATTATCTTATTCTTATTAATCTATCTATACTTATAATAATATTCTAACTGAGTCGAACCTGTACATTAAATATTTTTTGGAAAATCTTATTGAAATAGTCATTATTATAATTACGGAGGCAGAATCTATAGTTTTTAGAATTTTTGCCTGTCTGCCTGTGACAGCATAACGGAAAAACCACTGGAGAGATGTTGATGAAATTTGGTATGATGATAGCTGGTTATCCGGGTCAACATATAGGATACTTTTTACTGCAGGAAAAGATTTCATCATTTCATTTAATAAATTAAAAGTTTTAAAAAAATCACACGCATACAATGGGTTTTATTTCATTATGTATTAAGTGGTATTTTAAGCAATTACTACAATAAACAAATATTCATATTTTACCTATATTGAAGCGTGCACGTAAATAGTTGCGTCAAGAGCGAGTAGTGATTGTCAGCTAGAGTGAATCATACTCGTAGTTGAATCACGTACCTGTTTCCATGTTAGTGCGGTGTTTGGCTTAGTGCTTACTGAATTTAATAAGTAATAATGTGTTCCTATCGCCTAAAACTGCTCTAGTATACTTGATGAGACATAGTTAGATAGATAAGAAATAACTAGGTATTAGTGTCCGCTTAGTGGGCGAAATTCGACTATACTTCATTATTATCGATTTGAGGAAAATATACATGAATAGAATTTACTTATCTATATAGAAATAATTGTTTTCATATTTTTGTGATATCACTAAAGCTCGTCAATAACAAATAAACTAAAAAAATTGAAACAGGGAACAAAAAGGCACTGAGGCTATATTTAATATTTATGTATAAATATGCATTTTGTAATTTTTCCTATAAATGAGTCTTACATAGGAAATCTAAATGCAATATGTAATTAAGATATTAATATATGAATAATAAATACAAAAAAAAAACAATTATTCCTTCAATAGTTCTCCGAGGGAACTTTTAATATGTTTTATTTCAAAAGAGATTTTCATTCATTTTTTATATTATTATAATTAAGAAAAACATCCACAAATAAAATTATTTACTAGAGTTAGATTTAATAAAGCAATAGACAAAAATAATTTTAATCAAAGTTAATGTGTAGGTACATAAAAAAACAACAACACAATAAATATATTGTATATATTAAAAGTCACAAGCAATTTATCATTACATATGCAAATTACGTTGCACAGATGTGTGTACATTAAAATGTATGAATTATAAATTGGTATCTACTTCATCAGCGAGACACTCGACCAAAGTTCGTTAAAATTATCGAGCAGAATACGCTCGAACATAAACATATTAAAATTCTTAATCTTTTCCCATTTAAATTACAGTAGGTGCTTTTTAACAAATTGAATATGTACTTATTTTATCACAATTTTTAGGGTTCTGTACTCGAAGAGTGCCAACGGAACCCTATTACTAAGCCTCCGCTGCCCGTCCGTCTATCAGAGGGCTGTATGTCATGAATCGTAATAGGTAGAGTTGAAATTTTCACGAGCATTTCTATTGCCGCTATAATAACAATAATAAAAATAAATAAAAAAAATATTTTTTTATACAAGAAACATTTTTTAACGTTCGTAATCGATCATCGAAGTTAATATACTACATACATAAAGTAAAAGTCATATTAGTATAAAGTACATGTACGATGGTACGGAACCCTTCGTGTGCGAATTCGATTCGCACTTGACCGATTTTATTCAAGATGAAATCAACCTCATTATAAAGAATCCTTTCAGCAAACTGTCCATAGTTGGGTTTATTATTAGCTATTTCTGGAAATTGCTCTTCAAAATCTTTGAAAATTGTGTGCATAAGAGCTGATACGGTTTTAGATATTCGCTATATTATAAAAGGCTCCATTGAAAGTGTTTGGGCACAAAGAAATAGCACTTGTAAAAAAATTACAATATGTATCACGATATTGTCGAAAAAATATTCCTACTTCTAGGGCTTTAAATGACTTCGTTATATAAAGATATTTTAAGTTCAAGTTATTTCAAAGACGGTAGGTATATATTTAACATACCTACCTTCAATGAAATAACTATATAATATTCAATTCAGACGAACCGAATACCAACCCTCGTTATACTTCAAAATAGTTAAGACCTTTCCTTGCTTTATTTTACGACGTTGGAAAATCATACTTTAATTGATCAATAATAAAATCGTCGATGGTGCGTGTCGACTCGAGCGTATTCATTATTTAACAAGGCACATATTTATTAATATTAATATTAATAACCTATGAAGGATTTATCGCTTGATGATGATTCAACGTCTGGCACAACGAATAATAAACTTTAATACTAAAATTAATTATATGTATATGTAAAATGTACATAATATTATGTCTGTAAAATTACCTCTAGTAAAATTTGGCTCTTCTTGTTATTTATGTATTGCTTGTATACAATATTAATGAAAAACTTTTGTACAAAAGTTTTAGTTTTTTACAGACTATTTTCAAGTTATTTTTATACTATTGTTATATTAAAATTAGTTACTGCTTCGGCCTTGCACTGAGAAACTTAGTGTTAGTTTGGCTTCTTAGTTCTAATACTATATTTTATACTTCAAACTTTTACTACGTATTTTCAGTCTAATGCCTATCTTAAAAAATAGTAACTGTGACATTGTATTTGTTTCGCTTTTCTTGTGAAGATGTTATTGCAATGTACAGATATCTATGTAGCAGTCTCGGCTTAGTGTATACACTTTTTGCCTATTTTCTTTTACTCATGCGTGCTTCAATTGTTCACAATATATGTAGTTATATTTCCGATACAGATATTTATTAAATGTTATGAAAGAAATGTACTTTAAATATAGAGCAAATTACATATGTCTCTTTATAAGAAATATGAATGTTTAATTTACATATTATATTGTAATACTAGCGACTCACACTCGCTTCGCTTCGGGTTTGTCCCTAGACAAAAACAAATCTATTCCACGGGAACCGTACATTTTTCCGGGGTGATATATAGCCTATAGCCTTACTTAGTTATCGGGCTGTCTAATGCAAAAAGAATTTTTCAAATCGGATTAGTAGTTCCTGAGATTAGCGCGTTCAACCAAACAAACAAACAAACAAACAAACTCTTCAGCTTTATAATATTAGTATAGATATTAGTATAGATATTATTTTGTGACGTAAAAAGATTGTATCCACTACATGATGGAAATGGAATTGAAGTTTGAAAAGCGACCCAAATGTCATATCAAAAATGAAATCCAATTTACTATAGTGCTTTCATACTAGAAAATAGAAGTAAAACCTTCATTGTACGTACATATTGTGTTTCAAATGCATCATAGAATTTACTGTTTAATTAGATTATGAATACAGAACTACTGCTTAGACTCAACTATGCAGAGGTAATATTTTATGAATCCTTTGTTTGACTTATAAGGGAATATGAAAGTTAATTAACTTCGCGATGAAAGGGAAATTGAGCTTGTGGCCTTTTTTAAGTTAAGATTTTTTTGTTTTTACTACATATAAGTACCTAAATCACGTATTATTAAAAATACTAACTACTAGTATTCAACCCTTTTTAACGTCCCACTGCTGGGCACGGGCCTCCCTTCAGTACGAGGGGGATCAAGCCATAGTCCGCCTCGCTGGCCAAGTGAGGATTGGCGGACTTCACATGTCTTTTGAGAACTTGCTAGGTTCTCTTAGACATGCGGGTTACCTCACGATGTTTTTCTTCACCGTTAAGACAAGTGGTAATCATGTTCGAAATGATTCACACATGAAAATATCAGAAGTGTGAGACCCAGGATTTGAACCCGCTTCACTCGGTTTCCCGAGCGAGCGCGTTACCACTGGGACTGCCACTGCCTACTAGAAACTGGAAAGTGAATAGTAGGTAGTATCGACTATTTATTACTATAAATATATCAACTAGAAACTTTCTAACTATTACGTGAAATTCTTATGACATAAAAGTTTGATATTTTCCTACTGATTAGACGATGGAGCTAACAATAAGACATGGATAGCGGAATTAGTAAAAAAATTGAGTTCAAATTATAGATAGTGCCATCCACAAAGGCGCGCGATTTCAACTGTCAATAAAGAGAGGGGCGCGTCTTCGTGGATGGCACAAACTATACACGATGTGAATAAGCTCAAGCTCATTTTATTTATGTTAACGAGCCCCATTTAAATTTTACATACATAAATCAAAATATTTATTCGATGATGCATAATTTGATACTTTATTTTGCACTTAATACAATCTGTAGTAATTACTAAATAAAACTTAAAATTAAAACATTGAAAAAGATACACCACCACATATTATATTATAAATTAGATATCTTTTAAAATACCTAAAAGAATATTTTTTTATTCACTTGAAACATTGATTTTTTTAAAAGTATTAAATTGATATTAAAATATATCGTTATAAATCAATTTTTGCCTACAATAACCTTTATATAATTCAGAAATAGCAAAGGAATACTAAGTCTTCTCGAGTACTAGACAAAAGGTTACGAACCCCAATAAGAAAGGTAATTTCGCAGGTTTATAAACATCGTGCAGGATAAGGGCGACCGTTAGGGTAACTAACAGCTGTTCGCGCACCTGCCGTACCGGCTGTGGACACATCTTTGCTTTTTTATGTTCTGTTCATTTTAACATCTAAAGAAACTTAATTCACGTTTTAAATGTACTAATAAAGACGTGAATTGTATGTATTTTTATATTAGAGTTCTTGAAGTTTATTACTAAAGGTAAGACCTTAGTAATAAACTTCAAGCCCCCGAATCAAAATTTCGTTTTTAATATAAACGGAACCCTATTCTATTTATTCATATGGGGACAATTATAATATATGTAATTAGATCCGTATTGATACCTGATTAGATTAATACTAAAAAAAAAATGACATTTCAATATAATATCACTCTTACTAAAGGATCATTATTGAAAAGGGTTCTCACCCTTGGAATTGCCACTTTACATATTATGAACTGCAAAAGGCCCTTTAATATCTCCCGTATCAAATATGGGTATATGCTATAATATAAGATATAGCGGATATATTAGTATACCAAGGGCGGCATGTCTCGGTATGCCGTGAGAGCTCATAGTCATAACCTTCGCCTTCATTCCACATTCATGGAATCCCAACTATCGGGCCAGCACACACTGTAATACGAGTATGTGAGGACAAAGCTATTATTTTCAATGTCACACTCTATAGAGATGTGCAGAATTTAGATACATATACCGAGATGAATATTAAGATTATTTTGGCCTTCGACATTTATCTATCCAATAAGAAACATCAAACAATTTATGGTTAATTTTTGTTAAAAAATAAGTCTAATAACTTCTAAATTATTTTAATATAAATTTGACAAGAATATTTACTCAACAAATAAAACCGAAAAAATATTTGTTGATTTATTTTTCAGACAGTAAAGGATAAAAGTATTTTTCTGAAAGATAAAAAAGTGTTAAAGTTGAAAAGTATTGAAATAATTACTCAAAGAAACACTATGACTGTAGTTAAGACTGGTGAAGTTTAAACTTGAACTTGAAATAATTTTGCATTGAAATAATATATCCCCTTTGATATCACACTGCTTCCTTCAATGCAAGGGGGATTAGGCCATAGTCCACCACGACTGTACTCACAAATCTTTCAAAAACTAGTTTGGTTGTCTCAAGCATGCAGAGTTAAGTTCCTTCACAGTAATAACAAGTATTAAAATGATAAGCACGTAAAATCTCACAGTTGTAAGACCCCTGGGTTGTCATGGGAAATTGCTTCGCCGTGTTTCTAAAACTCCCAATTTAAAAAGGGCGGCTTAATAGTTTTGTATAATTTCTGACTAAATCTAGATTCTTACTGACGCAGCTAATGACTGTGTTATTATCTATTAGTTTAAGGACATTTTACTTCCGGAAGCCGATATTCTACGTATTAGTCATGTGTGTTACTAAACAACTTAAAGTCAAATATAAAGTACATGTCATGAAACGTGATTATAGTTGTTGATAACTAATATTTTTACTCTAAAAAAAGATTGCAAGAAAAGCCCACTAAGTAAAGCAAAAAAATATTTTTTAATAATTATAATTTTTATATGCGTAAAATCATATATTTTTTATATTAGGTATATATAACTTCAAGATTACTCTAAGTCTTGAAACTTTGAATGGCATGATCGAGGGACTAAGGTAATTTAGGGGAACGTACACAATGGAGTCACCCAACGGCTTAAGTTTTAGGGGGGACATTGACTTACGGAACATCTGTTACAACAAATATCGAAAAAGTTTTTGTACTTGACTGATTACTTTTGTTCGTAGTACCTACTTGAGAGTATATTTAATTATTTTTGTCGCGTAATATTTCAGAGTAAACGGAGATTAATATTAATATTAAACCTTTTGAGCTCTTGTAAATAAAGCTTCTTACTTTTCAAGGTATTTTTTTCATTTTCGGAATAAGCTCCTTATAATTTTATACTCCTTTTGTCACAAAGTAAATAAAATCCGGTACTTTTGTTAAGCTATTCAACAATAAAATCCTTTCAAAGTTCAAATAGGTCGAAACCCCTTAAAGCTTTAATCTTATGATATAAATACAATTTTACATTGTTTGATTTTTTTTATTTGTTTTGATACATATTTTATTAAATTCTTATAGGTATTATGATTTTACAAATATATGAGATTTTTTTATGTAAAAGATGTACATAGCAGCGTTGTTAAATTAATTTGTCTGTCCTGACTGTTGTGTAATACACATATTTATTACTAATTGTGCATTGTCTATTTTAAATTTCTACATTTCTGTTAAACAGCACAAAACTATCAATCATCATCAACGTCATTTATTCATTTTAGTCAGACTATTACTTAATTTAAAAAAAGGCGCTACTCTGTACACGTGAAAAAAAAAATCTTTTATGATTGATTTCATCAACAGTTGAGATAAACAATGCACAACGTGAACCCTCTCACTAAAATAAATAAGAACAAAAGCTTCAGGATAAGGTTTCATTTACTTAAAAATTAATTGGTATTGCGAGGCCTTTGGGAAACTCAACTTGTTTGGACGGATACCACTTAGTATTTTAAGTCACGTTTCTCACGTGTATCACATTTAATCTCTGAAGTCTCTAAAGAAATAAACAATAGCATACTTTTCATTTATGTATATGTTCATAAATATTGAAATGAATTTAAAATTGAGATAACTATGTAATATGTATCAGAAATACTTTTTACTAATGCAATTATTAAACTAAAACAAGCTATATGAAGATAGGTAAATGTAGAGTAACAAAATCGATATAATGAAAAGGTGTAAAAAGTACCTATATAAAGAGAGAAAGGTTCTAAATTCTTACGAACATAAAAAACTCGAACTGTACCATTCCTTACACAAGGTAGTTATTACAATCGTATTTTATACGCACCTATGAACTCAGAATGGATTTTTAACAAGGTCACTACGTGTCCTTGGAGCTGCTACGAGCCGTGGCGGAAGATTGATTTATACATGAATATTTTGTATGATTTAATTATTTAGGGAATATTCCACTTATCAAGCCTCTTGACAATATACAATATAAAATGTTTTTGTATATTTTTGAACTTAAACTTCTTTAGGCGTGACTGAGGGGTAAGTCAATAGATACATTGGAAAAATGAGTATCGCGGTAGTGAAAGTCACATATAAATAATATAACAATAGATATTTATTATTAATAATTTCATAATAATTATTATTTATAAAAATGAATATTTATTACTAATAATTTTATAACAATTATTGTATTTACATTTGGATTTGTTTTAATTTAATTGCGGTATCTGCGTAAAAGTAAAAGCGTATCCGCGTAAAAGTTACACGTACTCATTTTTTTATTTATTTTATAGGCTAGTGTAGAATCAGCACAGACCAACCAAATAATATAGTAACTGGTGTGCTCACAATCACAGAAACAAAAACGCATAAAATTGCTTACTTTATAATAATCTACTAATTATCATTTAACCGACTTAATTTAAGGAGGCTTCATGAGATGCTAATAAGGTTGTACCTATTAAATGACTAAGAAAATGATTTAACATCTATCGAATATAAAGACAGATTTCTGACAGTTTTATTTTTTACAATTAGTATATTAACGCCTATTATGTATGAGAGTGCCTATTATGTATGCAGTGGTAGCCCAGTGATAGCACGCTCGCTTGGGAAACCGAGTAAAGCGGGTTCAAATCCCGGGTCTCGCACCTCTGATATTTTCATGTGCGAATCATTTCTAATATGATTACCACTTGCCTTACGGTGAAGGAAAACATCGTGAGAAAACCTGCATGTCTGAGAAAACCTAGCAAGTTTTCGAAAGACGTGTGAAGTCCGCCAACCCGCACTTGGCCAGCGTGGTGGACTATGGCCTGATTCCCCTCGTATTGAAGGGAAGCCCGTGCCCAGCCGTGGGACGTTAAAAAGGGCTGAATACATACATACATGTACATATAAGAAAAGGATCACATTTTTTAGAAACGAAGGATGCACGTAGGGGTAGCGCTAGGATTTGGTAAAACTAGACATTCTTAAAGTCCCGGGACACGAGACCACAGAATTGATGAAAAATTTTTACCTATTCCGCGCACAAGACCATCCACGACCAAGATCCCGGGACTTCAAGACTTCTCAGAATAAAATTACGTTAATTTTTGGCGAGATGTACATATGATAAAGCAATTTCAATATAAATCAACATTTTATTGAACATATTTCATGTTTCAAATTCTAACATCTGTCTAACGTTAATTATAGTCTAAACAATTTGTATATTTAATTTTTATATTCACAAATTTAGTTTTTTAGCAGTAAAACCTTATAATTATAAAGCAAACTTAAATTAAAAATGCTTCATACAACTGCAACTCCTTTCTTAATGTTGCCTTTGATTTTTTGCAAGAATTTCAGGTACATTTTCTACGATTTTTTTATTGTATGTTCCCTTTGACTTTGAAACGACTTATAAGGTTCGTTGTGTGCAGTAGAGCTACTGGTACTAGACTAGACTTTTACAAAAATTCCGGGACTTCGAGACACGAGACGACCCGGGACCCAAACCATAGGTAGTGCGTAGAACTCTATTTTTGGCTACCTCGCAAAAAAGCACGCTCGAATTGAGTACCTCTTTTTTGATGAAGTCGGTTAAAACATACCAGATAAAGGAAATATCATTAAAAATATGATACCATACGTTTTCTCAAGAATTCACAATTTATTTTTACTATGTGTAATTTGCTGAGCTGTTTTAATATGCAATTGAGCCTTCAATTAAAAGACATGTGTTTTGCTACTCATCAAAAATATACATAAATGCTGGTCGGCGGTCGTATTAAGAGCATCACCAATTAACTTTAATTAAACGTGTTTAGCGTTTAACGAAGAACTAACACATGTTGCAACTAAACCTTGGTTTAAAATTTGCATCGCTCTTTACAAAATAACTTTGTTTTTTTTTTATGTTTGCAGTAAGCTTAATATTACTCAAGTACTCAGTGTATTATTCGTGAGAAACCTAATATGCATGATTTGAAAGTATTTTTTATTAGCATTAAATAAAAAAAGCCATCAAGCAGATATGAGAGAAATTAAAATGAAATTTTTTAATACGTACATGTGCTGGAGACATGGCACTCATTTAAAACACACTGGTAGATTATCCAAGATTCAAGCTCAATCATTGCAGAAGCTGTCATATTTTCCTCAATTATTAAAATATTTCACTAAGTCAAAAAATTGTAAATGTTTTAAATTTCACTATAGTCTTTCACTTAATTTTTTTTTTTAATTTTTATTCACAATATCAGGTTTAAGTCAATATTAATTATTTATTACGGTGTATAGTCCATAAACATGCGAGTCGTATTCAATGTTTTGATACCGCCCACATAGGTCAGTAGCTTAAGCTTTTCTGAAATGTCGAATGGCCTTTCCTCTCTGTCACTAGTATGTTTCTGTTTAAGCTGCCCCGGCTGGGAACGGAAGTTATGCACAGAGTTGCCATAACAACGATACAATATTTTCTTATTTCATTTAATATAAGAACAATAATAAAACATAAATATAAATGTAATTACTAAAGACTACTTACTACCAATAATTACTAAAACTAAATAAAATATATAATTGAAACTGAACTAATTTTTAAAGGAAAAGATATAAAAACAGTTATTAATAATAATTCTTTATGAATATCTAATTTGCTTGCGATTAGTTAACAAATAATGTAATGTCTATATAGCTGTTTAATATAATCACAATAAAATAAAATAAAGGTACAAAAAATGAGAAATAATTCATTTTATTTTATATAAAAGTTATTCATTTCAAAAAAAAATATTTTTGTTAATTAAAATAAAACTCAAAAACGTTCCAAATTTCTTAAAGCTTTTATATTATTATCAAAATTCGTTTAATTTTTTTTATAATAAAATGCATTGCCTGAAAAATGGTGTAATCTTAGCACTTGGTAACATTTTTATCATAGAGAAGTGTTGATTATAGAACCGAGTTATTTAATTCTCTTAATATCGATATCTGTATAACCCTATTCTTAAATTACAATTATATTTCACTTCAATATTGAATAATTTTTCACTATAATAATAATAAAATATACTCAACATATTGTACCTACTTTTTAAACTTACTCGTAATTTGACAGATCATTTTGTCGTTGAAAACATCTCTAAAAGTCTAAAACATCTGTTGAGTCTATGGTTTTTCACAAGTGCTTCGTGCAGTAGAAAGTGATCTATTTGTAAATATTGCTAAACTGTAAATAAAACAAGTGAATAGTGCTATAAACAAAACATTTTTTTCTTCAAGTATATACGAAAGTGTTTTATGGCTAAATTTGATTATTGAAATAAACTTAAACCCTTTTAGGTAAGTGATTTTATGATACGCACAAAATATTACACCTGCCTGCGTATTTGCGAAAAAAATAATAAGGTATTTTTCAACAGTATTTACTTTATTATGCTATTAGGCTTACAATAATATAAATAATTCTAGAACATAACGCTAAATAATAAAAACTGTTCCGTGTAACCTTGAGCTGAGTGTCATCGTTAAAATCGGCAGCTGTGTGTTACAAAAGTAAAATGTTTACGTTTTAATTAAATTCTGTGTCAACATGTTTGTATATAGTCATCTATATTCGTTAAAAATATTTTTAAACGCATTTTTATTTATATGACATATTATACATTTGTTTTTAATATGTACAAATATTAATAGTTTAAATTAAATTTATTTAAACTTACACAAAGGAGAGCATCTAAAAAATATATTTGTTATTGTAACTCAGTTATTTTTCATTAATTTACCATCATATTTAAACTCGTCTACATCTCATTATAATTAGCACTGATTGTTTAACATCATTAATTAACCTACAACTATCTATGTAATTAATATGTAATGTTATTACAACAACAACAATTATGCACATCCATTATTCACTATCTTTATATATATAAAAATAAATTATTGTTTACATGATAAATTGCATAATAAAGATATAACTATACCTGGCATTCTTTGAAATTAAAAATTATAATTTTTTAATTTGAAGATGAGCTTAAATCTCTTAATTTATTATTTTTAAATAATGTGTTAAATATAAACAAACATACTCAAAGGCTTTTTTATATTGAAGCACATTATATATTATACTAGCGACACACCCTCGCTTCGCTTCGGGTTCGTCCCTAGACAAAAACAAATCTATCCCACGGGAACCGTACATTTTTCCGGGATGATATATAGCCTATAGCCTTCCTCAGTTAACGGGCTATCCAATGCAAAAAGAATTTTCCAAATCGGATAAGTAGTTCCTGAGGTTAGCGCGTTCAACCAAACAAACAAACAAACAAACAAACTCTTCAGCTTTATAATATTAGTATAGATAAATTGTCATAGTACCTCTAATTGAATTTATATTATTAGATTTTATACTTTTAGATAAACTTATCAGTAAATGCGTCACATAGAAGAAATTATTATCATATTAGTCACAGTCACATAAAAGTAGAACTGAGAGTTATTGATAACCGCACTATATTTATGAAATTTAATTATTACGTGATCTGCCCTTACTTGACACTACTATACAATATGATTTCTTTATGAATTAATGCTTTATAGCAATATGGGAACTACTTGATGTGCTGAGTTAAAAAGTACCAATGGCTATTTCATGGACTAAGAATTACCTTTATGTAAAAAATAAGATATATCAATTATATGAGATCTAAAATGGGCTAGCTACAGATTTTTGTATATTATTAGGGAGGTAACCTAATGTTTCCTTTTGCATGTAACCTTTCTATGTGTGAGACTGTTTTAATATTTTTTCTAAGATTATCTTCCTTTATTAACTTCACCTGTAATCCTATATATATATATATATATATATATATATATATATATATATATATATATGTATATATATAAATATTATAAATGCAAAAGTTTGTATGGATGTTTGTTACTCAATCACGCAAGAATGGCTGAATGGATCTTAATGAAATTTGGCACAGAGATAGGTTATAGTCTGAGATAACACATAGTATATCCATTACATTACTTTTATTCCTGAAAAATGTATAGTTCCTGTAGAATAGATTTATTTTTATTGTTCACTAGGGAAGAACACAAGTGAAGCAAGGGTGAGTCGAGTCGCTAGTTGATTATATAATCTAATTTGGAAGATAATTTTAATCCCCTTCTAGTTGTTATACCAATCAGATCTAGCGTTTATTTTTTCTTTTTTACCAGTCATTCTACATATAATGTGTCTTTTCCATTCTATGTGACATTGGCGAAGTAAATGGTGCCCAAATGGCACTCCTAGAAGCCTTCTTCTTTTTCTTCTTGCACGGCATTCTCCGCACTTAGGCAACTCCTAGAAGCCATCGAACAAAATAATTAAATTGAACTTAATATAATTAAACTGATGTGATGATAAAGTCAGGAGATGTATAGTGAATCTTTTCAATGGCTATTAGTTAAAACCTTTGATTTTGGGCTTATGTGATTATTTTCTTATGAATTCTATACATTACAGTAGTCATTATTATAATCAAATATCTAAATAAAAGTATTTTACGTGAAGAATCATAAACTATTAACCCTAAGTAATTTTATACTAAAACTAGCAACTCACCTTCGCTTCACTCGGGTTCGTCCCTAGATACATTTTAATTTTTTTGAGCGAAACCCTAATTATTTTTGTAAAATAAAAGTAGCCTAAGTTACTTCTTATAATACCAGATATCTGCCAGTGAAAGTCCCATTAAAATTGATCCAGCTGTTTCGGAGATTAGCCGGAACAAACAGACAGACAAAAATTTTAAAAATTGTGTTTTTCTTATAACTACCGTATATAATTCCATATGCATTTAGTATAAAGATGTTATTTTGACATTACTAACAAGACACTTCAATTTTATTTATCTGTATAGATTTGTTTGAAAAAATAAGATATAGAAATAATTTTAAGTAAAATACATTATAAGGTCCTAATTAAAGTTATAATATATCGTGTTCCATATCATAATGTTACCACTTCAAAGTTCATTGAAACTATTAAATGTGATCAATACAACTTTCTCTAGTTATATGGCAAGTACGCACGTTACTATTTTATAAACGAATCACATATCCTTGCCAAATAGAGACTGTATGGTTTAGACGAGCATTAGATCTATTGTTATGAGTATGAAGCCATTTGCAATAATGTATTCCTTATTGAAATGAAAATATAATATTAAGTAAATTTTTATACCTATTGTAAATAAAACAATAATCCTCAAATTAAAACTTATTATTGTACTTAAAGCATAATTTACGATAAAAAGACATAATGGCTACATATTTAAAAAAAAATCGAAACCTAATGAGCTATTTCCAAACAACTGAAAGAAGAACTCAGACTTATGTTTATATAAAAAAAAATATAATGAATAATAACACACAAAGTTATGACATATGACACCTAGATTTGCTAGTTAAAGACCTTTATCACGATGAAGACTATAAATAGAGGGACTAAAGTCTATCTTTTAAAAGAAAACATAAATCTAAATCATAATATTAAATAATGTATTAACATTTAGTATTTCTGTTATTTCAATCGGTTCATAAATACAAAAGTTATGCCAATGTAAAGAACCACAGGTGAGTCGCTAGTTATTTAATAAAATTGATTGACTTTGTTGACGGACAAACACTGCAAATTTAAAGATTAGTAAATTTAAATGAAAACAAAATTTAGACTTCGTGTCGTACCTAAATTAAAATTAAATTTTATAGTATGTTGGAGTGTGTTCATATAACATAACTGCTTTACTAGCCAATGAATATCTATATATGGACTGAAACGGTATGTGCCTTATCAGTCCTTTGCTATGCCAAGTCCGTAAATAACTAGTGTCTCATGTTTTTATAGACATATTTGTTCTATTTTTAAACGAACATTGTAAAGATTTAGACATAAACGTCCTTAATGAGATGTTTCGAATGGGTTACGGTCAAATATGGTATTTAGGGCTTACAGAAGATGATATTGTAGTTGCCCTTTCTCTACTAGGTAAGTAACTAAAAAAAAAGTAAATACAAAAAAATAAACCGACTGATTAAAAATGTTAGAATTATGCATTATTATATTACAAGTCTCGGAGCAAGTATAAAACATATAACTTATTTTTTTAACGTTATTTGTTTTAACGTTAAGTATAGGTTTACGAGAACTGAGATATTTTTCCGCAATAAAAAGTATCCAATATGTTGACCCGGATAACTTAGGTATCACCATACCAAATTTCATCAAAATCACCTGCGCCCAAACTTCTGATCGCTACCAAACTTCACACCCGCTGAGTTAATATGAAGATTTCCTGAAATTTTCAGTAAAATCGCTTTAGTTGTTTTGTAGTTCATAGGGAACATGCACATCGATTTTTATTTTATTTAATCAATTTAAATTTATTTATTGCACGGAAAATGGAGTCTTTCAAGAAAATTTGGTGACATACCGACAGCAGCGCTACCTATCGGGTCCTATTATGTTTTTAAACCATTCAGGAACTCATTGAAATTTAGGAAGAGTTAGGTGACACACACACGTACAGAAGAATTAGGTATATATATTAAGATGTATAGATAAGGTCAGATGTTCTTTCCATTTCATGTGTTCAATAACATTTTTACACATCAAGACCATTGCATGTTTTAAAAGTAAGTTAAAGTTAATCTTTATATTAACTAGTATTTTTTAATCTGCTCAGTACCGGAAAAGGTAAACCGTACCGTATTTCTTAATTGAAAACAAAGAATATCACTGAATTAAATGGACTTCCTTTTTAGAATTCCTTTATTTCGCTTATATCTAATGTTGACCTTACTAGCCTTATTAGTCTCGGATGTTCTTCCGGCTCTTGCAAATTGCATTATATCTACATTTTTACACTGATCAAGTATTGTTCGGGATTTCAAAACCTTAAATGTTTTATATAAATTTATGAGTACCTAATGAGTATTTCATTTTATCGTTTTAATTTGATTTAGAGGGTAAAATTAAGCATGCGTTAAAAACCTTTTTTTAGGTTAATCATCAGTATGCATATTAAATTTTTATTACATGACGTATACTTTCTTATTTTATATTCCATCCGAGATATGAAGGTATACATACCTGTATAAAATAGGAAAAGAATTTCATACATTATTTTCTGATATACAAAGGTCCCATTTAATGGGACAGAACAGCCTGGATATGTGGGGTGATATGTTTTATTTCCCTGTTCTATTTTCTAATATCCAATAAAATAATAAATAAATTTAAATAGTAATAATAGATTATAAATTAGCGACTTGCTTCCTACATAAAGTTTTTTACTAATATTATTTTGCTAATCTATACAGATGAATAAAATTGGAGTGTCTGTTTGTAATATTAAAATAACCGCTTTTTACTAAATGCATATGGATGTATACACGTTACATATACCAAAACAACATTTTTTTTTACAATTTTTGTCTGTCTGTCTGTTTGTTCCGGCTAATCTCCTCAGATAGCTAATATTATAAGGAGTAACTTAGGCTACTTTTATTTTAGAAAAAGAATCAGGGTTCCGCGAAAAAAATAAAACCCATGAAATTGTGAACAAAATCTGCGTACGGCGTACGCACCCGAGCGAAGCGAGGGTAAATCGCTATATAATTTAAATGAATATCTTAGGAATAGCAAGCTAACATAAACATAGCTAATCATGAAAACATACCTAGGGACGAACGCGAGCGAAGCGAGCGTGAGTCGCTAGTATTTTATAAAGTATTTCTTTAAATGATATCGTGACCTCATTACTCGTATTGAAATAATGTAATAAAATATACCTACCTTTATGTCGTATGTACCAAACATTTATGTCGGAATATAAAACAGTCAATATTGCTATATCTGAAACTATATACTTAATACATAAGGTCAGAATTTCATCACAATTATTAAGTCGGCAAAATTCATAGTCGACCCATCTCTATAATAGATGTTTTGTATAATATAAAGTTTATATTATAAACATTAAAAATATAAAAGTCTAAGCTTAAAAAATGTCGGACTCATTGACTCCTTAACATTCAGCCTTATTTAATTATTTTTGCAAATTAACTACCTGTTTTAATAGTTCAAGCTATTACTATTTATTTTTATTTTTTTGATTAGCACAAGTCTATAAACATACTCTGGTGTTTATTCGCGCAGATTTTTTGAAAGAGATCATAGTAACAATAAAATATGTTCGCAGTTTATAGGTACTTACTTTTCAACATATATTCATCACGTAGGATGAATCTAGATGAATATAAGAAGCCAATAATTATCCAAGATTTGCGTTTACAATCAAAGTGAAAGTAAAAATATTATGAGCAAAACGTTCTAGAAATTAATTTTGGGAAAGTACCTAATAAATTTCATTTAAGACACGATACAGATCTTATTTAGGTTAGGGGAGTAGTGCGCAATTACAGCATACAAAAATAAATTGCTTCACTACGTAAGTAAACATAATCGGCTTTGCTTGATTACTGCTAGCAAATATGGCTTCTCCACTTCACTCTACAAACTAGACTACAAAAGGTTCTTTCTACCCTTGGCCTATATATATATTTGTGGGTGGTAAGCAAAACTTTAGTCAGTCGAATTTATTGATATCGAATGAGTAACTAAGGGAGATGTGTACAAAGCAATCTAAAAATGTCTATTTTACAAGATTGAAATTGCAGAATTATATAGGTATCTACTTGACAATTCACTGTACTATTACACTATATTTGAATGATTTGATCATGTAGAGTAAATGAATTTCTGCCAATAATATTTATGCATGAGGGGAAGCTTACGGTATTTATTACTGCAATCATGACTGTTCTATTTTAAAAGCTATAAATATACTTTAAATATTTTAAAATCATTCGGTGCACCAAATATAAACCACAACTCTTGAAGAATTTATATAAACTTGTTGATTAAAAAAAAACAAATGATCATTGGTTCACAATTGACGCAGATATCGCGTGACATGACAAAAGCACAAAAAACATATTGAATTGAGTAGACTCCTTTGTTGAATCATTTAGTATTAATAAAATCATTTAACTGAGCTTTGTAAGCCGTTAAAATGAAACAAAATAATATAAAAAAAAATAGCGGCTCACCCTCGCTTCATTCAGGTACACCTCTAGGAAAATAAAAACAAACCTATTCCATGGGAACCGTACATTTTTTCATGATAAAAAGTAGCCTATGTGTTATTCCAGACTATAATCTATCTCTGTGCCAAATTTCATCCAGATTCGTTCAGCCGTTCTGGCGTGAAAGAGTAACAAACTCACAAACTTTCACATTTATAATATTAGTATAGATATATAAGATCTACAATTTTATTTATACACAGGTATATATCATTAAATAACTATCATTCCAAAGAGTTTTAGATTAATATTAGTTGTTTTCATTACATGCCTCTATAGATAGCATGATTTTGCTTGCGATCTGAGAAGATTCTAACTTGTTTTGGCACATTACAATAAAATAATTTGTCAGGTGAAATAACACTACTGCATCCACCACATGCCTTTGACGATAATACATATTTCATCAATTAATTGCTACTAGTGATCGCCGCGTGGTTGAAAATCAATCATAATTCATTAAGTTATATATTTATTGCATTGCGTATATTACAATATTAATCTATTCTCAATTTGACCACAGACTTTAATAATAAACAAAAGAGTATATATGCGTGTGAGTGTCAAATACATGGTAGTGTGTTAAGTGTTTTTTTATTGATTTAATGTATTTTTTATGCATAATTTCAAAAAAAATATTAGCATTTTGCACTCCTTATCTGTATAAACTATAAGTGTGGGAAATTTCATACTCTTCCGTCTACGCAATTTTCGTAAAAAGCGGTACAAAGTTGCTTCATGTATTATAGATATATAGATTTCCGGCGGAAGTGTACCTATATAAAAAGGACGTTATTTTATTTTTTATAGTGTTAAATATAAATTTATCATTTACCTACTATTTTTAACAGAAAAGACGTTCTATATCCATGTTGCGAGGTTTCTAATAAATTAATTTAATCGTTTTTTGAACAAGACTTATCTCTTTCCACATAAAAAATGTGGCCGAATTATTAAAAACCAGACCAGACCAATATCCGCCAAACTAAACAATTGTATATTGTTAAAAAAAATGTTATATTAAAAAAATATATAATATTTTTTAGTGTTCGCCAGACTTTAAATGTTCCACCCACAACATACTTTAGTATACGCCCCGACGATGTGATATACCCTTATATGGTTGCGCATAAGATATTACGTATCATTCCACATAACATAATATTTCATAATAACCTTTAGCGACTTTACTTATTCGCTATGAGTGAAAGTCTATGTTTCAACGAACTTGTGGAGTGAGAATATTTTTTGTAAATTTAAAAAACTAATCACTCAATAAAAACTACATAAAATAATAGACTGTAGAACTTACACATTAAAAGTAGATGCATCTATACATATAATAAAATTGTAACTAAGCCGAATCTGTACATTAAATATTTTTTGAATAATCTTATTGAAATAGACATTATTATCGATACAGAGGCCAAATTTATAGTTTTTAGAATTTTTGTCTGTCTGTTACCGCATCACGAGAAAACCACTGTACAGATTTTGATGAAATTTGGTATGATGATAGCAGAACATATAGGATACTTTTTACTGTGGGAATTAGTTTATATAATCACTAGGGACTCACCCTGGATTCGCTTCGGATTCGTCACTAGACAAAAACAAATCTATCCCACGGGAACCGTACATTTTCCCGGGATGATATATAGTTTATAGCCTTTCTCATTTAACGGGCTATCTAATGCAAAGAGAATTTTTCAAATTGGATTAGTAGTTCGGAGGTTAGCGCGTTCAACCAAACAAACAAACAAACTCTTCAGCTTTATAATATTAAGTATAGATAATATGAAAATAACAAAGGACGTAATTTAGTTAAAAATTAAAAATAACTGTTCATCAAAGTTGCTAACAACGATCGCCACTATCCATCCATATCTATAAACATCATTACCCCCACGAAGATATCATCCAAACTTTTATCTTTAGAAACAATAACCAACAATAAATGAGAACATGTAAAATTTTAAGAGGTCACAGTAACTGGTAATGGTTTATTCAGTATAAATAGACTCGCCAAGTTATTTAAGTCCTTGTGTAGGTGTACTATGTCTCATCCTTGGATGCGTTTAATTCTGATTATATCGTCACTTTCCGTTTTGGCAACGATTATCGTAAACATGGTAGCTGCCAAGATTTAAAAGGAAATAAAATAAAAATAACAACACACGAACAATATTTTTATTCGTCATTGCGCTGTGGTTTGCTCTATAACCATATTTGGTATTTAAAATGTCATTGGCCTCAACCTAATTTGTTATCTATATTACTGAAAAGAACTCGCGATTTTATTTGCTTGAAATTAACGAAAGGATATGATAGATCTTAAAGGCAAGTGTGTAGTCTGCTTTAGGGGTTTTTTACAAATACGCTATACCTACTCTGAAAATAAAAAAGTTTTTAATTTTTTAGAAGCAATCTCTGTTAAATTATACCGGAATCTGTTTAGCATTTTGGCTTAAAAATGCAACAAACACATGTACCTACTCGTATTTAAGTAAGAATATAAGAAGAAATACTTTGATAGGTACTATATTATACCTTTTATTTTTCAGGGTAATCGCCATGGTGGTTGAAGCAAATCCCATAGTTGAAAACCGCACAGATGGTAAATATTTTTCTAAGTTGTATATTTCAATTCAAAACCATTTTCATATATTGTTTTTACTACTCTAAATTAAAAATATAAAAAAAAAAACAATAAGCACACCACGTTTTGTATTTTTATAAATGGGCATTCTTTATTTTAGAGTCTTAAAGTTGATATATCTATTTTGTGATTTATATTTAATGTACAAGAAAATTAACCTAAAATACATTAGGTGCCTATCTTATATAATAAGTAAGTATCGAGGCCGAAATTCCATTCGAATAGTGACATTTAAGGCTTTACATCCACAATTACCTTTTGAGCCTTCAATTTTAAAGTTTCTTCTCGGTACAGTGTGATAATGTCGTATTGTAATATACTATAAAAAAGCCTTTTTTTTTGTTACTTATTATAAAAACCATCCGATGTTTTTGTATAGCAACGCAGCATCCAAGATCTTCTTCTAAATATTTAAATGGATTATTTAAGTAAATATCGTTTGCTAGTGTTCTATTTAAAACAAAACCTACGACATGACGAGTCCTTATCGAGACGAATTACTCAAAGCGCAGTTTATTAATTACTAGCGACTCACGCTCGCTTCGCTCGCGTTCGTCCCTATGTACGTTTTCACGGTTAGCTATATTTAGGTATACATAAATAGTAGTTTGCTACTCCTAAGATATTCATTTAATTTAAATTATATAGCGATTTACCCTCGTTTTGCTCGGGTGCGTACGCCGTACGCGGATTTTGTTCACAATTTCATGGGTTTTAATTTTTTTCGTGGAACCCAGATTCTTTTTCTAAAATAAAGGTAGCCTAAGTTACTCCCTATAACATCAGCTATCTGCCAGTGAAAGTCCCGTCAAAATCAGTCCAGCCGTTTCGGAGACTAGCTGGAACAAACAGACAGACACATACAGACAAAAATTGTAAAAAATGTTGTTTTGGTATATGTACCGTGTATACATCTATATGCATTTACTAAAAAACGGTTATTTTAATATTACAAACAGGCACTCCAAATTTATTTATCTGTATAGATATTATAACTTAAACTTTTTTTTTGTTTTCATCCTGTAAAAATAAATAATTTGAAAGAAAAATATATACTTATATCATACATAGAACGTACATGGTTTTTATCTGGATTCTAGTCTAACACAGTTTTTTAATCTGCTCCGAAGCCAAAATAAACGCATCCCACTTTCGCCCACATAAAGTCGTTGCCCTAAATAATATGTAATACCTAAAAATATCTAGTAGAGTTACATTTTGCTTTATTTCTTAACACACTTTCATTAGCTTCATATAGGATAACTTAATATAAAACTGTATGATCAAATCTTGAAAGTATAAAGTTGAAGAAATTTTATAAGTAAGTTAAATTTGTATGATAATATACTCCTTTTTGATCTTGTAATGAAGGTGGATAGTATAACTCTTCCATGGATACTTGTAAAAACTTCGAGAATGGGCTCAATCGAGGTGTCGGCAAATTATATATAACTAGCGACTCACCCTCGCTTCGCTTCGGGTTCGTCCCTAGACAAAAACAAATCTATCCCACGGGAACCCTAAATTTTTCCGAGATGATATATAGTCTATAGCCTTCCTCAGTTAACGGGCTGAGCTATCTAATGCAAAAAGAATTTTTCAAATTGGATTAGTAGTTCCTGAGATTAGCGCGTTCAACCAAACAAACTCTTCAGGTTTATAATATTAGTATAGATAACAAACAATATAAACCTAAGCTGATGTAAACTGCTTATTGAAAAACGATTGTTATGTTTTATTGTAAAACTAACGATTCACCCTCGCTCTGCTGGGGTCCATTCCTAGGTATGCTTTAACTGTTAGTATAGATTCCTCAAAGATGAGATATTTTCCCGCAGTAAAAACTATCCTATACGTTGACCCGGAAACCAGCTATCATCATACCAAATTTCATCAAAATCTGTCCAGTGATTTTCTCGTGATGCGTTTCTAGACCGACAGACAGACAAACATTCTAAAAACTATAGATTCGGCCTCTGTATTGATAATAATTACTATTTCAATAAGATTTTCCAAAAAATATTTAATGTAGAGATTCGACTCATTTAAAATTTTATTATGCATAGAAATAGGCATTATTACTCAATTGCTAAGGTACGAGATGAATTAAGCTGCGCGAAAAATTACATTTATTTTACACACAGTGTTACTTCATCATGTTACAACTTACAAGTTAAGTACTTAATTCCTAAGTCGATTCCTAAAAATGATTAATTGAAAAAGTACGTTAAAACTATGTTTAATAAAATATTGTAAAGCAAAAATAAAGTAAAGTTGTATAACGTCGTACGCAAGACCATTGAAGCATGGGTCTATTCACATCAGTCACATCCTGCCCGCGCTTCATTGCGTCCATTGTCTACTATCAAAGGCCCCCTAGTACTCTTTATGTATTATTGATATATACTTTGTATATACCCTTTATCTTACATAATAAATAAGGTATGCTCTTACAATGGTTCTTCAGTTTTCATAATATAATGAAAAAGTATGAAGGACGAAGATGAAGGACAATCATTTTATACTACATGTTAGCAAGAATCTGAGCGTGTACGTTTTCCCTTCAAGTTAACATTATTTCTATTTTATATGGTGTCGTGTAGATTGGGAAACTCTAGCTGTATATTTGTTTTTATATTATGTTACTTATTATATTTGGTCAACCTGCACTTGGCCAGCGTTGTGGACTATGGCCTGATCCCTCTCGTATTGAACGGAGGCCCGTACCCAGCAGTGGGACGTTAAAAAGGGCTGAATACACAATCATATATATAAAAGGCTAAAGTGATTGACTGATGTATCAACGCACAGGCCAAACCCTAAAGGCTAGAAAATTGAAATTTCGCACACGTATTCCTCATATGGCGAAGGCATCCACTAAGGAACGATTTTTCAAAATTCAACCTCCAAGATGGTGAAATAGGGGATAAAAGTTTGTATGAAACTTTTTATTCCTTGGACATATGAATTGAGTACGACAAAAATAATGAGCTACGTATTTCAGCGTTTTCCAAAATTCAACCCCTAAGAGGGTAAAATAGGGGATGAAAGTTTGTATCAAACCTACCTTTTCAAGAGATTTTTTTGTAGTTTTAGCGCGAGCGAAGCCGCAGGTTCTGCTAGTGTAATTACATTTGAGATGTCGCATACCTAGCCAATCTAAAGAACTTTATTATAATAAAAAAAAAACACATTTATGGATGGCTCCTGCCCTATCATAGATACGCGCAACGCGCAATACTTGAGATAACATAGAAATGGAACTAAAGACCAAAAAAGGATACCAAATATTTATATGAAAATTATTATCATATATTATGCTAGCGCCTCACTCTCGCTCTGCTCGAATTCCTCCCTACTTACGATTTAACGTTTAGTATAGATTTCTCAGAGATGAGATATTTTTCCGCAGTAAAAAGTATCGTATATGTTGACCCGGATAACTAGCAAATTTCATCAAAATCCCTCCAGTGGTTTTTCTGCGATGCTTTCACAGATAGACTGACAGACAGACAGAAATTTTAAAAACTATAGCTTCGGCCTCTGTATTGATAACAATGTCTATTTCAATAAGATTCTCCAAAAAATATTTAATGCGATTGCATTTGCAATCAAAAAATTGTCAATTTTATTGTATGTATAGATAATTGCGCTACAAACTGGTACATGTAACACGGTAAATTTCAAGACCCAAATATGAGGCGTGAATTAAATAAGTGTATGTAATGACATAAGCATACATTTTTCCATAGCTTTACATAATATCAATAATTATTCTAACCTTTTTTAAAATAACTAGAACGATTCGATTTACGGACACGGAATGACGAGTGTTTTGGCATTGGCGCTTGCCTATAATAATATTTTGGAGTCATGTTTGAACAACGCACTGTGTAAAGGACGACGAGTTTTAAAATATCTACAAACAGAGTAGTCTGTACATTATTGTACAACGTAAAACATGAGTCAAGGCAAGAGCTTTGGAGAAAAATAGTAATTCTACCAGAGCTGTAAAAGATTAATATGTCTAGTGTCTACTATATGTGAAGCATGAATTGCCTTACGATTTTTATGTATTTTTGACTTGATGTGAATAAACATAATGAATTTGCTCCGTAGGATAAGATTTGTCGCAAGGTCAACGCAATTCCTTACTGTGGTATATTTGGCATACCTTTTTGCTGATAAATGAAATTATGTATAAATAGAAAGTAAAGGATCAACCCGGATATATAGATATGGATAGTCTGCCTCCAAATTACGACCTATATTGAAATTTATGTATGTATTAGTACCAAATTGATTATCAAACGCAATTTATACAAGTTTTGCCGCAGCACTCTACATCGACCTTGAAATAAATGAACCTACGCATGACTTATATTACAAAGAGACATTTTATATCAAAAACTAAGTGGGCTTCAAAGATTGAACTAACGCGAAGTTTTTAATACTATTCAGAAGCAGGTACAACATAAGTTTAGATATATGCGTAGTCATTTGGGAGTCGACTCCTCATACTTATCCGGCTAGACCCTTTAACTACTGATTTACATACAGGTTTCCAGATAACTGAGGAAACTTGGCTTACCTTGGCTTGTCCTTAATATAACAAATATAAGTCGGTTATTTTGTTTATCTTTCAGAGCAACTAATTTACGTGACATAATTTATGGGCCGGGATATGACCTAGAGTACTTATAATAATTACAAGCTTTTATTTAACTTGCCCTGTTAGTATGTTAGTATAGGACAAATCTTGCGAGTTAAATTAGAACCACTTCCTGTCTTTAGATTAGGTTGAAATTTGGTTCACTTAGGTAACTTCGGTGACAATGCATAATATGGTACCATGAAGCTGGTCTCAAGATGGAGTCGGAAGGTGGCCATAGGAACTCCTAAACTAAACAAGGTAAATCCATAGAATTTCGACTCGTTTGAATAGTCTTGACAAGCACTCTTTTGCTACATGACAGCCAGGGTCTCAAGATGGCGTCGGAAGGTGGCCATAGGAACTCCTAAACGAAACAAGATAAAACCGTCGCGTTTGGACTCGTTTGAATGTTTTCTTCGTTTTAGAGCATTTAAATAAAAGCTTGTTTAAATAAAAAATATTTTTATAATCTTAAATATTTAACATATACCTATGTATAGTAATAGCATAAATTTTGCAAAAATCATACTTAAAACGTAAATATAATAACATTATTAGAACAATATTTTATAATATTGTTCCAGATAGAGTACACAGTTCGTCTTTAAGGCCGAGAGCTGGCGGCGACGTTATTCCAGAGCGTTCCGTTGGTACCCTCGACTTAAACATGTCATATTCAGCGCCCTCCAACTTAGTTCTTACGCCGGCACCTGAATGTAAGTGACAGTTATGATTGTAAATACATATATAATATCATATTTTTTATTTATTACGTGATAAGTATTATAGAACACTGAAAAAAGGTAAAACGAAAGGAAAAATGTTTTGCACCCCAAACTAGAGGATCTGATAAACGTATAGGTTAATGAATCATAATTAAAGCTAAACGAAGTTGTCAATATCAAGACAGTCGAATCTAATATATTTAAACGAGCAATTCTTATTTATTTATTTATTTATACCGGCGATCTCAGAAACGGCTCTAACGATCTCGTTGAAGGTATATGGAGCGAAATTCGGGGGCGAAAAATCGATCTAGATTAGTCTTATGTCTAGGAAAACGCCTGTTTTCGAATTTTCATGCCATTTTCTTTTGCATAATTCAATACGAATCAATTCAATCTCATATACAAAGTTTTTTTTTGTATTTATTCAAGTTTTTAGTTTTTATTAAGATAAAGTTGTACTTATGGCCAAAAACTCAGTGCGAAACTGGTCACCCAGGTACTATACTTTAAATATCAAACTCATAATTATTGTTAAAGATTACTGATGTATGTTGACATAATTTATTCATTTTGCTTTTTGGTATTGTAAACATATATGGTAGGTACTTTCATACGGTACTTTTTGGTATTGTTTATTATTTCAGAATTCAATTATTATTTTCTGCACGCAATATCTCTATCCTATTTCCTTAGTCTAGGTCTACTATTATATTTAATTCATGTATATTGTTATATTTTTAGACCATGTAATTAAATATTTTCTAGTATTGTTATATTTAATGTCTCCTTTATTGATAGTATCCTTTGTTTTGTTTGTGTGTAATATCGTCAAATATTTTCTTCAGTTTAATATAGAACGGAATTGCAAACACAGACATAAAAAATTACAATACGCAAAAATCGCAATTGTGGCCACCAAGTCATGGAATAAAACGCGACTAATTACGCTAAAACAGTTTGTTATTTTACCTACTACACCTATTATTGGAATAACAATCCGTCTAATATGTGGAGGTCATTAATTTATATATACCTATTACATAATATACATTACTTGTACAACAAAGCCAAGTGTTACCATAATCTCTATTAGAATATATAAATATGTAAATATTAAATAATTAATTTCTTAGGTCGCAAGCTTTCCAGAGGGATATCAAGGGCGACGGATAATGAAGGGCTCGTGTGGGCGCTACGTAGCAACACCGAGCCCGAGCCTAATACTCTATCCTCCGATCACATCCTCTTGTTACCGGATATATCAGTATATCCACCGGATTTCAGGTGAGTTTTCTGTTCTTTTTATTTGATTATACATATTTTTTTTATTTGAAAACAGCAGACATTTTTAGTTTAGTACTGGATGAAGTTTTTTTAATACATACCTACTTACAAATTTTATTAGAGCCATTCAGCCAGCCATAATTATGTTTCTTGTTAGAAGATATAAAATATAGGTATTATTTTATTTAACATTAACAAATATATATACATACGAGTATGTATTTCTATATATTGTATACTACTTCGGCTCGCATCTTTATTTATTTCGTCTATAAGCATTAAAGTGATCTCCGCATTGTGTAGACGCGCAGAACATCAATCGCAATGAAACTTAGCTATTTTATAATTTTAAAAACTACTTGATGTAAAAACTTCGATTCCTCATAACTTAAATAAATAAAAAATTATCTAAAATTTGTAAATTTAATTCCTATTACATTGTAAATTTATAAAGAATACATATAAAGAAGCATATATTTAAATAATATAAATATTATTCTCATTGAGTATTACAAATCTTAGATCTTAAAGTAATAAAGCGCTCATGAAAATTTTTTTTTATTTCGAAACGTACTTATCATTATTGGCCTTTAGCCTGTTAAGCCTGTTAAGGTCTCTAGAAAGTGAATGAGGATAGATAGAGATCCTCTCTACGTTTACGTCACATTTCAAATAACTCCCAATAAAGGACAGTACATGATAGGTTATATTCATAAAATATATTTGCAAACGGAGAGGACAGAGAGATAAATAATTAAATAAATATGTTGGAACTTTTAACACACAGCATCATCTAGTTCCATGGTAAGCTTTTAGGCTTGTGTTATGGATACCAGATAGTTGATACACTACACATAGGTATATAATTTAAAATACATACATATAAATATAAACACCCTTGACTGGAGTACAAATATTCATGCTCACTACACAAATGAACGCCCCCTGCGCGGCGGGACTAGAATCCGCAACCGCTGGCACAGGACATAGGGTCACAATAAAATGAGTCAAACGTGTCGTCAAGATATTCCTAAGCATTACGAAATTTGACAAGTATTGAGAAGCATTCGTTTTCCAAGTGATAAGGGAATAGAAGTATGATATAGACAAAATAAAGCGATCAAAAATGCGAAATTTTACGTGACGTGTTTTTATAATGACCCCATAAAAATAACACGAATGTGAAAAGAGCATATTGCTTGACATTCGTTCTCTCTGAGTATGGACGAAGTGTATAGTGTATACATACGTAGATCTATTCTGTACTCGTCTTCATTTAAGATACATCGTTTAAACCTAACTATATAAAATAGACCAGACGCAAAAAAAAACTATAACTATACTATTGACTTGGTTATATCGCCAAAACAAGCCTAAACTATATACATATATCTCCACTAGCGACTCACCCTCGCTTCGCTTCGGGTTCGTCCCTAGACAAAACAAATCTATCCCACGGGAACCGTACATTTTCTGGGATCATATATAGCCTATAGCCTTCCTTAGTTAACGGACTATCTAATGCAAAAAGAATTTTTCAAATCGGATTAGTAGTTTCTGAGATTAGCGCGTTCAACCAAACAAACAAACAAACTCTTCAGCTTTATAATATTAGTATAGATTTACAACTACTTAAAACTTTTTTTGTCTTAAAATATATTTTGTTAAAATGCACGAAGTACGAAACTTATTGCTAGCACGATTTCATACATGTAGTCATTCGCGAGTCATTTATAGCCGGGATTTTTCTCGACTCTCTGGAACAAGTCACCGTGACATTGCTTTACTCACACGTGTCTCGGCTAAATGCCAGTTCCCCTAAAACACTCAATGGTTCTTAAATTTCGATCTGATACATAATCTGGCCAATAACATGTGTTGATATAGATATTGAATGACTGTTAGTGTAAATAGCTGATATTGTTAAACAATTTCATGTAGAAACCTACATATATGGATATTAAAATAATTTAAAAAATGATCTATACATAAAATAAAATTGAAATATCTGTTTGTAATGTCAAAATAACGGTAATACTTTCTTAGATAGTTTTATTTAAATGTCAAAATAACGGCTTTTTACTAAATTTTTATGATAGTACTAGCGACTCACGCTCGCTTCGCTCGCTCGCTCGCTCGGTACGTTTTCACGGTTAGCTATGTTTATACATAAATAGTAGCTTGCTACTTTTAAGATATTCATTTAAATTAAATAGCGATTTACCCTCGTTTTGCTCGGGTGCGTATGCCGTACGCGGATTTAAAATTTCGTGGGTTTTATTGTTTTCGCGGAACCCTGATTCTCTTTCTAAAATAAAAGTAGCCTAAGTTACTCCCTATAACATCAGCTATCTGCCAGTGAAAGTCCCGTCAAAATCGGTCCAGCCGTTTCAAAGATTAGCCGGAACAAACAGACAGACAGACAAAAATTGTAAAAAATGTTAAAATTGTAAAAAATGTTGTTTTGGTATATGTACAGTGTATACATCCATATGCATTTAGTAAAAAGCTGTTATTTTAATATTACAAACAGACACTCCAATTTTATTTATCTGTATAGATATACGGTACGGTACGATACGGTTGTCTTATACAACAATGATTTTTATTTTTTTGTCTGTCTGTTGCGACTAATTTCCGAAAATAGACTGATTATGACGAGACTTTCACTGATAGATAGCTGATCTTATAAGAAGTAACTTAGGCTACTTTTATTTAGAAAAACAATCAGGGTTCCGCGCAAAAGAATTAATACCTATGAAATTGTGACTGTAATCCACCCGAGACACCCGATCAAAGCGAGTGTAAGTCGCTAGTATTAAATATAAATTAAAATTAACATTGTAATACACAGATTTTTAATAAAGAAGGCCCGTGAACCTTACTGAAATTATTTTATTTACATATCAATATCGTACGTCATGTATTTTTTTGTAATAAAGTAGCTATTGGTTTCCATTAGTGAGTAACCACTAGAATCAATGCGGTCCTTCAAATATAAATGTTTGGCGCTCCCTACATTTTCAGCCATTGAACCCGTCAACCTTTCACTCTTTCAACCTTTAGTAATCGAAGTTAAGAATTTGTGGTCATTGCAAAAAAATACAGTCACGCAAGCCTTTTCAGTACCCGCCAGCTGTACATTAGTGTTTTAGGCAATGTATTATAGAAAAACAATAGGAACAAGTGTCAATGTACTTCTATAGAATGTGGATTTTGTATGCAAAATAAGTCTAATGTTTTAAAATAACGCTTTGTAACGTTATTCGCTTTCATAAGTATTGTATTTCATCATGCTGCCTCGTTGTTTGGATTTGGGTCACATCTTTCCCTAGGTTATTTTCAATGGAAAATACCCATAACTAAGTTTAAATATAATTTGGCACGTATTCTAATAATAAGAGCAGAAGTGATTTATAAAAATCGCTGTGGTTTCGACTAAAGTAATATAAAAACTTTATTTTGATGACCTATTGCTTGGCATTAGTACGTATACGATTTGTCAATATTATTTGTAGCTAAATTTTATTATATTATATTGGGTTTTTCCGTAGCAGATCCAAACATATTGTTCCGGGCGCTATTATGCAAGTGGAGGTCATTTAAGTTCATGTGAATTAAACAAAGAAATTATTATTATACCTATATTCATAAAATATCCATTCTTTAGGATATTCATCGAAAAAGACCTCCTTGAAACAGCCACACTAGTAACCCTCGAGTCTGCTAGTATTCTAAATTGGTGGCGTCACGGGCGAGTGCCGGGGGCTCCCCGGCTGTTGCCTCTAGCGACGTCTGGGGATGGGAACTGCCTGCCTCATGCTGCTTCACTGGCCGCCTACGGGTTTCACGACAGATTATTAGCTTTACGAACGAAAGTACAGGCGTTGCTTTCGGGGGAAGGCGGTGACGTACTTACACGTTAGTTATAATATTATTATTTTCTTTTACTATAAATAATTTAAATCTTTATTTGTTTATGCCTATGCCTATTTTTAATCAAGCTAACACTTTATTAGAGTTACGAGAATATTTGGCATTTTAAATAAAACTACATCAACCTGACAAAATTATAGAATATGATATATATATAATACAAATTATTGAAAATATAAAATTAATTCGGATTTAATGTTTTATAGAGCTCCATATAAAAAGTTAGATAAACGCTTCATATCGCAAATACACATGCATACCTATTAATTATTAATACCTTTCTGTACTCCAGGGGCAATAAAACGTCGTTGGCGTTGGTCTGAAAGCCTATCACTCAGGACTGCGGGTCTGACACCGTCTGAGTCCGAGTGGGAGAGAGACTGGCACGACGCAGTGATAGCGGCCTCAGCCGAGCCCAGACCCAGACCTCAGCCAACGTCAGCCCCGCACTACACCGGTCTGGAACAACTCCACGTGTTTGCGTTAGCGCATGTCATGAAGCGACCGGTCATTGTGTTCGCTGATGTGGCGTTACGGGTAAGTGATGTGGAATTTATATTTTCATTTCCAAGGTTCCAAGGTTGTTTTTGCTAAGAAGATTAGTTAAAAATCTTTCAAATTTCTTATTTACCATAATTTTTTGGAGGAGACAGTAAAAAAAGTGATCAATTGTGCTTATCAATCTATATTCTATACTATACTATAAAAAGGTATGTAGAGAATAATCTCTGGAATTACTAAACCGATAAAATATTCTTTTAGCCGCTTTTCGGGTAATGTTTATAATTAGGGACAAACCCGAGCAAGGCGAGGATGAGTCGCCAGTAATATATAAATTGTTAGATTGAAATAAAACACAGTTATGGATCAATGTGATTGTATTTAAATATTATTATCAAATAGTCCTCGTCAAATATGGCACAATATAAAGAAAGTTGAATTAGAGAATGAACGAAGCGGATGAGAACACTAGTCTATATATATACAGTATACTTATTTATGTCCGAGTATTTAAAGTTTATTATATAATCGTAATCGTATTTTTTATATACTAGTCAAAACAAAATAAAACACTTATGTATAATCAAAATGATTTAATTATTTTAAAGGATTCTTAAACAGCTAATACTTTCATGGAAAATTATCTTAAGTCTTAACAAACATATAATTTTTTTAAGAGGATTGTGAAGCTAAATAAAAAAGTGAATTTTCATACAAAAAGCGATAACGTTTTTCCCCATTACCATAGTCTAATTTTTATATATTTTGGAAATGTTATAGATATAATGAAACACTAGGTCCGTACGTTTTTATTTTAAAGAAATATTGCGTATGATAGAAGTTATTAGCATCTAAATATCTGTATTTTTGACTTAAAAACTTCCTCGAACGTTTTATGTTTTTTTAATTAAACTAAACTGAATTACTAAAAAAGTAAAACGTACAGACCTAGATTAAGGTGTACTGAATCTAATGAGACCAAAATTGTCTCATTTCGTAAACGTTTAGGGGGGTGAAAACGTTATCACCCGAAACAATATTTCAAACAGAAAATGTAGGTAATTGCTTCTAAAATTTGCAACTGTCTCTATCGCACCATAAGGGTTGGCAAAGCGAGCGGTATGAAACAGATAGCATTTTTTTTTAAACCTACTCGCGCCGCGTATCGACACTTCACAATCCTCTTAAGTGGGTATACTTAGAATTTTTTTAGTAATCACTTGAATTTACCCTATTTTAACCCCTTCTGGACAATTTCTAAGAAATCAATTGTTAACTGATACGCCGGCGTGTACGCGTTCCGCAAGGGGTTAAGACGAATTTTTACATAAGTCATTCAAAGTGTGAAATCTTTTGAGATCAGTTTGCTAAGTTAGAGTATGAATAAACATTTTAATAGCACTATTCCGAGGATTCGCCCTATTTTCTTTCGACTAGTACATAAAATATTTAAGTAATGCCAGTACCATAAGAATCGATCAAGTGCGAGTCGGACTCACAATGAAGGGTTCCGTACCATCGTACAAGATAAAACTCGGTTCTAATGTTTTTTTTAATTCGCATGGTGGCCATTTTGAAGTTTGCCATGTTAGTTTTTATTATTTGTTGTTATAGTTGTAATAGAAATACACACTCTGTGAAAATTTCAATTCTACCTATTACGGTTCATGAGATACAGCCTGCTGACAGACAGACGAACGGACAGCGGAGGCTTAGTAATAGGTTCCGTTGGCACCTTTCGTTACGGAACCCTAAAAACTAGCTAGGTCACAGCATATATAGCGTGAGCGCCAGTGATCGGAATCTAAGTCAAGTTCACACTTGTCTTTATTAGTGTCAATAAGAGGGTCAGGAACACGTTAAACAGATTAAGTTATTTACTATATACAATCATATTACGGTATTCTGATATGTCCTTATGAATTACTTATGTTACAATTACGGTGTTAGATTACGTAACAGGTCATATATTATAAACTAGTTTTTATCTACTGCTTCGGCCGCGTTGATTGTCTTTATTTTCTTCTTTTTTGTTTTATTTTCTTAAAAGCGATACAAAATATGTATCCCACAATGACGGTCTTTGTGGGATATTAAATATTCCTTATATCCAGGGCATGTTATATCTGTAATCCAAATCTGTTCCACGTTTTAAGCGTTATTGTTTTACAAACATCCGCACAAACTTTCACATTTTATAATTAGTAGGACTATAAAATAAGTCGAACCCATTAATGTCATGCAGAGTTTACATTTTACATACTACTTTTATCATATGCCATTTATCTCTGCACAAAATGTTTAGTTTTTGGACTAGTTCAACTGTTTGCACTTGAATATTTAAACAAACAAACATACACTCGTAAACTTCGTCCTAAATAAACTGATTGATAATGATTTTTTTATCAGTTCTATCTTGCTTTTACGGTCAGCTGTTGTGATGACGAACGTTGGACCACATATATACAAACTGTTTGCTTGGTTATTTGTTAATAATGATGATAGAACCCTTATATTTACAACCAAAAAGAAGAGAAAAAAGTACAGATTACTTGCAAATTTATCCTTCTTTTACGATGCAAGGAATTAGTGTTTTTCACAAATGGATGGTAGGAGATGGGATAATTTTTACCCTGGTACATTAACTGATTCTCTTTAGACTAATGCAAAGGTGACTAACTGCCTCGTCCAAGCGCGAGCGTTTAATTTAATAAATAGTCCACGTAAATAAAAAAATAAAAGCCGCAAAAAAAAACACTAAAAAGTTTTAAATAAGTGATTTGTAGTTTTAATTTACTATAGATGCCTAATCACACACACAAGCACGCACGCACACACATTCGTTCATATGCATACACACTTTTTTAAAAAATTTTTTTTCAAACTTAAATAGAAGAATTGGAAATATACACTTTCAAACAAAAAAAATGGTTCAAATCGGTTAATAAGTGACGTAGTTCTGAGGTAACAAACAAAAAAAAAAACAGCCGAATTGAGAATCTCCTCCTTTTTAAGAAGTCGGTTAAAAATAAAGCAATTCAGTATGCAAATACGTGTCATAAAAATCGACCTTATCTCTATTTTTTCTTTCATTCCAGGATTTCCGAGGAGATCCCATAGCGCCAATACCATTTGGTGGAATCTATCTACCGCTGGAGTTAGAGCCGGAGTTATGTAGTAAAGCTCCGATACTACTGGCATACGATGCAGGGCACTTCTCTGCTCTGGTCCCTTGCGAGCCGCTGCCCACTGACGGGGCGAGGGTTCCTCTAGAAGACCAAGCTGGGAATCCAATGCCTGTACGGTAAGTTAAGAAGTTACAGGGTGACACATATATTTGCTTCTATGGGGTAGTTCTAGATTAGTTGGTCTCTTAGACCTATTGGCAAAATGAATTTTACTGACAAAATTTTTAGATCACATCCCCATAATGTATAACTTTTTCTGAAACCTAACAGTAAAACCAGTTTTAAATTCGGTAAATTCAAAAAATATAAAGTATGCTGTAACTGGCCGACACTCGAGTAACTCTACACGTGTTAATTGTTTAATTTGTGATGTACTAAGTTAACTAAAATATGTTATGTTATGCCAAAGTTCACGGCCTGTAAGTTTGTTTCATATAATGTTAATGTGTATATAAAGTGGACAATTATAATAGTAAAAATAATAAATTACCTACGAAATACCTAAGATGTCTCGTGATAATATTTTAATGTACAATTGTAAATTTTCATGACGGCATTAATATTTCTAAAAAGACGTATTCTACGTCATAAGTTGTAGATTTGATATTTTTGACGAAGGGATTGTTGTATTTATAAAAATCTTTGACCAAGTGAAATTTTAATACTAGCTACTTACCCTCGCTTCACTCGCATCCATCCGCGTTCCTGTACCTAACATTGTTCTATGATACTCCAGATGATAAATAATAATAGTAATAAATATTTTTTTTTATTGTATACCCAAAAGAAAAAAGAAAATATACAAAATATAGGTGAAGATACAAGAGGCGGCTTTAACGCTAGAAGAGCGATTTCTTCCAGGCAACTTTTAGGTGTAGGATATATAGTACTAAGATAGAAGGGGCGCGAATCTATACTAATATTATAAAGCTGAAGAGTTTGTTTGTATGTTTTTTTGTTTGTTTGTATGGTTGAACGCGCTAATCTTAGGAACTACTAATCCAATTTGAAAAATTCTTTTTGCATTAGATAGCCCGTTAAATGAGGAAGACTATAGGCTATATATCATCCCGGAAAAATATACGGTTGCTGTGGGATAAATTTGTTTTTGTCTAGAGACAAACCCGAAGCGAAGCGAGGGTGAGTCGCTAGTATAAAATAAAGAGACAGTAGAAGAAGTATATATTTATATTTTATACATATATATATATATATATATATATATATATATATATGTATATATATATATATATATATATATATATATATATATATATATATGTATATATGTATATATGATACTCATGTACTATAATTTCATCAAAATTCGTTTAACCGTATCAGCGTGAAGAAGTTCGCATTTATAACTAGCTGATTAATTTGACTTTCCCACATTGCCAGGTTCAACGTAGATCCAGGCGAAGATTTCAAATGGGATACAGAACCTGATCAGAAAACCATAAACAATTTGCTGCCAGACGAATACCAAAGATCTGCCATGTTAGCTGCTTATTTAGACCTTGAAAGAGTCGAATGCTTAACTCAAAGTCAGCCTCCAGAAGAACTAAGAAGATCCCTAGATGCACTATCTAGTAAAAGTTCAAAGCAGCTTAACTCAGTAGCCAAACAATTTGGCAGTATTGGCAGGTCAATGAGTAGCAAATTGAAAAAGAATTTTGGATCGATGGCCAAATTAGGCAAATCTGGAAGCCAGAGTAATCCAGAAGAAGGGATAATAAGGCGGCAGTCGACTTGTGAGGTTTTGTGTTGCAGGGTGCTGGCGGCGCGGGCGCCGGTGCAGGAGGAGATGGTCAAGAATTACTTAAACGAGGCCTGGATTGGGTAAGAGAAATAAAAATATTATATTGCTTTCTTTTTTAACGAGACTAAGTTAATGTTTAGGATTCAAAGAAGTTACAATTTTATATGCATAATGTGTAAGTTAACGTATCCAGACTAAATATGTTTATTGAATTATATAATCGATAACATGTACCACGAATTATGAACATCGGTCCACAATATGTGATAATATCCTACATGTTGTGCAAACAAAACAAATTATCAACCCAAAAAAAACTGGTTATTGCCTCCTCCTGCTGAATGTTTCCTTTTTCAATTTGGTCAAATTTTTTTTTTCAAAAAGGTACATTTTTTTTTAATATTTTAAATGTGTACCGATCGCTTTAAATGTTTTTGTTTCACTGTTACAATTTTTTTTATTTTTTTTTTAGTTTATAGGGTTACTCTTAAAGTAAATCTTGTTTATTGAAAAGCAACAACAAAAATCGGCTCATAATTAACAAAAATATTGTATTACAATTTACAACCTCAACAAAAAACATACAATCAAATTAAATAATCTTCATTTTTCCTAGTTAGCAAATAATGAAATAAAATTCCAGATATACAGCAGAAAAGAACAGAAAAGATGAAAGCAATCAGCCATCACAACCTAGATATGGCACGGGTCGGTCGCAGTTCTATGCTGAAGCAGATAGAAATGCACACGAAAGTGCAAGAACATTGGCATCTAAACCCGTCAAACCTGCACAGGATCGAACCTTGTACCTTTCCAAGTCAACTTTCTATGACGACCGTCCCCCGTCACCAAAACCCTGTAGAGCCCCGCTTTGTATGTACTATGGAAGTCCGGAGAATAACGATTACTGTTCTAGATGTGCAAAGTTACAGTAAGTGTTTTATCGAAGGCTCATTTACGTAGAGAATTTCGTATCTTTGAAGCGAACTCGAAGGAATAGAAAAGGTAATGTAAATTGGACTATATGTATTAACATATAAGGTACAGTTTACATTGCAATTTTTTCGATATGAATCGTTTGAAGGCAAGAGTAGCCTTTTCAGAGCCTTAACATTGGATTATATGTAATATATTATATGTATGTATATCCTTTTTTTTATATTTTTTAAGTTGTGTTAATAATTACTAAAATTTTAGATTAATTTTGTAACTTTTTTTTTATATAAATATTTTTTTAGTTTATTTTTTTTTTTATTATTTTAAAAACATAGCTAACAACATAGCTTCTACATCATCTTTGGATATAAACAAATTAATCTAAATGTGTGTCTTTTAAATATTACTGTTTTTGTAATATCTATCGAGCTAGTTGCATATAATCTAATGTCCCGTCCCTGGGGACGGAGTAATACTAGTATTGTAGTGGTAGTAATATCTTTGGTACTTATTAAAATAGTTGCAGAATCTTTAAAGATATTAAAAAGTATTTTGCTCTCGTTAAATTTTACATTATTTTTTTCATAAGCAACTGTTAAAACTGACATTGTACTGATAGCGGTTAGTACATATGACATACATTTAACTATAAGTTAATATTATATATGGACGTACAAATTAAAACTATAATATTGTTATATAGATATAAATACATCCCTTGCACTATATATTTCACTAAAAAATTTAACGAGAGGAATGAATATTCAAATTGTTTCTTACATTCTTTGAAGCACTTATTTTCTTTGGCAGTTATTATAACGTGTGCTTCCAATTTAATACGTAGAAAGTGTAGTGTATCGCGACGTGATAATTTTGATACTTGTGTAAAAATTATATTTAAATTAAAATTAAAAGAAATAATATAATTATTCTGGTATTATTAGAAGTTATATATAGAAATTATATTTTTTGAGTCCTTTGAATAAGGAAAATACTCCAATACATAGACTACACTACGATCTTACATACAAGGGTGATTATGAATGATTTATATAATTTGTTTTATATAAGAAAATAATGGAAACATTTAAATAAGTTGGAAAATTATTAAAAATATTGTGAACTCCTAAACCACCATGTTTTTCTATACATTAAAACTGTTTCAAACTTTCCATATGGCATTCTAGTGAAATCATTCATATTTCCCCATGCGAAAGTAAAAAGAAATATTTTTATAACTATTATATTAAATATATACTAGGGAGTTGGTATCTGCCCTGTCGATGCCTGCTGGTTGAAGCTTTTTGATGAACATTTATAAAATTTTGGGCTGTATTATAACGTATTTTCCTGTGGGAATGAGATAATCTACCGCGGTAAAGTAGCCTATGTCACTCTCCAGCCCCCCAACTATCTCCACACGCCAATCCGTCAGTTTTTTTTCAACGTGATAGAAGAACACAAACAAATACACTTTCACATTTATAATATTAGTATGGACTTACAAAAAAAGTTAAAATCTCATTAAATATATCTTAATTTTTCTTAATTTTTACACATAGCATTTTAATATTTATCAGCCCATGAATTTATGGAATTTGTCTAAAATTGTGCCTAATAAAAATTGGTTATTTTAGTGATATAAAAATTAAAATAGTCTTTAATTTACTATATTTGAAATAATAAAAACATAATAATGATGTAATAAAATATGGATTTTTGCCCTCTTCTTTATTCAATTTTTATTTTATTTCTACTCCAAGGTCGTTAAAACACTAATTCGATGTACCGATGAAGTTGGTTTGATTATTTTTAAATAAAACTATTTTTTGAGATTATTCCGCGGATTTATTTTGATTTTTGGTTCCCGACGTTTCGAATGCTTTACAGCAATCATGGTCACGGGAGAGACTAAGATGTTAATCATCTCAAAGGCGTTATATACTTGTTACAGACAGTGCCTACCCACAATTTACAAAAATGATTTTAAAAATTCAAAAATGGCACCAATGTACCTTAAATGTCAAATATTCGCGTAAATCTAATAAAGTTTTATTGGTTTGAATATTTGTATCGTTCGTGGAGTCAGTTAAACACTTAAACTATTAACTAATGTCCATCAAAAGTTCTCAATCAGCATCCATAAGTTCATGTCCTAATTTAGTCATATATGTATCATAATTGATATTAAACTTTAGGCTAAAAAAAAGTGTATTATTAGTGCTTTAAAAACTTAATATTCGTAAGTAAAAATTAGTATTCATTGATACAGAAGAATTGTTAGAATAGTGTTGATAAAAATTGTTAACTTGATGTAATTGCACCGTTCAAATTAGGTAAGTTTGAAAAGAAATCATAAATACTTCCATATGTAATGACTAATGTTTGTAAATTAAATATGAGACGTTTTTAAAAAATAAAAAAGTTCAGTGCCCTTCGTTTTATCGAGTGCCAAGTTTTTTTTTTGTGTTGCCAGGATTTTAAATTTCTCCCGAACATTTTAAATAACATATATATTGATTGATAAACTAATAATCGTCCTTTTTAGAAATCGGTTAAAATCCAATTATTATTCTTACCTGTTATTGAAAAGGTACATTTTACTTGTAATGAAAAATAAGACATGGCAACACTAGTTAAGATCTTAATCGTTTTAAAATGCATCCTTATTAATAATTATATAGAATAAATGTGTTCAAAATTTAGTATCAGGTGCTATTGAGCGAAATATAGATTGTCGCATATCTGTTATACCACAAATTTACAGTATATAGATAAATCGTAGAGACAATAAAATTACATACATTCAATTAATACTATCTTTTCGAATTTTTTCGCGCGTTTATTTTGATTTTTGGTTCCCGACGTTTCGAATGCTTTACAGCAATCATGGTCACCGGAGAGACTCGAACTCAACTCAAAAAAGAAACGTCAGGAACCAAAAATTAAAATAAATCCGCGAAAAAATCAGAAAAGACAGTTTTATTTGAAATGTCAAATATTCGCGTAAATCTAAGAAAGTATTACGTACATTCACTTTACTTTTTGTAAAAATTGTTTAAAAATGAAGATATAAAATATTAAATAAAACTTTGTCATTCCATCAAAATAATCCGTAACAATGAGAGAGTGCTCTCATTATACAAAAAGTATTTATTAAAATGGTAGTTTATTACACATTTCTGTCACAATAGAAATATTTTTGGCGTGGACCTAGAGAATGGACAGTAATACTGTCATGAATTTGACCATACTTTGTAAAGACAAAGCGAACGTGCGACCAATATCGGTCTTTTATTCCAATTTGAATTTGTAAATGGAATGTAAAAAAATAATTGAAATATTGAAAATTATAATTGAATGTAAAATAATAAATATTTATCTTCATTGATCGTATTTCAATTTATACAGAAGACTTCTGGCCGCACGTTCGTTTTGTCTCTCTCTTTTCCGCCATTTTCAGCTGACGACTGACAAAAAAACACTCAATCCACTCTCTATGTCTATGATTTTTTGCCTATACCAATATGGAGTAGTAATTATACATATTGTAAGTTTTCCAAAAAGCAATACAATATAATTTCTTTTGAACAATAATGAATTTCAAGGTGTTATTTTAAATATTTTTTTGATGTAACAGCTCATAGTCAGGGTACTAATAACTTAGTGTTTGGTTTCTAAGATAAATCAAACGAGCTTGGAGGGAACTCCGTCCGTATTTGAAATTTTGTTAATTGTTTGTATTTCTAGTCCCGTTTTCATAGTTATTTTATAACTAAGTTCATTTAATATTAAACTTTAATGTATAATAATCATTTTCTTACTAGAAATAATTTCCCACCCTTTTTTTGTTAATTACTTTCACTGAGTACTAATTTTTTTTTTTTATATTATCTTGCTAAGTGTAAAGGTTCCTACACACAGTGCCGCCGCTCTTGCTTTTGCCGCGCCGCAAAAGCAAACAATGCTAAAGGATCTTTTACAAGGCAAGGCTGGCGGCAGTGGCGGCAACCGGCAACACTGTGTAGGAGCCTTAAGGTACGACAGTGGAACTGTCTAGATTGTACCTACGTCCTTTCAGTCGAGTCAGTTGTTGAGGCTATTTAGCCTTAGAGATCTGCTAAAAGAAGTGAGATTACATGACATAAGTATGTTTTTACCGAATTTATAATTAAAGCTATATGAACGTTACAGATGGTACTGTTTGTTATATTTTGTAATCCTACGGCTAGATATGGCATATCATGTTTTGTAGAAAATAAATGGTTATGCAATTAATAGTGTTTATATTTTTTATCTATATATGTATATAAAAGGCAAAAGTGATTGACTGATGTATCAACGCACAGGCTAAATTTTTAAGGCAAGAAAATTGAAATTTCGCACACGTATTCATCATATTATGATGAAGGCATCCACTAAGGAAGGATTTTACAAAATTCAACCCCCAAGGGAGTGAAATAGGGGATAATAGTTTGTATGAAACTTTTTATTCCTAGGACATATTTACATGAAATTTTGTATGTTCGTAGTTTAATCGCGAGCGAAGCCGCGGGTTCTGCTAGTCTTGTATAAATACTTTCGATTTGATATAATTTCCGATCTCCTTGACTCCTCTAATTTAGCAATCACTCATCCATTTTTTAAATTTTACTGTAATACTTCCAAAATTCATGCAAGATCCAAAGTATACATAGGATATTCCTTTAGTTGTGAATACAAAATACTTTTAAATTTGCTATCTGCTTACCTACTCGTACCTCATGTTACCAACGTTGTAACCACGAGTATTTATTTACAATCTAGCGCTTTCCCGCTTGCGTAATTCAATTATGTATAAACTATATTACTGCTCAGTTTCATCAAAATACATTCAATAGTTTTTGCTTGGAAGAGTAACAAACATACGTCGATGCGTCCTTACAAATTTTGCTTATAAAATTAGTAGGATATTATCAATCCAGTCCAGTTGAACATCTAGCATTATTAATAATATTTTAATGTTAATGTAAAACAGTGTAAATAATACAAAAAAATTGGTCGCTTTTATATATATTTTCTTACTTTATTATCTTTTTTCAATACATACAGGTCCATGAGATTTACAAAGCGTAATTAGTGAACAAAGAGGTTAGCTACACATATAATGTATGTTTATATTTATTTATACATTTTATAAATGTAATATTTAATATTAAAGCAGTCTCTCTTACATTTACACATTATACTCTATCGCTTCGTCTCCAGGCACACGATTTATTTACTAAAAGTAGGTGAATATTGCAGAGACGACAGTTTGTTTAAATATAGAAGAACTCTGACATAAGAGAATAATGACAAATTATGATAAACTGTCACCTTATCGTGGTGCTTGAGGCACGGCACTTGATTATAGAGGTCGTAGGTTCCATATTTTCTGTACTGGGCAAATAAATGAATATAGAAACTGTTGCGAACAACAGTTCAGTATACATTACCTAAATTCAGTTAAATCATAAAAATTATAACTATGTAAGTCTTGTTAGATGTTATTTTTTTACTTTTAAAAACCATTTCAAGGTATTACAACGACATTTTTACGTTATTTTCTGTAGTGTACAGAACATTTCATACAAAATTCAGGGAATATCTAAGACTCGACAAATGTTTGAAAATACATTATACAAAGATGGTGATGACTGATGGATTGTCAGAGCAAAAGTCTTATTAGTTTACAAATGCTTAAAAATAATGTCAATTCACATATAATCCTTATGCTACAGTAACGCCATTCTGGCAATTTATAAAACAATTAATTAGCAGATATACACGCATAATTATTTACATTACATTATACAACATTTATTAGACAAGCTATGTATTACAAACATTGAACATTACTTTTCAAAGACAATTCCAATTGACCATGTTGGTTTTAAATCTTAGTCAGAGTCCCTCTTGTATATGGTGCGTATCATTTGAATATGTAAAGGATCACACAAGCGATATAGCACAGCACTTCACTGGTTGTTATTTACAATATACTTTAACACTGCAAGTCTTTAATTTAACAGATAGATACTGAATTCGGCGTATGGTCACGAGTCCGGTATGATATCGGCCTCGATTATCTCCAAATCTCAACTGTCCTGCCAATAGTTATAGTTTCCAGACGGAGGAGGGACCGGCATCGGAGGAGCGTTGGGGGCCACTGCGGTAGAATTGTAAGGAGAGCCCTGAGGTGACCCGTACCTTGGTCGGAACCACGGCCGACTTGTGTATTGGTACTGGTTGTTCGCATACGCGGCTAAGTTCTGCCCGGTGGCGTTCGGATAGGGATTTTGCGTGTTTTGATTAGCATAGGCCACATTTGGCATGTTGGGTGCAGGGTACGTTTGGTTCGGCGCTGGGGTTGTTGACGGCGAAAAATTCGCTTGTGATGTATTCTGGGAACTTGAGGTCGTTTGTGAGTACGACTGTGTAGGGGTTTGAGAGTTAGATCCATTTGTAGGGTAGCTTGGAGGTTGACTCGTTGTCTGAGTACTGTTATAGTTTTGTGTACCGTTGCCATTAGTGCCATAACTTTGAGTCGCTTGATTATTTGTATAAGTACCATTCGAGGTACCGTCGTTTGAGAAACTTTGAGTGGGATTCTGGACGGAAGTGGTCCCGGAGATTGGATAGGCATCTTGAGATGACGACGAAATGAAGTTGGTTTGGTTATTTGTACCGTTCGTTGTGTCGGTTTCAGAAGTAGTTGACTGTCCGTTACCGTTTGCAGGCGCAGGAGTAGTCGCTTGATTTGGCATCGTGTACTGAACATTGGGATTAGTTGGCATAGTTAATGTACCAGAGTTTGCTTGCATTACGTATTGGGGCGGCATGCCCGCATATTGTGATGTCGGTGTAATGAAATTAGAATTTTGTTGCACAATTTGATGAACGGGAGGCGGTTGGGATACGGGTATTGTAGGGTTGGTCATGGGAGAGGATGGCGGGGCTTGGACTATTGGAATCGTTCCGGAAACAGTTAAATTAGAATTTGCCAACTGTTGCCCAGCTAAAGCTGCATTTAGCTGTTGCGTAGAAAGTTGGGTGTTGAGATTTATTCCCGGCATGTATTGGGAGTTGGGCATGTTCATTGGCATCAATGGCACATTATATTGGACTCCGCCTGGCATCCCGAGTTGGTTCGGTTGCATGACTGTCACATTTTGTCCGGGCTGTAACATTTGCTGACCGATCAATCCTGGAGGAAGACCGCCTTGAACAAGGTTAGAATGATTTGTTGGTATCATATAAACTTGACTATTCGGCTGCCCAATGACTGTTTGCATCTGACTTAAATTGAGTGGGTTTTGCAAAACGGTCATTCCTTGTGGGACCGTTATCATTTGAACGTTTTGTGTCGCGTTTTGCAATTTATTTGTAGTTAAGTCTTGCTTTTGACCATCTTTTGTCGACTGAATTTGTATGGCGTTTCTGTCTATTTGTTTTATATACATTCCTGAACCATCTTGAGTTACCGATGAAGCTGAGACACTGAAAATATTAAATTAAATTGTATTGATGTTCATTTTATAATTAACTTAATACCGATTTTAAACTTTAAAATATTCTTACTTAGTCTGCTGTCCTGACGATACATGTATTATAGTACCATGGGCTGGATTGATTTTCATTCCCATACTGACCATAGTGTTGTCCCTAGCTGTATGGGGAGGGCTCAGTTATGTCAATTAATTACATAAAATACCGTATCCATAGAGTAAAGCTGTCTAAACAACCATTTAAAAGAAATAATTCGAATATAATAACATAAATAGAGAAATGACGGGCCAATTTTTTTTAATAATTTTTACCTATCTTCATTTTAGACACTTTATTCTACAGAGTACGATTATATCACACAAAGCTTACGCTACGCAAGGATACTACGCAATCGCATATTTCATAAATATATAATGTATTATAGTTCATGCATCGTAGGTATATAAATAATGGATGATCATGAAAATGACGCACAGCACTGCTTGAACAGGGCAAATCCTAAAAATTAAAAAAATTATTTTGTTAAAATTCTTCCTGCCATGACCTTTCGGCTGAAGAAAATACTCAGGACCTAATTGAAAAAATAAATAGGAATGTTAGAGAAAAGCAACCTATATGTTGAACAATTATAACTGTTGAGGTCGATCAGCCTATCGCCGTCCACTGCCGAACAAAGGCCTCCCCCAATGAGCGCCAACCATCCAGGTCCTAGAAAGCCCACATCGAATCACTGCCTTCCACTTTCCTTATGTCATCTGTCCATCGTGCTGCAGGACGTCCTACACTACGCTTGCCTAAACGCGGTCTCCACTATAGCACGTTTCGACTTTATCGATATAATTATTAAGGTGGTGTATGAAAAATTAACTACAAAATAATTTCAACTTGCTCACACGTTCCGAAGATTTTCAAAAGTTATCAGGAATGATATCTTGCAGCTTGATGTGCTTAGAATTTTAACCTAAGCTAATACTAATACTACAATAGAAACGTTGTTTTGTCAATCGAGAAAGAACAGCATAGAAGGTCCCAGTCGCTGCCTTGGAAGTTAATTGCTAAATAGAAAGTAGAAATAAGCAAACTAATCTATGAAGAATAATTCAGCTCCACAGAAGTTGGTAATCTCCCCTGTGATTTCGTAAGAAAAAGATAAAACAAAGGTTTTAAAGGTTGTATAATATACACAAAATACTTATCTTTTACGCTTAGAGAAAGATTTACGCTTTTTGTAAAGATTCTTGAAATTCAATGATCCTGTAATAAATACGAATACTAAGAAGACCATGTTTAAAGATTGCTGAGATTGAGAAGTCTTGATGCGTATACGAATAACCTGTGAAGCATGTATTAAAATATTTGAATAACTGGAAAATAGGCAAAAAGAAATACTGCAGGAAATATTACAGCAAGCACCCAACTCGAGTCGGTCTTTTATCCTTGTGTTGAAACAGTAGCTAAACTATGAACTATGTAAATCTAGCAAAATTGATTTACGCCAAAATTTTTATATTTGTAAATTTAGTTTTCCATAATTGCATTTGTATAATTTACGCTTAAAATATATTTCGCGTATTTAAAAAAAAGAGCTCTCTCAGACTTGCAGATATTTTCATGATGTTTTCGATACGATAATATATTATACTATTCTTTTTTTTGATAATTTTACTATGAATCTACGCTTTACGCCATTGCATTACACACGTAACATCTATTTACAATTAATATACATAGATCCGGTCTTTAAAAAATCTTGTCTGAGAAAACATGCAGTGCTATTTTAAAGCTAATGGAGCTGAAAATTATAAAATAGTATATAAAATGTCCAGTGGCTTGAAAGCTTGAAGATGCTGTAACATTGACATTCATAAAGTTATTAATTTGAACAAATTTCAGGACCCAGAAGTATCTGAAACACGATCGTAATCGAGGTGATCTAAAAATGCTGTAAAATTAGATGTAAACATTAATTTAAAAAAAAAATAACTGACATCACGTACTGTATTGAATACCTGAAAATAAATCGCTTCGCTTTTCTAAATACATGATGACGTTACATGATGATATTTCTACGCAACGCAATATTATTTCTACAAAATACTTTTTCAGAAACAGTTAATAATGGGGAATTTTGGGACAATTTATATCCGAGTTATTTTTAAAATAAGAATATTATGTTAATATCATTTAGAGAGAGAGAGAGAGAAAGAAATAATATCATTCATATAATTTAATATCATTTAAAATATCAAATGAAGAAGGAAATAGTTTATTCTGATTTGGTTTTTACTAAATAATCTCGTATATAAAGTGTTCAGTAAATCTTCAATATACCTGTAGAAGTAGTCCAAGATCTGGAATCTCTTGAGGAACTCTTGTCCTGGCTTACATGCGACCTGCGGCATCGTATCGTTTCAATACACACACACAATGTTATTCAATTCATAATACAAAATCGTCCCTATCTTGAAAAATTAATATTGAATTTTTAAATTTGCATGCACTTACAAACCCTAATATGCGAAAGTTATATTTTTCTCCGTTGTTTAATTCACATTACAAATTAATGTTTGAAAATGATTTAGAATCTTCAATAAAAGTATCCAAAAATTTTGAAATGATACTGCGAAATCTGAATACACTTTGGTTATAAAACACGTAGTCAGCCTTCTCGAAGTTTTACTTGCGACGACTAGGTAGGTACACTAAATATTTTTGGAAAAGTCAAATCAAATATTTTTTTCTTTGTCAAATCAAAGATTTTTGTGTAAAATGATTATATTAATTTATTTAAGTATAAGATTCGTTGATCATTAGCAAAATTTCGAAAAATATTTAGCTTTTCGAGGAACCTGGAAGATTTTTCCTTTTATTAATATATGTATTTCAAAGTAATCGGAACTCACCCTGCAGGCGCAATAGGCCTTAATTGTAATTGGTTTGGCGTACCATCTGATAGTCTCTTTTGTCCTCGGGCTTCTTGACCAGAGTTTTTTGTAGGAGTTGAGGAACTCTAAAAGGTTTTAAAAATAACGTTGAATTTGCTAAATTTAAACATTTAAACTACATCGAGAAGCCCAAAAACCATTTAATGGAAAGGCTAGTGATAACCCTATTTAAAAACTCCAATAGGATCTCATCAATAAAAAAATATTGGCTTTTGTCGCTTTTGATGAGATCCTAAAGGAGTTTTTAAATAGGGAACAATTTAATGAGACACCGGATTAAATGCATTGTAAGTTTGTACTAGTTTACTTTTTTAATTTTCTTAAATTTTTGACATATCAGTACATAAACTGTTTTTTTTTACACTTTGATCTTTATTATTAACATTCAACAATGAAGATAGTCCGATATCTAATAAAAGATGTTATAGTGACTAAGACGAAAGGACATTATTTGCAACAAAACAAGTAAATATGTACTGTGAAAGCTGAAAGTTATATAGCAAGAAAATGTTACATTTATAAAATATGCACTACACATTTATTACAAGCAAATTAAATCTATTATTTTATAATTTTATAAATATAATTAGTTATTTAATGTTTTTCAATCTGTTTTTGTAGTAAATATCTTTATTTAGTCTTTTTATATGTATAATGTAACAGAGTCTTCAATCTACGATTATGATAAAACGCAAATAAACATTTCAATTAATAAAAGCTGACGATAAATGGGAAAAAAGAGTAGAAATTATATTAGTATGGTGAAATGCTAATGTAATATTTGCATTTGCTCACTGATATAATTTGTGGAGAGGACGCTTGACCACTTGAAATAATATTTATTAAGGACGCACTGCTTACCATTGGCTGTTAAAAAATGTAAAGAAATTTTATTACATTCTTCCCAATCTTGAACACAGTTTTGCATAAAAATCAATATTTACATGTAACTTAACTGTTTTCCATTTAATTGAGCTAAGACAAGGTAAATAAACCCCGATGATAACAAAAACTACCTAACCAAAAAAAAAATTTACGAAATTTGACTAACAACTCCTTACACTTCTGCCCTAAATATTTACCAATTTCATAAAATCTTAAAATTATGCTTGATTCGATTTTTTTCATGTGAATTTTCAATATAGAATAACAAAGTTGTGCATATTAAATAACTCCTTGAAACACTAATAGGTGTTTTTAGCAAAATAAACTGATAAACCCTTCATAATGCAGCCGATATAAAATCTATATTTATTCTCCAAAAAAGGGCTATTCGGGCAATTTATAACATCGGAGCTCGGGATACTCTACGAGATTTGTTTAAGGAAATTGGTATACTTACAGTTGCATCGCAATATATATATTGTAATATTATGTTTGTCCGACAAAACATTCATTGTTATTTAAAACGCAATGATATACACAAAATAAACACTAGAAATAAGGAAAAACTGGTATCGCGTAGCTTTCGCCTTCAAAAAGTAAATAGATCGTTTATGGGGCAAGGTGTACGCATGTATAATAGAGTTCCACAATCGATTTTGAGCTTGCCATTTGAACAATTTAAATCTAAAATTAAAAATGTATTAGTGAATAAAGCTTATTATACAATCACGGAATACTTCGGAGATATCAATGTGTGGAACTAATATCTGGTTGGATCTCACGTAGGATAAATATATAATAATTATTGTATTACAATATTGTACACAGTTTTTATTTTAAAAGAGCAACTGTTGAGTTTCTCGCCGGCTCTTCTCAGCAGAACTGCCTTCCGAGCCGGTGGTAGCTTCCTCACGGACTGACTACACTGACATTTAATTTAAATTTAAAATGTAAAATTGACGATTCAAAAGTGCTTGTAAAAGTCTATTTGAATAAAGTATAATTTGATTTGATTTGATATATTACATCTATACAATCATGCACAATAGAGCTGTCATTAAAAATGCCAATAATTTCTATAAAAAAGGCATTTAGTGAATATCAACTTTAAAAATATGTGAAATTATTTTTTAATACTTTAAACAATTTGTTATTTCTTGCAGGCTTTACAATTATAAATATTATATTAAGTTTTTTTTTTTGTGTTTAAAATCATAATTTACAAAATTGACATGTTAAAAGAAAAAAATATATTTTTGCAAAAAATAAATGTCACTTCATAAAATAAATGAATATATAAAAAATATATTATGTAAATGATATTTACCTTTTGATTTAATTGCATAAATGTGCCAGTTGCTTGTAATTGTTGTAACTGTACTGCTGATAACGGGAGTGACGTTTGCTGAAAACTATTTGCAGGGGCAATCTGGAATAAATGAAATCAAAATTAAGTAATTTTTTGAATACTTTCATTATATCTACATTAATAAATAAAAAAATATAAACAATGAAACTATAAAATTAGTCTACTTATTTGTTATCATAGTAAATAAAAAAGTGAAAAAAAAGATTATAATATGACAGTAGATTATAACATGATCAAGAATAATAATAATTTATTGAATAACAATTTTTTCAACTTGGTAAAAAGTTAGTACTTACTGATACAAATTGTTGTGGCTGAATATTACTCAAGCCCGCTTGATTTGACGTTAAGTCTTGCAGCTGTTGATATGGTATAAGCATAGTTTGTGATCCTGGAACTGTCCATTGCATAGTTTCAGTACCTTGTAGTTGGTACTTTATATCCTTATCACCTTTATCAGTGCTATAGAGAATTTTTTGTGAAGAATTTGTACTTTGAGCTGCACAAACTACTGGGGCTGTGGCAGAGCTGACTGTAGTGGTATCAGCTCCTGTTAAACTTGCTTGTGGAAATGATAGACCATTCGGTAAAATCATTGACATAGATGAAGGCACTCCACTTAATCGTAGTTGAGTAACATTCACAGGTTGCATGCTAGATAAATCAAACATTTGTGTTCCAAAATTTGGTTGCTGGATTGCACTTAACGACTGTGCTATAGGCAAGGATGTAAAATTTGTATTTGAAACTTGTACTCCAGGTTGTACAATAGGTATTAATTGACCACTCTCTTGATTTAGCACATATTGTTGTTGTGGCTGTAGTAGCTGTAGGACTGTAGGCTGCCTAACAGTCATGAGGGGTGTGTTGGCCGGGGCTACACTAACTACTGGTGGAATTACTGTGGGGTGAGTTGATGTTGTTAGTGTTGATGGGGTTGATAGTGAAACAGAAACGACCGGTGGAGGTACGGGAGGAGGGGCCGCAGTCGTGGTAAGAGTCGGCGGTGGTACATTCAGCGAAGGTGGAGGCCCGCCCGCCTGAGCGGCACTCCACTGCGCTAATTCTGCCCGTATAGTTTCAATTAGATTTTGTGCCAATGACCTTGCCGCAGCCAATGCCTCTGATCGCGTGTGGTGAAGCGCTAAATGCAATGGTTCGAATTTGTCACTTTTTAACACAGCAACAACTCCAGTTTCTGATCTTATATATTCTAAGTTAGTACCATTCTGTAAATAAGAATTATATAATGTTAAATCGTAACTTAGATGAATAACTAATGAATCCTACGTAAGAAATGTTGAGTAACTCACAGGTCCAAGAATTCTTGATTTTATATCAAATGCGGCCGGCGCATTGTCTAGACCTATATAAACTTTGTCTATTAGTCCTCCTGACATTATCGTTGAGCTTAATAATCTTGTTTAACTTTTATTTACGTTATTTTCGGAGAATGCATCTTTTAACACAAGACAGTGTTTTGACATCCCAAATGTAAGTTCTGAAATTATTGATAGAAGAAAGGCAAGCGTCCATTACGTTCAGAAAAAAATTAAACCTTGTTTGATCTTTTCTAATAGTTCCTTATTTTTATGATTTTGTAATTTAAAAAAAAATTGTTTTCTGTCAAATAAATTTTATCACATTGTTTAAAAATAAAATAAAAAAACTAAAGAAAAAAATTAATTTATTAACAATGAATACAGAAAATCGTTATCCAGTTAGTGCTTCTTTATTTATGTTACAAGAAATAAAAAATCGTCAGGAAAAAGTTAACAGAGGACATCAATTGTTAAAGAGGAAGGCAGAAGCTCTTCGCATGCGGGGTCGCCAAGCCGCCGCTGAATTAGCTACTACGCAGGCGATCCTAGGCCATACCTTAAAAGAGGCGTATATTTCTTTAGCTGCTATCAAATTTACTAATGGAGAGTCTAATGCTTTAGTGCTTGAGAATGTAGAGGAAGTAATTTGAAAATTTACATATATACCTATTCAAAAAGTAGGTACCAATTTGTGTCTAATCATTATAAATTTGGAAACATTTTTTTACCAGGCTCAAATTCGGGTACATCGAGTTCCAGAAAATATATCTGGGGTAGCGACAGTATCTCTTCAAATAATAGAAGATAATACAGTTAACAATACGCTCCGTTATGCCGGCCTCGGTGGTGGTGGACATAGAACTGCAGAAACTAAGAAGGCTTTTAGAAAAGCTATCGAGTTATTAATTACATTTGCATCTTTGCGAAATACATGCTTATTGCTTGATGAAGCTATAAAATCAACATTAAGGTAAACTTAAATGAAAAATACTTAAAGGAGAAATAAGTGTTTTGGCGTTTTTATTTTTAAAATAATTTTATTATTAATTATATATATCAATTTATTTTAGAAAGGTAAATGGCATTGAAAAAGTGATTCTTCCAAAACTACACAATACCGAAAGCTACATTTTGACAGAGATGGATGAAAGAGTAATAAAATCTTCTATAAATTCTTTAAATATCAGCGCAAAATATATACATGTACGTACGTAATTATTTTGGTATGATAAATTTACAGGAACGTGAAGAATTTCATCGTTTAAAAATGGTAAAGGCAAAGAAAAATTTTAGCCAATCTTTATTGAAATCTAACAAGAAACCTATTTGTGGCGGTAGTGGAGAGAGCGGTAAGTTTAAATTTAATATTTCAATTATAGTATTATAATGAAAGATATGTGATGAATAAATGGTGTAAATAAATTATTAAAATGAATGATATTAATAAATTAACACAGCCTAATTCTTATGTTATTACAGATAAGTCCGCTACACCTCCACTTTCCTCGAAGGAATCATTAGAGTCTCTTGCTCATATTTACTCAGGCGTTATTTCTTCAACAACCGTATCCGCTGGCGACTTTAAACCAGTTTGCTACCCTCATAATTGGGACGATGAAGACTTGTTATTTTAATTATAAATTTAATGTTTAACTAAAGCTAATAATAAAGTTATTTGTGTTAAGAAACGTTTATTTTAAATTTAAATAATACGTAGTTTTCAAAAAAGAAACAATTATAAGACCCAGCCATTATCTAATCTCTCTTCCATTGGTTTTGTAAAATATTGGCATCTTCGGAATTTCTCCAAAATCTCTCCCTGTAAAGAGACGATTCTTATGACAAATATCTTTTAGCCTACTTATACTCGTAGCTAAAACTTAAAATACTGAAAATATTAAAAAAAAATCACAATCGCTTTAGTATTTTTTAATAAATTGTTTAAATTAAAACTTACAGGACCAGTCTTCTTGATATTTTCACTGTAGTAGGTAATTGCACTCGATCCTGTCCCATATAAAGGATATTTGAGATGCATCTGTGAATTTAAAAAAAGTAATAATATTTTGATGTTCAAAATGTTAAGAAAACTTTCATCAATAATGTGAAATATTCGTACATTTTTATCAGCAGTAATTTCTAAATTACGCGGTTCAAATTGGTCTTTTACAAAATTTGCATCATACTCGGAACAGTACTCTGCAACTGGCTGTGATGTCGCAAGTTCGTCAATAACTTCGTCAAGCATTTGTTCCCAAAAAAAATCAGTTAACATGCGTTTACGGATACCTAAAAATAATAATAAATTTTTAATGTCAATATTTAGCTAAAAATATGTATTGCTACAACACATTTTTATTTTTATTTTGTCATTGCTGTATATTATAAATTCCACGTAAAATCTATACTAATATTATAAAGCTGAAGAGTTGTTTGTTTTTGTTTTTTTTTTTTATGAGATTCAGTGACAAACGAGCAGACAGACCTCCTGATGGAAAGCAGTACCTGTCGCCCATAACACCTACGGTTCATGCACTTAGGTTTTAAGTAACAAAAATGCAGAACCACAGTTGCGTTGTCACTGTGAGGACTAAGATGATATGCCTCTTGCCTGTAATTGCTGGCTACCTTATCCTTCAAACCGGAACACAACAATGCAATCATTGTTGCTTGGCGGCAGAAATAGATAAGGGGGTGGTACCCATCCAGTCGGACTCCTCAGGTTTGTTTGTTTGAACGTGCTAATCTCAGGAACTGCTAATCCGATTTGAAAGATTCTTTTTGCATTAGATAGCTCGTTAACCGAGGAAGGCGATAGGCTATATATCATCCCGGAAAATGTACGGTTCTCGTGGGATAGATTTGTTTTTATCTAGGGACGAACTTGAAGCGAAGCGAGGGTAAGTCGTTAGTATTATATATTTACATTTTATATGTACATTTTATTACCCTCAGCTTGCTTTGGTTTTCGAGGTATTCTATAACTGTCGCGCATTTCACTTCCTTGGCCAGGTACTTCCCGACCATCTTGAAGTATCCATGGTCGGCTAAAGTTCTTGCCTTTACCATAAACTGAAGGTTCAAAGGGAACTTTTGGATGAAGCTTTATGCGTTCTAATGGTCTTATTTTTAACTCTGTTTCTTCGTCCAAAGATTCAGGAATGTCAGCTTGCACTTCTTGATCCATTGCTCAGATCTGCTGTTGATTTTAATTTAAATATTATGTTATTTATGTATACCTATTACGTTGAAATTGCTATTTACACTTGTTGCTAGGTAGCATAGACTGATCATAGACATGATATTTTATTGAATAATATTCATAATATAATATTATGTTATAGTTATAATCTGTCGCTACGAAGAAAATAGGTCCATAGACATTTTTTGTAAGTAGTTTAAATGTCACTGTCACAGTCGAGGCTCAAAAATGGCTGAGGCTTGTCAGATAGCTCGAAAACAAGATTTGCCTCCTCCGGGAGGCTACAAACCAATACCCTTTAAAAGGTTACCTGCAAAACAATACTTCAGTGGTGAGTTTATAAAAAAATATATTTGTTTAATATTCACACTAATAAGAGTTACGTAATTTTTGTTTAGGTTAGGCTTTCGTATCACTGTTTTTAAAAGAAATTGTACCTAATTGTTGTAATATATTCCTTCTTATATGATATTAATTCTTTTAAATAAGTTTTAGAAATAAATATAGATATGAAACAATGTATTGTATAATTTCACTTTATAAGATTAATAATTGAAAAAATTTAAGGGTATGCTATGTTCGCTGGTTATCTTGGGATAACTGCAGTTGCCATATACGCTTATTACATAACAAACAAGCAAATTCGCAAGAATGAAATTGAAATGCGGTCTGCTAAGATGGCTATATACCCAATGTTGCTGGCTGAAAGAGATAGGGAATACCTGAAACAACTCCGTAGAAACCGTGACGCGGAAACGGAACTTATGCGTGATGTACCTGGATGGGAGGTATGATAATAAATTAATAACTTTTACTTTTCTAATTTATTTATGCTATATCAATAATATTAAAATGAAAACCAAATTAAATGTACACATTATAATTACAAATTTATTTATGTTACAGGTGGGAACTTACTATGGAGAACGTGTTTACAAAAATGTACCTCCAGACACATTGGTGGAACCAATCTTCCATGAATACTATGCCCACAGCTCCCCATATGAATGGTTCAAGAGGGCTTATATTAAGCTGCGTTCTTAGATGCAAACTTTTAATTCAAATATGGATATTATAAGTCAGTCAATGAAGCCTTAAATACTTAACATCATGTATCTTGAATATTCAAAATCAATGTACAGTAGGTAGCTGATTTGTATTTCCTATTAAAAAGGTTACTTTAGTTCACTATATGTTTGAACAGTTGACTAAAGTATAAACATTTGTCTGTAGTTGCTTGGTCAGAATTAAAAAAATGAATTTTTAGTCAATTTGTTTTTGTTTATGACTTCTATACAAATAATTAATACACATATCATTACTGATATAATATTTCTATGAATGCTTCTTATTTGAAAAAGTTTAAATAACCTAATATTGTCTATTAATTAATACATAAAATATATATTTATCTCTTACACCTTATGAATTAGGTAACTTACATTTACATACTATTGACATATTCTTGTAAAGGAACAGTATCTGCTGTGAAATAATTGCAACTAGACCATATAAGTCACAACTCACTAGAAAGGAATAACTGCATAATGTTTATTCCACTCTTGAGGAGAGATACTTGTCCATGAGCAGGTTTGTATTGAAAAAACAACAATTATGAAAGATTATTTATTTTCTTTAACATATAAAATATAAATAAAACTGTAACAAATGTACATATACACATATTGTCAAACAAAATAAACATGAAAATAATTAGGAGAAATAATGAGTATACTCAAATTATTATAGAAAAAAAATCTATTTAATAGCTCCAAATTCAACAATCCATCTAATATTAGTATCTAACATAGAAACCAAGAAAAAATTGTTGGTTTCTATTTGGCTTTTATTGGTTTCTATGTGGCTTTTGTCGATTTTGATGAGATACTATTGGAGTTTTTCAATAGGGATGAGTTCACACATACACAGCAGGACAATGCAGACAAAAATGGCAACATATGGTGAATTTCCTGTTTCACATCATAAAATTAATCCATGAAAGCTGATAGAAGTATTACCATTTTAATAAAATCAACTGCGTTTACATCTTTAATTGTGTGCAATAGTTTATTAGACGGACCGTAATTATTTTTTTAGTGGAAAAATGTGCACATCTAATATTCACACAGTTCCAATTCACTAACTCTGTGTCCATAATTTAAAGTTATCTAACTTAAAAAAACTCATGCATGTATAAAAAAGAAAAGAAAAAATATTGGATAAAAATAATCCAGTCAAATTATTCTTTAAAACAAACAAAAATTATAAATAATACATTACTGTTGGATACATATACCATTACTACTAAATCTAAATAGTTTTTTTAAATGCAATAAAAACTAAAAACTATTTATCCAATATGAAACTAAATTATTATAATATGAATTTCATATTTAGTGACAACTTATTCTTGAGTATTTGGTAGATATGTATATTAAAAATAAACCACAACCATGTTTTCAATATATTAGCCAGAGCATTTATTTACTTACTAAAAACGACATTAAAAACAACTCAACATGCTTTTGCCATCAATATATTATAAGGTTGAATGTACATTCCAAATAAGCCTAAACATGTGCAAATCATTGGAAGCCATTTAAAGAGCTGTTACAGCCTTCTCCAATCTCCATCAGATGATAGCAAATTGGATTCCTTTCTTTTTTATATATATATATATATATATATATATATATATAAAAAAGTACATATGATTTGTCATATAAACGTTGCCATAATAATTTTAAACCGAAATGACAATACACAAAGGCCATAAACTATTCAGTTTACAAAAACTCTATTGACTTTCATATTATGTATATCTATTTTAAACTTATTTACATTTCTTAATAACTATTTTTGGTTTCAACTTAACCGATCTTAATTTACGCATATGACTCATAACAAAGTATAGACCGGGGAAAGTTAGTACTAATAAATATACCCTTAGAAATGATGGCATATGAAAGGCAAAGTTCCATTCATTTGGCATAGAAACTGAAAGTCTTTGGGTTTCTTCAAAGTATGGTATGTTACGTAATATGACAATAGATTCACACAAAATTCCCAGTGGGTAGAGCGGTATCCACATTGTGTAACGAAGCCATGTTAGTATGTAGATGTCCTTCTTGTACAACTGAGATATATAGAATGGATACCTAGAAAATAATATAAAAAAATTTGTCAGTATATAAATAAAAAACAAACAAAAATATTGGCTTGAAATAAATATTTGTAACCATGCAACATTTAAATGAGGTTAATAATTATTACTTAAATTTAAAATGACCTCTATTGTTTTGTTTACTAACCTAACCTTTATTGTTTTGTTGAAATTACAATAAACATACACTGAGTGATGATGAAATATGCAACTTATATTAGTAGAATGGTAAGCTTTTATATATTTTGTTTGCTTTTTCTTTAAAATCAGTGATCAGTCCTCGTGCATAGATTAGGCTGCAACATCGACGGCTTTACGTACTCCGAGGTACGGGAGTTAAACAGCCAATTCTCATCTCCAGGCTGTTACTGAACATTTTTTGACAGCAAAATTCAATAGTTACACTTGCCCGGATCCGGGAATTGAACCCGGGACCTCCGGATCTATAGCTGTACATGCAAACAACGAGATCACCGAGGCAGTTACCTCATAGTACATTTGATTACTTTTTTTTTATGAGATTCAGTGACAAACGAGCAGACAGACCACCTGATGGAAAGCAGTACCTGTCGCCCATAACACCTACGGTTTATGCACTTAGGTTTTAGGTAACGAAAATGCAGAGCCGCAGGTGCGTTGTCACTGTGAGGACTAAGATGATATGCCTCTTGCCTGTAATTGCGCTGGCTACCTTATCCTTCAAACCGGAACACAACAATGCAATTATTGTTGCTTGGCGGCAGAAATAGATAAGGGGGTGGTACCCATCCAGTCGGACTCCTCAGGCTGGACAGAGTCCTACCACCGGTTACTATTATAAATGTGAAATTTTATATAATATGTGCTTATGATTGTTAATCCTTTACACTGACACGGCTGAACAGATTTTGATGAAATTTAATGTACAGATAAAAAACAACCTATATAACACAGTCTACACATACCCTTAAATCGCTACTATAGGTACCTATAGTTGTTACAAATATACATTTCTCACCTGACCACTTCAATAATACTCCAAACTAGAAACAGATAGAAGACAACAGGCTTCGTCTGCATGCGAGGTTCAGACTCAATCATGGCGAATAACACGAACGCGCGTCCGCTAACTTGCATCAATGGCACTAGCACACCGCCCTGAAAGGGCAACGTACACATACATACATATTATATACAATGTATATACCAATAAATATTTATTGCTTTCTATGTGGCTTTTGTCGCTTTAGATGAGATCCTATTGGGGTTATTTAATAGGGATGTGCTGTCATGGCACTAGGGTTATGAGTCCCGGAACGTCTTTATAAATTTAGTTGTCTCGCGTCCCGAGACTTTTGGGTCGAGACATTTTTTGCTGCGAATTTGAATAAACCTGCACTTATTGCGTTTGCGGAAGAACTGTTTTATTGCAGGCTTTTTGAAAACATTCCCCGTATCGAAACGCCAGAATAGGAAAAAATGGACGCCGAACCTAGTTCTAGTAGTTCAACTAATATACGTAACGAATAAGCAACACATACAAGTGGAACAAACAACAAAAAAATCGCAAAAAAAAAAAACCAGAAATCTAGCAAAAAAATCAAGGTCAACATAAAAAAAAAAACCAGCAGCAATTGTTTGAGGCATTTTTAAGTTTACTTTATAATTATAAGATTTTACTGCTAAGAACTGAACTTGTGATTATAATAATGAAATAACAAATTGCTTATACTACGATGTTAGAATTTAAAACGTGTGTTCAATAAATGTGGATTTTTACTAAAATTGCTTTATTTATCGGTAAATCTCGCCAAAAATTAATCTAATTTTATTTTGATAAGTTCGTGGGTGGTCTCGTGTCCCGGGACTTCATGAATGTTGAGACTTCCCAAACCCTTAATGGCAAGTTTTGAAGTCATTTACAAGAAAATTGCATAAATACTATTAGTAATGCTTATCTTAAATGAAAACTTATTACACCAAGTTTGAATTTACTTTACCTAATATGACATACATATATTATACATATGTAGTAGGTTTACCTTGAGTAATTACATAATACACTAAGTAAAATTATTAATAAAAACTTAAAAAAAAACCGACTTCCAGTCACTGAAAAGTAAAAAATAACTAAACGGGGGTTTTCATTTAGAATAGATACCTATTCAGATATCGATTCGAAGTCGGTGTGCTTTGATTTGTATTGCCTAGCACCGACTTCGAAAATATCTGATTATGTATCTATTCTAAATGAAAACCCCCGTTTAGTTATTTTTTACTTTTCAGTGCCTGGAAGTCGGTTTTTATTTATTTTTTAAAGTTTTTATTTTTCCATTTTTAGTATAGACATAATAAGCAAGTAATTTTTAAGAAGAAAGATTTTTAAAAACATATTCGATTAAGCCATTTATTTAAACCCCTAATGACAATCACAACCCATCTAGGTGTAAAGTTAGGGTGGTATTTCTTTTTGAAATTTAAATGGGGCCAATCTGGAAGTATACACTTTCAAAAAAACACAAAAATTGTCTAAATCGGTTAATAAATGACGAAGTTCTGAAGTAACAAACATAAAAAAAAATACAGTCGAATTGAGTACCTCCTTTTTGAAGTCGGTTGAAAAAATATGAAAAACATAAAAGACCATCGTTCAAAATTTATGAGCTGGCGCAGATTTCGCGTAACATTTATCTATAAAAATTAGATATATTAAATAAAAAATTAAGATAGCTTTTATTCTGTAGGCGTAATCTAGTTAAAAACTGTTAATCTTAATAATTCTGCCCTTTTTTGACGCTTACTACTAGGCAAGGGATTTTCCTCAATATGATCATATCAAATTCGGTCATAGTCCACCACGTTGGACTGACTTAGAAAGTCATCAGTAAGCTGTTCAGGTTCTCTTAGACATGCATTTCCCCCACAATGTTGTCTTTTACCTTAGCAAGTTGTAATCATGTTATAAATGAAATATCAACGTTTTCGACCCGGGATTTGAACCTGTTTCACTCTATCTCCATAAAGAGCGTGTACAACTGCTTTTGAAGTATGGCAAAGATTGAAGAAGATAGTGCACAAATATTTTTAGAGACTCCTTTTATTAAGAAAATTATTTAATATAGATAAAATCCAAACTTACCTTTGTATATCCAAACAACGGATGCATAACTTCTAGAAACATCATGAGTTGTAAAAACTTCATAGCGGGTCCGACGTGTTCATACGTATCGGCCACAGAGTCGTACTCCAGCTTGGCATAACGTACTCCCATCACACTCAACACGTACATAAACCCAATGAATTGGAACAAGTTGTATATCACTAGATATACTTTCTTAAAATCTTCTGAAAGCACCATTTTTATATTATTTAAAAAAACTGGAATTGTTCTATTTCACTTCTTACATCCCCCTGACTCGGTTTTTAGCATTTTTTTTCTATGTACAGACATTCGACCTCTACAGTTTTATTATATAAATATAGATATAAATTAGTCAAAAAAAATGTACATAAGTGGAGGTTAATGATTAAGAATTATCACTTATCATAATTTATCTGAATTAAAATTATGTAAGGAATCGACCAGTATGGTTTACTGATAAGAAAATATGAAAATATTTAAAATTATTATCAAAAAGTAAGCTTATCTATATTAGGGATGTAAGTAACTTTCTACGTAGCACGACACTAATTACGAGTAAGATACAAACTTAGTTTATACCAAATGCCTAAGTTTCGACTTGTCGCACAATGATAATTGTCACGGTATTAGTTTTAGTTATGTTTTGCTGGTTTTTGTAGTATATATTAAACGGGGTTTAATTTCAACTTTGAATTTAAGGTACATACTGATACTGTTGAATTATTTTTCTTTTGATCGTATAAAAATGGTCAGATTTAATGAAAGATTAATTTTTTTTCCCAACAAACTCAGATTTTGAAATTAAAATGTTTATATACCATAAAATATGTAATAAAATTTCAATTTACCCATTTACAAGTATGTATTTGTATTTGACCTTCATTTAGTCTATCTCATGCAAATTTGGTAGCCGATGTGTTTATCCTACATCTCTGAATAGTGAATATATGTATATACTTATTACGTAACTTTATCACAAACATCAGAAATTGATCCCAAAATCTTCAAAAGAAATTCAGAAATCCATGTAATGCTTGCCAGCTTAAACAAGGGCATCTTATATGTTTTTAGTGATAACAAGTTGTTGTAATAATGCAGGACTCAGTCAGTTTGGTAAATAGTAAATACTAAACTTAATGGTTAGGCATTATTTGAATATTGACTTATTTTAAGACTTGTAAAGAAAACATAGGAGCAGTGGCAATAGAGCCCAATTTTATTAATTAAAAAATATTGTAAATATTCCCATATATTTTTTTATTATTCATTCAAAAGATTTATTTTTGGACTCTGACCTTAGTATAGTACAACAATAGTTAAGCAAGTTTCACATCATGCTTTAAATTATACATAAGCATTGTTAATTGTTTCCATATAATAATGAAATGGCAAGGGATTGTAAATTACAAAGAATTAATTAGTCTTTTATCTATACTAATATTATAAAAAGGTAAAGTTTGTGAGGTTGTAGGGGGTAATCTACTAAACCAATTTAGATGAAATTTGTTAAGAAGATAGTTTGAGACCCTGGGAAGGACATAGGGTAGTTTTTATTCCGGAAATCATCCCTTAACGGGGTTAAAATGGGGATGAAAGTTTGTATGTGGAATAAACCTAGGTATGAACCTGAGTGAAGCGAGGATGAGTTGCTAGTATGACTATGAGATAGTTAAATAAAGATTTTTCTTTAGTAAGTAGTAACTATAAATTTTACATACCTTTTCTATATCCAATCTCCTCTTTTTGCAACTGTTCATACATGCCTGGATAATCTTTCATGACATCTCGAGTTTCATCTTCACTATCATGCCCATCTTCAGATTTCCATAAGTCAAAGTTTATCTGGGCCAAAATTTAATAAAATAAAAAATCAATATCATAAAAATTATGATGAATGTAGGAACACCAGAATAATTGTAATAAAAGAAAATCAATCTTTAACTAAAAATCACCAGTAACTTTAGCAAGAGATATATCATGATGTTATGAAGTTGGAACTGTAGTATAGATGTGGAAGATTCTTTGATAAGGATGCTTTAATTTTTACCTTTAGCCAAGCTGGTTTCTGAGGCTGAGCAGTAAGCCGCGGCCACCAAGCTACTTTATCTTTTTGCAAAACAACTTCAACTCTATTATCGAATATTCGCACCGATGTTGTTTCCTCTGTGTTCTGTAAATACATTTTTAAAAATAAACCTTAGTGCAATATTTTCCTCAAGTGTGTAGGAAATTAAGTATATCTTGGAATTAAGTAAATTATTAGATTTTCTTAGATGAAATTGAACTATGATAAATACTATAAAATGACATTATACTCACGGGCTTAACAGATGAAAATAAATCTAAATTAAATTCATAATGACAATCGCCATGGGCACCAATTCCTTGAGTTCCAAATTTAATATTATTTTCACAGACATTTATGTCCGGCTTAGTAACGTTTTTTAAATCAATTTTTAATGATATATTTTTGTCAGTTTGTGCCCAATACACGAAAGGACTTGGAATAACCATAATTATTTTTTTATCAATTCTTACACTCGAAACAATTTTTTACAACGATGTTTAAAAAGTAGAACTATTTTATAATTATATTGCTAAATAGTATTAAAAATTATTAAATTTATGATTAATTAATAAGCCACGGCTGTCATCCGTCACCGCCACAACTTCACATTTCACAAACACAGATGCACAGAACATATATACCTACTCCTTGTTCACAAAATACAAATTACAAACGTACATAAAGTCTATAATCTATATAAATTATAATAGTCTATGGTATAAACGTCACAATTCACAAACTATAAAGCCGCGCACACTTTGGACACGAATTTGTATCGTACTTAAACGTACGATCGTGTTGTACGAATTATGTGCGCACATTGAATACGTTTTTCTCCGTCAAATAGGTACCTAGTTCCACCTATTATTAAGGGGTCGTTCCCAAGTATAAAACGGGACCCTAAACTAAGACCTCGCTATCCGTCCGTCTGTCTATCTGTCTGTCCGTCTGTCATCAGGCTGTATCTCATTAACGTGTTAAGTTAATTAGACAGTTGAAATTTTCACAGATGATGTACTTCTGTTGCTGCTATAACAACAAATACTAAAAAACAGAATAAAATAAATATTTAAGGTGATTTTTTTGCTCGTTTTTGCTCGATGCTGATAACGGCAACAGGTAGACCCTTGAAATATTCACAGAATATTAGTATTGTCTTACTCTACTAGAGTTTCTTATCTTTTTCTTCACGGGGGCTTAAATATAATACTTATATTAGAAATTTAAAATAACAGAATATTTCTTTGTTTGATTGAACGTATTAATTTTTGAAACTATCTAACTTGTAGATTTGAAAATATATTTTTGCATTTTATAGCCTACTGCCTATTTTATAGCCTATTTACTACGGAAGATTATATTTTACCAAACATTACGCAATGACACTGAAGCAATTATCTATACATATAATAAAATTGTAGAGGTCGAATGTCTATACATAGAAAAAAAAATACTAAAAACCGAGTCAGGGCGATGTAAGAAGAGAAATAGAACAATTCCAGTTTTTTTTTCCAATTTTTTGTTTCTCTGTTTGTTTGTCTGTTTGTACGGGCTAATTCTTAGAAACTGTTGGACCGATTTAGATGAAATTTTGTATGGTGGTACCTTATATCTATATTTAATGTTAAAATAATGTATTGAACATTAATTACGAGTCTAAAATATGTTTCTTACGTAGTTAAAATGCGTTTTTTTAACAAGTACTTATAAATTTCACGCAATATAACAATAAGTAAAAGGACTTATATACATAGGTAAATTTAATTAAACCGTATATGTTTTACACAATGCTAAAATAATAATTACGAATAAAAAATACTAGAATATTATTACAGAAAAAAACATTATGTTCAAATGATATCAATTCCTACCGTACATTGTTGAAATTGGTTAATCACACATTGGTCACATTGCCTAATGCCTATCGAGTTTTTTGTCTGTGTTCATTATTAATTCATCTGATTTCGTCTGTCAAAAAGCCGTTTGCTCCGTCGATGGGTGTCGAGTTTCTATAATAAATATCTTATTTATACAAATTCTTGCGTAGTATATTCGAATTCGCTATGCTAAAAATGGTTTAAATAATTGTTTTAAATTTTCATTACATCACGAGACAATTCACCGAATCTTGTAAACAAATCCAAAATGTCCGTTCCCAGCACTGGATTGAGCAAATTGAAAAAGAAACATATTCGCGTGAAACATCAAAAAGTGAAATTATTTCGTGCTAATGAACCGTTACTGTCTGTTTTTATGTGGGGTGTTAATCACACGGTAAATACATTATTTATATAAAACCATGAAATGATTTATTTGAAGGAAATTCGTATTTGATTTTTTAACTAAGTTGTTGTTTATCTTTTGTTATTTTTTTCTTATTCTTTTTTTATTTTTTTCACTAGGATTTAACTAAGCTCTTGTACATACCTATTCTATTAAAATATAATATTTAAATTTGCTGGCATATGATCAATAATAAAACAATTACAACTATTGTCTTCTCTAAATATAGCAGTTTATCATTACGTTGAAGGTTTAAAGCCTTAAATAAGTGCCAAGTGCCACTTATCTAACTATTATAACATTTAAATGGAAATATAATGAAATATATGGTAATTTATTATTTTTAAATTATGTTGTGGCAAAATCTTCTTAGATTTCAGTGCATTGTATAAAATCATTATTTTATTTGCCTTCTTATTTTGTTAATATATTTACTAAATATTTTAACAACATAGATTTTTTATCTATGTATGTAATATAATTAACTCTATTCTTTTATGGTTCATTCCACATTACTTACTAAAATCCTCTATTTAATATGGTATACATTAAGGATCAATCAAAATTTTACATTTATTGTGATTATTATTTAGAATTTATTGTAAAAAGGTATGTGTAAAAAAAAAATTATTAATAAAAATTATATTATAGAGGCTTGAAATGATGAAACATTCTTGTTCTAGATAAATGAGCTAAGTCATGTTTCTATACCTGTTATGCTGTTGCCTGATGACTTTAGGGCTTACTCCAAGCTCAAAGTGGACAACCATTTGTTCAACAAGTAAGTAAAACTAAAATAATAAAGAGTGAGAAAAATTAATAAAGTTCCACTTCATATCAATATTCTTTTTTAAGTTAATATGACTAAAAATTAAAATATATATTATATAAATATAATAAATAATAATATATTTAATATTATTAAAAAAAAAAGAACATTGCTTTGCCAGTGAAATAAGAATTTATATCATATACTGTGTAAACTCCATATAAAATCCCATACACTACAAAACCTTCTTAGAAGATACTATGGTTGGTGTACCTTAGAATCTGTTCAAGTGACCAAAACCATGATTTTATGCCCAAAGCATAAAATAAATCTTTCTTTTGGTTGTTGCCCATGTTTGTCTCAACTGTTTAGCTATCATTGTTTTATTAAATTGACTCTTTATAAGTTGTAAAGTCTCGCCAGTAATGTGTCAATAATGCGAAGAATACACAATCATTTAATTTTATCTATCGCATATATATAAATTTATCTATTGTTAGTACATATACTATGTATATACTACTGCATTTAGTAAATGGCTGTTATTTTGACATTACAAACAGACACTTCAATTAGTAAGTCAAGTCAGTAAGAAAGAGTAAGTAGATTATATATATATATATAATCTACTTACTCTTAAACGGTCTTTGGAAAATTAATAATATTGTAATGCTAAATGTAGTACAATCCTTGAAACGTCCAATCCAGCTATGTATTGAAAACAACGGCTATCATTTTGAACAATTGATCTGTTAAGGTTTACTAGGTAAATAACAAAGAACAATAAAAAACATTTTGTTAAAAATGAGCTCTTTCCTTAAGTTTGCCGTATGTCATGACTTCCCAGAATGCGTTCCTTATTAGCAACACTATCAAATGGTGTAATTATACAGGATGTGTTTTTTTTTCAAAATCAACAGGTTCGATTCCTGGCTAGGAAAATTGATTTTTCAAAAATCCAATGATCCTTGAAATGACTCCTTTGAGTACTTTTCGCTATTCCTCATAGTTTCGGATTTAGCCATGCACGCCCACTTCAAAAATTCACCCTGTATATATATATATACACATGAAATAACTTAAATGTATCATCATTTGCATTTCACTGATTACATATGTAATTTCATGAAGCATGTTTAACATTTAACCTTGTCCAATTTGTATCAATAAACAGCTCTTGTATAAGACATGAATACCTAATTTTAATTCACTCGAACATTTATAAAATTTTATTTGTAATGAAACATCCAGTTATTTTTCATTAGTTCTCCATTTATTGAATGTTTTGGTAAACACTTAACAGAAAACTAAATGGTTTTTACATACATATATTGCATCCATAAAAATATTCATAATAATACATTTTTATTACTTTTAATAATAGCTTGCTTTTAATTAAAAATAACTTCATTTTTCCATGTTCAATGGTTCTTTGTTATGGCTTTTTAAGTGTTTAGTACATAGGCGACCGAGCTTCGCTCGGAGTTCTTTTTTGTTATATCGTATTCTTTAGATCAAAGAAAAAAAAACTTGAATAAATACAAAAAAATAAAAATGAAAGTAAAAACTTTGTATCCGACCGGGATTCGAACCACCTGTGGCCGCTTGACCACGATGTTTATTTCGAAGCGTACGAAATTATCTTATCTATATTAGGAGTGTCTATTTGTAATATTAAAATAACCGCTTTTTACTAAATGCATATGGATGTATACACGGTACATACCTATACCAAAACAACATTTTTTACAATCTTTGTCTGTCTGTTTGTTCCGGCTAATCTCTGAAACGGCTGGACCGATTTTTAACGCGACTTTCACTGGCAGATAGCTGATGTTATAAGGAGTAACTAAGGCTACTTTTATTTTAGAAAAAGAATCAGGGTTCCGCGAAAAAAAAATATAACCCATGAAATTGTGAACAAAATCCGCGTACGGCGTACGCACCCTATATAATTTAAATGTAACCGTACCTAGGGACGAACGTGAGCGAAGCGAAGCGTGAGTCGCTAGTCAACCATATTTTGCGTGGAATAATGAGAAAGAAAACCGCACGAAAACTTGAAAACACGCGTTTTCCTAGGCATAAGACTAATCTAAATCGATTTTTCGCCCTCGAAAACTCTCATATACCAAATTTCATTGACATTTCTGAGATCGCCGATATAAATAAATAAATATACAAGAATTGCTAATTTAAATATACTAGATAGATAGATTAAGCACAGATTAGTTCGAGAATGTCACGTTGTAAGATTTTTTATTGTAATGTGTCACCGAGTTTCGCTCACTTGGCACCGGCGTTTTTCGGGAGAGATATAAAAAATGCGTGTTTTCAGAAAAGATAATCAATAAATTTATATAGATAAACTTCAAAAGTAAAATCTATATAGATAAACTTAAAAAAAGTAAATACAAAATTTGATCCAAATCGTTAGAGCCGTTTCCGAGACACTCGAAATAAATTTACACATATACAAGAATTGCTTGTTTATTTAATATAATAAGATTATAATTTTATAAAATCGACATGACATAGTTGTGATGACTAAGAGATGAGTTAAGAGTTATGTTTTTAATAACAGGATTCAAAACACTGCCAGTTTTACGTCACTAATGTGTAAATAATTAAAAAATAATTAACAGATTAATAGCTATGATAATATGTTATTATGTAACTGAGTGACGCGACAAAGTAGGTTTAATTTTGTATTCAGCTTAAGAAAACCTTTAAAAATCTTATCTTATGTAGTTACTACTATATAAATGCGAAAGTTTGGATGGATAGATGTTTGTTACTCAATCACACCAGAACGGCTGAACGGATTTGGATGCAATTATGCGCAGAAATAGATTATAGTCTGGAATAGTATACAGGCTACTTTTTATCCCGGAAAAATATACGGTTTCCGTAGGATAGATTTGTTTTTGTTTTTCAATAGGGACGAACCCGAATATCTACTACTGGGTCGCATTTCACCAATAACTAAATTATGATTAAAATGCTATAAGGGATTTATTAATATATTTATTTATAAACAAAACAAGAGATATAAAAATAAAAAAACATACCTATTATAGTGTGTATAATATAAAGTCGCTGTTGGCTTTAAATTAAATCAATATTATTTATTTATTTACAGAGAAAACATGCCCTCCCACTTCAAGGTTAAAGAATACTGTCCTCTCGTGTTCAGAAATCTTAGGGAGAGGTTCGGTATTGATGATCTAGACTACAAGGAGTCATTGACAAGGTATGAAGCTTTTGTATCAACAAACGTATCGACACTGCTGCGGCACGTGTGAAACGCTAACGTATTTTACATAAGTGTGATATATTTATGTATATTTATTTCTATCCCATATTATTCGGACTGGTATCCCGTTCCCACCTATCCCATCCCTAGGTTTAGAAAACCAGATAACTACCTGTGCTCGAGACGAGTGAAGAGGTTTAAAAGTATGCTGAAGCGATCTTCAACAGCGCCTTCCGGTATAGCAGATATGAAAAGTGAACACCAAGAAGGCTTGTTCCACGATGCAAGTGAATTCGTCAAGCGCGGTTTGACGATAAAACGACTGAGGTCAGCGGAGTTTCACTACGCTGTATGATTTTTCTTTCTAAATAACAATTTTTAGTGTGCCTAAACTTACACGGCGTTCATCCGCATATCACTTGGCTGCTGCTGTGAATCGTTGCCTTAACAAAAGCACTCATGAATATGAAAACTGCATAAGCGTGTATTTGTGAGTTGAATACGATTGAGATATTCGGTTTTTGTGAGATCCCTTTGGTTTTGTTTTATAAATCCGACACTACATCACGTTTCCTTACATCCTTCTACTTGTATCCCTTGAATCCTTCATATCATCGCCAAATTATATATGTATATATTATATACACAATGTCGGCCAGTTATTTAGCACTTTATTGCTGCAATTTGTACTGTGAAGGTGAGTTATTTAGGCACAATCAATAAAACACAAGACACAAATGTAAAAATACTTATTAAAATAATTTTATTAGCACATCAAAGTTACTACAAGTTAGATGCACCTAACACTAATGAATGGGAGTAGAATGGGAGAAGTAAAAATGATGAGAACTGTCTATTTGTTTGTAACATAATCGACTATATTACAGTTAGAAGTCTCGTTACATTAAATGACAATTAAAATTATAGGTAATTAATAATAAAAGAAAAAACGAATTGAGAACCTCCTCATTTTTTTGAAGTCGGTTGAATTTATAGTCTAGAGTACGCGAAACGATTTAAAATTGTTCAAAGGATATGGATATGGAAATATATGGAGATGGACTATTATTAAGAATCTATCCTCATATTTTAATAAAATAAAATTTATTATTAATTTAACTCTATAGTGCCATAATCGAGTAAGCACTAGATTAATAACTTATCAGGGTAAAGTAAAGCAAATGCACTCTTCATAGATACAAAATGTAATTTCTTCACATATTGTGTGAAGAAACTACGTTTTGTATCTAACACATAGTCTGTTCTATCAATAATTGTGTTCCGAGTGATACTTGTTAATAACTTTTCTTAGTGTGACCCTTTCATTTTCATTGATAATTTAAATTTTGACCCCTTTTTGTGTTGAGTGAAATGAATATCATAAAGTACTTGGAAAGTACAGGATATATTAAACCGTTTTGGCAAAACTCTCATAGTAATTACCAAAGTTTTTAGAAATTTTGTAGACTTATTTTATTGTTGAAGTATTTTGTTGCAAATGCTGGTTTTCTACAAATGTTACTGTGTAAAAAGGTTAGCTGTAATGTACTTTATTTATTTTGAAACCGTCAAAGTTGAATCCCTCTTTGCTTAGTAGCGCGGAAAGTGCTGTTTAACATAATAAGTTCCATTGAAATCCATCCAACCGCTTTCACGAGGATTAAAAAAATAGATAAAATTCCTTTTTACTTCCAAAATGTTATCATGTTTTAAAGTACCAATATTTTATTATACTAATCTGTATTTGTGAATCAACAAAGAGGAATACTCGGGCGCTTTATCGCAGATAGGAATCAATAATGAAAGTTAAACTAAAGATATACATACATACATACATTCTATGAATTTGAACATGAAAAATGCGGTGTTGTTAATCTGTGATAAATCGTTAAATGTTATATGAATAAAGCAAAATCTCATCGGAATTGTCATCAGATCCCAGCCAATACCTGATGACTCGTCAGGCAAGTCCGGTGCAAAGTTTTACCAGAGCTACGATAGGCTCTTCATCCTCAAGACCCTCACTTCGGAGGAGGTGGAAAGGATGCATTCATTCCTGAAGCACTATCATCCTGTAAGTAGTATTTAAGGTTTAAATCGTTTTCTTTAAATAAAACTTATTATATAATTAACCTTTTGCATTGAATTACATGCGTCCCTTTTTAAGTCCCACTTCTGGGCACGGGCTCCCTCCTTTATTAATAATAGGTATAGAATATTTATTTACAACAAAATTAAAACATGCTTGGATGTAATTAGAGCCCTGGTGGTAGAACTTTTACTATCATTTTCTTTTTTAAAGTAGTGTTTGATTAGATGAGATATTTTCCCGTAGTAAAAGTATCCTATATGTTAACCCGGATAACCAACTATCATCATACTAAATTTCATCAAAATCTGTCCAGTGGTTTTTTCGTGATGTGTTCTCAGATAGATAGACAAAAATTCTAAAAATTATAGATTCGGCCTCTGTATCAATAATAATGACTATTTCAATAAGATTTTCCATAAAATATTTAATTTACAGATTTGATTCAAAATTTTATTATATGTAAAGATTTTAAACTATAATTTTATATTAAACCTAATTCATTTGAAGTAGGCAAAAGTCATAAGTAAATATAAAAGAAAATCACGTGGATTTATCAGATTAAGTCTTCAGTAATCTGGTAAGAATTAGATTACAAATGACTAAGTTTATTTTGCTTTGAAACAAGCTTATCGCGATATCAAATGCTCTTGCTTGCAGATTAAACATGATTAAAGTTGTTTTTTTTTTTAAATTTTATTTTCTTATGTGAGACTAGAAGCTGTGGTTAAGAGGCCTATCACAAAATGTTCTGAGGTATTGGTTCTATGGTATTGAGTTCGAGCGGCCGACGCGTCGCGGTTTTTAGCATTTTCTGCAGTTGTAATTACTTCTATGTAAAGTTTTATAATAAAATATTTAATAAAAAAAGCGTGTAATTACGTTTCTTTTGAACTGACGTATATTGTGGTATAAATTTTACTTAATAATATTAATATTGTAAGGATATATTTACAGCTAATTCTGAACGTTTTTAGTAGTTTTTAAGATTTTGAAAAGGACTTTTTTTGTAGAAATCAATACATATTTTCAAATTCCGAGATTATTATATATTTTTCGTTTGGTTAGTATAGTATTTCAATCCATGAGCTTGAAAAAGTGCATCGCGCATTTTATTAAAATCTTGCTTCGGAATTTTGGCTTTATTTCAATTAATAATGATAATTTGCGAAAAGCGAGGCCGCTATGAACTATATTAATAATTAATCTCTACCATACAATAAGTCGAGGTAGCCCAGTGGTAACGCGCTCGCTTGGGAAACCGAGTGAAGCGGGTTCAAATCCCGGGTCTCGCACCACTGATATTTTCATGTGCGAATCATTTTTAACATGATTACCACTTGCCGTACGGTGAAGAAAAAACATCGTGAGGAAACCTCCATGTCTGAGAAAACCTAGCACTTGGCCAGCGTGGTGGACTATGACCTGATTCCCCTCGTTTTGAAGGGAGGCCCGTGCCCAGCAGTGGGACGTTAAAAAGGGCTGAATACAATACAATACAATAAGTCAAAATCGTCGAATAGTTTCAGTTTCTCTGAATTAGAACGTCAAAGATGGGCATTAAATTGAAAAATCGGAGTCAAAATGTAATAGTCCTCTTAATAGATTTTATATTCTTGTTTTGACGTATTGAGTGATCATTTTTGTAATCCTTAATATCATAGTATATGTTATCAAATATTATTGACAATTCATAGAAATAAAAGAGAATTTAATATTTCATGAAATAAAGTTATTAAACAAGGAAATCGAAGAAATCTGTGTAAATACTAAATACATTTATCCTATTTTTACTAGCGACTTACCCTCGTTTCACTCGGGTGCGTCCCTATTCCCTAGGTACGTTTCAATTTTTTTAACGGAACTCTGAGATTAGCCGGAACATAAATACAAACAAAAATTTTAAAAATTGTGTTTTTCTTATAAATACCTACTGTATATATATTCGTAAGCATTTAGTAAAAAGCTGTTATTTGTTACATTACAAACAGACACTTCAACTTTATTTATTTGTATAGGCTAGTAAAAACTAGGTTCATTGGGTTTGTTTTTCTAAAGAGTTTTAGTGTCCCAAAAAAATCACGGTTTTTATTTCGGAAAAGTTGATAGCGTACTTTTGTTTACGGTAACCCACGCATTATCCTAGATAAATTAGAAAGCACTTATGAGTGGGCAAGGAATATATTATGGTTTTCCTGGTGCTATAAGTGTTTTTACTCTATAGAAGTCGACAGACTGACTGTATAAGTACAAGTATACAGATTATTATTATAGAACGACCTTCACTTATGGCGTCTCTATAATTTTACTATACAGCAGATATATTATTAGTCTTTTCAGCTCGACAACATAAACAAAATAATAGCTCTGACTTGCTGTAATGTAAGCTATAGCAAATTTAATATATTTAAACGAGAATTTTTTGTATATTTATTTATTTATACCGGCGATCTCGAAAACGGTTCTAATAATTTCGCTGAAATTTGGTATGTAGAGGTTTTCGGGGGCGAAAAATCGATCTAGATTAGTCTTATGTCTGGCAAAACGCGTGTTTTCGAGTTTTCATGCGGTTTGCTTTCGCATTATTCCACGCAAAATATGGTCGCTAATTTCTTACGCTCGAGCATAAGCACCGTGATCAAGCGGCCAAGGTGCAAGATTGATAATCTCAATTTGTTTTTTTTTTGTATTTATTCAAGTTTTTAGTTTCTTTTATCTAAAAAATAGGATGGTTACGGGAGTCAAAATCATGGTCACGGGAGAGACTAAGGTTTTAGACATCTCATCATATACTTGCTACAGACAAGTTGTTATATAACGCCTTTGAGATGTTTAAAACCTTAGTCTCTCCCGTGACCATGATTGCTGTAAATCATTCGAAACGTCTGAAACCAAAAATTAAAATAAATCCGTTAAATAATCCGAAAAGATAGTTCTATTTTCTTATTTATGAAACGATGAAAAATATATATATTATATATATATATATATATATATATATATATATATATATATATATATTAACTGCCTCGGTGGTGTAGTGGCTAGTATGTACGGCTGCACATCCTGAGGTCCTGGGTTCGAGTCCCGGGTCGGGCCAAGTTTAGTTATTGAGTCTTTCTGTATAGTAAGCCTCAGTAACAGCCCGGAGTTGGGAAGTTGGCGGTGTTTCACCCCCGTGCCTCGGAGAGCACGTAAAGCCGTCGGTCCTGCGCCTTAACTCTCACCGGTCGTGTCGAGTAGTCGTCCCACTGGAGTATGAGAGTGACAGGAATAGAGAGTGCACTTGTGTCTGCGCGTACACTTGTGCACTATAATATCTCCTGCGCAGTTGGCTAGTCTCAATGAGATTGGCCGCCGTGGCCGGAATCGGTCAGGAGAACATCATATATATATTATATATTTTTCATCGTGGTAACGCTGTAATTAGCTGTTATGTTGTTATATTAGTGGGTGAAATTCGATCATAATCATAATTATTGAAAACATATATAAAAAAATAACTGTTTACAAATATTTTTTATTGATAACACTAAAGCCCGACATTAGCTACTAAACAGAAAAGAAAATCGATTGACAAACAAAGGAGAAAAATGTACTGAACTGATTTGTCTTTGCCTATTTATTTATATTATTCCTTTTTAATATTCATTAGTCTATGACTCAATAAGTTATCATTTTAAGTAAATTAATGTTTTAATTAAGGGAGGGGCATAAACGTAAAACATAGCTATTATTTTGTATTGTGTAATTTATGTAAGTAGGGCAGACTTTTGTCTCGCTAGTTTACTACTTAATGTCACATTTTATAATGCCTATTGAAATACTGGAATGAAATAACATTTCATTGTAATATTTCGTTTTACACCTCAAGTGTCATTGACATTGTAGTTTTCTTTTTGTTATTTTTGTGTTAAACGTTTTTGTGTCTTAAGCCGTTGTACTGAAATATTTTTTACTAGCGGCTCACCCTAAAACAAAAACAAATCTATCCCACGGGAACTGTACGTTTTTCCAGGATAAAAGTACTACTATATGTGTTATTCCATACTATAATCTATCACTGCGCCAAATTTCATCCAGATCCGTTCAGCCGTTCTGGCGTGAAACAGTAACAAACATCCATACATTCTTACAAACTTTCACATGTATAATATTAATACGGATATAATCGTAAGCTTTTGTTATCATGTAAATAAATTTTAACAGTATCATTGCTAATGTTGGGAACAATTCAATCATGGTGATTATGTTTTGACCTACAGATATGAATACATAATTTGTTTTACACACACAAAAAAAAAAACGTATATTAAATAAAGTGTTTATATGTGTTTCTATGAAATATTTTTTCGTGTTTATTGAGGTACCTATTATAGGAAATCTAGAAAAAAACCTAACAAAAAATATTTTATAAAAGTTCTTTTACATTTAGATTAGTTAATTCGGAATTTAAGATAAATTATGTTTATTATATTATTTATAATTTCCAGTACATTGTGGAAAGGCACGGCAAAACTCTTTTGCCACAGTACTTGGGCATGTACCGATTGACGGTGGATGGGATAGAGCATTATCTAGTCGCGACGAGAAACGTGTTCTCCAATCATCTTAATATACATAAGTAAATATTATTGTCTTATTATCTATATTGAAAGTATTTGTAATATATAAAAAAAAACTTATTTTTTTTGTTGGTTTCGAAATGAAAAATTAAAAAGATAAGAAATGAAAAATCATAATGTAATAATATATTAATTATTTTCAGGAAATATGATTTAAAAGGCTCCACGGTAGATCGTGAAGCATCAGAGAAGGAGTTGGAGAAAGAGTTGCCAACGTTAAAAGACAACGACTTTATTAAACAAGGAGTTCGCATTGATATTGGGGACGCTGCCAAGGATAAACTGTTGGAAACACTGACCGCTGATGTTGATGTAAGTATTTAAATATACATATATTTAAGAATATTTTCTGTCGAGTATTTAAATCAGTCATTTTTAAGGTACTTTTACTGTGTTATATTTAGTCAAAATATTTTGATGTGTAGCACCTATTTTTTTACTTTTAGTTGGTTATTTCTCTTTTGTTCTCTCAGTCATTGAGTAGTATTTTCGACATATTTGCTAACATTAAACATTTTTTCTACTATATTTTAATTTATTGAATGTTCTATAGAGTTATAAGGTTATTTTTATCTCGATTTGTAATATGTGTTAATAAAATTATAGTTCTTTCTTAGATGTACGCGAATATTTGACATTTTAAATAAACTGTCTGTAACAAGTATATAATGCCTTTGAGATGTCTAACACCTTAGTCTCTCCCGTGAGCATGATTGCTGTAAAGCAATCGAAACGTCGGGAACCAAAAATCAAAATAAATCCGTGAAATAATCCGAAAAGATAGTTTTATTTAAAATTATAGTTTCAAAAACTATAAAAATGACAGACAGAAGTATAAATAGATATTTACTCTATATACATATATCATATAAATCATATGTTAATTCAGTTCCTAACAAAACTGCACCTGATGGACTACTCGCTGCTGCTGGGCGTGCACGAGTGCGGGCGCGGCGAGGCGGAGGCGGAGGCGGCGCGCGCGCGCGAGGCCGACCCCGACACCGACGACTCCGACTCCGACTCCGACACCGACAACCGGCACGGCGACAGGTATACACCGTGACTATACATAGGCCCCGACTATAATCTATACATATGATATAACTGTAGAGGTCAAATGTCTGTACATAGAAAAAAATGCTAAAAACCGAGTCAGGGGGTTGTAAGAAGAGAAATAGAACAAATCCAATTTTTTTCTTGCTTCCCCATACAAACTTTTATTCCTATTCTCACCCCCTTAAGGGATGATTTCCGGGATAAAAACTACTTCACTCACTCACTTTTCATATCGTGAGATTTAAAAATAATCTTATTTTAGTAAAAAAAAAAAAATAATTTTCTTCCATACAAAACTTGTCCTGGCAATAACAAACACAAAAAAAAAGAATTATCCAATTTGGTGCAGTCGATCGGAAGTTATGCGCGTACATACGTTTTGGTGATTCATTTTTATTTATATAGATTTGTCAGACATTAACAACGGTTACCATGGCAACAAACGTCCATACATTTTTTCGTAACGCATTCACTAGCTTAAGCTTAAGCTCAAGTCAAACGTGCGTAGAGAAATTTTACTTCAAAAATAATGTAGAAAAACAATTCACAGGCAAATATATATCCAAAGGCAAGGCAAATATATATACAACATCATTTCACAGATGGGGCTACAACACGCCGCCGGACAGCCCGCGCGGGCTCGGCCGCCAGTCCTCGCTGCGGTACGAGGGCATCATCCCCGAGCTGGACATATACGCTATACCTAGCCATGAAGGTTTGTGGTCATTTTGTCTAATTTGTAGTTATTGTAATTACTAGTAAATATATAATAACTAGCGACTGACCCTTGCTTTGCTCGAGTGCGCCCTCCTCCTCGGGGGTAGGTGCGTTTTATATAGATAATAATAGTTATTCTGAGCGCACTTTAGGTGATAGACATTTACTATTGCGGACGTTTCTGTAGGTTTTTTTAAGACCTTCAATTTTCTAGTACATTTTTTTGATGTTTTAATAGTTAATCTGCTATTCGGGGTGAAGAAATATATATTATATATATTAAAACAAAGATCATAAAAATCGGTCCAGCGGTTCTCGAGTTATAAGTGTCATAACAAACCCGACTTTGTTGTTTATACATATATGTACATAATGTTTATGTTACAGGTGCTCCCAAGAAAGAAATATATTTTGTTGCTTTAATCGACGTTCTAACACACTATGGAGTTAAGAAACAGGTATGTTTTTCAAATGTTCTATCAATGTTTCTGATTTGAATTTAACTATTACAACATATTACAACACATTTCTTGTATAGGGGTCTTACTTTTATTTTATTATTAGTTAAAGTATTCGCGATAAAACATGAAATTCTGTCATAGGATTTTGTATGTAATTCAAATTACGCAAAATACTTTCATAGATTCACGGGAGTATCTTCTTGCGGACTTTTTTAGATTTTTGAAAAAATCCGAAAAGATAATTTTATTTTAGACCATTATGCCATATTTCTTGGGTGATTCAGAAAACGGATTGTACTTATATTCTTAATATTTTTTACTTCCAGGCAGCAAAAGCAGCTAAAACAGTCAAATATGGCAGCAATGTGGACGGGATTTCAACCTGCGACCCGGAGCAGTATGGCAAGAGGTTCATAGAGTTTGTAGCCAAAGCTATCGAGGGCAATTAGATGTATGCAAAGTGCCTCTTTTAGTGCAATATGCTGATTTGTATAATATTAACTTCTTTTTATACTTGTAACATTACAAAAATTGCATCTGAAATGTTAAAAAAATAATAATAATAAAAAAATAGGGTATGATAATGTAGACCCATGAGTTGTGAGTTATTCTGGAATTTTATTATATGTATGTTGTATGTTGTGGGTTTGGTTTTTGAGAAAAGAAATATTTTGTAACGATCGCAGGAACATTGCATTAAAACTATATGTGTTCAATGATAGCGGTAATTGATAATATAATATATTGGAGCTATAATTTTTCCTGATGTCTTTTTGATGTGCACTGTGAAATGTGTGAGATTAGTAGTAATAATAATAATAATAAGGAAATATACAGAGTTAGGTACAAGAAGAAATTGGGAAAGTCTGGAAATTGACTAATGTTACCATAGTACCCATAATAGTGTCCACAAGGGACGTTGTTTCAAAATATTTACTTAATCCTTTAAACATTCTTTCTTTGTCTAAATTTTCATATAACTTCAGAAAACATTATATATAGCATATTTAACTCTGCAGAACATTAAGAAAATTATTGAAATTTTCTTCATATAATTCATATATTTCACGCCCGTCCTGCATCATATATATGACCAAGGTCAATAAATAAATAGTAAAAACAGCAATATATATATATTTTTTAAATAACCAAATATTTTAAATTACCTTCCTTAATAACAATTTTTGTAACATTTTAGATGCGACTTGCTTATATTTATATAGTTTTTAATTATTTTTTTTGTTACATTTATGTAATGTTATTTTAAAAATATAATATATTTATTACTTATTAGTATGAAGTATATAATATTATATATTTAATGTAATGATTGTTTAATATAGGTTGTTGTATATGCACTATTGGAATGTCTTTATTGTATGAAATTTATTTTTCTATTAATTTTAATGGTGAAAGTAAATATTATTAACTAATTAGTTTAAAATGTCGCGTAAAAATATGAATAATGAATATATTGTTGTATTGAATTGAATTCTTGGTTTTTATGTTTATATATTTTACTGTACATCGAAACATTCATTATTGACGATATTTATTTCAAATATTGTTTTAGGATCGATTGAAAATGGATTCGACAGGGTTTTATTGAACTACATTTTTTTATTTTCTTTTTTTTTTGCACTAAAAGAGGCATAAGATATTTGAATTTGCTATTAAAAGTGATCACTAAAGCTTTGATGCTTAAAAGAGAGAATACATTAATTAATTCTTTGTAATAAAAAAGGTTTCTCTATCCCTACTTGCGTAGGTTTTTTTTCAAGTGCATATTTAAAATGTTTTTTAATTGTTATATTTTGTGTGGATATCAGATAATCGGTAATGAGTGAAAACTGTGTAACAAATATTTTTTAAATTTTAAATACAAAAATAGACATCTTTAGAAATTTTTAATGCCATGATATGTGTTACTTTTATATATGTCGCAGGGAAAGTGTATAAGATGTATTAAATTATAAATTCACTAGTTAAATTATAATTTACCTAAAAATGTCCCGTGATATCGTAAAAAGTTGACGATTGACAAATTCTCCGGGTATTTTAAATAAAACTATTCTTTCGGATTATTTCGCGGATTTATTTTGATTTTTGGTTCCCGACGTTTCGAATGCTTTACAGCAATCATGGTCATGGCAGAGATTAAGGTTTTAGACGTTTCAAAAGCGTTATATACTTGTTACAGACAGTGCCTACCCACAAAATTACTGATGACTGATTATTGTATAGCGGGAACCGATAATCAAAATAAATTTATTTAAAATTTCAAATATTCGCGTAAATCTAAGAAAGTATTAATACTACGGATAATTATAATTTCACTAGTGAAATAATTTAACGGATCTTACAGTTTCCCTGCGGCATATATAACCCTTTAAACTTTCTCTTACTTCTGTTTTTCTTTTACTTTTTGTTCCATATAATCTGATATTCCACTTTAGTAAAATCTAGTGGGTTTTTTAATATTACCTGAAACTTAAATTTTCTATGAAATATCTGATTAATTTTATTCAATAAATAGCAGTTGTCAATTTAGCCTACTTATGGGCTTTTGTGCGTTGCACATGAGATGTAAATTCAAGAATTGTACACTATTTCAAGTAATGTATGACTAATATTGGAATGGCAACTTTTATAATTCTAATTAAATAATGACGTTTTAAATTAAAAAAATCTAATGGCTTCAAAATCACTTTACAATTAATTTAACCATACGTGTTGGATTTTCTTCTAGTTAAATGGGACCATCATCGAGGTTACAGCCTATTAAAAAAAAATTGAATTCGAAATTTAAAATACAGAATTTTTTCCTCCTTTTTCGAAGTAGGTTAAAAATGATGTGTTCTTATAACATTAACAGTTTATAATATTATAGTTTCTTCATGGAGAAAAACTGTAACATGTTGATCTTTGCTTTTTTATTAATATACATACATAAAAAATGTCATAAAATTAGGACCTCCTCCTTTTTCGGAGTAGGTAAAAATAATATGTTCTTATAACATTAATTATTTAATGCGGAAAAACTTTTAAGCTGTAATATTAACATGTTATGCTGCATTACTGGTGACCTTTGCTTTCTCATTAATATACCTAAAAAAAAAAAAAATTGTCATTCCAATCATGAAGTCGCGAAAATTTCTGAACTGATATTAAATCTATAGGTAAAATACATTGCAATAATTTTCAAACCGTTATTAGCTTTTATAATGTTCCGCTATCGTAGTATAGTAATAATTAATATTGTTAATATCATTGAAATAATATTTTCTAAGTTAAATGATAAATGTTAAAATGCTGGATTTCATGTAAAGTTTGATAAACGATAAATGGCCGTTAAAGCGTTATGAATATGCCAGCGCGGGATTCACTATATAATCGTCGTTTTGCCAATTAAATGATTTGCTTAGTATCTGTCTAGCTTAGTGTAAAACTATATTGTAAGAATTTGTTATTTATTATTCTATAAAGAATTAAGACTTGGATTGTTATGGTCATTGTGATGTTATACTGTGAAATGTGAATATCGATGTGTAACGCAGTGTGTCGATTGTATCGGAGAGGCGGTGTTTCTAAATCTTAAGTTTCAACTGAAATCACGTGTATAATTTTTTTTTTAATTGAATTTAAAAATTTTGATACATGAAATCAAAATCAGTATTTAAAACCCTTTAAACAATTCTCTCAAATATAGCTTTTGTGATAGTTATTTTTTTTCTTAGAATGTAATTATATTGTTATCTAGATAAGACGAGCTGTCACTTTGATCTGTTTTAAAATTGAGCACATTTTAACACACAAATATGCAAATTAATTGTAAGCGATGTTTTTGGTATAAATGTTTCGATCCTGATGTTAATTAATTAATTATTTTTTTTAAATTTTAATGTCGACATTAATTCCTGAACAATGCACTCGTATGTTGAACAAAATAATTAAAATTATATAAAGTATCGAGATAGTTGATTGTATTTTCCTTGACTTAATAACTTGATGACAATGAGAAAATATTTTGTCAAATAATGATTATAGTTATTTTGTTTTATGAGAAGTACACTATAATTGAATATGTCCTATGTGTTGCCATTGTTTAGGTTGATAATTAATATATCGATAGTTATTATTTTGTTAACGGTGAAGGAAATGTAAAGAGATGGGCGATTATAAACTACTTACCCAATTATTAACATAAATAAATAATTATTTAATTTTTTTTTAACTAGTACGAATGGGTTTTCATTTAGATCATTAAGTTGTAATGTCGACATATATAAGGACTTCTTACTATTTTATCATGCAATGGCAGACCTTATTTTGTAATAATGCGATTTTACCACGAATTTTATTAATCGCTCATTTCTAAGCTATTACGCCTGTAAAGGCTCATTAAAATATGGATGCTTCGCTATATTCGGCATGTAAGCAACACATTGAAATGTTATTTCTCTAGTCTCCTCTTGTAAAGACATTGTATGGAAAAAAAAAATTAAAACTTTAATTTTTTAAATATTCGGTTTATAAAATTTCTGCAATTATTGTTTTATTTAACCTATTTCCCAGGGCAAGTGACATTTGCACAAATAACACATTACTAATAAAGGTTACTAGCAAAGAAAGGGTACTTCAATAACTAGTTATTGTGTGAATACATTATATAGAATTGGGAAACAATAAAATACTTTTCTTGTATTAATCGCTATATTAACAAGTAATTAAATAATATAATTCACATCAGAGAAAATCAGATGACACCAATGTCAGAAAAAAAAATCGTCTTCATATTATCCAGCCTGCCTAGTCTCGCGAGAGCCGATCGCGTCGCAGTAACCTTGAGTAAGAGGTACAGCCAATATATGCTCACTCTCGCACTTCAAACTATGCATAGTGCTGGTCTTCCGGACTTTCTCAATCATCTAGTAGGTAAAAAATTCTATAAATTAATCTGGCTTTCTGCGATTACTTTTCTTTAAGTACCTATATTACTCTCAAAAATTACCAAACTGCTTCAAAGACGTATTTTTCATTTGTTTAAAAACATTTTGCATCGGTCGTGTTAACATTCAGATCAGACTGTTTGGTCTGGCTTTTTGGTTTTTTAATTCCTTAATTTAAGCTTAATTGAAGCGTTTTGAAATTTTTATATCCTTAAATTAAGCTTAAGGATATAAAAATTTCAAAACGCTGCAATTTTTTTTTAATAAAGAAATTTCCCTTAAAAAAAGTCAAGGGTTGCTAGGCTGCCGCTATCCGTCAGCCATACCTCGACTATCTTAGGTGTCCTACAAGAACAATTACAACATTTTCTGTAGTGCCTCAAGAACCTACCCTAAAATGTTCATCAGCTCTTGGACTACATGGCCTCATCATGAATAAACCAAATTAATTCCAAAAAATGTCAATAGAGGCCATTATGTGTATATCTATGAGATTATTAAAATATATAAAGTAGATCCTAGAAAGCTATGTTATGGCTTAAACAAAGGAAAACGAAAATATGTTTAACTTCCATATAAATTATTACAGGAATATTATCTAAATAAAAACAGATATAATTTTAAGATTTTATTTATAAAATTATTATGTTTGATATCATAACCTAATCCATTCTTGTTTTGACATGTTTCTCAGTAATCTTATCTTTCTCAATAATGTACACCACGGCACCCCAACCAGAGATGGCATCACGGTCGGCAGCATTCACTAATGCCTGGAAAACAATATAAATTTTTAAAACAAAATATTTATGCGACTTAGAACCTAACATTTGGGAAATGCAATATTTTCATACTGCCTGCTTATATACAGGTGTTTTAGTGGAGACTCGTGGGTTAGAAAAGCCAATTATTACCCAGTTAACCCAATAAAACATTCACTATTTTAAAGAAGTGCTGAAGAATCACTCATGCACTCCTATCACTGCTTTAACAGCTATGCTACTTAATACCTATGATATGTAAGATTGGAAGGTGGCATTTCTAAAAAAATATTAAAATTTCTAAAAATATTGTTTTACTATTTCTCGTAATATTTCATATGACTACAATTGGGTCAATAAAAACAAAAAAAAAAAAATGTAATATTGAATTCACCTAGCATCTTTGAAACATTAATACTTTAATTATTATCTACATTTTTAATAATAATGTAAACTAGCAACCCACCCTTGCTTCTCTCTGGTTCATTCCTAGGTAGATTCCCCATACAAACTTTCATCCCCATATTCACCCCCTTAAGGGAGGATTTCCAGAGTAAGAAATATTCTATGTCCTTCCCAGGGTCTTAAACTATCTTCTTACCAAATTTCATCTAAATTGGTTCAGTAGTTTTGAGTTTATTTGTTACAAACATACAAAAATACAAATCTTTCCTCATTATAATAGTAGTGTAAATTATAAACTTACTTGTGAAATGGTTTCAAACAACTCATCAGGCTTTAGGTCGGGTTCCCACAAAGCTTCACACATACCATATAACTGATCAGTACAAGTACCAGACACTACAAAGTCTTCAGGTTCATTAGGACAACCAATCTAAAAAAACATAATAATGTAAATTGACATTTTAAAGAATTATTTTGATTCTCAGATTTATTTTGACATTTTCCCGACATTTCAAATGCTTTACGGCAATCATGATCACAGGAGAGATTCTCCCGTTTAATTTAAAATGTCAAATATTCACATAAATTTAAGAAAGTATGATGTAAATTGATTTATTTTTTTGGCAGGTGTTGCAGATATAAGGCAAACAGTTTTATTTTTTAGGGAATACCATTATTAAATACATTAAGATATCAAGTGTATTACCAGATCCATATTGCAGACATAAGGTTTGTTATCAATGGGGTCCAAGCCAGCAATGACAGGCTCAATGAAATAGGGACCAAAGCGTCTTTCATATAATAAGTTTGAAAGCATTGCTGAGAATGTTTTTGGTCTCATCACACGGTTTTCTTTTAGTTCATATAAATTCATTCTGAAAATATAAATTACATTTTTAGTTTGTATAGATAAGGCTTAGATTATTAAATATTATTTAAAGGTAAATATTGCCTTTCATTGGTGTCTATACTGAATTAGACACAATTTTTGATGCAGGTTGTTGCTTTGTGTTAGTGAAAAATTAAATAAATATCTTTACTTATTTAAATTTAATTTACCAATTAATAGAGTTACAATGAATTATGTTTTAGGACAAAAGTAACAGCTAAAAAGGCTTTTTGTAATTGTTCATTTAAAATGATTAAACATACCTAAATTTCAACCTTTGATGCACTGTCTGTGTGTCAGTAGCTAATCCAGGAAGGCCAACAAAGAGTGTTGGACCCATTTGGTACACTTTTGGGAAATTTGTAGATACAGTCTGGGCCTGGATACCATAGCGCTTGTCTGTAGCAATGGCCACGCAGTCCTTGCCTTTCATAGCAACTACAGCACCACCATTGTATGCTAGAATTGACTAAGATACGAAAACTGCTTATAATTTTTTTTTATTATTTATTATTTAACTCTTACTCGAATAACAATTTAGATTTATTTATATATACTTTGTATTTACATTATATTCGTTTTGTAGAAAAAATATGCTTTAAAATGCTAAATAATGTTCATGACGCTCTAATAACCAAAGCCGGGTAATTAAAAGTCATAGCTTAAATTATTGGTTGTAACTGAGGTAAACAATATTTACTTACCATTTTTTACTTTTCTTATTATTTTCCTTTTATACTTTTGGCTACACGATTGTTTATACTCGAATTAATACAATTGTGATATTTCGAAAATGAAAAATGACATATCATTGGTCATTCTACAGATAAAACATGGATACTTCATACAATTATGTTTAATGTTACCAGGTAATGTATAACGCACATATTTTTTTATTTTATAAACGCTAAATATTATGCAAAATCTATTGTTATTTATGATTTTTTTAGAGATAATTTTATCCAAAATTATATTTCCTAGAAGTATTTTATATTTAAAAAAAAACCAATATGTTTCGACCTCGCCTTATCATTTTGATTGTTGGTGTGGTCACTATTTAGTTGTAAATAATTTTAATTCAATGCCAACTTTGATTATAACTACATTTTATATTGCTTAGAAAATAACCTTATAATGTTAGTTCCAAAAAGTGCCACAAGCGCAGACTTTAATAGTTGAGAAAAAAATATATCTTTATTTGTAATGTGAATGTTGGTAAATCATTCCAGACAACTAACTTAAATAGATAAAAAGCAAAAAAAAAGGAAGAATATAATAATTATAATATGTCCTCCTTACTTATTTCAGCCATGACGGCAGTCAATTTTATTAAGACTAGCCATCGCATATGGAGCAAGGAATATTATGGTTATAATTTTTATTTGTCATCCATGGTTATAATCCGTAAACTTCCAACTCCGAGCTGTTATTGAGATTTTTTAAAATAGAAACACTAAAAGTACTTCGTTTGATCTGGGACTTGAACCCAAGATCTTAGTAGGTATCGGCCTATAGTATAGTAGCTTTTCATTACTCTACTAGGAAGGAAGCTATAAGATAGGACAAGCAAGGCAAGAAGATTGTCATAAAATGTCAACGTGTTTTTGTAAAGATAAAAATAATAATCTATTTTTTTGTATTGTAATTTTTTTATCTCTACAAGAATTACTAAATTTAATTATATATTTAATGTATGAAAATTCAATAATTTTAAAATAGAATAAAGAAAAAACTAGGTTTTAATTTACTTTATTATTGTGTCTAGAAAGAGCTCTTGCGTATATATCTAAACGAGAAGTCATACTGAATCCCCATAAATCCTTCATTTGTCGACACAAGTTTAAATCTATTTCAGTAATGAGGAGACCATCTTTATCCTTGGAAAGTCCTGGTGTTCTGCATCCATTAGGAGCTGTGACATAGCTAGAGCCATAATAGGTTCTAATTTTCTTTTCGTTTCCTGTAATAAACTCCTCTGATCCTACTCTGTTTATGCTACAAGTAAAGTAGTGATTAGCAATCGCTGCATTACGAGCTTCAATGCCCCAAAACGATTCACCAAACTCTCCTATAGTAGCAGCAGGGTTAAAAACGATCTCAGCCCCATTAAGAGCAAACATAAGCCAATTTAACGCATGATGGCGTCCATAACATATGTTAACAGCAATTTTTGCATATTTTGTAGCAAAAACCGGATGTCCTAGGTCACCAGGTGAATAATACGGTGTCTCCTTAAAACTACCTACAGAAGGCAAGTGATTTTTACGATGTTTTCCCATGTAACAACCGTTTTCATTAATTACAACAGCGGTATTCCACCACAAGCCTTGGTCATCTACTTCTAAAATGGGAGATATAATCACCATTTGGTATTTCTTTGCTAATTTACTAAGAAACATCGTACTCGGCCCATCACTAGCAGGTTCAGCGAACTCTTTCCAGTTTTCTTTTTCATTGGTACATAGAAAAAATGGCATTGTCCAACATTCTTGTAAACAAAGAATGCGCACATCTTCTGATGCCGCAACATCAATAAGTTTCTCAATTTTATCATATATAGCTTGTCTTTGTTGCTTTATCGGCTTATCAGTTGGCAAAACAATTGAGTGCTGAATTAAGCCTAACCTCAAAACATTAGGTTTTCTAACCTCTTCATTAGCAGCGGTGAATGAGTATGCCGATACTTCGAAATTATTTTTTAAACTCTCGCTTTTCGTAGATTCTTTTAGCTTCAGTTCACAGTGATCTTCTCTTCCATAATATATCTTATTAAATTTCCTTAATTGATCAGTATTTAAACGTTTTTTAAAGATACTGTCCAGAGAGTCCATGTTAGCATTTAACAAATAATTATGTAACACACACTACGCAATCAGTATGTACTGGCTCGATATTGAGAACAGGGCTACAAGTATATTGATAGTTTGTACCGGTTGAAAACTTGATATATTAGTCTACGACTATAGTGAATCGTTATTTACATAAAATAAGGGCTCGTTTTAAGGATTATTTAAAATAATGAGTATAACATATGAAAAAGTTTGATATCTATATTTGAATATAAGGTTAATGTAGAATAGCTTAACTATTTTATTTTTAGAAGACATAGTATAGTAATTTAAGTAATACAGCTTATTCCAAATTATAATCTATTTTTGAGTCATCAATAAACGAAAAAATAAGTACCTAATAAAAAATTTCATGACATATATTTCTTAGTATAAAATATAATAGCAATACCTACTTATTAGGGAATTGTAAATACATCTTTACAGTTTCATTTTGTCACGTATTTCTATGTTTTGTTTACGAAGATAAGCTAAATATTTTTACTCTCAGTATTGTTTGAGCTTATCGCGGGGGGCTAAGGTCATAAGATCTGGTGAGTATAACCAACACAAACAAACCTCAAGTATCCATCTTAATACATGCAGTATAACCGGTGTGGCTATTTAAAGGCGCAAATGATCGAGAAACATCAGTCTTTAACGTTGATTCTGTAGCGGCCGGTAATATATTGCAATGGACGGAGAAACGCACAGTCTTGAAGCCATTATTAACAATAACCTTAGTGGTCGAGATCTGGAAGAGTTCAACAGGATCTACTATGGTAGAAAGAATCATCTAGAAATTAATATTAAAGACTCATCACTTGCCGCTGCTAAAGACAATGATTTTGATATCGCCGCCTACGCATTCCCAGCGAAGAAAGAATCCACTAGACCACCGAGGATTGTTAAAGTAGGTATTATACAACATTCGATTGCCGCACCTACTGATCGTCCGATAAATGAACAGAAAAATGCAATTCTCGCCAAAGTAAAGAAAATCATCGATGTTGCCGGTCAAGAGGGTGTCAATATTTTGTGTTTCCAAGAATTATGGAATATGCCATTCGCTTTCTGTACTCGCGAGAAGACACCATGGTGTGAATTTGCCGAATCTGCTGAAGAAGGCCCTACTACGCGCTTCTTACGCGAATTGGCCATTAAATATTCGATGGTAATAATTTCATCTATTTTGGAGAGGGATGAAAAACATGCCGACATTTTATGGAATACTTCAGTTGTTATAAGTGATTCTGGAAACGTTATCGGCAAACATCGTAAGAATCACATTCCAAGAGTTGGAGATTTCAATGAATCTAATTATTACATGGAGGGTAACACAGGACACCCTGTTTTCGCAACGAGATATGGTAAAATCGCAGTAAATATCTGTTTTGGACGTCACCATGTTCTAAATTGGATGATGTTCGGACAGAACGGCGCTGATATCGTGTTCAATCCATCAGCGACGATTGCCGCAGAAGCTGGAAGTGAGTACATGTGGAATATAGAAGCTAGGAATGCTGCAATCACAAATTGCTATTTCACCGCAGCAATTAACAGAGTTGGATACGAAGAGTTCCCCAATGAATTTACTTCTGCTGATGGTAAGCCCGCGCACAAGGATTTGGGACTTTTCTATGGCTCCAGCTACTTTAGCGGACCTGATGGCGTGAGGTGTCCAGGACTTTCGCGTACTAGAGATGGTCTTCTTATTGCGGAAATGGACTTAAACATGAACAGGCAAATTAGAGACCGCCGCTGTTATTATATGACCCAGCGTTTAGATATGTATGTGGAGAGCCTACAGAAGGTTCTAGATTTAGACTTCAAGCCACAGGTCATTCATGAAAATGATAAATAAGTAAAGCAAATAAAACTTTGGTATTCTTCAGTATACGTATAAGATTATTGATGAAGCAGTAATTTTTTTATATTATTTTATACTTTGCTTAATAAAAGGCATTTTCTAATATTGGTTTTCATTCATTTTAAGAATATAAATATATTTATATCTTGCAATAACTGTATAATAATTAATTATTATGAATGAAATGGCGATAAAAGACCTATAAGTAAATAAATGCATTGATAGATAATAATTCTTATTAATTATATACTTATGTATAATAAATATGTACATATGTTTTTTTTTCGGTTATTTAGTTAATAATAACTCTTGCTATATAATAAACATTGTATAGAAATATAATTTTTGAGAAAGCAAATATTTTTATTCTACATAAATAGGAGTATATAAAATATTTTTTATTTAGTCAAAAAGATAAGAGGCACGTTTTGTCATTAGTTAAAACATATTTCACATAATACAGGTGTAGTCACGATGTAATAATTCAGTCATATCAACTAAGTAAAAGCTAAGATTTACCGTACTAGTTTTTGCATTACGTAAATGCCTTATAGTTTTATTTCTTCACTAACATTTTCTCGTTGGTTATTGGGAACCAAGTGCAGATACTTGGTTAATATATTACTTCTATAATATTATTATGGATTTTCATACAAAAGAGAAAAAACAGTTTTTTTTCGGACTTACTTTGATTTTTAGTTCCAGACGTTTCGAATGTTTTATAGTAATCATGGTCATTGATCTTGGGAGAAAGTAAGGTTTAAGACGTAGCAAGAGTTATTAAATAGTTGTTATATATTATAATACAATAATTTAAATGAGCGTAAGAAACCTTATACCTATATATAAAAAGAAATGAAAAGTATTATGTAGATACCATTTATTTTTAGTATAGTAGTTTTGTCAATCACATGCATCTGTTTAAAAAAAAAAAAGAAAAGTTATAAAAAAAAATTATCTAACTTAAAAAAAATGCACTAAAAAGTAAAAAAAAACAAATAACTGAATGGTGGTTTTCATTTACTATAGACAGATACTTTTGAAGTTGGTGCCAGTCGATGCAAATCAAAGCAAATCTATTTAGATTCGATTTCGTACAAATACATCACAAATTTATGTATAATATTTTTACTATAATTAGAGTTTACACCTTGTCATATTTACCTGTTAGATATTTATGTCGAAAATATCTCATAAGGTATCTATAGTAAATGAAAACACCCTTCAGTTATATTTTACTTTTTAGCGCCTTTTTTTTAAGTCGGCTCATGATATAATAAAATCGGTCGGTTCGTAATTTTAAGTTTTAAATAAAAGCTGAATTACTTAACAGTTTTTGTAATAATTATTCAGTTTTACTTACAAGTTTTAGTCCATAATATCATAATAACTATTAAACCGATCTTGATGAAATCTTTACTATTACTTAAGTTGAGTTGAAGTTAAATGTAAGCAAAAAAAAAAATAATAATAATCACGATCCGATTACTAGTTTTGGAGAAATGCGTGGACAAACATACATACATACGAAGGTGCGATTTTAAGTCCGCGGAATGGGTAGGTAGGTCATTAGTAAGGGTACTTACTCGAGTCATTACGTATTGAGCAACTCATTCTCAACTCTCATCAGGTTTATCGTAATTAGGTCATTACTCTTTGAACTATCGTCAACCAAACATGTCAATCGGGAACAAATTGTGAAATATGGAAAAAATCGAGTATCGCGCTGTTATAAAGTTCTTTACCAAGCAAGGAATATTAGTTTAAACCATATTGGAAGAGATGTCACTCTTGCCTAGGTAAACCCATGGTTTAAACGTGGCATATACCCTTTAAGCAAGGCTCAGGGACACACTTGAAGACGACCCACGGCCAGGCCGGCCGATCGACAGTTTTTTGGGACTCAGAAGGGATCCTGTTGATCGATTATAAAGGTGTTTCCATAACCCGAGAATACTATGCTTCAATCCTAGAGTGGTTAAAGGAAGCAGTCAAAGAAAAAAGAAGAGGAAAATTGACCAAAGGTGTCCTTCTGCACGACAACGCGCCTGTTCACAAGAGCCGTGTTGTATCCTACAGTCCGGTCCTGACCTAGCTCCCAGCGATTATTACCTATTTCCAAACTTGAAAAAAAAATTGTATTGTTTTTATATAGAAGGTATTATTTATGTTTTATTATACGTATTGTTATGTTATTCTTAGAAACTAGCAACCTTTGCTGTGGTACGTTCCACGTCATATACCTACTCGGCTACATAAAATTTATTTAAATAATATAATTTATATATTTGGTAACGTTTGTAATAAATAATTCAGTACAATTCTTAACGTATAAATGAATAATTAAGTATTGCACTTTCAAACGTGATTAGAGTCATGAATTCGTATTTGTATATGGACATAATGTAGTTTATTTCATCTGCTTCTCGAATTTACTAGTGCATAATTTTAAGTGCTTTTTTTTAATTTTAGTTTAAATTATTATACATATATACAGACAATTTTTTATAAGTTCTACATTGCGCCGTGATCCCAGACTTCAACCAGTCTCAAAATAAAACAAATAAAGAAGAGCATCACTAAAAGCCCGCGAAACTGAACATTATAATTCTGGTGCAATTTTCTCACTCCGAGAGATGTCGCTAATGTGTCGCTCTCGCGAGTGTCGCTCCATCTAGTCATTGTCAAGACAAACTTAGAGTTTACATTGTAGCACTCTATTATATGGTAATAAGATCGTGAATGCTTTGGCAAGTTGTAAGATAACGTGGTTAGTTTTGTAGAGCACTTGTAGAGTTGCAGCCCGTGACATCCATTACGATAATGATGTGTTTTTCGGTAGGGATGTGGTTTATTTTTACTATTTATGTTGGCTTTTAGCTACTTGTTAATTTAATTTGAAATGATGTATGATTTTATAATTAATTATAACTAATAAAAATGAAAACAAAAAGTATTTAGCAACAAGCATTGAAACCTTATATTGACATTTTTTTGGTACTCATTAGATAATGTATATAATAAATAAATAAATGAACATACAAACAACGGATCAGAGCGGCTTGAGATGAATTTATCGTTTTACCTGTCATAAGCTGTTTTTGAGAACCACAGTAAATTTTTTGACAAACATGTACCTGCTTTAAATGTAATAATTCTAATAACTATGTATTATGTGCATGAAAAATGTCTTAATTTAAAAATTTACCATATACTTTGCCAAACTGATGAAGAAACGAGGATAAAGAAATTTATCCTCATTTTTTGTTGCAGCCCTGACCACAACTAGGTCGACTGCGGGCGGAAGTCACCGGAGCACTCGCTAAATGCAGCAGCCCTGATAGGTGCTTCATCTCACTTCCAAGTTTAGGTGTTTTATGCTTTAGGCACTTGATTCTTACGCAAATTATAACACGATTTAACACAGCTACAATGTAAAATGGAATAGAGTGTTAAATATCAACGAAAATGAAGCAAAGGGGAAGAAAAAATAATTTTGGTACCTACTCTATCCTGTATTTTTTGACAGGTAATTTGTGTAATGATAGTTGAAATGATAGGAGTACCATCTCTATAAAAGAGTTAGTAGAGCTTAGTTGAAACAATTTACATTGCGACTACTTAGAAGTAATCATTATTTGGATTGAAATTGGGTTTTGGTCACTATAACTTAATCTACTTAACACCTAGTTACTCCTATAGTTAGGTATATAAAGACGCACAAATAATAGTAAATATCGTTTTTATGTTTTTTGTTTATATAATTCATGTAAACAATCATGTAAAAATATCCTAAAGCGTAGTTCGATTAGTAAAAATATCTTCGACATAGAGTTATCTACATATAATAATAATAGCCTAATTTAGTCTTATAAAAATATGTTTTCCACAGATAAATATAGGTACAGTGAATCACGTTCTATAATTTAAAAAGATCCTAAAATTAGATTAAGACTATAATAATTACGCCTGCTTGTTTTTGCAATTTGTAATTAAGGCCATTACGTTTTTAGAAGAACGATGGCCGCACTACCGTTTCCGGTGGGACTTTTTAATTTTTCATTTACGGTCGACGATTTCAATTTTTCTGCTAATTTCTCATTTAACTTTGCGGCATGTTTTGCCCTGGGGTTTATTTTTTATAATAATTAGCAAGCGTCTAAGATTATTATAAAACTTAATTAATTAAATGTTTTTATATTTCCCAAAAGCTAATCCAATTCGAATATAAAAATGAAAATTATTATATTTATATGCACATTGCACATGAACAACAATGTTGAGAGCAAGTGTAAAGGGAACAAAACATATTATGAGAAAAAAAATATGTAATTTTTTCTTTACAGCTTGTAGCTTACTGATCTAAAAAAAAAACTGTCTTTTTTTTCTACGGTGCTTAGAAATAGAATAATTAATTATTCCTTATTTTATAGGATAAGAATCTATATCATCAAAAAATATTATAATATACGACTATGTTTAATGAAATAGCGACTCACCCTCGCTCCGCTCGGGTTTGTCCCCAGTTATGTTTTAACGTTTAGTATAAATTTCACACAGATGAGATATATTCCCGCAGTTAAAAGTATCCTAAATGTTGACCCGGATAATCAGCTATCATCATACCAAATTTTATCAAAATCTGTCCAGTGGTTTTCTCGTGATGCATTCTCAGATAGACAGACAGAAAGACAGACAAAAATTCTAAAAACTAAAGATTCGGCCTCTGTATCGATAATAATAACTAGTTCAATAAAGTTTTGCAAAAAATATTTAATGTACAGATTCGACTTAGTTAGAATTTTATTATATGTACAAGTTAATAACTTTACTGATAATTTTTATACTAATCTCCACAACATGTATCTTCGCTCAATAATATAATAGAATACGTTATTTCTTATATATGAATAAACATTGAACACAGGTGTGTCGCCACTTTTCAAAATGTGTAAGTTGACATTCTAAATTCCCTTCACGTTTTACTAGGCTCGTATTATTTGATAACACGAACCATGGGGGACACAAATATTACATACCTAATATGTTACTGAAGTCATTTATAGCTAAATTGACTTGTATGGATATTTTACATACATAAAATAAAAACAATATTTTCAGGGTATTTTTGAGATGACCTAGAGAGGAAGCTTAGGAGAATAAGCTTCATATAATATAGCTTTATTCTGTAATTATATACATGATAATATTATTCTTTAAGAAAAGAAAGTGTACATGTAAGACTCGTTCTTAATTTGTGTTTCCTGCTAAATATTCGCACTATGATATGTTAATTGCCGAAAAACAATAACAAGCAAGCAGGCAACACGTTATAAACTTTAATATTAATATGAAGTGTACGGTATATTTATTACTCATGTAAATACAGACTTTAAAAAATCTTTGCCTTTGTATGCCTACACATCTGTCCTTTTTCCATCATTAGCCTAAATTGAATTGACTCTTTTTGTTATATCGTATTTTTAGATAAAAAACTAAATACTTGAATAAATACAAAAAAAACGTCAAAACTTTGTATCCGACCGGTATTCGAACCCGGACGGACACCTGTGCTTGGCAATCTTGCGCCTTGGCCGCTTGGCCACCATGCTTATATTCAAGCACGCGAAATTAGCGACCATATTTTTGGAATAATACGACAGAAACCCATATGAAAACTCGAAAACAAGCGTTTTCCCAGTCATAAGACTAACCTAGATCGATTTTTCGCCCCCGAAAACCCTCACACACCAAATTTCAGTAAAATCGTTAAAGCCGTTTCCGAGATCGCCGGTATAAATAAATAAATAAATATACAAGAATTGGTCGTTTAAAGGTAGGTAGGATTAATGCTCTAAAGCCCTAATAAACTAGTTAAGTATAGTAAATCGACAGTACTAAGCTATTGTTAATAGCATCTATAGTAAAATTAGTGAAAAAAAGTGTTTATCGCGTCTACCCGCGTCGACGTGTTTGGTTTCATTTCCTGCACCCTGTCGCGTCCGTGTAGAGGTTTCCCAACGAATTGAAAAAATTGTCTCACTATTATGCCAACTTGATTTGACTAAAGACAGAAAAATGTATGTGATTTTTGTATTAAAATATATTTTTTTATTTTTGTTCTAACATGTGATATTTTCCATTTTATAAAACTGAATAAATAAACATATAAATATCAATTAATGTTAATTAAAAATAGAATATATTAAAGTATCTCAATATTAAAAAGTAGTAAGTTGTAAGCTTTAATAGTAAGAGAGGGTCGGCACTTTGTAGTATCTAGTCAGCCCTAGATTTTCATAATCAATATCGCTAATACAAAGTTAAAAAATAAATGGTAATGACACATTATCTACGTGACAATATCATTAGATATGCCGCTTCTATACATTTTTTAGTTTTCTATTTGACGAAGTAATCTATGCTCAAGTGGCACGCTTTGAAGCCATTAGCAAGAGAATTGAATTTAATTAGTTATCTATTATAGCGATGGTAATTATAGAATATCATCTAAGCCTAATCGTGTGTTTCTTATTTGTATGCAATTAAAAAAAAATGTAAATTCAAAATAATTGAGCAAAAGTTGACTCTACATTTTTATTGCTTATTGAATTTTTCTACTCGTCAGTTGCCTATGTTCCACATAGTCGTCGGCAAATTGAAAAGCACACTCGAAAACCCCTTTAGTGTGACATGAAGGCTGTACAATGGAGACTACACCCCACCGCGTTTTATCGTTTTAAAAATTGACATTGCGGAAACTGAGGCACACACATGTCTGGTATTGTAAAAAATCCATTTCATACCAGCGATTTTTCCATACCTTTCGATGTTATCTCAAAAAGTCAAAATGTCAAAGTTAAAAAAGTTATATAAATAAAAAAAAACATTCGTCATTTTAGTGTGTTGTTTATTATATAGTATGTACATCGATTTTTTTAAACTTAACATAAGCTTTTTACTAACAAAAATATAACATACTATAATTTATGTAAAGTATATACATATGTATGTTATTGCTCCTTGTTTATATTAAATGTATCCAATATTTTTTAAAGTTAGGTAAAATTCGTATAACTGATAAAACAAATATAAACAAATTTGTTTACTTAATATTTTTGTCCGATTGATATTCAACAAAACATTGACCTGCCCTTTCTTACAAAGTTAATCAATTAGTAATGAAATGAAAAATATTTATCAGTTTTTTCTTTATGTACAACATAAAATAACTTAGTTGAACATATCGAGATATGATATAATATTAGAGAAGTAAGATATTACACAGCACGTTCGGTCGTTGAGACGACAAACAAGCAGAAAAGTGCAATAATTGCAATTAGGACATCATAATTGGATGGGTCGCGGGATGGGGGCCGTAATTCGATAATAGACTGTGATGGATCACAGCATAAAACTTGTATAAAACAATAACCCACTGGTTTGACTCAGAATGTGAGCGTAAAAATGAAATATTACTATATTTTGTGTTGTTTGTGTCTAACAATACTGTTTACATTTCAGAAAAACTATAGCAAAACACTATGTTGTATATTTGCTATTTTATTATTGTAGGCGCTTTAGAAAATATTGTTTTGAGTGAAATATATTAATGATGTGAAATATAACAAACTATCTGTCAATATCTTTAAGCAATAAAACATATTATTTTTATAATTTTCTCTTAAAACAAGTCTATATTTATATAATTTGCTTCCTTGTTGTTGTTGATCACCCTCGCGGGAGCCGTATGTCATGCACGGGGGATCGCCTTTGGACAGTTTAAATTTAGAGTTGCGTGATCCATTTCGAAAATGGCAGAAAATCTGATTAATATTTTAGAATTAGGAAAAAGACATCTGACTAACTTTATAATGTTAATACTTATTTGAAAACCTAACTTTCAAGAGAAAATTGTAGAGTCACAAATTTTCATATATTTTCTTTCTCTCTCTATTTTTGAGTGTTGTGTATTATTTTGTTATCTCTTATTTTTACATTTGGTCTCACTAACTTAGGGGCTTAACATTATGGTTGGTTTCTATCACTATTATGGTATTTAAGCAAAATCCCTAAAAATACATATATCAGTCCACTACTCCTGTGGGAATAACAGAGGCAAAGGGCATGGCATTTGGCTACAGTTCGCGACCTTTCTAAACGATGGCAGAAAGGGCATATACTTCATAAAATAATGTGGTCTTCGAGTGACATTTTTCATGCCGATAAAGTATACAAATGAACTAGTTTCCTCGGATTATTATTGTAGTTAATAAATAAATTTTACAATTGGAAATTGAAGTAAAAGAATAGTATAACTGTTTTAATTTAGTTACAGAGTAATTTAGGGCTTAGATAAAAAAGTTATATTATTTAGACAGACGTGTAACGGGGGTTCCACTCAAGTTCTTCTTTTGATGTTTTTTTGACATACATTTATTGTTTTATTTATTTAGGCAGTGTACGATGATAAATAAATTCAGAGTCAGTTTTTTCGGACTTCAACTAAAGGTATTGAAAAGTGAAGAATATATTATGATTTATGATAGTAAACACATTTTTATCGGAATACAAAATAGCCTATAGCAATCATCGTTATTGTAAGCTACATTGCCGAAGAGTGAAGCTTCTCCTATTAGCGAGAGAAATATCAGAATGGGATGAGTATTTTCAGAGATAAGCTCTTACATCCAAACTTATTTTTACGTTTATAATATAGACAAGCTTTTTTTAATGTAGAAAGTTCTTTCTCCTAACTGTCCCGATTGCGGAGTTGTAGAGGATGTGTACCACATTTTAATGGAATGTGCTCGTAGCGAACCCCTTCTATCACAATTAACAGATAGATCAATTGGAATATGTAATATATATCTTGCGAATCCTACTTCAGAGTTAGCCAAAATTATGTATAATATAGGTAAATATAATATAAGTAAACGTAACTAGATATTAGTAAAACTAATGTATAGATAAGAATATCTGTTTAACCTACCAGAGCAACATAGTCACCTAAGTGACTCAGCTCTTAAAATGAGAATAAAAAAATAAAAAATAAAAAAATAGACAAGCTTAAGTTTATAGTAAATGAATTGAGATCTTCCTTTTTTTGAAGTTGGTAAAAATAGGTTATGCGTAGTTGCAGGTGGTACTGGTAGATAATAAAAAACAAAACTATAAGATTAAAAAATAAAAGATGCTCATATACTCATATAATTCAGTATAAGCTTGAGTAAATTTGACAAGTATTTCGTCTATTTTTCTACAAACCATTGTGAGAAATGAAAATTTAAAACGTACCCTTAACAGAGGATCTTTGTAACAGCATTATGAAAGATCCTCTAATAAAGTGGGATTATCTTCATAAATCTCAAATTTCGTCTTCAACGTAATAATTTCAAATCATTAACTTGATTTTGTTGAAGCTGTAAAACATGACCAATTATTCGTGACCTTTCTTTGTTTTGTAAGGTTTGAGAGTAAGATTGCGTTAACTTTTGATACATTTTAGCGGCGGATCAAGTTGTGATGGTGAAGAATTTATTATTTTCTTCGAATGTTATCTTCGGGGACGGCAATAAGAGTTAATTCTGAGGGGATAGAACAACCCTTCTAGGTTTTGTGGATAATTAACAGCACCTGTGAATGTTGAGACGAACTTTCTCGGCTTTAAAAATGAGTAAAAATCGACGTAAAAACGTATGGAATTGGTATTTCATATATATTATACTTATTATTACTTTTTGGTTAAAAAAGCTCTCCAAACATTATTATCAATTTAAAAGTAATTATTTTATTCTCAAGGATGGAGTATTTCGTTAAATATATATGCCTTCTGACCCTTAAACTAATTTACAATTGTTGAAATTATATTGGAAAATCGAATATAGTAAATATTCGACTGCGACTCCATAATATCTTGTTTCGTCACCTTGTTCTTTTTTAGTTCGGTTTTTACGTAGTCAGAGTTTTTATTTTTATAATTATCAGTACTTTTGTATTAAGCTAACTTTAAAGAAACATGATCTCAAGATATTATTTAATATTACATTAAAATTATAAGGTGACATTACTTGGGTCTAAATGGTTGACATTTATCCGATTGTACACAAAGGGGTCAGGGGGTTGCAAAGTAATCGCTAACTCGAGTGTGAATATCTGCGGTGACTAAAAAACATCAAATAACACTTTATTTGGGAAAGGGGCGAAATGACTTCTCATTTCGCCTATATATTACCTTGTCTTGATATTATAATGGAAATAGATATAACAATATTATCCAAATATGGCATTATTTATGTTAGCTAACGCATCAGTAGTAGTACTATAGTAGTCAGGTATAATAAGTACCTAAACGTGTGTTTTTGTCAAATTCTATCTTTAGAAGATGGAGAATTTAATAATTTTGGCCAAAAAAATATTAGTTACAAGCAGTACCCGCGGCTTTGCCCGCGTTCAAACTTCCTATCGTTACCAGACTTCACAAAATAACCTGCTTGGCTAATCTGAAAATTTCATCAAAATCGTTCCAGCCGTTTAGGAGTCAATAGGAACATACACAATTTTTTTTATTTTTGTTTTCTTCAGTCAGTTTAATAAATAAAGTTAAAAAAATCCAAAAACCTTATCCGTTAAAAGTGTTAAAATAATTGAAAGGTTTTTTAACAATATTGAATAAGTACAACATATACGAGTAAATATAATAAAGATAAAATAAAAAGACATCAAAGTCTGCAGATAAAATTAACATAAGTAAAAGAATCGTAACGGCGATTAAGAGTGACAATCTGCAAAGTAAATTGAAGAAGCTCTGACATTCAGCAGTCGCTGTAGATTCCGACAACTCCTTGGAAACCAACTTAGGGAAATGTCACGTGTAATACTTTAGCGATACGCTTTGATACTTTTTTTAATAAAATAATATCTCAATAAGTGATTATGTAATTTTGATTTTTTTTAATGTAAATAACAAGTTTTACAATTTAAATAATGATTTCTATAGTATCGTAAGTAATTTTGAACGATTTTAAAATACAATGTCCTGTAACTAGTCAATTTAGCTTTCAGTAATTCAGCAATTAATTAGGCAATTTAGTTTATATTTATTTGTACGTTACGGCATATCTTCGGTATATTTTATGTATATATATGTGGGTCCCATGTACCTTAATTGCAAAAAAAAGGTGTGTATGTATTTATGTACGCACGTAAGAAGTTATACTTCTTTAGGGTAACAGAAAAAAAATAGCAAAAGCTTTCATCCCGTATGTCACAACTCTCTGTTTATAAAGGAATACAGCTAACATCACCATGTCGCTTTCAGCTAACTTCATGATGTCGATTTCAGCATCGTAAAAATTTTATTCTCATAATTTTTTCCAAACGTTCCAAAAGAAGTATAACTTCAAAAATATTTGTTTATAAGATTGGAATAATTAATTTTTAAAGTTAGTGTATTGTTTACAGTAAAATTTAAATTACTTGTATGTATTTTCAAAAATACAATATTATGGGATGAGTGAGTGCTGTGATGAGTGGTATGATGTACATAGGTAGGTTAAAATTATCCTTTCATCGTCCACATAAAGTAGCCTGACTAAAAACAAGTATAAAAAGTACTAAGCTGCACTACACAAAGGCAATGCAAATGGTACCCGAACAATAATCACAAAAGTAAGCGATACGCATAAAAATATCGCGAAAAAAAGCTTTTCACTCCCTCGAGGGCCGAGATTTAACATACCTAATGCGATTTGCGTGTTCCCTCACACCTTGACGACTGTCTGTAATCGTTTTAAGACGCTGTTGACTTGATACCACCAGTTTTTTAAAGAGGGTTTGTACGTAACACTTTATTTGCATGCTGGGTTTGGAGTTTTGTGGTGAATAAATTGAGCCTGTAAATAAAAGAATTGTGAGATGTCTTCTACTTCATTTGATACTCTGGATATCCTATATTATAAGTACGAATTTCAATTTAAATATCTTGTCTATTTATGAAAATATGATCGTTAAGATCATCAAAAAATTCAGATCCTACAGTAGGTATCTTTTCTATGTGATTTTGTATAAAACATCTTATAAATTTTCTCACGTCATTTTAAGTCAAGATACTTAGTCAAAGCCTTATGAATACTAATCTATCTACATTGCATTGTGATATCCTAAACATTTTGATTGCTGTAACTGTAGTTCCTGAATCAAACAAACACTCTGTCCTTGTCTTGCATATGAATAAATGTCTAAGAGTGAAAAAGAGAGACATATTTAAAATTAGTATGACTGGCTGGATCGTCCGCGGTAGATTTATACGCTCATTTGTAAATAATGAAGGCGCCACTCATTGTGATGGGAGTTCCATTGTAGGCGACCTACCACTCCCCTCAGATAGGGTTGAGCCAAAAAAAAAAAAATAAAAAAAATATTTAAATATTATATATAAGCTCAGAATATGAAAGCTCAGTCCCTTAAATTTTTTGGAATATCATCATTAAAGGTAAGACTTGGAAAAGTATATAAAACTATAAATTGTAAATATTCACTGGATAAAGCATACCCATTTTTTTTTGAATATTGTCATTAATATTTTTGGTAAAATTAAAGACAAGTAGACACTTAACAGATTCGAGAGGTTAGTTATTATTTTAAGGAAACTACGCCAGATGTCAAAGGATCGATTGTTGTATGAGACAAGTCTTATTCAGACACAGCATATCTGAATGACAGGTAAAATCGCAATTTACAAAGATATAGACAGTTACCTTAGTTAAAACCTACTCATCTTTTTATCTATTCACAATAAAATTTTAAATTATCGTAATTCGATCTAGAAACATCTTTTTTTAAAGTAGGATTCAACGCATTGCCAACCCTAGAGTAGGGCCAATTACTTAAAGTCAGTATGCAGATTCACGACTACACCTGCTATTGTCCAACAGAATGTATCGCTTAATTCCTCGCCCTCTGGTACTGAATAGCTCTTACTTCGCAGAGTTTAGTGGAAAATGGGGTTATGTAGAGCACTTCTCTCTATTAGCAAATGGTTATGAAAAGAATATTTAAGTGCTATTTTGCAAGTGTGAAGTTTGGGTGAAATTTATTAACCCTATGTAACTACACTGTGTGGAAGATTTCTTCTTTTGTATAATAATACACAACTAGTAACGCTTAAGCATGCCTTATATATGCATGTATTTTTGAAAAACTTTTCATTGATTTTATTTATAAACATATTAAGTGATAAAAAATAAAAAATAATTTTAGGAATACTAAAAACATACGTCTAATGTGTTTTTCACTACGTTATATGTATATATATATATAACATACAACTCAACTCAATAACATACATCTATGTAATATAAATTATTAATTGAATATTATTTATTATAATATACATATGTATGTATATGTCAATAAGAACATTTATAATGAAAGTGGGCAATTAATATTGATGATTTATATCATTGTCGGTCACCTTGCCTGGTTCCAGACTACGGAAAATGGTGTACCTATGGCGTGGTGACGCATTTATTGATCGAATTAAAAAAGTTGTTTCTTACGATATTAGTTGATATTTTCGCCACTTATAAAAAAAATTAGGTTATATATTTCATTATTATATACAAACTTAAAGATTATTATATTTTCAAAAAAATATTCTACTCGTTAAAGTGGAAAAAATACTTTTTAATTGATTTCCTCAATATGATTTTATTTTTGTTTCACACATATAGAATTAGGTACTTATTTTTGTGACATGTCACAGATATAGAATTACATATTTTACAATATTTATATACTTATTTCTATTCTTTTTCTCGTTAAAATATATTTTGAATGTATTAAATAACTAACGCAGAGAAGAAGATCAATAATCCCTCCCGCTTTATTCTTTTCCTCGGTTCTTCGCAGAACTGGAGCGTCTTTTTTGGTGCTAGTACTAAGTTTTTTGGTTTAAGTAACATTATATTTTTTTTTATGTATTACTTACTGATAACAGATACCTTGTAAGTACAAGGGATGAATATATTGTAATTATTATTACTAAATGAATAATTTTGACTTCTGATTTTGATTTTTAATATCTTTCCTAAATCCTATTCTCACCCAATCTATCATGCAAATGGGACATTCCAAACAAATATTGAATCTATGCATCTCGTACGAGTTGACCGCACTTAATTGTTATGATGACAGTAGACACGTCATTAAAACCGTGCCGCGGGCGAGCTCCGGGAATTTCATTACTGGCCAGCTTGTGGCCGGATTAGAATGCCGACTATTGTTCATTGAGTTATGACTCCGGCCGTCTGCTATTGGCGTTATAGAAGTCGCTGTTGAAATTAAGAATAGAGATTTTCTTCAACTGTCCCCGTTTCTGATTTTGGTTGCGTAACCCAAATGTATGGGTTTGCTTCATGGTTTAAAGATAAAGTAAAATCTACACACTTACACTTTATTAAATAAAAAATTAACTTGTGTATATTCACATGCTTGTCTTGGATATGACAAAAATGATAAATCTGAAAGTTATAAATAAAAAAATCAAAGTAATAAGTAATAACATAGATAGCTGATAAACATATATTTTTTGTAATTAAACACCTAAAACGATAAAGCAAGGTTGCAAAATTTGTTACTAATAACACTTTACTTAAAATTAAAAAGAAATACATATATGTATCTTTTTAGATTAGTTCACTTTAGCACACACAGCAAGCATACACTATCCAGTGTATGCTTGCCGCTTGATGCTTTAATATATCATTTTACGAACGAAATAATTATTCTATGGCTTAATTGGTATGGCTAACAAAAAGTATTTCCTGTAACAATAGAATTTATAATATTAAATACGTTTGCACATTTATGGAAAAAAAACGAAAAATGATGACCTTTTTCAATTTATATTAAGAAAATATTTTGAGTATTAACTGCAACATGGTCGATAACAGGCTCAAATTGACCGCGATTGGTCTTTTTAATGATTTGAAATATGCAACCAGATGCAAGCAATAGTTAAGTGATATCGTGATATGATATTTATTTGATTTAAAATAGTATGATATTGGCAAAAGTGTATATTTAGTACTTACTTATAAGGTATTTTGAGATTAATAATTATTGCTTTAAAAAACTAACATTGTATTACTTATACTTATTAAAATAAAAACATTACTAAATATTTGTTACGCGCCGCTAGTTTAGTCGAAGACATCGAGCTCCTTCGTACAACCTCTTAGTACGGTGCAATTAGACCCAAACCTCAACATCCAAAGTAAAAGTTTCCCTCCAGCTCCAAATTGTTCTATACAGTCCACATATTGTCTGGTAAAATAAATTGTGAACAAAAATAGTTCCATGCATAATCTTGCTAAAGTGAACAGTCCCAGAGTTACGAAGGATGTAAAAGTAGTGCTGTAGCTGTTTTTTAGAACTACTGCACTGTACTATCTGTGGTGTTCGTCTACACAGGAGCCAGGCAGGAACAGTATGACGACGAATAATTTTGACGTTTGGCGCGGGACGTATGAAATTGTGTGTATAAAATTTTATTAATTACTGACAATATAACGATTAATACAGGAAAAGTGTTTCATTGTTTTACATGTTTTTTTTTACAAAAAGTTATATATAACTGTTATAATTTCTGAAGTTATACTACTTTTCGGACGTTTGGAATATATGAGAGTAAAATTTTTTATATGTGCATGTACACTCCGACAACCAAAAAGTGACATGATGAAGTTAGCTCAAAGCGACATGATGAAGTGAGCTGATAACTGTTTGTTGCCATAGTAGCCGTTGTTATTGTCTGACAAATGATATATAATATTATATTCTTTTCTTTAATAATATTTTATAAATATATGATTGTAATATGCCTAATATGCCTTATTTAATTGTTTTATTAATTTGTTATTCCTTTTACAAACAGAGAGTTGTGACATACGGGATGAAATCTTTAGCTATTTTTGTTCTGTTACGCCAAAGAAGTATACTTCTTACGCGCGTACAATAAGTACACACACACACACGTTTTTTTTAATCAATTTAACGACTCTTATGTTTTTACATTTTACTACAGCAATTATAAATAATCTAAGAAAATGATCTACATAATATATTGTTAATACACAATATTACATATGTAATAAAAAGAACATCAATTCACGGGTTTTCCAATGTTGTGCGAATAAACATTTATAAAACCTATCCTAGATAGTTATGGCGTCTATTTTACTATTACGACGATACGTTTGGCTCAGTTTAAAGAGACCCTACTCGCTGTGCCAGCGGTCGCGGGTTCGAGTCCCGCTGAGGCATTAATTTCTGTGATGAGTACGAATGTTTGTTCTTCAATCGTATCGATAATATAGGCCTCGTAGCTTACCAAGGAACTAGATGGTGCTGTGTGTTAATGTACCAAAATATTTATTTATTTATACGTATTTCTAGATTCTTATCTTATAATATTAACTGAAGAATTCTTGTATATCCCATTAATCTTAATCTTACTAATATTATAAATGTAAAAGATTAGATGTTTCGATGTTTGTTACTCTATCACGTCAGAACGGTTGAACGGATATAGATGAAATCATAGTCTGAAATAGCACATAGGTCACTTTTTATCCCGGAGAAGTGTCCTGTTCCCGTGGGATACATTACTTTTTGTCTTTCACTAGGGACGGACCCGAGCGAAGCGATGGTGAGTACCTAGTTTATATACCTATAAGTTTGTTTCGTGTATCTCGGAAACGGCTCTTAACAATTTGGATCAAATTTTATATTTATATAAGGTTTTGCTTTTTAAGTTTATCTATATAAGTGTATTTTCTGAAAAAAATGCAATTTTATATCTTTTCTGAAAAACAAAAAAAAATGCCGAACTAAGCTCAGGTACTCTAAATTATGTGTTGATTATTTTATCATAATAGTGCAAAACATAAACGTACACATTATATCTACTGAGTAAGTGTTATTTTAAGCTTTATTTACATTACATGAGAAGATAACAGACCTATAATTGCGTTTTCTAATTTAGTTCAAAGACTTTTTATCTCAAAAATACTTATACGTAACTAATTTGTTCATAGCATGCACTTAAGAGTTTTTAAGAATTTATGACTATTGATAGGATTTCATTTATAGATTATAGATATGCAGTGCATAGCGGCTATTTTGTTAAGAGATTTTTTTTTTTTTTTAACTAGCAAATCACCCTCGCTCCGCTCGGGTTCGTCCCTAGTTACGTTTTAACATTTAGCTCAGAGATGAGATATTTTCCCACAGTAAAATATATCCTATATGTTGACCCAATTAACCAGCTATTATTTTAGCCAAATTTCATCAAAATCTGTCCAGTAGTTTTCCCGTGATGCGGTAACAGACAGACAGACAAAAATTCTAAAAACTATAGATTTGGCTTCTGTATCGACAATAAAGTCTATTTCAATAAGATTTTCCAAAAAATATTTAATGTACAGATTCGACTTTGTTACAATTTTATTATGTGTAGATTTGATTGACTTTAAAAAGGAGTAGGTATTATATGTATTTGTTACCCGATACGAGTATATACTCCGATTATTTTAATAACTGTTTTTATTTAATTAATACCTCTGTCTTTTTAATTTGGTTAAAAACCATGTCTGGGAACGCATCAAACTACTGGACAGATTTTGATGAAATTTGGTATAGTAATAGCTGGTTATTTGGATTAACATATAGGAGAACCTTTTATTGCAGGCAAAATATCTCATGTCCGAGAAAAAAAAATACAAAAACTGGTTAGAATAAAACCACGCTGAAACTATACCTAAACATTTTAGCAAGGTAACTTACACAATAGGTAAAAAATAATTATAAATAGATTCTCTTAAAAAACATGATTATAGAACCTTTTCCAAGAATAAATAGTAAATATTATAACACAATAAGTAGGTACTTGATATGAAGGCTATAGTGTAAGATTAAGTTTTTTCCTCAGAGAGGTGAAGGTACTACAGTTTTCCAACTCTTTCCTCGTGACAGTTAATCGATAGCATGTTTCGTCGCGAAGGGAGACCACACTAGGGTATGGTATATAACGGTCTATATATTCCGCATGTCAGGTGGGGTTGGGTCAAAGTTCAGCCAATCCGCAACCGGACATGAGGGAACGGTACTGTTTCCGGTGTTTTTTTAATTACCGCTCTGGTTTAGGTCAGTTCCGCCAGGTGTGGCATTTGTTTATTGGTATAACGATTTAAATATATGCGTGACGTATCTATGTAGTTTATAACAGGGCCTATAAATATAGCTGGTGTGTTGTATTGAAGTTTTTTTGCATGGTACTAAATTTCAAATGAACATTAAAATATTTTAAGGAGTGACAGGCTATTTTTAGCTAGGCAATATTTTAGGAATTGCGCGTGAAAGCCAGTGTCATATTAGTGGAGCTGGTAAATAATAAAATCGATTAAAAAAAATAATTTATATTGATATTGCAGTTTTATATAGCAATAGCGCAATTACAGGCAAGAGGCATATCATCTTAGTCCTTACAGTGACAACGCACCTGTGGTTCTGTATTTTTGTTACCTAAAACCTAAGTGCATGAACCGTAGGTGTTATGGGCGACAGGTACTGCTTTCCATCAGGTGGTCTGTCTGCTCGTTTGTCACTGAATCTCATAAAAAAAAAAAAAAAAAATAGCATTTTTTGAAAACTTCTCCGTCTCAAGGTTGCCTGGGAGAGATCGCTTTTAGCGATAAGGCCACTTGCTATGCATCTTTTCTTTGTATTGTCACGTTTCTTTTTTGGTGTGCAATAAAGTATATTATTAATTTTATTAAATATAATTGTCTAAGTGTCTGACTTGCACTTATCTCTAGGTGCGAGAAACCGTCTTATAAAGTAAGCAACTTTGTGTCATATTGACTTTGACGGAGAATATTGTGAACTTAATTTATCCAGCATGGAATAGCTCGTGAAGTTATATATAGATATAATTTCCATGCGAACTAATCTACGCTGACAAGTTAACAAATTGTTTAACCCTAACTTATTAAAAGGAATAAACACAAAGATCTATTTGGAAAGGAAATACAAATTAAAGCTCACGCGACGTTAATACCCTTGCGAGGAACATCTTGCGGATGTCGCCTATTGTCTGTTAGCTTAGTGAATCTTAGTGCGTAGTACTTTATTACATTAATATGCTACTATGATATATCTCCACTTCAATACTGATATTTTTTTCTAACGGTAGATCTAGTTTTATCATTTTCATGCCACATTTGCATTTGGTACACATGATGTGAAGTATTGATCGCGTCACTTTAAAGGAAAATGATAAGATTTATAAAACTAAAAGTATAATTAATATTTTGATAACCTATACGAGTTTATAGCTAATTAATTAATGATAAGATTTCCAGGCTATATCCTTATTTGACTGGTCTATTTCCATATATCGTAACATCTATCTGCTAAGAAAGGAAACTTTTGAATTTAACTTAAGATCGAAAGTAAGAGGCCAAGGCCAAATGAAATAGAAAAAAACTAGCCCCAAACCCAGAGCAGGTTGCTTTAAAAAAAGTCCCTGTATGCTTTTTAGGGTTCATGATTATTGGTAGTTATAAAAATCAAACAAATATTTTTATTCTGATACATCATTTGGCATCACCGACCAATCTCCTTCGTGTCTTCTCCATTCTATGTTACATTGGCGAAATAATCTGTGCTTAACCAGCACGCTTTGAAGCAAGAAAAGTGAATTACATCGTTTGGACGCTTTTAAGCTAAAACAGGTGCAATTGTAAAATACTAAATTAAATCTTTTTATTAAAATTATTTATATACTTTTAAAGCTACGTACTAAGTTAATCTTATAATAAGTTACAAATATGTAGTAAGCAAAATCAAGAGTTTCTTTTAATTCAGTAATACTATTAGCAACAGCGGTAATTAATTATTACTATTTGTCACCGTAACCTGCTCGCAATAACGAAATCCCACTCATTCCAACCAAGCATGTTCCACCAAATTGGACCCGTGATTAATTTGTTTTAAGTCCCCTTGCTATTTATCACCACCAAGTTAAAATAAACTCTCACTTTCACAGTTTTGTAAACACCAAAGTTAGTGGATTTAGATTATAAGGTTCTATTTAAAATGGATACACAATTTTGTTAGAACGTCTCTACAAATTGTTCTAAAGATGTTGGTGAAGGATTGTTGTTTCTTAGTGTGATTACTGAGTGCAAAATAATTCATAAGCTAATTGAGAAGTTATATGTCAAAAAGTAAGATTCAACTACAGCATAGTTAGTTACAAATATTTATTTTTATTTACTGATGTTGCCAGAATGTTTTTCGCAAATATAAAAAAAAAACACTATAAAAAAAAACATACTAACTCACTTTTTGTAAGTTTGTATCACACAAAACATGTTTTACAAGAATATATTCATAGTTTAAATTTTTTCTAAATCACGTGTTTTGATAATATGGAAAACTCTTAAAATATCGGACACAAAAAGAAACGTTTTGTAAATAAACTGTTTTTATATATTACTAGCGACTCATCCTAGCTCCGCTCGGATTCGTCCCTAGATACGTTTTAACGATTAGCATAGATTTCTCAGAAATGAGATATTTTTTTCTGCAATAAAAAGTATCCTATATATTGACCCGAATAACCAGCTATCATCATACCAAATTTCATCAAAATCTGTCTGGTAGTTTTCTTGTGATGCGTTCCTAGACAGACAGATAGTCAAAAATCTAAAAACTATAGATTCGGCCTCTGTATCGATAATAATAACTATTTCAATAAGATTTTTCAAAAAATACTTAATGTACAGATTTGATTCAAAATTTTATTATATGTAAAGATTTTAAACTATAATTTTATATTAAACCTAATTCATTTGACCAGATTTGACTCTAAATTTAGACTCTAAATTTTATTATATGTATAGACTAGTGGCTCACCCTCGGTTCGCTCGGGTTCGTCCCTAGGTACGTTTGAAATTGATACAAATAGTTATTAGTGTTAACTATGCAAATTTTGAAAAAAAAAATTGTTCATGAATTTTTCCAATGTTTTATTAGTCATTCTGCTATTCGGGAAGGGGACAAATCCAACAAATTAAAGTTCATAAAAATTGATCCAGCCGTTCTCGAATTATAAGTATAGTAACAAACCCGACTTTGTTTTATATATATATATCAAATGATTTTTGAGTCACAAGTTAACAATCTTTCCAAATATTAGCTTTCCCTATCTTAGAGGCCTGTCTCAGCGATATCAAGAGCAGGTCCCGAAGGAGCTTGTTACCATCCTTTAATTACGAACACACCTATCTGCCGCAATTACGAAAGGGAATTATTTGCTCGCCCAACAACCTTGTCGCATTACACTTTATCATCCGCGTCCTTTTACTTCCTTTGGACATGCTATCCACTGAGAGCTTATGGAAACCTATTGAAATTATATTAAACTGATAAACTGATGACTGTGACTTGACTGACTGAAAACAATGTGTACTAAAATTCATTCATTATAGTTGATGCATCATTTGTCCATATTATTTCGATTTTTTTTTCATTTTACCACCTAATACGTTATTTTAAATGCGATAGTTTGAAGAGGCGCTCGTCTGTAGTACTATAAAAGTAAATCTAAAGAAAACAAATTATTAATTTAGGTAAATACAATTGATTAAAATATAATATATTTTAATGAGAAACAGTACATTTTTATTCTTAAGTTTAGTTATTTAAATCTAATCTTTTACAGGAAAGCAAGCCTTATTTCTGGTGGGAGGCGAAGTAAGATAAGGTTGCAGATGCATATCGAAATCTCGAGTTTCCAAACAAGGGTTGGTTAAATTACAGCGTCTAGGAGTTGGCGACGTTTTTGGGGTGTTTCAGGCAATTCGTTGTCAACGGGTTAATTTAAGGAGTTCTTTTGACTTTGTGCTGATAGCAGGCGAGTGTGACAGGATTTATGAGAGCAGTGAATTTATGACTGTTGGAGTTATATTTTTTTTTCATTCACGAATAAGCAATTCTTTTGAATAATGTACTTAAGTTAAAGCTAAGCTTAGTTTAAAGATTTTAATGTGTCTCTTTCAAATTTTTAGCTCTAAATTCGTGGTTTATTTTTATCTATATATAATAGAATTCTAACCGAGTCGAATCTGTACATTAAATATATTTTGGAAAATCTTATTGAAATAGTCATTATTATCGATATCGATACAGATGCCTAATCTATAGTTTTTAGAATTTTTGTCTGTCTGTCTGCCTATCTTTCTGGGAACGCATCATGAGAAAACCACTGAACAGATTTGGATGAAATTTGATATAATGATAGCTGGTTATCTGGTTCAATATTAAGGATACTTTCTATTGCGGGAAAATATCTCATCTCTGAGAAATCTATACTAAGCTTATAACGTAGGGACGAAGCCGAGCGGAGAGAGGGTGAGTCGCTAGTATAATTATATATTGATCATTGTATAATTTTGTGGATAGATGCTGTCTGTAACACCTACATATATAAACGACCTTTATAGTCTTACTCTCTCCCGTCTCCGTCCGTTACTGCTGTAGTATTCAAAACATCGGGAACCAAAATCCAAAAAACCCAGTGAACAAATATGAAAAGATAGTTTTATTTAAAACTAGTGACTCATCCTCTTTTCGCTCGCGTTCGTCCCTACGTTTTAAGCTTTTCCCGGTTGCTTCCTCATATAAACTTTCATCCCCATTTTAACCCCTTTAAGGGATGATTTCCGGAATAGAAACTATCCTATGTCTTTTTCAGGATCTCAAATTATCTTCTTACCAAATTTCGGATCGGTTCAGAAGTTTCGGAGCTTATTCGGTATAAACAAACAAACAAAAAAATCTTTCCTCTTTATTGTCAAATATTCGCGTATAATTAAGAAAGTGTTATTTATACATATAAATCGTTATCGTTTAATATCTAAGTATTTGGGATTAAAAAACAAAGTAATACTTGCAAAAATACATAAAATTGAACGCAAAGTATTTAATTAAGCTAGTCTCTTCCAAATGAAAGCCAGTGGATAACAGAGGAATTCAGAGTAATCCCGGGTCGAAGCGCTATAAATCAGCGATGACCGCGCTACCCATCTGTGCAATATGCTTATTTAATTTTGTGGGATTATCACGAGAAGTACATTTGTTTTGGGTAATAGCAGATTTTCTATGGGCAATATTTTCGTATAGGATAGGAGCCTTTCGATACTATTACATAGTAAAATATCTTTTAATTTTTTCATTCGAAATGATATCATAAGTCAGATGAAGCAATAAAAGATAATTTATGTTGTTTTAGTAATTGTTAATATCAATGTTTATTTCGAATATAATGTCTGCTTAAGGAATACTTTTTAGAGATGAATATTCACATCGTTTCAGACCAAGTAGTGGTGTTGTGACCAATACAAAATAAAAACATATTACATGTAAAAAACGTCTTATGGTAATATATAACATGAGATCGTTCGGATTTCCTATAACGAAACTCCTGTCACAGATCAATAATTACTTTAACAATAGTAGTAGTGAATATAAATTACTCTGTATTGAGGACAATTGCCCCAAATTCCATGTCAATCGGAGATTATCCCGCAAAATTGGTCGTAAGCCCACAGCATTAGACGGTATTTATAGCGGACTGGTCACCCTATCCGATAAGTCTTTGCCGTGATTAAATTGTTGTCAATTGTTTAGAAATGTCTTGGAAAGGTTAATACTAATAAATTTATCTGAACCCAGTAAGAATTGATGGTATACTGAAAATTACACAAGATGTTTAAATTCATGTAACATTTACGTTTAGCTGAAGCGAGGAAGTTACTTATTTTGTGTAAAATCAAATAAAAAGATGTTCTGACGTATTTATCATAACTCAGTAAAAATAACTGAGCGTATGTGAAGTTAATAATTAAAATTAAGACAGGTCTGGAGCCCTCTATGTTTTTTAATATGTACAAAATGATCTAAAGTAATCTCTAGCCCGAGCAGTCAATTTGCTAAGTGGAGCTAATGACAGATTACCGGACCCCGCGGCCACCTGAGCAGTAAAATATGTAGTAACTCATCCGGGTACTACCGGGTATAATTCACCCGGATCGCAGCCAATAAATTCGTCAGGGTGATTAGTACGAGGCGCAAACCGTGAGACTGGTGTGGAGAACACTTTTATATAAAGATGTGATCTTTTTAACTGGTAAAATCTAAAAAATTTATTCAACTACTAATATAAATGCGAAAGTTTATATGTGTGTATGTTTGGTACTTTTATACGCTGAAACGGCTTAACAAATTTGGATGACATTTAATACACAGATAGACTATGACTTGGAGTAACACATAGGTTTCTATTATGCCAGACGTACTACAAATAATTAAGAAGGTAAGTTAAAGTATTTTTTAATAAGTATAAAAGTAAGATTATCTAAAGATATTTCTACAAACTTAAAGCAAACAAGTATAATAATCTCAACATATAAAACAAATACATATAAACTTATTCTGAATGCGTTAAAAATAATCACGAAATTATGTTATAGAGTGACATTTAATTTTTTAGCTTCTTTTGAGGTTCGTTTAATAGCACTATCGTCTAAAGCGTTTTGTTTTAGTTTTAATTTTTTCTTTTGTATTTTTGGACTGTTTAATTTTATATTTGTGATTTTTGGAGAAGGTTTAATATTAATCGGTTTATTGATATTTTGTAACGCTTCTTTTACGCTATTTTTGATAGCTAATCTGGGAATTTTGCTCGGTTTCCTACTGCTTCCAGCTACCTCTTTGATATTCGTTATCCCCACTCTTATTTCAGTAGGTTTGTCAATTTTAATCCGTAAACGACGTGTATCAACATTTACATTAGAGTATTGAATCCTTTCGCTGTTTATTTTAAATATATTTGTGTCATTACTTTTTGGTTTTTGAGCTTGAGAATTCTTATGTACTTGTTGCTTTACATATTTGTTACCAGATTTATTATTATTATGTTTTATTCTCAAAGATTTAGTTTTGGATTGTGTATTAGTATCAATTTTTATTTTGTTTTCCTTATTTTTTTCTTCTAGGCAAGGAATGCAAGAGTAACGAACTGTAGCTTTTTTTGAAATGTTTTCATTACTTTTGCAACATTTACTTTCTAATGTACTGATTGACTTTTTAACACTACTGTTTTGTGAATAAATGACTTCTTTAATTGTTCGTTCGTTTATTAAGGTCGAAGTTAAATCTTGAGGATTAGATGTTCTTCCCTTTTCACATACTTCTATATATTGACAATTTGTTTCATCATTAAATGGTGATGTTGAGTTTAGCTCTTTTTTTAAAGGACATGTTTTTGGAATTACAGTTACTAATTTCATTTCTTTACAAGATGAATTCGTATGTGTTGCTTTGCTTCTTTTGGCTACAGTATACTTAGATTCGTGAGAAGGAAATTGTACGTCAACATCTAAATTTCTTGCTTTCGGTTTGAAAAATACTTTTATACCGAAATCTTTTCTTGGTCCTTGAAAATTATTATTTTCAAAATTACATTGTGACATTTTATGTATGTTAAACTTAGGTTTCATTTTATAAAAACTGAAAAATGGCTTCTTTTCTCCAGTAGTCTTTTTCTTTTCTCTTAAGCGTATAACATAGAATAATGATGGTACACACCAAATTATTTCAATTAACAATATTATTGTGATTATAATATATTTTTTTAAAGACACTTGTTGAGGTAGCCCCAGAGATTCTGCTTTAATCTGTAATTTTTCACATTTGTCGTTACAGCTTGTACATATTTTTGCATACAATTGTTTCGTTGTATTTGCTAAAGTAAGGATACTTCCGAATGGTAAATACAAACTGTCATCGTTTAAGTGCGGCATAATATTATTTGAAAGCCAAATTTGAAACCTTTTATTGAAATCATTCAAGTTTTGAACATTTTGACTTTTAATGCAATTTTCAGCAACGTCAAAATATTGTAACACAATATTAGATGAATTTGGAGAGTCTAGTGAAGTGAAAGATTTATTTTTAAGAGGCAAAAGAAGCGTAGCTGGTTGGACGTCCCAGTTTACTATTGGCAAAGGAATTCTTAAATCACTATCAGTTTTTTCATATAATGATAAAAGTTTGCACGGATCTTCCATACTTCTTGTAAATGTCGGACGAGGTCTAGAAACTATGTCTATTGCGACTGACCTGAGTAGGTTCTCATTTGGATTACACCAATTGTGTCCATCAGTATTAACACTTTTCTTAATCTTATCGTAAAGTTCAAATATATTGACAGCTTTCTCCATAGACACACTTCCACCGTAGTAGGCGTATTTAGTGATCGGCAAAATAAATACTTTGAGGTAACCTCCAAGTGCATCTGAGAGTGCGGCGTCCATCATTTTTTTAAGACGAATATTTTTCACTTCACGTTTAACAGTTTTATAGGAGTCTTGATAATATGTTAATAGATAATCAAGATAATTTTCATTTACTGTTCTAAATAGATGTGGAGGGGGTATTAAATTTTGAAAATATTTTCGAACTTGTAGCAGCTTTATTTTCGATTTACTCCATTGAAGATTATTTAAATCATTACGATTAAATAAGATTGTTCCAACATTGGGTGAACCAGCTTCTGGAACGTAGTTGCCAAATGTTTCACAAACCATTATAATAATTATGTGTATTTTCATTCTAAATGTTGTAAATTAATCTAAATAAGCGCTTAAAAATACATAATATGACATGATGAGTTTTATATTTTTGACATCTGTCCCAAGTGTCAATTACATAAGGCGTGCACATATAAAGATATACACTACACATTTTGAAATATTATATTATTAATTACACTATATATATATATATTTTACAATAAACTATATAGAGTTATTAATGACATATTCTAATCTTAATTAGAATGTAGGAACACTAAATTTCAATTTACTTCGAAACTTTTGGTTATTATATAGTTTGAAGAAAGGTAAAACCTTTTCCACAATAAGTATCCGATATTAGCGATAACCATACGAGTACGTGTCATTTGTGGCTTGTAACAAAGCAAGGTAGAAACGTAAATCAAAGGGGGCCGCCCCGCAAATTGTTTAATTAAACACAGATCTTACCAACATATCAATATGAATAGTGAAGTTGACAAGATAATTGATATGTTTTGTATTATTGTTATCAATTATTACAACAGATTTATAGTGAGAGGAAGGATTTAATTTCAAATGGTCTTGCTTATGAAAAATATACTATTTCTAATTATTGGTCGCAATTTTAGTGAAATTAAAATGTTACTTTTTTTCTGCGTTTTAAATATACAAAGATTTTATAATATTTTTGGAAAATATTGTGTTTGGGCATGTTTTAATGTAATAAATACTAAAATAGCATTATTAAGATGTTTTGTTTGTTTACCTGTCAAAAATAGATGTCACTGGGGCAAAAAAAGAAACATAGCTGTATGTAAGCTTTAATTTAAGCACGTAGTACTGCAGGTAGCAGTTACATTGATAAAAAAATTAATCTTTAATTTAGGTGAATGATTCATTCAATTTCGTTCATTTGTATGATGATATAATTTGTGAAATTTTCATCTTTTCGTTGTTTATATTTCAGGGCTTATGTGTGATTGTGTATATCAGATCGTAGTTGGTCACTAGTGTAAAGCTCTATGTGTTACTGGTGGCTTTTCTCATTATTCGGTTTAGTTAGATAAGGATGAATGTCAATACAAGGATTCAATCTGCCGCTAAGAACACTCCCTATGCCGCATTGGCATCCAGTCAATTGGCGTTATATTACTTTTAATTACTTTTCTTATAAAAAATTGCAATAATTCTTTCGATTACATCCCGGTGTATTCTAAAACATTTGAATTAATTAAACTTGGTGTTAGTTGAGATGGCGTGCCAACGTGACCATTTGTCAGGCTCGCGTGTCTTGCCACCATGCTAATTGGTGGCGCGTTATGATGACAAATCACCCGGTCAGAATCTATGGAATGTCCAGTATTAATGAGATGAAATTGTAAGTAATTATAATTATGCCGGTAGTTTAATATAATTCATTTTTTAATAATTAAACGACTTTACGGGTTTTAATGATTTATGTCTTATTTCAGATGATTATGATTGAATCATTTGATTGTTTTGAATCCTTTTCAAATGACTACAATATCATTTTGACGTTGTAGAAAAGGTTAGCGTAAAAGGTTTAGTTTTGATTCTTTACTTTATGAATATTTTAAACAAAAAATATTGATCATTAATGATAATTTTATAATTGACTGAGTCATTCATTCATTTTATATTTGAGTTGGTCTTGAAAATGTAAGTTACTAAGAAAATTTAAATGTACCAAAGGCCAGATTTGTACAGGATTTTCAAAATAGAAGATTAATGGGTTAAAATTATATTCAAATCGCTACAAACATATAAACATATTAAGCAACCCTTACGACTATCACGTTGGGGCTTATAAATCCCATATTTGTACCCATACAATACGTATGAGCGTCAACAATCAGGCATTATCGCGTAATCTTGATAACCCTTCCATTGTCTATTAATAAAGCCCCTAATGACGCGTGTAACGCAATACTGTTGGACATTAATGGGTTATATTAGACGATATATCCCATTTGTTGATTATCGAAGCTTTGTACCTATTTACATACATGGTTATCTTAGGAGAAGGCGGAATGGGAAGGCTTTTTCTACATTGCCAAGGAATACAAAATTGAGAAAAGATATTATTTTCTCAAAATGTCATGTCTAGTAGAGTCTGAGTCTGAATGTGATTGCCTCACGGTGCAAGTGTTCATGTTGAACATATACACGTTAATTATAGCCTAGAAAAGACGACTTTTCATGTTATTTCACCCATTATCCAATTTATTCCCTTTCAGTCTTCTGTCGAAGAATGTAATTAACAGCGGAAATGAACAAGGTTATCCTAGATACATTTTTACTTCTATGTAGGAAAGAACGTAAAGAATAATAAATGCTTTGATGATAATTAAAATTGAAATAATATACGTCCTATGATCTTTTTATACAATGCAGGATGGATTACGATTTTTATGTCAGAGCTACTCCTTAATAACCGTCGATATTTTATTAAAAAATGTATAGTAGTGATAGTAGAGACGCTTAAAGTTTAAAATCATGAATGAAGTGCGCACTCAAGGAAGAGTACCTACCTCAAAGTAAATTTTATGGTATCCCGTAATTAGGGATGGTGGAGTGTTGTGATGTATTGTGCGGTGGGTAGGATTTATTACCTTTTAGTCAATCGCCCTTATGATTAGTGGAAGAACAAACGGAAATAGATATTGGGTATACAACTTGCTAGATGTGTCTCATGTTTTACCATACAAATAATATACCTTAATACCTTTATTGTAATGTAATTGTAATGTAGTGTAATTCGCTAGATGTATATATATTATATATTTATCTGAAAGTATTATTAAATTATATTTTACCTGCGTATCTTTGTCATTTGATATGATTTTTAATATTACAAGTTTAACCCAAAAACTATAAAATGTAATATCATTGCAGTTAAAGCAATAAAAAAGTAACTAATTGCTGCGTCCGATAGCTAAGAGTAATAATGCCTCTGATGGAATGTATATAACAACCACCTACAATATGCCTAATATGGCGCTGAACTTAAAATTAATATATTTATTGCTTGCAAAACTGCCATAGCATACTTAATTTCAAGATGTTGTAAGAGTTCGTAAAAGTTTAAGTATCTACTTAAAAAACTGTAAAAACTTATTCTTTTCCAGTAAATATATGATGCGGAAAGAAAAAATTTGGTCCGTCCGTAGAAGCTTTCGAGGTAATGGGGATGATCATTAATATTTAACGTGGCAGATAAGGCAATTCATTTATTTATAAACTGCTTCTAAACTTGTCTTTTATTTTGTGGTGTTAACGGATATTTTTATGGATTTTGCATATTTTAATAGCATAGAGTGTAAGTTTTCGAAGGAGCTTTTGATAAGGTTAAAGGAGTCTTAAAATAAAGTATGATTGTGCAGAATAAGTGTTCAATTTTTTATAGTTAGTTATACTTATTTGAATATACCTTACTATTATTTATATTTCGTGTTTACTATAGGAGTATTTTTTGAAAGTTTGCGACACGCCAAGAGAATAACTGTTAATAAATCAATTATAATTATTATAATATACTTATGAGACAACTAATAAAAATACTAACAATTTTTTAAATCTTGTAACGAAATTTCAAGCTACTTCAAAATCCCAAAATAACATAAATAAAAATCTCCGCACGACATGTAATCATTACGGGGAGATTCGATCTGAGATGATTGACAGCTAATAACCGTAGATTTCCCATGGGCTCGCACAATTTGTCCCCTCGCAGAAGAATCATCGCCACTCTAACACTCGGCTGGAGGAACCTAGTTGACAGACATCTTACAGTACTTGTAGCTTAAAAATGGACATTTATATTGTAACACTAGCGACTCACCCTCGCTCCGCTCGGGTTCGTCCCTAGTTACGTTTAACGTTTAGTATAGATTTCTCAGAGGTGAGATATTTTCTCACAATAAAACGTATTCGTATGTTGACCCGGATAATCAGCTATCATCATACCAAATTTTATTAAAATTCCTGCATTTGTTTTTCTGTAATGCGGTAACAGATAGACAGACAGACAGACAAAAATTCTAAAAACTATAGATTTGGCCTCTGTATCGATAATAATGTCTATTTTAATAAGATTTTCCAAAAAATATTTAATGTACAGATTCGGCTTAGTTACAATTTTATTATATGTATAGATAGACTTCGAATTCATCAATCAATTTAATGAAAACGGTAATGTAAAGCTTTCGCTTTTTTATCACTACATAGTATAAAACAAAGTCGCTTCCCGCAGTCGGTCTTTATATATATATGCCTAGGACTTTAAAACACTACGGAACGGATTTTGATGCAGGTTTTTTTAATAGAAAGAGTGATTCAAGAGGAAGGTTTATATGTATAATACATACATAATTCCTATAGTAGAGAAACACTGATAATTTTAGAGGTTTCTAATGTGATGTCGTAAATAAACACAATTTCTTGCGCTTACATTGCAAACGCTGGCTGAACCCTACGAAATAGATCAAAATGATGTACTACAGTATTGTACACCTTAAAAAGGTCTACAAAAAAGTCCATAATGGCATATGTCTATCTCTTAAGGATAACATACATCCCTAGCTTGGATATAGTAAAATGGATATACCATTTTACTATATCCAAGCTAGGGACGAACCCGTGCGAAGCGAGGGTGGGTCGCTAGTACAGTATATGTAAATGTTATGAGTACTTACAGTAAGTACAGTAAGTTTTGAAGTTTGTGTATGTATTTTGTTATTATAATATATAGAATTTATCATGAGAATATATAGAATATACAGAATACTAAATTAACATAATAATAATAAACTACAATAGGGAATAATTGACTTATAAGTTATTATTTTTAGTTCATACATACTCGTGTGATTCTTAAATACTTTACTTAGATTTCTGTATTTAGATTCATTTAAGTTTGCGAAAAAGCTTTAATATGATAAGATAAAAATAAATAAAGTCAAAATACGATTTAAAGTAAGAGCGTGATGAGAGCAAGTGAAAAGTTTTTCCGTGCCAGGAAATTGGCTCTCGGCTCAATTTCCAGCCGTAATCCGCACGATATCTAGACATTTCACCAGTATGTTTATTTGCTGAAAGATATTAGCATTTATATTTTATTCATATAATCTCATACAAATTGGATTAACATTGAAAATAATATCAAAATGTTTTTGTGTAAATAATTGATTTTTAATTGGTTTTACTTACAAAATTAATAAAATTAATTTTAAGATTCCATTAGAGCTTTCAAGTCGTAAAATTATAGCTAGCTAGTTCTAGTGGCTAATTCGGTTAAAAAGGCAACAGAACCGGAGGTCTTGGGTTCGAGTGCCGGGTTGGGCCACATAGTTATGTGGGGTTCTTACAAGAAATCCCAGCTATAGTCCAGGGTTGTTGTGTACAAACTTGTGCACTGTAATATCTCCAGAGCAGAGGCTAGTCTCAGTGAAATTGGTCGACGTGACCGTAATCGATCAGGAATAGGTACTTTATTATTAATTAGGGAAACCACAATACGGTAAAATTAGGAGAAACACCTTTATAACCTATGTATAAGTGTAAATATCATTCTGTGCTAATTCTATAGTTACAAATACAACTTTTGTAATACATTTATTGTAAGAATATGCTCCTAGAGTAATCAGTGCCCAGTTTTTATCTAATAATAGAATGGAGAACTTTCATGATGTTGTTAATGTCATATTTAATTTATACAATTAATCTATACAGATAAATAAAATTGAAGTATCTCTTTGTAATGTCACACAATTTTTAATTCTTTTGTCTGTCTGTCTGTTTGTTCCAGCTAATCTCCGAAACGGCTGGACCGATTTTCATGGGATTTTCATTGGCAGATAGTTGATGTTATAATAAGTAATTTAGGCTACTTTAATTTTAGAAAAAGAGTTAGGGTTCCGCTTAAAAAAATAAAAACGTACCGAGGGACGAAATCGAGCGAAGCGAGGGTGAGTCGCTAGTTCCTAAATAAAATTGGGAACTTCCCCATTACGAGGATCTGGGGCCGACTAACAGTTGCGTTTAAATTTTTTTTACGGCTACTATTATTTTTCACGACAGAATTACCTAGCGAAACCAAACCTTCTACTACGGCATACATGTACATATAATTAATTATTGTTACGATAACGACACAGATAACCTTTAAATTAATGTTTAATTGAAATAAATCACGGGTAGCAGGAGTATTAGGAGTTTCTTTGAATTTTTTAGGCCCTAACTGCGCTCATTTAAAACAGACGGGCACAATGAAAATGAATAGTTGATTGAGCTGAATCAAATGTCAGTACAAATGGAATAATAAACGAGACAGGATTAACCGAAATGGGTGATGTTCAATGTTTCATAAAGGTGACTATTTGGTGCGGATATGATATACATACATACATACATACATATAATGTATGTACATATATTGTATATTCAAATATGTTAAGGTATTTCTAGATAAGATTTGCATTCTCGCTAACTTAATAATAAATAACAAATATGAAATATGCGTAAAAAATACAGTGAAATTAGACCTATACAAAATGAACATACACTTAATAATTTCTACTTGTGGCATAAATTACTTTTAAGATTAAAATGAGAGAGAGAGAATGAGAGGAGTTGTTTATGCTTTTTAAGAAGTTCAAGTTCAGTTTAGTTCAAGTAAAGTTTAATAACTTTGTCTTTGGGAATTATTTTATGTTATATTATTAGTCTATTCGGCTCGCCGGCCTAAGTGCTGTCTTTATGCAAAGAAATCCCGACGACATGATGCCCCTGTTTGCTAATGTTTCTGGCATTACGAATTACAGTAGTACTGTAGTACAATTCCGTCTTTGTTTTTGTTAATATGTTGGTTACTGCTAACCAACAGGCGGTGTATTTATTTTGCGGGCAAAGTTACACAATTATGGCTACCATCAGGGCACCTGCGTAATCCAAATATATCTGAAATCTATGAATCAAAATAATACAAAAACCATTGAAATAGATCAAGCCACTTAGGAGGAGAAAGATTAGGATTAGGTATTTACACCCACACCGATTTTTTTATGTAAAGAACAAACTTTTAGTTTAATGGTTATTTTAGTACCGTCATGCAGAAACAAATATAATTACGTAAAAATAACACAAAACCAGGTGTCCGTCAATCAGTCATCGCAATATAAAAGATTTACAATAAAGTCCTGTAACGAGTTCCGCCACGTGCGCGGCTGTCCGCTCTATTGACTCAAGAAATCGATGCTATTTACGAAAAATATGAATATTAATTATATAGAGCTTTGAGCTTAATAAATATATAAAGTTAAATGTCGGGCTTACTTGCAATTTTTAATAATATTACTTTCGTTTATGACTTCACTTACATATTTATGTATAGTCCGTTAAATACTTCATATTAAATTTGCCTTTGTACCAATTTTGCACTACATTGCCACCTAGTGACCTATAAAATTATACCTGACTGTTTAAGTAGATGTTTTACAAGTAAGTACTAGTTAAATAACTCTTAAATTAAAAATAAAAGCCCACACAATAACCTTTTAATTGAGGCCATTTCAATAAGCCTAAACACGATATAACTGCAGTATTATAACAAAGAGTTCAGTATCTTGCAGATTTCAGGTGGCGCTGCAGCATCAGGACATACTTATCATTGCAATGTAGTTAAAGTAACGAGATGTGTGGTTTCGAATGGATTAGGTCTGTGGGTTGTGATTGTTAATATTTTTTACAACCTAGAAAAAAGTAGGTGGCCTGCAAACAACTCAACGGATTTTATTAATTTATAGCTAAGAACATTATTGATCAAATCAACTTTCATACAAGAAAAATGAAATTAAAATCGTTTCATCCATTTGGGCGCTACGATGCTACAAACAGACACTCAAATACACACATTAAACTTAGAACACCCCTCTTTGTGCGTCGGGGGTTTAAAAAAATGTAAAAAAAGAAAAAAACAGTATAAGGATAGTATAGGTACTATTATAGTATTATATGATCTGTGGTATATGTAAGTGACAATTTCATAATACTCTACTAACGTAATTGTATAATTCATTCGTTTGTTATTCGAAGCAAGTTAAAGTAAACTACAGCTGATGTTGATACGTTATCGGCGCGGGTGGTTTTCCAGCGCCCTTTTAATTAGTGAAAATATTGTCACTGACAGATAGAGAGTTTAAAATTGAAAATAAACTTTGCCACTATAGTTTTGTCTCAAAACAAACACGTGGAGCTATATTTGTTGCGCTTAAATTAATCGTTCGCTTAATTGAATGTGCGATACTCATCAGTTACTTTTATTAATCAACCTCTCATTGATTTTATATATTATATGTTGCAGATTCTATTACGGAATAATTTATAAGCTTTCATATTTCAATATTTTTCACTATCTGTACAGGTAAATAAAATTGAAGTGTATGTTTATAATATCAAAATAACAGCTTTTTATTAAATGCATATGACATTATGTACGGTACTTATATGAAAAATACAATTTTTAAAATGTTTGTCTGGCTGTCTGTTTGTTCCGGCTAATCTCCAAAACGGCTGGACTGATTTTGACGGGACTTTCACTGGCAGATAGCTGATGATATAAAGAGTAACTAAGGCTACTTTTATTTAAAAAAAAGAATTAGGGTTCCGCTAAAAAAAATTATAACGTACTTTGGGACGTACACACGCGAAGCGACGATATGTCGCTAGTATTGTATAAATGTGTAAAAAGTAAGAATATACAAGTATATCGGAATCCAATAAATTTTCAACAGTATTTTAATAGATGTTAAATAGTTCAATATGAATTACTCTATCTGGTAACTTTAATGATATCAAAAATTAATAAAACAGTTTTTTATCCAGGGGCCGCTACCCACATCCTATCCTATGGCGGCGATGCGTGAAAATCGTATCAAGATGATTACAGCACTCTTTTGTTACACCCCTTTGTATCAACCCCTACGTCACTGTAATTATTTGTAAGCTGCGGTTTGTGTGACTTAGGGCTGCAAAGTGGGTCAAAAATCACCGTTTTAAATACTTTTTACAAGCAACTAATAGATGACAATATTTGTAATGTCAATAAGATAATAAGATTTTATAAAAGACAGGTTACTTATTTAAAGTATTTTATAAGTGTTTTATTTTATTTTTGACTATTTTTTAACAGAAAGAAGTGAGAGCTGACTGTTGTACATATGTTATTACCACATAAGAAAAAGTGCGTGAGGTGAAATAAACAATAAAATAAAATGAATAATATTTATTTATTTTGTAGATCTCAAAATTAGTAGTAATTATATAACATTTCATTCTATAAAACTCTGACTATACAAAATTTTTAAATTGTCAATTACTAAATACACTTGTAAATAAAACTTTCAATGTTTGATATTTTGTTGTGTTGCCATTTTTAATACATATTTTAATATAAATAAATTCACACAAACACAATTATCAATACTTTATTTATTATATTTCATATTCGTATGCCATTCGCAAAATATACCATATTTTTTATTTGTTTTTAAATATTATTATTCATTAATATAATGTACAATAAATTAGACTAGTATGGTATGTTCTTAGAGTAACCGAACAGGTATCTCGGTTACATTCGTGCATCTTCCCTGTTTCACTATGATGCGGTTCAAAAAAAGGATAATAATAAGAATTAATTTTATTGCAGCATAATAAATATTTAAAATATTTAATTTTTATTATCAATCACTGTTTTGCATTTTTTGTTTTTGGCAGAAACGTATGAGGCAATAATAAATGTTCTGTAAATGACTAACGCAATCTTACTTAGGCAATTTATTTAGACTAATTGATTTATTCTTCTATATTAATTTACATAACAATATTTCTTGTAATAAGAAATATTATTATAAGAATCCGTTATCTTATTTGAATGTATAAATAAGTTAAAAAAACAAAGGTATAAATAAGTTAAAAAAACTTGGTCAAGTGCGAGTTGGGCTCGCGTATAATTAATATTATACTTGTAACTAAATAATTTAATATTAGTAAATTATATTTAATAAACAATATTTTTATTAAAAAATATTATTTTTTATTAAGTAATAATATTAATTTTAATGAGTATATATAAATTTTGTTATTAAATTGTAGTATAAACAATAAGTGCGCCTCAACAATTGTACCGTATAACCGAGTGCAATTCTAAGGGTACTCTGATGCTGTATCGGATCGTGCTGCGAATAGACAGAGATAGGTGTATATAAAATTAAATATGTTAGAGAAGGACAGCTAGCGTCTCGAGATGACCAACAGTTAGGGTCAGAGGTGAACGCTCTCGGGTCTGGTTCCGAATAAAAGTAGCCAGAGGCAAGGTTTAGGTAAGTGTGGGTCAATGCGGCTTCGTATTAGAGCTTTAGTACTTGATATTAATATTTTCCTTAGCTAAGATATTTTTATAACTCACTAGGGATTTACTCTTGCTTCGCTCGTGTGCTTCCTAAACCTTGAATGGCTTAGAAACGCATAAAAGACAAATGTTCAAAGAAACAGGTGTATACATAACCCAATAGAGTTTCATCACATTCGGAACAATGTTTTACGCACATTCATTTTATTTATAGAGATCATTAAATCATAATAAAATATATGGCTATAAGAATTATATTTGTTTTTAAATGCATTATATACTAGGGGCGACGTATATTTTAGTCAATTTTTAGCAAAAATGTCACAAAAACGCTATGGGAATTCTATAAAGCGATAAAAATTAAACCAGTGATTTACTTATATTATATTAATAGATAGTTATTGTTTACTCCTACTTTTAAGAGTTTGAAACTATAATTATTTATTAGTTTTTGGGTTGACAAATGCAAATTAGAATTTTTATTATTTTATGAATAGCCAGTAAAACAACTTTTTTTTTGTTCAAAATAAAACTATAAAATTTATTCTATGTATATGACCTGTTAGCCGATTTCGGCATCGGCGGCCAATCTCACTGATACTAGCCAGATGCGCGGGAGATATTATAGTGCACAAGTATACGCGTAAACACAAGTGCCCTCTCTATTCCCGTCACTGTCAAAAGTCCGATGGGATGATATTTCGACGCGACTATTGACAATTAAGGAACGACGGCTTCACGTACTCTTCGAAGCACGGTGGTGAAACACCGCCAACTTCCTAACTACGGGCTATTATTGACAATTTCTTGACTGTATACTGATAGCTGACCCGACCCGGGACTTGAACCCAGGACCCCCGGATGTGCTAACCATTAGAACACTAAGGCAGTACATAACTTATTTCTGCCGCCAAGCATTGTTGTGTTCCGGTTTGAAGGATAAGGTAGCCAGCGCAATTACAGGCAAGAGGCATATCATCTAGTCCTCACAGTGACAACGCACTCGCGGCTCTGTATTTTTGTTACCTAAAACCTAAGTGCATGAACTGTAGGTGTTATGGGCGACAGGTACTGCTTTCCATCAGGTGGTCTGTCTGTTCGTTTGCCACTGAATCTTATAAAAAAAACTACTACTACTAGGATCCCAGAAAATGTTCAAAAAGCTTCCATCATTAAATTCAAAAAAATTGTTAAAGAACGTTTGTGTGCTAAAGGCTATTATACAATAAATAATTTCATAGAAGATAGCACGCCTTGGGAATGAAGTGATCGCCTCCAGGCTACTTCAACTTTATAAAAATATTGTAAATTACAATTTATTAAAAAAATATTAGTCCCGCTGAGTTTCTTTCGCCAGTTCTTCTCAGGTCTGAGGTTTCATTTTTCCGAACTGGTAGTAGACTCATGACGTTCAGTAAAAAATTGTAATAATTTAATGCTGAATAAAATATTTTGAATTTTGAATTTTGAATACCTATAATTGTATATCTAGTGGTAGGTATATATGTATTTTTGTCGCTTAAAATATTTCATTTGGATATAGGTGAATCTAATTTAGGGCGTATTAACGAGTGTAATGGACCGTGAAATTCATTGTAAGCAACACGATATTAGTGTTTTCAATGATTTATGGGATACACCGGAGTTATATTACTCATTCGATTTCGAGTTAAAGGATACACTTTATGGTTTTCCATTTCTTCATTATGGTTAAATTCACTGTATCTTTGCTTACTATGTTGGAGGTCGTACGTTTGATTGCCTAAAAGATATATGCTTATGCGTTTCGGCATGCATTTTACATTTAAGTACCCCTTTAGTATTTGAACAATAAAAGTGCTAAATTGGATTTTTTACTACACTAAAGCAATGTTACAGGGTTAAATAATAAAAATGGCAGCTTTGACTAAAATTCATAGTAGGAACACAGAATACTGTATTAGATTTACGCAAATATTTGATATTTCAAAGATGAAGGAATTCCCGTGGCTATACAAGGTTGTTGTAAAGCATTTGAACAAAAATTCTAAATAAAACAGAAAGTGAAAGACAGTTTAATGGTACTCATCGAGATAGAGCTCCAGCCTTAACGAGACGGGGTTAATATACTGCGCATCGTCAATTTTCGCCCCGTGAGAGAACAGAACATGTGACCTTTAACGAAGAACCAATGACGGACGGGATGCTAACGGATATATAGATCGCGAAAAACACTGTAAATTTTATATATTATTTTAAAATATTATAGGACAAATTAATCATCAACAAGTTCTGACTATTTTAATTACTAAGGTTGTTACACTTGTTGTTAAGGTTGTATTTGTTACATACGAGTACATATGCAATATATATATATATATATATATATATATATATATATATATATATATATATATATATATATATATATATATATATATATTAAGAACACCAACAACATAACACACAAATACATTTTAAATTAATTCTTAATCACAAGTTCTAGTATGTTAGTCACTTACAGGTGCCCATCTTATATTTTATTTTATCTAATGCAATCATTTTATTCATATAAAATCATTTAACTCCCATTTTTCTATTTCTTTTACTATCTTCCTTATTTAGTGTTTACTTTTAATACGTATCCTGTATTTATTATTCAATAAATGAAAAATTTTGTAATCTTATAAGAAAATTCATCTCACAGAAGAATGCAAATGGACTCCCTTTGAGATTTTCCAACTACCGACCCGTTGTTTATTCTTACTAGATTACGCCGTTACAAAAGATACTCTGAGCCATTTGTTCGTAGACATGATATACTGCCCAGCCGTGCGTGTGACGACATGCCACATCTACAAATCATTTTAACCGCTGTTTTAGATGTACCAAAGCCGAACTTCCTGTACCACTTATATCTGCAAGGTTAGAATTTGTCACTAGCAATAGAAAACGCAGAGGGAATAAAATATAGCCAAAAAATGGACCTGGGGTGCAATAAAATATCAATTTTTTAGCTTTGCACTCATATTGTGGAGACCAGATAGTTATCATACAGTGTAAAGAAGTTTGTATTACATTGACGTTTTTATGTTTTAAGTATCGTATGAAAAAGAAGGTAGAGGGTAATGTACGATACATTTAAAGTGTACTCGCTATTTTTTTAATATTATAGTAAAGAGACAGTCCCCTTCCGCATAGTTTTAGTTTTGCCTGTATAGTTGAATATGATTGCGGTATGTAATTCCGAAGGGGGATCCTACAACTGCTTTTTAAACATTCCGCGACATCCATACTTTGATAAAATTGTAGCGGGATATTTTAGCAATACTTTCTTAGATTTAGGCAAATATTTCTCATTTAAATAAAACTATCTTTTTGGATTTTTTGTTCCCGACGTTTCAAATGCTTTACAGCAATCATGGTCACGGGAGAGACTAAGGTTGTAGACGTCTCAAAGGCCATATAGCCGTTAAAGATTATAGAGCTGTTTATTGTTGCCATCAAAACTAATTCGAAATTTTGAGCTAAACACGAGTATGTTTCATTTTAGTTCAAAATCTCAAGCTAGTTTTGGTGACGGAATTAAGAAGATTTTTTGAAGATTAAGAACGTTTTCTAGATTGCTCTAACATGCATATTTTTTTACTAATATTTTTAAAGGTGTATTATGTTATGGTAATAAATAGTTGTATTGTGTTATAGTAATAGCAGGCAGTGGTAGCCCAGTGGTAACGCGCTCGCTTGGAAAACCGACGAAGGCGGGTTCAAATCCCGGGTCTCGCACCTCTGATATGTTCATATGCGAATCATTTCCAACATGATTACCACTTGCCTTACGGTGAAGGAAAACATCGTGAGGAAACCTGCATGTCTGAGAGAACCTAGCGAGTTTTCGAAAGACATGTGAAGTCCGCCAACCCGCACTTGGCCAGCGTGGTGGACTATGGCCTGATCCCCCTCGTATTGAACGGAGGACCGTGCCCAGCAGTGGGACGTTAAAAAGGGCTGAATACAATACAAAAAATAAATAGTTGATAGTTAATGTTGAATATATGTTATAAATACTTAAAACTCAAGCAAAACCGCATATTTCAGCTAGCTTTAACAAGTAATGAATATGATCAGTGAGGTGCAGGATCGGCGCAATCAAAGGGGCAAATAAATGAATTAGCACTGCCGGCGTCATTGATGAATTATATTATAAGTATGGAATCCAATTAATGTAATATTTTTAGCTTTACGATAGTTTTCCATTTTTATGTTGATTTTGTTAAAAAATATCAGAAATACGCTTAATTAGAGCAAATGTTTTTTTCTGTAATTAATCAATTTAACATTGTACATGTAACAGTAAATCCAAGTTAAAGTACCGGCTCTATACTAATAAAATATTCTTAGTAAACTTCTTGTAGTACAGTAGAACGTGTGTTTGATTGACATTGTCTACTACGTCGGAATTCGCAAGTTCATTCTCTCATAAGCAATCTCATATATTGACCATATGAAAAAGTTCGCGATAAGTATCGCTTCTTTGCTGGCAGAAAGCAGAATATCGTAACGGAATATTGTTTATTTTTCAAAGGAAATACTATGATATTTCATAGTTAGAAATGTAATAAGTGTGAAATGCCTCCCACAGTAAAAATATCCTATATGTTGCCGAGTCAACATAAATTCTAAAAACTATAGATTCGACCTCTGTATCGATAATAAAATTTTCCAAAAATACTATAATACACAGATTCGACTCAGAATTTTATTAAATGCATAGTATACATAATATATAGAATAACTCATACTTAAGTGGGTTATTTTCAGCTATATTATATATGTTTCACTGGTGTTTGAGCCTATAAACAAAGAGACAGATGTAAAAGTGCACCCCGCGTGATTCGATCAACGTGTAATATGCAGTGATAGCCGGCGAATAATTGTCAGTTGGGGGAATCTATTCCATATGCATATGTTCAAGAAATTTCAATGATTGCAAGCTTCTTCGTTTTTAAAGGTCCATAACCAAAGAATTTATATGAGACTGAGTTAATATATCTATGATTTACGTTCGTCTATCTGTTTGTCAATCCGTTTCTGCTATTCAATATATAATCATGTATTCAGCCCTTTTTTAACGTCCCACTTCTGGCCACGGGCCTCCCTTCAATACGAGGGGAATCAGGCCATAGTCCACCACGCTGGCCAAGTGCGGATTGGCGGACTTCACATGTCTTTCGAAAACTTGTTACTCTCTCAGACATGCAGGTTTCCTCACGATGTTTTCCTTCACCGTAAGGCAAGTGGTAATCAAGTTAGAAATGATTCGCTCGATGCGAGACCCGGGATTTGAACCCGCTTCACTCGGTTTCCCAAGCAAACGCGTTACCACTGGGCTACCACTGCCTATATATAAAATCATGCTTATTATTAAATACGTAACTTGTATAATAAAATTGATTCCAGATTTGACTGATTCTTTCATAGTTTCTTCTAGTTTATTATGAGAAATCATAAAAGAAAAGAATATATGTATATTTCGACAGTATACATTATTGCCATGCTTTTAAATGTTTCACAATAACTTCTTGTCTTCAAGCACTTCTTTTATTTACATTTAGTAATAAATATTAAACGGTATTTAACAAATGTTTCCCACAAGGAATGTGAGATGCTCATCGATCAAATATAATCTGACTCACCCACATATAGTCTTATAAATCGCAAGGATAATAGGTGACCCCAAAACCTGAAATAATACCGCAAACCATGTTTGGACTTCATAGATAATACTAACAAAAGGACTCCTTGCCCTACAAAGACAACCTACACCTTTAAAGGATGTAAGCCAAGCAAAATTCAAGCTTAACCGAATGTAATAAAATTGTAGATTTTCTTTAGAACGCTCTATTAGATTTTGTTGTAATACAATGTTTTTGGTACATTTGCAATTGTTTGCAGAAATGTCGTGGGAACATGAAGAAGATAGTGAAGTTTGAAAGCTTTGTATTGACCGCGGGACTTGCCCGGTCAGTTTATAATATGGTATTTAGTACTTTTAACACAATAGATTAAGTGGATCTCCTCGCCATTATAAGTAACGTTTCTTGTAAAACCATGACTTAAGGAATTTTCTATAACAATATCGTTTTCTGGTACTGTCATTTATTTTATGTTTATGGCAACTATAATATTCACATTCCAAATTAAGCTTGAACATTTATTATCATAACTTCTCATTTTCAAAGCCATATTTACTTAATCAATTAACTTATTATTACTTAATGTATATTGTTGTAAGTTAAAAATCATTATAATAAATTATTGATATTATGGCTTTATAATATACTAGCGACTTACCCTCGCTTCGCTCGGGTTCATCCCTCGGTACGTTTTCATTTTTTTAAGCGGAACCCTAATTCTTTTTCTAAAATAAAAGTAGCCTAAGTTACTCCTTATAATATCATTTATCTTCCAATGAAAGCCCTGTGAAAATCGGTCTAGCCGTTTCGAAGATTAGCCGGAACAAACAGACAGACAAACAGACAAACAAAAAATTTAAAAATTGTGTTTTTCTTATATGTACCGTATATACTTTCATAATATGCATTTAGGAAATAGTTGTTACTTTGACATTACAAACAAACACTTCAATTTTATTTATCTGTATAGATTAAAACTACATATCTAAACAAAAGATTTCATATTCATTTTAATGATTTATGTAATGACATGGTAGTTAAATAACTTGAAATATTAGTTGTAGTGTCCACACGCCGTTGTCGTACAGCATACGACAGTTATTGTTGGAGTAGTTACGTGTGGTGATGTATCGGCTAGCGACAGCAATGGAAAGAAGCTCAGCAAAGTTGATAGAGTTTGTTACTTGTCTGCGTAGCTGTCAGCGAAAGGATATATTACCCGACTGCTGAAGGAGGGTAATGCTTTTCGATATATGTCTGTGTTACATACCTATTTCTTCACGTCTTTACAGTCGCTTTACTTGACGGATATTCACATATAATATGTATTTCATTTAATTTGTTTTAATACTATTTTACAAATGGTGAAATTTCAAATCAAGTAATAAAAAATTGTGAAGGGATTTCTAAAAGTAATGCTAATATAACAATACTAGCGACTCACCCTCGGTTTGCTCGGGTTCGTTCCTAGTTACGTTTTAATATTTAGTATAGATTTCTCAGAGATAAGATATTTTCCCGCAGTAAAAAGTATCTTGATGTTGACCCGGATAACCAGCTATCATCATACCCAATTTCATCAAAAACTGTTCAGTGGTTTTCTCGTGATGCGTTCCGAGATAGACAGACAGACAGACAAATTCCGCTACGATTAAAGTTTGATTTTCATAGGATCTAACCAATTACTATCTAAATGATAAAAATTATAAACTTTAACTACCGATAGAGTTATGAAACTTATTTCTTTATAAAACCCAGCATATATAACTTTTTAAATCATGATGAATCTTTATAATATACACATATATATTATCTATCATGCTTCAGAGAACAGAACCCAGGATTTCCGTTTGGGGTCATTTGCAAAAGCAGGTGGTATTGCTAACTCTCCAAGTACCAAATTTCCATTTATTCAATTGCAAAACATGATTTATTATGCGTTGTTGTTGTTTAATTAATATATATAAGGCTTTATATATTAAAATACTGGCGGCTCACCCTCGCTTCGCTCGGGTTCGCCTCTAGACAAACAAATACAAATGTATACTACGGGAACCGTACATATTTCCAGAATAAAAAGTAGCCTCTTTGTTATTCTGATGTATGAACTATATTATTGTAAAGTTTTATTAAAATCCAATTAGTAGTTTTAGTGTACTAAGCTGTATAACTTACTATATTTTTTTTGACTATTCCACGGGAACTTTTCAATTTTCCGGGATGCAAAATATCTATAATATTGACCGAAGATATATGGTACCACCATACAAAATTTCATTTTAATCGGTCGAATATATTATTTTATTAAATTATCTATGATACTGATAAAGTTTTAAAGTTAAAGTTGATAAGAAGAGTATTTTTTTTTATATATTTAGACAGCGGGGGTTTTTTTTTGTTTAAAAAGTAGCCATGTTAAGACAGATAAAAAACTTTATATTCAACTATCTTTGTTTTCATGTAAACAATTCTGCAATACATTCTCCATTTCAAAATCTGATCAATCTCTTTCTCTATATCAATATTAATACTGATAATTTTATTTATAATACATCACCCATCATCAGAAGAGTATTTTAGGACTTAAATATTTAGTATATTATATTGTTTTAGTCGTTTTCGTCGTGTATAAACAAAAGTATTAGGAAAGGGCCGGGCACGTACGAGTATGTACAATGTGCAAGCGCCGGCTGCAACCCGATTGCTATTGTTCGCGAGCTCACGAGGCAATATATCTGCTTGAGTATCGTAGTCACTCAGCTACATACTAAATTGTGTGCAATATCGTCTTAGTTAAAGTGTTGCAATTCCTCTTCAATTTTATTAGAAATTCGTTTGTTTAGAGGAATTTTGGGTTAAGCAAAGTGCTTCAGTTAATCTATTATATTTTTATATTTAATACTTTCTTATATTATATTGATTTCCTTTACATAATCAAGTAGAGGTAACTGTGATGTAATTACAGATTTGTAATTTTTGGATTTTTCCTTTGCTTGTTCTATAAGATAGTCTTTCTTGCCTTTCATGATTCTAGGTCAATGGGAAGTAACCAATAAATTTTGATTCCCTTGCGAGTGTCAAAATATGCGGCATAAACGGCTGTATGTTTTGATTGCGTTGACTGAGAAGTTTATTTTTTCACAGATTCAAGAGATTATACTTGAGTATTTGATAAATATATTAATTTCAACTTAATACCTCCACGCCTTCCTGAGAAAAAGGGACTTGATAGACAGTCAGATAGGTAGACGGACAAGGAAGTGATCCTGTAAGGGTTCCTCTTTTCCTTTAGAGGTACGGAACCCTAAAATTAATAATTTCTCGCTGGAATAGATCCCACTTACTATATTTAAACTATAGTAGGCGAAAGTTAAATTTTCCTGTTTTATCACGTATGTCATATATGTATGTATGTGTGCAAGTAGAAATAACCTTATGAATTTAAGCAACTAATCAATTTAAAAGATTGCCCCTCAAACAGACACGTCTCAGTTAGATGAATTAGAACAATCACAAGTTAAGCGACTAGAAGCGTGCCGCCATGTTTTTCATTACCTTCCCCGTCACCCCTGTCTAACCAACGCCTTTTGTTTTTTAACCACTGTGCTTTGATGGTACTCTCGATAATAGTATTGTAATTGATACTGTTAAGAATCAAGTACCAATAAAATAATGTACCTTTCTGTTGAAAGATCTTCTTTTTTTTAAATTATATGATAAGGTTTCTACGTGAAATATGCAAACCTAATGGAAAAACGGACACAGGTTTTATATTTATAACAATATTACCAATGTATAGTGATTCAAAAGATATAGTCTTATAATGTTAAGGCAGACGGAAGGATAGATATTATGTAGACGTAACTTTAGGAATAGGATTGCGTTTCGATCATTCGGCTATACGTATCTCGAAATAAAGGAAAATATACCCTTACATCCAATCTAGTATCCATAACGAGAGTGCGCGTCTACTTGGAAAATAAAGTTTTCCGTACGATTAGTAAGGAGTTGAAAATAAGAGGTTTGTCATCGAGGCATTGTTGATGGGTTCTGTAATAACGCACAACTGCACCCCTGTTTGTATTAGCTTTTTGTTTCCGCATTCACTTTCTGAGCGCTCCATCGACTGAACATTTATTAGAATTGAAATTATCATCGCTTTAGAGATATTTAAATAATGAATTGACTTGAAATAATATTGGAAATAATATCTTCTCTGTGCAAAATACATAATTACTTAATAAAAATATTAACAGAACTATCGAACATAATATTAATTAATTTATGAATGACATTTAACTGTCCCATTTCAGCTAAGTATGTTATATTTATGTACACTATTATAAGGAGGAAAGATTTGTATTTTTGTATGTTTGTAATGAATAAACTCAAAAACCACTGCACCGAATTAGATGTAATTTGGTAAGAAAATAGTTTGAGACTAGATTTTTTATTCCGGATATCATTTCTTAAGGCGGTGAAAATGGGGATGAAAGTTATGTAGAAGCGAGAGTGAGTCGCTAGTCTATATATAAATAGGCAAAGACAAAACATTTCATTACCTTTCTGTTCTCTGTTTGTTAACCGATTTTCTTTTTATTTGTTTAGTGCTATACCAATAATAAAAAAATAGTAGAAACAGTTAGTTTATTTTTTTTATGAGATTCACTGACAAACGAGCAGACAGATCACCTGATGGAAAGTAGTACCTGTCGCCCATAACACCTACGGTTCATGCACTTAGGTTTTAAGTAACAAAAATGCAGAACCACAGGTGCGTTGTCACTGTGAGGACTAAGATGATATGCCTCTTGCTTGTAATTGCGCTGGCTACTTTATCCTTCAAACCGGACCACAACAATGCAATCATTGTTGCTTGGCGGCAGAAATAGATAAGGAGGTGGTACCCATCCAGTCGGACTCCTCAGGCTTGACAGAGTCCTACCACCGGTAAAATACCGGTTCAGTATATTTTCTCCTCTGTTTGTCATCCGATTTTCTTTTTTTGTTTAGTAACATGACAAGCTTTAGTGTTAGCAATAAAAAAAAGATACGAGCGAATTTCAACCACTGATCAAACATTAAATACGTATATTAAATATCTTAATGCTTTAAAATATCTACTACTATCTAAGAATATTAGAATGTAAAAAGCAGACAAAGTCGTTAGTAATAAGATGTCTAATATAAAGAGTATAGCACGGTAAAATTCATCTAATTTCCTATGAAAAACTGATAATATAGTATTCACTCGAGACCGAGGGTGGTTACCATATAGAGTACTTCAACCCGAACAAAAGCCATTAATTACCGCTCGGACGCGATCCATCACCTGTTTTTTACTTTTTAATTACAGAATGTTTGGATGTGTCTTTGTGTGTATAATCCGGGGACATCTCTGTTGATAAACCATAATTAAGATAAAGTAGATACCTATGGAAAGGATGAATACTAATAAAAGCGTTTGTACATAATTAATTCCCATAATAGATTAAAGTATAATAAATATTTTATATAGAAAAATGGTTTTGTATTTTATTTGAGCACTTGCAGCTCAGTGGTAGCACTTGCTTGTGTAAAAACCAAGTGAAGTGGGTTCAAATCCTGTGTCTCACACCCCTGTTATTCTCATGTGCGAATTATTTTCAACATGATTACCATTTGCCTTACGGTGAAGGAAAACTTCGTAAGGAAACCTGTATGTCTGAACGGTTTTTTAGCAAGTTTTAGATTTAGAAAGACCTGTGAAGTTCGCTAACCCACACGTGGCTAGCGTGATTGACTATGGTCTGTTTCCCCTGGTGTTGAAGGGAGGCCAATACCCAGCAGTAGGACCTTAAATAGAGCTGAATAAATACATAAATAGACTTTTATTGGAGTAATTTAGAATCCATTCTTTCTTGTTGGCACAAATGGTTGAATTAATTCCGAAAATAAAACTTATATTCCGGTGAAATGTTCAATTCGACCTAATTAAGCCGTATTCCAGAGCAGACGGCGTTATCTTTGAACTTACCTGCTTTCAGCAGATTTTCTACCTCTACATTTTCAAACAAAAATTATATCATTGCAAAATTAATCGTAAGAACTCTATCGTATGACTTGATTTTGATTGACAAATAATTGAAGGTGCGATTTTAAGTCACGGAGGGTTCCTTAGGAACATTAATAAGTAGAATTAAGATTAAAATGATATTAAATTTTGATATTGTGTTGTGTTCGGATTACTCTCAAGGAAATTTTAATATAAGCTTCTTCTTTCTTTGTCGAGGGACTGTTTATGCCTCAGATACCAGCTTACTTTCTGACTTCGTTACGTGGAATTACCCCTTAACTGGATATGATTTGCTTTTGTGATGAGGATTCACTGTAAAGGAATAGTTTATTAATTTTTTTATCGCTATTTAAAAATAATATTTTAATTTAATAAGCAAAACAATATAAAATATTAAGTTTTCGTCTATGTTAACTTACAATTTTAAAATGTTTAAGTATATACCTATATTAAATATAGCTGTTGATGTCAATAGTAATATAATATACCCGATACATTTTAAGAAATTATAAATTAATGGCATCAACAATATAGGTATAATTCAAACATCTATCCTTTATCAGATTTCACTAAAGTGTCTTTAACGTATCTGATAAATTAGTTTTATAGATTCAATACAATTTTCTTGTAAATGGCTTCAAAGCATGCCAGTTGAGACCATAGTCTTATTGAATCACAAGCAGATCATACTCTAAGAAAGAAATTTAATAAAAATTGCCCTCATTCTAGTCACGAATATTGATGTAAACTTTTGAAGTCCAAACTGATTTACAATAGGTAACTAGACGCCTCACAAACTCCGTTTTTCTCGGCGACATACTTTGAATAATTAATTTTTTGAAGGGTCACTTTCCCTACGCTCATCAACTTCTATTGAGTGGATTTTTATATATGTATTGAAAATTTGATAGATAAATGATAACTAGGACCTTTATGTATGTTCAAGTAATACTGTAAGATAAGTTTATACATATGTTTGTTCTCCTGACCAGGCATTCCATCTAGCTTATATTCAATTTGTTCAGTTTTTCTAATTAATCTATATAATAAACATATTTTTACTAAGCTTTAAAATATATTTTTTTAAATATTCTTGTAACTTTCATTTTTCAAGTTAGTTGTTCCTATAAATTTTCCATACATACCCTTTTTCACCCCATTTAACTCCCTTAAAAGCTTATTTTTATATTCAAAAAAGTTTCCTGTTCCTCAGAATTCGACTTTTGAGTAATAACATAAAAATTCGTTAAGCCATTTTTTGGTGAGAAATCAATTTTCGGAATTACTTCTTTAGTATTAAATTTTATTAATCTTAATTAAAGAAATTAAGAAGCAATAATGATAGACTAAAAAATCATTCGTCACAAATTAGCTGAATGAAATGGAAACAGTTGTTTCCATAATACACTCTAACATGTCTTATGTTAGTAAAAATTGATCATACATATATTATTAGATTGTGATATCTGTACACACCCAGACCAAATGGCTGAGCTGAAGTTGTTTAATTTTTACATTCTATTTGAAATGAAATGAAATTTATTTATTTAGTAACAATTCTTACATGTATACAGTAAAACAATGGCTACGATGATACTGCAAAAGTATAATAAAAAGTGTAATATAAACTGCGTTGCAGATATCAACGCCCGCCTCCGTACAGTATTTAAACTATTTTATAAAAACTGAATAACAATAAGATGATGATGATATTTACAAAATATGTTAGATAATATTTTTTATAATTCAATCACTAAAGGTGAAAATGAATGAATAAGTTTGTATGTAAAATAATATATAGAGTAGGTATAACATATTAAAAAAAAAATGCAGGCGGATGGCAAATGAAAAAGGCCGTTAGAGTTATTTTTCTTAAGTCGAAGTTGTAATATAAAGTATTAAATCTAGGGAAGTCATAAAATTTATTCAGCTCTTTAAACTTCCTCCTGCTGGGCACGAACCTACCCTTAATACGAGGGAGGTTCAGATCATAGTCCATTATAGTCCATGCTAGTCTTACATGTCTTTTGACTTGTTATGTTCTCTTAGACATGCAAGTTTCCTGACGATTTTTTCCATTAGTGGAAAGCGAGTGGTTGAAAATAATTCGCAGATGAAAATAACCGGGTTTTGAACCCGCTTTATTTAGTTTTCAATGCGAACGCGTCATCTCTAGGTAACCAGTAAACATTGTCTATTACGCCCTTTTTATCCTCTAGCGTATGAGTGTTAGTCAGTCACTACAAAGTGCTACAAGACTCTTGAGTACTTAAATTTATAAGCTTAGATTTATTTAAACGACACCCACTGCAGATGTAATGTAAGCAACGCGAGCGCCCGACAGGTTTTATTTAATCTGCTGTAGATATCCCGTACCATGTACACGACTTTAAAGTCGTAAAGATCTTTATTGATTTTCAATATATTTAACGTTAAAACGGTAAAACGATAATCTAATGGAAATTGATTTTGGTGTAAAGGAAATATGTGCATGTATATGAGTGAAGATGTTTTTTTTATGCGATTCAGTGACAAACGAGCAGACAGACCACCTGATGGAAAGCAGTACCTGTCGCCCATAGCACCTAACCACAGGTGCGTTGTCACTGTGAGGACTAAGATGATATGCCTCTTGCCTGTAATTGCGCTGGCTACCTTATCCCTCAAACCGGAACACAACAACGCAATCTCTGTTGCTTGGCGGCAGAAATAGATAAGGGGGTGGTACCCATCCAGTCGGACTCCTCAGGCTTGATAGAGTCCTACCACCGGTGAAGATGTCTAATAGTATTCATGACACTCAAGATTTTTGGAATATATACTCAAAAATATTGTATTGTTATAATTGTGAGATGATCAGACAGAAGTATATTAACTTTTGTAAATCAGCCCGGTATAAAGCAAATTATACTCTTAAACCCATAATACCACCATCTTTTTAATTTTTCTTTTAAACTATGTACAATGTACATATGTATGTCTATTCTTTTCACATGTGATGGCAAATCAAATTAATTTAACATTTCAATTTACATTTTTTGTGGTCGAGAACGGGTAACACTACCCTCTCATATTAATTGGGTTAGAGGGAGGGTTATGTCTCGCGGGACAGAAGGGTTACTCCTCAGGGAGCCGTGGATTGATTGAGATGAATGTTGTCAGCAGGCAAATTTGACGATTTTTGGTATCTTTACCCCTGGCGCTATTGTTTTTTTTTTAACTTTTTAATACACTTAAACATTATCAACTTCTTGAGTGCTATTTCGGAAGACTAATTTCTTTTATTGGCTTTTGATTGTTTTCATTTGTGAATAACAAAAGGGTTGTTTTATATTATAACTTTTAAAAAATATAAAGTGCTTAAAAAAATAATGCTGTAACGAGATATCTACTTTGATACAATTTTATACGTACTTTTATATTATATCATACATAAGTTATTTATAGATTAGAGGAAGAACAAAGAAAAAATCCTGTTCATATATGTTTTTTTTTTAAATCTTACAATATACTTAGTGCCTACAAATAACTATATAAAGGTTCATACAGCGTTAGTCCTAGTTTGATTAAAAATATAGATTAAATCTTTATGAATTATGAATGTTCTATCATCTATCTCTAGACTGCAGCTAAGGTATAAAAGACATCAAAGGCACAACTGTTAAGGTTTGCCAACAATGCCGATACTTCCTCGACAAGACTCGTCTCAAGATCTGATTGAGGGACTGATAAAATGACATGATAACAAAAACGTTTAACTTTGCATAAATGCTCCCAGACCGCTCACGTCCTGGCGCTCCCTCTTTCTAAACCTAATAAAATCAAACAAAATCTTATCATTTACAAGTTATTTTATCTTCGTTTCATGCATTACGTATTTGTTATCGTCTTTGATTGTATATCCTCGTATGAATTCAGCAATGGATCATGTCACCATACTTTTGATCTCTTCTACATGTGTTATTTGGAAGGTATTGGTTGGTGGAAGATGTTCGATAACCTAAGATAATCCCGATAAATGCGATTTGCTCGGTAGCGGTAGCTTATAAAGCTTGTTGAGTTGAATCAATATTGTTCAGTTTGATCTACAATATGCCTTATAGAAAAACATTTATGGGATTCCTGGGATAAATATAGTGCGGGGTAAAAGCGGTGTTGTAAGGGTCTAGTCACTTAATACTACATAAATACAGCCCTTTTGAAAATATCCTAGTAGTATCCTAGATCACAAAAAAACATATAAGCGAGAATATCAGCCGTTAGTTTTCCTTTTACTATATAACGTTATCTTTCTACTAAATAACTTTACTAACCTTATTTTTTAATATTGAAGTGAACACCTATTTGTAACATTTGATACGTTCAAAATCAGCGTCTCCTTAAAAGCTTCTTTAAAGTTTTTATATCATTGAATTTCGAACTAGTAAAGCTAACATTGGAGCTTAATAAGACGTCATTCTACAATTTTTAAAGCTTATAAATTTAAAAAATAACATTGATGTGACAAAAATCGCTATTACATTTATTTAGAATCATAATATGACATACTCACTCCTTATATATTTTACTTTTTTAGATTAAATTTTTAACGATTCTAGAATGATATTTAAGTCTAAGCCTCACAATTTTTTTTACAATTAATCAAAAATTAGTAAATATATTCTCAAATTCACTATGTTACACGTGTCACTACGAAGTCTGCGGGGGGCATACGTCAACTCCCTCGTTTGTCACGGTATCTGATGGTCGCTTTTGATATAGGATATTAACGAATTAACACTATGTAGTAGGACATTGAGATATGTACAGTTGTGAGTTGTGGTCACAAATTACTTAAGGGTTAAGAGAAGTGATCAATATTTTTTTATCCATTCTTCATTTTATAGAGTGTACATTTTCTAAAGGTATTCATTTATATGACCAAGTCCCAGGAATAGGCAAGAAGAAATAATAAATAAATAATAAGCTTAGATACATACACATAGCACCATCTAGTTCCATGGCAAGCTACGAAGCCTGTGTTATGGATACCAGATAGTTGATACACTACACATATATAACTTTAAATACATACATATTATAAATATAAACACCCATGACTACAGTATAAACATTCGTGCTCATCACACAAATGAATGCCCCCAGAGGGACTCGAACCCACGACCACTGGCGCAGAAAGTAGGGTCACTACAAACTGAGCCAAACGTGCCGTCAAAGAAATACTTAAAATCAAGCAAATTATTGAATTCAAGTATATTTAAATTGAATTGTAGGTGCTTGTACATTTAAGTAGAGAACATAATGTTTAAGACATTAGCTTTCTTTGAAATTAGCACATACGATATTGTACATAAATATAAATATAAATAAATGATAAATATATAAATAAATGATATAAATTTAAAGCAATAACACATAAGTACATATTAAAATTTTCCCTTTGAAGCTAATATTGGCCTCACCGCATGATCCACTATATACAGCGATTAGCTACCAATAAAGCAGGAAACATCAAAGTCTAAAAACGGCGCAACTTTTCCAATTTCCCCCCCAAATACCCTTGAAGGATTTGCATGCTATTCGAACAAAGCATCTTATGTTTTGCAATATTTTCTATGCCGCCGCGTGAGTCCGCACAACTTAGGGGTCGATCCTTTGTCCTGGCTTTAATATCTGTGGGAATGGACATACCGACTTCCATTAGGTAATTTATCACTCTTAAACGAGTGTGGACTATCCACTATTATCCTTGTAGAGTTTCTAGTCTTAAAAGGGCGAAAACTACGGCTTTGTGCGAACTTGTTCAAATTAATAGAGGATTCTGGCCCGACGGGTTAGCTTTATTGATTTTGAGCGGCCGAGGTCCGATGTCCGATGTTTATGAATTATTAGCTATTTGGGTTCCCATAAAATCTGCTTTTAGAACTATTACGGGTTTTAGGCGCGGGGTCATTTTGGGCAGAATTAATAATAAGATAAGCGTATTTGCAAGAATGCTTCGAATTTTGAATAGTAGGTACCTACGGTGAAAAGACGAAGGTTTATAAGATAAGTATTTAGTTTAAAGTAAAATCCCTCTTTGTAGGTAATAAAAAGAAAATATGCAATACGTATCTATAGATTTTGCTATTTATTTTGTTAGGGTATGTTATTTGGAGTACAGTTACTTATTTTTTAAAAAATCGATGCTGTTAATGACTTGCTTTCGTCTCAAAGTTATATTCTTTTCGAACAGTACTTTCATTTGACCAATAATAACAATAAATTATTTAACAAAGCATGTCATCTTAAGAACCATGTCGCCGATTAACACTAAAAAACATCATAACTTTATTCATTCACAAGATGACCACAGCTTCCCTTGCGTAGGTCAAATATGGGGTCAGCATTACAAATTCATCTGACACGAGCCTTACACGCGATTTTTAAAATAATGATAAAAAGAGGGATATTTTTATTGAGATGTAGATTTTGTCAGCCACGTGGATAAGGGAGATTAAATGATTTTTGAACAGGTACTATTCTGTTTGAGGTTAAAAGTCAAGGGTATTAAGGGCAAGAATAAAAAACTATGGAAATACAAATTGTAAATGAATTTATTTATGTGATTATCGTAACTTAAATTTATAATACAACGAGCTCGTATTAACTGACTAAATTAATGTAGAATGTAATATGCATATTGTACATAAAAAGATACTTAAAATATATCTATAACATATAAAATTTAGGTAAAAATTAGGTCTAGCAGATTTTATCATTAGATTGATATGTTTAAATAAAAAAAAAACACAATTTATACTCCCAAATAATTTTAAAGTAGTGATTTGGTTCATAGAAACATTCAAATAATAAAATTCTCAGCGAGATCGATAAGACGCATGCACATTACTTAATTCAAAATGGTGAACTACCGATAACGGGTCCCTAACAAGACAGGAGTAGCAATAATAATTGGAAATTTATTTGCTATTACCACAATTTAAGTATGACATTTATTATCAATTCCAATAAACAAGAGCAAAGTAAATCAGCATGATGCCGAAGGAAGCTGTGATTTTGGTACTTTAAAACGCGTAGGACCGGGAGAGCAAAGCGACTTAAACTTTGAATATATTATAATGAAAAAGAAATAAATATCAATCGTAGAAGTTCTACTACATACGTATGTTAATGATGATTTAGTTAGTTAAACTTGCCACTGGTTGTATATTTTGTATAAAAACAACATTTGATGCGATCGACCGAATCCTTTTGCATGCTTACATTTTTTCATATATTTTTTTTTTATGGTACTCAGTGATAAACGAGCAGACAGTCCACCTGATGGAAAGCGATACCTGTCGCCCATAACACCTACGGTTCATGCACTTAAGTTTTATGTAACAAAACTGCAGAACCGCTTGTACGTTATCACTGTGAGGACTAAGATGTTATGCCTCTTGCCTGTAATTACGCTGGCTACCTTATCTTTCAAACCGGAACACAATAATGCAATCATTGTTGCTTGGCGGCAGAAATAGATAAGGGGGTGGAACCCATCCAGTCGGACTCCTCAGGCCTGACAGAATCCTACCACCGGTGTGGTATATTTTTATGTGTACGATATTATTTACGAAAAAGTTTGTATCTTATTTCCTTTTAGTCTTCTCAAACATGAATGATATCAAGAAATAGAATTATTATTAGAATTATTATTATATTATTCTTATAACGAATAATAACAAGTATTATCGTAGAAGAAGCTTTATTGGTCCCCTTTAGAAGTTGAATTGAAATTGCTTTTAAAATTAATGATTATAACGTACATGTCCGTTTGTTTGAGCCGGTTTACTTAATATGGGGATATCATTTCCAGTAAAATGACAATATGCGTTGAATTTTTATATAACTACTTGAATGCTGCTGTCTGAGCAAGAATATGAAAATATATAGGACGTAATAATTTAACTTTGGTTGTTATTGTATAATCATGCTAATGATGTAAATAAATTCAGAAGTTTCTTTATCTTAGCCATGGAATATTGTTAGATTTTACAGATATTGCGTATTTATACTTACTACAAAAGAATATTGATGAAATGAAATTTTTATTTTATACTAGCGACTCACCGTCGCTTCTCCATACAAACTTTCATCTCCATTTTTACTACCTTAAGGGATGATTTCCGGGATAAAAACTATTCTATATCCTTCTTAAGGTCTCAAACTATCCTTTTACCAAATTTCATCTTAATCGGTTCAGTAGTTTCGGAGCCTATTCGGTGCAAACAAACAAACAATTAAATCCTTCCTCTTTATAATATTAGTATAGATGAATAGAGCAAATTCAAAATAATTTTGAGAGGTTTATTTTATTTTAAATTTACTTAGGATTATGGATTTAATACATGTAATTAAACACAATATATATGCCTACAACATCTTGATACTAGTTTTAATTTTGCAAATTGTACTTAGCTTTAAATTATTTTAAGACTAAAATGTTCAATTGATATGAATAGGTGAATGTAATATTAGAAATGCATCCCCTTTCAAACGAGTGGTAAGCTCATTATTGCCGCAACCTACTATACCTAATATAACACCTGAACGACTACGATTAAGCATAATGAGAATAAAACCTTTTGTTGCCATTCAGCCACCGATATTAATAAAAAGGGATAGTGACTAGTCCTTTGTGTACATGTTTACTCGATGGAATGACATGAATGTTTAACAGCAAAAAACCGACGCGACGTAGATGTAACGGAGCTGAAAAGCAAAATTACAAATGCTATTTGTGATGCTAAAATTACTCCTAAATCTGATGCATAAAGATTAAATTCCTGTGATTAGAAATTTGGTGGATATTTAAACAAACTCAATGCAGGTGTAGGAGACGATGATCGGTGACCTCTGGCTTCTAGTTGTGTGGTTCTGTTTGATTGACGTTTGTTTGACTCGCGCTGCGAGAGAAATTTTTGGAATTATGGATTCGAAACTTCCTGATATCTGTAAGGAGTATAATACATACTGCTATAATACTTAATTATATGGAGTAAAATCAAATAGAGTATGATTTGTGGAAAATAATAATTTCTGTCTGAAAACAATGACTACTGCAAAGAGTTTAAAGTGTGACCAAAGAGTGAGTAGTTCATTAAGGAAAGACCAGTAAGATCATTAAAACAACAATGAAAGTAGCAGAAGCCGTTTGAAAGAAAAAAACAACTGGACACATCAGTCGTGACGCTGCATGTACAAAAGATCTTTAAAAAAAAACAATGCCTTTGAAAGGGCACAAAGTTGACAATGCTGACAATGGAGACTATGGGAAAGACACAAAAGTCGTACTATATTTATGTATTGTTTGTTTAGCTTCTAAGAGGTGACGGAAAAAACAAATAGCGCTTCTTTATATACCAGTAGTAACCCCATCTTTAAAATAACCAAAACTTTAAGATCTATTAATGCTTGTATTTTAGGGTGGCGAGAGGTCATAAAATCATGGTTTCTAATCCTGTTTTTCGAAGCTCTAATTGCCATTATAACGATACTTGAAACGTTCAACGAGTAAGGTATTGCGTGGAATTTAAAATAATTTATTAGGAAGAAATTATCGTACTGAAGAAAATTATACGTTTATAGGAGTTAATCACATGTCAATTTACCTATAAATTTAATATTTAATGTCTAAGCAAACGTACAGTTGTATACATAAATGTATATAAAATTTACTATTAATTGCTTATATAAAGAATTTTAAATACATATTATTTCAGTATAAGGCAATAACGGAGTCTACGCTATATCTTACGAGCTATATTTACGAATCACCCCCGCTTCATTTCGGGTTCGCTCCTAGACAAAAACAAATCTATCTCCTTAATAAACGGGATATTTAATGCAAAAAGATTTTTTCAAATCGGATTACTAGTTCCTGAGATTAACACGTTAAAACAAACAAACTCTGCCTCTTTATAATATTAGTATAGATTACTAGTTTTAAATACATGTGTTTTGGCCTTTAATATCAAGCTTAATTTTAGGTCAAGATAAATCTCTATGTGAAAATCCCATGTAGAGAACATTGGATAATGATTATAATAATAATATTTTGGTGCATACCATGATATTGTGGTTATTATTATTGTTTACCAATTGCTATATAATAAGCTTCTACTATATTAGTATATGTGTTGTGAAAGGAATATCAGAAAATTAATACTTGCCAAAAATATTTGGTTTCTTCGTAATTAGCGTCAAACAATAATCCTAAACTTTAGCCTTGATGTGAAAACAAATGGCAATACTAACACTTTAACGGAGTCACAGCGACCGGTCTAACGGATTTGATGATTCATCTATCACATTAATAAACTTTTTTATTGAAACACCTTTGTTTAACCCTTTTGTGTGCGGACCAAAAATTATGCATGGACCGTCCATTAACTTCTTGAGTTCGCTATTGTAATTTTGGCTATGCTAATCTTGGTCCCGGAAATCCCGGACTGTGACTGATTGGCTTAAAAAAGTTTCTCATAACCCTGGAGTACCCACGGTCATCTGAGGTTTGAGTTGTGAATAAGAATTTGCATATCGTTACGTAAGCTATGTTTCGTTTCTTTGTTGGTATGTTAAAATAATATACAGTGATTAATGATGAGTACAAGAAAGGTAATTGTTGATTCAGGAATTTCAATTTACTTGTTTTTTGTAAATTACAAATATGTATGTCTGAAAATTATTGTCTATCTAACAATAAGTTACTATTAGTTCAAGTTTGACTAATTTGCTAAGTGCTCAGCTTAAGAATTCTGTCTATATATTGGTTATTTTTGACGTGTAAAGTTAACTAGCGTAAAATTGGTAAATTAGACGAAACTAACCCTGTTATAACGACTAATTAATATTATCTAATGTGATCGCAGTGTTATCAACTGGAAAAAAATAAAAATTTAAAAACTTTCAAAGTAAAAGTCGATTAAATACAGATAGTTTTTTTTAGTTCAATAACATATTCACTTAGGACATTGTTTATTTAGTTCTAAATTTTTTTAACATATACAATACAGATATGAATGTATGTTTGACATAATACGTCTGCAAGTAACGTAGACAAGCCTAAATCATTAGACCGATTGTAATTAAATTTTGGTGATTTGTATCACCAAGTTACATTAACTAGTACATGTATAATGTAGGATATATTGTCAGGTTAGGGACACCCTGACGAAGAAATAATAAAATATTAATATTATACCTATACAAATGATAAAAATCATACATTAGTGTAAGTATATCTTTATTTATATATATAAGTTACACATTGATTAAAATATCGTTTTACAAAACCAAAATCTGTAATAATATAATCTGTTCCATCCCTTCGTCACCGCGATCCCGACCGCGGGGCTTTAATAATGTATCTGCCATTAGTTAACCCACAGATGCCGCGGCCATCTTCGAGTAATTCTAATTGCATGGAAAGGGTTCAAAGGGATTACTCTTACGAATTTTCACAGCCCTGTTTTTAACACCTTCTCGTATAATGAAATGAAGTCAACGCTTGTTTTAAATTCACGTACAAAAAAGGCTAATGAAACCAAAACACTGCAAGCGTATTTAAAAGTAGGTTTTATCTTGCAAATATTACAAAGCCATTAGCTGCTCCAAAATCTCCATTGTAAAGGCAGGACACATAATTAATTTTTGACGAAGTTGAAAGAGTGGTTTTTTAAAGGCGTCGAGTCACAGAAGGTGTCCGGGCACAGCTGGGCTAGTATTACGCTAATCTCTACGGCGTCGCACTTGTTAAATATTAACGCAGTCTAATTACAACCGCCTGCCACCCCACCCACTCTAATGGCTTTTAAAACTGATTCCCGCCCCGAAGGATGCGTATTTGATGACAACTTTCGTCGTTTTGCTGGCTTTACAACGGGGGCGACAGGAAAACTCTACGTACTTGGTCTTTTGCACTTTAATATCTTGATGGCTATATCCATTTCTGCATACAGTACGTACTTACCTTTCTTTTTCATAAGTTAGAGTAGTAATGGACTGTGTAGTAACTATAAAGCGTATATTAGTGCGATGTAGCGAGTCTTCATTGCATTAGACATGTGTAATGGTTTTAAGGTTGAGGGTTTGACACTTAGTGGGAAATGCCTTGTTGAAAACTTAATTGGCGATGTGCTACAATGCATTACGATTTGAATTTAAATGAATTGTTGGTAAAGATAGAAGAAAAGTTTGGAAATATTCTTATATTTTTCATTTCCGTATAATGAGTAAATCAAACATTTCGATTGAGCTATGACCTATTCATTTAAGGGTCAATTTTTCAAAATTTAAACGTACTGTGTAAACGAAATTAATTGTTTATGTTCCTTACCCTAAGCCATGTGAAATACTTAAAATTACATGAATTTTCGGTGAAAAAGCACGGTAAATAGCTATAATTAATGATATCATGACAGTTTTGGCTATTTGTTCAACTGGCCGTCGGGATGTGCAAACAGGTTCTAAGCAAAAGGGATCGTTTAACGGTAACAACTATTTATGCGTTGCTAATGGTAGTGACAATCATTCTGCACCATTAGATGTATCATTAGCGACACCGTTTTATTTGTTGTTTGTTTTCTTAAAGTCTCCTCCGGTCGCAATGACCGTCGCAGCCGTTTTCGGGTTGAAATCATTAATCAGAAAAGACGTGAGTTTCAGATTCGGGACAAAAGTTTTTTGATTAACACTAAGCAAATATGGGAACGTGGGCGCTGTATTGAATGGAACATCGGGGACTGGGTTTCCTTTAATAAATGATTGTGGGAGTCTAGTGATTTTGTAAAACGATATCATTTTAATGGTTGCATCTATGGTTGTAAGAGCCAATGTATGATATTTAGTTTTTTCATACATAGAAATGAAAAATAACGCATTCGATATTGAACAAAATAGAAGATGATAACTATGGGTTATTCATATGAAAGTTATGTAAAATATTTACATATGTCCTCAATATTACTTACTTATTCATATTCTTACATCACGCATTTTTTTATTATTATATATAATATTAGCTTTAACTTGTTCACTTTGGTTTCCTTAAAAAAATCTGAATAAAAAAGTATCTACTATTTCGAAAACAAAATGTAAAACAGGGTGCCTGAGGGTTCGTTCACTTGTTTTACGTGACTTGTAAATGTCATGACATCTGTCACGGCGTGACATGTCTTATCTTTGGGGTAAAAAAGCCCCGTGGGTGATTTTAGCGAAAAAATAGCAATGAGGAGTTTGAATGTATTTATGATTTTGTAAATTGGTTATATTAAGGATTCTTTAAAAAATCAAAATTGTAAATAGAAAATTGTAGTTCTAGAGTTACATTATATTGATCCTTAAATAAATGTATGGGACATACTCGTACATACATTTATCATTAATTAGTTATCAGTAACCTTTTGCAATATATCATGTTATTTATTAAATAATATATCAGTTTTCAGTATTTCAACAGACAGAAGAATATGACTTTAGAGTCCCGGCTTGTGCAAAAGATATCTTCTCGTAGATTTTTAAGGAGTCTGTGAAGTTATGAAGATGGCTAAGCATGTTATTGTGGATACAATAAATGTTCTTAAAAACTTACATAAAATGAAAACCACTAACTATAAGTTTTCTTTATGTTATAGTATGTAGATTGTAGGTATTACTGTAATAAATGTATTATTATTCTTAGTTCTGTCTAATGTAAATGTTGATTTTTTCGAATTCTGAATTCCTTACTCATAAACTTTCCAATTATTAATATCATTACATGAAATAAAGGTTAAAAATATAGTAAATTTTATATGTTCATACTCTAGCTAAAGCTTGAAATTTTCGGCTGAGTGGATGACGTCACGCTGTCCGTAGCACCAAACAAGGGCGCGCAACTTTTGTTTTTTCACGTCCACACCAATTTCAGTATTTGTCATTTGGATACACATGAGGTTGAATTTAATAGATAGAAAAATATACTAAATATTTATTAAATTAAATAATAAGTACTTATAAATATGTCAAACAAGTTAACGGAGCTCGTGATATATTATTTCATTATCGTTATCATTTTATCGTGACACATTGAATATTGGCCTTAAAGATAATTTTTACTGCTTCTTAGCCTTAGGATTGCTTGCACGAAATTCTTTATCAGATTTAAATAAATGAAATATGTTTAATCAACCTCAAATTTAATTCGTAACCTATGCTAAAAATTTTAGGACATTTTAAAAGAATTTCAAGTTTTTTCGTGGAAGGGTTTTTAATTTTTTTTATTACGATAATTATATTTTTTTTTTGCTAAATATTAAGAATGTGATAAATTTTTATTGAGTAAAATGTAACCTGTTGTAAAATTACTTAAGGAATTCTTCATATTTCACGTTAAAGTGAAAAAGGGAAGTGTTTTTTCTATATCTTTAGACGGATCTCTTCAAAATGGTCCGCGCGTTACCGGAAAACAATAAATTTCATTAGGGTCGCTGTTTCGGCGCTAAAACAATGTGTTGGGGGACGCGGGATAAATTGTCACTTACGATAGTGTATAGAGAATGTGGTGTTTTTTCCCTGACAATCCCCTTAAAAAGTATCTATATCATTCCTTATTTACGCTTGATTTTATTTTGTGGTAAACATATAAAAATAAGTAGTGGTACTTTGTAGCAAAAATATATGAAATTTGCACACAAAAAGTCAAAACTAGCTAGCTGATTCTGTATTTTTAAACGACGAAAAAAAGAGGAGGTTCTCAAATCGACATGTATATTTTTTTATGTTTGACCACGCATAACTTTTTACAATGTACATATATAATGTAGATACGGTATACCTACCTCAAAGTTGGTCCCATTTAAATTTGAAAAGAAATATACACTTAAGTAAATTTTTAATAGTGTCTACACTAAAAATGGAAAAATAAAAACTTAAAAAAAAAACGACTACAAAAAAACCCACTAAACCCTGTAAATAGGTGCTAAGAAGGAAATACATACATACATACTATATGTTACTCAGTAATTAAATGTCATATTGTAATTGAGCCAAATAATTGAACTATAAGCATTTTTTGTTTTCAATATTTCACAAAAGATATTTAAAGAATGTCATTGTTTCATAACAAACACAATATTTGAATCTAGTCTCACATCAGGCACAATACTTTGAAATCTTTTGATAATACACATCCTTTCTCACCGACCTGTCAATCGCCCATACATTATAACATTCAAAAGGAACGCTCAAAGCCTTACATCCAAGTCTAGTTAACTATGACTCCGTACCATGGCTATTGAGACTGGGATTTCCAATCAATTATATCAAAACTGCTATGACCATTGCGTTGTTTTAATAAAAACTGTTTGATAATGAGTGTAAAATGGAGTAATGTATAAGGTTCTCTAGTGAGAAGTAATGTTAGTGGGTGATGGATGTGATGGTGTGACGTGTGACTGTCAATCACAATCAGGCGCGACCACCCGCGCGATTAGGTGCGTAAAGATAACAAAGATGAATGGAGTCGTTGCTTATCTTAAATTAAAGTTAAAGTTTCATTTATTGATATTAGTGCTATGGCAGATATACTAGTAGTAAAATTGTCAGTGTTTTTTAAGTATCATTATATTGATTATTTCAGTAATTCTATTAGGTTAGGTGTTGTAGTAATAAGTCATGTTTCTAAATGAAAAAACTTTTATTCTGGTCACAAGTTCAACTCCTGGACAGGTAAAATTTTTGCATTGATCGTACAAATATTAAGTCGCATTGGCTACCACCATGTTATTATCACATTGTCGAAACTAATGAAAGACAGAAAATAGAAAAAGTGTTCAGTGTTTTTTTATTTATCTAGTGTTCTGAAGATATGTAGTGATGTATTTGTAACATACTCTTTATTTTTAAAACTCTATATCTTTCTCTGTCCAATAGGTGTAGCAACGACGTTTACTAGATACTCGCTGTCTGTCTGTCTGTCTTATCGCTAGAATCTTCAAACATACATCACAATGCCTACAAAAAGAGCTTCTTAAATTCTGTCTATTAGTATGCATTTTGTTTCCGATGTATATAGAAAGTTAAAAGTAACCATTTTATATATTAATATGTAATCTTCTATTTGTAATAATTTGTTTTTAACAAAAAAGGTAATCCGTGAAAATCATTTGAAACATAGAGTAATTAGAAGTGGAATGCTTATTTTATTTTTATAAGACCAACTTTGACTATTAGCCTTATATAATTATATAGATATTTGTCAAAAAAAAACCGGTTAATTTTTTGAAAGCAATCGCGTAACACATACAAAAAACGCTGAATTGAATACTTTGATTTTCAAGCTTAAGGAAAAATTATTTTCATTTGACACTTTTAATTTGATTAGTTATTAACAACTTATTTTACGAGTAGTACGTAAAATTAGTAGCATTTTCTATTATTTTAATTGAAAGAAAATTACTTACATTTTTTACTTTCAATAAAATATATTTACATATGTATATAACGCGATCTTATTTTCTATTTTTTACAGAAATACACCTGATTAACCTGCAGAAAAACATTCTAAAGTATTGACTTAACCTTCTTAGGAAAACAGTCAATTTACCATTTGCTTAAAAAATATATATAAATAAATAAAATATATACATAACAAAAAAACTACAAGAAATCGTACATATAAAGGTAAACTATAGCTATAGCGAAGCTCTACGATCCATCGAATATATATCCGTCAAATCAGCGGTGCTCAAGCTCGAATCAATCGGGCCGCGGAGTTTGCGCTTTTGTAGCTCGCGGGTCGGGGGTCGCGACCTCCGACCCCATTGGGCGACCTTTGCCACGCCCAACGCCCTACTGAAACTGAAATAACCTATAATTTACATCAACATTGTATTTCAGCCATAAATTAAAACTTGACGACTCCCAGTGTCACTGAGGCAACAAAAGTAAATTTTCTCGAGGTAAAATCTTTTTGTTATATCTACTCTGGACAGAAAGTAAATATCTAAAACATATTCATTTTGACCTTTTATAAAAAAAATTATGGCAATATAAATTCTATTTATAAGGTTCTATAAATGTTTACTTACCTTCGCTTCGAGTATTGAAGTACGTATTTGTGATATAAGGACATTGTCTATTTTATTAAGATTCTGTGCAGTGTGGTTGACGTTTACTTCTATTAATATGAAATTAGATATAGTAGTCTAGAAGCTATGAGAGAACATATGAACATACGTACACACATATATCTGTATATGCATATACACATAGCTTTCTGAAATGGGAACCCTCTAGTCCAATAAAAATAGCTTAGTTATAGTTATTATTTACAAAGTCTTATTATATTCATTGTAATTAATAAACTTTTAAAGTGTTAAAACGTTAGTCTAATATTTAGAGAACAATCTACGCGAGGACTGTACATGGTCACCATAAAGAATTTAGACTTTAAGGCTTGAAAATTAGTTCATGACATAACGAAATCACAGAAGTACTTATATAAAAAGATTTTATTTCACAAAAAATATATCATTAAATCGTTAAATTCTAATGGAACCGACATCAATTATTTCAATCGTGCATGATTTTTGACGTGGCTAGTACTGACTTTTAACCTGAACAGATTCTGTTTGGCACACCTGTAGCGTTGCAGGTTAAGTACAAAATTAGGCAATTCGAGGAGAATTAATTTATCAGCAGTTATGGGAAGAATTGTTAAAGTATAAATGACAAGTACATTGGTATATCAATCTATACATATAATAAAATTGTGACTGAGTCGAATCTGTACATTAAATATTTTTTGGAAAATCTTATTGAAATAGTCATTATTATCGATATAGAGGCCGAATCTATAGTTTTTAGAGTTTTTGTCTGTCTGTCTGGGAACGCATTACGAGAAAACCACTAGACAGATTTTGATGAAATTTGGTATGACGATAGCTGGTTATCTGGGTCAACATATAGGATACTTTTTACTGCGGGAAAATATCTCATCTCTGAGAAATCTATACTAACCGATAAAACGTACTTATCTAAGGACAAATCCGAGCGGCGCGTGGGTAAGTCGCTAGTTATGTATAAGTCTAATTATTTTAAATACATAATATATTTAAATGATTCTAGTGTTGATATTTAATTCATAAATTCTTAGTATAAATACTGCATCATACTATATCATAATATACACTAAATGAATTATTTCCTTCCAAAAATTCACTCCGTTCATAATTCTCGTATTCCTTATATAATCTCTTACAGAATAGTTAGAAAATAGACAATTTATTGAATTATTGCAACATAACGTACTTAATTATTTTTAATAGAGTAATTAAATAAAAATATATTAAAATAATTCTTGAATTAAAACAAAACCTACTAACAGGATACCAAGTTAAGAATGGAATTATATTTGTAGAAGTTGCTCGTGTCTTTTTACCGTCTAGAAAAGAGCTGATGGCCTGCAAATAGCTGAATGAATTTTCTTGTTTATTGAGAACACGCATGATTATCTCAACTGTGAAACAAAAAAGTTAAGTTAAAATCGGTTTATTCGTTTGGGCGCTACGATGCCACAGACAGACACACAGATACACACGCTAAATTATAACACACCTCTCTTTGCATCGGGGTTTAATAAGTTTTGCCTCTTGGAGGCTAATTCATTATATAAATGATTCAGAAACACGTATATGGAACAAACTTTAGTTTTAGTGGAATTAAGCTACGTCATTTGCTCTACGAGTAAGCACTAAATTTATGCTTCCCATATCGTCAACCATACAGCAGGTGGCATGTTTGTTCGCAGGTGGTCGGATCTTATGTTTAAATGTCTTACATTTAATTTTATGTTTTAATTCGTAAACGTATTTTGAACATAATATGTATAATATAGTCGTTTTACTTGTAATCTCAGTTTTAAACTATGTTAACAACTAAGCTAACAGCCTAGAGATATTAATTATTCACATTTACATATATGTATGGCCTATTTGTAGATTCCAAGCATGTTGGTATGTGAAGATTGTTCTAATTAGTGTCAGTGTTTGTTATGAATGAAACTACGTGCTTTATAAATACACTAGCGACTCACCCTCACTCCGCTCGGGTTCGTCCCTACTTACCTTTTAACGTTATTTTTCTGCAGTAAAAAGTAGGTATCCTATATGTTGACCCGGATATCCAGCTACCATCATACCAAATTTCATCAAAATCCCTTCAGTGGTTTTTCTGTGATGCGGTAACAGACAGACATATAAAAATTCAAAAAACTATACATTTAGCCTCTGTATCGATAAAAAAATTTATTTCAATAAGATTTTCCAAAAAATATTTAAGGTACAGATTCGACTCAGAATTTTATTATATGTATAGATTATAATCCGTATTTCCAAAAAAAAAAAAATAATATTAAGCAAGTAAATAACTAACTTGAACAATGTAAAAAAACTTTTCAAAAATCATTGATATATTTTTGTAGGTGAGTGTATGGAAATGTGTTGCGTGCAACAGGTGCGCACGCGATCTGTGATTTGTGCGTGCTGACGGAGCACGTGGGAACAGTAGTGTTTCTAATTAATTACTGTTCGTATTCAATGAAAGCTTGTGTTATTGATATATTTCATTTAGTTTTATCATTTCATATTAAATTACTATTTTTTACCTAAATTTAAACTTCGTGATCCCATAATTCATAGTATCTTTAAGGCGTTTTTAAATTAAGGATGAACAAACGATGAACAATGAAACATTTATTTCATATGTTGGTTATTTTTGTGGCTTTCGAAGTTTACAGTGAGAAAAGTAACATTAAAATAAATTTGCAGAAAAGCTTCTAAGTTTGATTTGGTTTAAATTTATGATAATAAAAGATACTGTAACTTTTTAAACTTTCTATTTCTGTTATTGCCATCTCTTGGCTCATAAATGTTTATTTTTTCTACCAGACTGATGGTATTTATAAATAGAAATTAAAAACTTAATTGATTTTTTGATAGTATCCACATTATATCCTATGCCACCTCTTGGCCTATATATCTATGACCTATACTCAAAAAATTACATCAAAAGTGACTTAAAAAAGTAACTTAGTGACAAAACAATAAACAAACATATACAATAACAATATAGTAACTGTAAGGATAATTGATATGTTGCTAAAAACATTAAATTGTAACCATTTAAATAGCTCATAAAATAAAACAACAGAATGCATAAAGACATTTTTTTTATTTGTCAATTACGTCTCATACAGCTTCAAACACACCGACTCTATTCTTACACCCTCTGTACAATTATTGCGAATAAATACATTGCTTCTCTTTTACACGTACAGATTTGGCAGGAGTTTTCACAATAGTGAAAAAGTAGAAAATATATAGTTTTTTAAAATGTTTGATTGAAATAATAAATGAGACTTGCTTAATTGTCTGGTATCCAAATAATTATTGTATTTGACTTAAAAAGATATTTAGAGATAAAGTTATTTGCAAATAACAGCTATTTTTAGCTTGAAATGTAGTGTAATTTGAAAAATAAATATTTAAGGAAGAGATATTGTCATAATAAAACATGGCTAAAATTTTTACCTTAAATGTAATATAAATAAAGTGTACAAACAATACAAAACCCATGTGTAAAAAAAGTCACTGGAATTAAAATTGACTCAGAATTTAAGCATTAAAATTATTTTAATAACATTTTCAAAATGATTCGTCTTTAGATAAATATGGTAGCGAAAGAAAACTATAAAATCATATAAAAATTTTACACACAAATTAACATTATTATTGCTTACAAACTTTTAAAACGTTACAATAAATGCTTTATCGGAATTATACATTTGTACATTGTGACAGGTATAATTACAATTTATACGCTTAGTTTTAAGCACCAGTGAAAATAATTTGAAAACCTATTGCATGATAAAAATAAAACATAATTTAAATTGTTCGGATTACATTAAAATATGATATCTAAAAAAATTCAAAATTTTTTGAATACAGATAAAAAATGTTTTAAGATTATGTATGTATTTTACATATAATATAAATTGCACATTCCATATTTATTGCGTTATTTCAATCCAAGATATCTCACTCTCGGTCCCTTAATAAGTTACTCTGTACAGAAAAACAAGTCCATAGTAAAATCAATTCCGTCGAAGGATAATATTGTCTAAAGAGCATTCATCATTGAACATCGTAGAAAACATGCCTCTTGTACCTTATCACATTAAATATACATTTACAATATAATAAAAACATTTTATTTACAATATTAAATATATCTAGGCTAAATATATTACAGAGGAACAAAATAACTTGAACTATGTCACTACTGACCCCAAAATACCCTAGAGTTCATTTTAAGTCCGCTTGGGAACAAGACTCACTTCTAATGTTGAGGAGGTTGTCGATCATCATTGACGTTTTTTGAGCGGTTTTTTGATCGCAATTCGCTTCAAAGTCGTGCTCATTTGTTTTTGGCGGGTAGAACGCCGATATAGGATCGAACGTTGGACAAGGATCGACTCTATCGCTGTCTCTATTCCGCGATCCATAGTAGTCTTCGGATGTCGTCGGCTCCGTGTCCTGGAACTCGCTAGAGGACGTTACAGCATCTTCGGGCGCTTCTCGTTGATATCTCTGAAAGTCGAACTGACTGGGCAAGTACGGCGGGAAGCCGTAAGGCGTGGATCAGGCGGCCGCGAGCTGTCTCCACATTGTATGTCACATGGTCGCCATATACGGCCACGAGAAAGAGCTCCCGGATAAGAGCATATCCCTAATCAAAGTTTCTATCGGCGTCTTACCAACTAGTCTGACGAAAAACAACTGTTCTATTACTTGGGAGCTTACAGTCCGTAACGAAGGTAGTCGTAAAAGGAGTTTGCCAAATCTCGTTGGCTGGTTTGGGTATTGACTCCGGCAGTACTCTTCGAGGGCGCATTGTGATTTTTCTTGCAGGCTTTCTATGTGTGGGACGTCTGACAACCCGCAGGCATCTGTAAGAGACAAATAATATGGTTACTTAGTTATTCAAAGGTTATTTCTAATAATTCTAATTTAATTTGGTAACCGTTTAAAATTCAAACTAAATAAAACGACTTTCCCCCTTGTTTTAAATGATTTAAAAAATAAATGGGATAAACAAAACGCAGGTTGATAAAAGAAAATGTCTTCGGTACATTAAACACGTTTAAATATTTCATAATGTAAGCGCTGTAAAAGTAATAAGGTGTTATGTGAGGTAATCAAGTATACATGGCCATTCGTTCATTGTAATGGCCGGTTGATAACCAATTAGCATGTTAGTGGTAAACAATTGCCCTTATAACACATTTAGTTTAAGTAACACTGTTACTTCATTACTTTTATATTTATAAAAGCTGTTTCTAAATAACTCATCAAGTATTTACTACAAATATAAATATAATATTTGACATAACTATCAATAAAAAGAAATTAACCCCATATTTGTTATTTAAATCATATTTCAACAACTTATTTCTGAAAATAATACAGTAACATAAGCCTATTTAAATAAAAAAAATTCTTCTTAGAAATAATAGAAAAGAAGTTCAGGATGAGAAAAATAAAGTCATTTGCCATAGTTGAATGCTCTATATCTTAGATAATTTAAGCTTAGTAAATAAATGTCTACACCTTCTAGGTTAGAATATATGACCTCTAACATAGATAAAGCAGTCGGTCTGATCTCGCACTGCACTACGAGGTCAATAAATTACGTTACTCTATTACTATCTCAGAAATTTCCTTCCGCACATTCAGTGTACATCTGGTATCATAATCACCGTTTTGTTTACCGCGTCATTTCGCCTCCGAATAACAATAAAAAATATTAATGTACAATACTAGGGTCCTAATCGCATTAAGACGGTCTGCGACCGTTCACGGGCTATTATGTTGATATGTTTTTATTTTAGGGGTTGTATACCGGAAGGATTAGACGGCGTAACGTTCCTCAGACGTAGATAGACATAAATATTGTGGCTTTTCTTATGCGGTACGGCATTTTGAATGTGTTGGAGTAAATTTAAATGCTAGCTAAGTTTAACTTAAAGTTTTTACTTAAATACAGTTCTTGATACAGATATAACGTACTCTTATATTTTTAAAGTCGGTTAAAAACATCTCAAATTACCATACTGTTCTTGGCCCACTTATGATAATAGGCTCAATAGTAGAAGTAATTCTCAATTGACCGTTTATAAGACGTGTCATTGTAATAAAAAGACCAATTAAAAAAAATTTAACTGACAGTTCGTGAGGTGTAATTAAAAATTAACCCAATTGTAGATGGATAGCAATTACGCTATGAAAAACAGTTTAGTTTTTAGTACCAGCTGTGGAAATGAAAATGAAAGTAATTTATAGGTAACTAACCAATTACATGAGCTTTTGAATAAACAGGCATACAGCTTAAACTAATGAATAAAGCGCCATAATGTATAAGTAAGTATTTTACAGAATTGTTAAAACGAACAATGGATGAGTAAAAATTAAATATTATATGAAAAGTTGTTTTTAATGAATATCAGTAAAATTTTATAATTTCTTGTATACAAGTTAGACTTTGTCTTTACCTATAGATAAGCTTGTTTTTATGAATTATCATAACTTAAATAGGTATATTTAACTTCAAGCATTAAAAAAGTAAGAAAAAGTGATTGTAATCAAATTTTAATTAATTATATTAACAAGGAGATTCCATAGAGTAAAAAAGCAATGAAATATAGGTTTTCTAAGTTAATCTAGCTTTAAAGTCTACGGCCTAGTTCAGTAGCTATCTATCAATTATAATTCGTGGTCCACGCCTCCCGGTGACGCAACCACAATTGTGTTCACTTGCATTAATTGTAGCAGCTGTTTGTGATGGACGTAATTGATAAATTCTGAATAAGACTTGGGCTATTATGTATGAGTTTACTATTGTGAATATTTTTGAGCTTCAAAATTCATTTGTCGTATAGTAGAGATAGTCTTTATCTCGAGTATTTAATTTTCAGGCACCTAGTCTAGTAGTGGTTACATTGTATAGAACAGAGTAATTTATTACAGAGCTAACACGAATGTCAGGATAATTTTATAAAACTAAGGATTTTTTTTTAAATGATGATATTCTCGGTTATTTTTTTATATTTAAAGTAACATAAGCATGACAAGGCTTAATCTAAATGATTTATTTTTTTATTTTTAGTAAGTACTAATAGTTAAAACAGATTTATTTAGCTCTATACTGTTTCTGTAATTTCTATAATCCAATTATGCCCGTATTACTTACGCATATTTATCATTACATATCTAAATCAAATAAAAATAAAAAAAAATGGAAAAAAAATATATAAATTAAATTATTCATTCACAATTAACGAATTGAATAATTACGCGTGTAACTTGCAAGGCATTAATGCTAAACCGCTGAAATGGAAAGGTGCGCAACAAATATCCAAGTTGATCTTTGGTCCAAGATCACGTTAAGATCGCCCAATAGCAATTAACCCTACGCTCGCTTGTAACAATGTAATATACTTTAATTGATACGACCCCGGTCTGAATGGCCGAAGAATAAGATGGACTTAATGAATCGGAGTAATTGGTTAGTGCTGGGTACACGTTTGTATTATCTGTTATGAAAATTATGTGTAAAAACAAATTACCTTTTAGCGTTAAACCTATCTTTATCATAATTATCACTGATTGCAAAGGATATTTGAAAAGCATTTATTTTGAAGTGCCTGCGCATGAGTAAATTTTAGAACACGTATTACACATATTGAGAAAATTTAATATAATTATTACATAGATTACAAAGGCTAGATAATTAAATTTGAATAGTAATTTCACTTTAAAGGTATTCTTTGACTGAATAATTTATACGATTCAATATAGACGAGTATTCAAAATATGTTATTTTAGTGGATTTTACTCTTAAAATATATGAAAATGAAGTCGCAACCAATCATAGCCCAATTACAGTCATCAATAATAAATATGAATATTAGTACCTGAGCGACTGCTCTTAACTGGATGTAGATTTAGATATATATTTTTTTTCAGAAAATACACCTATATAGGTAAACTTAAAAAGCATTACCCTTATCTATATAAATCCTAAATTTGATCCATATCGTTCGAGCTGTTTCCGATATACACCAAGCAATTTATATATATGTATACAGGAATTGCTCATTTAATATTACGCCTAAGTTTAGATACATAAAATAACTTCCGAGTAAAAATGAATCAGCGAAACTGGTTCCCCAAAAATAATTAAAGCAAATCGAGTGAATCAATGGAGAAACATCATCTCAAATAGTATTGATGTTGATGTCAACAGATTTGACCTGCTAAATCAATGTCCCATCTGCCGTAATGAACGTCGCCGGCGCGGGCGCCACTACGACGCGCGCCCATAAACCATTTTATTATTTCTAATTACAGAAATAAATAATATTATGTATTCTTTGTTTGTACATTAATGTTTAATTATTTAGTATATGGGACTTACTAATAGAATAAGTTAGTGGTAAAATTTAATGTCCTTATAGCAATTATGCTATTACCTTTGTCTCAAAGGTGTCTTGACTAGGACGTTATTAAGATTATGATGATATGAATTTAAGTATCGAGGAAAGATAATAACTATTAGTTATTTAAACTTTCTATTAAGAGTCACTTTTACGTAATGCTAGTGGCTCACCCTCGCTTCGCTCGGGTTCGCCTCTAGACAAACAAAAACAGATTTATCCCACAGGAACCGTACATTTTTCCGGGATGAAAGTAGCCTATTTGTTATTCTGATGTATGAACTATAATATTGTAGTTTCATTAAAATCCAATCGATAGTTTTTGTGTACTAAGCTGTATAAGTTACTATAGTTTTTTAACTATCTAACGGGAACTTTTTAATTTTCCGGGATGAAAAGTATCTAAGATATTGACCGGGGATATAAGGTATCAATCACCATACAAAATTTCATTTAAATCGGTCTAACAGTTTTGGAGATTAGCCCGTTCAAACAGACAAACAGACGGAGAAACAAAAAAAAATGAAAAAGTATGGATTTGTTCTATTTCTCTTCAGACATCCCCCTGACTCCGTTTTTAGCAATTTTTTTTCTATGTACAGACGTTCGACCTCTACTCTCTCTCTAGTTTTATTATATGTATAGATAATATATGTATAGATTAGTAAAATGCAAAAAACAATACTGAAATATACGTGAGTAACCTAGGCGTACGAGGGTTAGCTGTAAGTCTTTTTTTTATAAAAAATATTTACATATATCGATACAATTGCAAAGAAAATAACGAGTAGACAAAATATTGAAACTCAAAAACTGTAACCGCTATCAAAAATCTTCTAATATATTAATGATTTCAATCAAATCCAATAAAATCGATTCCACTGAATTGTGAACGCATGACGTATTTCATTACGGGCTATTAAGCTCGAGTAAAGGGTGATCGTTGGTCTGCCCGCATTAGTTCGCGCCATATTTATCTTTTATAAAAATAAAATAATTGTCGCTGATTAAATGTACTATGCGGGTGTTAATAGAGCTTTTCATATTTTATAAAAAGGGTTTCGATATCAATTTAGGTAATGATAACAATTAATAATATTTGAAGAAAATACTTTGTGATATTTGATTTGTTTACGATTTAAATATTATTTGTTTTAAGCCATTTCTTATCCAGCAATCAAATATATATGTTTGTTTATTTAATAATTGGGTTTTTATAAAGTTAGGATTATATTTATTTTAAGTTAGCTAATAAAAAAATTTGATAAAGTAACAGATTCGTTACGATCATAGATAATAAATTCCGGATTGCATGAACGTCTATAGATAACAAATCGCAAACAGCGTCATGTAGGCGTGCAGCAGATGTTTGCTGGGTTCATCTAAGAAAGCATTAAGGTATAAAGGGCCGGACATAAAAGATATTTTTTCCTATGAATATTGTTATAACTGGTGCACAATCGTATTGACGGAGAAATGACATGTGTTTATAATGTTATTGTGGGTTATTTATATTTAAGTTATTAAAATTATACATAAACTCTTTAACGAAACGAAAAATCTTTAACGAAAAATTTTGTTTTATGTAAAAAATATATAAGAAATATGAACTAAAAATATATTAAACTGAAAATAACAGAAAAGTATGTAAAATTCATAGTGTTCATATATAATATATGTATATGTATGGCATGAAAATATACATAGGATTGGTCTTAATCTGTTCAGTCGTTTTTAATTAAGGAACAAACATATCGACTTCTTATACCTGAGCAGAATTCAGCATCTTACTGATAAGAGGGTTTACATATCCAACAAAGGCGTCTTTACAATCGTAATTATCTGGTAAGGAGATCGGAATAGCGAAACAAATTTAACAGTCACAATGGCCCGGTGTTTGCCGTGATGCCTATCACCCTTTCCTATCGCGATCTGAGGTGTTTATTTATATAATAATGTGGAGCAAACTCCGTTTTATTAGTCCTGGTTCTTTGAGCTTCAATTGTACCGGTATTTTAGAGATGGGCTTTCTTTGCTTAAAAGGAAGTTTAATTTAAGTAAAATCTTTACATTTCGTTCAGACATCGGTGCTTAAATTTGATAGAAATAAAACTTTCTACATAATAATATAGTCGCTGATAAAAAAGTATTGCTAGATATAAAAATAATTTAAACCGAAATGTCCAAATAACGGTGACAATATTGAAAAGTAATAAATTCTGAAGATACCAACAATGAATCAATAGACACAAATTGGACACCATAAACACGTGTTCGAAAAAAAAGACAAATAAAAAAGGTTTATCAAAAACGTCACTTTGACAGTTTCGGGAATAGACATGTTGTGTCAAAAGAATAAGGTTCAACTTTGAGAAACGATAACACTTCAAAAGAATTTAATTCTAATGGTACGAAATAGCATTAAATGGCGCGAAAAGTGAAAAAATGTGGCATTTGTATTATGAAGCGAAATTTTTAAATAAACACCTTTGGAGTGGGCGGGCGCGTGAGTATTTGTAAATAGGTTTTGTTATATCACAAAAGTTTCTTTGAAATGCCCGCCGGTCTGTAGGACACGTGCTATGCTATTTGCGATTTTGTTAACAAATGCTTTTCGATTTTATAATGAGATCGTAAAATCAATTATTTCTATTGTTAAATTAAAATGTCAAATGAGTTCAAAGTAGCAATCGTTTTAAACAAAGAATATTTGGTAAGGATTTAAATCCAAAGGGGAAAGGGCACAAATCTTCGCGTAAGGTAGTACATGGCTGACAACTTACGCTTTCAGTTCGTAAAACAACCCGTAGCCTTTGTATTACAGATACCATAAATAAATTGTAACGTGGAAGCGAATGGCGCGAAAGTAATAGGTAAACATTAGATATTTTAAAAAGACAATTTATCAAAAATACCTTTACTTCATAGTTTCGAAATTCTCTTGTATAGTTTTTGAACTGGACGAAATATTTTAAAGTTTAATACCTAAAAAAATTAATGACTATTGTAACTTTTAATAAATTCAACATTTTACCATATTAACTTTTTTTTCTTTTAGTACTTCGAAGGATGTTGGTCAAATAATTATTTATTAAGAATTACTTTAAAAATTAAGATAGTCAATTGTTTCATCTTATATATTTAAACGAGCAATTCTTGTTTATTTATTTATTTATTTATACCAGCGATCTCGGGAACGGCTCTAACGATTTTGCTGAAATTTTGTATATGGGGGCTTTCGGGGGCGAAAAATTGATCTAGATTAGTCACATGTCTGGGAAAACGCGTGTTTTCGAGTTTTCATGCGTTTTTCTTATGCATTATTCTACGCAAAATTAAATAGCGACATCTATACAATTGTCTCAGTATCACTTAGTCACTTAATGTCAAATTATTTTTAAGCCAAATTAAAAAGAAAATTATTCTTATGGCGACATCTATACAACTGTCTCAGTAACACTTAGTCACTTAATGTAAAATTATTTTTAAGCCAAATTAAAAAGAAAATTGTTCTTATCGCGACATCTATACAACTTTCTCGGTAACACTTAGTCACTTAATGTAAAATATACAATCTTTCAAGAACTCCGAGCGAAGCTCGGTCGCCCAGGTACTTTTTATATATTAGCGCATTAAAAATAAACGACAAAATTCACGAGTAAGCTCATTTCGAATGTAAATTCGTCGTTCCTTTTATATCGGTCTCGATTAAATATATTTATTCGAATTTTTAATCGTTTTTGTATTACACATAAACAATTCAAGACTATTCGAGTAAATTCTACAATGTAAGATACATGAAAGCGCGAAAGCTGTAAAGACGCGTCCACAATGCGGCTATCTCGCCATCGTGTGACATAAACAACGCTGCGGGTGGCGCTTTACGATACAATACTTTCGCTACCGGTGATGTTAATTATTTCATTATTCTACATACTTGTAGTAAGAAAAATATTGCTACTAAGCTTAATAAATTCTTATGAATAAGTTGTTTATACATATAATAAAATTCTGAGTCGAATCTATACATTAAATATTTTTTGGAAAATCTTATTAAAATAATAATTATTATTGATACAGATGCCGAATCTATAGTTTTTAGAATTTTTATTTGTCTGTCTTTCTGTCTGTCTGTCTAGGAACGTATCACGAGAAAACCACTGGACAGACTTTTGATGAAATTTGGTATGATGAAAACTAGTTATCCGGATCAACATATAGGCTGCGGGATATTTATTATATAAATTCATTATTAAAAAAATTAAAACATTTAAAAAATAATATTATTAAAATGTAACATATTTAGAGGCCTATCACAAAATGTACTGAGTTGTATGGTATTGAGTTTGAGCGGCCGACGCATCGCTGTTTCTAGCATTTTCTGCAGTTGTAATTACTTCTATGTAAAGTTTTATAATCAATTATTTTAAAAAAAAGTATGTAATTACGTTTCTTTTGAACTGATGTATATTCAGGTATTAATTTTACTTACTAATATTAATGTTGTAAGGATATATTTACAGTTAATTCTGAGTGTTTTAGTAGTTTTTAAGATTTTGAAAAGGTTTTTTTTTGTAGAAATACAATACATATTTTCAAATCCTGAGGCCTCAAACTCAACTCAACCAATATATATAAGATATTATTATATATTTTTCATTTCGTTTGCTTAGTATAGTATTTTAATCCATGAGCTTGAAAAAATGTCGTCGCGCATTTTATTAAAAATCTTGCTTCGGAATTTTGGCTTTATTTCAACTAATAATGAAAATTTGCGAAAAGCGAGGCCGCTATGAACTATATTAATAATTATTCTACACTATACAATAAGTCCAAATTGTCGAAAAGTTTCACTTTCTTTGAATAAGAACGTCAAAAATGGGCATTAAATTGAAAAATCACAGTGAAAATGTAACAGGTCTCTTAAATATATTTTTGTATAACGAGTCTAGTCATAGTAACGTATACCAGGTAAATTTTTCTTGACACTTTTTGTCAAACATCATGGACGCTCGAGAAATAAATGAATAAGGAAAATGCTTTATGTAATACAAATCAATAATGTTCACAAAGAGTGTTTTTGCAGAAACTCAAAGTAATCTACGTGGCCAAGGATAAAAACTTACATATATTTTTAAATAATAAGAAGACGACGATGTATATACTATATTCCCATAATTAGTCTATACCTTGTATATAAAGATTTAAAAAAAAAACATGATTATTATTAGTCGAAAAGCTTGATCTACGATAAAATTTAATTAAAAATATCATTTTTTAGTCATTTTTACGCATCTTGAGCCCTTAGCTGATGAACAAAATTAGATCAACCAGACAACAATTGTCACAAAAGAACAATGCGCGTTGGCAAGTGGGTCAAAGTGTGCGGTGTCAGCGATGTCAGCGTCGATGTCACAGTGTCACAGATAGTCCGAGTTCAGTTCAACCGTCACTATCTGATCGTAACGCCAATGTTTTGTTACTGTTAGTTGAGTAGTTTTGACATTGACAATTAGGAGTTATGTTAAAATTATTTTATATTATATATTAGTAACTCACTGTCGCTTCACCCGGGTTCGTCCCTAGTGAAAAACAAAAACAAATCTATCCCACAGGAACCGTACATTTTTCTGGGATAAAATATAACTTATGTGCTATTCCAGATTATAATCTATCTCTGTGCCAAATTTCATTTAGATCCGTTTCGTCGTTCTGTCGTAATTGAGTAACAAACATCCATCGAAACTTTCGCATTTTTGATATTATGGGATTAATATTTTTAAAAGCGTCTTAGCTTAAATTAGGGTGTTCCTTAGTGATTAATGATTGAGAAATGCATAGAGCACAAACATAACGAGTTTTTTGAGCCCGAAATTCACTATAGTTTTATCATATTCGGATGATAGGCTTAGGAACAGAAAAAGAAACTTTCATTTTTTTAAATATGTAAAATTTACGCATTGGTATGCTAATGCCCGTAAAATCAGTGGCGGCTTACCTACCGAAGAGAAATTAACCTCTTGTCACTGTCACATTTCGTACTGCAAATGTCAGTTTAAACTACATGGATTAGTTGAACTGTAATTTTTATTACAGTCATAAAGCAGTAGTTCGGTCATATCTATACTTTAATTTAATATTATAAATGTGAAAGTTTGTGAGTATGGATGTATGGATGTTTGTTTTTCTTTCACGCCAGAATGGCTGAACGGATCTAGATGACATTTGGCGCAGAGATAGATTATAGTCTGGAATAACATACAGAGTATTTTTTTATCCCGAAAAATGTACGGCTCCCGTGGGATAGTTTTGTTTTTGTTTTCATAGAGGCGAACCCGAGCGAAGTGAGGGTGAGCCGCTATCCTTTAATATAGCTTACATGTAATTCAGCTTTTTGCCAAAGGAAATTGATTTATCGGAACATAAAGAAGTCAATTTAACTGTGGCTCATGACGTAATACATCAAATTATTTAAATTTAGATTTGTTGCTTTACAGTTTGGCATTTATTATGTTAAGAAAAAGTAATATTTCTTATCGATCGATATCTATTAGTGGGTACTTATACATTTTTCTTCTTTTATACGATATAATTTAAATCCAGTTACGAATATAGTTTAAAACACTAGCCAGTATCGACAGGCTTAATAATCTGGTGTAATAATTCAGTGCAGCGTTTAAACGACTCGACTAATCGGGAATTTCACACGACGACCACAAAACAACGTAATCGCCTCTCAAGCAAACGCTGCGTCTATCGAAATAGCATAAACCAAACGCGCCTTAACTAACTATCTCGGACCTCCATCCTTTACTTTCCTACGTGTGGACCAAACCAACGTACATTACAGTGATTATATATTTACTAAAATCTTACTGCGCTTATTTTAAAGGCGATATTGCTATACAAATATGGAAACAGATTTTCTTAGTACACAATATCAGCTGTGATAGTACTAATGACGTCGTAAACTCGATTGCGGCCGAGAGATAGAAAGAATGGTGATACGAGACTCGCAACGCGGAAGAATTAGCCAGGGCTAACGATGGAGTAAATCACCTGCTAGGATTCTATACTCTTTAGTGCGCAGATAAAGTTTAGAAGGTTTAAATCAACGATTTATATGGGAAAGCCAATCGTTAGTCGATACCATAAAGTTTATTTCGCGTAAATCATTTTTAACATCCATTTAAGGTTATAACGTAAAATCAGGTATAATATCTCAATGATTATTACATTATGTTATGTTAAAGATGCCATATTGTTTGGGCTCTCTTTTTATCCCTTAATTATTCCCCTCTGTTCATATGGGCAGGTTTCATTTGAATAACAAAGAACTGACCGTGGATGTAGCGGAAAAACGAAAGATTGACACGCGTACGTAACTTTTGTACTATACTTTTCACTTGCTGTATTATGGTTCTTATGGGAAGTCATAATAAAGGTCGCAATATAGCATGGTATAATATCCCATATGACCAGATTTGCTTTATCATTAAATTTAGCCTTTGGATAGTTAATTTATTATAATTTATGGATAAAAATTAAAATAACCTTATGTATTAAAATGTCTAATTTATGATATTACTAGCAGAACCCGTGGCTTCGCTCGCGCTAAAACTACAAAAGAGAGCTCTAAAAAGGTAGGTTTCATACAAACTTTCGTCCACTATTTCAACCTCTTATAATAAATTCACCCCAATTTAAAAAAAAATGCTAAAACATGTATTTATTTAATTGTATAGAAGAGCATTAATACTAAGTTTCATGTAATTCTGATCATATTTTTTTTGGGTTGTATTATAACCTGTTTTCCCGTGAAAATGAGATATTCCCCCGCGGTCAAAAGTAGCCTATGTCACTCCAGCCTTCCAAATATCTCCACAAAATAAGTCATGCCAATATGTCTGTCTATTTCGACATGAAAGAAGGACAAACAAAGAAACACATTTTCACATTTATAATACTATTGAATTTATTTATCTCTAAGTATGTAGATTTAAAAGGATTAAACTTTTTATTGAAAAGCTCTTCATAATTAAACTTTTACGTTAAAAACACGTTAATCTATAGTTTTTTGTTTCATATTATATATATTATTAATTCTTTTATTTTGAACATAGGGCAATTCATACGACCGACGCAAAGTAGTCGATTAAATCGAAATTGCAAGCGAAAAATATTTACGCGAATCGCTCAAAACTATTATATATCTTGAGAGACAAAGCGTATGCACTTTCCGCCCTAGTTTTAATCGCACTATCATGCATGCCTCGAGCGGTTTTTTGATGAATGAACACATCACACAGTGAAGCGTTGAGTGACGAGTGAGCGATACAAAGATCTTTGCACTTTGACATTTCGCGATTTAATCACGTACGAGAGTGTTCTAGAGGGCGGTAGCGCGTGCTTGACACCGATGATGCCTCTCAGTGACACTTCGACGGTATCGGCCCCGATTACTGTCGTGCTTTTTGAAGGTTTTTAACGAATAAGCCGCCTTTTTGGGTCAAATGACTTGATTCAGCGGGGTATAGGGTATAGAGTCACGTATAAGTGCTATAAGTTGTCGTTGGATTTTATGTATTTTATAATACTTATAACAGTCGGTTAGTCCATAGTGTAATGTTTATCGTTTCAAATTAGATTTATTAGTAGGGAGTAATTAATAAGTAAATAAGTAACTTTGATTTGGTTTTAAAACATAAAATTTAATTCTACTGATAATATTATAAATGCAAAAGTTTGTGAGGATGTGTGGATGTCTGGATGTATACATGTACCTCTGGATGTTTGTTGCGCTTTCACCCAAAAGCTACTAAATGAAGAGGCTACTTTTCATCCCGGAAAAATGTACGTTTCCGTGGGATAGATTTGGGCTAGTCATTTTTACTTAATATAACATTTTCATTAAATACATACAATTATTTAAAAACCGTTTTAACTAGATACAGAACAGATAAAAAGAACCTTAATCATTATATTATTATAAAACTATTACTAACCCTAGAATAAGCTTATTGTTACTAACATATATGGATGCAAATCTGAAATAAATGTTTTATTATTATTATTATTATTAAAAAATTTTAATCCGCTATGAAAAAAAATATATACAAAAAAAAGACTTCTTTTTTAGCATTCACATGTTAGTACAAGGCATTAGTAGATACGACCGTACAATCTCGTAGACGGTAATGGAAATGCCGCTAAACTTAGTTTTTAGATGAGCCACCGTACATGAAACGGGAGGACGGCTGTCCGAGTTCGAAACTATTGCTCAATGTAGGGATGTCAATAAAAAATATACTGTGGAGTGTGGATGTCTCTTGTGGTCTAACTACAGTTTTTACTTGTATAAATAAAGGGCAATAATATGTATATATTTAATTACATAGATACGTCAGTCCTATACATAAACGATTATATATGTATGTGTATATTTATCTACAAATATTTTATATTTAATGTCAATTTAATATAGTACGTCTATATAACAGTCGCTTAATAATACGTTTTATCTTACTAAGCCGAATGTTATTGGTTCGATTTCCGTAGACTGTATATTTCTTACAGATCAACAAATAGTCGCGTAAATATAAAGCAAAAGCGTGGTGTCAAAAGTATATTTTACTGTAATAAAAATCAGAAATAATCAACCCTAAAATACTGGCAGGGTGAAATAAAGCCCGCCTACACGACGAATGGAGTGAAAAAATCCCAGTTCAAAAAGCCACGGTACACGATCGCAAAAAGTCCACCCATTGTCGTGCTGATATATGTATGGTTTCACAGACTATAAAGGGTTTTGTTTTCTTTTATACCGCTCTTTGCGATTATGACCTAGCCTAGTGTTGTTTACGTTGACTGGTCAAAGTACTCGCTCTGTTTACTGCTGCACTTTTTTTATAATGATAATATTTAAAATGTTAATATTTATGACATTATGTTTTAATTTTTCTTTTCATTTAATATTTTCAGATTTTTGTTGTGTAAAATAACTTATTTTCTCGATGCAGAACGCAATATTTGTATAGCATTCCTTAATCGGAAAAAGAGATGATTTTAAACCGATCATACTACTGAAAATAAGAGAGTACATTGAAATTTGTAAATATTTTACTTGTATCACTGTTTTTCTCTTGAAATGTCTCTTTAAAAGACTATCAAATTGAATATTTTTTCAAAAAGAATTTTACAAAAACTATGTATTATAGCTAAAGTTACCAAAAATATATTTATAATTTTTGAATTTGAGATGAAAATGTAACTCTCCAATATATTAATCTTCTTTGTTAGGTACTAAGCCCATGTAACCATTGATAACAATCGATGGCTTGTTTAGGACGAGGGCGATACAAAGGCGAGGGCCGCTAAAAATGTGACTCTTTTGTTAGGCACATGTCGAAATACGACACTGCCTTAATTATTGAAACCATGATTCAACGGCTGTCATAGAGCATATTAAATCTATTATTTTGTAGTGGCTTTGGTTTTATAATAATGTCTATGAAAAAAATCTTCATTTAGCTAGAGAAGTTGCTCATTTTTTGGACATATAAAGAAGATTAAATTTATCATTTAATTTATTTATGAAATTAGTCGAAGTCAAGTCAAGAAATGTTTCTCCCAACTCAATTCTCTACCGGTGGTAGGACTCTGTCAAGCCTGAGGAGTTCGACTGGATGGGTACCACCCCCTTATCTATTTCTGCCGCCAAGCAACAATGATTGCATTGTTGTGTTCCGGTTTGAAGGGTAAGGTAGCCAGCGCAATTACAGGCAAGAGGCATATCATCTTAGTCCTCACAGTGACAACGCACCTGTGGTTCTGCATTTTTGTTACTTAAAACCTAAGTGCATGAACCGTAGGTGTTATGGGCGACAGGTGCTGCTTTCCATCAGGTGGTCTGTCTGCTCGTTTGTCACTGAATGTCATAAAAAAAAAAAAAAAAAAAAAAAAAAAAATTTTATTGCTATAATCTTATTTCATGAGTCATTCGGTAAACCGATTTACAATTTAATAAAACATATAAAATGCCAAGCAGTACTAATTCAAAGACACAAAGAGCAGGGGCATGATACCGTGAAAACAGAAATAAAAATGAAAATGCCGTCGCCCCCACATTACATGCAGTCAGCACTTTCGGTGAAAACCTAATTTGACGGGCCGATTAACACGCTAAAAGGACGTGATTGATTCTCGGCGTTCCCCATTATTTTGTTATCAGAAAAATCGCTTTATTAAATACAGATACTACTTTCACTGTTAATATTTAAACTAAAATTTAAAAAAATATATTAATATCAAAATTTTTTGACGAGCATCGTGAGTATTCAGTAGCACCAGTTAGTGTAATACAGATTTAATTCGTCTTAATATATACGACAAAGTAAGAATATATACCAAGATATTTTAAACTAAAGTAATTTAAAACAAAACAGCCCGAATAAATAAATAATTTCAATTCACTTTAAATCTAAACAGGCAAATACGTACATGACGTCACGACAATCGTACAGGAGTCGCAATTTACGCTCAGAATGCTTTAGTCGTGCTCAGTGCCCATTGTGCTCAATTCGGGCCCAAGTTAATTGTTTTTAATTCGCCAGTGCTGTATTGTAACTCTTTAATTACGCCCACGGCGCCCGCTAATGGCATCGTGAATGTATGCGTGCATCACGTTCTGTGGGGTACACTCTCGCGCTTATGTTATCGATTGGCTAACTGAATCTATTGTCTTTTACGATTATGCCTCTGTATGTTGGAGATATCCAGACTATTTTACTTTAATATGTCATTAGGTATACTGTGAGTTCGTGTGTATTTAAAGGATTTTTTCCTAAAAATAAAAATGTTCTTCATATGAATGCAGAGTACTTGGAATTAATTTTCATCTACATTTTAATTTCCCAGGTCTCCTTCTCAAGCTTTTATGTAGCTAAGCATAGTATATAGTATGAGAAAAGTACTGTATCTAATAGAAAATTATGTTATAAAATACAAATATTATTCCTTTATAAAAATATTGTGATTTTTTATTAGAGCTTTTATAATTTTGATATTTAAAAAAATATAAGGCAACAATTCTAAATGTTGGTGTTATGTATGTGAGTGTATTTATAAGAGGAGCACAGGCGGTGTGTCGCCCTCATTTGATTAATTCAACAGATCCACAATTAAACAGCACAAAAGAAAAACTTCGAGCAAACGGGAAATCACGACTCGCTCAAATTAACGATTCGAACAACTTTTTAATGAGCTTTTTAACGAAATTGTGCTTTAAACATGCGCGTTGAATTCATGGAAGATCTTTGTGATGAGAAATACGCAATAAGTGCTCGGTTTACACGAATGTTGTCTTTTGTATGATATTTAATAATTTTGTATGTATGTATGTATGTATTCAGCCCTTTTTAACGTCCCACTGCTGGGCACGGGCCTCCATCAATACGAGGGGAATTATATAATATAATATAATTTAATAATTTTACTTGAACGAAATTAGTAACTGAGAGAGAGTTTATATTTTAATACTATCTGCTTTGACAAACGCTTTTTCAACAAATTCATTTTGAGGTCTTCAGGTCATGCAATACTATAGAAAAAGCGTTCACATTTTCCTCCCGAATTTCCCTATTTTTCTTGTACCTATTCCACATTTTTCCATAGTAATCTTATTCAAACTATTATGAGATTTTGAAAAGAAATTAGCCAAAACGGTTTAGCCATTCTCCAAGTACTTAGCCAACGAACATAATTTCATTTTTGCTATATATATGTAAGTAGATGTTTATTTGAAATTAGGTTTATAAAATAATTTAAAGTACTGACGAGTCGGTGTTTCGTAACCCTAATCTGCGATTGCCTAAACAACAAACCAAAGATAAAGCAGTGGTTCGTAACCCTAATTTGCTGGGGTGTTCCCCCACAGTGTCGCGCTTACAGTGATAGTAACCGCGATTTGTTGCGTTAACATTTTTTCTATTGATATTCTAATTTTTATTTCTATAATTTTTGAAATATTTAATTATATATGAATATTTAAGTTAGTCTGTCTATCTAATATTTACTGCAACGATAGAATATCAGAACTTTATCATATGATTTCTGTAAAGGGTTTCTGTACTTGCGAGAAAAACAATCGACCTTAGGTATTGTTTATCAATATACTTAAATAATAGCTACTAATAAAAACCTGTTAAAAATGTATAACTTCAAAAGTAGATAAAAATAATAAAAATCGTCATAACTAAGATACTTTTTATTACATGTATAATAATATCCTTAGACCTTAGTAGTTGGCATTAAATTGTACTACTACCCAATCTTTTTAGTAGCGCGTTTCCGAAACACTTTTGCATCTCCCTAAGGGCTTTGAAATCAAATCTACGCACGTCAACAAAGCGAAGAGCTGACACCCCACTCTGTGGCCTGCGGTGTGACCACTAATTGATGCGTGAAAATTTTAATTTTACATTTATCCAATATTTTCATATAACACTTACATAATATGTTAAGGTTTTAATAAACTGATATTTTATTTGTTATTTATTTTTCAGTCATTATTAATTATGAGCAGTGGTAGCCCAGTGGTAAGATGCTCGCTTGGGAAACCGAGTGAAGCGGGTTCGAATCTCTCTCATATTTTCATGTGCGAATCATTTTCTAACTTGATTACCACTTGTCTTACGGTGAAGGAAAACATCTGAGAGAGCCAAGCAAGTTTCGAAAGACATGTGAAGTCCGCTAACCTACACTTAGGCAGCGTGGTGGACTATGGCCTGATACCCATTCGTATTTAAGGGAGACCTTTGCCCTGCAGTACCATATTAATTAAGACAATGAATAATACTTATATTTTTAAAATCACAGTTGAATGTTTAAATTGAATGAATGAATGAATGAATGAATGAATGAATACTTTATTGCACACCACACAAGAAATAAAGAAGCAAAAGATATAACAAAAAAAAAAATGAATGTTTAAATTGACTTATTAATTTATATAAAAATAAACTTCTACATTTACAATTACAATGTAAATAAATAATAAAGTACTCTACGTTATAAGTACAAATTAAATAATAAATAGGGAGAAAGAAATATATATCCACAACAAAAAAACCCAAACCACTGATCAGTAACCCTAAACCCGACACGCGACTAAATATATTATTTTATATTCTCCATACATTACTCAGTGAACCATATAATTATATTTCTTTCCAAATAACTTTCGTAACACCTCCAGTAATCGTCATATTGAACAAACGCATGAATAGAAATTATTGCGTTAAAATAACAGTTATGGTTATAGCACTAAGATGTAATTTAAACAGTTAAAAATATTGGGATGACAGATGTTATTGGTATTATCAGGTAGTTTTATGACTTTTTAGTTTAATAGTCCAACATTTTATTCTTAAAAGATAAATTTATTATAATTTAAAACATGAATTAATAATTTTATGAGAAAAATGAAATATTAATATTGTTTTTAATTTTTAGGCAGATAATGATATAGCACATAATATCGCTTCAGTCGACTTTTCTTTGCCTGTAATTTTTAAAAAAATTGGGAAGGTTGACTATTATTGATAGTATAACTTAACTAGGTACATAACCTAGTTAAGTTACACTTTCTTAGATTTACGCGAATATTTGACATTTTAAATAAAAATATCTTTTCGGATTATTTCGCGGGTTTATTTTGTTCTTCCGTGACCATGATTGCTGTAAAGCATTCGAAACGTCGGGAACCAAAAATCAAAATAAGTCCGCGAATAAATCCGAAAAGATAGTTTTAATTAAAATACCTATTTATGTTTTTCATTTTACCATAGTTTGCTAATGAAAGTATCTATTATATAGGATTCTGCGATAACTGCGTGTCGAATTCCTTCAAAGCGTCAAATTGAAGGGTGACGAGTTACAACAAAATTAATTAATTCCTTGTATCAGTGTGGACGTTGAATATTCATGTGGTCACAGCTCGTTAGGTCGTTGGTCAGTATCAACAAGAGGGTTCGCTGTGTATCAATACGTCGTGCATATGAAAATGGCACGAGTAGTTGAGATGAGCTTTTGCGAATATTAACTTTTGATTTCATGATTTCTTTTATAGGAAAATTATTTAAACTGACTAGATCATATAAATATTAATACTCAAATGTACTCAACAAGTACAGGAATAAAGACATTAATATCAGAAATCACGGGTTCGATATCCATATTAATCTAAAGTGTAAAGTTTATTTTTGGTCCCATTTTTATAAGGTACAATTATTATTTTAATGCATAGAAAACTAGTTTTAACTAAATAACTTAGAAATTATTATTCCAAGTTTAGGGAGTTGTAAAAAGCTTTTATAATTAAATCATCATACGAAAATTTCGGGCTCCCTTTACTAATGAGCAAATAGATAAGCCAGATCAAATATAACATATGTATGTACATATGTACCTAAACAGTTTACTTATATTCGATGTATAGATGTTGACATGCCATTTAATTTTGGATAAATATTTACGCACTTTAAAATATTAAACGCAATTTTGGTTTTATCTAACCATCATTGGATAGAGAGGGAACGTGTGTGGTGCGAAGTGATCGTGGGTTCGAATCTCGCACGGTTAATAATTGGCTCTTTTGACCATAAAATTATTTTTTGATAAATAACTTCTCATTTTAAGTCTAACTTAAGTTCATGAATAAAACAAAATTAGTATGGAAACAATGAACTTGTGATGTTGTAATCATTTTAAGAAGACATCTCTTCCTGGGGCCGGGTGTAAATAATTAGTATTTCCCTTATCCGTCTAATACGTCAACCGAGATAACCCAATCTGTTTGTAACGAGTTCTACAAATTTGAATGCTACTTTGCCTACATTAATTGCTTAGGATAAAGTAATTTTTACACACAACCAAATATAAAATCACTGGTTCAATATTTTTGAGGTAATTTTTTGTGATAGTTTTAAGGTTAAAGGCTTAAAAGATTTAAGCTTAAGGCACTCTAATGTTCATTATATTTTAATTATAAGGAATATAAAGGTGGTCATTTTTTAAACGTTATTATTTAAATTTTAAGCCATCAAACACTCAAATGTATAAATATACGTTTGTTACTCGCACCCGGGCGAATTGAGTAAAGCAGAGGCGATTCGCTAGTTCGTCGCCTTAGTGTTTATTTATTCAAACGGTCAAAATATGTTGTACTTTACAATAGAGAGTTTTTTACCTCTATTTTAAAGCAAGACTTTATTCCTAAGATTTTTATATGTACATATATACATAAAATATATTTTTTTGGCTTTACTTAAGTAAGATGTGTATTTGCCAGTAGAATTGACATTTAAAAGTCGATAATTCTGTATCAAAAACTCTTTCGGTAAATTAGTCGTTTGGACATATAAGTACTGAGACGATGAGTTAATTATAATAACTAGTAATCGCCGCATGGTTGAAAATGCCTTACGTATATTACAATATCTATTCTCAATTTGACCACAGACTTTAACAATAAACAAAAGAGTATATATGCGTGTGAGTGTCAAATACATGTAGTGTGTATAATGTTTTTTTATTGATTTAATGTATTTTTTATGCATATTTTTTTTTAATATTAGCATTCTGCACTCGTTCTCTATATAAATTAAAAGTGTAGGAAATTACATACTCCTCCGTCCTTGCAATTTTCGTAAAAAGGGGTACAAAGTTTTTGCTTCACGTATTCTAGATAATATTCTAACTAAAAACGTACAAAATTGATATAGCCTCATCACAAAGTTATACGATACGAAATAATTATAAGCCGTCATCCCCCGACAGTTGGACAAACAGACCCCGCGGGGGTGACGTCTTTTTATCGGCGAGGGACCGCAAATTTCTATTTGCATATCAGTGCACTCATAAATCTCTGTTTCACTTATTAGCCCCTTTGCGGAGCAGGGTCGGGAGAGCGGTTACAGGGTTAGATCGATAGTTGGTCTCGTGATAAATTATTAGAAATTACAGTAATGTTAAATCTAAAACGTAATGCGCTTTTTAGAATATCTACATCTATCAACAATAACTACGTAAGTACCTAGTACTTCTATAATTACAGCTTAACTACTAGTACTAAAAATAAAAAAAAATGAATGTACAGATAAAATGAAATATAAGTACTAGTTCAAATTATATTTTTTCCAAAAAACAAAATAAACTTAATTGATAAATTACTGAAATAATAAATATATTTAAACTAGCACTTTAAGAATTAGTTATTAAATAAAAGATGAACCAACTTACGTGTTATGATATTGATATCCCACGAAGTAAGAAGAACGTTAGTAAGTGAAGTTAGGTGACCTGGTTACTATGGGTGAAGTGCTCAGAACAGAAGAAATGTTAGTAAAAAGAATAAAAGACCGCCACCAAGAGTAACCAACACCCTTTTATTATTATATGAAATAACTTAAACCATACAATAAATATTTTATCAATCGTTCTTGTATAAATTAATTTTCTTTTATTTTGATAATTTAAATAATGGAACATTTTTAGTTTATAATTATCAAGTATTAGAGTATATGTAATTCGATTGATAAAATATTTATAAAACAATGAAAATGTATTTAATAAAAACAAAAATACATGCATCATAACTCATAACTTTCTACAGAAATATCATGCAATATGAAAGAAATATATTAGCAAATAATAAATATAGAATTTTTATAGTTAATATATTAGGTAAGACAGTGATAGTCCAGTGGTAACGCGTTCGCTTAAGAAACCGAGTGATGGGGGTTCAAATCCCGGGTCTCGCACCTGTGATATTTTTATGTGCGAATCATTTCCAACGTGATTACCACTTGTCTTATGGTGAAAATATCGTAAGGAAACGCGCATATCTGAGAGAATCTAGCAAGTTTTCGCAAAATATGTGAAGTTTGCCTCGCACTTAGCCAGCGTGATGGATTATGGCCTGATACCTCTCGCAATTGAAGGGAGGCCCTTGCCCAGCAGTGGGGCATTAAAAAGGGCTGAATACGTATTAGATTTACACACATAATTGTAAACGTTAAATTTGCTAATAACATTTCTTTGTAAATGATATTGGTTTTTTTAATTATTACCAATATTCATTTGTAACATTTTCCCCTACCTGACTGAAAATAATCTCGAAGCTTTACATATATTATAAACTATGTTTCCTCATATATTCATTGTTCATCAATCAACTTATACCAATATTTTAATTTCACTTAAAACTTAAACATGCATAAAATACTCTGTACATGCTTAAAAGCTAGCATTTAGCTATCACACAAATATAAACTTAAAACAACGAGCAAAAAAATTAGTGATGCACTATACCTACGTAAAAACCATCGACTATTATTAAAACAAAATAATAAATATTATGAGTAACATTAATAAACTGGTTTCTAAACATTTAATTCAAAACCATTGAGCTTTAAGCTTTATAGACGAATAAATAAGAAGATCGTAAAAATTAGATGATATAATACAAGTTTCTTATTAGATACATACAAAAATATTAAATTTATGGCCCTAAAATATATATTACATGAGTTTTTTAAAGTTTATTATAGTGTATATATTTCTACATTACGTTATCTCACCGACGTCACTATTGTAAAATGTCAGGTTTGTAACAGTAACTGATACAGTTACACTGTAGGTGGGCTATAATTGCGTGATTCGTAATTGTATGGAAAAATGTACAAATTGGTTTAAAATATCAACAATGTACAAAATTTTAAAATTACTCTAATAATTTAAAAGCTTGTTATTATAAATATGAAAGTTTGTGAGTGAACGAGTGTTTTTTGAACATGAAGGACTACGGATTTGAGTAAAAAGCAGAAGGGAGATAGTTTTTATCCTGGATTATAACAAAGGTTATTTTTATCGACTTACCAACCAGCCGAAAATTTTGTCTATTATTTTTTAGAATAACGTCAGGACATAATTTAATTTGTATGTTGTACATATATCACATAACTCCGCCCTTAACGCCGCCTACATCGTGTTCATCTTATTAATTCAAAAGCTAGGTTTAAAGAATGTAAAATATAAGATACATAAATTAATTATTTTTATGAACTAAAACTTTTTTGTGATTACCTATCAACCACAGGTCTGTTGGAAATTAAAATTTATGGGATACATTGCAAAAAAAAGCTAGTTATGAGAAGATTTTTGGAAATTCAACGTCCATCAAATTAAATGTCGAAGAATGTGAGTAAAAATACTTCATATAAACGTAAAAATAACCACACTACACAGCTAGTAATATATCAAAAAATGTTTCCATAAAACATGCCCTCAAAAACACGATCAGTCACTTAACATGTCACGAACTATATCCGTTAAAGGCAGCATCTTTTTATTCTATTGACCGCCCCCACGTTTCATACTTAATAATATTTCTAGCAATTGGTACCAGACTGCCAGACACTTTCAGGAATAAAACATTGTGGTCAAGAAGCTAGGAGCTTACGGTATACCAATTTAACTTGACCCGCTATTGTGTACAGAGTCATAGTTCGTTTTACTAGTAGTGGAGTTCAATGTGTATTGGATGACTGCACAATGTGAACTTTGAACGGTTTTAAAGAAATCTAAACCTTATTCCCTTGTGTTAAGGGGTGAGTTGAATGTGTAGAGTTTGTAAATGGCTAATGTGTATCAATTTCAGCAATGGCCTGGGCGACATCGGGGCGAACGTGACGGGAATGCTCCGAGGACCTTTTTATTATTATTGAGTGACCGCGAACTGCGCATATGAACGCGTGCAACGGGATAAGTTGTAAAATATATTACATATTAAGTAATGATATGTACAGTTTATATGTTTTTTTTAATAATATATTTTTTAATAAATCTATACAAAAATAAAAGAGTAATAATGAATAAAAGGGAAATAAATAACATTCATTATTTTTTAATAAAAAATAAAGTCGCCAAAATAGTATGTTGGCAACACCTCATTTCCCGCGTTTTATACAAGGGGCGTTTAGAATCATAAATCTTTGGCGGGAAACAGTTTTTGTACGATGAAAATCCTGTGTTTTTCACTATTTTTTATTACAGATTAATAATATGTGGGGAAGTTTTTAAGAATGTTTTATTCTTAGTTTTATGGATGTACTAATGGAGATTGCATGTAGAAAATAACACGGTTATTGATAAAATTTATCATTGTAATATATTAATTTAATATCGATGGTATACGTCGTAAATATTTATAAAATCTAATTTGATAACTTACTGGATTCGTTATTTATGATAAATGTCTATATTAAATCAAAATTTCTCGATTATCACTTATGATTAAAATATGTTTTTTTTTTAATATTTTTTAAAATTCTTCCAATATTTTTTCTTTAATTAAATTATCTAGTTTTTTTGTAATTTGTATTTTCATGTCTAATATATTGTTTATAGTTTTATATGTTTTGTAAGAATGCAATAAATTGTATTACTAAAAATATTTGAATACACTTCTTAATGTTATTAAGTTGGAAAAATATTTTACAGAGGGCATACTTACTTAAACAAGAATAGGTTTTATTATTTTTTATAGTTGTTTACATATAAACGAGCTCTGGATTTTCTGAAAATAATATTTATTCGATGAATTTGTATCCGTCATATTTATTCAGAAATAATGATGGTCCATAGGCGTTTTATTGAAATGTACGTTATCTCTTTGTCTTGTAAAAAACCTCCTAAATCTTCCATTTTCCCCAAAGGATGGAGATAAATGGTTGGCTCTGGGCGGTAGTTCTTTATTCATTCCGGGGGTTGGGACGAATAAATCAGACCATTGCACGTCAATAGCACTAGTGGTCATGTTGGCCAAGTGATTGCAAATAGTGCCAAACTTGCCAAATTAGATTTTGTGTAAGAACATTTTATTGTTCAAAATACATATAAATGTTTAGTAATTATAATATTCACCTAATACTTTCTTAAATTTACGCGAATATTTAAAATTTTAAATTAAACTATGTTTTCGGATTTTTTCGCGGATTTATACTTTTAATTTTTGGTTCCCGATGTTTCGAAGGCTTTACAGAAATTATGGTCACGGTAGAGACTAAGGTTTTAGTTCAAGGTTTTAAGTCTCAAAGGCATTATATAGTTGTTAAAGACAGCCTACCAACAAAAAAATAAAATGAATTCAAAAAATTTAAAAATAGCACCATATCACCTTACAATAAAACTTTATTTGTTAATTTTAATTCTAACATTTTTATAATTTTAATAAGTTTTATAATTGAATATGAAACATTGTTAATTTAATTTACCTGTTTAATGTACACTAAAAATTAAATATGTATTTTTTCATAAGCAAATATCTTAGTTACGATGTTTTTTCTATGTAAAAGATAATTGTGAAAAGATCTCTAATCAATTATAAATTTCTTCTTTGTGACGTTTCTACAATTTATATTTTATGTAAGAATGTAAATGTAATAATTCAACTACGGAGACGCCTCTGAGATATTTGTGCTTTACTCGCTTGAATGTACCGTCAGAAAAAAATATGATAGAAATTAAAATAAAATAACTAAATGAAACAGCTAACTAATGTGAAATATTACTAATGTACCTAAAATTAAATAACAATAAGTTTCCATTCTCATATCGTTATTCATAACAGGACTACAGGCAAAAGTAGAGTATAAAAATTAAAATATTTTTAATTTTTTTGCTGACCCTAATATTTAATAAACACATCAGCAATCTATGCATCAGATAGCGATCAGACATTATAATAATTTACATTTGAATAAACAAGCAATGAAATTCGACCCGGTTTGAACGGTAGAGGTATTTAATACGTCGTTATTCACACTAATAATATAAATTGGAAAGCGTTTATCTTCATATTATAATAGTTTAGCTATTTAAGACTTCGGTACATTGACATAGATAATTAGTTATTGGATTTGAACTGTCACTGTCAACTTATGCGACATCGAAGAGACAACCACCTACACGACATTGGTGAAGTAATCTGTGCTCAACTAGCACGCCTAAAAACCAAATACCAAAGAATTGAATTGAGAGAGAACCACCCAATTCGTGTAATGCAGAGGAAGTTATCTGAGTTTTTGAAGTAAAACATCTTTACGCACGCTTGACTTGGGGGGTAAGCTAGTGAATGCGTTACGAAAAAATGTACGTACGTTTGTTGCCATGGTAACCGTTGTTATTGTCGGACAAATGATATATATTATTATATTCTTTCCTTAAATGATATTCTATAAATATATGATTGTAATATGCCTAATACGCGTTATTTTTAGTATCTCACCTATCCTAATTACTTAAAACATAAATTGAATTTCATAAAGAGTACCGATAACCTACAGAAGTTTTACTTCTTGCGCGTGTACACATTCATATACGCACTCATTAATTTTTTTCACTATTGAAAGTTTGTATCTGTATATATTTGTTACTCCTTCGAATTTTACTTCGAAAATTTGGACGAAACTTAGTACAGAGTTAGACTATTACCTGTAAGCACTAAATAGGCTGCTATTAGAAGTAAAATTAGGTAGAAGGCGACACTGCCTCTATATATTACGATTAAAGATAAATATAAAAGGATCTAAGACATCCGTGTGAGGTGTAAGTCGCTAGTGCAGTAAATTGGTCCACAGTCTACACTTTTCTATTTTTAAGAACTAGCGACTCACCCTCGCTTTGCTCGGGTTCGCCCATAGGTACATTTTAACGATTAGTATGAAATACAAATCTTTGAATTTCTCGGCTTTTTTTGTATTATAATATGCATGTATTATACATGTAAACTTTCCCCTTGAATTACTCTATCTATTAAAAAAACCCGCATCAAAATCTGTTGCGTAGTTTTTAAGACCTAAGCATACATACATACATACTATAGAGACAGACAGACAACGGGAAGCGACTTTGTTTTATACTATGTAGTGAAGATGACAAAACTAAAAGTAATTTGTATATATTGGGTACCTATAGTGTTACAGATATAAATATAACACATATGTTATTCTTAACATTTTCATGTAATCTTTGTGTAGAGAGTTGACACTTAATAAAGAAAAAGTAAGTATTTTTTTTTTTTATATAAAATTAGTAACAGAAGAAATATTTCAAAGTAATGAATTTCTTTTGAAAAAATATTTTAGAAATTGCGAGAATTGAAAAGTCTTACCAATATTTTTCTATTTCATCAATATAATTTAAATGTATCCATTGCATAAGTTTTATGTAACGGTTATAATTTAATATTAATATAATAAACTAAAAAGCGAACATTTTTATTAATATTAATTTTTATTGATATTAATTTTTATTGATATTAATTTTTATTAATAAACTAACATCACTAATTTTTATTGCTTTCTTAATTACAATTTAATATAAATGTATGTATGTATCTATTTAGATAACAATAAATATCTAATATTGGTGCCATTTTTAATTAATGAATATATTTTTTATTATAATGTACTTAATTTGCTTTGCATACCGATATAATATTTTTTTATTTCCCGTGACACGTGTAGTAAATTGTCATTAACCGTCCCGTTACATGGTTAGTTTAATTAATGGCTGGAAAAATTAGTAGTGTCGACATCTTGGCGATTAAAATTTAAAACGATTAAAATTTATCAAATCGATATCGACATATTAATTAAGAAATAGTTTTAAATTAGTTGTATTAGTACGTTAATTTATATCTTTACACTTGTCGATTTTAAATAAATCGATACGAAAATTGTATTGGGCGTTGATTTGAGGATTTAAACTAATTAATTATTATTCTTGGCTTGTATATATTTGCATATTGCTCGTAATGACTCGTTTGAGTTATAATAACTGACGGATAAGATTAATGAGACTTTCGTTTACGATTATACTTCATTTTTAACCGACATCTTGTCTAGGCAAACTGAGAGTGTGGTAGAGTTTATACCGGGATTTGAAACATAATACATTCTTTTTATTATTTGATGTATATTTTTTCCTTAGAATATCCATGAAAATTATGTGATTTAATGAAAATATTAATGTAGTTTTATAAGGGTAAAATAACAGCTATTAACATTAATTGTAATAACAATATTAGGTTATTAAATTTAAAAGAAAAGTGTTTCTATGTTATCTAAAAAACTAGTCATATTATAAAAATATACCATAGGTCACTCTAAATAAATTTATAACGCACTTTTTGTGCAAAAATATTTTCGCTAAAACGCTTTTTCGTACATAGCTAAGTAATAATGAAATAGACCATTTTTCTCGATCATTGAAGCAATCTATTAATCCAAGCTTTTTTACACTCCTGACCCCTTACCGCACAATAAATATTGTACACACTCCCCGTAAGTAAAACGTTAACTGTGGTACAAGTTATTAGCTAAATGTATGTATGTATGTATTTCCGCTTCCGATAAAAATAAAAGAAGCAAAGAAATAAAAATATGTGGTTAATAATTCTAGAAATAGACAATTAAATACAGTATCATCTTAACTCTTCTACTTGACAGGTAGAAACTTTCATTCTAATTGCTATTTTTTTGTAAGGATGCGGCAAGACAACTTAGTGATCGATTCGATCGATTAATCCGTTTTTTAACGACTTGCCCTGGCTTTGCTAGGGTGCGTCTCTAAGAGCCTATATATTACTCAAGATCATCTATCCTTGCAGCTGTTTCAGCGTGAATGAATAACAAACATACAAACTGTTACATTTATGATAATAGTTTGATAAGTTTACTTTTTATATATACGTAATTCTTTCGCTTACACTCTCGCTATATAGTAGCATTTTGGGCCGCACTATTAACAAACGTGTGAAGGGTGCATAAAAAATAAGCTCTTAGCCCTAAGTGTGTTTTCACACTACGCATTGCATCCATAAGAAATATAAAGAATAAATCACTATTCGGCACGGACTAAAGAAAATATACGTGCACTATAATTTATTGGTACCTTTTAGAGTAAGCTTTTGTTTTTGTCAAATTAAAATCAAGCGGCAGTGTTATATATATGTACATAGTACATATTATGTATGTAGTTTGTTTACTTTCATAGTTAAGTTCAAAAGTAATAATTAATTAGAATTATGTTAAAATTAAACTATTTTTTCGAATTTCTTTCGTAGTTCTCTACATTTTGATTGTAAGCAAACGCGGTTAAAGGACTGAGAAAACAAAATGAAATATATGTTTTTTTTAATTGTATGATCGTAGCAACCCTATTTTTTTAACTTATGATTAAAATAGTTATATTTAAAATATCACATATTTGATTTAAGCTAATAATGTATTATTAATAAGAGATACTTTAGGTTTTAATCTTAAATTAACCTTGCTTTAATAGTTAATTAATTTGCTTATATTTTAAGTTACAATTAATAAATATCTAAATAAGATCAGATTACTATTAAAAATGCGAAAGTTTGTATGTGTCTGTATGTTTGTTACTCTTTTAAGCTAAAACTGCTAGACGGGTTTGGATAAAATTAAGTACACAGATAACCGTTACCTGGAGTAACACATAGGCTATAACCACTTGCTTTACATAAGGCAAATCGTAAACAGTATTGAATTATTTATAACTAATTATAATTATTCTGTGTCAATTTTCGTAATTGTATGTAAATCGTTAACTTATAAATAGCAGGTACATTCGGATAAGTTGACATTTAAATGTGGTACGATTCAATGTATTAAATCTATCTAATATATGGGACGTGACTTTCACATGAAACCTATTATATTGTAAGAGAAATGCCGCGAGTGTTTAACTTTAAGTTCAAGATAGTTTATAGTTTTAGTAATCTTAGAAATAAGATACTGTGTGTTAAAGATAACGAAATTTCTATTAAAATTGATTTATGACTAAAAATGTAAGGAAATTTCAACTTATAGAAGCGTTTGAAATACCTATTTAAAATCCATTAAACACTTAGCAACAATAATGTTATTTATTTCGGTATAGTAAAAGTTCTCATCGTTTGTTTTTCATTTTCACCTGTGGTCATTGGCCGTTTTTAGAATATTAGGGTTGTTATTTAGTATGGTTGATACAAGCGTATGTATAATCTTTAACCTTGTATGCAAAATAAGTTAGAGAAATACTCTACTACGTCACAGTAGTCATTCGTTTTTAGGGTTCCGTACCCGAAGGGTGCCAACGGAATCCTATTACTTTCCTCCGTTGTCCGTTCGTCCGTCCATCAGAGGGCTGTATCTCATGAACCGTTATAGGTAGAGAATTAAAATTTTCATAGAGTACGTATTACTATTGTCGTTATAACAAAAAATAATAAAAATACATAAAAATAAAAATACAAAAAACATTTTTTTGGCGTTCGTAATCGATCATCGAAGTTAATATACTACATACATAGAGTAAAAGTCATATTAAAAAAGTATACGTACGATAATACGGAACCCTTCGTGTGCGAATTCGACTCGCACTTGACTGACTATTTTCGCTTATGTTACCTACACTTTATTGTAATTTCTTTAAGTAGTTTACTTATAGCAAAAGAGATTCAAGTAAAAGTATAGTAAATTAACATTACAGTTAAGCATGTAATAATGATGCCGGCTTTAATTGACTCGTTGTGAAATGTATAAGCGAAGTCCCTTCATAAAAGCAGTGTATATTGTAAGCGACAGCGATTTAGATGCTGACAGATTCATCTTATATATATAAAAATCGATGTGTATGTATGTTCTCTAAGGGCTCCAAAACGGCTAGAGCAATTTTGATGATTTCAGGCAGTCTTCAGATTAGCCCATCGGGTGATCCTGCGAAGATTGGTAGCGATTAGAAGTTTGAGTGCGGGCGTAGCTTCGGGTACTGCTAGTTTCAAAATATTAGTAGTTTAAAAAAAGATATTATACTAAAATTTTAATAAAATATAACTGATTTAACTATTTGTGAGCTTGTATAGAAGAGCGTCATATCTTCTACCGTGATGAAGGGAAGAAAGGCCTTCAAAAACGCAAAACATCACAATCAATTTTATAAATCTATATCCCCATTGGAATTTGTTAGAGTATAATATTTTGTTATGAGATAAATATGACAAATGAGCTATATAGTAATAAAGTTAATGTTTTGTACGTATTATACGTCCCATGAAAGGGATTTCGCTTAAAGCTCATTCCTAGGACTAAATATCGAAACTCCTAGATACAGCACGCCCGCTGCTTCATGCCAGCAAGCAGACACAAATTTATAGGTAAAAGTTCGCGACCGAACTAACCGGTCCGTCTGTACTGATCAAAACAAAACAGCCTTTAAACCTTCCTTATACGATCCTTTCTCGAAAGACCCATTCGGAGCCTTATCGGATACTTTCTTAATTGTACTCCTCAAGCACGGTCATGGGAATCTTGACCTTATTACATTAACGGTAGGTTCTATTTCAATTAGATCTATTTTCTCGGCCTTGCCGCCGGTGGATCGCTCTCACCTTAGGTTCACGTGTGAACCTACATTAACCTGCTATGTAATGTTGTCGTGTCAGGTGTATTCAGAGATTTCTATGTTGATGACTTTTTTAATTGGCTGTGTTAAGACGTCGAGATGTAGTTGTGGGGCGTGCGGCATCTAATTCTTTAATGTGGATTTATGACGGATACTCGTATCGGGCACGCCTTTTGTTTTGAGTCTCGAATATTATTATTATATTGACGCGGAACGAATTAATGTTTAGTTTAAATAAATAGCGTTTTCCATAATATGAGGCAATAAATTTACTACTTGGTATTGATTTTCTAGGAATATATTGGATTGTGTGTAAAATTTATATGAGTTTGTAAACTATATAAGATTTTATGGTAATGATTCAGATAATGATCAAAGAATGATAAAATGATTTTTTTTATAAAATACTTTGAAAGTCGCCATGCTGTTATTACTTTTGAGTTACTATAACGCTGTTATAATTAACCTATCTGCGGTAAATGTATACCTATTAATTTTCATAACTCCACCGGCTCTAATTCATTAAATAGCAATACGTATATAAGTAACTAAAATCTATTATCCTTTAACAACTACATATTTTAATATATACGGTACTTTGTAACTTTAGAAGCAATTCATTGTACATAACAGATAGCCCGACACGAAACATATACGGTTGACATTGATTTACTCGCAATGAGTGTGAATGAACGTTTAGAAGGGAGATAAACTTGATGCAACTTAGGACTAGGTGAAAGGGATCTATCTACTAGTCACATACATCCTAGTTTCTTTTGAATTTCATTATTTAACCGCTCAGGTGTAGTATATATATTAAACATTTAATAGAAATATTTAAATTATCTTTTCAATACATTAACTGTATTCAGACCAATAAATTACAGGTTGCCTCATACGATCGCGTATGACATATTGTGCACAATACCTTTTTTTTTTTTTTTAATGTTGGGAAATGCATTTACGCATACCACCTGTAAACAAAGTGGTTATGTGGGACTCACCAGCTAGAAAAGTCAGTACTACCCACTAAAACCCAACAAAACCTCCTCCGTCTTAATGGGGCGTCGCAGGATCGCTTACGCACTCAACCACTCGGCCCCGACAGCAGACCACAACAACCATGGGGTCGCTCCCATGGTCCAATCTGTCGTCAGAGAAGTACCAGGAGCAACCCCTTAATTTCGTTTAGATTGGGCGTGTTCCTAGGTGTTTAGCAGTAGCCTATATGTTACTACAGGTCATGTGTAGGTTATAAAAAACATACATCCATATTTACATTTAAATTTTAACATATATAATAGTAATAAAAGCCTAATTAGTAGGTAAGTTTAAGATCCTCATAAAATATGCTGTCTAGGTATTGAATGCATTAAGTGATCTCCTCATTCAATAAAGCATAGGTCATTTGAAGGGACTGGGCTATTTGACTGCTTTACCGTATCAATTATGGTTATTTATTATAATTTTATTGTTATGCAAATATTTATCAAGACTTATACTGTAATATTATCTTCTAATAAAGTAAAGTTTGAAATGGTTTATGTAGCTCTGTTAACTTTGAACTGCATGTAAATTTTTACTTTAAATATTACAGATGCAGATATTGAAAAGATGATTTCTTTTTGAATTACATTGTGTATAGTATACTTATAATAATATTATAAAAAGGCAGAGTTTGTTTGTTTGAACGCGTTAATCTCAGGAACTAAATCTCTCACAAACTAATCCGATTAAAAAAAATTTTTTGCATTAGATAACCCGTTTATCGAGAAAGCCTATAGCCTATATATAATATAATACTAACCGTTAAAATGTATCTAGGGACGATCCTAAAAGAAGCGAGGGTGAGTCGCTAGTTTTATAATAAATTCCTTTTAACTAGACTCAAATGTAATTCGAAATAAATATTAGCATTGTGTGTAAATGACAATCACATCTAATTCGCTACGCAGACAAAGTTCTAAGAGTAAAAAGTAAAAAGATTTTTTTTAGTTAGGCAGTGTCTATCGAACTCAGACTTGAATTTCAAAACAAAGTGTATATACGTAATGAAAAGCATCTGATAGGACGTAACCGCTTGTATTTAATAGCCATGACTCAACTAATTACATAATAGCGGAGTTCATGTGGCGTACGCGCACCGTCCATTTCTTCTTTGACTTAACACCTGTCAACATTGTACAGATAAAGCGTTTCTATATGGAACAGTGGGGTTTTATTAGAAACATGATAAAGTGTAAAAATATAGGAAATAATTTTGATGATATTAATTGAATTTGTTTAAAATGAATATTTCTTTAATAATCGATATTGATGTTATAATGATTTAAGCAATTAACTTTCATTTCTGATCTCTTTTGAAAATTTATTTCAAAAGAACATAAAAAATTAATTACATTATCTAATGTAATTTATTTACCAGTGGTAACGCGCTCGCTTGGGAAACTGAGTGAAGCGGATTCAAATCCCGGGTCTCGCCCCTCTGATATTTTCATGTGCCAATCATTTCCAACATGGTTACCACTTGCTTTAACGGTAAAGGAAAACATCGTAAGGAAACCTGCGTATCTGAGAGAACAAGTTTTCTAAAGTCATGTGTAGTCCGCACACCCGGCACTTGGTGAGCATGGTGTTCTATGGCCTGATCTCCCTGGCATCATAGAAGGCCCGTGCCCAGCAGTGGGTCGTTAAAAAAGGCTGAATTTAATGTAATTTTAGTTATTTTCTGTATTTTAGGAAAAGATGGAACAAAATTTGTATGTTTTTGTGATTATGTATATTCAATAAGAATTATTTATATTGAAAAAGGCTACAGCTTTGAGCAAGAAAGACCAATGATGATCAAATTATTATTACTAGACGATAGTCGGGATATAAACCATACACATATAATTTTAAGTACCTACATATTCGTACATAATGGTTCTACACAATAACGGTGTCTTCTATAACTTTCCCTATAGAAATATTTAGTATCAAAGGAAATATCGAGATACAACCACGATTTACAAAGATCATCTGGGGCATACGTTATTAATCTAACATCTCGGTATATAAATCGAAATAACAATGGCACTATCGATAGGCTTTAGTTTAGAAATTTATGGAATATCGATTTTAGCCATTCGATTTGTAGAAATAGGTAACTATAAAGCAAAGGGCGTTTTCTATTATACTATTTTTTAATTGTAATTTTGATTGAGTGATACGTATGGGAATTGTAGATATATTTATCGAAATTAAAGTTAACTATTATGTTTTGATAAGGAATTTGGTTAGTGCAATGTATAATATTGCTAACTTCTGTCTGCGATTTTGTTAGATTAGTTTATATATAAATATATTATTGCTTTCCTTCGAGTTATTGTAGCCTGATGTTACATATAAAGCTTTTACTCTTCCTCAATAAAAAGACTAAAATTGCAAAAACTATTTTTCAAATGTACCTGTTGATTATATAAATTAGCTTGTTGTGTCATAGGAAGTTCAAATGTACAATATACAAACACATGAAATTTAAAGGGATTTATCGTTAACATAAAACTTGCGGCCTCTAAAGTACTAAGTGCGACTGTGAAAAATATTTTTCAATTTTAACCATAATTTAGTCTATGTCTAAACATACCCAGCTTTCAGTATATTATCCTATAATAAATCTAAGGAAATTTTGTTGGTGTTTCCGAAATTCATCTTCCAATGACTTATACAGCGGTAATTATTCAAATTGCCGTCTTATCAGAGGAAAGCAGTTTTCTTCTACCCTCCACGATACCATCATTAATTTAGTCTTTATTATATTTCTAATAAAGTTCAAATGTAACTGCCTGTTGTCTGTCTACGTGTGTTGAGTTGAGGTAATTAAGAAAAAACAACATTTTTAAAACAAATTAAGGCTCTGCGTAAATTTTCTTAAGAAGGTCTGAGATAACACATGATTTAAAGCCACCGTTGATTTGTGGGAACAAAATTTAATTAAACCTTATTATTAAATAATAAATTTGACCTATCACACAAAATGACTTAGAGCAGTAAAGAGTATCATACATTTTTATCCCGATACCTCAAGTTCTGGCATATTGGTGTTGTGCAAAAAGAAAAATAGGTATGAAATCGACTATTCCAAGATAACATAAAATTTAAATGTTCTTGTATATCGTAAAAGCGTTCGTCGTTCGTACTAGCGGCTCACCCTCGCTTCGCTCGGGTTCGCCTCTAGGAAAACAAAAACAAATCTAACCCAAGGGAACCGTACATTTTTCCGAGATAAAAGTAGCCTATGTGTTATTCCAGACTATAATCTATCTCTGTGCCAAAATTTCATCCAGATCCGTTCAGCCGTTCTGGCGTGAAAGAGTAGCAAACATACATCAATACATCCATACTCACAAACTTTTACATTTATAATATTAGTGTAGATTATAATATAAAGTAAAAAAATTATTATTTCAGAAGTACATGAAAGGAGAGAACGTGAAGAGAGAAATGAAGGGTGAAAATATGTACATATTAAACAAGTCGAATTGTAGAATGTATAAAGACACTGTAAAAAAGCATACAGCAAAAGCTATATATCTTCACATTTACCTATATCTATCTATATATTTACATTAAGAAAAAGTTTTATACAGAATCTACACTTAAATTGTGTATTTCTAATAAAATTTAAAAGCTCTTACCGCCTTTGACCCCAACTGATCAAACTTAATATTACATAAAACTAATTCCATAAAACCGCAGTTATAATTTACATCCAGAAGCCGAGATATCGATCTAATCCATCGATTCACGTTTATCGATCGCTTCGTGTATCGATACTCTTATCGATACTCCATTTGTCACGAACATACAATATCTGATATTAATCGGAAATCTGCGGTATTTAATAAATTACGTATTGTTATACAAAACTTGGATATTTTACTTTATAAGTTTAAATGAAAACTGTTTTGTCTCTAGATTGTTTTAAATAGTATTTGTTAAAATTTTAGTGATTATAATTTATAATTTGATTTATTTTACTTTGTTTATTCTCTATCTAAACGTTTTATGTAGTCCATATACTTAACAATATGCTTTTTATTTCTTTATTTTTAATATTTGGTGGAAACAATTAATTCAAAATGACTTCTTTTAAAGTTATATATATTATATATAAAAATTTAACTTGAAACATATTTATGTAAGTATACTATAGAGTGGTTTGTAGTTACGTTTAATGTAAGGCCTATCCTTCAAAATTTAAGACTTACAAAAGTGTTATTAAATCATAACAAAATATAAAACATCTATTTTCTAAGCTACTTCAATTATAAAAACAAGCATACTGCCACGTCCTAAGATAACATAAGATAAGAACCATAAAACACCTACCAAAGGTATTCATGAGTGAGCCCAAGTTACATTAAAATTCATCTCGTCGTAAGGGCCGGTTAAGCGTCTAACAGTACCCGATAACCATTAGGATCCCTTAATTTGTTCCAGGCCCTTCACCTATCCCTTCCGTATCCCTTTACAAATCGTTAACGAACTTAGATTTACTAGAAGTGCAACGCTTGCTCGGAGACCTGCGTACGTAATATTTCACTTATATTATTGACATAACATGTTTGAATATAAAAGTGTAGAAATGAGTTAATTTTTATGTATAAAGAAACAAAAAAAAAACTTTTATAAGTGGCTATTGTCTATGAGTTTTGGGGTTTGGATGTCATGATCTCAGACTTACTGTCAAGATTTTTTTTTGTATTTTTTCGCAATCGACATTAATCAATGAACGGTGGTCATTTTAACTCCTTGGAAATTTGTCAACATGATTAAAATCGAATAGTAGAACTAATACTAATACTTATAAAATTTTACTTATATAATAATCTCTTAATTTTCATATATTAAAGTAAATTTTATATACCACTTCTAGTTGCTTTACTTCTATAAACACCAAGGGTGTAATGTCGCTAAGCCCTCAGCTATCTGATGCGATATTCTAATGTTATTGTGGTAGAGATTGAATATCTCGCTTGATTTGTTACTTTCTTGTTCGCTTCGCAAGTTTACACTACCCTAATGTCTGTTGTTGTAATACTTGGGTAGATTATAGCTTTTCATGATTATTCTTTAGTTTTACTTTTATTGAAGTAAAACTTCTTTACGCACGCTTGACTTGGGGAGTAAGCTGGTGAATGCGTGACGAAAGCGTTACGAAAAGTGTGATCAGGCGAGGCGAACGCTTGTTGCCATGGTAACCGTTGTTATTGTCTGACAAATGATATATAATATTATATTCTTTCCTTAAATGATATTCTATAAATATATGATTGTAATATGCCTAATATGTGTTGTTCAAATATTTTTTTAGTATCTCACCTATCCTAATCATGTATTTAAAACATTAATTGAATTTCATAAAGAGTACCGATAAGCTACATAAATTTACACGACAGAAGTTTACAGAAGTTTAAGCTACAGAAGTTTACACATTCATACACGCAATCTTTAATTTTTTTTTATTATCTACACAGTTTTGGTGATACTCACTAATATGTAAAAAAATATCTATAATATTCAAATTTATCGCATTTGCTTGAGAGATAGGTTATAAATATCATTCTGTGTGTGTATTAGTCGCAAACAGCTGCGAAGATTATCAAAAGCTACAGAATTAAGATTTTTTTAGTAAAATTATCATGTTTATCTGCTTTAAATTAGAAACTTTAAATAATTTATTATTATATTATTACAAACAGTTTACAACCTCTTTAGTTATTCATAGTAGTTAAGATAAGACTTAAGCTGTGCTCAACAAATTGAGAGGTCAGCAAACTACACCGACCTCCGTAAACACTACAATGCTGACTTATGCAATAATTAACCACTTTATGTTGACCTGGCATCCCTCAAAACTACTCTAAGCATTAGCACATTTAATAGGAGGTCACATTTAAATGGTTCGTTTAATCTGTTTTGTTCAATAGCAATAGTTAACGGATTAGTAAATATTTATATTGAAAATTCACGAGACAAGAAATGTCTATGTAATAGAAAGTAAATTTTTGTCGTTTTTTTTTATTCATTTATATATGTACATTTTTATTTCATTTAAATTCTAATCAATTGTATAACGAGTATAACAAGACGAATATATAAAAAGTTTTAGTAAAAAATCTATATATTATATATTACTTATATATTGTTTATGTAATATGCTACATTTGAAAACTAAAGATATTTCTTTTTAAATCTAGTTAGTGCTTGATAGCGATAGGTATCGAACGATAAATATTTTAAGCAGGATGTCTCTATATATTATTTCTTGATACTTTTGTATGTAGAGCTTACATAATAAGCTCTATTTACAGCATAAACTTTCCATAGAAAAGGTTAAAACTAAAATAATTATTCAATATATACTAATTATATTATAGGTTTTAAATCAACGAAATATCTCTCCGTATGTTTTCAAATAGCCATTTTATGGTATACCTAATCCTTGAAACCGTACGGCCGCGGGGGGTCTTCAGGCACGTAGTTAAATGTCACTAATGCGAGTAAACATAACGAGGTGTTGGTACCATCCTATTTACACTCATCTTTTATGGGAGTTTAGATGATTGGATCTCAGAGAGTCAATTGAAAATCTTTTACAAGCACATAATTTGTGTGAGTACTTTACAATTTCGATTTGACTCTATGATTATTAAAAATATGCGTTTTATAACCTGGCTGTATCTATTTCGTGTAATATTAGAAATGAACTTAGTGTTTGGTTATTTATGATTTGACATATACAAGTTATATTCAAAAAGCTAGTATAATATTACATTTCTTAGAAATACCTATTTTTAGCTCAAAAATGTTCATATGAATCAAAGTAAATAAATATTATTCACTAATTTGAGTTTACTTAGCGCCTGTTATAACTATAACTTTTGAGTCAATAACCTTAGTTGCTACCTTGACCATGTTTACTGTAAAGCATTTGAAACCGGGAACAAAAAATTAAAGTAAAGCCACGAAAAAAAATCTAAAAAAAAGTGGTTTTTCTAAAAACAAAACTTTAAATATAATTATAAATATAAACACCCATGACTGGAGCACAAACATTCGTGCTCATGACACAAATGAATTCCCGCTCCCAGCGGGACTCGAACCCGCGATCGCTGGCACAGCAAGCACTACAAACTGAGCCAAATGTGTACATAAATAAATAAATAAATTCAAAAGCAATTGTTTATTCACATTTCGAATGAAGAAACGTAAACAATAATTACTTTCTAAATGTGTCTAAGCCTATCCAAGGGGTTATAGGCGCGATAGAATTTGTACCAAATGGCCTTTCAAATCCCCACGTTAACAAACTTGGGCATTGTGCCTTATCTGTCCAACTTGTGAGACAAGACACGAATAGTTGGTGACGCCTGTCAGACTTCCAGAATCAACGGTTTGGCAGGCTTTGTGAGGATGAAGCGCCAATGAAAATTGTATTCATCTGGTGTGAAAGTATGTGGTATAAAATTATTTAAATAGTCATATATAAAAAATGATTCTTAAGACTTATGATTGCTGTTTACATGAACAATTTGAGATATCGTTATAATTTGGCAAAATCATGCATGAGGTTAAATTTGCTTTTATAAATAAAAAATATTTGAAAAATTCTCAAGTTGTTTTGTTTAAAGCTGCCAAATTTTCCAAAAATTGGACTACAGTTTATTTTAATAAAAATTCGTCGTATTAAACTCAAATATGAATATAAAATCATACTTTCAATTAGTGACCTTAAGTAATGTCGAGTTTAAATATCTTAGTGGCGTACCACGCTATTTGCATATCGAATTACCTACTACACTTACACTAATAAATTAGTGGATAAGTTCGTGGGAGAACGTGGTAATAAACAAAATATAATATCAAATATACAGCAAAGTATAGTTTTTTGTCTCGCCAATATAAAAAAATAATAATAATGGAATTTGTTGTAAACATGACTTTAATTTAGTTTGCAAATTGTAATATATTTTTTTGTTTTTTTGTCTTCGTTTTTTTTAATTTGCAAAAACAAAATTAAAAAAAAAACGAAGACATTATTCAATTGTTTTACACCTACATCGTACGTAAATAGCATATTTAATGCTTTAAAATATATTTAGTATATACTCGTAGGTATGTATCGTAATGACGCTCAATAATACTAAAAATAATACTAAAAAGTTAAAATTATATATATATATATATATATATATATATATATATATATATATATATATATATATATATATATATATATATATATATATATATATATATATATATATATATTTATAATTTTAACTATTTTGTCAGTTACCTTGTTATTATATTATACAATGAGGGTGCGAGGGTTAGATTGGAAAGAGCGCCTATAAACAACATCTGTGACTTCGACCCCTTAATTCAAACAAGTGTAGACGAACGAGATGCGGTCACAAATGTCTGTTTTTGTTATATTTATATGCACATATTGATTTTTGTCTCCTTATAAAAATGTTGTTAAAACATTTTTGATTTTATCCCAACTATCTGACCGGTGGACAGACGTTGTCCTACTATAGACCACGTTTGGTTGGAAAATTTAAAAAAAAACAAAATTTTCATATTATGTTCTATTTACTTAGTTTTTACCATCAAATACGTTGTAGGTAGCTAAAAAGATATTATCAAAATATAGAGAATCCAAGAAAGACATGTGTGTTAAAGTGAAAATATGGAAAATATTTACTGTAAATCAATGATTGTAAATATTTTATTTATATCAGTCGCTATAAAATCTTATAATGTTATATAAAAACACCATACAACTTATCATGGTTTTTACCTAGATTTTGAAGTAACTATATAAATAAAATTGAAATGCTGTTCGGTGGTAAAAGCATCACGTTCATATGAATAGGGTTTTTAAATTACATAACCAAAAATTGGAAAAGTTACCCGAAAAATTGGGAAATTCGGGAGAAACTAAAAGAGATTTCATCTATGAGACTCGAACCAAGACTACAAAAAAAACTATTATACTTCCTTCAAGTCACTAGTTGACCATATACATACATAATACATTCTAATATTAAATATTGCTCTTCTTACACCCCCCTGACTCGGTTTAAAGCATTTTATTTCTATGTACAGACATTCGACCTCTACAGTTTTATTATAGTATAGATATGTCGTTGAACTGCAGGCTATTTGATACTCTGCAAATTTTCTATTGGCAGTTGCTGAGATTATTGGTTGACACGCAACGTAAAGTTTTAGTGCAGCACCTCGTTGATTATCTTTTATTTCTTTTCAGTTAAAATTATTATATTTATATCTTAAAAAAATCATGGAAAATATACATTTTTATTATTTCAAGTGAAGTAAGTTTAAATTTTCGGTGTAACACTTGCTAATACGGTGAAGGTAAATGAGAACATCCGAGGTTTGTTTTTGATAGATAATTTGAACAATGGCCTATCCCTCTTAGCCATGAGGGTGATATACCAATAAGGCTATATCTTGAGAGCTAATAACAGGTCTTTTAATAAGAAAATAATATAAATACCTACTTTTTATATTAAATATTTATAATTCGAATTTTACTATATAGTTTTTTTGATATTAACTATCTAAAGTTATATGAAATATGTCGGTGTTTTAAATCTATACATATAATAAAATTGTAATTAAGCCGAATCTGTACATTTAATATTTTTGGAAAATCTTATTGAAACTTATTGAAATAGTCATTATTATCGATACAGAGGCCGAATCTACAGTTTTTAGAATTTTTGTCTGTCTGTTTGCCTGATACCGCATCACAGAAAAACCACTAGAGGGATTTTAATAAAATTTGGTATGGTGATAGCTAGATATCCGGGTCAACATATAGGATACTTTTTACTGCTTTTACTTTAATATCACATCTCTGAGAAATCTATACTAAACGTTAAAACGTAAGCAAGGACGAATCCGAGCGGAGCGAGGGTGAGTCGCTAGTAATTTAATAAAGATAAAATATAACAAGTCCAAGTAAAGTGTACAATTATTTAGAACATACTGAGCGAGCAGGGAAACAATGGCCAATATAATTTACAATATAATATTTATGTTACGCGTATTGGGCTATGGCGTATCGTATTAAAGTAAATTGTTATAAATATTGAAATTTCCTATACTAAATTTATATTATAATAAAAGGTAAAAAATATCGATATTTACTGCGCACATAGTCTTCGATTTTGCAAATACCTAAATCGATATAGAAAAAATTGAGTTTTATCTGGATAATAAAATATCTAATCATGAATAATCACGATCTCAATTATTTTTATTATCACGATTTCAACTATCTATTAGTCAGTAAACAAAAAAATAGATCATAGAAGGAAAGCTTCTCTGAATAAAGCGTCTTAAACAAGTCGAATCTAATTTAAGTAAATTAATTTTATTATTTACGCACATCCCTAATTGATAAAGGTACATCACTAACACTAGATAACGATCTGTTAATTAATTTCACCTGCATATTTACACCATTAGTCGGTACATACGTTATCTGTAGTGCAAGTAACCGATAAATTATAGAAGACCTGTTTCTTTACGTCTTTTAGTAGAAGTTTCTAATACACCCAACATTTTATGTATATCAGTAGTTGATATCGTTGACTTTACTGTAGTCACTAAAGTGTACACGATATAGTAAAATGTTACTTAATCAATTAACGTTGCTATTTTCTATACATATTATGTGCTAACTACACCGAGTATCGAGCGTGTTCACTCAAAGACTTAACAATATGCTAAATTATATTAATACTAATCATATGTAATATATGTAGTAGATGAAAATATATATCTTTATCTAAGAAGCGAAAAGCTTGTTTATGTATTCAGCCCCTTTTAACGTCCCGCTGCTGGGCCTGGGCCTCCCTTCAATACGGGGGGGTTCAGGCCATAGTCCACCACGCTGGCCAAGTGCGGGTTGGCGGACTTCACATGTCTTACTAAACTTACTAAAGTTCTTAGACATGCAGGTTTCCTCACGATATTTTCCTTCACCGTAAAGCAAGTGGTGATCATGGTGGAAATGATTCGCACATGAAAATATCACAGGTGCGAGTTCCGGATTTGAACCGACTTCACTCGGTTTTCCAAGTAAGCGCGTTACCACTAGGCTACCACTGCCTAAAGCTTGTTTAAAAAAAAGCTTGTTTAAAATCGATTAATTATATCGATCGATTAAATTATTTTTTTACTTCAGCTTAGTTTTAATTTTATTCTACGAACTGAAGGAGGATTGCGATCGTCATTTTTATTTTAGCAATAAGTATGTATTTGTTTTTTTTTATTAATACATGTCAAGTAAAGAAGCTAAGGGGATTCGATACACATCTGTTATTCGTGTTTATTGATATTTTGCCCCTTTTGTCGGATGTCACTATGGTTTTTGATTTTGTGCTTTCTTATAAGTATTTATTTCATGACGTTTTTTGTAATTACTTTTGAAATATATAAGACATTGTAATAATCGGTTTATATAATGTATAAAAAATAAATAAAAACAGGACTTATAGTCCTAGTGAATTTCTCTTAGCAACTCTCAGGACTATGGCATTTTTCTGAACCAGTACAATATGTGACAAACGATAAGCATTTCAGAAATACCAATAATGAATAAAGAATTTAAAATTTGAAATGTACTTATAGATATGAAAAATTAAAAAAAGTAACAAAAATTTTCGATTTTATTATGAAGAAAAAATGGTTTGTGCACATGTCTTTTTGAACGGAAATCTTATTATTAAAGTTAAAAAGTAAGGATCGTTTATCAACGAATCATATTTGTACATAACAGCGTGTAACCGACATTTCAATCTATTGCAAAAGTTACAGTCATCTCCATATATCTTGACCAGAAACCGCATGTCGACCTTTTATAATCGTTGACTACTTAGTACAGGTGGCAACAACATTTAGTTCTCATATTTAAGATGTACAGACAGAAAAAAATACGATTTAAATTAATATTTAATTCTCAAAAATATTTAGAAAATTTTAATTAACCTTAATTTTGTTTGAAATATGTATGTTTTTAATTATTCCTATATCTAAAATTTTCAATAAAATTTTAAACATATCTATACATATATTGTATATATCGAAATTGAATTAGGTATATTAAAACAAAAACGTGTAACTTTTTTGCTGCAAAAAGATAATCTTGCTACAAAAACAGTTCTAGCTACAAGAAGATTAGATAATTAGATATTGGAGATTTTTTTATATAAAGAAGCCCACGAAAAGCCAGCACATTTTATTAGTATTATCAAATATATAGTATTATAAAATATTAGATTGAAAATATTAAATTCGCCGCGTCAATAGCCAAACAATTTGTAACGCACTAGAAATTTGCTTGAGGCGTGTTTTGAAAGCAAATTTTAATAGAATTTGCAAGTAATCGAGGCACAATGGCGAGTGATTGCCGGACACAGCCGCGTGAGAATATTAGTGTTTTTTGTGTAACAATACGCCGAATTAAGTCTTGAAAAGTTATTTTTGTTATAGACTTTTATGAATTTTGTCATCTTATACATTATTTTAAAACAGACGGCAAGGTATGTTATATTTAAATTACTTAGAAATGTTCTTTGCCTATGCAAGAATTAGAAGATCTCCTGATCTCTCTAACCAGGTACTTACTTACGAGTGTACACATTAAATTACTGTTATAGTAAAAGCATGTTAAAAGTATCAACTTTTATTTTTAAATAAATGCAACTATACAAAAGTTATAAGCGGTGATTTTAATGAAGTTTTAAATAATCAACTAAAAAGGTAGTGATAGCCCAGTGGTAACGCGCTCGCTTGAAAAACCGAGTGAAGCAAGTTCATATCTTGGGTCTCACACCTCCGATATTTACATGTGCAAATTATTTTCAACATTATTACCACTAATCGTACGGTGAAGGAAAACATCGTGTGGAAACCTGCATATTTGAGAGAACCTAGCAAGTTTTCGAAAGACATGTGAAGTCCACCCAACCGCACTTGGCCCGCGTGATGAACTATGGCCTGAACGAGTTAAAGGGAGGCGTTAAAAAGGGCTGAATACATGAGAGAAGGGTGACAGATATCTTTAAACTATGTAAATTGTACGGCGTTTACCAAATTTGCTTTGTACAGGAATTGAACCTATGCCAATGTTTATTATACAAACTATTAAGCTGTTATTAGGATGTCTAAGATTAACTTTACTCGAATAAAATCTAAAAATAAGAAAAATAATATATTTTTAAAGAATATATTTTTGTAGGATATTATAATATCATCAAATATATTGAAACTTAAATGCAACGGCGATGGCAAAGAGCACAAGAGCAAAATAAAGGGCTGTGTAATACTGTGATACAGCATGCATTATGCAGCTTGTTGGTTCAAAGAATAAACTTTAGACTATCCAATAGAAACTAGAGATATAGTAACTTTACTATAACTATAACTATATTAATTTAACTTTAAACAAAAAAAATAAGTCAATGGTAGCTATACGTGGGCTTGCCTTTAATATGAGGGGCATCAGGCCATAGTCCACTACGCTGGCCAAGTGCGGGTCGGAAGAGTTCACGTATCTTTCAAAAACTTGCTAAGTTCTCTCAGACACGCGGGTTTCCTCACAAATTCAAAAAACAATCATGTTGGAAATAATTCGCATATGAAAATATCAGAGATGCGAGATCCGGGACTTGAACACGCTGCGCTCGGTTTCCAAAGCGAGTGAGTTACCACCGTGCTACCACTGCCATATATTACGCATTGCTTGATATATAATAATTAAATATACTTAAAGATTGCGATTCTAACTTGCTCCAAGCCCTAATATCTCGGAACGCAGGGACCAGAGCGGACCGTCCGACACTTTTTCAAAATCGTGACCGGCTGTGGACGCTGCGTCACGAACTTAATACCGTTACCCAACACACTCGATCTCATTCACCCTCACCCAACATCCTATATGAGAGAGTGAGACAGACATATTTCACATGGATAGAACCTGAAGAATTGCAGTTGAATTCGGTATTTTCTATTTATAGCGTGGCATTAAATGTATTGCTAAATATCATCAAACACGTGGCCATATAGCGAAAGCAACGATTATATATTTTTTTATCTAAAAATAATGTTATATCCGTCTCTTGATTAATGAATGTATGTATACTGAAACTATCTACACAGGACATAGTTCAGGCATATGATCGCAGATTATCATCTCATTCTAATACTACAATGTATTGCCATTTGACACAACCAGTCTCATATCCAGCGAAAGACAGCGTGCATTATAATTTTTCTAATTTTAAAACCTATAACTTCTTCACACAAAATTCTATGAGTATCTGACGTTATGGTTGTGACCATTGCTACAGAAAGATGGCGCACTATCAACTTCCTTATTCTCTGGCGATATTTAGAGTTTCTGCATAAAAATGTATATGATACTTTCTTAGATCTACGCGAATATTTTACATTTCAAATAAAACTATCTTTTCTGATTTTTTTTGTGGATTTATTTCGATTTTGAATTCTCGACGTTTTGAATGCTTTACAGCAATCATAGTCACGGGAGAGACTAAGGTTTTACACTTCTCATTCGAAACATCGGGAACCAAAAATAGAAAAAAAAAATACGAAAAAATCTGAAAAGATAACACTAATTATTCTACTTTGATAACACTATTTATTCGTTAGATAAAAATTAATCTATAAACTCACAGACAGAGTAACATACATTATTTCGTAATATATAGTGATTTGAGAGACTACAAACGTACGCCTTGCGTCATACATATGTCCGACGTCTCAATAGACATCAATATTCCAATATTACGTCGAGTCACGCCTCGACACTTGATAGTTTACACTTCATTATTCTATTGGCCCACACGTGTATATTATGTTCACTTTAATATAATTTAAGTGCATTTCATAGTTTTAAAATATGAAAATATATTAAGTAATTAAATATTTTATTCTTAAATACTAGTTTTTTATTAAAAAGTCTTACTACTGCTATGTAAATGCGAAAGTTTGGATTGATCGATATTTGTTACTCAATCACAATAGAACGGCTAAACGGTTCTGGATAAAATTTGGCACAGAGATAGATTATAGTCTGAAACAGTACAAAGGCTGCTTTATATCTCAGAAAAATGTACGGTTTCCGTGGTATAATACCTATGGATTCGTTTTTGTATTTCACTAGGAATGAATCCGAGCGAAGCGACGGTGAGCCGCTAGTATATAATATACCCTCTTTTGCTTATCTATGTAACGTATATAGTTTATAACATTTTAAAATAGTTACTAATTTTACAACACTTCACAATAATTAAGATAAAAAGATACTCACATAGCGTATTTTTAAGCAAATTAGTTAAGGAACGATAAAGATAGGTTTTAATATATTTAACATGCAGTGACATTATAACTGTTAAGTTAATTGAAAAATTATCATGAAGTCGATATTAAGTGGTTGCATTTGTCTCTAGACCACACGTAGAGTCACTCTGTATATCTACAATTTTCATACAAGTCCATTTATCGGTCTGTCTTAGTAAAAATTTCAACGTTGTATCATATATTAATTGACTAAAAAATAATTTGTAATGTTATTGCCAAAAAGTTTTTCTGATAAAATAATGAATAAAAAAATATATATGAAACTTGTCAAGCTGTATAAAAGATCTAGAAAATATAATAGAGCAAAATTAACTATGTATGTAAGATTTTGATTCAAACACTATTTCTAATAATCAAATGAATTCGAGGGCTGGAGCTACTAAAGGAGTAGAGTGCGACATACAATTTATAGCGTACTAACATATAACTATTAACAATCAATTTACTACAAAATTACTATGCACTGTTATACGAGTTGGAGAAAGTTTGACGTGGATTAAACTACATTTATTGCTGTTACATATTCATGCCATCCCCGGGCAGTTTTGCTTTACCCCTACATGTTACAGATAAAAATGAAGATTTCTTATTTCAAACTGTATGTACATATATTGTTTAATTGCTGTTATTTATGAAATGAAACAGTCACATTATGTATAATTTATCAATGCTTATATTAGAGCTTAATTGGTTTTATAATATTCTATTTCATATAATACTAGCTACCTTTGCTTCGCTCGGGTTCGTCCCTAGTGAAAAACGAAAACAAATCTATTCCACGGGAAGCGTACATTTTTGCGGGATAAGAAGTAAGTTATGTGCTATTCCAGACTAATCATCTATGTCTGTTCCAAATTTCATCTAGATCTGTTTATCCGTTCTGGCGTGATTGAGTAACAAACATCCATCCATTCAAACTTCGCATTTATAATATTTATGGGATTGATATCAAAAATTCTGTAGTTAACGTTATGAAAATACAAAATAACTGTAGATAATAAAACTAAGTTATCTTGACAGTTATTTTGCAATTTATCACTTGTGTATATTTATTTAATGAACGCTTCATGCAGTTTTCTAGAAACCATAATTATAATTTATATCCTACGCGAAAGTACAAAAGTTGTCCTTCAATAGAGTTCATGCTATGCTGGTTTTGTTCTTCTCTGATATACAAGCCACTTCGTTTATTGTACACTTCTAGTGACGTTTGGTGGTTTAACACGCTTTAAAATACCATTTTTTCCCGTAAAAACTACCTTTCGACGTTAATTACACCTATAAAAGTAAATTTTATTGAAGCCAGGCCCCACCACTAGCGTAAATTACAAATTCCGAATACTCAACTTAAGTTACTATAAAACAAAGAGACTTTATTATCTAATTAGGAAAATTGCCGCGTTAAAAATTTAAATCTCTTCATGATAAGCTTAAATATTTAACTTTTGTTCCATGTAAAATTAAAAGAGTTTGTATATTGTGTGTTTTATTTTTGCGCTATTTAGTTAAAGTGTTTATAAATAGAGCTCGTTAAGCTTTCGCTTATGATTATGCGAAGAAATTAAGTTTTGTATGTTTTTTTTTAATTTCCATGATTATTTTTGTTATAGATTTATTCGTTAAATAAAAAAAAAATTACTTATTAAAAAATAATGATACCAATTTGACATTTTACCAAATAATTAAGGATCACGCAATTTACCCACTCTACATGGGAGTGGGTAACTCTACATGGCGGTTGCGTATTAAATACCCATTGAGCGGTCTCTATAAATGCCTCGATGAGCCAGTTTGTTTCAATTGATAGGGAGTGAGCATCCCTCAATCAGATCCGTCATAACTTTACCTTTCAACAGTTAATACCTAGATACTGCTATAACTACACATACTATGAACTAAATATAATTAAAAATTATTATTTTTTCATTATTATTTCTATGAAAGGTAAATAAAGGAAATTATTATTATTATCATTTTTTCAGTTATTAATATCAACAAAAACATGTATTATATTTTGAGCGTTAATTATAACATTATTTATTATATAAAACATGACAAGCGAATGAATTTTAAAATATAAATACGTACACCAATATAATATATAAAAATTACTGCAAATCATTTTATTCTGTCAAAAAAGATATAAGAATAATATTTAATTAATTAGTTTTAAATATATAATAATGATAAATATTAAAATTATTGATAGATTCGCATTTAATGTGGTCAGTTAGCGGACATGTGAAAGTGTGACGTGGTCGGAAGTTCCGCATCTGCGATTATCGCGATCGATAGTTTATATAGGACCTGTTGCTAAATACGATATCTAATGTCTATTACATTATAAAATATAATCAAAATATATATAGTATATAAGGCTTTTTCAAGGGTTTTTAATGTCTTTTGTGTAAGTAGTATTTATTTTAAAAAGATCTTATTGATAAGAAATCCATTTGAAATTTATTTCTACATAGCATAATACGCCTATTCCGTCGTGTAACAACGCTACGTGTTTTTGACCTCATCACAAATGTAGAGATAGAATATCCTTTAAGCATTTATCTAGGTTAATTTAATTCTTTAGTGTAGTGAATTATTTTTTAACTAAAAAAGGTACAATCGACTTCAAAATCAATTAAAACATTATTTCGCCGTGAAGGATGTTTTTATTTTCAAATTTTAATAAGACTCTTGAATCCCAGTAATTAAAAAGAGACCCTGGAATTTCACCCTTACATCGACGCATTGCAATGCGCAATTAGTTAAAATAAAATGTAACACACAAAAGCCCAAAAACTCACAACCGAACAAAGAATTCTTCGTCTTTTTAACTTTCATAAAATATTAAGAATTACTTTTATATAGCCTTCGTGTTTTACTGAATAATTACTTGCGTTTATTTTGCTGTATGGGATTCAAGAAAAGGAAAGTTCCTTACTTGTAGTTGGCGACAAACGCGACTAATCACATAAAAGTGAAAACCAACTCAATTACACAAATTAAACATAATGATGTCAATTTATTGTAATGTTGCGATTTATGTTTTATTATAAACATATAATTAACTAAGATTATTTTAAAACTAACGTTATAAGTTTATAATTTAAGAAAAAAAGGGAAATAATTTTGGAAAAAAAATCTTAAATGAAACAAATGTCTAAGAAAAAAAAAATTCGCGCGTGTAATAAATAAATAAGTTAGACTATTTACATTCAATAAATAAGTTCTTAATTAAAAACGGCACGCAATGCGATTCGTCTAACAAATTACTATCCATAATTTAAATATCGACAATTTTAAATATATCACAAATTCGACCGAGAACAATAAGTCGCAGACTCCCCTCCACCGGATTTGGAGAGCGTGAGTTATTATCCCCTCATACAATACAAACGTCCTAAAATATCAACAGACATTGCAAGGCAATGCATATCGATCAAACGCCTAGTGAAAGTTTCCGCCAACACCCGTACCCAGTTTTATCCCAATGTACCTATCGCTTGGTGTCAACCCCCCTGGTCATCTTTATATATTTTTCCACCTCCACCTTCGTATAATTTAAAAGATGACGTACTTGCGTCTGGCACCCGTGGGCTACTAGTATAATTAGGCGGTAATCGGGAAGGTGATAAGAAACTGCCATAGGACAAAGAGGAGTTGACACCTAGCGATGTGTCCAAAGTAGAGTAATATCCTGAGGAAGCTGCTGAAGGAGGTGGGGGTGCTGGTGGTTGTGGTACTCTGGACGCTTCAGCGTACGCGTCTAAATGAGTTCGAACTAATACCACAAGTTCCCCATAATTAGTAACAGCGGCACCAGCACCCGCAACTCTGTACAACAACAACCTTGCTTCCCCAAATAAACTGTCCAAAATTTTACCTGTCGTGAAGAGAACGATGGCTTTCAGACAGGAATATTCAGCGGAGTCAACGTGGAGTGCTTTTAACTTCTCCACTTGCTCCTGGAAGATCCTTATGTGGTCCATGAACGCCACCACTCGGTCGGCTGCCATGGGGGAGGCGTGCAGACCGGCGGCAGCGAGCAACGGTGCTACATGAAGGGGCATTGAACATTGAGACGCATTTAAGACAAACAATTCAGACCAAACGAGCCGTAAAAGCGCGACTTGGTCCGTCACTTGGAGTTCAGGGAAAAAAGGTATATTTCTCGCCCATTCTACGGCCGAGAAGAGTAATCTCGCAGCCAGTTCGCATATATTGTCTATACCCATTACATTAGTGGGTTGAACGCACTGGCCGTATCTTGAGGTGGGATAAGGTTCTGCCCTAAGTAAGAGGGAGATGTAGGAGGAGAGGTAGGGATGGCTATTGAGGCCGGTGGCTGGGTCTCCGTTCGCCAGAGCGAACTGCCCAGGAAGGGCGAGACCAGCAGGCTGCGTCGGTGGCACTCGACCTCTTTGTACAGCTGAAACAAAAGAGAAAACGCTTATAATAAAATTCATATGACCAAAATTATATTACAATTTAGAGATTACGAATATACCTATTATTCTTTTAGTAAAAATATGATTTTAAAAATAGCCAGACGTTGTTCAGTGTTTATAATGAGTAAATATATAAAATGAAGAAATTTTTAAGAAATACTTATTCGGTACAAATGAAGGATTGTTTGTGAAATCGCAGTCAAGTTTAGAGTGTAGTCTTTTACATAATTCATGTCGCTAGGTAGATGTTACAGCGGGCTCTATTGTTTTAATGTAAATTCCAAAATAATCTATTCCCGTTCCGCCGTCCAGTTAAATATACAATCGATACAAGAAATCTATCCGAGCATTTACCAATAACGTATATTTATTTTGTTTAGCAGCTTATTGCAAACACATTTGCATATGTATTTAAATGTATAATTTCGAATTCATTACTAAATAATAAAGATTTAAAATCAACGGTGACTAGATTTTGTGTGTGGTTTCGCTCACAAGGTAACCTAGGCGTGGATAAAAGTTAGCCTCTATTCGCTTCATGATAATGGTGTATTTATGTCCTTGATAAATTTCATCAAAATTTGTTTAGCAGTTTAAGCGTGAAAGCAGACAGTCAAACAAACAAACAGACAGTCATTAGTATTATATTGAGTGTATTCAGTAGTGATTTTAGGTTATAGTTTTATATATGTACGTCAGACTGTACTGACATTGACTTTGACTCTGGAGGTCGAGAGTTCGTTTCTCGTACGAGATAATTTATATTATCATAGATATATGAAACCACATATTTCACTACTTTTTCTACTCTTCATGAGGAACATATGTATTAACAATAACAGTATTTGCTATATTTAGACGGTTTATGTCAAATAAATAGCTTTCATACAAGAAGTTGGAGTTCCACAGCCACTTATATGGATCGCAATTAGCATGTGACTACGACGTCATTACACTATACCATAATGGCGTTTATGGCTACTAACAACTGTCGGTGAGCACGTAAATTAATATAGCTACCTATTTCGCTACCCGAGATATGAGCTATGACTAAAATTACACATGAAATATTTTCCAAACCTCCATAAACATAATTATATATTATATTATTTTTGGAAAATTAATAGAACGTACCGTTAAATCTTCTCAGACATTTTGTAAATTATACACATTCTAAGTTGCTTCCAAAAGCTTTTGTGCATTTTTATAACAATATGAAATAAATTAATAAAATCAATGAAAGTTAATATTGTATGTATTTATGTACATGTCGGAGATCAATGAAAAATAAGAATTATCAAACGTCATAGTTATGTATCTACAAAATACCATATACCTAGTTCTTTGTTGTGAGATTTTATACACTTTTTCCTTATAAGGATAAGCTATCTTAAATGCAGTGTTGCAATTGGTCGGTATAACATCGATTTCATACAAACAACGCCCGTTTATAGTTTATTGATAGTAATAATATTAAGGTAGGTAAATGGTGAAGTTAATATAAAATATGTTATAAAAATGGTACAAGACTTCAGAATAACTTTAAAACCAATATATATTATGGAATCACTCTTGATGCTTTAATATTAGAAACAGAATTGTAGAAATTTTGAAAGTCTTAGTTGGCTGTAAAAAGTGAAACTGTCTGCTTAGGATTTTGAAAGTCTTGAAAAAGGAGTCAGCCAGCCGTAGAACACTATGCCATTTATTATTGTCGGTTCATCCCTCAGTCATGTATTAGTACTAACTATATATTACATACTAATGAAATTAAATTAAAAATTAAATACTAACTGTATATATATTACACCAAGTGCAAATCGAAAGTGAGTCTAGATAGAAAAAAAAAATAAAAAAAATATATTGAACAGTCTTAATAAACTTAATTAACATCCATTGTTTAACATTAAAGTCCGATAAGCTTAAGCCATGATATTTAGAAAGTGAAGACTTATGTAACAACTGTTAAAACGCGCTATTTTTGTATAGATGTCGTGTCCCGTAATTTGCTCGACCGACATCGGTTTAATGTATTTTAAATTGTCCAAAAATGTACCAGACAAGTCTTTCATGACAAAATAATACAATGTTAATGCAAGCTCGCTAAATTCATGCTGTTTCTCTGTTGGATAGTGAATCCCTACATTATGTATAAAGTTGTGAATATTAGAAAAAAAATATTCTCTTCAATCATTTTCTTCTATACGTCTCAATCTATTTTTTTGTGTATTATGTTATGTATTCAGCCCTTTTTAACGTCCCACTGCTGGGCACGAGCCTCCCTTCAATACGAGGAGGGTCAGGCCATAGTCCACCACGCTGGCCAAGTGCGGGTTGAGGAACTTAAAATGTCTTTCGAAAACTTGAGTTCTTTCACACATGAGGAAATCTTTTAAAGATGTTTTCCTTCACCGTACGATAAGTGCTAATCGTGTTAGTAATGATTCGCACATGAAAATATTACAGGTGCGAGACCTAGGATTTAAACCCGCTTTACTTGGTTTTCCAAGCGAGCATGTTACCACTAGGCTACCACTATCTTTCTATTTTTTTTATTCAGCTGCAATTTATTACATTTTTTTACTGGACGTCATACCACCAGTCAGGAAAGAATCAGACCTGAGAAGAACTGGCGAAAGAAACACAGCGGAATTAACTTTTATTATTTTAGTTTGAGGTTGTTAGTAAAAATATGATTTAAATAGAAGTAATCCTGAAAGATAATCTCAAGAAAACGATAGTAAATAAAAGTTAGATTAGCGGTAAAATAAGGAGCAATTGTGAAAATATAACCATATAGCTCAAGCAGTATACGAGTATTTTTGTCCGATACACGACAGTTGTGGTACCTGTCTAATATTTTAAATTTTTGAATAAATATTTAAATTATTTTGTTTAATGTTATTTTAATTATTGCTTAAAATTATTTCGGTGTTGCATTGTTTTGTTAAAGGTTGTCTAGAACTTTGAATAATGAGTTTTTATATGAATAACAAATTTTTAATATTTAAAGTTGAAATAATGGCAACTTGTATGAAATACTTGTATGAAAATGTTGAATTAAAATAAGTCGAAATAATTTAAAATCGATTCATTGAAAGAGAAAAATATTAAAGGTTTATACAGGACGCAATTTTTTTATGGGAATGACATATTATGATTCTATGCCCTTTTGATTTCAATACAGTAAGTTTCTATTCTTCAACCAATGTAGAATGACATCTTGGTTAAACCAATTCCATTGTGATTATTTCAATTTATCTAACATTAGCTCGTAATATGTTTATTTATTAGAGATGCTATTGTTTTAATTATTTTAATTATACTAAAGTATACTTAATTACATCTATACTAATATTATAAAGCTGAAGAGTTTGTTTGTTTGTTTGTTTGGTTGAACGCACTAATCTCAGGTACTACTATTCCGATTTGAAATATTCTTTTTGCATTGAGTAGCCCGTTAACTGAGGAAGACTATAGAATATATGTATATCATCCCGGAAAAATGTGCGGTTCCCGTGGGATAGATTTGTTTTTGTCTAGGGACGAACCCGAAGCGAAGCGAGGTTGAGTCGCTAGTATAATATAATAATCGATTTCTTGTTAGCCATAAAAGCACAAACTACTCTAGAAACGTCGCACTAAAGCATTTATATACATTCGTATGGGTGATGATCTATTTTTAATTAAATGCCTCGTTGTTATAACAACGTTGTAGTTTGATTTATTTCATTATTTATAGCTTTATTTTTTTATTTACATATTTGTTATTTATGATTTTATTCCACTTTAAACATAACTTTTCTATTTTTAAACACCTCTAGGTTGTTTCTACCTTAGGTACAATAAATAAATAAATATTGATTATAATACAGTTTAGTTTACAGTTATTTATAAAAAAAAATGGCTACCAAAAGTTTGAAGAAAAAAGACGATGCTTATTTCAACGCTAAAATGTATAAAAACAAGTCATTAAAACACTGATTTTTAGTTTCCCATTCAAATTAACTATGGTTACTGTTGGCGGCGTGTCTGAACGTTCTGAATCGATGTCGTGTCACGATCGTAATACCGAGAAATAGCAGGTGGAATACTGGAATTATACTGATTTTACGCGTTTTATTATTGAACTGTTTTTGTGTCGTCGGTTTCTTGCTCTACCTCATAATATGTATATGTACATTGTACAATAATGTTGTCTGGATGTAAATTGTGTTTTCTATGATTTTTTTTAAAGAATCATATTCTTTCATAGTACTTATTTATTTTCAATATAATATAATGTAAATTTTGAACGTCAAATATTTAAACTTATTTTAAATCAAGGAGAATAAATTAAAAATATATCATTAAAGGTTTATGTTTTGTTTATTTTTTTATATACAATAGGTAATAATCTATACATATAATAAAATTGTACTTAAGCCGAATCTGTACATTAAATATTTTTTGGAAAATCTTATTGAAATAGACATTATTATCGATGCAGAGGCCGAATCTATAGTTTCTAGAATTTTTGTCTGTCTGTCTGTCTGTTACCGCATCACGGGAAAACCACTGGACAGATTTTAATGTGGTATGATGATAGCTGGTTATCCGGGGCAACATACAAGATACTTTTTACTGCGGGAAAATGTCTCATCTCTGAGAAATCTTTACTAAACGTTAAAACGTAACTAAGGACGAACCTGAGCGGAGCGAGGGTGAGTCGCTAGTAGTAAAATATTACTATTATTATTGTTTATAAAAAAATATCTTTTTAATTGGATCAGAAATGTTGTTTTTCTCTTTATACGGTCAACTCATGATGCCTACAAAAATGTAGAGAAATGTCCGGCGCTTCAAGCATCTCGAGCGCGCACGTTTTTTGGCAGGGCCGGCACGAATGGTTGCGCACGCGCTCACTTTTTTCTTTATACAAAAAGGCATGGCAGGTTTTTTTCATCTTTAAGTTATTTTCTTTTATTATCGGCTAAAGCACATGTTGGCGTCGTCGTTAGAGTTTAATTGCGATAATAAGTTAACTAAATAGTAATGGTAATATTAGTTTATTATAATAAGTAATCTTATTATTAACACTTAGCATGGAATATATATATACATATATATTTCAGTTTTTTTTAAGCTTTCCCCTATTTTTTTTGACCCCCTGACACACGCTAAATAAAACAAAAAAAGAATTATTCAAATCAGTCTGTTTTTGTGTTTTTGAGTTTTAGCGAGACTAACGAACGGCAATTGGTTTTTATATATATAGGTGTGATGAGTTTTATATTCCTTACTTGAGAAATAATTGATTCCCCATAAAAAATTTCAACCCTTTCCACCATCTTAAGTGTTGTTTTCCGGGATAAAATTTACTCTATGTCCTTCCCAGAGTTTCAAACTATCTACATATCAAATTTCTAAAATCAGTTGAGCGGATTTTTAGTTTATTCATTACAAAGAAACACAAAGATACAAAAATTTTTTTTTCTCTTTATAATATTTGTACAGTTGATCCATGTACATTATACATAATATAAGATATTATACTTATTATGTATGTGTGCAAAATAAATATTTGATGAAATCGATACATTGATTATCATCCACGAATTGTTACTTAACAATTCAATCAAGTGTTACACAGGTTTCGTTGAATTAGAGTAATTGCGTGTATGATTAGTTTGTTTCAGAACTAGGCCATTCCTCTCCCACGGTGCGTCGACACCTAACCTAATAGCACATCATTACGCTATCTCTTGATACATCTTATGTACACGATTTGGGCGATCTGTCAGCACTGTATAGAAATGAAAGAGGGAGATAGATATACCTTCACCACTCTATGGTGTTTGAAAAATCATAAAACAAAAAATGTCCATTTATAATTTAAGTACTACTTAGTCGTATTAATTTTAATAATATGTTTTATATCTCATTAACAGCCATATATTCCTCTTATTATGCTAAGATCGATAAATTATTTTGCCAATGCACGCTTAAGCAATATCTTGTGGATGATTAATATCGTGTCGTATATTTAATTACTTGTAATTGGAAATTTATGTATCCTCCTATATACAATATTCTATAGAGAAAGAGAAATATATAGTTAGAATGGTTTCAGATAGTTAAAAATATATCTTTTTCTCTTTCTGTCTTTTATTTATAACGTTTGAAGACATCCAACCCACGTTATAGGTTATGGTATGAGAACGTCACTATCTAAAATCGATGGGTGATCACGGACAAAGCAATTGTTTAACGTTTAACTAATTAAGACTTCAATGTTATATTGAACACTTCTTTGTCTGTTATGAGTGATCAAATTTTAATCCTTTTAAATAGTCTTTAATGTATTTATGGTCAAGTATGGATTATGTATATATAAATAGGCAAAGATAAAACAGCTTTTTTTCTGTTTTTTTTTTTTTTTGCTTTAGCACCTTCTGGATAGTTTCTAAGAAATTAATTATTATCTGACACGCCGGCGTGTCTGCGCCTATCAACGGGTTAGTAGCTATTGACGAGATATTTTAGTGTTATAAGTTTGATGTCGATGTCTGTCTGTCTGTGTGTCTGTATATCTGTCTGTGGCATCTTAGCTCTCAAACGGAAGGACCAATTTCGATGCGGTTTCTTCATTTGAAAGCCAGTTTCCTTGCGGTTGTTCTTAGCTATATTTGGTTAATATCGGTCCAGCAGTGTAAAAGTATCAGCTCTTTTCTAAAATTATTTACTTTTTAAAGGTTGTTCCTTAAACTACAAGTATTTTTTGCGTAGAGGTTTTTTTTTAAATTTTGATTTAGTTTTTTATTCATATTATGTTTTCCCTCTTTTCAATAAAATACTAGGTAAACTTAAATTGCTTAAGAAGCGATATAAATTATTATTTTTTATCAAATATATATTTAAAACTATGAGATAGGATGTCTAAAATAATTAATATTTTTAATTTCTGTTATTAAATTATTAGGCTCTTACTATATGTTTTAGGATTATACGTTTTTGGTTTAAGAAAATGTATGCAGTTAATATTTAGCATCCATTTTTATCAACTACGAATTGATTAATAATGATAATATGTTTATCATGTTTACTAATTTCTATCAATAAGGAGTACTAAATATTGTGATCATCTTTTATAGTGGTGGGTTGTATGGATATAGCTCCAACTGCTTGTAGGTCAAAGGTCAACCATTGTGGCTCAATTTTATGATGAATATTTTTTAAGCTTCAAGAGTATTACTTACTTTTTTTACCTTTATATGATGAATGTATTGTATGTATATGAGTTAGGGTGTTTAAAGAACTAGTAAATCATTCAACTATCTATCTTCTTCTTTATAAATAAAAATGAATGTACGTGTGTTTGTCTTCTAGGTAGGTATTCCTAAGCCGATTGTGATGAAATTCTGGTGGGTTATTCTTTATTCGCATTCGAAGGAGCTTGGTGCAAAAAAAGAATTTTTCTTGGGACGTTTATGCGATTTATGCGATCCAAAAGCATTTAGGTTTAGTGACGACACCAAGTGAAGGGAAAGTAAGTTGCTAGTGCCTTATAAAAAAATATAGTTGTAGCATATTCCTGAGATTCGAAGACTTAAGACAAAAAACTAAGAAAATATCTAAGGCAGTGTTTCTTAAACTTATTACAGTCATGGACCACTTTTAGAATTTCTAAAATCCCACGGTCCCCTGTCAAAGAATACTGTAGGGGGAAAAACAAAAAAAAATCACCTTTATTGATAATTAACTCACACTTAATTAAATATTATCAAATATACTTTAGAATGTTAATTAGTATTTAAAATACCCACGGGACAATACACGGGAGGACTGCACCTACACTGTATGTACAGTACCTCCGCGCCTCGTGCTGCTGAACAATAACCAGCGAGTGTGATGGATGAAAGAAACGATGAGTTAGTTTGCTCTATATTTTTTTATTTAATGTCAAGAACTAATTGAGCTGTTGCGGACCCCTGTCACACATATTACGGACCCCTCGGGAGTCACCCCCACTTTAAGAAACCCTGATCTAAAGTAAGTAAACCAGCTTTTCCTATACACCATTGTTTATTTGCTTGTTGACAAAATTGCACAACTGTTTATATGAGTATTAAATCAAAGCACGCTTAACCTACATACGTGTGGAGTGATCTTAACTATCCGTTTATGTATATTTTTTTTAATATTTGAATCTTTACAAGACTATTTGAGGTAAAATGACAAAGTTTTTGTCTTTTTATTTACTTGCATTTTATAATTTTCACTGTTATATGAGTTATCTCTAGCAGCTTTTCTACAAATTTTCTGCTTTCGACTTACTGCTACATGATTTCTTATATAATTTTTGCCTAGCCTTATGTAAAGTAATTGCCTATGTTTAATATTTACTTTTTATTATTGAACTAGCGACTTATCCTCGTTTCGCTCGGGAGCGTCCCTAGACACGCGGATTTTGTTCACAATATAATGGTATTTTTTTTGTGTGGAACCCTAATTCATTTTTTAAATAAAAGTAGCTTAAGTTACTCCTTATAACATCAGCTATTTGCTGGTAAAAGTCGCGTAAATTGGTCCAGCCGTTTTGGAGATTAGCTGGAACAAACAGACAGACAGACAAACAAACAAAAATTTTAAAAATTGTTTTTTCTTGTAAGTACCATAAACAATACTTTCATATGTATTTAATAAAAAGCTGTTATTTTGACATTACGAACAGGCACCTTATTTAACTATGTATATAGATTTATTTTCATTATAATATGTTATTTATAAATACTAGTATATTATGACGACACGTTTGGCTTAGTTTGTAGTGACACACCCTACTTGCTATGCCAGCGGTCGCGGGTTCGAGTCCCGTTGGGACACTCATTTATGTGATGAGTACGAATGTTTGTTTGTACTCCAGTCGTGGATATTTGAATTTAAAATATGTATGTATTTAAAGTTATATGTGTAGCGTATCAACTATCTGGTATCCATAACACAGGCCTCGTAGCTTATCATGGAACTAGATGGTGCTGTCTGTTAATGTTCCAATATATTTATTTATTTATTTAAAAACAGCAAAGACTGTAAAGTAAATCTTAGTTTAGTAAATATAATAGAGTAAATATAAATTCGGAGCGGATAACTCTGTGGGAAATACCTAGCAAAGAAACTGTTATAAAATGCTATCCACATACAAATAGTGATATATTTTATTTATCTTATTTTGTTATTGAAAAGTGAGTTCTATTATAAAATAGTAAAGTTTAAAATGAAAAAAATGAAAATGCTCTTGACATGGAGGAAACTATCTGTCGACATTCGAAGATCTATCGATGCCGACGCGGCCCCATCGGAAACAAAGGTTTATGACACCAACAATAAAACCTTCAATAAGTAATAATCATTAATATTCAAATAATTCTTCATTATCTGCAAGCGAATCTATGTATGTATTGTAAAAAAAAAACATGAGTCTGTTATATTGCAATAAAAACTTTTTCTTAAAGCATCTGTCATTTCAATCAAATATTTTTCTTTATTATCTTTACCAATTTAGCAAAGGTATTAAATTATTAGGTATTTAAATTTTAGTACCTATCTGGAGACCTACGAACGTCTTTTCATGAGAGATGATGAGAGAATATCATATTATTATGAATTTTGTATATTTAAATTGACATGTTTCACAAGAGCTGTATGTTTTACGCCGGCAGTTAAAGTAAGCGGTCGATAAATCATCGTCAGTAATTATTAGGATTTACAAGGTTTAATCTAGGTCTAGGATCGAGTCGCTTATGCTCTGAAAACATGTCAATGCTACTTTATTATGAGATATTTAACTTGACGCTGTAACAACTAATTAGTTGTTTAGTATTAGTTGTTTATTAGTTATTTAATAAATAGTCTTATAGTTTTTAGGGTTCCGTACGCAAAGGGTAAAACGGAACCCTATTACTAAAACTTCGCTGTCCGTCCGTCTGTCTGTCTGTGCGTGCGTCTGTGCAACTGTATCTCATGAACCGTAATAGTTAGACAGTTGAAATTTTCACAGATGATGTATTTCTGTTGCCGCTATAACAACAAATACTAAAAAACAGAATAAAATAAATATGAAAGGGGACTCCCATACAACAAATGTGGTTTTTTTTGCTCGTTTTTGCTTGATATTGATAACGGCAACAGGTAGATGCTTGAAATATTCACAGAATATTTATTTATATATTCACTTTAAAAATAAATAATTAAATTAAAGTAAAAAAAATAATTAAAAGAGGTCTCCCATATACGGAACCCTTCGTGCGCGAGTCCGACTCGCACTTGGCCAGTATTTTTTAGATAGCGACAAATTTAATATTTTCTAGTGTTTAATTTGCATTAGTTTTGCTTTACATATCTATATAAATAGTTATAATAGCTCTTTGATCTATCTATCTGTATGGTTGTGCAAAAACCACAAATTATTATGAAGAGTCTAGTTTGTTTATTGATTAACTTGTTGACTGTCAAGTGTTATTAAAACCAATTAAATAGTAAAGTACGTAGTAGATTCCAATGAATACGTTAATTGATTTAGCAGAAGTAGGCTATAAAAACTTGCTACAAACATGATAGGCACTCCTTGTAATTGTACAGGAAATGTGCATTTGTCGTTAAACTATATAGAAATAATAATTGCGGTATGCAGTTCTATTAGTTATCAATAATAAAATCAATAAATATGTATATATTCAGCCCTTTTTAACGTCCCACTGCTGGGCACGGGCCTCGCTTCAAGACGAGGGGAATCAGGCCATAGTCCACCACGCTGGCCAAGTGCGGATTGGCGGACTTCACATGTCTTTCGAAAACTTGCTAGGTTCTCTCAGACATGCAGGTTTCCTCACGATGTTTTCCTTCACCGTAAGGCAAGTGGTAATCAATAAATATACTCTACTTCATCTATTTTCTTAATACAAATATTAAGGGGCTTAGGATACAGTTATCTTTGCATCTGCTCTATTCTATTCTCTCTTTTATATATAAAGTATGGAATATTAATTTATTATCGTGGCCTTCATCTATATGTATATAATAAAAGTCTGAGTCGAATCTGTACATTAAATATTTTTTGGAATATCTTATTGAAATAGTCATTATTATTGTGACAGAAACCGAATATATACATAGTTTTTAGAATTTTTGTCTGTCTGTCTTTCTGTCTGAGACAGAATCACGTGAAAACCACTGGACGTATTTTGATGAAATTTTATATGATGATAGCTGGTTATCCGGATCAACATATAGGATACGTTTTTCTGCAGGAACATATCTCATTTCTGAGAAATCTATACTATAGTGATGTATTATACTATATGTTATCAATCTATATATTTTTTTACAATCACTATAATTTCTTACAAAAACTAATATAAATCTTAGGACAATTAAAATTTTAAACCACTTATGCTATTAGTATTAAAAAAGAAATAAAACAAACCATAAACACCTAACAAAGCAAACCAGATAAATTAAGATGTATCAACATTTACAAATGGGAACAATCACTGAGAAATATTTTAAAAGCTTAATGAAGTCTTCACGGTTACGGGCAGAACAAAAAAACAAGTAATAAATTTAACCATTAACTATGACATACAATGTTTCACATTACTTTTAGTACAAGTTTTACAAGATATATGTGTACGAACAAACATACATCACTGTTGCGTTAGAAATTTATTTGGTGATATTGTATTTAAGTGTGTATTGGTTTGTTTTTCTATACAAAACTGTGGTTTCGATAAACATAAATACAAGTTGTTTCATTTTCTAGCATCGATTAATATGATGATAAGTTAGTGTTTCTTAGTTAAGTAGTTTTTTTAGTTAGGTTTTTCAGTTAACCGTGTTTTTTAGTTAAGTAGCAAATTTGTAATAATTAAATACAAGAAATGTATGTATGTACGTATACGTTTATTTTTTTTAGTATTTACTTACTTTCTGGATTTTGCCGCGTATGCACTCGGATCATCGTTTAACTTTTACGAGATATATGTACATATGTGTACGAACAAACATACATCACTGTTGTGTTGAGAATTTGTTTGTTGATATTGTATTTAAGAATTTATAAGTGTTTGGTTTGTTTTTTTCATATAAAACTATGGTTTCAATAAACATAAATACGGGTTGTTTCATTTTCTAACATCGATTAATATGATGATAATATTTAATACAGTATATAATATTTATATATATTTTCTCTTAAATATTTATACGTAAGTAGCAAATTAGTATTAAATAGAAAGAAAGGCATGCATGTATGATGTGTATGTGTGTGTTTATGTTCATTTTTTTCATATTTACTTCCTTTTTGGATTTTACCGCATATGCACTCGGATCCTCGTTTACCGTTCGTCTATTTATATTCGTTCTTGCCCGCTATCTTGTTACGTCTCGATACAAGTTGATAATCCGTTATTTATGTCAGTAATTTTTCAAACGGGCCCAGCACGCGACTAAGTGTCTCCCAACAACAACATAACATCGACAAATGGTGAACCATCCACCTTTTGTTACTCTAACGGTTGTGTTTTGATATCATTACAAAATTCTCGAGTTTTACGACAAGGAGAAATATGGGCCCTAATATAGAGATTAGAGATCCGCTCGGGTCTAATGTAGAAAGTGTCGTTTAGAAATTCGGAGAACTAATGACTAATGGGCCCGCCGATGGGGTATCGATAGCCCGTGCTGCTCCGATAAGTTTCCTTCCTTATATCAAGGTTCGACTTGTTAATCCAAAACAAAATTTCGACAAACAATCAATTCTAATAGAAAGTCCATTTAAAAGTAAATAGAATCGCCCACCTTGCGTCTCATATCTAAATCGCTGTGAGTGACGAAACCGGATACGGAAGATATAAAACAGTACATGATCGTGTAATTAAATATATCGAAAAAGATAAATTCTTAGAAAATATGCTAAACATTTGTATAATAAAGCGATTGGGAGGCGCGTGCCGCGGTGCATTCCTGACCAGCACTCGCACAACTTAAGTAATTATCAACTTATTAAACGTCTCTGAAGATTTATGTCAGGGTCGGCTACAGGTAAAATCGTTTCGTTACACTCATCAATAGGACTAATGACATAAACATTAATTTAACCTCTTGGAGGTGATAAATAAGAATTATACCCAAACCTATCGCTTGATTTACAACCAAGTACCAAACGAGCTGATGAGTGAAGAGATAGATAACATATAAAACCTAGATAGTGGCAATTTAAACTGATATCACTATGAAAATCGTGCAATAATCTCGATGTGAAATAAAGGCAGCATGCAACGAGTCAGTGACCACAGCAACGTATGAGAAGCGAAGCTTGCGATAATCATAATACGCTTGCAGATATGTGATTAGCTGCGGGGTCACGAAACGGTCGGCGCTAGACTGAGAGCGCACCGTCCCGCTCTCACCTTCAAAATATCCAATATTGGCTTCTTCGAGCTTAGACGAGCGACTGCAGAGCGCCTAAACCGCTATACTAAACTGTGACCTCACGAAACTCTAAGCACGATGCCGCGATGATTCACGTACAATGATGGACGGAGACGGCTGACATATAGATGCGGACGCTAGATGAATTCCAAGCGACACATCTAAACAGTTCTTAATTTCGACTATATCGTAATTTACATGTAAATTGATATTTCACGAGGCTATCTTATAAGCTTAAGTAAATTTTTGGGCATGCGTTGTAAATAGGCAATTTAGTGGCTGTTACAGAGACATCGTTCGAAATATATGCGTTTGTTATGTTAAGTTATATTTCGATATATATTCCGATTCTGTCGGGTAATTCAAATAAATACAGTTTGTGAGTTTTAAGCTAGGTGAACTTTCAAATTATAGTTTACCAGCATCGAAACGATGAGTTTAAAATGTAAAGTAAAACTATAAGACTGTATACAAATATAATTTATAGTAAGGCATGGTACAGAGGGCACGACCAGATGAACAGGTTTGTTGAGACTACTAACGTAGTAACCAATATACATACAAACTGTGCATTACTCGCTCAAGTATTCGAGATTATATGCTCTCATAGCCGAGCCTGAGAAAATTTCACCGCCAGGAAATTCTGTCATAAACATTAACGTATCCCGATCTGACATCAAACTAAATAGATCCAATTGCTTAATGATCGCAGCAAATCAGCATGTAAATTAAAATATTAGTCGAATATCAATACTATTTAGTTAAACAATATTAGTGAATGTAATAATAAAATAATAAAAATGGGCAATAAAAGCTAATCATAATCAAACGAAGGGAGAAATTCGAGTGAACATCACACGTCGTGAAGGTATTAGATTCTGAGAGCTGAGGCCGCTCTAATAAATCACCTCTTTAGTTCGTTAGGCGCACGCCGACCGCTCCGCGGGGGTCCGCCTTCGATTCTCGCCGTGGCAAGTGGAACGACTGAGGTAACCCCCTGTAGGTGAATATTTTGACGTCCTATACACATCTCGATATGTTACTTGTGATGAATGGTATTTTGTCAAATGCTATTGACATTGCTATTTTCAAAATAAGGTACGTAACCACTTGCAACTTGCTTAGTTTAACTGAGTTAGTTAACGTTTCTGTCGCAATTATTTACTATTTAAGAGAAATTTTAAATTTCTAAATTAATATAATTGACTTGAACATGTTTCGTCTCAATATATAATTAGTGTTTTCATTTTTGTGTTGTTTATAAATAATTATTACATTTAGCTGAAATATATAAAATAATTTTATTAATACATATATAAAAATAAAAATTGTAGAAGAAATGAATCAAATACATCCGCATACCGAAGCAACAGGTTTTGTGCAAGCGTCTCTATGTAGCATCAGCTTAGTCCGCGTACCTTTAAACGTTCCTACAAAGTTTACTTATCTTAATTAATCTAACTAATTATTGAATATTAAAGTCTCTTATTCACATATTAGAAAATGAAGTATTAAGATTATCAAATGAAGTTCTAGCCACTTGCGATAAACATTAACAAAATTGTCTGAATTTATTTCGTTAATTTCATCTAAGAGATGAAGGCGTCCGTCAAATTTTAAAAGTTAATTATCGAATACGTATAAACCGGCGGTCGGGGTCCGGTCCATACATCATCCCCACAAGAATAAATCACGAAGTGATTGATAGTGGTATATATCTCACGCTCGTTTGCTAGCTCCTTTTTTAATCCAACACAAATGATTTTACACTTTGCTTCGTTTTCTGATACCATTTCGCTTCGGATTTTACGAGGTGCCAGAATTGGATTCCGTTCACCTGAGCTTTAATGGCTGATGAGGAAACTTGGTCATTTTTATCTTATTTTATCCTAAACTTTTAATATAAAGCATCGTTTTGGATATAACATTGCTGTAAAACTAAAAGCTTCAAACATATTTTTTGACTGAATATAGAGAAACACCTGCAGCACTCGATCTATGTATTCCAAGTAATAAAGAACCAATATCAATACATATTACCCTAATTAAGCTATTATGTTACAAGAAAGTTGAAACTTATAGTAATAATTGTCAATTCCAACTGTTTAACCGCAGTGGATCACAGTAATAATAGTTTGAAACTCAATACTTATTAAGCCTTCTATTTAAATTCACTGTTTATGGTAGGAAACTATCAGATTTCTAACAGTTTACTTGTACAGCGAGGGTAACGACCAGACCTATAGAAGATTAGCGCACTGTCCATTGTAGTTCGTCCCTAAGTTCACATGCAAATGTTGAACAAAATGTGCGGAAATATAATTAGCTTACGTCGCCCGGAACCAGTATCGACAGGTTCTAAGGGTCAGACGCTTTGACCGTAAGGAATCGGAACCGGTCTATTATTTCTTCGTTTTTAATTAATGTTTTCGCTCCGGTGTAACTCCTGACCGATGTCCGGCAAGGGTGTTCTGATTAATGTTAGGGGTTTTTCGCGATCCGTGGGAACGCGTCGGCACGTAGCTGATGGTATCTTAATGTCGGCCGCGGATAGTAAGTCTCTGTTTTCCCAGAATGTGTACCATTACGAGCGGCCCTGGAGCGTATGAAACATGTCACAGTTATTATGCTCACAAGAAATGATAACATCTTTAGGCTGTGACGCAGCAAAGTGGGTATCGCCGACATCTCGTTATTATATTTACTGCGTTGATTTTTAGAATGATTAAAGAAAAATAATTATATTTGAGCGTGTTAAGTAGTGGTCAGCTAAGCGTTTGGTTTCTCACGGTTAGTGCTTTATTGCGAGTCTAACGCAAACACGCCTTAACTTACGGTCAGTTGGCCAACAATGACCACACCTGGCTCAAGACACAAATTGACACCCTCCTCAAAATGCAACGCTGATCCTTTTGACACATCCTTTGTCCTGAATAGGCGTATGCAAGGCGTTTTACTATTGAAGAAATAATAACTGAAGCAAACATTGCCATAATTTGCCCCTGGGAATAGCTTAAGATGCATGATGTTTTTGACAACTAGTGGGTCTAAAAAGAAAGTATTGTTCATGGTTTCCGTTATACAAATGATGAATTTTGCGCTAGAATTGATTGAATTAAAGGGCAACACCGAAACACGACAATTTATTTAATCCTATAATTTTGAGATTTTGAAATATAGACTTTTCATTTTGTTGAATATACTAAATTGAATTATATGTGAATTGAATTGAATTTATTAATACAATACAATTCAATGTATGTCACATTATAATATATAAATTCAAATGTATGTTTTGTTTACTCTTAACTCATTCATATTTAAATTTCTTTTATATAAGTGTACATTAAATTAATTGATTCCATTAATTATGTGGTTCCCCTTTGCGAAAATATTATAGCAAAAATCTTTCTAAATGACCGGTCCAGCATAAAAACATTTTAAGACAAACCAAACAATGTGCGTAGTGATGGATGTGTATCAAACAAAAGGTAGCTTTTGTTCACAGAACAAGAACAGACAAACCCGTGTGCTTTGTACGTTATAAATTATGCATATATTAACCAGCTCTTAATGCATCTAATTAATCAACGAATATCTGAATAGTATACTAAGATAAAATATGTATATTGAATTGGTATAAAATTGTTCTACCGATTATTTATTATTATCTAACGGTACCTACATATAAGTCACTTTTATAGTTATAAAGAAAAACATTAACATTTTGTTGAAAACAAAAAGCGAGAATCACTTTCAACACTAGACACTTGCATTGTTTAACACTTATAAATGATGACTACGAAAGATAATGCTCTAACAGAACAACGTGTAAGAATGACCGCTCACACAAAAACATATCTGTAACAGATCGTCTAATCAAAGGCGGTGGTAGCACCTTCAATACTTTTAACCGCTAAAACGTTTAGAAAACACTACTATACGAGATGAAAAAAATTACAAAGCACAATCTCTCTTAGATTTTCAATACGATATCTAAGACGATTATGCAACGACAAAGGAGCACGCTTTTTTAACTGTTAATCTCACATAAAAAGAGGACCTTTTGCACCTTTCTATTGTTTGTTGACAGCAAACAAATCGTTTGTTGGACAAAACACGAGGTGAGGGGTTGATATGCTCAAGGGTTGCGGGTTACTTGTCCTTTCCGGTAGGTCCACCTTATCAGCGGGAAGGGATTGTAATGATTTCGCAAAAGTGTGTTTTCATTGTTCATTAATGATTAGATCTTTTAAAGTAAGATGCATTTTTATGATATATATACCTCCTAATATTATAAATGAAAATTAACGTTATCTGCCCTTTTTTATATTTTTTAATAATCTGTGGTAAAAAGGTCCTTAGACCTAAGTTAAATAGTGGGGACGAATATCTTCTATCGACGGTCCTATTTTATCCCCCATTTCACTTACTATGTACATTTAGGTACAGTCGAAAACAAGTTTATTATTATTATTAAAACTAGTGGCTCACCCTCGCTTCGTTCGCTCGCTCGCTCGCTCTAGCCAAACAAAAACAAATCTATTCCACGGGAACCGTACATTTTTCTTGGATAAAATGTAGCCTTTTTATTAGTCTAATGTATAAACTATATTATTATAAAGTTTCATTAAAATCCAATCAGTAGTTTTTGTGTACTAAGCTGTATAAGTTACTATAGTTTTTTAACTATCCCACGGAAAATCTTTAATTTTCCGGGATAAAAAGTATCTAAGATATTGACCGGGGATATAAGGTATTGCCATACAAAATTTCATTTAAATAGGTCTAACAGTTTCGGAGATTAGCCCGTACAAACAGACAAACAGACAGAGAAACAAAAAATTAAAAAAAAAACTTCATTTGTTCTATTTTTCTTCTTACATGCCCTTGACTCGGTTTATAGCATATTTTTTTCTACGTACAGACATTCGACCTCTACAGTTTTATTATATGTATAGATATATTTATAAAAATACCGTAATAACATTAATGTGTTATTATGGTATGTTATTATGCTAAGTATATGTATTGTCTTTTAATTGAGATTACTTATTAGTGAATCATATTTATAAAATGTACAATATTATTGTTGAGATCGTGAGGTAAGCAGGTGCGGTAATCAGTGACCCGGCGGGCGGCGCTTTGTGAATCTAATTTGCCCTTTCACGTCTATGTAGATCTTTTTATAATCTGAATGTCACTTAAAAAACATGAATTTTTATATTTTCCAAAAATAATATTAGTGTTAATTTAATTAAAGCCTGGTTTTCTTTAAATAATTAAGAAAAAAGAACCAGTGTGTTTTTGGGTTTTCAAATAATAAAATCGAAGCCAGTAGAGTTCTAGACTACACAATATTTTTCGTAAAAATATATAAGTAAGCTACAGGAATAAGCTGTTTACTACTTAGATAAAGTAATTTCACAAGGTTGACTAATTTGCGTTTAGTCTGTTAAGACATGTATTACCAAAGAAACATATTAAATTTAATTTGAGGGATCATTCTTCTATCATTATTATATATCAAAAATTCAATTATTAATTCAATTCAATTAATAATTAAATTAAAGAATATGTAATTCATTAAAATTGTATAAGACTACGTTGCATGTAATTGTATCGGCCTAAAAAAATTAATTTGTATCAATTCCCAATGTTGATGAGGTTAATAAAACCTAATCATTAATATCATTAATCAATGGCCTGTCTTTAAAACAATAACCGCGTATTAAATCCGTTCTAATGATAACCTTATAGAGTGACCATACAATGAATTGACAATAACATCTACGTTTCCATAAAAAAAATATGTTGAAAATATTAAGAACTAATTAAAAAAATACATAATTTGATTATAATTTAATGAAGTGTTATAAGTAAAAGTAAAAAAGATAGAAATTAAATGAATTGATAGCTTAGATACTATTACTTAAGTATTAAAATAATTTAATAATTAAATAATTGAACGTAGAGTAAGGTAATGGCGATAGGAGGCTACCTTTCATCCCATGGGGTTTTACTGTTCCATGAGCGTATACCTTATAGGTGAATGGTCACCCTAAATATTCATAACGCAGTTAGCCGATCGTCAACAGTTATTTAGAGTAGCGCCCTTGACCAGTCCAACTAATGGCTGCACAAGAATAATGATTTAACTAATTACACTAGCGACAATCAATGTACCTTTAAATATAGCTTTTTGTGTAAAACATGCTCTAAGGAGGCTTGGAATTGGATGCAAATTATAAACAATAATAGACAATGATGTGTCAAAATTTAATGATTAAGCAATCGATGATTGATTTTGTAATGAATTTATATACGAGGTTGAAGTTGCAACATTATTGTAATATTAAAATTGAAAAAAATACAGAAAACTACTAATGACTAATATTAATGACATAAAGTCTTACTGTGTAAGTGTATATGCTACCAACTGCCTTGGTGGTGTAGTGGTTAGCATCTGGTCCCGGGTCGAGCCAAGTTTAGTTATTGAGTCTTTTTGCCTAGTAAGCCTCAGTAACAGCTCGGAGTTGGGAAGTTGGCGGTATTTTACACCCGTGCCTCGAAAACCACGTAAAGCCATTGGTCCTGCGCCTTAATTCTCACCGGCCGTGTCGAGCACTTCGCCCACCGGAGTATGAGAGTGACAGGAGTAGAGAGTGCACTTGTGTCTGCGCGCACAATTGTGCACATATCTCCTGCACAGATGGCTAATCTCAATGAGATTGGCCGCCGTAGCCGAAATCGGTCAAAAGATCTTATATGAGAGCTTCCCTGCTTGGTTTTCGTTATCACTAATCAAAGCTCTTAAAGAAAAAGCGAAGTATCATAAAAAATATAAAATTTACGGAAATGAAATGGACAATTTAAGTTACATAATCTTACAAGAACGATGTGATTTATTATTAAAAGAATGTTATACTAATTTTAAGAATAACGCTCCTAACCTATTGCGGCGAAATCCAAAATATTTTTGGAAATTTTTTAAGGACCGAAAGAGTAATTGTGCTTCAATCCCTAATGAAATGACGCTAGATAACGAAAAAGCAATAGGAGGGCAAGAAATATGCAATCTTTTTTCCAAACATTTCCAAAGTATATATAGTTTAAATCAAGCTAATTCTATGCCGACACAAACGTTCAATACTATAGAACATTATTATTTATCACTTGGCCAATTAGTTGTATATGAAAATGATGTTTTAAGACACCTCCAATCTGTAAATATAAATAAATCTCCTGGTCCTGATAGTTTACCTTCATTATTTTTAAAAAAATGTGCAAATAATTTATATAAGCCGTTGTGTAAAATTTATAATAAGTCTTTGGAAAGTGGGGTGTTTCCGTCTGAATGGAAAAAGGCTTATCTATCACCTATTCATAAGGGTGGAGATGTGAGTGATGTGAGTTGTTATCGTCCTATTTCGTTATTGTCAAATTGTGGAAAAATATTGGAATCAATAGTTAATAAACATATACTAAATCATGTACGTCGCTACATAAATTGTAACCAACATGGCTTTTTACCTAGTAAGTCTACAGCGTCTAATTTAGTTTCTTATGTATCTGATATTGCAGAAGGTTTAGATAAAAAGAAAGAAGTACATTCTATATATACTGATTTCAAAAAAGCATTTGATTTAGTAAATCATAAATTATTATTAAAGAAAATTGAAAATATAGGTATCCACGGTAGTTTGTTAAGATGGATTGAGTCTTACTTAAAGAACCGCTCGCAGTTAGTATATATTCGTGGTTTTAAATCAGAAGAGTGCGAAATAACTTCTGGAGTTCCCCAAGGGTCACATCTTGGCCCATTGCTATTTTTAATATTTATTAATGATTTATGCAATAATATTAAATCAAATTTTAAATTTTTTGCCGATGACTTAAAAGTTTATCGTGTAATAAATGATGATTCTGATAAGCAAATTCTACAAACAGACGTAAACTTTATTGTAGATTGGTGTAATTTTAATCAAATGTATCTAAATTCTACGAAGTGTTTCTTTTTAAATTTTTCACGAAAAATTCATTCTGAATTAGTTACATATCATATTAATAATTTACCTATCCAAAAAGTTACAAGTATCCGTGACTTGGGTGTTATATTCGATAGTACACTGAGCTTCAGACAACATTATGATAACATAATAAAAAAAGCTTCGAAATTATCAGGTTTTATTAATAGACAACTAATATTATTTAAGCAACCAAATATCACTATTCATATATTTAATACATTGGTTCGAAATTTACTAGAATACTGTAGTACAGCATGGACCCCGTCCTATCAAGTTCACGTAAATAGATTAGAATGTGTCCAAAAAAGATTTTTATATCACGTATCCTACACAGACAACAAATGCCATGAATTAAATTCTTATCTACAAAGACTACGTCACTACAAAATGATTTCTCTATCTACACGTAGGAAAATACTTGATATAATTTTTTTGTACAAGCTAATTCATGGGTATATTGACTCACCTGATCTCTTACAACGACTGAACTTTAGTATTCCACGTCCTAGTAGTCGTTTACAAAATCGTAAGACATTCTGTCTTCCAAAGGCAAGAACTAATGCAATAAGCCACTCGCCCTTATTCCGCATGTGTTCAGCGTATGATGCTATTCGCTTTAAATTAGATATCTTTAATAATACCTCTATAGCCTCTTTACGTAAAAAATTAAAGGAAATTGTTTAGTTTAATAGCTTTTTTTAGTAATTCATATATTTTTTTTTACTTTTTTTGTTATTATTAGTAGATAAAAGCCATTCCTTATTGTTACCGTAGGTTAAATCTCGTTTATGTTTATAATATAATATAATATAATATAATATTAAGTTTTGTTTGTATATGTATGCTGTGTCTGCATCTAGAAAAATGCAATCTTGTGTATTTATTTTTTAAGCAATTGTTATTTTATGTGTTTGATTGTCATTTGTTTTGTAGACCAAAAAACAAATAAATAAATAAATAAATATTCTAAGTCCATACATATGTATATGTACTTTTGATATCGACAAAGTTTTTGATATTAATATTAATAGGCAAAGGCATACAATTTAGTACTTTTTTCTGCATGTCAACCGATTTTCTTTGTTTTTGTCAAGCTCGTCATGAGCATTAGCGCGATCATTAAAAAAATATTATGATAGAATTTTGACCACTGGGCAACACTGGGAATTTGAAATAATTTTATTGTGTGGATTTGAGTTACCAAATTTTAATATGTGGGTTTAAAAATTCTGTTCGAAATTTATAGCTTTCTTATTAAACTAGGTCATAGACTATAATATCACCTTAAAAGAAGATCAAGTATACATAAACAAACTACATTATACAGTATATTAATGACTTACCCCCGCTTCGCTCGGGTGCGTCCCTACGTACGTTTTATATAGATTAAAAATAGTTACTGTATGCATATCTTAGGAGATAGATACATGCTGTTGTAAAATTGTCAAAAGGTCGTTTTAAGACCTACAATTTTCTATACATTAGTTTGATGTATCTCTAAAGGCTAAGTCAGCGTTAGCCATGAAACTAAAATAGTTATATAGAAAGTTTCACTTGAAAAAACACCGTCTAGGCTCAGCATATTTAAAAAAAATATATATACACATATTTGTCTCGTTCGTGGTTTATAAGAATCAGCGAAGAAACAAACAGATAAGACAGCAACTTTGTTTTATACTATGTATATACATAGATTGTGTACAACGGATATAATATCCTGTGAATATTTAACGCTTATAGTGTAAGTTATAAAGGTAGCTACTGGTATAATTTAAATCGTCACAAAAATTACTGCGAACCATAAAATTTCAAAAGCAATTAAACCTGCAATGACGTCTAGAAGCGTTCGTGGTAGAGGTCGTAAAATTTAAACTTACATAGTGTATACATAGTATATTATTCAGCAACTCGCACAAAAACCTTTGAAATACATGTTTTAAGTGTCTCAATAAAGACATAAAAGATTTTAATGCTACTATATTAAAAATATTACGAAAAAGCTTCGTGTAGGTATATGAAAATTTGTTATCTACACTAATATTATAAAGAGGCAAAATTTGTATTTTTGTATGTTTGTAGCGAATAAACTCAAAAACTACTAGACCGATTTAGATGGAATTTGATAAAAATATATTTTAAGACCCTGGAAAAGACATAAAATATTCTTTATTCCGGAAATCATCCTTTAAGGGGGTGAAGATGGGGATGAGAGTTTGTACAGGGAATAAACCTAAGGACAAACCCAGGAGAGGCCAGAGTGAATCGCTAGTTTCACATATTTGTTTTTTAAGCTGATAGTAATTGTTGTGTATTTTTAAAAGCAGAAGTTGTGGATTGGATTTCTTGTATTAAGAGAAGATATTTTTCTCTTGAGGGTCTACCATCAACTTTTACATAGCGATTTATTTTCGATACAGTTCAGTAGTGGTTCTTACGCTGAGCCGTTAGATTTCGTACTATCAACAGTATTGTAGATTCGTTCGTATTGAATCTAACTGGTGGGAATTAAATCTATTCAGATAAATAAAATTGAAGTGTCTGTTTGTAATGTCAAAATAACAGCTTTATACTAAATGCATATGGAATTATATACGATACTTATAAGAAAAACATAATAAAAAAAAAACAGTCTGTCTGTCTGTTTGTTCCGGTTAATCCCCGAAACGGCAGATAGCTGATATTATAAGGAGTAATTTAGGCTATTTTTATTTTAGAAAAAGATTAGGGTTTCGCTCAAAAAAATTTAAACGTATCTAGGGACGAACCCGAGCAATGCGAGGGTGATTCGCTAGTGAATGTTTAGGCTGCAACCTAAACTGAACGACTTATGGAACTCACGGTACGAAATGCCGAAACGATTTTTAGGTCATAAATTAAGTAGCAATAAGAATTGATGGTAGACCCTCTGATTAGTTAAAATGATCATGACATTTTGATCAGCTACTTAACACACATTGTGAATTAGGTAAAAAAGATGAAAGAATAAATTATTTTGTATCTATGTAAGAAAATAAAAATCATGGTATTTTAATATGGACTTACCTTCTCTCCTCATGCCCATTTTTAGACACTTCCTGAGTCGGCAGTACTGGCATTGATTTCTATGGTGCTGGTCGATAGGACAGTTCCTGTTCCCTCTACAGGAGTATGTAAGGTTCCTTCTTACAGACCTCTTGAAAAAGGATTTACAGCCTGTGGAAAGGATATAATTATTAATAATTGGATAAGTATTTATTATAATTTACTGGCGACTTGCACTCGCTTTGCTCATTTGCTTAGTTGCCTAACGTATGTAAAGCCTATATGCTACTCCAGGCCATAGACTACCTATGTACTAAATTTCATCCAAATCTGTCTAGCCGTTTGAGCATGAAGGAGTAGTAAATATACATGCACACACACATACATATATACACACACACACATATGAATACAAACTTTTGCATTTACGAGTATGATAGTAGTTGAAGTTTAATAATATAAGAGAGTCACATTACAACTAAAAGTATTACTTAGTGTACTAATTATGGAGCTAAATCTGCTTTTTATTGCTATTATATTCAAATTTAACAAGATTCCAATTAAAAATAGGCTATTATAATTATATTATATCTTTCAATTGATTCTCTAAAAGCTTTATTACATAAAAATAACGTGGGTGGGATGGTGTGTTTGTTCTCTCTCGAGGCCAATATTGGTTACCAATGTTGAGCTATAATATTCTTGAATACTTGCTCTACCTACAGGTTGGCGATAAAAAACCTTAGTAGTTGGCCAAACGTTGGGTCTCATTATAATCAGTATAATGTCGTGTTAGTCATGTTAATTTGTTTAAAGTTATTTAATTATATTTACATATTCCCATATATCAGGGCTACTCGATACGTTAATTCGTCGATTCATATGGAAGAGTCGAAATAGTTAACATACTAACTTAACGACTCACAGATACTACGACCACCTCATGAATATCTTATATCTATTATAATAGAAATTATGTGCTTAAGGCCCATTATATAGTGACGCTTGTTTTGTGAAAAAAAAACAACACTATTGTGTATTACTGGCAATAAAAATCGATTTTTCGAAACAAGCGTAAGATTAAAACTTTAGCTAATTTATAGATATGTAACATAAAATAAAATTATAATTAATTAAAATTAAAATGAGATTCATGTAAATTATTTTATCATTCCAAGAATTTTTATTTTGAAGTTTACCTTATTTTGAATGATAATGTGGAGGAAGCATTATTTTTAATATCCCGTATCGTAACATTCCCCAAATTAGTATTGCTATATAAAAAATCTAAAACTTACACAAAATCCTTTATAATAAAATAGTCAAGATAAAGGAAATTATTAAAACATAATTTGACGTTTTTATAACCACTGGGGAAAAATGTTATCAAATGAAATAATAAAACTATCGAATATATAATAATTAATGAGTTTTTTTAAGTGATAAAATTCTGAATGATTCACATTGATTTGCAAATATTTAATTTTTGGTGAAATTATTATTAATTATAGCACTTTATCAACTTTAATTGTACAGGAATATTTTTAATATCATAAATATTTGTTACGTTTTATGATATTTTTATTTCATTTATATTAAAATATCGATATCGCTGTTGGTTTAAGACGATAGGGTGTAACTTATGGCTAGGTTTACATATCGTTTTATTTTATTTATTGGACTGGTTCGCGTTATGAGACTATGAAGGAAACTTTCTGTAGATCAAAAACGCACTTATGTCAACAGTTCGGTTATTTGTTCGGATTATAGTGATTTAAATATTATAATTTAGTAGAAAGCGCTCGTTTGAAGCCAATATTCATACTCGCGTGTTAGAAAACCATTAGTTTACATATCATGAACATTGTAGTAGTTAAGAGCTTAAATTATCACCGAAAAATTTGACATTTCGTTCTTTTATGTTTTACTAATTTATACTTATGTGTGTAAAATATGGTTAGATATACTTTGCGTTAGCTTAAGTGGTATTATAACGTTATCTTATTAAAAATTATAGAGTACGACACGTTTCTGGTCGAGGAATACACTACTGATTTAGAAAGCTCATAGTTTTGATACATTACCAATAACAAATCATTCTAAGTCTGTCTGGTTAATGATAATCATTAAACTAAACCGCTGCTAAACATGTATTCTTCAAGAGACCTTATTCAAGACTATACCAAATAATAAATAAAAAATATTGGTTAAATATATTCTACAATTTGGCTTAAAATGTACAACATTTTGTTTTATTCGAGAATTTATTATCTTATATCCTATATCCTATGTATAAGCTTCGTGTAATAGGGGAAAACATTTCATAGCATCGCGCGATACCGTTAGCGCTCTGCACAGATAAGCCGCGACACGGCATGCGGTAGAGCCGAAACATAGAGTACATTGCAAGAGATTAGGCATATTGTTCACTTCTTATAGGAAACTGTCGTTTAAGAACAATTTAAAACAAACTTTTCAGTAAAAGCCTTTTCTATTATATTTATATATAAAGTATTTTAAAGTCTTGCTAAATTATAAATGTGTAAGTATGTTTATTATTGCCTTAATCTATTTATCGTAACAACTGATAATCTGATTTTGATATTTTACATAGTGATAGGTTATATATTGAAAAGTTACTTAGGGCTAGAAATTATTAAAACAAAAAAACTTCAAGCTTTTTTTTTGTGGAGAAGAAAGAAAAAAATATAGTGAATGCCCATTTAGTTATTGACTTATACGTAATAAAAGCATATTATAGTAAAAAAAAATAAAAGGAATATTTGTACACACTTCTGTTTTCAAATTACCTTTGTATTATACAAAAAAATTGAATTATTACACGGTATATATAACTTTATTATATATTAAGTGTTCTAAACTAGAGACTATAAGTTTAAAATATATACCTATTATATAATAATAAAATAGTGTTTTGAAGCTAACTGTATCCGCTCACGTAAGTGCAGGCGATGCGCGTTGTATCGCGCTGCCCAATTACTGCTATCGCTGGGAATATCGCGGCGCTTGCAAATTGCGATTTGGACAACGATTTGAAATACGACAATAGTAGGGGTAAGGCACAGATTTATCTAATGGTATAATATGTAATAATAATGAATAGGTACATATAATAAAATTGTACCTAAGCCGAATCTGTACATTAAATAATTTTTGGAAAATCTTATTGAAATAGACATTATTATCGATACAGAGACCTAATCTATAGTTTTTACAATTTTTGTCTGTGTGTCTGTCTGTTACCGCATCACGGAATAACTATTGGAAGGATTTTCGTGAAATATGGTAAGATGTTAGTTAGTTATCCGGGTCATATAGGATACTTTTACAGCGGAAAATTATTTCATCTTTGAGGATTGAAATGTATACTAAATATTAGAACGTAAGTAGGGAAGAACCAGAACAGAGCGAGGGCGAGTCGCTAGTATAATATATAATCTGTATAAAATATATTACATATGAAATAAATAATAAATAGTTTCCCTATTTGTTTAAAATCAACATTAAATAACAGTTTAGTACAAATCATTGTAATATAGACCTAAAGTTACACACAGCATAAAAATATATGGTTATAGATTTACTTAGACTTGAAATAATTTTACGTTACATAATATATCATTAAAAACTAAACAACTTAAACTAGGAAAACCGCATTAAACACCGCTTGGTATAATCTAAATAATAGAGTGTCACTAAAATACGCAGGAAAAATGTATCTCGTAATAGACTGGTGCAATAATTAAAATGACACTTAATCGTTTTGAGATTATAGCTCGGATAGTTTACTTTAAATGTATACGCAGGCATTGAAAGAATATGAACATAACAATTTTTTTTAATATTTTTTTTAGACACTTTGTAAGTTTTAAAATTTTGCATATAATACAGTCATTGAGTAGAGAATGTATTATATATGTACAATGTATATAAATATCTATGAACACCTGACAGGTGCTTTAAGCTTATGCACTTAAAAGCTTATCAAATAAGTTGACGATTAAGTTTGGTTAAGTTATGATATTTGGTGTAAATTGATTTTTTTTTAAGAAATAGTAAAAAAAAGTTTTAAATTTATTTTTTTAAAATTTCAATAAAACTAAAAGAAATACTTGCGTAACAGTTATGTAAAAATGAAAACAAAATCTATGTTCGTACTAGTATTTATTAATTTATAAAATTTGAATATCGCGAAAAATATAATTTTAGTGATGATAATATTAAATTTAATAAATTATGATTGTGAATTTTCATGATCTTAGTCTTATGTTAGCGCTCTGATGTAACAGTCTCAAGGCTGCTAACGTAGAGTTTGCATAACGACCCGACAGGTAAAGCACTTATCTCATTTTATATACGTGTATATTTTGGACTATAATATTTAAAGTTGTAGGACTTTATAAAAAAGTTTTGACCGCAACTTCGCTCGCTGTTATGTTGATAAAAATAGTGCACTCATATAGTTAAGATATAATTAGTTTTAAATATGATTTACTAATCTGTACTAATATTATAAATGTGAAAGTTTGTGAGTATGAATGTATGGATGTTTGTCACTCTTTCACTCCAGAACGGCTGAACGAATCTGGATGAAATTTGGCGCAAAGATTTTAGTCTGGAATAACACATAGCTACTTTTTATCCCGAAAAAATGTATGGTTCCCGTGGGATAGGTTTGTTTATGTTTTCCTAGAGGTAAAATCGAGCGAAGCGAGGGCGAGCCGCTAGTAAATTTATAAATAAAAGTGTTTATAGTGCAAGAAAATAATCCATTATTTCATACCAATTTTGGTTTATTTGTTTCTGATAGTATGTGCGAGTATTTTGTAGTTTTGTTATCATCAGTGATAGTAGGTTCGATTTAAGCGTGATAGATATATTGATGTCACAGAAGTATTATTTAGAAGAATTAGTTGAATTGTCTGTACTAGTATACAAAAAACTTAATAATCATTCATTTTTCATATAAATATGAAAGACTCTTTGAGATTTTATTAGTCCCAAATTTTATTTCATATTATTTTTGAATAACATTAACGTAAATATACATAATTTCAGTTTAAAAGCTTAATTTACAAAAATACCTGACTAGCTTTACGTGTTCAAGTTCTTTAGCTTCATTAGAAGATTATTTCTTGACAGTACCTATTGGACCATGCACTCGAATTTATTGCATGGAATAAATATTTATATTGATTATAAAATATTCCATAAACATCTTTATAATTTTTTTTGTATCCTCATATTTAAAGCAGCGTTACATTCATTTATGTATAACTTAATATGGATTATTGTTCTCTAAATATTTTATTTTTTGTTGTATTAAAAGTAGCTAAATAGCCATTTTGTTACAGAAACAACATAAGGTTAAATGTTTTAATTTTACACTAGCTCTGGCCCTCGGCTTCACTCGGGTAAATAAATTAAGTGATGAATTATTCATCGATTACATAACCTTTGATCGTTATTAATAAATAGGAGTTTTCATGCAAGAAGAACTTTTCACGGATAGTTTAGGATATAAAAGCATTCAAACAAACAAAAGCAAATTTGAAAATCTTATTGAAATAGACTTTTTTATCGATACTGAGACCGAATCTATAGTTTTTAGAATTTTTGTCTGTCTGTCTGTCTGTCTGTTACCGCATCACATAAAAACCACTGGAGAGATTTTGATGAAATTTGGTGTGATAGCTGGATATCCGGGTATAGGATACTTTTTACTGCGTGAAAATATCTCATCTCTGTGATATCTATACTAACCGTTAAAACGTAAGTAGGGGCGAACCCGAGCGGAGCGAAGGTGAGTCGCTAGTATTACTACATATTTTCGCAACTAAAGTCATCGACCGAAGATTATTATAAAAAATCAATTGTAAGATTAAAAGCGGTCATTAATCATAACTGCCCGGGCCTCCCCATTCACCTGTAATTATTTTCTAAATTAACTATCTAGTTCAAATTAGTACTGTAGCTTAATAAAGTTTTTATCTATTCAATAAACATCATAGCATTGATTCAAATTAAAAACTATGCCATCACTATTTTTTTCGTTTTACAAGTATTTTTTTTCTAATTTCTATTATTCTTATATTTTCGACTAGCGGCTCACCCAAAAACAAAACTATCTATAAAAGTAGTCTATGTGTTATTCTGATGTTTGAGCTAAAGTTTCATTAAAATCTATTTAGTAGTTTTTGCGTGAAAGATTAACTAACATCTACACATCCAGACGTCCGTACATCCTCACAAACTTTCACATTTATTATATTAGTAGGATAGGAAGATATACATGTACCTACTTGCGGAAAATTGTGAATACAACGTGTATATATCACTCAATGTATTAGACCAGTAGAGCATCAATGATAACTTCCCTTAATCATTTCATTATAGCACAAAGGAATAATGACAAGGATTAATGACAAATTACGCGCCTAATGATCCTAAGAATGTAGATCCTGTCGAGGTGAATTATCGAGTATTACTTCTAACATAGAATTATCTATATGTAGATGTATATTTTATATACAATACATATACCAAAACAACATTTTTTCCAATTTTTGTCTGTCTGTCTGTCTGTCTGTCTGTTTGTTCCGGCTAATCTCCGAAACGGCTGGACTGATTTTGACGGGACTTTCACTGGCAGATAGCTACTGTTATAAGGAGTAACTAAGGCTATTTTTATTTTAAAAAAAGAATCAGGATTCCGCAAAAAATGAAAACCCATAAAATTGTGAACAAAATTCGCGTACGGCGTACGCAATAACGTACATACGTAATGTAAATCGCTATATAATTTAAATGAATATCTTAAAAGTAGCAAGCTACTATTTATATATAAACATAGCTAACCGTGAAAACGTACCTAGGGACGAACGCGAGCGAAGCAAGCGTGAGTCGCTAGTCTATATATAAATAGACAAAAAAAAAATAATTCAATACCTGTTTTTCCAAGTTTTGTCAACCGATTTTTTTTTTCTTTAGTAGCTTTTAACCAGTTGTAGTGGCACCATTAAAAAATTTGGAAATAAAAAAATAACTGTTCCCAATAATTTTTTTAAATTATGGCTGAATTTTGACCACAAGGTGTGTACACAAATCATGCATATATAAATGGTGACTTTATTTTGAAAATTTGAATGATTTTGCTTTATCGATTATTACCTATAACAATGTGGAAAGGAATTTTAATCACGCTAAACAATGGGTTATTTAAAACCAAGGGCGTTTGTTTATTAGAGTGGAAATGACTTGAATTTACATATTATACTTACATGACGTTTATTATGTTTTTCAGGAGTACCTATGCAAACAATTGGACGTAGTTACGCAAAATAGATCCAACCAAAAAACTTACTTTTGAGAAAATAGGAGTTTAAAGTAAAATTGCTATATCAAAATAATAAGACTGTAGTTTTTTTTTTGAAAGTCCTCTTAAATATTGAGTATTTTATCTACTTTCTGTATATGTATATGTTGATATGTAGATGTCATTTATGACAGTAACTCAAAAAACGGTTTTTGTGGGCTGGATTTATTTCGAATAACTAAGTACTACATAACTACTAATACACAAATAATTTGATTCTATATATAAACTTTTACAAAATATAAGCAAAGACTGTCTTAATAAGTTCACTTTCAAAGTTGGTTAAATCCAATCATATACTGACGAGTGCAACTATATACATGATATTTACGTATTTTTGTCTCGAAAATATTCTAAATCAATGTACGTATGTGCCTACACCTTATATCATTATATGCAGATAGCAAATTAAAAAAAGCTCTCTGAAAGCTCAAATTCTGTTTACCTTATTAAGTAGTGTTGTGCCACGCACATAAATAAAGCGTTAAATACCTTAAATTTCATTATAGCTCTCATGATTCATATCGACCGAGGAGTTTATTGACAGTTTTAGTAGCGAGAGAGCGCCACACACGCGCCGATCACAGATTCAATTTAAAAAGTGGAATGAGATAAGAATAAATAAGTTCGGAGAGACACTTATGTTTAGAGGCGGTCGTAAAGATAGGGTTAACTGCCATGGTATCGCGGACAAAACATACCATAAACTGACCGGTTAAAGCCGATATAGTGAGGCGAAGCATCGACAATTCTGTACCTACTTAGTTTAATTTGAGCGTTTGTATTCGTTGAAAATTTAAATCTTTATAGTCGAAGACAGATGAAATTTAGTGTCAGATTATTTGACATTGGTTTTGATGCTTCTGATTATGGCTGCTCGGTTTTTGATAGTGTCAAGTGTGTGCTAATGGTTCCTATCAAAATGAATTATAGTTATGTTGAATTTTTTCAAATATACGCTCACATTTTACATATTACTTTTCTTAAATTTTCACAGCTCATCATGATTATTAAGAATTTTATTTGTTTATTTTTTTTATATAAAAAAATAATTAAAAGAAATACAAAATTATATATAATTATATAGCATGCACACAATTAGTAGAAAAATTGTATATTTTAAACCCAAGTATTGTTTATTTGTTTTTGACAATCAATTTTTTTTTGTTTTTAAAAAAAAAAACAAGAATAGGAGTAGTGTTTTCATATTGTAACATCGATACAGTTAATCTTAATACGTCACATCATTAGTCGCAGGTGTCAACTACGATCAGTGCGTACCCGAGCATTTAAGTCAAAAGAGGCGCTTCGTTAGGGACCTTGTCGGTATAGCGGTTATAAAGTTTTACTGCGATTCACCTTCGAGCGTCACTTACGTTGGGTACGACAAGGTTGCATCTGACCAGCGGGAGGTCCAAAAGTTAATATAGCGTATTTGTCGACATCAAAATAACAGTTTATGGGTGCGACACTAATGCAGTTTATCGATAAATCGTATTATGGTAATTGTGATAGAATGAACGGAACCTTTAAATATTTTTGGTTTTACTTATACTTTTTTTTTTAATTTGTCACTTGATGAGTAAAATACTGTATTAATTCTTGGTAGAGTCATAAAGCTATAGATGATTATTATTAAAGACAAATGTTTAAACCCGATATAATTATCTAGTCAGCTAAGCATTATAGAAATGAATGCACAAGAACGTTGTGAGTAATTTCAACTAAAAAACTATTATGATTTTATTACTATTGGCTTAGTGGCATTAAAAGTCGTATTATTTACTGTATCAGAGGTTACAGGTTCAATCGCTGGGCAGAACTAATGACAAATAAAATAAAACGTAGAGTAGAGAGCAATATTTGCCTCGATACTTATAAGATATATAAAGACATGTTATTTATGTTTGAATATAGGGTATTATATCAAAAACTACACTACCAATTATAAAGATTCATCGACTAGGCGCGTAGCATAAACTTCTTACATAAAACTAATATGAATTAATTGTTTATATCAAAACCTTTACAAATATCTAATACATATACTCACATATTGCACCGAGACATTTCTGATGATAAAAAAGTGTCGCGACCTATTTGGCGCCACGGGACCGATAAAAGAAATTTATTTACTTAATATTCAATGAAATAATTTTGACTATAGATCAACGCCGGCGCAACGATAGATTATCGGCTGAAGTTATTAATATACTAAGCAAATTAATGAGGAAGAATGCTTTGGCGCCACTACGAATGTGCCTAATTTACATTTTCCATCGACTCAGTGGCATTATAAAGTATTTTTTTTTGTAAAACCGTAGGTTACAGGTTCAATCTGTGCGAAGTTAATGTCAAGAATTGAAACAAAACACAAAATAACGAACGATAGCGCGATAGTAATGTATACTCAAACTATAGGAAAGGTAACTTATAGTTAAATCTTACATAACTAAATTGAAAAGAAATTCAAGAATTCAAATGAGGAAACATGACTTGGCGCCACTTTGCAAACCTACCTAATGTTCGTTTTCTACTGACCTTATAAGTTTTAACTTGTGGATTAATATATATACTATAATTTAACTGCACAAATTATGAAAGTCATATATAATTCTATTAATATTAGTATATAAAAATAAATAAATATGTAAGTATGTTGGGACATTAACACACAGCACCATCTAGTTCCATGGTAAGTTACGAGGCTTGTGTTATTGATACTAAATAGTTGATACACTACACATATAGGTATAACTTTAAATACATACATATTAAAATATAAACACTTATGACTGGAGTACAAACATTCGTGGTCATCACACAAATGAATGCTCCCAGCGGGACTTGAACACGCGACCGCTGGCACTACGAGTAGGATCATCACAAACTGAGTCAAACGTGTCGTTAAATATACATATATATTATAGGAAAAGGCAGTAGTAGCCCAGTGGTAAAGCGCTTGATTAACCAAGTGATGTTCAGACCTCTGATTTCAAAAATTTTATAATTTCTTGTGTGGACCATTTTCAAAATGATTACTACTTCTCTAAAAGCGAAGGAAAACATTATGTAGAAACCTTAATGTTTGAGAGAACTGAGCAAGTTTTTGAAAGATATGTAAAGTCCGCCAAACTCGCACCTGGCTAGCTAGGTGAACTATGACCCCCTGTATTGAAAGGAAGCCTGTGCCCAACAGTGGGACGTTAAAAGGGGCTGAATACGAATAGAAAGGTGGGTTAATCAAAAATGTTTATGTTGTAAAAGATTAGAAGCCACTACCGTTTTAGTGAATGTGAATCAGTGTCACTTGTTGACTAAACAAGATAGAACATAACATTAATCATCTTAAGTTCATATACAATGATTGCTTACGTTCGTAGTAATCCAGTTAGGTTATTAGATTTTATATATAGTCTATTAAAGATTTATCTTTAATTTTTAAAGCCATACAATTTATATACATGTAGGTATATACATATTAATTTAATAAAATAAAAAAAATATAATAAATAAGCGAAAAATAATTTTACACGATTAAAGCTTTTTAACCATACGCTTGTATTTGTTATATTACGGAAGTTGAAACGTCCGTATCACTAAGTATCCTCATATTTCAATTCAAAGTTCAAAGAGGAAGCAATATTTGCTGCTGCTGATTAATTCTTATATTTGAAATACGGAAATCCCATCACTAATTATAATTAATTTAAAAAGCTCAAAGTTTCTATATGCACTAACACGTAACGTACTAGAAATAAGTTTCGCTAAAACTAAATTGTTTACGTAAAATAATAAAGATACTTATAATAAGAGAATATATGCCGTATCATAGACATAATTATCATATATACATGCACGTATAACTTATTATTACAACTATACCTAATATAGACCCGACATGATCAAAATATCGGACTGCGATTAAAAACGTAAAACTTTGAAAGTAGCCTGTATGTATAGGTTTGTACATTAGTCTTTTACACTGAAACAACTAAACAGATTTGGATGAAATTTAGTACACAGACTATGCCGTGGAGTAACACATAAGCTACTGTTAGAAGAGAGAGCGAAGCGAGTGTAATTCACTATTTATACAGATAAATAAAATTGTAGTTTCTGTTTCTATTGTCAAAATAACTGCTTTTTACTTAATGCATATGAAATTATATACGGTACTTCTAAGGAAAAACAATTTTTAAAATTTTTGTGTCTGTCTGCCTGTTTGTTCTGGCTAATCGCCGAAACGGCTGAACCGATTTAAGCAGAACTTTCACTGGCAGATAGCTGATGTTATAAGGAGTAACTAAGGCTACTTTTATTTTATTTTAGAAAAATAATTAGGGTTCCACTCAAAAAAAATCTTGAGGTAAGTCGCTAGTTTTACATCAGAAGCACATGCAGCAGCATGAAAAACCCTTACTTTTTATAATTTGTATTAAGTGCGTAAGTCTTACAATGAGAATACAACGTTAACGCGTTGAGGTCAGGGCTGTTGTAGGTTATTTGTATTAAGCTCCTTTTATACAATCAATGTATGATGTATTGCATATTTTACCATTTATTCATATATATTTTTCTTCTTCACTTATGTGCAAGCAGTTTTCCCACTATAAATAGATGTGTGAAAAAAACGTGTTTTTTTTTAAATATTGTATTTAATATTAAAGTTTAGTGAATCAAAAATATTAAATAATACAATGTATATCTCTTTAAGTCAAACTAATATTACGTATGCGAATGTTTTTAAGTTATTATGTTTGATTCGTGTTCACACTGTAATAACTTACACTTAAAAAGTAGACCAGTGAAATATAGAATGGATATGGCTTAGGCAAAAATTATTATTTCATATTTAAAAAATGCCAAAATAAAATTTGAAATGCTAATATGAAACTATTTGAAGTTTAATTTATATTAACTTACCAAGATATATTAACTTAAATTTTTAATGGTAAAGTATAAGAACTAGTCCGTTAACCCGCACTTGGTCAGCGTGGTGGACTAAGGTCTGATCCCCCTCGTATTGAAGGAGGCCCGTGCCCAGCAGTGGAACGTTAAAAAGGGCTGAATACAACTATAAGAAGTTGTTTCTATATTTTAAAGCTCACGCGCAATGTAAGTCGTATATACATATAATACTTTCTTAGATTTACGCGAATATTAGACATTTAAATAAAACGAAACGTCGGAAACCAAAAATCAAAATAAATCCGCGAATAATCCGAAAAGATAGTTTTATATAAAACGTATACACATATGTTTGAAAAAATGAAGAGATAAATTCTAACAAACGTCATAGTGAAAGTATTAAAAACGTGTCACATTTAATTCTTACATACTTATGCGATTATCATGCTTCTAACAGACGAAGGCATTGCGGAGAAACCGGCGTTTTAAAGTTCCCAGGGCGTCATTCACTTTTTTATCGTTAAGGCTATCTGCGCTAATTACCTTAAGACCTAACTAGCTATTAGCTGTCGATGGTATTCAGTATTAATCAAAATTATCAAGTTATTTTTATGTTGCTACCATGAAATTATAAGCAATAATTTTGTTATAGTAAAAAATATTTTTTTGGTTAATTACATAATTATTTCATAAAGTACATACATACTATGTATTAACAGTATATATTTTCCAAAGAAACGCGACAGTTTAAACAAGACTAACTAGAACTCGATTTTTGAAATTGAACTTTGACCCTTAGAGTAAGTATAAAATTATAACCACTAAGCCATCGAGGTTTTGTTCAATTAATAGCAAATTATTGTTATAGAACTAGTAATCTTCTCTTGAATTAATTATATGTTTGTTTATTCGTGTTAAGCCAGTCTTAATAGACTATTCACTATTCATAGACAATCTGTGTTTCAAATCTAAATTATTCTTTATTATAAGCTAAGTAAAATTAAAATAAGGTTATAATCTGTAACCCCTTATTAATTACTATAGACTATATATAGATGAAAATGAAATTCAATGAAAAATGTTTAGAAATCCTACCTCCTTCGTGTCTTCTTCATTCTACTTGACATTGGCGAAGTAATCTGTGCTCAACTGGCACACATTGAAGGTATGAATAAGAAAATTTGAATTAATTTGAAATCCTGCCTTATGAGTCTCAGAATTTATTTATAAATAGTGGTCGCTCAGTGGTTGAAATTCAACCTAAGTCATATTTTTTAAGTATTAACATTAAAGCTCGTCAAAAGCTTCTAAACAAAAAATAAAAAAAGAAAATCTGATGACAAACGGAGGAGAAAAAGGTACTGAACTTTTTTTTCAATGCCTAATTTATTCTATACCTATCGTAACTATATTTCAATTACCGTATAATTTATACATTATATTTATTAGCACGTGTATCGTAATATGTAGCATTATTTAAAAATAGTTTGAAGAATTAACATTCCCTATGTTAATAACCCTTAATTTATTCATAATTGTATTGCACAATGTGCCTTTTTGTTATATGTTGTACATTGAATTTAAAAGAACATAGTTTTATTTTAAATTTAATAATGATAAAAGAATTTAGAAAGTACCATACCATAAAACACCATGGAATTAAATAATAAAATAACATTATCACTATTATTTCTAATAATTTTCTAACCAAAACTTATAATATATTATTTTATAATTATTATGTAATTTTAATTACCAGGAAAAAATATCCGCCCATTAAATAAAGCAAAAGGTCGTCAATAACAAGTAATATTCCCGCGGCTAATTTACATAAAAGTGAGGCATCCCCTTATCTTAAGAGGCAGGCAGTTTGTGAAAACTTTGTCTTATTGCATTCTGATTAGACGTAATTAATTGATATTTTTGAGTTTAACTTTATTGTCTTGTTTAAATAATTAATTTGAATGTTTAGTGTTAAACTCAGTTGTTAACACTTACATATATAGGTAATTTAGTTAATTAGTTAAGAAGTTTATTAATGGCAACATTATTCAAAGTTTTCTCGGCTTTAGTGATATTTTTTAACTATAGATAATTACAGTAGTTACATGAATTTTACTATTTCCATGCACTATATTTTAGTAATAAATATATGTTATTTTTTTTACGAGTATATTTTAAACTCATTATTTGAAACTAAAGTAAATTTTTTTATTCTTATTGTTTTAAGGATAGCGTTTTGTGCTTTTATGTTTATAATCTTATAAAACGAAATAACACATCCAACTATCTAGTTGAATGTGTTATTTCATTTAGTTGTGTATTTTGTAAGTAATTGAAATTTGCATGTGCAATTTTTTTTTTAATATGTGATTTTTCTTTGATTTTATTTCATTATTTTTGATATATCCTATTTTCCCTACTATTTTACCTATCTAAAAAAAAAAGTCAAAATCTTAGATTTTACACATAACCTGCAAACTTGCAAAAACTAAGCAATAAACACAGTGACCTCTCGACCCGCACCAACACAACACAAAAACACTTTCACTGCCTACGTACCCTCACACGTGAATTGGCCATAGTGTTTCCCGGAGGACTTATCTCCGCAGACGACGCATTCCACATTCTGGCCCTTATCTGTAGCCGACGAACCACTCTGCGTCGACGCGGCCTGGCTCGCGGGAGTGGACGGCAGGAGTTCATCCTCTCTCCAACTGTTGCGGAAGCCGAGTTCCAAAGGCGGAAGGTCGGAGGCCCTCGGAGGGCAAAGCCCCGGGGCCCCGCCGTATACTAGCGCGCCGTGCGTGATGATGCCGGTTGAGATCGCGAGGTAAGAACGCGGTGGCGCGTGTGTCAAGGGTCGCGGTAGAATCGCGACTGAACTCTGTCGGGGCACGGCGCACTGCTATTGGCCCGGTGGCCCGGGGGCAGGGAGCGAAGGCCCCGCCACGACCCCCCCCACTAGGGGGAAAATCTTTCTGTACCGTCAGTAAGAAAATACGCTTTTTGTTTACGATTTTTTTTATATAACGTTATGTTCTATTGATATTGTATGTACAGTTTGTAACGGTTTAAGTTTTTTTTGATCTAGTCAATAGTAATACATTATAAATTTTGTTTGAATTTGAAGCGGTTAAGTTTTACCGTTTCCTTACATTTGTTTAGTATAGGTATATTATTTTAGAACTGAGATGATATATTTTTGAAGGATTATTTATTTAAATTTCAGCATTTTTCAACTAATAAATTTCAATTATGTTATTAAAATATTATCTAACATAATGAAGTGATATTGAGTACAAATTTTTTGAAATCTCAAATTTATCATTGGGAAACAGAGAGCACATAATTAATAAAATTATTCAGTTATATGTGTTTTACTTAAGTATTCTAATAGATAGTGAAGACTAAACAAATATCGAATGAAATAAAACGTTTGCGTCTTGACGGTACCTGAAAATCCTACTTTGTATCAACTTTCCGACGTCCATATTTCTGCGCTACCTACCGCAATGTTAACATAGACGCTATCCTTGAGACGTAGCGCTCTACGTAGAGACCAGATAGAGACGCGCTGAAACTAATGGATTTCAGCTTTGGCTTTTTGTTTTGGGTTAAAATTCTACTTTTGTAAGTTTAATATTTAGTCATTTTATCTAAGCTTGGATGATATGATAAAATATTTTATATATATCTAATATTTATTATTTTTGTAAATGATCGTCATACATTTTTATATTTAAACATGTCTTTATAAGAATGTATATACTTATAGTGTTGCATATAAGGCCACAGTGACTAAGTAATGAACACTTAGTAGAATGCAGCTGCATTCTCGAGCCAATAATATTAATTGGCAAAGTTGTCAACAAATAAAATGTGTATACAAAACCGTATTAACTTTATTTAAGCCTTTAAATGTCTCGATATATCGAGTATTATAATACTCAAAAAAAATAATTAAAAGTATTTTTAGTAGCTTTTTTATTATTTTTATGGAAAAATATTCATGCGAAATTCATTTGTATACTTTTATTTCTTTTCTAATGATAACAAACAAAAAAATAGAACTTTTAACATAGTAGCATTGATTTAGAAGACACTTTATTTTAATAAACATTGCTTTTTTATATATGTAGTTAGGTACAGAAAGCAACACGAATCATATATATCAAAAATATTACTCTCTTAAAAATATGATTAAATTCAAAATTGAATTAGATCTAGATCTAGATATTCTCTCATGAAAAAAATCACAATTCATTAACAATGATCTAGATACGGGGCGTGTGTGGGCGGAGCCGCGGGCGCCACTCCCGCGCATTCTACGCGCGGCACTCGAGCGCTTGCGACGTGTCGTTCTACCATTTGGAATATATATCATTTTATACTGATTTATTGTAGATACTATTCAATTTTAGTATTTTACGACAAATATTTTAATTTACTGTTATAATAGATTTACTGATTTATACCACAATAAAATGCTTTATACGAGTTGGAGGATTAATATTTGTAAAATAATGATGTTCTCCTGACCGATTCCGGCCACGGCGGCCAATCTCATTGAGACTAGCCAACTGCGCAGGAGATATTATAGTGCACAAGTGTACGCGCAGACACAAGTGCACTCTCTATTCCTGTCACTCTCATACTCCAGTGGGACGACTACTCGACACGACCGGTGAGAGTTAAGGCGCAGGACCGACGGCTTTACGTGCTCTCCGAGGCACGGGGGTGAAACACCGCCAACTTCCCAACTCCGGGCTGTTACTGAGGCTTACTATACAGAAAGACTCAATAACTAAACTTGGCCCGACCCGGGACTCGAACCCAGGACCTCAGGATGTGCAGCCGTACATGCTAGCCACTACACCACCGAGGCAGTAAAATAATAACATTCATTCATCGATATTCCAATAATGAATATGTATGAATTTTACTATCTATACTAATATTATAAAGAGGTAAAGTTTGTGAGTTTGTGAGGTTGTAGAGGGTAATCTCTGGATCTACTGAATCGATTTATCTAGATGAAGTTGGGTAAGAAGGGAAGAACATAGGATACTTTTTATCTCAGAAATCATCCCTTAAGGGGGCGAAAATGAGGATGAAAATGTATATAGGGAATCAACCTAGGGACGAACCCGAACGAGTAGGTGAGTCGCTAGTAGGTAATAAAAACCAATGGTTATCGCATTTAAAATTATGACTTTTCTTTTGTCGTAAACAATTTTATGAAAATTGATTTAATTATTCTATTACAATTATTATTTAATCAATATAGTTAATTCGAAATCGATGCTTACGCATTATTATCAGTTTTCCCGCTTCATATAAAGAGGGCTCTCGATAAAATGCTTATTTTAATCTAGGTCAACATTCGCTTGACCGGCCTCGATCGGGCAAACTGAAGCCGATCTGCCGAACTGAATCTTATTAGTTATTAGCACACAACTATGTATCATTTATAAAGACTTCTTGGCTTGAAATATAAAAAAATATATTGTAGTGGATTCTACAACTGGTATAGATATTTTTAAAAATTATACTAAAATTATAAATATCGTTATGTCATACAATTATATTATGTGATGTTGTTTAGATTTCTATTCTTCAAAGATTGTAGAATAACAGCTTCTCTTAGCCTCTATAATTGTTATTTCCAAGATTTGTTATACTAAGTTAAACTATGACCAATGAATTAAATGCAATAAAATATGGGAAGTCATTATATTAGTCACGTCTTCTACGTGAAAAATAATTTGTATTTGAGATGCGATGAGGGATATAAACTGGGTCAGTGAAAAACAAGTTCTTCTGTACTTCCCAAAAACATTCGCAAAAATGTCTATAGTTCAGTCTTTACTATAATTATTCTTATTAGACTTGGCAGGTCACCAAATGACTCGCACTTTATCAACTGGTTAACACAGTCTATTGAATTCCGGTCCGTTCTTCTTGCTTATATTATCATTATTTTAGAATATAAATTTTTCAAGTTTCATAGGCAATTCAAAATTTTAAAAATCCATTACATTCGTTAGCATTTTGAATTCAAAGTTTCCCAGATTCATTCTCATTTAAAGGAAATAATTTAATGAAAAACAATTTATACCGATCTCAAACCTAATCTATACTAATATTATGAAGCTGAAGAGTTTGTTTGTTTGTTTGTTTGTTTGGTTGAACGCGCTAATCTCAGGAACTACTGGTTGGAATTGAAAAATTCTTTTTGTGTTGGATAGTTCATTTATCGAGGAAGGCTTTAGGCTATATATCATTCCGGAAAAATGTACGGTTCCCATGGGATAGATTTGTTTTTGTCTAGAGACGAACCCGAAGTGAAGCGAGGGTAAATCGCTACTATTCATATATTTTAATGCAAAATTTTATAATTTAAACTAAACCAACTTGATCATTTCATTAGTGACTTAAATAACTATATATCCAACTAAAATATTCAAAATTACGGTCAAACCTAAAAATTTCCTTTGCACCTTGTCTTCCTAAACGTATTATCTGATACCTGATATGTGACACTTCAGGTACCCACACAGATGTAGAGCCTCACACTAGGGCGCGGGGGCGGGCCGACCTTTGACCCGCCCTCTCTCCCTCTCAGATTATTAGCTTCAAGTTTTTTGTGAATAGGGAAATACGAATTCGCTATGTCTTTGTTTGTTTTCATTTAACAAGTATGAGGCAAATTGAGTCGTAGAGCTATATTTTTAAAGAAACGTACTTACTATTATAATCATAATAATGTTATTATTTTCTAAGTATCTATAATATTTTTTTCTGAAAAGAAATAGTAGGTATAAACTTATAAAATAGTATAAATATATGATAAAATTCTTATAATAAGGTTACAAAATTTTCGTTTTTATTTATTTCTATGGTCTCTACCGGAGTGAATCTTCTTATTAATTATGGTAATACTAAAAATGATATTTGGGTGCTAAAATTAGTAGTTGTATACAGTTAGCGCATAATTTTATTCTGAAACTAGCGACTAACCCTCGCTTCGCCCGAGTTCGTCTCTAGATTGCTACCCCATATAAACTTTCATCCCCATTTTCATCCCCTTAAAGGATGATTTCCGGGATAAAAACTTATGTCCTTTCCAGGATCTCAAACTATCTTCATACCAAATTTCATATAAATCGTTTCAGTAGTTTCAGAGCTTATTCGGTACAATCAAACAAACAAAAAAATCTTTTATCTCTATAATATGAGTATAGATATACGAGTATATGCATAGATTCACATATTTATTAGTAGATTCTTATTGACAAACGGTAATATAAGTGGACCTATAAAATCAATATTTAGTCTGTAGGTATATTATGTTTATAAAGGTATTAGAGATCAACATATTAAAATATAAAGTAATAAGAACTGCTACTTTATTGTTATTTTAAACTTCTTTAGTTAGACCCGAAATCACTTATTTGAAAAATCTAACCACAGCCGATACGTAAAAAGAAATTAAATAGATGTCTCTACAGTAAATAAATATTATCTTTCATATTATAAATGATAGTCCTCAGAAAGCTCGGCGACGGAGATTCATCTGAAAGCTTATCATCGATCGTGGCATAGGTCTGTATGTCTCGTCACCCCCTCCCCCCGGGCTGAGTAATTGGGAGCAGGTAGAAATGGTGATAGATATATTTTTCTCTTGCTGTCTTTAGGTCAGTAAAGTAAAAAAAATTAAAGTTACCTACAATGATTTCTAATTCTATATCACACATTGGTGTATCATATATTTACCTATATTATTATAGGTATTATTTTTAATATATATACCTATATATATATATATATATATATATATATATATATATATATATATATATATATATATATATATATATATATATACTGATGAATTTCTTTATAAATGAGGAAAAATATTTAATTAGTTAAGTTTTATTTTTATTATTTTATTGACAGTTATATTTTTAAGGTTCTGGATAGGTAATATTTTATTTACGCAATTTGAAATTGGAATTAGTTAAATATATTTAGGGACAATTTAAATATTAACATTATCTAATATTAAATCATACATTTTTTTACCAATGAATTTTTTTTTTATATTATATTAATGGTTTTTAGTAATCAATATATAATTAAAGTAGGTACATATATCAGTTTTTTTTGGAATAAGCAAACAACGTCCACACAAAAAGTAGAAATGTCCTTGTTAACATTTTAAAATAATAAATAAACAAGAAACCACTAAGGAACAAACAGACGTCACATGCAATAACGTAAATTAAGTTAAACAGCTTCAAGTGTCATCTCTTGTTGTACGAGATAAAGGAAGCTGCTAACATCTTTATTGAGAAGCGCACATTAAAAATTGCAAACTGCAAACGTTAAGATCCAACTCAATTTGGTGTTCAAAAATTGTTGATCACTTACAAAGCAATGCATTCCGTACTGTTTTAGCCGATACAAATACTTTGTAGACATAAATCACTCACTTCCTATCACAGTTCAAGTCAGGGCTTCTCAAACTGATAATAAAGCGCAATGGCATAGTCTGCCATGCTTTTGAGGTCGTAGGTTCGATTTTGTATGCACTTTAATTAGCCACGTGAAAAACAACAGTGAAAAACGTAAGAGCGCAGTTAGAGAGTGATACTATAGATACATCTTTACTCTACTTATTATAAACCTAAAGTGTGTATATTAGTTTGTCCCTTTTCAAGCAGCGGCAGATACAACAGATCGCCTTGAATTTTTGCATCGTATGCATGCATGCCTGCATGTCCTTAGTTACGTTTTAACGTTTAGTATAGATTTCTCAGAGATGAGATATTTTCTCTATATATTGACCCGGATAACCAGCTATCATCATATCAAGTGTCATCAAATTCTGTCCCAATGGTTTTCTTGTGATGCGTTCCCAGACAGATAGACAGACAGACAAAAATCTAAAACCTATAGATTCGGCCTCTGTATCGATAATAAATATTTAATGTACAGATTCGACTCAAAATTTTATTATATGTACAGATAATAAGGAACATCCAATAGGTATAATCATAAGACTTCACAAAACGTGACTAAATAATATGCCTCCGTGAAGCAATACCTACTAATCCATGTACTCGTTGATATTAATAGTCGTGGTCATTGTAAAAGAAGGTATTTATAAAATTGATTTAAAATGTTCAGTTTTTCATATATTTCATTGTGGGAAAGTTTGTGCACCAAGAAATTTCTAATCATGAATACGATACGGTAATCAAATTCACCATCTTTACACCATAATGAGATGATTTTCCATTGTGTCAGCTAACTCAAAATCAAAGTACTTTGGAGATCCCTGTCTTAAACGATCCGCAAATAACACAATAGGTACGGAACCGTCACCCTTAAATCACTCGTTCGCTTGCCTTTTTACTTTTTTCATGGACGAGGTAATTTAGGAACGTCTGACGCGTTCTTCGCTGTACTCATCAATTTCTGTTGGGCTAAACGATTGCTTATAGATTTTCTTAAAGAGTTTTATTATTAACTAGCAGAACTCGCAGCATCGCTCGCGATCAAACTATGAAAAATACAAAATTTCATGCAAATATGTCCAAGAAATAAAAAGATCCATACAAACTTTTATCCCCTATTTCATCTTCTTGGGGATTTAATTTTGAAAAATCCGTTGTAGATGCTTTCGTCATATGAGTACCACGTGTGCAAAATTTCAATTTTCTATCTTTAAGGGTTTGGCCTGTGCGTTCATAGATCAGTCAATCACTTTTGCCTTTTATATATATTTAGATAAGACGGTAAAACAATGTTCTAAGCTTATAAACCGTATAATAGTTAATACATATTATGATTCTTATACGTATATTTTTTTGTAAGGAAAATGTAAATATACGTGTAATTTGTTGTAAAAGATAAGATAAAGTAAGATTTATAATATCTTAAGTTCGTATATGACATAAAATAATCAATTTATTAACTTGTTAAGTATTTATCTAACAATTATTATACCTTCACCAAGTCCTTTAGTCTGTAATACCTATTAAAATATAATTTCTTATAACATATAATTTTTATATTTTGCTATTTTATAAAAAAAAATGAATAAAATATTTTAGCTGAAGTTATCATTTAAATCAATATCTCGATATTCAATTTGTGAAGTATATTATAAATTATATATTTGATTATTCAGATATCATTATTTATTATTCTAATTTTTAATTCTATATAAGGAAAAATAGTAGATGATCTGTTTACTGGCTTTTTAGAACCTATCAATAACACTGTAAAATGTCTAGATCGAAGTCATACGTAAGAAGATTCGCATATGTATCCTCCTTATTTTGCAATTATTTTATATATGTTTTCTTGAACAAAATACCCATCACACATAAACTGTATGCTTTGGTACATAACCTATTTTTATTGTAGATAAAGAGTTCAGAGGTTATCTTCTACGACGCAGTCTTGTGACTATCAGTAATGGCTTCCCGATGTCATCCAAGTGGACACTTATATATCTTTATATTTATATGTGTGTATTATAATATTCTGATTGCTACTAATATTTTCATCTTCAGAGCTTTGTAAGCCGAAGTATATAAAATTAAGCAGAGTCAATACAAAATATGGTAAATATATGAAAATCGGATTACATTTTAGAAAAGCTCAGCAAATCTGTAAATACGTAACAATATTACGCGGAAATTCATCCGAAAATCTGGAAAAAAATGGCCCCCAATAATCCGCGGTCGGTCAGAGACGCGCAACCGTCGGTCGCGGTCTGAAACCGTTGATGCGATTTCACGTCTGAACGCGTTTAACGCGGCGATTTCAACGCCTAGTTTCATTCGATGCGAAACTATGGCATGATGAGATGATCAACAAAAATTAGCAATAACCATTAAATATTATTCAATCATATTATTATTATAAATAATATTTCTATTTGAAAAGTCTGTAAAATATATTTTTATATAATTAGACAGAATTTGTATACTACCAAAGGAAGATATCTTTTTTTAATTTTTGAGGAAAATCTTAAAATTAACCACGATTAAACGAATCTCTTTATAGCATCACCCTAATAAGTCTAATAAAAGCTCGCTCTGATTCACAATATCACCGCATCGGCACCACCGCATTGTGCGGAGGCGACCAATTGCGCAGAACCCCTGGCTGATCACTTAATTGACTACAAAGCGAACGCTTTTCGACACCACGATACATACTCTCACACCCATCGCTATGTAACACTTCCATTGAAAATTTTTATATATAGAAAGGCAAATATAACACTCGTAACTTTTATATCTAAACCATGATTAAAATTTACAGTTTATAATATTTGCATAATCACAAAATAAAGTTTTTTTTTTAAAATCAAGTTTTTAAGTAATGAAAACGTTGTTGAGTTCTTACAATATATTTACTTCAAAATAAATTACTCTAATCTCCATAGTAAAGGTAGAGCACAAATTAAATTACTATGCTTGTAATTACACCTATTATAATTAAAGCCGCAATGTATATGATTATCAGAAAACCATTGCCTCATAGGTAAAGGCAAGCCGATAATATCGGATTAAAGTGCAGTGAAAATGAGATTTGTTGGCGAGTGATAGGATTGTACGCTTACGCCACTTAATCCTCGATTAACGGGGAGGCAAGGTTGGTGCGGTTTGACAAAAACGTTCACGCGAATAGACTTATTGGATTTGTCTTAAGTGCCTTTTGTAGGTGTAGGATTATAGATATGCTAAGAAATGCCTCGGTGGTCTAGTGGCTGGCATGTACGCTTGCAAATCCGGATATCCTGGGTTCGAGTCCCGAGTCGGGCCATGTGTGCTCTACGTATGTTCTTAATAGCAACCCGAAGTTGGGAAATTGGCGGTGTTTCAGCCTCGTGCCTCACATAGCACGTAAAACCGTTGGTCTTGCGTATCTATCACCGTATGGTGGTCGTGTGGAATTTTCTATTGGACTTTTCAAGTAATAGGAATAGAGTGTACTTGTGTCTGTGCTGAGTGAGGTTGGCCGCCGTGGCCGAAATCGGTCAGGAGGTCATTACAGGTGAGCTAATTCTTGCGGCTTAGCTCTTACAACGGCGGTAGAGCTAAAAGTAGGTTAAATAGCAGGAGAAAAATAAAACAAAAATTGTGACTAGAATTGACAAGAAGTAGAAAGTGAAGTGGGAAATAGAAAAAAAAACTAGAAATTACGTTGATATGAGCTATTTAGTTTAATTTTCATATTATGAATCTTTACCGTCTTTATCCCATAAATCCTAAAAATCTCATTTTTTTCATAATTAAAAACAAATTAATGAGAGATATGCTTTTGAGAAATGTATACAAAATATGTAGGTAAGTATTTCTTAAACCTTTTGTTCTATAAAACGCTTTCAATCAGACAAGTCAAACCAATTGCATTTATATTTCCCCGGAGAACAGCCTAATCAATGCTTAATCCATAATCTCCGAGAACTTCGGACGTCCCCAAAGAATATAATAATATCCTTGTCCGTATACAAAAAAATTTCGATCGACTTCTATGAGTGCTAAAAATAGAAAATCTATAGCGTCGAGGTAACGTATTTTCTTAATAAGAATAGGTTTTTGTTTACCAAGGCATTATTTTATATAGAAACGAGAATTTTATTTAAATAATGACATTATTAGGCTTTGTATGTTGTTTGTTTTACGTTATAATTTATAGTGAAAAACAAAAACAAATCTATCCCACGGGAACCTTACATTATTCGGTATAAAAGTAACCTATGTGCTGTTCCAGATTATAAACTATCTGTGCTAAGTTTTATCCAGATCCAATCAGCCGTTTTAGCGTTATTGTGTAACTAACATCCATTCAAACTTTCGCATTTAAAATATTAATGGGATTGTTGGAAAAATTTATAATATATATTTCTATAATTACCTATACAAATAAGAATTACAACATGCTGAATGGGTAATTTCATTGTAATATTTATCCCTTTAACTTTTTGTACTTTTCACTCAAGATGTTCAATGTTTAACCCTCATCTGGCACGTGGTTAAAGTTAACGGTCGAGGTTAGATGATTAACCCTTCAATAAGCCCTGCGGATGCTGACTTGTTTACAGTGATGCTTACGAAAAAAACTTTATTAGTATTATCTGTGACGTTTTTCTCCTTTAATAATAAAAAGCTATGTTAAGTCTGATTTTGATAACAATTTCCTAATAATTTAATCGACAGTTAAATTTTATTTTCACTACAAACAAAAAATATTGTTTCTTTTATATATGTATATTATATACTTACCGTATATAAAATTGTTCGTTTTATATTATTATGTACTATCCCTTAGAATATAGTTACATAGTAGTCTTGTTAGTGGTAGTAGTAAGAAAGAAAACTTCTTTTAATTTCAACGTTCTTGAAATGTAACCTAAATATTCAATTTATTCAAATCACAGCATCAAATTTAATATTTCAAAGTTATTCTAAATCTAGAGAAATCAAAGAGCTCTTGTTTAAGATGTAAAAACTTTTAACAATAAACCCAATCAGCCATTGGTAAAACCTTAAGAATAGTATTAATTTTCAATGAGATTATTTACAAATACTCGATCCTATCTCAAAGCGGCCGGGCTGGATCTGTCAATATTGTCACAAAATATTAGAACGTGTAAAAAGATTTTTTTAGATAAAAAATATAAAAAAAAGCTTCTGAATGTGGGCTAATTTTCGCTCTCAATAACCACTTTGTATGTAAGCATTGGGGCGTAACACAAATTAATTCATACATCCTCAGAGCCGTCACTTAAAAAAGTACGAAAGACCGTTATCTTTTGTAAGTTTTTTTTCGTATTATTTATGGTGCAAAAATTGGGTTACTTAACGGGAGCGCTATGGGGCTATTGTGTCAAATCCTTAGGGACTATTTTGCACAAAAAATGTGTCGGTTTTTTCAAGACGAACGTAGTGATGTTTCGTAAAACATGAAACCAATGATTAAGAGTTATTAATAGATTTTCGATAACTGTTATTAGTGATGAAAACTCAATAACAATAAAAGTAGCTAAAGTTAAAGGCTTATGTTAAATAATTTGAATTACAACAAACTTGAGGAATATATGAAAGCTTTATATTTTCTAACGAATTACGCCGCCTGTAATACATAAATATTATGTACCTATACATTTGTGTATTATGTAAATTTTGTTAAGAATATATTTAGAAAAGCGGCCTCAATATACGTTTCTGATATAAAGTCCTATTCATTTTAACTTTACTGTTGTGAACAAAATAGATAGGACACGTTTTTTTTCACAAACTAGATTTCAACCGTTCTTCGCTCAAAGGGTCCCTAAGTACAGAGGTCATGGGTCATCATCGTCTTTTGGTTGAAGAAAAAAGTCGTTACGAAACCTGTACAAAAAAGTGATTCAAAAAAGGGGCTTCCTCTAATATTGTGAATATTGATGAAGAAAGGAATCTGGTTTTCGGATTTGCCTACATATTGTAGTTTTATTCAATCCACATGTGTGGTCCCACGGTTTGAGTTCACGTGTTCAAATGTGTTCTGGGAATTTATAGCACCGCATCAAAAACTTGATTTTGATTACTCAAATTTGGACTAACACGATTTAGCTATATAAAATCAAAACACGACAATTTGTATCAATATCTTTTATTATAATAGTACATAAAGTATTTTTATTGCCTTTTAAATGAAAATGTCCTGTTAATATATTAAACATATATACTCAAAAAGAAACCGTATATAACTTGTAAGTACCTACACATTTGATAAAAGATTGACGTTACATAAAAGGCTTCGAACATAAAGAAGCAATCTCTTTATCTGAACAAAGGGCACGTGGTACATTACAGAATCTTTGCGCACGATTCATGTACCCTAACCCTTACGTAAAAGGGATAAAAAGGGATTGTGCTTAAGATAAACGGGTATAGGGGAGTAGATCTCGAAGGTGGGTCTTATTGATCCCGCACGCGTTTACGGGTTAACATCTAGAAGGGATGCTGCGCGTAAGCACGTGGCATGTCAACGGGTTTTGATGATTTGTATCAAAGATCAGCTCCATCTTTAAAATTATTTAACTTTAACACCAAATAAGAATAAAATTAAAAAGAATATTTATACAGTTTAATAATAACAACATGCGTTGGTTCCTAGTAATATCTAGTCTTTATTTCTTTAATGTTTACATGAAAAAAAAAATAATGATCATCTTATTAGTGTGGAATAATATAATTATAAAAGTAAACAAAGTGTGAGTCGATTGTTAGTTATTATAAACTGGCGTTATCTTGTGGTTCCGCCTGCGTAGTTCATCTATATAATTATTATTCCGCCTGTAAGGATCAAAGCACGTTATTGGTGTTCTATATATCCTTTCTCAATAAGTAGACAATAAAATGTAAAGAAAATCAAATCAGTCTGGGAGCACTTATGTAGTCAGAGATTAGCGCGAGCAAACAAACAAGCTTAGACAGAACAAATACAAACACAATTATTTTCAATAAATGATTAGAATAGTTAAATTATAATTCATATAAAAGCATGCATTTTTAGTTTTACGCTATATTACTATACTAATATTTTAACACTATCCTTAATCTTCTGTCAAAAGTCATTTTGCTATTAGATAACACATTAATAAACGTAACCCTGTGTCAAACGGGCTTAGATAAAATTGAGTTAACACCTCGAGTCAGGTCGATCTTCAGCGAAAATCGGAAAAAACCCAGCAATCTCTAGCACTTATGGGAACCATAAAAGGCGGTGCGGTGAAAAAATGGCGCAAAAACCGTCGTAAATTTGTCAAGATTCTCCTTTCTGCCGTGTCGTGGTTTTTGCACCAGATGATCTTCCGTCTAAGAAAAAGTTCAAAATTTTGACGACGTTATATTTATGTTTCGAGAATTTAAAATAGGTATTATTCAAGATTTGCAAAATTTGACGTATTAGCATAAAAAATAAACAAAAACATTAATTTGTTAAATTTAACATTAATACATTTAATAAAATTCTGGGTCAAATCCGTACATTAAATATTTTTTTGGAAAATCTTATTGAAATAGTCATTATTATCGATACAGAGGCCGAATCTACAGTTTTTAGAATTTTTGTGTGTCTGTCTGGAAACGCATCACGAGAAAACCACTGGATAGAGTTTGATGAAATTTGGTATAATGATAGCTGGTTATTCGTGTCAATTTAACTTTTTATTACGGAAAAATATCTCATCTCTGAGAAATGTATACTAAGCTTAAAACGTGGGGACGAACCCGAGCGAAGCGAGGGTGAGTCACTAGCATATATGTAAATATAGGTATTATTTTATTATTACACATGACATGAGGGATTAAATTTTACTAACGTTTCCAAATAGCACTCCTCAAATTGATTTTAATTTTCATTGAACAAAAGAATTGAATTGAAGAAATTATATTATGGCATCGACTGAACGTATTTCATAGCTTTAATAAAGCTTTTGGTCTCTGTGATGACGCAACTCTTAAATTATATTACATACAATAAAATAAGTTACGTAAAAGCATAAATGTAACTTGTAAATATATACTTATCAAGTTATCACTTACGTGCGCTTATGCTATTGTCATTTTATTATTACTATTATAATTTATATATAATAAAATTTCAAATGACTATCTGCATATATAATTAACATTAAAAACCATTTACGCAATATATCACATGTACATATGTATGTATAAATAGCCTGTCGGTTTACGACTGTCAATTTACGTTATATGTCTTAGTATGAATTTTAACTATTATGCAATAGGGAATATGCATGTGATTTAAATAAAGATGAAATATTTTTGAAGTGAAAACTTCTATAGGCAGGTTTGGATGGGAAATTCAAGTCGTCATCGACATGATCAAGTGACGTGTTAACGCTAACACTCAGAGTACCCATAGATGTCAAAACTCATTTAATCTTGTTTAATTATAGATCATTCTCGAACTATTCTAATGTAAACTAATAAACTGTAATGAGCTCTAAATAATATGCATAATTTGCATTTACCTGGCCCTTGATCCTGAAATAACATCACACCTCCGCAATTAGGTGACCTCAAACCGCATCATAATTGATCTATGCAATCTGTTTAGCTTATAAATTGTTTCAGAAATTATATGGCGTTGAGACAATGCTTGAACGTTATTTACCATAGCAAATAGTATTGCATCAAATGACCTTTATTAATATTATTATTAATCTATATTTAGATATTTAAAAAATCTAGTGTCTGTCTGTAATTTCGAAAAATCATCTTACATATGAATATTTGGACGACCATAGTCAAATTTTTAACAGCTAAAATAAAAAAAAATATAATAGTTTTTTATCATGGGACCTCATTATCTCTGTGTGACTTCAATATACATTGTTGCCTCTATTACATTACCTAATATAAATATCAGTGATAAAGAGTGTATTTAATATGTATGATAATAAAACAAAAGGTTTATTCGTAAAATAAATATAACTACTCAGTTTTTGGGAAATATAAAGTAATAATATAAATATTATATTATTATGTCATTATAAATTTTAAATTTGAATTTAAACATCATTGTACGCGTATTATGTACCATTATGCGACTACTAAAACACATATGTATGCCATTTTTTTATATTGTAGCACATGAAGTAATCATAAAATGGTTGCGCAGTTGTCAATTTTATTATCAAAGTAGCAGATTGATTGCGTGTATAAACTAATTTCAGAGGAACGCAGCTTTAAATATGCGTTCTATAGACAGGAATTTACACAAAGTAAAAAGTACGAGTAAGCTTCTCCTTGTGGCAGTGGTAGCCCAGTGGTAACGCGCTGTAACCGCGAAACCGAGTGAAGCGGGTTCAAATCCCGGGTCTCGCACTTCTGATATTTTCATGTGCGAATCATTTTCTAACTTGATTACCACTTGCCTTACGGTGAAGGAAAACATCGTGAGGAAACCTGCATGTCTGAGAGAACCTAGCAAGTTTTCGAAAGACATGTGAAGTCCGCCAATCCGCACTTGGCCAGCGTGGTGGACTATGGCCTGATTCCCCTCGACCTGAAGGGAGGCCCGTGCCCAGCAGTGGGACGTAAAAAAGGGCTGAATACATGCATACATACATACATACAAGCTTCTCCTTAGACTTCCAATACTGACAAATACCTAATTAAATGTAAAAATTGACGATACGAAAATCGGTACCTACTTTTAAAAGTTTATTTTAGAATTTTTTTTTATATATATTACATATTATATTGATCAAATACTATCACATGCTGATTGATAAATTAATTACTTAAAAGCAGTAAAAAAGAAACACGTAGTATATAGTAAACGACGTAGAAAAAATTTAAATCATTATTTAACCGCCAATAAAGACGTTAAACCAAAAACTGAATACGTAACCCTTGTACAGAAGTCACGCAAATCTGAATATTAATCAATCATTCAGGCCTCAAGGGCACCCGCCTAATCAACGTTTTGAACTAAATAGAAAAACAATATAACCATTGTACGTCTTTACAATGCCGTTTCATATCAATTTCATTCCTAAAGTCGATAATTAGCGTGAATTTATTTTGAACTTTATTGCGTAGCAGATATAATTCATTTTAATACAATTTCTCTAAGATTAAAAGCTTGGTATGATTTTGTTATAGAATGGGATACTTGAGCCAAATTAATAGCTTATCTCTGATCAGTTCGTCGGTTATTATGTCACTCATTGCGTGGGCTTCAGCGCAACCTTTTGTCACGAATACAGGGTTGTAAAGCATTAATTAAATATAATTTTATATATTTAATAAATATTTTACACTATAGTTGCTGTTATTAAAAAAATACTTTTAGGATAATAGGGACAGCTGGCACGTAAAATGTTGAAAATAGAGAACGGAGGGCAGTATAACTAGATATAAGTCTACTATAAACGTTTTAAAATAAATACTTTAAGCTTATTATACTCTTAAAGCTTGCTTGCTTTTAATATATTAGTTGATAATTTTTTTTAATAAAAACAAAAAAAAAGTTTTACAAGTATTTTTTTTAGGTAATGTTTAGTAACTTTATATTATGCTTATTAACGTTAATAACAACGGTTCAGCCCTAAAACCGCCGAGGGGTGTAATGCGCCCCGCATTGTGGCTACCGGGTTATCTGTAACATCTAGACTTTTGTTACCGAACTCGTAACAAGAGACCCTATCGACTAGATTATTATACATCTTTTTATTCTCTTTATATTCATACAGATCTATAATCAAAAAAGAAAACCATATTGTTTCATGCATATTATTATTTATTACTATTCTTTTATTTCGAGTAAAATTATATAAAAATATGATAAATTTAAATTGAATGTTAAACTCAACTAAAACCACAACTTTTACGGCATGGCTTTCTAATAAAAATATCAGATAAAACTCCAACTTAAGATAACAATATTTCTTGGCAGTTCTTAAAATAAATCTCAAAGCGCACGGTGCATTGCGACAATTCCATAATAAAACGAGGGGAGAATTTGAATAAAATTCCCATTTCAAAATGCAAAATCGTAATTTTACTACTGTCCATCGATAACGGAACTAATCCGTTTCACTTCCGAAAACTATTCGCGACAATGCAATGTCGTCCAGAAATCCATGAAATAAGTGAAAAAAACAAATTTAAACGTCATGGGAACTGTCGGCGACTTCACGGTTAAAGTAATAAGGGATTTGGTCCGAAATTCCACAAAGGACATTTCGATTCGTGACGCGATAAATCGATACATAAAATGACGTGTGTTTTGAATACCGTCACAACTTTATTTTTTTTAATAGATTTTGGCAGGACAATGGATAGAGGCAAAGGCAATTATATTTTGTGCCGGTGAAAGAAGTTTGTACAGCCAAAGAGGTCGAATAATAGATAGGGTGCACCTTGGCTGTGTCGTGTGTGTCCTTCGCCGTTGTTGTTTGTTTAGAAAATAGAGCTTGTCTGATGTTATCGGCCGCTTTGAAGATCGGTTTGGATCGTATAATTTATTGAATTTAGAAAATTATCTAAAACCTAACTTAAATTTAAATTAACTTCACATTATCGATATTACTGAAATATTTTATAAGTGGCTATAAGTAGGTATTTAAATGGGTAGAAAATATATTTTTTTCTTTTTCATTTTTGAAATAAGCTGTTTAATTACGAGCTCCCTAAGTCCAGTGGTGTAGTATGAGCGCTAGGAAATCAGTCAAGATAGGCAACTTCACATACAATGTACATACATAAGTTATTTTTTATTAGAAATGGTTTTAATTTTGATTTTTATCTTAGCTTGAAAGCATAGATAAGGTCTACGATCTAGCAAGTTTGCTCAGTAAAACAAAAACAGGTATAGAAAAGTAGATAAGTATTATATAAAATATATATATCCCTTACTTGAGAAATGATTGATTTCCCCTCCAATCTTCCACCACTCTTTTCACCCCTTTATATATGATATGTTTTCCGAGATGTAAATTATCCTATGTCATTCCCAGGGTCTTAAACAATTTCCATACAAAATTTCATCTAAATCGGTTCAGCGGTTAAGCGTGAAAAGATGACGGATAGACAGACAGACAGAGTTACTTTCGCATTTAATATTAGTATGAATATATAAAGCTGGCTTTTTTTGTTGTGCTAGTCATCATCATCATCGGCTTGGGCTGAATGTTGATAAGTCAGTCAGTGAGTCGCGACATTGCCTTTAATATAAGTATGATAAAAATACTAATTGCGAATGCACCTTAGGAGATATAGACTAGGCATATACTACTGTAGACCTTTTAAAGATCTTCAATTTTGTAGTACATTATTTTGATGTATCTCCTATGGTTTAGCCAGCGTTTACCTGTAGCCTTTAGCCTGTAGTGAAAGGTATCCTAAATGTTGACTCGAGTAATAAGTTTTCACTACACAAAATTTAGTTAAAATCGGTTCAGTAGGTACTTTTTTTGTGAAAAAACGCACGCACATCGATTTGACTAAGTTAGTTTTATTATAGGTAGAGATAAGAATAATGCGAGTGTACTTTAAGATATAGACATATACCTACTATTGAAGATTTTTCTATACGCTTTTTCAAGACCTACAATTTTTTAATATATAGCTTTGATGTATGTCGTAAGGTTTAGCCAGCGGAACGTTTCTAAGGAGGACTCGATAAAACCAGTTATTGTGATTTCCCGTGGGAAAGAAAGATTTCCTTAAAGTAAAAGATATGCTAAATGTTGACCCGAGTAAGAAGTTATCACTTCACCAAATTTAGTTAAAATCGGTTCATTACTTTTTGCGTGAAACGTACACACACAAACAGACAAACAGACAAATAGACATACAGACAAACAGACAATTTTTTTAATTACTATTGTATTTGGGGTCTATACAATAACAATGACTGTATCGTATACATAATACGATACAGTCATTGTTTTTAAAAAATATTTCATTTTCAGATTAAGTTACTGCTTTATTATAGTATAGATATGTGATATAGCAAAACAACTACGTGTCTTACAATAAGAATTTCTCAAAACACTACTTACAAGTTGTCAAAGTAATATAATGTTTATTCAAATTATTATTTATGTATGTTCTTTATAGAAAATCCCATAAATATTTAATCTAAAAAAAATCTTTGAAAAAACGTATTCACAGCCACTAAAACGAGTGTTGTACAAATTTGCTTCCTTTTTGTTAAAGAAAAAAAGTGACTGACCACTAACAAGCTCTATTTTTGATTTTAAAATCTCACGCCCTTTCTGTTACACAATTGAATATTTTTTGTAGCACTTTTTTACAGAAAATTGACCGGGTGTTTACATTGACAGTTAAATGATTTTGCTAATAATAACACTCTTAAAATGGTGATTAAATGCAATTATTTGATTATTTTTGACAGTAATTGTTTTTTAATAATATGTGGGGGAAATCCAAATATCACATGACTGATAACATGGAGACATTTAGACCTATGCTGGCTTAAAATAATTAACATACATAGATTAAGTCAGTGATTAGCGATGTGCCCAGGCTTTACTCGGTTTATCTTTAATTTGGCACCAAAAAATGGCAAGAAAAAGAATGTTTTTTTTAGTTTTTATTTTATTCAAATTCTTCTCAGCAATCAATGCATACGGTGTTCATGTTTATTCTAGTCTATTTTAAACTCAAATTTAAAATATGCTCTATCCAAATGGACTTTTACAAGCATTCTTGGTTTTATTTCTACATTTACATACACATGTATTGTAAGTCCATAAGGAAGCGATCATTAACTTTGAATGCAGTGATACTGAAAAAGGTAATTACAATGCTAGCTGATATCCAAGTAAAATTAAAACAAAGTTATACAATTATATCAACAAGAAACGAACCTATATATGTATTTACTAGCGCCCACCCTCGCTTTGCTCGGGTTCGCCTCTAGACAAACAAAAACAAATCTATCTCACGGGAATCGTACATTTTTCTGGCTTAAAAAGTAGCCCGCCCATTTTTTATACTGATATATGAACTATATTATAGTAAAGTTTCATTAAAATTCAACCAGTCGTTTTGTGTACTAAGCTGTATATGATACGATAGTTTTTTAACTATCCCACGGGAACTCTTTAATTTTCCGGGATGAAAAGTATCTAAAATATTGACCGGGGATATAAGGTACCACCATGCAAAATTTCATTTAAATCGGTTTAACAGTTTCGGAGATTAGCCCATACAAACAGACAAACAGAAAAACAAAAAAAAAATAAAAAAAACCTGGATTTGTTCTATTTCTCTTCTTATATCCCCCTGACTCGATTTTTAGCTTTTTTTTCTATGTACAGACATTCGACCTTTACAGTTTTATTATATGTATAGATGATATCTTAAAAATAATCCAAGCAGTGCTTTACTAAAAAGTAATTCTTACATTTAATTTATTTATTAGGTTTTTTTTTCTTTAAAATACTAGAATGATGAATTTTTTTTACATAAATGATAGTATGTCACCCTTCATACGAGTTTGGTATCTCCAGCGGTTCATACGAGAATATTGCGTCAATATCCTACCCCTATCCATCAAATAGGCTGTTGACAAAAATTTACGAGATTAATATTTACAATACTCTCTGTTATTTTATACTTACTTAAAGAAATAACTATCAGTTTGCATATTTTGGAAACAAGACATATTATTCATATTATTATGATATAAAATATATTTTAAATTAAATATTTATAAATATATATTTACAATAAATTTATAAAACTTTAAATTGTAAAATTAAAATTGTGGTCATATATGAAAAGTACCAAAAATATATACCTAATAAATCCGAAAATATAGTTTTGTTTGAAATGTCAAATATTTCCGTAAACCTAAGAAAGTAATAAGTACCAAACATTTTAATTTAATTATTTATCTATTGTAAAAAAAATACAAGGTAGGCAACACTTATTATTAGATAATTAATATACTCATATAAAAATGTGAACATAAATTGATATATAGAAATCAAGAATTAATTATGAAAATGAAAAACAAATTACATTTCTTTTGTTTAAATATGGTATCACATATATAAAAACTAAAAAGAAATTTAATATCACACATAGGTACAAAAATGTAAAAAAAAGTTATTCAAAATCATTTTTTTCGTCGATCTTTATTCACATTCTATAAAATGGACTTGAACAGCATTTTATGATTTTTGCCTAAAATACTAAAAATAAAAAAAATTAAAAAGTATTAAAACATTAGTATACAAAGTGAGACCTCATGTTACTTTACAAACAGAAATAAGATACTCAATAACACACTGCTCGTTTTTATATTGTATTATGATGTAACAAATTCATGTATTTTCATCACTATTGCAGATTTTGTAGTCGCTATCAACTATTATATGATTCTATATTTTTTGACGACACGTTTGGCTCAGTTTGTAGTGACCCTACTTGCTATGCCAACGGTCGCGAGTTCGAGTGCCGCTGAGTGCATTCATTTGTGTGATGAGCATGAATGTTTGTACTCCAGTCACAGGTGTTAATATTTATATGTGTAGTGTATCAACTATCTGGTACCCATAACACAAGCTTCGTATCTTACCATGGAACTAGATGGTGCTGTGTGTTAATGTCCCAACATATTGATTTATTTATGATTTATTTACTTACCTAGTCTATAGTAAGTAAATGATGAAACTTTAAATTTAAAAAAGGTCATCTGTTTAAACGCTACTGTAATAAAAAATTCAATAAAATAGAACAAATTTGTATTGTTTAAATTTTAGATAAAGTATTTTTTTACATAATCAGATCAAGAATTATTGTAATAAGAAAAATAATCCCTCGTTGTCCCGCTCTGCCCCTTCGCTTTGGTTTCTCACGGACGGACGACGTATAATTTTGCTATAAATAAAATTGCAATGTAAAAATTCTTGGACCGCAAAGATTTGGGGTAGACCAGCCGCTACTTAACTATAGAGATTTAAATATAAAAAAAAATAGAAATCTATTTTCATAGAGTCTTAAATATTAGTTATCTTGTTTAAATAGGAAAATGCTTTGAAAATGCATTAAAATGGTTGAGTCAATTTAAATAATAAATTTACTCTGTTTTCAACTATACTTAATGTTAACTTTTATTATTATTTGTTTATTGCATTAACGATAACTTACGAGTATATTTTTGTATTTCAATGTTACAAATGAAAGCAACTACCATAAAAATATGATTTTGTCATCCAAGCAAACTGTAGATGGTCGCAATATTATAAAATATACTATGTAATAATAAACGTAATATTTCCCACAAATCCAATATTTACTATATTAAATTATGCCGCAGTAAAGAACTAGTGGAAATGGTATAAATAAGCTATTGAAGGAACATACGCATATTGAAGAGGAATGATCTTCAGATAAAATTTTACGAGGCATGGTTAAAGGGTACCGTTCGTCCATCGATGTTAGTATCCATTGTTCTTGAATAACTATTTAAAATCTTTTTCATAACAAATACTTAGTCTTTTCGATAAGACTTTTTATAATTTTTACTAGTTGAATATTTTTATGGTAACTATATCAACTGTATTATCAGCTTTATAGTAAAAATGATGTGTTAGTATTTAGGTATACTAAATATAATCTTAACACATGATTGCGATTGATATGCTTTAATAATAGATTACGAGGACAAACAGACATACATAATATAAAACACTTGTAAAAAAATATTATAATTGTAATTAGTTTGCCTTTAATTTGAAGCTGAAGAAATATCTTTATAATATTATTTAATTATCTATTAAAAACATATAATTTAATGAAACTACGACATACATAGTTTTTCATAAAATTGGTCAAATTTAAAATATAATATTCCAATATGTATATCTAAAATTTAAGACAACGGAAACCAGCAATCACTTGTAAATCACATTTGCAAGGGGTTGGCGTGATCCGCGTAAGCGCGGGTATTGCTTAAATCGCCAGCTTTGCGTAGCCCCGTGGATTACACTCCTTCAAAGATCTCATAGTAAATGTATAAACAGGGTTAATATCGATATATTTATACTAAACAAACACTAAAAGCCAAAATATCTATCATCATCTATATAATAATCAGTATCTTATCATCTATAGAGAAAAATAGGCGTATTATCTTATACTTATCTCTTCAAGAGTTGGTAAAATTTCAATCGAGAACCATTCTATGTACTCCAGTCATGGGTGTTTATATTTATAACATGTACGTATTTAAAGTTATATATGTATAGTGTATCAACTATATGGTATCCATAACACAAGCCTCGTAGCTTACCATGGAACTAGATGATGTGTATTAATGTCCCAACAAATTTATTTATTTATTATTTTCACTAACATACTCGTGTACTTATTACTAAATATTTATATTTATAAACATTCACCTTGTATAAAATTATTTATTTATTTAGGATCGTCAACAGAAAATACATTATTACATGCAATATAAAGTATGCTATTAGTACATTGATTAAATGCACAGACATTTACAGCATGCACAATATTAGATAAAAGAAAAAAAATCAATTAAAGCTTGGTTTAGGTAATCATAAGCTTATTTGATGTTAGCTTATATTATAATAGGCAGTAAAAAGATTAAATTTTCAAGTCAGAGATCATAATTATTTGTGAATTAAAATTTAATGCTTTTGGAAGCGCCACCCAGAAGGCGATTGCTCAAAATAAATATGAACGAAAAATAAGTATAAACATTGACATGAACCATAGAAACCATTATTTATATTTACTCAAGATTTTTATGAAATATATCACTAAGTCAACAAACGGGGTCCAGAAATATTTAAATAAAGGAAAAATCAATTCAGCCGCTGCCGGACATTAAAATTTTTATACAGCCCCTAGGGACCGATGATTAAAGTGGAGATCGGCGATCGCTCATGTAATCCCATTGATTGATGGCCCTTTGTGGAAAAATTCCCTTTTTGGGGAAAATGCGCTATCTCCACCATGAATAAGTTAGCTTGTTGGCAAATGAAAAGTAAACGGCGTTCGGTCGGTTGATAGTCCATGTATTTAATAACGTCCTTTATTAATAATAACAAAAATATAGGTAATATAAAACGAATTATCTATAGGAACTATTTTATGTTATGGTACTTTATTACTAGAGTGAATTAAATAAATTTAACATTTCATTGTTGGTAGAGTTAAAATTTTACAAAAATCATCTATGTGCTTATGGAACAATAGTATAACAATATATTAAATAAAGTCGGTACCTATAATAACTTTTCGAGTAAATAATAATATTTAAAATCATAAGATATAAAGTAAAAGAAATAAGTAGAACATCTGCCACATACACTTTTGAAATACTTTATTATACGAAAATATATAATCATATATATTTAAAATTAGTTGGCATTAATTATTTTGTAATTGTTTTTGCCCATCTTAAGTTTTTTTTTCTTAAGATTCATGGACTAGAAAATATAAAAACCAAATTTAAGTGCCAGAAACATGACCTATACGTAATACAACTGTGTATTTACAAGACGTATTTTAATTAAATATTGGTAATAAAAAACAAACGATTCAAAAGTCTAATTAAGACAAGGTTTTATGAAACAAAATAAAAATTCCAATTTAAAAACGTGGTCAAATATATGACGGAATCGAAGGTCAGTTTCGTTTGTGTCCAGCACCTGCCTGGATTTGAATAATAATACGATGACACTACGTCGCAGCGAACATGCGACAGAATAAATTACTCGCACAATAGTTGACCGGTCCACACAATGCACTGTTTTCTTAACGGACCTTACGTGTTTTGTAGGGGATATTCAAATTTTAGGGTCGGCAATTTTAAATATAAAATCATTATTATATTTTTTTTGATAGTGTCTTTTCTCACGGGTCAAGCGGTGACCTTTGCTGGACAATACTCGATAGATCATACCGCGTCCAGAATTTATAATTAATGTCCCGGCTTCGATATTCGCCATTGTGAGAATTCGCGGATAATGGCGCGGATCTTTGCACGATTTATGTGTTTATGAATAGTAGTACTAGTTGTAAAGAAAGTGGAATTTCTTGAAAAGTCCCGTTTACGGGTGCACTGAGCTACGGTCTTGAGAACCGCGGTGTAACACTTGTTATGTCGTTATATCATTAATCTTTTGTCACATTTTTGACCTTTACTCGTAAAATTTATTGTGCTGAGAAATTTATGCAAATAATAAGAATATCGATTGAAATCGCACAATGCGCCAATAATTAGAACACAAAGTGTAAACTACTAATGCTTTCACAGGGTTTTTATAATAAATATTAATAATTTATCATTAAAAATAATATTCAAATTTTAATAAAAAATTAGTTACCAAAAAATGTTGCCATTATTTAATTTTTAAAATAGACCAATTTGATATACTTATTCATACCGAGGACGAATATCAAAGGCATACAGCACGCGACTGACATCAGGTGAAACCTGTTTACATTAAATCTGTCGAGATACCACTTTATCTCATTGGGATGCATAAAACACGCACTGAGAGTAACACACGCCACATACTTTGATTTATCTAATATCATTTTAAAGAAAACAGGGTCAAAGTAAGCGCATCAGAAAGAAGACACGTGGCTATTTTAACCAGTTACTTTTATAGGAATTTGACTTGCGAGATAAATCTTTTCATCTTGTTGAAATGCTAATGTGTCAATTTCGTGACTTCATACGAGTGTTTGAAGATACATGTTGTATGTTGTAACAGACACGCTTCAAACACGATTTTTATATTTATGTACAATACATTTATTTGCTTGAATTGTACTCTATGTCTTATACAATAAGTGTTTTTCTTTTACTTTATGATATTTAAATAAAACAATGCAGTTGAAATAAGTATTTTTGAAGTTGGTTGTTTTAATAAAATAATGGATTTTAGTCAATATAGAGGAACAAATAGGTTTTGGCCATGTAAGATAGCAAATATTTCTGTGATTAGCATTAGTTAGTTAAGTTCGTTACTAAACAAAATAGATTTTCACATACATTTCAGTAAAATGTTAACAATCATATATTTTTTTCATAAAATCCTTTAAAAATTATACAGTACAATATTACAGAGAATATTCAAATAATTAACATAAAACTAAACTTTGTATTAAGCAGAAACAATAATAACTGATATCAAAACGAAGAAAGTAAACGATAGTATTACAGAATATTACATATAGAATGCGCTTTCCTGAAAAATAATTAAACATGCACGTCTGAAAGTCATGTCGAAAAACAAATTGCTTTTTATTACATCACTACTTTATTAGTAACTATAAGCGAGGACAAAATGTCATTAGCTAGTGAAGCGCATTTGTCGGAAGCACACGATTTATGTCGACACTAACCTACGCGTGGATCCGAAAACCAAATACAATGTGCGCGTTGTAAAACATATGTGTAGGGTCGGGATAGAGATTATATCGACATTATAAAAATATTTCAATCAATTTACTGTACTATTTGATTATTATTATTTCTTAATATCAAGTAGTAAAATTATCCATTTTTGAAAAAATATAGAGTATTTTTTGTAAGTTTATATAATTTATATATACGTACATATTTTATAAATTTAAAAGATAGCTAAAACTTTAAGAGACAACTAGAAGAAAGTATAGATAACTGAAAGCAAAACGCCATTATAAAAAGTTATTTTCATTAAATTATTATTATTTTTTTCTTGTAAATAATTAAGCAATAACATTTTATTATTTCAAATCCATCAACAGTTTCAGGCTTTTTGAATACCATAGCTTAAACACAATCATATAAACAGTATCGACTCGATATTTGCTGTGAGCACATCACTTTATTTCACAAAAAAGTCGCCAGGAAGATATATCTCAAAAAAGCCAGTGGCGTGTTGAGTATTTATGGAAATCTAAATAACTTTGGGCTTTTTTAATCGTGGGGAATGAGTTTTTTGAGATGAATTTGTTTATTTTGGTGCTCCAGTGATTTGTTCGACGCTAAATATTACGCTTGATGTGCGTTGAATGAAGTGAAACTATAAACATGTTGTAGAGTCCTCTAGGGAGTAGTCTTTTTTGTAAATTATTTTGACATTTGCATGATAATCGTAAATTGGTTGATATATGGATGGATAGAATTAAAATTACGAAGACTGTTCTTTTTTTAATGTATTCAGTCAGGTTTAACATTTTTTTGGCTTCGTGATGGTTTGCTATGTAAATATAATACATAATTTATATAAATACAAAAGAAATTATCAATAAGTTGGTCATAAAAAAATAAAGAAATGAATTTTTAAAACGTATGTACCAAAACCATTACCAGAAATTAAAAAAAATAAAACTCATCTAACGATAATAATTTCTTAGATTGACGCGAATATTTGACATTGTAAGTAATCTTTTCGGATTTTTTCGCGGATGTATTTTGTCTCTCCTTTAACCATGACTGCTGTAAACTGTAAAGCATTCGAAACGCCGGGAACAAAAATCAAAATAAATCTGAGCAAAAAACCGAAAAGATAGTTTTATTTACCAATCATCTAACGATGTTATATATTTCAAAGTATTTATTCCAATAAATTTTTTCTAATTTATTCTTAATATAAAATTTATTCTCTTTTATTTACAACAACTTGGCGAATCATCACAAATACGTAAAGCATTTCAGAAATAGTCTTTGCACACAAGAATTCGTAGATTCGATATCTGTGCGGTACAAACACTTTGTTAACTATAAAAAAAATGTTGTAATGAATTTTCTTGTTATTGGTTTTAAAATGTGCCAATTGAATACAAATTACATTGCCAATGTCAAGTAGAATTATAATAAAACGAAGCTTCTTATCTTTCTTAGATTTATATGCGAATATTTGACATTTTAAATAAAACTATCTTTTCGGATTATTTCGCGGATATATTTTGAATATTGGTTCCCGACGTTCCGAATGCTTAACAGCAATCATGATCACGGGAGAGACTAAGGTTTTAGACATTTCAAAGGCGTTATATACTTGTTACAGATAGTGCCTATCTACAATTTTAAAATTAAAATATAAATCATATAAGTTTACTAGCGACTCAGTCCGTCCCTAGATACGCTTTAACGGTTATTATGGAATCAATAGACTAAGTATATATTATATGATATACCTATAGCAAACAAACAAAACAAACTCTGCCTCTTTATAATACTAGTATAGATTTGTATAAGGTCTCTGACCTTAATGAAATCAGTTGTAAAAGTTGCAGTCATTTTCCTTAATGGCTATTCTTCATTCCGAAATATGAATTCCAACAGCATAATGGGTTGATGGAAATAAATAACAAAACACTAAAATGAGGCTATTTATTATATGTATTGGTATTAGAAATACAGCTATGTATATAATCAAATCGACCCTTTCCAATGGTTCAATTTTAAAGTAGTTAAAGTTAAATGCGATCATTTCCATTTCCTTAAAAACCTAAAGCACATAAAAAGTCTCGTAATCCCAAACTCGCTTGCAATCCCGAAGTGGATTTATTTCACGTGGAGTAGCCAGGAATAAACCAACGCAGTACAGTAGTACACAAAATACTAATATTATAATCATACAGTATGTATGATATTATTAAATATAAATAATATCTAATAATATCATACATACTGTATGATTAAATAGATAGATAAAACTTAGAATAGTAATAATTACAGTTATCGTTTTAAGATATTATATGATTCTGTATTTACAATAAAAAAGTCATTGATAAGAAAAATATTTATTAGTAGATAATAACATGAAATGACACAAAAATTACAAATTACAAAAGTATTAATTATTACAAATTCTTGAAATTATATTTTTTTATAAGATATTATACTATATTTATAGTTTGGATCAAAAATTGTAATAATTAAAACATGTACAAATAATTTTAATCAAAACTATTTTTTCCGATTATTTCGCGGTTTTTTTTTTATTTTTGGTTCCTCACGGGAGAGATTGATCATGATTACTGTAAAGCATTCGAAACGTCGGGAACCGAAAACCAAGATAAATCTATGAAGTAATCCGAAAAGATAGTTTTATTTAAAATATCAAATATTCGCGTAAATCTAAGAAATAATTATATAAATAATTTATTAATATTTTAAAATTTACAAAAAAAAGTATATAAAAAATATTATTCTCATCAACTGTACACTGTGACTGTACGAAACCACCAGACTTATCCAAGAATAGAATCTTTCATCTCTCTCACAAATTCTTGAACATCTTCACGAGAGCGGGACGCACTCACGTCGGCGTCCCGACGCCATTGGCCCGTCACCTCTGACCCCACCCATACAAAAAATATCCTCCATTAAATATAAAGATCCATTTCAACTTCAGTTTCAGATAGAAAGCTTGCTAATGTGCCATCTTATCTTACACTCTTCCAAACGTAAAATCGACTCGATAATACTGAAAAGTAATTTTTTATTACTGGATAACGTTTATTGCTTCAAATGACTTGTAATATTTTTAGATTTATAACGTGTGTCTTAAATAACATAATATATCTTTTAATTCAAAATGTATAGAGTCTAAATCTGCGTCTACCACTCAGTTTATGATTTGATAACATCTAGAGAAAATATTTTATTACTACATAACAGTAATAGTTCAAATAAAGCAACATTTTTGAAGTACAGTATATTTCTTTTCATATAAGCCTAAAATAAAGATTGATCCTATCACAAATAGTCTAAGAGCACTTTCTTGTGCAATGGACTGTGTATTGATCCGTATGTAATGTCGATAGTTCGGTAATTAAGCGAATTCATTTCCGGTAATACGTTTACATGCATTTACAACGTGCCCAGTACCCACACTTTGTTTTTACTTATTTTATTATTATTAATTTTAATAACCTAGCTTTAAGATTATATAGAATAGAACAAACACATTTTTTTGACATTAACACTCATCATTTAAAAACAAACAGATTTTATATTTAACGGTAAGTATAACATAAAAACTAGAAAAAACCGACTTTAATACACTAAAAATTAAAAAATAACTGAAATAGATACCTAATCAGATATTTTCGAATTGCTCCTTTTTTTGAAGACGGTTAAAAAGTTTAGTTACATCGTCCATATAATCACACTACTATCTATTTAATTATACAGATAAACAAAATTGAAGTGTATGTTTGTAATGTCAAAATAACAGCTTTTTACTAAATGCATATGAAATTATATACGGTACTTATGAGAAAAACTCATGTTTTAAAAATTTTGTATGTCTGTGTGCCTGCCTGTATGTGTGTTTGTTCCGGCTAGTCTCCGAAACGGCTGGACTGATTTTGATCGGACTTTCACTGGTAAATAGCTAATGTTACAAGGAGTAAATTAGGTTATTATTATTTTAGAAAAAGAATTAGGGTTCCTCTTAAAAAAATTAAAACCTAGGGGCATATATCGATAATATTAAAAAGACAGAGTACTACCTCCGTTTATACAACTTTTTAAGCGTTCTTTAGAACATTAGTTAACAAACTTCTGAAACAGCCATTACTCATTCGACAGAACACTTTATTCCCGCATTAAATCTATTGACCATAGATTTATTTTATTGGAGAAAAATCTAGAAATTTGTCACGGTGGGGATGGAGCATAAATGCGAACCAATAAATTGTATTTTTTTTAAAATAGCAAAAGACCGGTGCGATTCGATGCGTTCCGCGACATTTACCGCGGCCGTGCGATATATTGTACATGAAAGCCCTACATAGCAATAATGGACCATTTTCATCTTAAAATAAACATGTTTATTATAAATTTTGTTCCAATCAAATCATTGTTTAAGATTTTATTTAGGCTAAGTAGCTGTAAAATCACTGACTTCATAAGTATTCATTTTTTTAAAAGTCGCTTTGTTGCTGTTAAAAAAACATGTATACGGTCGATTTGAGAACCTCCTCCTTTTTGGAAGTCGACTAAAAATAATATAAGAAGTACAACTAATTGTATCCACATATTGGCTATTTCACTCGGCTTCGCTTCGGTTTCAGCAGGCTTAGACTTCTCGTATATGAAGAAATTATAGAAAATAATTAGGTTTACTTACAATTTTCTAGATATGCTCTAGCTATAAAAAAATATAAATCACATGTCAAATATTTAAATAAAATTGATTCCTAGAAACTTCCTAGAATCTTTAAAAAAACATATTTATAAAACTCCCTAAGGGAATCAAAAAGCGACACACCCCTACATATCGTATATTGCGATTATTTTATATCACATGCACAGAATTTTTTTTTATAACAATAAAAAAAATATCAAAACTCCTTAACAGACTAAAAATAAGGACTGTTTTTGAATATTTTTCCGTTTCACAATGTTTTTCATGACGCAGTTAAGTTTGTAAATCGCCTAAAACTATGGAAATATAACGGCAGGAAGTTGCTTACGAATGTCTTATAAAGTGAAGCAAGGAACATATCCAATGAATTTTAATGTGGATACTTTGGACTTTTGTAGCCATTTCCTTTGTTTGGTATTTTAGGTTGATTCTCATTAAAATTGGGTTTGATGATTATATTTTGCTGTATAAATTGCTTGAGCTTTAATAAATAATTAATTTATGGAAACTCAGGCCGAAAGAATATAGTTACAAAAACGTATTTCGAATACAAAATCAATTTAAAAGCTTATACCACTATTAGGGATGGAGAGGAAAAAATCAACAATTTGGTTTACGATTTGTGAAATATCGCGTAATATAGGTATAGTATAGATAAACATACACTCGGATTTAGTACATGGCTCCTCTTTGAAGTCGGTCAAAAATAACTGTCATGAACTAGTTATTTTTAAAATTCGAAATTATCTAATGATGGACGATAGGTTTGGCTCAGTTTGTAGTGACCCTACTTACTGTGCTAGCGGTCGCGGCTTCGATTCCCGCTGGGCTGGCAGTTGTTTATGTGCTGAGCACGAATGTTTGTACTCCAATCACGGGTGTGTATATTTATAATCTGTATGTATTTAAAGTTATATGTGTACAATATCTGATATCCATAACACAAGCCTTATAGCTTAACATGGAACTAGATGGTGCTGTGTGTAAATGTCCCAACATATTTACATATTTATTATTTATTTATTTATATATTATAAAATATTATAATATATTTAAAAACTATGTCTTCTATTTAGAAACGAAATATTACTCAGTAAATATTAAACTTACACTGACCATGGGTGAAGTGGAAGTGGTATCGAGGGTTGTTTGAAGGAAGTAGCACGTGTCCACATCGGTGTCACCTTACTGTTACTTTGGTCTCGACTTCAAATATCTTTCATTGTATTAAATAAGCTATTACCTATTAGCTTGTCCCGGCTTTGCTTGTAATTAATTTAAACTTCGCAAAAGTACTGAAATGTCATCTATACTAATATTATAAAGAGGTAAAATTTGTTAGTTTGTGTGTTACTTTGTGACGATATAGGGCTAATCTCTGGATCTACTGAACCGATTTAGATGAAATTTGGTAAGAAGATATTTTGAGATCTGGGAAGGATATAGGATACTTTTTATACCGGAAATCATCCCTTAAGGGGGTGAAAATGGAAATGAATGTTTGTATGGGGAATCAAGCTAGGGACGTACCCAAGCGAATCGAGGGTGAGTCGCTAGTGTTACATATACCATTACTTTAAAATTTTATATTAATAATATCTAAGTTTTCTTATCAAACCAGAATGTATAGATTTTTAACATCCTTTTTCAACAATTTTTCAGGGGTTTATTTAAAAAGCCCTTTTTCAATAGCAGTGATGTCCAATACATAATAGGAATACACGGTCAAAATATTACTTCTTTAGATTTCTTACTCCTTTAGTAACTCAGGATGTGTAATAATTAAGTGCAATACGTAATAATCTAAGTAGCAAAATACTCGAACAATGATTACTAAAAACTTTATGAAGCAATCTGTTTCCTTGTTACTTTGTGTTAATATTATTTGAAATATTTTTCACAATTTAAGCTTTATTAAGGTGCATTTTTCGTATACTTTAAAAATGTTTTCAAGTTCAAAGAAAATGCCTTAATCCTTAAATCTGGTACAAAAACAGTAGATGTATCAGTGGACTATTTGGAGATTTTTGTCATACAAACTTTTATCTTATTTAATTAAATATAATGAGATATCTATACATATAATAAAACAGTTTAATGCAAAAAGTACTAAACCGATTTTAACTAAATTTTGTGTAGTGATAACCTATTACTCGAGTCAACAGTTAGGATATCTTTTACTACAGGAAAATTGTAGGTCTTAATAAGCCTAGAGAAAAATCTACAAAAGCATTTAAAGTCTTTCTAATAAGGTACACTCGCAATAACTATTCATATCTATTTAAAATGTACCTAGTCTAGTAGGTACATGTATAAAAATACTATAAAATATGTACCTACAGATGTTCACATATTGAAAAGAATTTCTCTCTTAAACTTAAATTTAAACATCGCAAAATAGTTCAAAAGTGATTTATGTAAATATTTTCAATATATTAATATCTTGAAAAGTACACCCCACCACAAAAAATCTCTCAAGCTATTTTAGTCATTAAAATCAGGGCATAAGTAATAAATTTGACTGCTTCTTTCTCTGACATTTGCTACACGGAAACGGAAGGTGAAGGTGATATCCGCCATTATTCTAACTTCGGCACCGATGTTTATTTTCCTTTAATAATGGGGCTTTTTGAAAAATAGCGTAAGGTGAGGGTCACAGGCGGGTAATGAAAGATTTGGTTTCTTAATTAGGCGCTTACAAAATTTTTGTGCCCCAAGAAAGAGCTTTAATAATATTTAGCTTTCAAAATTAGCTTTTAACAACTGAAAGTCAACTCGGTATAAAGTTCATGTTGTAGTAAATAAGCAGATATGTGTACATACAAAAGGCCTAGTATTTTTATAATCAATTAACATATGCTTTTTATTTATTTATAACATTGTATCTAAAAACCAAACGCAAAATAAAAAAAAAATGTTTAACATTTTAAGGTGTCACAACATGCACTACCTTGCTCCGCTCGGGTTCGTCCCTATGAGATATTTTTACTCAGTAAAGAGTATCCTATATGTTGATCCGGATAATCAGCTATAATCATACCAAATTTCATCAAAACCCCTTCTGTAGTTTTTCCGTGATGCGGTAACAGACAGACAGATAGATAAACAGACAGACAAAAATTCTAAAAACTATAGATTCGGTCTCTGTATCGATTATAATAACTATTTCAATAAGATTTTCCAAAAAATATGTAATGTATAGATTCGGTTCAGTTAGAATTTTATTATATGTTTATTATATGTTTTATTATATGTATTTACAAGATAATTATAATTAATAACCAAAATAACATAATACTAATATAATTAATAATAAAAAGGAAAAATTAAAAAGAAACAAACTCAAACAAAACAAAAACATAACCTTAATTATTTTTTTCTTAAAACTTTTCTAATGCCAGGAATAAATGAATATCATCATTATTATCATTTAAATAAAATTAAAAATTCTGCCTTAAATGAAATAGATAGAGTCTAATAAAATATTTACGAGATCGTACCTATATGTTATATGAAGACATAGTCCTTCCTCACCACGAGTAGCTTGCGGTTAACCCCGCATAAGGCAAAGACAAGGAGCGGCTAAGAGGATTGCCTTTCACCTTTAATTCTATTGTGAACTCTGTTGGTACTAGAGTGACCATTTATTTTTTTGAGCATTAACAAATTTAAAATGTTAGTCATTTTTAAAACATAAAAATTACTAATTTAGAGCTTTATATTGAATATTTAAATTTGCATATTACATATTAACATATTTTGTAGTCAGAAATCAAAAATAACATAGTAGTGAGTCATCATTTCGATAACGAATTTAGAGTTATAAAATCAGTGTGAGTATTAAGATCTTTGATATAATTTTTTAATTTGTGCTAAGAAAAATACAATCTACATGAGATTCTAGCCGTGTCCCCTAATAATTCTACTTTATATAGCGCTATTCAGACCTTGCCTATACTTCACCAGGTTGGTCGAATATAAAAAAAAACAACAACAGATTAAAAAATAAATTAAATAAAAGTGACACTCAATCTTTTAATTTTATCTATGGACCATAATGATATACTCAAAATGATGCTCATCCTATCAAGAAACCTACAAGCAAACGGAAGTCTCGACCAATGACGGAAAACGAAATGTCACTTTTCCTATTGCTGCCCACATACCATTTATACGGTTTCCTTAAATTAGGCAGACATAATCGTACTTAATTATTATCTACTAATTAAATAAATATATTTAGTTCCATTAACTTTAGGGTCCTAAATAAAGGAAAAGGCCAAAATATATTTTATTTGGTAAGTATAGATTTTCAGTAAAATATTTCTGTAATATTCAAAAAAAGTTTTAAATTTTAAACTTAATTTTGGATAGATGGACGTTTGTTACTCAATTACGTCAGAACCTCTAAACGGATCTGGATGAAATTTCGCACAGAGATAGATTATAGTCTGGAATAGCATAGGTACAAGTGACCTTTTATCCCAGAAAAATATACGGTTATCGTGGGATGTCCATACTGACCGTTAAAACGTACCTAGGGTACGAAGCGAGGGTCTTACATATTTCGGAAAATTTTATTGAAAGAAGCTTTCAACCTAGTCGAAATTCATATTACAGCTTAAACATACCTAAATAGTAAGTACAGAGTGCATAGCCACCTACTGTACTTCCGGTACACGCGGTCATCATTTTGCCATCTATAGCCATCCTAATGGCACGCTTTAGAAAAAAAAAATGACAATCCATTATGAAATCTATTGAGAATACCGCAAAAATGTCGCAAATTACTCTACAATGGTAATACATTTGTCGTGCGCCGTGGGTGGACAAAAATCAAATGCAGCTGTCATTTGATATAGAGACGTCACATCGACAAATTTTTTATCTTCAGCCAATTATATTATAAACAACCTTAAAACCATAGCAATAAGACTTAAAATGCTAGTGTTTATTGTTTTTGAACGCAAATTAATTTGTTTTTGAATACCAGAGAGGACAGTGGTCATTACATGGTCACGGCAATTCGCCTTGTAAAAGTAGTTAACTATTAATTTTATGGGCATTAGGTAATTGTCGTGGAAAAAAAAACATGTGGGCGCGGGTCTAGTCTGGTCGTGATAATAAAATAATTGTTACAATTTTTTTTCTCATGGTGTTAGTTCCCTTTGTATAATATGTTTAACTATATTAACTGCGCCGCACAGTAGCAAGCGACAGCTTTCTAGAATCACTAAATACAGGGGTTTTAAAAAATATATTACCGGTAAATGCGTACCATGTATTAAGTTTATTTTTACTATGATCATTTTGACATTATAAAAAACTCTTCGTGGATAGATATTTTAAATATTGTTAATGATTACTAACTTTTATAATTTAAACGTTTTTTAGTTAAAAAAATAATGAAAGAATGTGATATGAGCTAAGACATTTTTTTATTGAGTCATTCGCAATAATATACTTGTATAATTCGTGTGTATCTTGTGATGAATATGTTAAGACGAGCTAGATTTTGTAAAAATTAAGGCTAGAGATAGTCACGATTCGATTATAAATGTGAAAGTTGTATGGTAGTGTATGTATGTTTGTTAGTGATTTCTTCTCACTGAAACGTTTGGACTGATTTGGATAGACTATGTCCTGAGCACTGAGTAATAAAGTTTTTTAAAAGGTGGCGCTTCCATTTTTGTACCCTTAATATTATATAATAACAGACTAGCAACTCACACTCGCTTCGCTCGGGTTCGTCCCTAGGTTGGTTCCCCACACAAACTTTCATCCTCATTTTCACCCCGTTAAAAGATTATTTCCGGATTAAAAAAGGATTAAAAAATATTCTATGTCATTCCCTAGGCCTAAAACTATCTTCTTGCTAAATTTCATCTAAATCGGTCCAGTAGTTTTTGAATTTATTTGTTACAAACATACAAAAATACAAATCTTTCTAAATAATAGTAATTAGATAAATACAAAAGGCAGTTAGGGCTACATCCAAGCAATGCAAGGATAAATTGCTAGTATATTTATAAAATCTTGAAATAATTTGTATATGTTAAAATGCAAGTCTCGCACCCCAGCGCGGAAGTCCAGGTGCAATAAATCAAGGCGCGTCGTCGTTGTATGCCACCAGATTAATTTCATTCCACAACTAAGCTTTGTTATATTATCATTTTAAAATTTTAAAGCAATTTGACGTTTATTATATACAGAACAGGACTCAAAATCAGTTGGTTAATTTGTTAATTTAACTTCGTCAGTCTTTAGGTCTTCCGAAAAAGTTTTAAGCTAGATCTTATAAGTTTGTAATTTTTTAAATGTTGTATTTTGAAAGCGTATACTTACTTATTTATTTTTATTATATATGCATTACATATACATTCGGTAGTGGTAGCCCAGTGGTAACGCGCACGCTTGGGAAACCGAGTGAAGCGGGTTCAAATCCCGGGTCTCGCACCTCTGATATTTTCTGTACGAATCATTTCCAACATGATTACCACTTGTCTTACGGTTAAGGAAATCATCGTGAGGAAACTTGGTTAGTGTACCTTTACCTCGTAATGTTGGTCAGAAAAATAATGATATAAAAACTTTTTTAATAAAAAGGCCGACCGACGAAAATGTAACTAAAAAATTAAATAAAATAAAACTCAATATTTAATCTCCTAAACTAAGTTAAGTTTTTGTCGATTGAATTAAAAAAAAAGTTTAAAAAACAAAACCAATAAGTACATTATATACAAAAATATGGTCAAAGGTATTGATTGTCCTTCGAATAACGGGAAGATAACATTCACTAGTAAATACTATATAATATATTTTAGCTAAATTATTGCTTTAATTACATTCTTAGATAATAAATTAGATAAGACGTAATTTTCCGATATATATATTTATATAATAATTCTTTATTATTTAATTTGCGTTGCGTGATTTTTTTTTATTTTTTATACAATAGTTTACATCGTTATATAATTGTAAAAAAATATCCATCTACAAAAAAACTAAAATTTAGTATATATATATTTTTTAATATTATACCGTTACGGAAACTTTAAAAGCTCGCCATTTCGCGTGCTTGACGTGACGTCATAGTATGATAATATACAGAAAAATGACGACGCAATTTGTAGCGACAAAATCGCTAAATGCTCTGATATGATATACTCTGACGTCATATTCGGTCTGAACAATGGCGTTCGTTTCAACTACTTTGAATTTCCCTCCTATATTTTAGTTTTTAATAATTATTTTCTTAATCAAATTGAAATTACACTAAAAAATATTAATATATGCTTCATTTAAAAGCAAAAAAATATAAAAAAAATTATTACACCTTTATTCAAATCACACGCATATTCCCTATTCAAGATATAATAGATTATACTATTTATAGTAAAAAACAAGACCGTAAAGCTTATTTACTTATTAAATCCGATAGAATCTTAGATAAAATTAGTATTTTCTTGGTAGCCACACAGCACTTTATTGCTGTTTGAGAGATTATCCGAATGTCTCAGACGTGATGCAGAATTAGGTACTAAGATTTTAAGATTGTAAATACATAAGAAATACATATTATCTTTTACAAATCGTTAAAATATAAATCACGTGGTATTTTTAAATTTTAATTATAAAAACAACTTTTACTTACTTATAAAGTAGATAATGATTGCTCTATATTATAAACTAGCGACTTACCCTCGCATCGCTCGGGTGCGTCCCTAGGTATTTTCTTTTTTTTAAACAGAACCCTAATTCTTTTTCTAAAATGAAAGAAGGAGTAACTTAGGCTAAGTTACTCCTTGTAACATCAGGTACCTCTCAGTGAAAGTCCATCAAAATCAGTCCAGCCGACAGGCAGACAGACGGACACTATTAGTTATTATGTTATCTATATAGATAAATAAAGTTAAAGTATCTGTTTGTAATGTCAAAATAACACCCTTTTACTAAATACACATGAAAGTATATACGATAGGTACTTATAAGAAAAAAAAAAAAATATTTTTTGTCTGTCTGTCTGTTTGTTTCCGGCTTATCTCCGAAGCGGCTGGACTGATTTTGACAGGACTTTTATTGGCAGATAGCTGGTGTTAAAAGGAATAACTTAGGCTATTTTTATTTTAGAAAAAGAGTTAGGGTTCCGCGTAAAAAAATGTGAAGAACCAGGGACGCATCCGAGCAAAGCAATGGTAAGTCGCTAATTATTTAATATTTACCTTCTAATAAAGGAAGTCAAAAGCTACACCACACTTGTTACCAAAATCGCCACCTGCACAAATCAGATATAATTAGCCTGACATTAAATCAAAGCGAGGGTGCAAGTAGCCCGGTCCGTGGGAACGCTAGAACAGGTGTCGTTAAATGTGCGAACTAGGAAACCGATCTGCGGAAACAGATTATTTATTTTAAATTTGAATGTTAGTATTGAAGTGAAATCTTTGAAACAGTTTGATGGATAATTTTTATTAGGAAAATATGCCTCGTACTTTAGTTTTATTATATGCAATCGTGTATAATAAATACATTTAGTCATAGTTAGTTGAAATATGTTAAAATACCTGTAAATATTTTATATGCGAATCATTTCTAACATGATTACCACTTGCCTTACGGTGAAGGAAAACATCGTAAGGAAACCAGTATGTCTGAGAAAACCTAGCAAAAGTGAAATTCTCTAACCTGCATAAGGTGGACTATGGCTTGATTCCCCTCGTATTGAAGGGAACGGGCCCAGCAGTGGGATGTTAAAAAAGACTAAATGCAATATTTCACTTATGTCCATATGCTTTTTTATACTTTGGTAATAATTACTAGGTACATATTTATATCAATACATAGTATAAAACAAAGTCGCTTCCCTAGGTATGCTTAGATCTTTAACACTACGCAACGGATTTTGATGCGGTTTTTTTTAATAGATAGAGTGATTCAAGAGAAAGGTTTATATTTATAATACATGCATATTATTGTACAGAAAAGCTGAGAAATTCAAAGATTTGTATTTCATACTAACCGTTAAAATAATCTAGGGACGAATCCGAGCGAAGCAAGGGTGAGTCGCTAGTTTACTATAAATTTGTGCACTGACACATTTTCTTTCTATATCTACTAAACTCTTAACTTTCAGCAAAGCTGGTCTTGTACTGCTGATAGATGACATTTTATTATGTTTCTTATGTCCTCATGTTTCCTATTTGAACTTTTAACTTATTAGAATCACATTCTCCATTCGTACATAGTCCATGTATAGTCTAAGTACCTTGTGTTACCTAAGTATTATGAGATATTGATAAAGTTTTACAAGTACAAAAATCGAACTCACGACCTTCAGTGTAGAATTAAAAAGCTTCTCTTATGCGTCACCAGAGTCGCCAATTAGTTAATCCAATTCTAGTTAGTACAATATGTTGATGTTGCCAGAACTATTATTTTCCATCGATAATTTACTTCAATTCATGATTATAGTTCGATTTACCACTGCTGTTTCAACTGTTATTTAAAATTTTGAGTTTTTATTTATTTTATAAAGTAATAAAGTATTTTTTAATATAATAAGGTACTGTATAAAACTAGATTTAGCCCACGGCTTTGCTCGCGTGATTTATTCTCCTAAGGGTCATATTGTGAAGTTTACCTATAACCTTTCTTTATATAAAATTAAATATCATTACATGCAAAATGAATTTTATTAAGTACCATCGACTCACCCTCACTTCACTCGGTTGCGTCCCTATGTACATTTTAAATAGGTATGAATAGTTATGGCAAGTGTACGAGTACCTTACGAGAAAGACTTATGCTATTGCAGATTTTTCTGTAGGCCTTATTAAGACCTACAGTTTTCTAGTACATTGTTTTGATGTATCTCTTAAGGTTTAACCAGCGTCAGCTATATAAATTTCTAATACGACTCAATAGAATCAGTCAGTCAATGATGGATTTTCCTATAGTAAAAAGTATCTTAAATGACTCGAGTAATAAGTTGTCACTACACAAAATTTAATTAAAATCGGTTCAGTACTTTTTCACAAACAAACGGATATTTCGCTAAGTTACTACATATATATTATATCTTATGTACATGTATAGTTAAATGTAAATGGTAGTTCCAGACATTGTGTTGAAATAAATAAAAAAACACACAATCAACTTTATAATACTAATATAGATTTATATGGCCTTTCTTCAATACGAATCTTTGTTTATAGCTTGAGTTATTTTCTCTTAATGACTCGCAGTGACAAACGGAAAACCAACAGTAAATATCTGAACATGTCAATTTTGTCTTGTATTATGCCATAAACAATGTTTATATCTTTAGTAGTATTCGTCTTAGATAGTATTTATAACTTCTTTATTTTCTATTAAATTTTACTATCATAAAACTAAAAAATTGATTGTTATGTTATTGCAAAGACAACTTCCAATTAAAACAATCTCAGTTGATTAGAGTGTGTTTTATATAGTGATTGAAAGCATCGTTAAAAACTGTATGTTAGACAGAGTCTAAGATAAAGACTTTACGAAAGACGTCTGAAATCTAGTAATTTAGCCACTGTAATGCTCTATAGCAGAGTTTCCCAACCTTTTTTCTGTTGAACCTCCACGGATTATAAAAAATAATTTCATGCCCTCTTTATTTATTTTTTATTATAATAAAATACACATTATTTTATCGATTTAATTATTATATTTAATTTTAAGTTATACAAAATAGACTCTCTCCACGCTCTCCTATCAGGTTGGGAACTCCTGCTCTACTCCATGAAGAGAAGAAGAAAAAAGAAGCCTAGAAGCAGGACGTTCAAAATAGTTGAAATATTATAATTTAATAAAGATATAATAAATAGGTGATTGGGAGTGTCTATCTGACTAGTAATTCGCTTTAAGTACGAGTAACTTTTTGAACATCATTGATGTACTGGGTTAAGACGTAGACTACATATTATGTCACACACCTAAGCAGTTTCTTTACAAAAAAAATTATCTGTTATTTAATTGTATTCATAAAAAACAAATGCGACGAATTTTCACATTTTCGTCTTCCAATTTGTTTTTGTTAACTATACTTCACTTAAAAGCTTTAAAATCATAAACTTAATACAAGCAAAATTTAAATCCAATAAGATTTTTTTTTTTTTATGACATTCAGTGACAAACGAGCAGACAGACTACCTGATGGAAAGCAGCACCTGTCGCCCATAACACCTACGGTTCATGCACTTAGGTTTTAAGTAACAAAAATGCAGAACCACAGGTGCGTTGTCACTGTGAGGACTAAGATGTTATGCCTCTCGCCTGTAATTGCGCTGGCTACCTTATCCTTCAAACCGGAACACAACAATGCAATCATTGTTGCTTGGCGGCAGAAATAGATAAGGGGGTGGTACCCATCCAGTCGGACTTCTCAGGCTTGACAGAGTCCTACCACCGGTAGGACCACAAGATATTTATATTTCTTACAATGGTTGAACAAAAAACACTTATTTCCTGGTTGAAATAGACTATATTGACAGTAACGACACGGTTCCCACGGGGTCACGTTATGGGTTTATACAGGGCCTTTAATATAACGCAAATATGTTCGTTAAATAATAAGTATTGATTTGTAAGTTTTGGTGGCTGATAAAAATGCTGTTCTGGAGATCATGAAATGGGCAATTTGGTGGATGAATGATAGGTACTTGGTATAAAGTGATTTTTGAAGTAAAACTTTTTTACGCATTTGGGGGGTAAGTTGGTGAATGCGTGACGAAAAAATTTACGTACGTTTGTTGCCATGGTAACCGTTGTTATTGTCGGACAAATGATATATAATATTATATTTTTTCCTTAAATGATATTCTATAAATATATGATTGTAATATGCCTAACATGCATTATTTTTAGTATCTTACCTATCCTAATTATTTAAAACATACATTGAATTTCATAAAGAGTACTGATAACCTACAGAAGTTTTACTTCTTGCACCTATACACATTCATACACGCACTCTTTAATTTTTTTCACTATTGATTTTTTATTTTATTTTTTGTTTTTATTATCAAATACTCATTATAATTATTGTGTTCAAAATTTGTATTATATATTATATATACAATTACGATGTGCGTGTGTTCGTAATTCTTAACTTCTAATTTTACTGACTTTGTTTTTGTATTCTTTTGTCACTTGAATGGTTTTAGCTATGGTTAAACCTCGTAGGTGACGTATTGCCAAAATGTAAAATATTTTTTAAAGATTACTTATGAAAATTACTAATTTTAAACATTTTATTAAAATTACATAAAAATTAGCCAGCCTGTATTCAAAATATGTGTGGACCGCGGATTGAGACGTGGAATACACAGGTGGTTCCGCCCCTCGGGATTCCGCACTTTTTGTCCGAATACCGATGCGTGAAGCATTCGATGACTTCCTATACTTTCTTACGACAGTGCTGCCAATGAAACATGTCTACCATGAAATAATATTGTAAAACTGAAGAAATAAATAACATGTTTTTTCTTCTTCTGTGCTTATATATCAAATGATATGTAAACTAAGGTATAGCCGATGTATTATCCAATAATTTTTTTAGTTATTTATTAAGAATAATTCTTTTTTAAACGCTGATTCACTTAAAAATTAAAATTATAAAACCTACATAATATTGAAGAAAAATAAATATAATTATAAATAAATATAAACATATTGGGATATTAACACACAGCACCATTTAATTCCATGGAAAGCTACGAGGCTTGTATTATGGATACCAGATATTTGATACACTATATATGACGCAAGAGGATTTAGTTACCTTTTTCTGCTAGAATGTAAAACCTTATTGTTAAAAGTCACTATGTTATTTAGTTTTATTTGTTTTTAGGTAATTTTAAATGCAGAGCAGAAATTACGTCTCAAGACGCCATCATGACATTCATTGGAGGCTTAGTAACGTTGGTTGATCATAGTGAAATAGAGAGAGCTGAGAGTTACATATGTTTTGATATTGTAGTTGAAAGTCGATGATCGACGACTCAGAACACGTTTGCTCTAAATTAGAATTACCATTTCAAGTTTATAACATTGTGATTTCCCTCATTAAATGGAAATGGAGAATAGAGAAATCTTTATTATTTGAGCCCTAATAATTAAAGATGATGTTCGTAGAATATGGATAGCTCGATATATACATAAATTTAACTTATAAAAAAAAAGCTCGCTTGGCTTGCGTTCGTCTATGTACATACATGGGTATAGAAAAGTAAGTAGCTACTTTAAAAATTAAAAAAAATATATATGTATATTCCTTACTTGACACATGATTCCCCATACAAATTTTCATCGCCCTTTTTACCCCCTTAAGGAAAGATTTCCGGGATAAAAACTATCCTGTGTCCTTCCCAAAAACTATCTCCATACCAAATATTATCTAAATCGGTTCAGCGGATTAAGCGTGAAAAGGAGACAGACAGACAGACAGAGAGTTATTTTCGCATTTATAATGTAAGTATGGATATGGATTAAACAAATTTAAAATATAACGTTTTCATAAGATGTGTACTTAAAACATGTCGGTGTTTAGACGACAATAGCTCATGATAGTAAGGGCACTCAAAAAATCATTTACCCCACTTACAATGCTTCACAAAATAAATCGAGTAACGCGCTTACACTTAAATCTCGTGCGTAAACATTTTAACCACTGATCGAAAACGAACGGGGTGGAATAAGTATCGCAAAAGCCCGATATTATATCCCTATCCAATATAAGAAGACCTCACAAATGCTGAGCTTCTACCCCTTCAGTTCCTGTGGGGTGGAGGTAGTGGGAGGAGGAGAGGGTCAGGTATTCTGGTCGGGGATTTCGTTTCGAATTGCCGAGTCGTCAAGAGGCAGAAAATCGCATCAAATGTGATAGCTCGTAAGAGATTTGGGCGTGATTTTTTTTGGGGTTTGCATGACGCTGAATTACGTTACACTAAGATTTTTGCTATAAGTAATGAAATATTTTAATTTATTGCGTAAATTTTGTTTTTAATATGTCAAAATTAACTAATGTTTGTCTGTTCTTTCTTTTTTTTTGTTTTTGATTGAATGAATTTTTTAAAAATTTCAACGAATTGATGTTATAATATTTGCGTAATAATGCTTTATGGGCTGCAGATCGATATATTATGTTTTTTTTTTGTTTTTCCCGATATATAAAGCGGTTCTCGTAGTATTATTCAGTATCTAAGTACCTAACATGATGACTGAGTGAAGGCGGGTCAATATTTTTATATATAGTCTTAAGAGCCTCTAAAAAGACTTAACACCTTATCTAAAAGAATGTACAGATGAGGGGCTGGCGCCTTATATGCCCAAACAATTCAGTAGCCTTGGCATATTCCCGCGCAGATATAATATGTACAATGTACAATAAGTAGCAGCAGTAGTAAGTGCACTTTAGTTTTGTATGCATATTTAAATATAGAAGTAATTTTACTGTATTTTTTTTCTTGCATAATTTACAGATGAAACTGGCTACACTACATTGAGTTTGTTCACTTTTTATACTTACGATGAAGTCTTTAATTTAAGCTTCTGTACGACCTATTGCCCATAGTTAAAAAAATAGCCTATGGTTTCCCGTGCTTGACCTTAAACATCATGGCTTTTTTTTTCTATTCCCAACATGAAATTAGATGATGTTGGCTATATAAGTCATAAAGCAAAAATATGCAAAAGTCAATACGAAGCTGTGTAAAAGATACAATATGAAAAACCTATCCTATTATCATTATATTACAGTAATTAAGTGTTTCAGCCCCTAATTTCCAATACTATCTACAAAAGGGCTGTTTGTTTGTACTAATCAATCTCGTAAACTAGCTGCGATATGGCCGCAATTAATATACCCGTGTACACACGTCGCGTTCAATTAGGATGGTTCCAGTGAAGAGGAGACTACGGCAACTTTGAACTGTTTATGATTTTAGGTGATTAGAAAAGGTTAAAGGATAGTAAGTGAACAAACTTTGTATATGAACTGTTTTGGAATCAAAATAAAATAATTCGTATGACGCATTTTTGTTTTAAAGTACCAAAATTTACTTATATAGTTCCAGATATTTATATATCAAAAATATATGTACATAAAACATTAAGTATATAGTAATAATTTTAACAATATTAATTTTTGTAGGTAACTAGCGACTCATCCTCGCTTCGCTTCGGGTTCGTTCCTAAACAAAAACAAATCTATCCCATAGGAACCGTTCATTTTTCCGGGATGATATATAGCCTATAGCCTTCTTCAGTTAACGGGCTATCTAATGCAAAAAGAATTTTTCAAATCACATTAGTAGTTCCTGAGAATAGCGCGCTCAATTAAACAAACTCTTCAGCTTTATAATAATAGTATAGATAAATAAATCAATAAAAAATATTGTGCCCCATCCTGCATTGCCTCAGCTCAGCTCATTTGGCTCAGTTTTTATTTTGGTGGAAGTAGACTTACTTGAAAGATGACATGCCATTTTGTTTTAGGTAGGTTGGTCACTAAACCTGTAACCTCCAGACTCTAGTATATTATGTCAGACAACGTATGTATTTGGCGTTGCTATGCTACTAATAATTCATAACGTATGAACTTTAAATTAATTACTTAAAAATATTCTATAATATTCTATAGCTTGAATCTATACAAACTTTCATCCCCATTCTCACCCTCTCAAGGGATGATTGTCGGGATAAAAACTATTTCACTCACTCACTTTTAATATCATGAGGTTTGAAAAATATTATTTTAGTGAAAAATTTTTTCTTTTAATTTACTTCTATAAAAAAATTTCGTGGCAATAACAAACACAAAATAAAAGAATTATCCAATTTGGTGCAGTCGGTCGGAAGTAATTCGCGTACATACGTTTCGGTGATTTATTTTTATTTATATAGATTATTATTAAAAGTAATGAAAGTGGTTATAATTTAAAAATATTAGCATAGTTAAGTACGTTTTAAAATAAAATTATTAAATAGATGCAAAATTGGTATAAGTTCATGTAGGGAGTGGGAACAAGGTTAGATTTGGTGAGCTATCCGACAGCTGGGCGAGGTTTGCACTACAATCGAGGTAATTAACTACTACATAACATATTTCATTCATTCATATCTCCTATATAGAAAATAAAAAATTATTAAAGCCTTAAGAAACAATACTTAAATAAAATTCATAGGTACATTCTTAATCTCAAAAAAAGTCTACGAATTCAAAGTTTTATATTTAATCATAATTTCTAAAATTCTTTCACTAATAAGAAACTAATTTAATGCCGAGTGCTATAGAATATTATTTAGATACAAATGAAATTATAATCTAGTAAACAGTTTGAAATTTGAAAATGAGACGCAACCCGAGCGAAGCCAGGTTAAGTCACCAGTTAAATTATAATATTGTAAATCGTAATTATAATAATTATTAGTAACCGGTGGTAGGACTCTGTCAAGCCTGAGGAGTCCGACTGGATGGGTACCACCCCCTTATCTATTTATGCCGAAAAGCAACAATGATTGCATTGTTGTGTTCCGGTTTGAAGGATAAGGTAGCCAGCCCAATTACAGGCAAAAGGCATACCATCTTAGTCCTCACAGTGACAACGCACCTGTGGTTCTGCATTTATGCTACTTATAACCTAAGTGCATGAATCGTAGGTGTTATGGGCGACAGGTGCTGCTTTCCATCAGGTGGTCTGTCTGCTCATTTGTCACTGAATGTCATAAAAAAAACAATTATTAGCATGCCTGTGATCCATTTGTTCTATGTATAATCTATACTATCTATACTAATATTACAAAGCTGAAGAGTTTGTTTGTTTGTTTGTTTGTTTGGTTGAACGTGCTAATCTCAGAAACTACTAATCCGATTTGAAATTTTTTTTTTGCATTAGATAGCCCGTTAACTTAGGAAGGCTATAGGCTATGTATTATCCCGGAAAAATGTATGGTTCCCGTAGGATAAGTTTATTTTTGTCTAGGGACGAACCCGAAGCGAAGCGAGGGTGAGTCGCTAGTAGTCGTATAAAAAAGGAATTTTACTGACAAGAAGTTCTCAATCTGTTGATGGAAAGTTGGCGGTGTTACACCCACAGAGAGCATGTGAATCCGTAAGTCCTACGCCTGTATTCTCACCGGTTGTGTCGAATTGTCATCTCACCGGTGTTTAAGAGTGACAGGATGGCTAATCTCAGTGAAATTGGCTGCCATGGCTAAATCGACCAAGAAAAATTTATTGTTATTACTGGTGTACATTTCGATTATCCCAACTTGATTTTGGGTTAAACATTTGGGTGGTGTAAAAAGTAAACGCATATGTAGGTATATAAGATTAATTTACTCAAGTTCAGAATCATAAACAGCTCACGAATTATATTTTAGATAAATATCATCCTTCACTGTACGTAAATACTCGTATGTATAGCGGTAAACACAACGTTTGCGTTTCATTGGTACACTCGTAATTTTTAATTCAGAGGTTTGAAACGGTGGCTTTGCGGCGAGATCAAAGAGGTCTTTCAGACTCTAATGAGGGCGGAGGGTAGTTTTGTTTAGCCCTTGTTTGATGTACTGTTTGGAGTTTCGTGTGGGTTTTTTTTTTGTAATTATGCGCTATGAAATGAGATGGAACAACGTTGGATAAATATGAATGTAAAGTTTGTCGATTTATCTAAAATTACATAAATGCTTTATACAATATACTAGCGGCTTACCCTCGCTTCGCTCGGGTTCGTCCCTAGATTGCTTCCCCATACAAACGTTCATCCCCATTTTCACCCCCTTAAGGGATGATTTCCGAGATAAAAACTATCCTATAACCTTTCCAGGGTCTCAAACTATCTTTTTACCAAATTTTATCTAAATCAGTAGTTCCGAAGCTTATTCGGTACAAACAAACAAACAAACAAAAAAACTTTCCTTTTTAAAATATTAGTAGGTATAGATGTAGTATATAGATTTACACGTAGTTACATTGTATTTATGTCGAAATAAAGAGTTCTGAGACGTAATGAATTTATGTCTATATACATCCAGTTCGTAAATATTCAAATATTTTAAAAATAACTATAAAGAACTCAATAATAGTTAATTTACATAATTTTAAAGAAAAAATGATATTTTCATATGGAACGTGTATAAAGAAACTTGCAAAGCTAAAGGTAGGAAACTAAAGCCTTGAAGGTAGCGACTCTCGTCTTGCGCGTCCTGAAAATCAATAGACCGACCTCCGCCCCCCCGCGCTTTGTTTCATCTCGGTGGGTCAAGCTTTGAGAAAGGAAAAGTTAATAAAACTACTTTTACTGCAACATGTACACTACAGTTTTGTAAATAAATACGTTAGATATTTTGCATTTTGCCTTTAGTTTGTTAAAAATTAAAAGTTCGTACTTATTATACATATTTTGATATTAATAATATTGTGTTTTTTTTTTCTAATTATATTATATTGTATGAATATCTTGTCAATACACTTACCCGCATTTACGTAGTTTATGAATTGAATATGCAATTTCTTGTTTAAGGTATATTTTTTTCGTAAAATATTAATTTTATTTGTACTTTTAAAATTTAATAACATTATTAGAAGCTATTACATAAAATCTAATATATAGAAGTTATAAGTATATAATAATAATAATAATCATTTATTGCAGGCAATTCAAAACCCATAATATTATGTACAGAAAAAGAAATAGTTAAAATTAAGAATAATATAAATTAATTTGACATTCATTCTTAGGTAGTTATTTTCTGTTCTCCTGTTTATGAACAGACAGCCAATATGAAAATATTGCACAGTCCAAGCTACCATTAACTGCTCTGACTATTGCATTATTACAATTTCTCAACCTATACCAGAAAGTGGCAATCCGTTTTCGAATTATCGCATAAAATATATATATATATATATGTAGCACTGTCTATTATTTTATAAAAAAACTTGCAATCTCTGTTCATGAATTCATAATAACTATCCTATATATTAATTCATATGATTATGTACATAACTCCAAAACCCAAACAACTATTTTTTGTCTATCTGTCTTCTTGTTTCTATGTTTATATCTCGAGAACTGATTTTAATATAACTCACGAGTTATAGATGATTTAAAAAAATCATATACGAGAATGCTACATTATATAAACAGTAAGTAGTAGTAAACATTGTTACTAACACACTAAACGCAATATGGATGTTTTAATCTGAAATAAAGTATTTTATTATTATTATTATTATATATCATCATAACACGCGAGCAGAGTCGCGGGTAAAGGCTAGTATTACATACACGTATGACTAAGCAGGTCGAAGACAGAAGCCTGACAACGAATGCTCTACAAAGCGTAACACCCACTTATTAAGTACATAACTTAGGATAAGTATTTAATATAATACATGGACTCCTTCTTGCTTTTAAATCTAATTTAAAAGTACACTTTTTGAGGTAAATGTGTCAACATTCATTAAAAATTGCATATCGTAAAGCAGTATTATATATTACATGGTTTTTCTATTACGTACTAATGAATTTCATTTATTGTGACTAATTATAGCATTTTCATTTTATCATTACGTTATTGTTTGTCTCTAATTTTGGGAAACACTAACCTTACATGTTGTTAAAATTTTCAGAAACTGAATTTTTTTTCGATGTATGTATTATATTTCGTTACAAATAAGGCAAGCCTTTTATTAAGTGATTTTGATTAAAATCATAAAAGTAGAGAGTGTGAGTTCATTTGAAATATTTCTTTTTTTATAAGTAATTGGTAAGAATTTAAGTATAAATAAAACATTAGCAAATATTTAGTTTATTATTTAGCTGACTTTACTTTAAGTATTTTAAGTTTTTAATCTTGCAATAAATATCTTAGTATTCGTAATTGAATTTTATGCGGTGTAACATAATTTTTACTTTATGGAGACTCCATTATTATATACTAGCGACTAATCCTAGCTTCGCTCGGGTTTGTCCGTGGGTATGTTTGAACGGTTAGTATGGAATAGATATACTATATGATGTATTGCCTGTAGATTTTCTCAATAAACGGGTTCTCTAAAAGAATTTAATCTCTCGGGTGGAAAAAGAATTTTTCAAATCGGATTAGTACTTCCTGAGATTTGCGCTTTTAAACAAATAAATAAACAAACTCTGCCTCTTTATAATATTAGTACAGATTATGAAAAATCTAACATAAATAAACAGTCAGACAGACAGAGAAAAATTTTAAAATTGTTTTTTTATAGATACCGTATATAGTTACATATATATGCATTTAGTGAAAAGTTGTTTCTTTGACATTACAAACAGACACTTCAATTGTATTTATTTATATTGTATAGATCATAAACGAGCAGAAGTCTAGTGTACAGGCTATACGTAATATTTTTCAGTAGCAAAGCCTCAAAGGTGAGGTTATGAGCAATTAGGGCGGGTGTGTCTCGATTGGCGGGGTCATGACCCGCAGGCTTAACCAATCGGCAGCTAACCAACCCGCCTACTGTGCTTTACGTGAGGTGCGATTAAAGAAAATTTAACTTCCCTTCATACTTAAAATAAGAAACTATATATACTACATATATATATGTATGTATATCCTTCAAATATATATCCTTCAAATATATATATGTATGTATATCCTTCAAAATTAATTGCTCGTAACTCTACATTATTACTTCATGTTAATGTGTAAACAATAACATTCTGTGTTTTGTATCACTACATAGTATAAAACAGAGGATTTTGAAGCGGTTTTTTAATAGATAGAGTGATTCAAGAGGAAGGTTTATATGTATGTATAATATATGCATATTGTAGTATAGAAAAGCCGAGAAAATTAAAGATTTGTATTTCATACTAACCGTTACGTACGTAGGGACGAACCCGAGCGAAGCGAGGGTGAATCGCTAGTATTATTATAATTAATTATTTTTGATATACGTTTGATGTAAAAATCTTATCTAACACTATAAATAATTATGATTATTAGTTATAGACTCCTATCTAATATACCTTCCCAATTAGTACTCAGATTTAATTTGAAAGGTACTTCGACATGACTTAAGGCTGTTTAAAATACGATTTTCAAACGTAATTTTCCTTTGCTGTTAGTAAAATAACCTAATTTACACTTATAAATAAAATGTTAAAAAATTATAAAATCTTACTAATAAATACTTAATTACTTTAAAAATATATTAAGTTTAGATGTTTGGATGGATGTTTGTTACTCGATCAGGCCAGAACGGTTGAACGGATCTGGATGAAATTTGGCACAGTGATAGATTATAGTATGGAATAGTACATAGGCTACTTTTATCCCTGAAAAATGTACGGCTCTTGTGGAATAGAATCATTTTTGTTTTTCCGCTAGTAAATAATAAATTAACTTATTCATGATGTTTTTTTTTGGACTTTTAAAAAGTTCTGACATAAACTATTATAATGGTAAAAAGCTCTCTATTGAAAAAATTAAAAAAAAACCACTATTAAATAGTTACTTCGGCTAGATACTTCGGCTTTAGGTACTTGCAAAGTTAAGTCTAAAATCTGGTATTTACTTATTGTAATCTAAAGTAAGTAGGTACTTTGAAACAACTAAAAATCCCTGAACATACATAGGAGATCCTCGACCAAACTGGTAGCTTTGATCTATCAGTCATGATACACATTATATAAATATGAATAAGTATATACATACATATAGGTATATAAGATGTAGTAGGGTGTAGTGTAAGAACTGTCTTTGGACTCTAAAAGCTCTTTAAAAGACTCTTAACGCATCCACAAAACAAAGATACTCTTTATGGCAGAACGTAAAATGAATTCCTTATAAAAAACAAGCTTATCATTGGTTATAAAAAATCACATTATCATAACCATAATATTTTTACCTTATCTCAGTCGATAACACGTGACAAGTGATCTCTGGGGAGTGTTTCCCTCTAAAGGGAGTTTTTTTGGTCATCGGTAAAGCACAATATAGATTTATGAAGTGGGATATCTTACTTGGCACTCACTTTGATTCGATATAACTTAAATAACGTCATAATATGTCTTTTTAAAATTTATAAATAGAAAGATAAAATGGTTGCAGGCTTGTAATTGTTTTAAAGAATCGACGTGATTTTTTGAACTGTAGTTTTCTAGACGAGTTTGGGTTATCGCTGAAGTTTCCTAATATTGTAAAGAAATTAAAATAGTTTATTTTTTAGTTTGCTAAATTTACGAAATCAATAAAATGTGTTAATTAATTTCACATCAGAAACGTATTAAGAATACAAGGTCTAGTTATTACTGCTGCTGCCACGGCTGCCCTGCACAAAATTCGACTCTCATAAAACGTGTTACTGTATACTGTATATTTTATGAAAGCCATGTTCGTAAGTTAACAAGAAATAATACCTTAAAATAAAAATACCATCTTTATAGATATATAGTAGAAATAGTAGAATATAGTATAGTCTAAATAGTAGAAATATTAACCTAAATAAAACTATGCTTTCTTATATTTACGCGATCATATTTTAATTTTTGTTTACCGACAAAAATCCACGATAAAATCAAAAAAAATAGTTTTATTTAAAATGTTAAATATTCGCGTATCCTGTACCTACCCTATAGTGCAGAACCCAACTTTGTCAATATCACTGCCACTGCGCTTCGAAGACCGTCTGTCTATTCCAAATCAAATAAAAACCAAAATATATTTTATTTAAATATAGATAAATGTAGCGTTTTTGAGTTATCAATCTAAAATTATGAATAGGTAACTAGCAACTCCCTCTCGCTTCGCTCGGGTTGATTCCCCATACAAACTTTTATCCCCATTTTTACCTCCTTAAGTGATGATTTATGTGATAAAAATTATCCTATGTACTTCCCAGGGTCCCAAACTATCTTACCAAATTTCATCTAAATCGGTTCAGTAGATCCAGAGATTACCCCCTACAACCTCACAAACTCACAAATTCACAAACTTTACCTCTTTATAATATTAGTAAAGACTAGTGACTTAGCCTCGCGTTGCTCAAGGATCTCACTCTTCTCTCTCTTCTCATGAAGTAGCAAATAACAAAATTTTACCATACCTTTTTTGAAAGAAAATTTAAATAATCGTTTCTGTCTCTGTTATACTCGAAGTCATCTTACTCGACAACTATTAATAGAGTTTTACATCTACGTTATTAAATATTTATAGTTGAAATTTTGAAGGTGCTCATGTGAACCCTAAGGCCTAGTGTGTGTGCACCAGGGAAATGACGATACATTATTATTGAACTTTTTTAGATGTGCGCAAATATTTGACATCTATACATATAATAAAAATCTGAGTCAAATCAGTACATTAAATATTTTTTTTAAATTTTATTGAAATAGTTATTATTATACATACAGAATCTGTCTGGGAACTTTAACTGACAGATTTAGATGAAATTAGGCTTTGGATAGTTTTAAATAAAATTATCTTTTCGGATTTTTTCGCGGATTTATTTTAATTTTTATTTCCCCAAACCACGATAATTCAGGAACCAGGAAAAAATTTTATCTAAAAGATAAAAATAATATTTAAAATGTCAAATAGGTACATCATAATCTAAAAAAAGTTCAAAAATAATTTGTCGTCATTTTTAGTTAGTTTGTTATATTAGTTAAAAAAATAACATATTCTGGTTCAAAAGATACATGTCCGGTTTCGTCTCAACTATTTTTATACGGAACCCTAAAAAATATATCCTCATTAAGTTTGATGTTTCAAACATAAACATCTTCATACTTCAAGACTTGATAACGCGATGACTGGTAATAAATGGTTCTTGTTTACGCTCGACTATCAGGCACTGAGATCATGCCTCTATATAGGACTCTGGAGACAAATAAATAAGATACTGCGTTTAATATTTTATATACCTAGCTTTAAGATGTAACCCAATGACATTATCGATACTTTTGGGAGTTTGGGCTTGGACGATTACTGTTGTAGGATATCTCAGGAAAATTATTTTTTTCTAATAATTTGTAACTAAATCTAGTTAAATTATATATTTTAACTAGATTTAGTTACAAATTATTAGAAAACGCTTATTATCGACAATTACTTATTTTTTGCTCCAGTTAAAAATCACGGATTGCATCCCTCCTGTCAACTCCCTGCCGTCAAATCTCCTCTTTTGTTTATTTCCTCCTTCTATTTTTAATTGTATTTTTATTATTTAATGTTTCGGCCTAAACAATCTCGTCATTTGTAACAGCCTGATTTAACGTACTTTGTAATATAATTTGTGCGTTCGCGTCGTCAGTGTGGCCAGTATAACCAATTAATAACCGTTTTATTATTCATTAAAATAGCGAAACCTCGCACTATTAATAAAATCGTCACTACAGATAATAGGATCTTATAGTTATATCTATACTAATATTATAAAGCTACTCTAGCTTTGTTCTTGTTTGTTTGTCGAATCCAATAATCTGTGCTGGTCAGATGAATAAGATGAGGTATCTAACATCACACTACGTCCTTTTGTAATTGAGCACTTAATGATACATGGATTAATCATTTAGTTGAATAATAATAAAATATTGTGTAGAGAGTTGCTTGAATTACATATTTTTACATTACATATTAAGTGAAAAACTACGGAACAGCTACATACGTACATTTAAAAACAAGTGGGTACAAGTGCGTCGCTGGTGGTAGCTAGTATAGTCAAAACTTACAAGGTATTAAGAATTTTCTTTCAATGCATTAAGAAAGAATTTTAACTCAAAAACAAAAGTTAACACAACTAAGTGGTTTTTGTTTTTTACCACGGAACCGGAAGTAATTGAAATTGCAAGTAAGATTCTTGGATATGGTAACTAAATTATGTATCTCTTCATGAAGAATGTAAGTGTTTAATGAATGTAATGGTCTGATTCAGACAAAGTAGCCATCATTGAAGTCGGTTCATCCGTTTGGGGACGACGCACAGACAAACACAGACTGACAGAAGAACTACTAACATCTCTTGAGCAAAAGAAGACCTCGATTTTCAGCAATTTATAAAGTCCTATTAAAATATCTATCTGACGAGGAGTCTTGACTTGAATTGTATTGGAATATTCAGCCTTAAAAATGTTTTTTTCAAAATCAGTTTGTTGTTTTATCATTCTAATTAGTACATATCATTCTTATAGAAGAAATAGTGTATTTAGTGAGTTACATCATAAGTCAAAGTTGTAAGTACGATAACCTTTGACTGGCTCCCAATAACATCTTACTGATAGTGGATTGCTCGTAAATATTATCTTAAATTGTGAAAATATGTTGAAATTGTACCATTTACGTACAATTATAAGCCGACTGTGATGTATGAACAGCATATTGCGAAATTGTTACACACTAATGTAGTTTTAAATACTTTTTGTATAATTATAGCTAAATAAATTCGAGTATCTTGTCATATAATATGTAAACCGATTTGCAACGAAAATGCGACACTAGAAAGAGACAAACACATAAATATATAGGACTAAGCCGGCGAAAGAATAAGATAGAATACATTGCACAGGAAATGAAAAATAGTACTGAATAATATGTTACTTATTCTTTTTCTTTTACTTATTTACTTATTCTTTTACTTATTTACTTTATATACTTTTTCTTATTCTATATTCATTGATATTTTTGTAATAATTATTACGTATAAAATTGTAATTATAATTTTATAATCATTATTATATATAAAAATGAATCTTTATTACTGTGGGATGAATGTGCATAAAATAAAAGCTATTATGACTAATTATTGCCATGGTAAACGTTGTTATTGTCTGACAAATGATATATAATATTATATTCTTTCCGTATATGATATACTCTAAATATATGGTTGTAATATGCCTAATATGCGTTATTTAATTATATATTAATTTGTTTTAATTTACTTGCGATATTTGCTAAAGAAGTTTACTTCCACAGCGCCTAAAGGTTACACGCACCCATTTTTTTTTATATAAATATGACAATATGTAACGTACGGTAATTTAGGTTAGAATATGAGTCGATTGATGATCTATATGTTGAGTTCGTATCCAAAGGTAGTTAATAAATAAATATAAAATAGTTAACACAAAGCACCATCTAGTTCCATGGTAAACTACGAAGCCTGTGTTATCGATACCAGATAGTTGATACACTGCACATATATAACTTTAAATACATACATATTATAAATATAAACACCCATGACTGGAGTACAAACATTCGTGCTCATCACACAAATGAATGCCCAGCGGGTTCGAACCTGCGACCGCTGGCACACCAAGTAGAGTCACTACGAACTGAGCCAAACGTGTCGTCAAGTTAAATCCAATACAGAATAACTAACTAGAAACCCCGAAGGATATATGGGTAATTTTCACGAAATCCCGAAATTCGGCTATCTTAAAATGACAAAAAATATTGATATTATTTGATATTTATTTTATGTGAATTTGATAGTACTAATGTTACTAGAATTTAATTATGTAGTGGTCCCAAAAATTATCGCGTTTTATAAAAATTATGAGGACATTAAAAAAAATCAAAGTGAGGGAATGACAATTAAGGTGAGGGTATGATTATTGCAGACACGTCATGAAGTTTTTTAAATAAAATTAGTTTTCTTTCAAAATCTTTTTATTAAATGAAATTTTGTTCTTAAACAATACGTAAGATCAATGAGTAATTCCAGCAAATAACAAAATTATTGCAGCACTTTGACATAATTCTAGTTTAAACTTATTTTTATTTATTATGGCACTTAATTAAGGCACTTAATAAAATAACAATGACAACAAAATCCTTGATAACTTAAAGATTCATCTAACTGCATTTTTAACAACAGAAAAACTTTAATCTTATAGATAAAATGAATGTTTAGTATCAAAATCAACAAAACAAAATCTATAACTTAACTGGTTTTTTTCAAACATAAAATATTTCTTATTTAGTAGATGAGAAGAAGAAGAAAGAGTGAAATTACCTACTTTTAAAATTTTTAATCTTAAACAATTCAGTCTCAAAGTTACAATTAAAGTCTTAATCAGATATTTTTAAACTAGTTTAAGTCTTTTATAAAATAACAACCCTTACTGATTAATTTTGGAGGCTCAATCTTCCTCAGAATGTCATGCCAGGCATATAACTGCTCATCTCTGATATTAGGTCATTTCCAAGATTTAGTTCCTCTTTTCATACAGCTTACTAAAGCGCCTTCCTCAGAAACTGATATTATTTCCCCTGGGTAAAATTTTTTGTCCCATTTGATAAGTACATAATCACCAATATTATAAGTGATATTACTGTCCGTACAAATAATATCATTTGACGAATGTCCATAATCATAAGATTTGTTTCGTGTTTTTAATTCAAAGGACTTTGGTTTTTGGACGTGAAAAGTACTATTTCATAGTACTTTTTCTTTTCACTATGTTTCTTCAAATTACTGTACCTGTCTTTTAGCTGTTTAGTAATAAATTCTGATAGAAGAAGCTTCTTCTTCACAATTTTAGGAACTCGAACGTTCTTTAAGAGAGCTGGTACTTTAGCTTCCGGTGAAGTCTGATTATTTTTGTTTTGTCTTTGACATCTCTTACGGTATCTCACTTTTCTTCTTATTTCTTGTTTCAGTCTTTCCTGTAATCTGAATATTTTTCATAAAGTATTCCTCTACGTCTTCTGAGTTGCTGCCTTCTCCGATTTACTGCCAGATTTCTTAATTCATCATTATTTTGCATAGGTTCTGGGCTAGGAGGTGGTGTCTCATCTAACAGTCTTGCTAAATTTTTTCGCACTTAACTTTTTTGTCTCTATATGTTTGGCTATTTTTCTTCCAGTCTTTTCTTTTTTGCCTTCTTTCTCGGGAACTCATTGCGGATATAGGTTTTACTTGACCTTTTTCTTTTTTTTTTAGGTATTTAATTCTTTCTTTTTCGCGAAGTATTTCAAGTGTTACAGGATCAGCTTTCATTTTTTTCCTGCGCTTTCGGTCATATTCTTGCTTTTTAAATTTAGCTTCTTTTTTGCTTATCTTCTTTTTTCTTGACATTTTTTAACCTACAACAATATTGCAACAATAAATTCAAGAGCTAATAAAAGCAAACAATAAAAAAAGCCAGTTAGCCCACCCAAAAATCATTCCTTCACATATCACCATTCCCTCACCATAACTTTTTATGAGGGAATGATGCTGAGGGAATGACGAAATAAAGAATTACCATAAAGGACTCGTGACATAACCTTACTTTTAAAACGATTTTTCTGCTTAAGGAAATTACTCCCAAAAGCCATCTTATATGGGTAACTTATAATCAGTTAAAGTACTTACCTTTTATTTTTTTAGAATGTGATGAAATGACGATCAAAAATTTTATTTAACCATATAATTAATAAAATCTTTTTGCAGCGCACACCCGAAACACAATCACAGAAAATTCGCCATTTTGATAAATTGACATTAGTGCCAACTTTCAAAAACGAATGGTAGCGTTCGTATTTTATTTAAAATACGTTCATAATTCAACTGTCAGTAATAGTGTAAGGGAATGATTTATTTTTGTGAGACACATATAAATATTCAAATTTTTAACGCGTTTATTACTTTCTAACGCTAATTTCGGTTTTTCCCATAAATTTATAATATTTTTAAATAATCCAACTAACTTGAATATGATTCAAATGATTTTTGTACTTTTTTGGTAAATAAAAGTAAATAAAATTGGTACTTGGGACACAGTGAGGGAATGATATTAGGAACATTATGGTTATGCATTTTTATTTATTTATTTTACGGCTCTAAAATCTTATGTCAAAACTTTTAGATATAGTTATGTGGATTGTATAAAAATATTAGTAACATCCATTTTTTTGTTGGATTTTTATATAAACTCCAAGGACAAGAATTTCGGAATTTCGTGAGAATTACCCATATACATATTTTGTTTTAAATCTTTATTGTTTCAAGTGGTGTGTTTCTCAATAAAAATTTCGAAACTTGCGTGTTCAATCGGCATTTTAACTACGTAAGTATACAGGTCGCTAGTCGTTCTGATTAGCAACTTCGAATAACGAAACAACACAGCAATAATCACTAAACTTAAGTCCATATCATACGCAGAAACTTGTTAAAATACACTCTGTGGTCAAGTAAAGATGGAGGTTCGATCCCCACACGAGGTTGCTTTGTATGACTCATACAAAAGGCAAATAATAATTCACTTCCTCGTATATTAGTTACCACCAGCAAAGTCAGAACTGTTCTTTTAAGTCATAGTGATTTGCTTTTATATGAATAACCTTGCAGCCCTACAGGGTTAAACGATACACTGTATAAGTCATCATACTCACCCCTAGGTCAGTATTGTTCGATAATGTAGGTGTTTTTATATATTGTATGTTAATTTTCATTTTAAATTAATTAAAATTGCTGTTTCTAAATACCTATTTAAAAGTATTTTTCATTTTATCGTCTTCATTCAAGAGGTTTAAGGGTATATTACCCGCTTTGTTATTTACATGTAAATATTTCGTGACATTTCGTTCGTCACAAAGAAAAAAATAATTTGTAATTGTAATATTTCCATTTAAATATTCATACATTTTACTTTGTAATTTAAATACGTAATTTCGATTATAACTAAGCGTAGCTTTTGTTAGTAAAAAACATTAGCCAAACAACGCCATCTCTTGAAAACATTTAAAACTATTTGCTTTTCAATAGAGAGAAAGATATTAGTTACTATGAGCTGACGATAGATGGCGCTTATCAAATAATTATTGGTAGTCTATATCATGTACGTTAAAAAGGATTGTTGTATTAAAATTAAGAAATTTCTTGCAAACGAAACATTGGGACTAAAAAATAATAAAATCATAAAAACCAGGTTTCCTAAAACTTTCAACAACACATACACATATTGTTAAACACGACAGTTCTATTGCGATTAACAGTAAGGTGCAAACCAATGAAATGTACTTATATGTATAGATACTTCTGCTGTCTAACCACCATAGTATATATATGCTAGCGACACGCCCCAGCTTTACTTCGGGTTAGTTCCTAGTGAAAAACCAAAACAAATCTATCCCACGGGAACCGTACATTTTCCCGGGATAAATTTACAATATTGATTGATAATAAGGTTTATAATTTATTTACTACCATCCGTTTAAAAAATCCAATAGGATCCCATCAAAAGCGACAAAAGCCACATAGAAACTTATAAATATTTATTGGTTTCTATGTGTCTCTTGTCGCTTTTGATGGGATCCTATTGGAGTTTTTCAACAGGGATATTACCGATAATGCAAATACAAAATTAAGGACGAATGATATAACATATGCGATTATAAAAATGATAAAGGATTTCGACATCGATATCGCACGTATATCATACATATATATTTTATTTGAATTTTTGTATCTATAAAACAGTCAAAAAATATATAACTAAAGATTATACAAATTACCTTTACCTTTGTTTTTTGAATTGTGAAAGCTATGGTAAGTAAAGAAAAAAAAACATTATTTCTATCATTTATTCATAGTATTTTACACAATACAATGTCTACCTTTATAGAAAATACCCATGATAGAACAATTGAAAAAAAAAACATTACAAAACCTAAGGAAATGCAATCAAAAACAGTAAGTAGTTGCAGCCCTAAACAAACGGACACAACAAATACTTAAATTACTATGTACAATGCGTTTCAAAAAAAAAATTACATTTTCCAAAAAAAAAAAATATAGTTATTTTATGTACCGAAAAAAATAACATTTTAACATAATTCAAAATATTATCATTTAAATTAAAACTATAATAGCGTCAAGAAATATATTTTGATGAATATTAAAATGTGTTTTATTTGGGCTAATTTAGTACATGACATAAAAAGCAGTCGTGAGGACTGCCGACAGAAGTGAAATCTTACAACTATAAACAGTTATATTTTTTTTTGGATATTCAAAGTAATTGTTTGACCTTAAATTAAAACCGTTTACATTTATCTGGTTTTGACATCTATCGGCACTCTGAGTGTTAGCGTTATCACGTCACGTGACCATGTCCATGACTTACATGAATTTAGTCCCCATCCAAACCTGCCTAGAGAAGTTTTCACTTCAAAAAATACAAATCCTAACCAAAACAATGGAATCCAAATTCTTACTTCGTCCATATTTTAATTTATAGTTGAACAATTTATTATAAATATACAGATAACATAAAAATAAATATTTCATATGCAGTACGTACATTGTATAACAAAGACCAAAAAGTTAGTCAAAGGACTTACATTATAAATGTACCGTTCTTAAATACTTTGTAAGAGGAAGTTTTAATTTAATGTTTTTTTTTCAATTATTTAATTTAGTTGAAATCTATTAATCGTGTCAAATATTAGAAAAAAATAATTTCTAAGCGACACAGCAATAATACGGTTACATTATTCATATTATAAAGTGGACCGAGTGTTTATTTGCCAGCCTTCGTTGCTTTGCCTTTAATCTAAAAATGACGGAAAGGCGCGACAGAGACAAAACGAATGTGTAATACGATTAATACAGATAGCTATTTATAACCGTTTTACATTCCATTATACTATTATATTTTTTTACATTCAATTTATAAATAGAAAAGGGACAGGTATTGGCCGCACGTTCTCTCTCTCTCTTTCTAGAGTGGTTAATTTCATGAAAATATTGCTCAGTCAACACTATATATATATGACGTTATTTAATAACCACAAGTCATATTTTATTCTATGTATGTAACGTTTAAGTTCTTTAATTTGAAATTGTAGTCAGTCACAGTCCCTTTTAATTACAATAAGTCAAATTAAATCCCATTAATTTAAAGTCAATTAAAATTCCAATTTTCAATTCAATTGAAGTACAGTGCTACAAGAATCATTTAGCACTTAAGTGACACTGACATGAAGGCGTGGATGAGAAATTAGGGTTTTTCTTTTATAAAAGAAAAAAAAAACCTCCCAATCTCTAACACCATTTCATATTTTGAAATATTTTAATTGAAATAAAGGCACGAAATATCCACAACAAACATCAACTAGCAACTTCTCTCAAAAGTGACGCTTTACAAGATGGCGGTGTTAGTTTCGATTTCGGCCGCATGCCAAAAGATCTTTACAGCACTGTATGTACTTTTAATTTTAAATGTAAGTAATATTTTTCTGAATATTTTAGAAAAATTGTACATTAATTTTAGTAACGTACATATAATTTATTAATAGATTGCCCTAAGTTTATTATATACATCAAATTGGAAATTGCGACAGTCAGAAGAGAGTGTACACGTATTTGAATTTACTGTAGTTACATTATTCATGATGATACATGTATCTCTTAATTATATTTTAAATATATGAATGTATGAATGAAAAAATGGCGTCCATTCACGTCGTTCATTTATTTTTATGAATATTGATGATCAAAGTATTTTATAAAATAAAAAAATACTAAAGTATAAGCAGACATTAGAAATTTTAGTTAAAATTACAATTTATTTGCAGTACATCCATATAATATTTCCATATAATGTAGAAACATCTGACACATATTGTCATGTAATAAACATTGAGCTACTGACATTACACCTAATACCACAAAGTATAAACACCAAATATTTCTCTAAGAAATATATAAATACAAAATAAAAACATCACTATATATTAAAAAAAAATACTGTCAATTCAAAAAAAAAATAGCCGAAAATGTCAAACATTTAATTTTCACAGTCAATAATACGATTTGATTAGGCCTAAACAGTTTTAGTTTTCATTACATACAAGTTTAATCATATTTTGATCAGTAATTTCCTTAATCTAATATAGAATTAATTCTAAATGAGACCATTTACATTCTTATACATTAGAGATTAATTTTTAACAGAATAACAGAAAAACGATATTTTTGTACCTTCTTTCTTAGGCAGAAAAAAAAGTAAGAAAATTAAAAAAAAAAAAAGAAAATCTGACTTTTCAGATTTTAAAACAGAATTTATTGTAATCTTCTTTATATTGATAATCATGTTCTAAATTTTCAACACTCATAAATTAAAAAAAAAAATATGCACTACAATTTTTATAACAGTGTTTAGACAAAGCCTTTGACATATAACATATTTCTTATCCACTCAATATATTACATTTATTAGTATATATTTTTACATTATTATTTATCCAATTTAAATTCTAAAAATATGATTCAATGTTTATTCATACTTTTATTACAGATAAGAACATTATAAGTCACTTTCTGCAGCAAATGAACGAAATGTAAAACAGATTTAAAAAAAAATGTCTTTGCAAGCACATCATGATCGCACTCTAGTCATATTAACCTAATTTTCTTTTTTAATTCAATACACACGCTTTTTACACAAAAGATTAATTATAATCACATTTACCTTACATACTAACCTTATATAATCAATTTGCTTAGTCAAATATTTTTATCTACTATCAAAAAAAGATAAAAAATATTATTTTATCTGTATCAATTTCAGTCATTTAAAAAAAAAATGTCAATGACAGAAGAGAGTACAGATAAAAAATAATATGCATAAAAAAATCTAAAAGCGTAATATTCGTATTTATAGCCTAATTGAAAACTATAAAAAAGTAGAAAAAGCTGAAATAGTTTTCGCAGTAATTTCCATTTAATCAATACAAATAATTCACCTCATAAGCTGTTCTCAGGTAATGATTTCATATTATATCAAAGACAAGCGACTCGCCCTCGCTTCGCTCGGGTTCGTCCCTAGGTATATCTGATATATAGGTATATATATTTTATTTATATCCCTTATTTGAGAAATGATTGATTCCCATTAAGAGTTGATTTCCGAGATAAAAACTATCCTATGTCTTTTCCAGGGTCTGTAACTATATTCATACCAAATTTCATCTAAATTGGTTCAGCGGATTTTTGGTTTATCCATTACAAACAAAAATAGCAGTTTTTCTCTTTTATAATATTAAGTATAGATTAAATTATTATAAAAATCATAATAACATATGGATCAGTGTATTTTATATGTAAAATTAAAAAATTAATTGGAATATGTAAGTGAAGAAATGAGGTTCGATATATTTTCAATTAAAACCTATTATTATCAAGAATTACCTCACACTGCCTAACAACGATGCTGCACACTTACTGCTACTTTGTTATATTAATACCACATCAAATCTAATTGTATTTTGGGTTAGCAGATATAATTTAATATATATACAGTTCCATAATATTAACTTTAAGAGACCATTCAGTCTGTCAGTCCAAAAAAGCCTTCCGCAAACCTAACTACTGCTACTTTGTTAAATTAATCCACATATATATATATATAACTTTAAGAGACCATTCAGTCTGTCAGTCCAAAAAAGCCTTCCGCAAACCTAACTAATGCTTAGACCGAACCAAACTAAAAACGGCGTTGGGACTTATAATAGTACGCTACCATCTCAATAAATATGTTTCCAATGTAGGTATACAAACAGTCCCCTGTGCAGTGCATGCCTCCGAGATAAAACTCCAAGCTCACATTCTGATTGAATTCAGTGAACCGAAACACCTAAGCGAAAAAACCTAGGCTCCAGATCACTCCCGGAAACCTAGATCTAGATCACTTGGATGTCCTAGAGTGGAAAGAATAACACACCAACTAGTACAAGCTCATGCACAACAAGCAAATCTGCCTAAATATAGAAAAAGCTGAGTACGAAGACCCTTCGAACTTACTATAAACATTAATTAAACAGTTGGTTTCAATTCATTTCATTAAGAAATGAGACAACCATGCCTATAATATATCAATTAACAATTTACAATTTAATATAATTGGCATCCATTTGGTTTCCATCAGAATTGTCAAATAACTCTTTATCAAGCCATATCCCTGGTTTTACTTACAGAAGAATTTTATGTAATCTTTCATTAGCTTACTTAATCATTTACTATTTGAAACATAATTCCATATAGCCTATATATAATACATGCCGAAAATAGCAATTATCCTTCACAAAATGCAACACTAATGGCCAAATTATTCATTAATTTGTATTGTTCACATCACTTTTAAGTCCAAAGACAGTCTCTATAGTTTAAGAAAAGTTTAATCTTAGCACTACATCACTTAAAAGTGTCAAAGCACTCACTATTGTGTCAATATTCACGTATAATGAGCACTTTTCGAAAGTCCCAGGATCATTCGGGCTCTGTATACATAAATGAGAACTTATCGTGGCTGGTCGGGGAAAGAACTTTGGCTTCGATCAGACATTGAACAACCCATGTTGTTGATACAAGCGGTATGTTATCTTGGTTGGCTTTATTCTGTACTTCGTGTGGGCAGTCCCATTCAGTTACTAGGGCCAGGGCTCCGGACATGTTCAGATCTTCTTCATTAACAACCCGAGTGTTCGCTCCGGCTAAAGTGCACACCCTCTCCCAAAATTTTACAAATGTATCTTGATCACCGCATAGTAATATTGTTTTGTCTTTGAAGAATGTTGGGTTACGTTTGCTGAATGCCGGTTTCTGGAATAATAAAGCAGGTTTTCATAAATAATAAGGTATTAACAAAAAATTTAAAGCTAAAAAGTAAAAAAGAAGAAATAACCCGTAGGAATATCTTGTCACAAGAGGTAAAAGAGAAACACAAAAACATGTACCCAAATATTATTCTACTAAAAACAACCAAACATTCTGTGGACTTATAGCATAGGTCCATACCTTAAGGAAGTCAAAAGTACAACAAAAATATTATCCATATCACAAAGTATTTCTTTAATATTGACCATCCAGAGACAAAGGTATCAACATCCATCCTCTTGTTAATTACAACTCATGACCACTTGTGTGTTACTAACCTTATTTCTTTACTAGCTACTAAATATTACACCTTACTAGTAAATAAAATAAATCACCAAATTCACATTTAACCATCAAGAGGGCAACACAAACGCATCAACACCTATCAGCCTGATATTCGTACAGCTTGTCCTTACAAGCTGTACGAATACATCCTTTTTATACTTTTCTATTTTTGATTAAGACTTTTTAAATAGCGTTTTATATTAATCACGTTTTTGAGAGAAATTGTAATAAGAAGAAATAGCCGGAGAGCCGGACCACCAGAACCTTCATCGATCTGTTAACCAGATGAAACATATTTTTTTAGAGTTTCAATAATATATAAATACGTCTAAAATAGCTTGCCTATCGAAATCCTGACTAGGCTATTTTTAAATTAATTAATTTTTTATTTTTATTTTTCCACATTTCGTTAACCAGCCGAATTTGTTTTAACTCATAGTAAATAATACAAAGAATATGCCTAGGTAGCTTTATAGTATCCGTGAAGTTACCAATAGTAACTTAACTACCTGTTTATACCCGCTTGCCAGGTAGCGTTGTCAAGAAATGAGTAGGCAAGGCTACCTACGCATATTCTTTATATTATTTACTATCGCTTACAACAAAATTCGGCTGATTAATAGAACGGTGAAAAATTAAAATAAAAAAATTAATTAATTAATTTAAAAATAGCCTGGTCGGGATTTCGATAGGCAAGCTATTTTAAGCGTTTTTATCTATTATTGAAAATTTATAAAAAATATGTTTCATTTGGTTAACAGATCGGTGAAGGTCGTGGTGTATCCAACTCTTAGAATAAGAGTAGTGACATTGAAAAGGTGTACAATGACATGCAAAATTTTTATTTCTATTTCAATAAAAAAGATGTAAATAATCTAATATTGCTGCAACTGCCATAAGCTCATGGTGACCCACTCGTGTGTCACCGACCTTACTTTTTCTCCTGGGCACTATAAATTATACCTATACCTAACGAGTAAAAAAACAGCTCACCCAATTCACAAAGCACTTCTTCAATATCGACCATCCAGAGGGCAGCACAAACGTATCAACATCCATCATCCTGTTGTTAGTGAAGCTCATGAAGACCCACACGTGTGTCACCGACCTTATTTCTTTTTCTAGGCACTAAATGTTATAACTGCTAGTGTCTAGCATGTACGGCCGCAGTTCCGGAGGTCCTGGGTTCGAGTCCCGGATCGGACCAAATTTAATTACTGAGTTTTTCTGTTAAGATAATCTCAGTAGCAGCCCAGAGTTGGGAAGTTGGCGATGTATCAACCCCTGTGCCTCGGAGAGCACGTAAAGCAGTCGGTCCTGCACCTTAACTCTCACCAGTCTTGTCTCGTGTTGTCCCACCGGAGTATGAGAGTGACAGGAATAGAGAGTGCACTTGTGTCTGCGTATATACTTGTGCACTATAATATATCCTGCGCGGCTAAGCTCAGTGAGATTGGCCGTCGTGGCTGAAATCGGTCAGGAGGACATTACCTGTACCTTATTGATAAAAAAAAACTCACCCAATTCACAAAACACTTCTTCAATATCGACCATCCAGAGGGCAGCACAAATGCATCAACATCCATCATCCTGTTGTTGGTACAGCTCATGATGACCCACTCGTGTGTCACCGACCTGATGTCCGCTGCTAAGCATTGTATGTACTTGGCTGTGAGACATGGCCGGGGGGCTATTAACTTGCACACTGTGTATTTTGTCTTTGGCACATCGTCGAAATGACTGGAAATAATAAAGTTTTTTATATAAAAAGATATTTATGTATCTGAAATTATAATGTTATTAGCGGCTCAAGCTCGCTTTGCTCGGGCTCGTCTCTAGATACATTTTAACGGTTACTATGGAATAGATAGACTATATATTTTATATCTGCTTTGCTCTCTTAGGTATAAGCATGATGAAATGTAGCTTTCATCAAATAAACGGGATATATTTAATGCAAAAATAATTTTTCAAATAGAATTAGTCGTTCCTGAGATTAGCGCATTCAAACAAACTCTGCCTCTTTATAATATTAGTAAAGATTTACTCCACTTATGAAGTGGTCATTCCTCTGTATCTTTCCATATAAAAACGTACACGCATATTGTTTGCACAAATAATAATCTGTGAATCATTGACATCGAAGAAAAAAGACATTGATAAGAACCCATAACCTTGACTAATCTTTCGATTTTTAAACATTTAGGCATCCACTAGGTTTCAATTTATTAACATTATGGTGTAATATAGCAAAAGATCTACTTAGAACTAGCAGAGCTATTACTATATGTGAGACCGTCAGCGCAAAAATAGCCTAACCCACTGATAGCCACTTTGATGAAAATGGCTGTTAAATATTTTCATGTATTTTAAAACTTATTCATAGTTTCTTAGTGCTAACTTGAGTTTCAAAATTTGTTTCTTTTCATTTTAGCTTATTTTGTTTTGAACTGTTATAGACGCTGTTATTATGATCCTAAATTATTTACAACACATTAATACCTATGATCGCATCTCATTCAGCCTAAGCCATACGACAGCAATTTCAATACAAGTACACTAAGCTATTTTTGCATTTCCAAAAAGTTGAAAAAAAAAGCATTCAGGTCTTTTGTAAATTAAACTTCATTTAGAATTAGAATACTTTGCAGTATAATACTTTCTTAGATTTACGCGAATATTAGACATTTAAATAAAACTATCTTTTCGGTTTTTTTCGCGGATTTACACACACCCACAAAATAACAAAAAAGAATTCAAAATTTTGAAAATTGTTATTTTGTGGGTAGGCTGTCTGTAATAACTATATAATGCCTTTGAGACATCTAACACCTTAAGTCTCTCCCGTGAAAATGATTGCTGTAAAGCAATCGAAACGTCGGGAACCAAAAATCAAAATAAATTTAAATACTTTGTAGTATTTAAATTTATTTTGATTTTTGTCAAAAAACAAAAAAAAAAAAATATGGGTTAGGCTGTTCTTGCACTGACGACCTGATATAACCTATTTATCTGTATCATTAGATTATTTAATCTCAACCAATTAAACTAAAACTTCCTATATATTATATATGGAAGAGCGAAATCCTCTGGCAGAGGTATTTTTTTACTAAAAAGAGGATTTCAACCTTGTTACCATCATGTACTTATTAAATAGATTAATCTATTTGTATTTATATGTATATATACCTATAAACAGTCCCACCGCCTGTCTCCAACTGTTCCTTGAGTCGTTCCTTGTTGAATGGTCGGTGACAAAACTCCAAGTCTTCTGTGTCTGTCCCCGTCATGGTCGAGGTCGCCTCACTGTCCTCTTCAGACGAATACTGACACTGGAAAAATATTGGTAAAGTATTAGGAAAAACATGAAGTTAGTTCACTTTATCCACAACTAGCGACTCAGCCTCGCTTTGCTCGGGTTTTTCTTTAATTAAAAACTTTCACCCGCATTTTACCTCCTTAAAAGATAATTTTCGGGATAAAAACTATCCTATGTCCTTCCCAGAGTCTCACGCAATCTTCTTACCAAATTTCATCTAAATCAGTAGTTTCTGAGTCTATTAGATACAAACAAACAAATAAACAAATTTTTCCTCTTTATTATATTAGAATAGATATATTACTGAGTGCAGTTTGTGTAGAAAGCCCTTTTTTAACTTCTCACTGTTGAGCTCGGACTTTACTTCAATGTGGGTCACATCACTCAGTCTGACTGTGGGTTGGTGGGCTTCGCCTCTTGTGAACCAATTTTCATGAATTTTTCCTTAAATAAGTTATTCTTCAATGGTAGTTTTATTTATACAGATAAATAAAATTGAAGTGTCTGTTTGTAACATCAAAATAACAGCTTTTTACTAAATAAAAATGAACAAGAAAAACAGTATTTTTTACATTTGTCTGTGTGTGTCTGTCTATTTGTTTCAGCTAATCTCCGAAACGCTCTCTGAAAACGATCTGGCAGATAGCTGATATCATAAGGACTAACTTGGACCACATTTATTTTAGAAAAAGAATTAGGGTAGTGCTAAAAAAAATTAAAACATTCCTAGGGACGCATCCGAGCGAAGCATGTATACAAATAAGTAGTATACAAATAAAACAAATAAGGGTGGAAGTTTTAAGTCTTTTAAATCAAAAATTAATTAAGTACCTTTTCAGATTTGGAAGGTCGAGGTGGTTCTGTACAAGTTAGCAAGAAACACAGTCCAGCGAATATCTTGCTATCAGCTGGAGGGATCGGGCCGAGGGTAGATACTGTGTCTTCATCGTTCTCAAACTTTGTTAACTTGGAGTTCTTCTTGCCTATGTTCTGTTTGGCCGCGCCTTTTAGTTGGAGAGGACCCGCTGAAAATAATATATCTATTACATATGGAATAAATCTGAGTGTCTGTGTGTTGTATTTGTGAACTTTGCTTTAGGTAAGATAAAAGAGTGATTATTATATTATTTTATAGTGTCTTGCTTAAGTGGGTGTGCGTGAGCTCATATGTATGCGAATATACATATGTGCGTGTCTTTAGGCGTGCATGTGTATGTACACTGAACAAGTCTGTACCACGTGTGTGTGTGCTGTATATGTATCAATGGCGAAAGGTGAAATTTTAGCAAAAGCAAACCGATTCAAAAAAAGAAACCAAAAATCATTGATATAAAATTTTTATCATCATCATTATTTTTATCATCATATTCATCATATCATTGATATACATTTGTATCAATGCATAAAAAAATAAAAAATGTAATTGTGCAGATATTTTTTTGAAGTAAAACTTCTTTACGCACGCTTGACTTCGGGGTAAGCTGGCGAATGCGTTACGAAAAGTGTAAATCGGGCGAGGCGAACGTTTGTTGCCATGGTAACCGTTGTTATTGTCTGACAAATGATATATAATATTATATTCTTTCCTTAAATGATATTCTATAAATATATGATTGTAATATGCCTAATATGCATTATTTAATATATTTTTTTAGTAGGTATCTCACCTATCTCAATTATTTAAAAAATAAATTGAATTTCATAAAGAGTACTGATAACCTACAGAAGTTTTACTTTTTTTCTTCTCACTCTTTAATTTTTTTTCTTGATAAGGCAATAACGTTTTTTTAAATGCATGTAAAATATTACAGCAAAATATATTTTAAGGTGGAAATCACCTTCGTACACGCCACTGATACGTATATAAATATATCCGTGTGTGTGTGTGTGTGTGTGTGTATATGTATGCACCTTTGACCCCGTCGACCTTGCGCGGAGTGCGCTGCACCTCGGGCTCCACGCCGGCCACCTCCTCGAGGCGGGCTCCGGTGGACGGCGCGGGGTTGCTGCTCTCACTCAGCTCGCTGCTCTCGCTCGCGACGCGCTTGCGCGCCGCCGGCGCTACCGGCGTGCTCTTACTAATCTTTACACCTGTAATGTATATATGTATATATTCGTTGTATGTATGTATCTATATATGGATTTATATATGTATCTATTTATCTATAAGTATTTCTATGTATGTATTGAATTCAGCCCTTTTTAACGTCCCACTGCTGGGCACGGGCCTCCCTTCAATACGAGGGGAATCAGGCCATAGTCCACCACGCTGGGCAAGTGCGGATTGGCGGACTTCACATGTCTTTCCAAAACTTGCTAGGTTTTCTCAGACATGCAGGTTTCCTCACGATATTTTCCTTCACCGTAAATCTGTACATTAAATATTTTTTGGAAAATCTAATTGAAATGGACTTTATTATCGATACAGAAGTCAAATTTATAGTTCTTAGAATTTTTGTCTGTCTGTCTGTTACCGCATCACGGGAAAACCACTGGCCAAATTTTGATAGGTATGATGGTAGCTGGTTATCCGGGTCAACCATATAGGATACATTTTACCGCGGGAAAATATCTCATTTCTGAGAAAAAATACAAAAAACCGCAATATAAGATTACCTATTATTATTACTAATATGTAAAACTTAAGAATTTGTTTTTGGTCATCTGAACGCGGGCGGTGCCGCGGGCAAGCTTAAAAGCAAGTTTAAAAGCAAGTACACCGCCTACGCTTAAGGTTGCCTAGAACTTAGAAGAGATCGCTTTCAGCGATAAATCCGCCGCCTGCTGTACATCTTTTCTTTGCGTTCTTTTTTTTATATATTTTATGTTTCTTTTTTGGTGTACAATAAAGGATATTATTATTATTATTGTATGTATTTATATATATGTTGTATTTATATACGGTTTACCCACTAAAACCAACGACAGACAAAAATTTATAATATTTATGCGATATGGGATGTATTCAGCCCTTTTTAACGTACCACTGCAGGAAACGCCTTCAACGCGAGGGGAAGGTTAGGACTTCGGGGCATAATCCGCCAATTTGGTCAAGTACGGATCGACAGATATCATATTATGTCCTTCGAAAATTTGCTAGGTTCTCTTAGACTTGCAGGTTTCCTCAAGACATTTTCTTTGCTTCACCGTAATTGTTAGTCACGTTGAAAATTATTCGCATATGAAAATATAAGTGCGAGACCCGGGATTCGAACTAGCTGCACTAGGTTTCTAAAACGAGCGCGTTCCCACTGAGCTATTACTGCCAAATTTGAATGTAGACTTGTAAACTGTTAAATCTTAAATAATGTCTAACCTGAAGTAGATGCTTTTGGACTAATTGGCGAGGCAACTCGTTTTCTTGCACTGGAGCTACCCTTGTCCCTGCTGCGAGCGCTGCGTGGTCCCTAGAAGTTAAGTCAATATGAAACGATAGCGACTCACCCTCGCTTCGCTTCGGGTTCGTCCCTTGACAAAAACAAATCTATCCCACAGAAACCGTACAATTTTCAGGGATGATATATAGCCTATAGCCTTCCTTAGTTAACGGGCTATCTAATGCAAAAAGCATTTTTCAAATCGGATTAATAGTTCCTGAGATTAGTGCGTTCAACCAAACAAACAAACAAACAAACAAACTCTTCAGCTTTATAATATTAGTATGGATGAAAAGAATAAATTAACCTGGAAGGAAATAACAGTTTGTAAACCGTTGAGCTTCTTCATTTTAAAACACGTTTCTTCAGCGGACAATGTTAAAATATTCAACTCCTTAAATCTAAAAAAAAACCCTGGAAGTAAAGTCAAAATGAAATCTATACTAATATTATAAAGACGCAGAGTTTGTTTGTTTGATTGAACACGCTAATCTCAAGAACTACTAATCCGATTTTAAAAAAGGTTATTGAGTAAGGTAAATAGATTAATAGTATTTTTTTATGCGATTCAGTGACAAACGAGCAGACAGACCACCTGATGGAAAGCAGTACCTGTCGCCCATAACACCTACGGTTCATACACTTAGGTTTTAAGTAACAAAAATGCAGAACCACAGGTGCGTTGTCACTGTGAGGACTAAGATGATATGCCTCTTGCCTGTAATTGCGCTGGCTACCTCATCCTTCATACCGGAACATAACAATGCAATCATTGTTGCTTGGCGGCAGAAATAGATAAGGGGGTGGTACCCATCCAGTCGGACTCCTCAGGCTTGACCGAGTCCTACCACCGGTAAAAAGTACTATTATTCTATTAGTCTAATAGTCATTTTGCTACAAACAGTGTTATACCATTAGAAGATAGAAAAGGACACATACAATAGTCTTAATATATATAAATCTCGTGTCACGATGTTGGTCCGGGATGAACTCCGAAACTACTTATCCGATCTTAACGTTTTTTTTTTTTCAAAATGTGTGATTTGTTCCAACTTAAGAGATAGGATAGTTTTTATCCCGATTATTTCCTTTTTTTATTGCAAAATTGACGATTTTCATATGTGTGCCACAGCAACGCGTGGCCGGGTCTGCTAGTATACTATAAAAATCACAAACTCGTAAAAAACTGAGTTAGTGTTATGCTTTTCAGGTACAGAAATAAGCAACCCACCTGTATTATATTATCAAGATCCAGTTCCCTGTTGTGTCGTCGGCGCGGGGTGGCGGGCGCGGTCGGGGAGCGCGCCCTAACGAACTCCTTTATTGACCTCGCCTGGTCCTCTGTTAGGTACAGCTCGCTAGCCGTTACCAGAACTATCGCATCTCTGTGGGTTTTGTTATAATTGTATTGATATGGAATACAAGTTTGGTTTTCTTTCTATTTCTATATTTAGCTTTTTATTAGGGTAGTTGGAAATGTTAAAATTATTGGGCATTTATTTGAATTAAGTAGGAAAAAAAACGCGTGTGTGTACGTATGTACGCACGTAAGAAGTTATACTTCAATGGCGTAACAGAACAAAAATAGCTACAGATTTCATCCCGTATGTCACAACACTTTGTTTGTAAAAGGAATGCAGCTAACTTCATCATGTCGCTTTTTGGCTGTCGGTGTGAGCGCGCATCGTAAAAATTTTACTCTCATAATTTTTTCCAAACGTGCCAAAAGAAAAACTTCAAAAAGCTTTACAAATAGTTTAAGGTTGCAGCATGTGGTACTATTTAAAAAATACAATAACAATACATGGAGAAATCTTTAGAAGCTGAAAGCATATGTATAAGATATAAACTCACCTATCAGTAGTGCAACGATAAGTAATAGTGCCATTATCATTTTCTTCAACACCAAGCACTAAACCAGGCTCATAGTTCTGCTCATCATCGACCATCGCGTAAACAGACTGCCCTTGCAACGGTAGCTTTTTCATATCCCCAAATATTATGAAATCGTCCAAAATCACTTTACTTTGCCCATCATCAAATTTGATCAAATACTTATTCGGTTCCGTAATTTCTAGAACTTTCCCCGAATAATAGCGTTTGTCCACCCATTTTGCTAACACAACCGTATCTGGTGCAAAACCGGGATATTCGGTTTTTATGACTGCCTTTTCTACGGGCGTCGCCGGTCTCGGTGATGTAGGACGACGTTTTTGCTTCAATTTCGTCACCGATTTGGGCGTTCCTACTAAAGATGATAGCGGTTTCTCTTCCTTAGGTGACATTTTCCCACTATCCCCATTAGTTGGTATCATTTCTGGGGAGTTCATCCCGTGCATATATTCAGCTTCTTCTGGCTGAGTGGGCAACAACGCACGCTTAGTTTTCCCAGCGATGGGCCTACGACCACGAACTCGGCTCTTCTTGAGAGAACTCTTTGGTGTAGCTTTATCACACTTGCTTACTTCCTCAGGACTTGCGTTACCGTTACTAAAACCACTTTCGTTGGAAACTTGAATGCCTACAGATATCTTGTCGTCGTTCATTGACCTATCTGCTACAGATGTTTCTCGAATGTGCGAGAATATGTCTTGAAGTTTTTTCATCAACGCCTCATATCCTTTGACTGTAGTGGATGGGTTCGATACTGATTTTCTCGGTGGCTGTGGAACTACGAATGCCCCATCAGTAGTGCGGTTACTTGAAGTCGATGATGAACTGACAGTTGATGCAAATGACGTTCTATTTGGCAGATTGATCATCCCGACACTAGTTACACTTGACGGTGAAGTGCTTACAGAGACATCGCCCATGTACGGATCCATAGTGAATCTTTTTGAAATCCGTTGATATTCTTTGCACATATCCATTCCTACGTCGTTATCTGTCCTAACTACGTATAGAGATAGAAACTCGCAATCTTCATTGTGGCTGATATGGATATCGAATATGGGTAATTGAGGTGTATTAATTGGTAAGGAATGGCCGTTCTGTAAGGGCGATATGGTTGATGGAGTCGTAGTGTTGCTGGCTCGGAATGACTCGTGTTTATTTCTATTTAGTTTATTCCCATTCAGTTTTGACATATCTGGTGTGATGTCAGAACAAAGTTTTTCTCCAATTTCTGTCGGTGTGGACGAGTTGCCATTAGACAATTTTGAGATAAGTTTCGACGCAACGCTAGGTACATGTTCGGGGCTGTCTAGACCCACGGAGCAGATGCTGTCAGTACTTTCTTGATCAGTGTTCTTTTCTTTGTAGTCTTTTGTAGCTATCGATATATCGTTTTCTGAGATGTCACCTTCTGTTTTGGCTTTCTCTGGTAAATCTACGTCTATAACTTCAATTCTATCCTTCGGCACGACCGACTCACTGTTATAAGTAGGCTCCTTCTTATCCCCTTCTTCTTCAGATGGCGAAAGTTCTAGATGGAAATTCTGGGAATCGTTAAAATCGTCAGTATTCTCTTCTGCAATCGTGTCAGGGATTTTAGGTGGTGGAATTTCCAATACAAATTCTACACTCGGTCGGCTTGGTGTTTTTGAGCTAGCAGCAAAATCTTCATTCACCGTCTTTTCTTTTGTTAAATCTAATTGAATGCGAGGTGCTTTAGGCGTTTTACGACTTTTAGTTATATCAACACTAGCAGATCTTGATTTCGGGATCTTTGGTGTCTTTGGGGTTATTTCTACACTGTTGCTTCGCTTCGTCAATTTTCTTGGACTGGGCCGTACTGGAGTTCGAACCCGGGATGTTGATGGCAGTTCATCTTCTAATTTCCGCTTAGCAACACTCGTTATCGCACTCACTTCGTCATCTAAAGTTTGAGATGACACAGCAATTTCTTCATGAGTTAAATCTAGTTTTAGAACTTTTGCAATAGTATCTGAACCGTCTTCAGACAATTTTCTTTTGGCATGTATTATTTGGGGTTCTTCTGTAAATATAATATAATTTTTATTATAATAAGTTTATATTTGTGATAAAAATATGAATACAAATATCAAATGATGTATTTACCTCTAGCTTCTGCTTCTGCTGAAGTAGTATCAACCTGTTGGATAATTTCATTTTTATAATAATGTGAACTTAAAATTTAAAAAAAAACTATATAAAATATTTATTTTTTTAATCTCTTACAAATATAATATCTCTAAGAAAACATAAGTTTACAAATAAAGAAACCAACTAAATGTCTGTCAAAACGTTACATATTATATGCGTTATATATATATATATATATATATATATATATATTGTATTGAATTTAGCCCTTTTTAACGTCCCACTGCTGGGCACGGGCCTCCCTTCAATACGAGGGGAATCAGGCCATAGTCCACCACGCTGGCCAAGTGCGGATTGGCGGACTTCACATGTCTTTCGAAAGCTTGCTAGGTTCTCTCAGACATGCAGGTTTCCTCACGATGTTTTCCTTCACCGTAAGGCAAGTGGTAATCATGCTAGAAATGATTCGCACATGAAAATAACAGAGGTGCGAGACTCGGGATTTGAACCCGCTTCACTCGGTTTCCCAAGCGAGCGCGTTACCACTGGGCTACCACTTGCCTATATATATATATATATATATATATATATATATATATATATATATATATATATATATATATATATATATATATATATATATATATATAATATACGTAGCTTATTATTGTTACGAAGCATTTAATTTAAAAATTACTTCACGGAAAATTCGTATTATTGAAATAAAAAAATAGATACCTACCGATCTTTAAAAGCGGTCTACACAGATACGGTATTTCATTTGTTTATTTTAGAAATATTTCACTAAGGAAGCATACATTATCGTCGTGATTAAGGATTTGTTAACTTAATCATATTTTAGAATTTTAATTACTTGTGACTATTAAATTTGGTCGGATTTGTGATATTATCACTTTTAGCGCATTTCGGAACGCAGGGTTACTGCACTTGGAAAAATATTGTAAATGTACAGATAATAAACATCATAACTAGATCTTAAGTAAAATATGCTATTACCGCTGAGGATGGCTTAAATATGCAATGCATATAATAAGATCTCTAATTATAACAAACCTCAATACTTTCCTCGGTTAATTTAGGTTCTTCCTCTGGTTCATAAACAGGACTGTCTGGGAAGAGGTTTTGGGAAGTGTCCTTGATTTCTTCAGAAGTAGTGTCAGGAGCAGTTTGTACCTCAATTGCTGAAAAAAATAAAGATGTCTCGTTGTTTCTTTGAATAAAAAGATTATAGATTTTTTAAAACTGTAGAATGAAACCATATTCTCATTTATATTTTTTTATTTAGGTAATTATGATATTGAAATGTATTTGTTTCATTTTCATTTTTAACTTTAGATTTCCGTCTTAGCAGAACTGGTTACTGTCCATGATTTATTTAACAAATATATGCCACGGGAATCTTACATTTTCCGGAATAAAAAGTAGTCTATCTATTATTCTGATGTATGAACTATATTATTGTAAAGTTTCATTAAAATCCAATCAGTAGTTTTTGTGTACTAAGCTGTATAAGTTAGTATAGTTTTTTAACGATCCCACGGGAACTCTTTGATTTTCCAGGATAAAAAGTGTCCTAAATGTTGACCAGGGATATAAGGTACCACCATGCAAAATTTCATTTAAATCGGTCCAACAGTTTCGGAGATTAGCCCGTACAAACAGACAGAGAAACATATTTGAAAAAAACTGGATTTGTTCTATTGCTCTTCTTACATCCCCCTGATTCGGTTTGAAGCATTTTTTTTCTATGTACAGACATTCAACCTCTACAGTTTTATTATAGTATAGATTTACTCCTTTTCACATATTAATTATAATTTAATTATATAATTATAAAAATATAATTATAATTTAATATAGTTTTAATAATCTTATTCTACCAACTAATCTCCTTTATGTCTTTCCCATTCTACATGACATTGGCGAAGTAATCTGTGCTCAACTGGCAAGCTTTGAAGACATTAATAAGAAAATTAAATTGCATTAAACAAACATTTTAATCTTTCAAGCTGTTGTAGAAAAATATAAATAATATTTTTATTATGCTTATAAATTAGAATAGTTTTATATACTTCTGTCAATGTAAGTTCAGTGTACTATATTCACTTAGGGTATGGGTTGGTTTAAAAATTTTTAGGTTGCCATTATCATGGTTTCTAGTTTCTCATTATATGTTTTCACATAGTATAAATATAATGCTTATTAAGTTTTTTTGTAAAAAAGGATCAATGTCTTTAAAGAAGTGGGCATGTCCTTGGAATGTTAGGTACATTTGAGTAGTAAATTAAAAACCAAAGTAAAGCTTTTGTTTGCTTTAATATTGTAATTATACATATTTATTTATTTATTTTTGAGTTCATAAAAATATTCTTCTCTAAGAAAGATATTTTTTTAATTCTAACAACGAATAAAATCATAACTGTTTTTGTCTTGTGTCTTTAAACAAATTAATAATAATAATACCTTTGTTGACTTAAATACAAGTGTTAGAAGACATTTTTTTTATAATTATATACTTTGAAAATTTTGTTTAAGTATTTGAGATATGACATTATTTGTATAATATATTATTACATCAATTTTAGCCAGTTTTTTTTGAGTTTGAAAATACCTAAATATGTATTTATTACTCATTAAATAAAGTTCAAAACAGTCTAAAATGGCTTTTAGTATACATGTAGATTTGTAGATTAAAGGTTTCTGTGAGAAATTATTAAGCATTTTGTTATTTTTCATTGGTCATATACTTAACTTTTATTAAAATTTCATGCATATTGCAATATGTATTTTTCAGTGAACTTTGCAAATTTGTAAAATTTATAAATTGCCTCCATCCTCAATGTTTGTTAGAGTAAGAATTTAAAAATAACATATTTTAACTTATTTTATATAAATATATCAAGGATTTATGCTATCATATAATGGGGAAATGAATAAAAATAATACATTTACTTTTAAAGAAATATAGTATGACTATAATACAAAGATTTTCTCTGTAACCTTAAAGAAAGCACAAAAATATAAACCTTAACCTCTCATATTAAGATGCAAATTCATTTAAAACATTTTTTAAAATAAAAAATAACCTAGTGAAATAATAAAACATTAAGACAGTCATGACATAATATCAAAACGTCAGTTGGATAATAATCGGTTCTCCATTTCAGATGTGCACTTATTGATATTTGGATTCGTGATAATGCGACCAAATTAAAATGCAATTGGAATGGCCAATTTCTAAACGGCCGAAACTGTGAAATTAAGTAATAAGAATATAATTATGTGTGTTTTTACATTATGTTTCTTCTATTTTTAGAGCTTTATACAAAGAAAAGCAATTTTAAATAAATATAATCGTAAAAAGGACTTAAAATATGTGATGTCAATATAACATGTCACGCATGTCAACTTTGTCGCCTAACACAAAACTAAACCGATTTACAACAGAGAGCTATTTGTTGAAATGTTGTATTTACCTGGTTCTCCTTTTGTAGAAGTACTATCCATAGGTTTTTCACAGCTATCCTCCATTTTTTTAAAACTATTTTTCTTTATTTTATTGAAAACTGGCGCGTTTTAGCAGAGAAACATCTGTCACTTGAACACAGCAAAAATTATAAGTATTTCCATACGTAGAACTACAGTAAACTATCAATACAAGTAGCTTAAATATATAATAAGATAAAGGACATCCGAAAATTGATAAAATAATTTAAAAAGTTGTAATTTTATATTTTTTGCAAAAAGGCGAGCGAAGCACGGCCGCTTGTTGATTTGGCCAGTGTTGCCAAGCCAAATATTACGATAAAGTTATTGATAATGCTTTAAAATGAAATTAATTTTTTATGTATACGCGTCTCAAATAAAGTACTTATAAATTATTAATAAAGTCATTTTTAATTTTATAACATATTTTATATTATATGAAACAAACATATAATTTTGATTTTAATGATTAGTGTGTCTACGACATGGGTAAGGAACATTACATAAGTATTAAATTTTCATGACATATTAAATTTCTAATGAAAATAAACAGATATTCTTGGTGCATTTAACAATATTAACTATTATACCCTTTTGTTTTTGAAAATTTTTTTGATAATTTACGAAGTATAGAGGTTCATAAAATTTGGCCAGGAGGACTTTAAGTTAAATCAGTCGCTTTTATATCAAAAATTGGACAGTGGATAAACCGACAGGTTTACCTACGTTTTTATACTACTTAGCATGTTTTTGTAATATAAATAGGTAATAGTTTAATAGGTATTTAACATTTATTATACCATCTTATGGGTACCTTGTGATAAATATACTATAAACAATGTATTTATACCATATGCATGTACATACTTTTTTATATTTAATTAAATCACTTATAATTTTCATATTACATTTTCTCGTTTTTTGTGAAGTGAACCAAATCTGACGTAGCTTACACACGAGTAGGACCGGATAAAATTCGATAGATAGCTGGACTAACTCTGTAGTTAGACTAGATGTCTTCACTTAAAACTAATTTTAAATGTAAACACATAAATTCAAGCTACAAACCATTTATCCATCTATATATATATATATATATATATATATATATATAATAAAACTGTAAAGATCGAATGTCTGCACATGGAAAAAAAATGTTAAAAACCGAGTCAGGGGAATGTAAGAAGAGAAATAGAGCACATCCAGATTATTTTCAAGCTTTTCGTTTCTCTGTCAGTTAGTCTGTTTGTACGGGGTAATCTCCGAAACTGTTGGACCGATTTAAATGGAATTTCGCATAATGGTACCTTATAACCCGGTCAACGTTTAAATACTTTTTACTCCGAAAAAATGTACGGTTCGTTTTTGTTTTCCTATAGGCGCTTGTAAAACATAAAAACCAAACTAGAAAGAGAATGATGTCAAGAAAATTTAAGTTAAATTTCGTATTCTTCAGTTACATATTGATTGCTGCCTCTATTTTCTATGTCAGAATTAAAGTACCTTAATATAAGACTTTCTAATCTGTGCATGCTAACTATTAGTCATCCATGATCCTAACATAATCTATATCTTATAATTTTTACGCTTAGCAACACTTGAAAGTTGAAAAGGCGGTAAAGTAAAAACTGAACAGCGTTGCCAGAAGGTTACATTTCTTACATTTTTCGTAACTTTTGACCCCCTCGCGTAACATGTAAGTCAATTTTCGTAACTTTTGAGAATGAGATTTGTAATACTAGATTTTTATTGTAAACAGTTAACAAACGCATTCAAATTGAACGCATTTGGAACCGGCGCGTTTAAAAAGTTGAAAGTATTTACTATTTCATTCCATATCATACTCAGAGGTGGCTCGGAATGCTTTTTTTTTTTTTTTTTTTTAGAAGTTGGTTAAAAAGTACCATTACGTAACTTTTACTTTAAAAATGTAACTTTTCATGGATGGCAACGAATTATCAAAATCGGTTAATAAACGACGAAAAATCCGCGAAATATATATACGGTCGAATGCAGAACTTCAGTTTTTTTTTATTTTTTTTTAAGAAGTCAATTAAAAATGACCACTACGTAACTTTTACTTTAAAAATGTAACTTTTCATGGATGAAAACGTAACTTTTGACCAAACCTCTCTGGCAACACTGAAACTGAATTTAAATTATAAACTATGGCTACGTTTCACTGCGCTGGCCGCTGATAGAATTTTTTATTCCGAATGATAGAAAAAACTATACTATGATTATTGTTTTTATTGTGAATGAGCTAAATAAGTGTAAATATTACAACTTCGTTTATAATTCCAAACAAGGATCAAATTTAATCACAATTTATATTCAATCTACTCTTAAAAAGGATAAATTCATATAAAATTATTGATTAAATTATATTTTACTGTAAGTACAATTTATACATACGAGGCAATGGTAGCTCGCGGGCGCTTGGGAAACCGAGTGAAGTGGGTTTAGATCCCGGGTCTCGCATTTCTGATATTTCATGTACGAGTCATTTCCAACATGATTATCATTTGCCTTATGGTGAAGGAAAACATCGTGAGGAAACCTGCATGTCTAAAAGAACTTAGCAAGTTTTTAAAAGACATGTGTAGTCCACCAACCCGCACTTGGCCAGCGTGGTGGATTATGGCCTGATTCCTCTCGTATTGAAGGGAGACCCGGCAGTGGGACATTAAAAAGGGTTGAATACATACAATTTATATTTAACAACAATAATTTTCCATTTTATGCAATATAAAATAATATCAAACATGATATTGTGACCAATTGTGACAAATACAAATATCTATCTAAAATACTAAATTATAAATCTACAGAGGCATAATACCGAAAAAAAATAATTTGCAAGGATAGGTTTAGGTACCTATCTAATAAAAACTCGCAACTAAGCTACGCTAGAATATAAAATGGCCTCTCGTTTAGCCATCTCGTAATAAATTTTTACAATTAACAAGAGGAAAAAGCGTCTTTTCTTAAGAGAATTGAGAGTTAATTAAAGTATTCACTTAATTTATACTAAAAGTAAACAACTTAACATAAATAAAAGGTTTAATTCAGGACATCGCTTTCTTCTGTTTATTTTTTTATTGGGTGTATCTGCTATAGGAATAGACCGATTTTATTCATAAAGGAAGTTGAAAAGTATATAAACTTATTAGAATCGAAAATTTTCGTTAGTACAATTTACTACATACCTACGACATTTACTTTATTAATAATAAAGTACAAGTAAAGTTACATAATATGTAACTGTCGAGTGTCGTAAGTATGTATGATATATTCGCACATATTTTATAAGTACAACTAAATATTATCAATAAATTGTCATTCAAGTTTGTAATTAAATAAAAAAGCTAAGTAAAAATATTTATTTTAGCTATTAAAAATAAAATATGAAATTCCATGTAAGAATAGTTCAAAATTTAAAGAAAACCTAAACAAATATATATTTTATTAATTAAGTAAACTAAACAAATATATGTTTTATTTTATTAAGTAAGTGCGTAATAACATTGCGAAAAAAAAAATTATTTACATATAAAAAAGTCAAAACAAAATAAATATTTATCTACCCGCAAAAGATTACACGATGTACGACACCGGGATTTTTGTTTTCGGAACTAAAATATTCGAAAAGCCGCGTCGAGACTCCATTTCTTGCTTGCCGCTTGAGCTTTCTTGGAAAATATTCTCGTAAGTTCCACTCTATGTATAATTTACAAACACTTTTGTATTTTCCGTAATGCGATTAGAGAAACGCTGTTTTATCATTTATTATTTATAAAGTATTTTGTGAGAAGTGTATGTTTTCTTTACTACACTCTACGGGTACTTTCCAAAAAAATAGTCTACCCTCTTAGTAGTTTCATAATCATTACCTACTAATATACATATTATGTAAGAAATATGTATCTCGCCACCCAGTTCGCTTAAAAACCTTAGAACAAAAAATTAATTAGATATAATAAAATCTCTGTTACTTTACATAGTAATATGTAAATATAACTTAATCCTTCATTTAAAGATTTTGTGACTTCATGTTAGATTGTAAAACCATTTTGAGACATTTAAAACAGGATGACACATTCATATTCTCTGTGATATTTCTGTTTTGAAACTTTGTTAAACACAAAAATGGACTAAAAGTACGTGTTACCTGTTCAGTTTATAAAAGTTAGTTACTCAATCATTTCGGTCTAGTCTAGTGCTTGCTATAATTAATCTTAGTGTTCTAATTATAATCTACCAATCATTTTTTTTTATGTTGGGAAATGCATTTATGCATAATCTACCAATCTACAAGAAGATATTTTATTTCATATGTATACCTATCTGGTATATACTTTTTTCCAATAATCCTACGGCCAACCCAAAGTATTGTTATTTTTAAATTAAAAAATAGATCTCTTTCTAAATTTGAGATCTATTTTTTTTTCTTTTGTGTATTTACATACGCTGCAATAACATATCGATACATTTTTATTTTACTTGAGTTATCTTTTGTCTTTTTTTTGTTCTTTTAAGTGAAACCTCGTGCCTAAAGTAAAATTATGGCGATATCACAATTTATAAGCTATCTTTGCCATTTTCTTCAATACAATAAAACTTGAGTGATCATCATATTATTACTTATATTATTATACGATCAAAAGAAATTGTTATGTCACTTAGGTGTAACAGACATATAGTATTTTTCCAATGTTTTAGAGTTTTCCTTATCTTTTAACTTTACTGGAATTAGGTAATGGACACTTATAATACTTTCAATTAATATTTCAACGTAAAACCACTCAAACGAAGAAGATAAATCAAGTGTTATTGCGTGGAAAAATGTACTTACAATTTCTCTTTACACAAACATTTGTAAATAATAAAATAAATTGAGTAATAGCAAAGTTTAAGTATTTATTAGTATATCAAAGATTTTTTTTATATACCTATCTAGTTTTAGACCATAATAATATTTATATTTATTCGAAAAAAGTAAATAAAGTTCCTTTATCTTTTATCTTGATCGACTTTACTGTGTACAGATTTATCAAAAATGTAAAAATACACATAATTTTTAGGTATTTGGACAAAGCTTCCCTTCGGAATGCCACCCAAGTACACAAGGTATGGAAACGAATCATAATTGCGAATAAAAAATTGAGGAGTCGCCTGAACCAATTTGAATTAGTTTTCAAACTCGGATCTGAAAACTTGGTGAAATTTTACAAAAGAAACAAGAAGATTCTAAAGAAACTGCACGCAAAAAATTATTTGCCAGTTGGACAAAGTATCGGTAATATAAAAAATTTTAAGCTTCATGTTTCTTTCCGTACTTACAAATAGTAAAGATTTAAAAAAAAATATGTATTTTTTATAAAATAAAAAAAAACCTACAAAAAAAAAATCAAAAAAATATGTGTGAATATCTAATAAAAAAATTGAATAATTAATTAAATATTTGTCATATTTGTACCTTATGTAATCGAATCTGCAAACTCGAATGTCCGCCAACCCGCACTTGGCCAGCGTAGTGGACTATGGCCTGATTCCCCTCGTACTGAAGGGAGGCCCGTGCCCAGCAGTGGGACGTTAAAAAGGGCTGAATACATACAATCGAATCTGCTATCTTCGGTGAAACCAAATATTATATAATACCAATATTTCAAATATTATAAATAAAACTAGCGACTCACGTTCCGCTCGGGTTCGTTCCTAGTTACGTTTTAAAGTTTAGTATAGATTTTTCAGAGATGAGATATTTTCCTGCAGTAAAAAGCATTCTATATGTTGACTCGGATAACCAGCTATCATCATACCAAATTTCATCAAAATCTGTCTAGTGGTTTTCACGTGATACGTTCCCAGACAGACAAGATTTTCCAAAAAAATATTTAATGTACAGATTTGACTTAGTTAGAATTTTATTATATGTATGGTTAGGATATTATTACTGTGTGTTATATTTTCACCATTAAATAGCTAAATAGATTGCTTGATTAAAATTGAATTAAAATGATTGAATTAAGGACTGATGATAATGTATATGTCGGTATATCTGTATTTATAGATAGCACGTTACGCACGTACGTTGAAACATTTTTTTTATTATTTAATAAGTACCTGGGCGACCGAGTTTCATTCGGAGTTCTTTTATGTTATATCGTATTTTTTACATAAAAAAAAACTAAAAACAAAAGTAAAAATTATGTATCCGACCGGGATTCGAATTCGGACACCTGTGAAGTGCGAATGTCAATCTTGTACCTTGGCCGCTTGTCCACGATGAGTATGCCCAAGTATAAGAAATTATCGACCATATAATACGAAAGAAAACCGAATGAAAACTCGAAAACACACATTTTCCCTGACATAAGACTAATCTAGATCTATTTTTCGCCCCCGAAAACCTTCACTTACCAAATTTCAGCGAAATCGTTAGAGCCGTTTCCGAGATCGCCGGTATAAATAAATAAAAAAATATATATACAAGAATTGCTCTTTTAAATATATTTTTTAATAATTTTGCTTTACTGCTTTTAGTTCAGTCGACGACGAAAACAGTCACTAAATCAAAGAGACCAGGCGAGGATTTAGTCATTTGTACTAAAAGATATAAATTATTTTAAAATGTGAACAAATACATTGACCTGGAAATATATTGTATTTTTATTTGAATTTTCAACGCTTTTTCGAATTTACAAATATTTGTACTAGAGACAAGTAATTGTGAAGTGAATTTATTTTCCAATCCGTGTGAGTTTGTCAATCTTTTTAATAAAGTGTGTTTTTGAGAGCCGAATCTGTTAACATTATTTAGTGTAGTAGTCCTGAGTCGATACTAGAACCCGTGGTCGATCTTTGTCGTTTCCAGGAGTTTTAGCGAGAATTCAACTATACCCTGTTTATTAAACTCAAACACTAAATTGACACATGCAAATGTCAAATTTACAAATAATGTTACCAGCTCTTTTGTGCAGTGTTGTACCTACGATACCGGTTTGTTGAATCGTAACTTTTTATCTTTATTAGACGATTCGCTTCCAAGTTTTATATTCAAAAGCGTATAATATAATTAACATTATTAATTTTAAATCATTAAATATCATATATTCATTAATTAAAATATCATATTTATTAATTAAAATATCAATATCAATTTAAATTTACATTATTAATTTTGTATTCTTACGTTTTAAATAAGTACCTACACATTATTTTAGCATAACTTATTATAAAAAAAACTATACTTGATTTTATTAACATTAATTTTCTATAGTGGTACATCACTATTTAAGAATTGTAAAAAACTGACAACCAACGTAATGTTAATTTTGTCTCTGAGATTAAAAAACAGGGTATAAATAAACATATTTCAAATATATAAAATAAAACATTTTAGTCAAATCACACCAAATTCCGTTAAAAGTAATCATAGGTAACCGCAGCGTAAACATAACAAGTTTAACAGCAACAGGACATATTACAGATAGCATTTTGAAAAGCATTTCATATGAAATGCAATATACAAACATCATTTACGAGTAAAATTATACTTACTATTTTCTTCACATTTGTACGTTTAAATACGTATAGAATTTGATGTATAATTTTAGAATCTGAAAGCTCCTAGACAAGTTGTCGTCCTACAATCGTTGAAGAATAGAAATCTTAAAATATGTACGGTAATTACGAATTATATAATACTAGCGACTCACCCTCGTTCCGATCGGGTTCGTGCCTACTTACGTTTTAACATTTAGTATACCTACATTTCTCAGAGATGAGATATTTTCTCGCAGTAAAAAGTATCCTATTTGTTGACTCGGATATCAGTTATCATTATACTAAATTTCATCAAAATCCTTCAGTAGTTTTTCTGTGATGCATTGACATGTTGCAGCTCTCCGGCCAGGTGTTGCTCGTCACAGATCCCATGTGCTCTCTGAAACAAAGATTTTCCCACGGTAGCTAACTGTGAAGGGTGGTGGTGAGATTCACCATTCAAGTACCTATCTGTATGGGTCTTCTTTCGATACACAGTATGACTCAAGGTCACAGTAGTTCAAATTAATATTTTACAATTGTAAATGTAATTTTTAATTAATTTTAATTTTCTAAAGTAGACATAGAATATAATAATGGTAACACTAAAAATATAGATTATTAAACAATAATATAATAATAAGTTTTCTAAAAAAATTGAAATAATTATAATGATAATAGCTAAAATTATATAAATAATATTCCATATTTCAAGTTTAAAATTAAAATTATAAAATGTCTAAAATTAAAATTAACAAATATTGTAAGGTACATTGATGCTAATTTTCAAAATTTTGAATTCATTTTTGTTAATTGTGGGTAGGCTGTCTGTAACAACTATATAATGCTTTGTGACATCTAACATCTTAGTCTCTCCCGTGACCATGATTGCTGTAAAGCAATCGAAACGTCGGGAAACAAAAATCAATATAAATCCGCGAAAAAAATCCGAAAAGATAGTTTTATTTAAATATCTATTTTAATAAGATTTTCCAAAAAAAATTTTTAATGTACAGATTCGGCTTAGTTACAATTTTATTTATTGTACGGGCTAATCTCCGAATCTGTTGGACCGATTTAAATGAAATTTTGCATGGTGGTACCTTACATCCCCGGTCAACATCTTAGATATTTTTCATCCCGGAAAATTAAATAGTTCCTGAGGAAAGTTAAAAAACTATAAGAATTTATACAGCTTAGTACACAAAAACTACTTATTGGATTTTAATGAAACTTTGGAATAATATAGTTCATACATCAGAATAACAAATAGACTACTTTTTATCCCGAAAAAATTTACGGTTCCCGTGGGATAGATTTGTTTTTGTTTGTCTAGAGGCCAACCCGAGCGAAGAGAGGGTGAGCGGCTAGTCTATACTAGACGTTAAAATGTAACTAGGGACGAACCCGAGCGGAGCGAGGGTGAGTAACTAGTTAAAGATAAATTGTAAGGTTTTAAATTAGTTGGGATGCATATGATACAATTTAGTTGTGATACATAATATATACAATTTAATTGTAATACATATAGAATAAACGTATATGAATCAGTCCATGTGTACCGCATTTGATATATGAATGCCGTACGGCTACGCATATCGTGCGGAAACTGGAATGGCACAATGCGTCCGCTCTAACGCGATGCGGTTTTATTGTTCCGAGAAATCTTTTTGTTTTTAAATTTTAAATGAATAAAATACCCGAAATGGTTTTGTTATTATTATTTCTCCAGCTCAGAGCTCTGGCATAGAAATGGTCTTTTATTAAATGTATAGGTGACCTACCTTTTTAACCGACTTCCAAAAGGAGGAATAGTTGCCATTTGGTCCCATAAAAATTTAACATAGTTTGGCCCAGTAGTTTTCATTTTATGAACTTTTGTTATGAAAATTTTTGTTTACGTGGATTTAATTTTATGTGTGTTCGCGGATTACTACGTCATGTAATGATTCTTTTTTGTTCGAAAGTAGATATCGCAAGGGTGGTACCATAATAAGGAAACCAGGATTCTATCCCAGAGAAATCGAGGGGAACCTTCGAAAATCGTAGTGGCGACTAGTGCGTTTGTAAATTTCTTTTAATAAGTATTTTAAAGCACAACTATTTAATGAAGGTCTGGAGTCGATCTGATGATGGAGCTGAAACACTGTCGAGGGAACTCCTCAACGATTTACAGCAATTATCTAGTGTTTGGTCTTGATTAATTTGTATTGATGAGAACTTTACACCTAGATGGGTTGTGACTGTCATTAGGGATCTAAATAAATGGCTTAATCGAATATGTTTTTAAAAATCTTTCTTCTTACAAATTACTTACTTGCTTATTATGTCTACTCTAAAAACAGAAAAATTAAAAACTAAAAAAAAACAACTTCCAGGTACTGAAAAGTAAAAAATAACTAAGAGGGGGTTTTCATTTAGAATAGATACCTAATCAGATATTTTCGAAGTCGGTGCCAACCAATACAAATCAAAGCGCACCTACTACTGAACTGTATCATACCTAGTATAGATACAAAAGATATATTTACTAAGCAAAGCTATAACGCCGAGACAGTTCTTTAAAGTTAATAATATCGAATTACTATTTTAAATAAATAATATTCGAATAAACCTATTTCGTAAATGTGTATATATCGATAATATTCAAAGATATGGGTATGTATGTCATTTTATGTAATCAACTTCTTCATCACCATACCAGTTATAAATGAGACTATATGATATGTAAATAATATAGACTTTAGATTCCAGGCAAATTTTTTTTATATTTCTAGAGGTACCTGGCATATAAGTATGTAAGTGTCTGCCTGTAATGTCAAAATCATATCTACGCATTAAAAAAAATAACGAAAATATTCGGCCTGTGTTATAGGCCCATTATTTTCAAACAAAGAAATACAAGGACTGCTAATAATAATATTAAAATTGTCAATTTTATGATGTATCTAAATATAGGTATTTGTACTAAACTCGGCTAACTTATCTAATAAGTAATAACTAAATTTAACTATGGCTATATGAAATAATTATCCACAAATTGCGATCTATCTACATTATATACAGTAAATCGCTACATTAATGTGAATATTTAGTAACTTAATTCAATAAAATACGGCAGTGAATATAAGTTACGTTTCCACTTGGTTATTATTAATGTTTAATAAATTATTAAGTGAATTACAAATTATTTGATAATATATACTTAAATTGAAAAAATATTTCGTTTTACTAATATAGGAACATATATATGTACATTGTACACATAAGTATAACTAGGGTTTTCTCGCGGATCCACCTGCGTCTTTGAATTTTATACAACTACTTCGCTCACATAAATCGTAGTGTGAGGTAAGATAGCCTTCTTTTGGAACAGTAGATTCAGGAATTTGCGTGTTTAAAATTCAAATAAACGAACAAAAAAACTTGTTAGCTTTATATATTAGTATAAAGTAGTATAGCCCCTGATATTCATTTTCTACATGATTAATAAAATTATTACATTATTAATAAATAAATAAAAAATGCAAGATTATAGTAAATACTTCTTCTCATGATACTGTTTCATCATCATATAGGCAGAGGTAGCCCAGTAGTAATGCGCTCGCATCTCTGATATTGTCATGTGCGAATCGTTTCCAACATGATTACCATTTGTCTGAGAGGACCTAGAAAGTTTTCGAAAGACATGTGAAGTTCGCCAAACCGCACTTGGCCAGCGTGGTGGACTATGGCCCCGGGAGGCCCGTGCCCAGCAGTGGGACACTAAAAAGGGCTGAATACATACATTATTTTAACAACCAACTTTTCTGCAATATGTACATACAAATGTAGGTTTTTTTTTTGCGATTCAGTGACAAACGAGCAGACAGACCATCTGATGGAAAGCAGTACCTGTCGCCCATAACACCTACGGTTCATGCACTTAGGTTTTAAGTAACAAAAATGCAGAACCACAGGTGCGTTGTCACTGTGAGGACTAAGATGATATGCCTCTTGCCTGTAATTGCGCTGGCTACCTTATCCTTCAAACCGGAACACAACAATGCAATCATTGTTGCTTGGCGGCAGAAATAGATAAGGGGGTGGTACCCATCCAGTCGGACTCCTCAGGCTTGACAGAGTCCTACCACCGGTGTTGTATATACAAATATTTTTCATTTGGTAAGTCCTCATATATGACAACCTTACTTTAGAAATTCTACTACAATGTCTTTATTTATAAAAAAATATTTTAAATGTATACATATAATAAAACTGTAGAGGTCGAATGTCTGTACATAGAAAAAAAAGCTAAAAACTGAGTCAGGGGATGTAAGAAGAGAAATTGAACAAATCCCGATTTTTTCATTTTTTTGTTTCTCTGTCTGCCTGTGTCTGTTTGTCTATTTGTATGGGCTAATCTCTGAAGCTGTTGGACCGATTAAAATAATATTTTGCATGATGGTACCTTATATGCCCGGTCAACATTTTAGATACTTTCCATCCCGGAAAATTAAAGAGTTCCCGTGGGATAGTTAAAAAACTATAGTAACTTATACCTACAGCTTAGTACACAAAAAACTACTGATTGGATTTTGATGAAACTTTACAATAATATCGTTCATACATCATATTCTGATAAATAGGCAACGTTTTATCCCGGAAAAAGGTATTGTTCCCGTGGGATAGATTTGTTTTCGTTTGTCTAGAGGCGAACCCGAGCGAAGCGAGGATGAGCCGCTAGTAATAGCATAAATATGATTTAAAATAATTAATGTAATCTATAATTAGACCTAGTTTTCTACATTTTTTATTAGAAAGACAACTATTGAAAGAAATATTACATGACATTTTGATGGTATAAAGCCAGTTTTATGAAAGTTTCCAAAATGAAAAATTCACGTTTCATATATTGAGGCACTTTTTTCATCCTTGTTGTTTTGTGTCCCGTTTTATTTTTAGAATTGGTGCAGCTATTAGAGAATCTCTTTGTATAGAGTTTGTCATATAAAAATGTAAAAACATTTCGCTGGCGGCTTACTTGCTTTTAGATAAGATTTAGATTTTCCGTAACATTCTGATGTAAAATATTTTCTTTCGTACGTACCTACTATATTATTAGTTACAAAGACAACATCGAAACTCACTTAATTATAATAAAGCATGTAAAATTAATGTATGAAATTTTTTATGATTGTATTTATTTGCCAATTTTATTTTAAGTTTGTTTGTTGTAATATAAAAGGATGATCTTACTTACATATTTTTATTACAAAGAAATAGAAAAAATATAAGCAATAGGTGTATGTGAAGATTTGAAGTTTTCCTTTATCTGAAGGACCAAAGATCTTTTGACATAATAGCTTAGACCCCTGTACGTATAAAGACCACTCTTCAATATACACGTGAAATATTTCACAAACAGGTCAAGATCTATCTATCAAAATCCTTTCTTATCTTCCAGTTTCAAGATGGCGCCAAATTGACACATCCGGTGCCTTTGTCGCCCGCCGGAAGTGCACTTACAGCCTGATACCCACTTCGAATATCCTTCCGGTTGTCTTTTCGGCACTCTTCTGGAGTATTTTAAGATATTTTTAGACTTTCTAAGGAGTTACTTAAAATCTTCTATCTGAAAAATATGTGAATTACTTTGACGACAATGGAGGCAATGTATATTAAACCAGAAAAATGATTTTTATATTGTTCACTTTAAAATACCTTTAATTTATATTATAAGTTCTTATAAAAACATTATTAATATATTTGCCATCATGGTCTAACTTTTCCAGAGTACCCATAGACAAGAAATCTAAATAAATTATAGTTAGAATAATGAAGTGAATGCTACTAGCAAAATAGAACGGTATCTAAATATAGGTAAAAAAGGAATAAACTATACAAAGTTCCAATTATATTTTAAATCAACTCACTATTCTTTACTTCAATATAATAATGGAATTTATGATAAAATTGGAAATACAATATTTTATAACTTATTTTAATATAAAGATGTCTTCTTTATCTTAAAATATTTTTTACTAACGTAGATATTCATAAACTTGAAATCATATAATAACTTCTAAGTAGATTGTTATTTTTTTAGATTAAATTTAAAATAATGTCCTATGTCTGATTTTGGCCAATCACAGAAATATTACATGTGCATAAGTTGGGCACAAGTGTGTGCACGGGGGTGTAACACCATCAACTCTGGAATGCTACTAAGAATTTATGAATTACTAACAGAAAAACTTAATTACTATACTCTTCATCACCCGGGACTCGAGCACAGGAGCTCCGGATGTGCCGCAAGTACATGCTGGCCACTAAACCACCGAGGCAGTTAAATTACGTGTCATTTTATTGTACATGTAAAGTTGTAACATTTTTCACATGCATTTTCGCAGTCCTAGTGAAATAAGACAAAAGGAGCGTCTTTTCCCTTGATTTATAGATGTCTTTGTATCGCGGCGCATATGGCGCGAAAACTGAAAAATTGCTGGACAGATAAACAATGATAACTTGGAGAAATGTTTATATAAGACCTTTTTCTTGGTCTTTGTGAATGCGCTTACATATTTTGTGAGATTTTTTATTATTATGTTTATGAATACATTTTTATGTATTATATTTTTTATTTAATATTGTGTAAATTAATTTAGTTTGTACAGTAATAACTAAGTGTACCTACATATGTTTTGTTATCACTAAGTATGTTTGTAATTTTCTTTATTGTAAATAAAAGATGTAAAAAAAAAATTTTTGACAATTTATATTGTACAATTTTTCAAAGTATTAATTAAAATAATAATGTTGTTAAAATACGTATTACTATAATAATTAGTGTTGGTATTATTGTGATATAAGCGTCATGTTAGTAATTCATATTGATATTATTATTTATTTTACATATGTATTTGGTCTTCTTTTCATTTCAGTTTATATATATATATATATATATATATATATATATATATATATATATATATATATATATATATATATATATATATATATATATAAATTTTAGTTTGACGACACGTTTGCCTCAGTTTGTAGTGACCCTACTTGCTTTGCCAGCGGCCGCGGGTTCGAGTCCTGCTGGAGACATTCATTTGTGTGATGAGCACGAAAGTTTGTGCTCCACTTATTACATTTATAATATGTATATATGTATTTAAAGTTATACATGTGTAGTGTATCAACTATCTGGTATTCAAAACACAGGCCGCGTATCTTACCATGGAACTAGATGGTACTGTGTGTTAATGTCCCAACATATTTATTTATTAAATATAAGAAAGATATAAAAGGATTTATGGCACACCTTAGTATTTTGGAATTCAACAATCGACGGTATTTCATCAAACGAATAAAATAATCTATTTTAGCGTAAAGAAAATATCATTGTGTCACATTTGGCCTTATCTCTATAAAGTGGCAAATAAATTTCCATCATACATTCGAAAATTCGAAACATGCACGCATGCTACATTTTTCAGCGCCATGAGATATGTGAGAGACGCGATGAATGAATTCCTATATGAAAGGGTACATCGCGGAATCTCAAACACCTTATGAAATATTTTAAGCATTAAAATATTTATCCGCACTTGTTATATACTGAAGACATGGAAATTTAGTCGAAGATATTGTAGTTTTCTACATATTATCTACACATATAATAAAATTGTAATTGAATCTGTATATTAAATATTTTTTTGAAAATGTTATTGAAATAGTCATTATTATCGATTCGGAGACCGAATCTATAGCTTTTAGAATTTTTGTGTGTGTCTATCTGTCTCTGTCTGAGAAAGTATCACAAGAAAACAACTGGGACATATTTTGATAAACTTTGATATGATGATAGCTGGTTATTCCGGTCAACACATACAGGATACTTTTTACTGCGGGAAAATATCTTAGCTCTGAGAAATCTGTACTAAACGTTAAAACGTAAGCTATCAATATTGAAAAGTATGAATGAACGATTTTGGTATGTTTTGTTATGTCTTTAATTGGGCTTATAAAAATTTTTTTAGTTATAATTCATGACATTAAAGATATATTTTCGCTTAAGGTATTTAGTAAGGTCAGAGCGATGATGATGTGATTACTTTAGTACAGTCAATTTTTATATGCGTCAAAAAACTAATGATCTTATTTTCTTTTATGAAGCTAGCAAAATTGAAAATATATAATTTTCACGCCAAGATGCGAATATACATGCAATATAATTTTCTAAATTATGTTTCAAGATATTTGGAAGCCTGAAATAATATCAAAATTATATATCTTGAAATATGTGAAAAAGAAGTGAGATTACTAAATTAAAATAAACGATGTAATTGAAAATCAAGTTGAATTTACCTATTTATAAATTCCATTATATCTTGACCAAGGATAATACTAGAATCTATACATAATAGTAACAAAGCGAACTCTGTACATTAAATATTTCTTCACATAACATATTGTATACAGGATGTAAATATAAACCCCAAAAGTTGTTGAACAAAATTGTTTTCGTTACATGGATAATGCTGACTAAACTTTAAGATATATGCATACATCAAAGTAATCTACTAGAAACTTATAGGTCAGGCATGTGTTTAATCATATGTCTCATAAGTTTCACTCACACTGACTATATCTATTTAAAACGTAGCTAGGGACACATCTAGGTAGGCCTATGTCAAAGGACAACGTGACCAACCAACTGATTGCTGAAAACATGCCATCTTATTTTAAAATTAGATTTTAAATATTAGTATGTTTTAAATATCACATAAGTCAAAACTGTACAAATGGTCAGCAAATAAAGGCTTTTGTTATTATTAGGTATATATTATTATTATAGAGACACACCCAAACGAATCTAGAACAAGTCACTAGTATGTATAATATAAATCATCCCATAACATGTGAAAGTAGGAAAATATATTCATACAATAATGCATCATTTCAATCACCACCAAACAAAGGTTTGTTTTAAGTGTTAATGACTAGTAACCGCGTTACTGATTGAAAATAATGTATGGCTTCAACATCAATCGTTTGATAACGACCGCGATATCTCAACCGTCATCAAACAGCAATTATTATAATCATACTTGATAAGAGTTAACATAAAAGGTTGTAGCGAGCTTCTGTATTTCAACTCGTGCGGTGATACCCAAGTTAGACATACATTGAAAAAGAAAAATGAAATTGTACGTTTGTCTGTCCATTTTGATCGCGGCGATAGTGGTAGTTGAATGTTCCCACACTTTTATGGGTACCAGTGTGTTTAGACAGCTAGTGTATCATAAGGATGCTAAGTACAGTTCGAATTTAGTTAGAAAACGCGTTGAGAACATCACATATACATTACCCCCTACGTATGGATATGGACGGTCCATCCAGGTAATTTATTTTTGTTATAATAAAACGATGGCATAAGGTTCACCTGTTAAACAGCTCTTTTAGCTTGTCTATGCTTGAATTACAAGAGACATTACTTAGATCTCAGACCTCAGTTGACGTAAAGGGTAAAAGAGGAATGGGAGGAGGTTAAAGGTTTGAGCCTCTAGCACTAACAAAATTTATATTTTTTTGTTATTATTATATGAAATTATTATTGCATATTAGACTAAATATAATTACTTCACAACTAACTTCTCAGTCTTTGCTTTGCGTTTTTTACTTTTCGTTTTTGCAACGGACCAATTATCCTACAGGAACAGTGAAGCTGGATAAAAATGGTATTTACTTAATTTCTATATAATAAACGACAACACGTTTGGTTCAGTTTGCAGTGACCCTACTTGCTGTGGTAGCGGTCACGGGTTCGAAACCGCTGGGGACATTCATTTGTGTTATAAGCACGAATGTTTGTACTCCAGTATGTAATTGTATGTATTTAAAGTTTTATATATGTAGTGTATCAACTATCTGATATCCATAACATAAGCCTTGTAGTTATTTGGTGCTGTGTGGTAATGTTCCGACATATTTATTTATTTATAAAAGCATTATTAGTTATTAATATGTTAGAATAACACAAAAAATATAAAAAATAAACTTTATTCCAGGGTATTCTAGCCTACGATTTGGCCAATTCTGGCGCATCAGCAAACATTACCGCAGGTGGCGTTGGCTACCCTTACGTCACGATTCGTATGAAGAGCGACAGAGGACGCGGGATACATTATGACATTAATATATACGCTTAACCTCGAAAACAACCTCGATATTATTATAAGAAAACTAAAATCTAAATAAATATTACTTACTACAAGTTAAATTTCAGATTTTGTGTTTTTTTGGGAACCTAATTATAAAAAATATAGATTTGTAAGATGTTAGGTAGTAAGTGTAGGTGGTAGGACTCTGCACCGGTGGTAGGACTCTGTCAAGCCTGAGGAGCCCGACTGGATGGGTACCACCCCCTTATCTATTTCTGCCGCCAAGCAACAATGATTGCATTGTTGTGTTCCGGTTTGAAAGATAAGGTAGGCAGCGTAATTACAGGCAAGAGGCATAACATCTTAGTCCTCAAAGTGATAACGTACCGGCGGTTCTGCAGTTTTGTTACATAAAACTTAAGTGCATGAACCGTAGGTGTTATGGGCGACAGGTATCACTTTCCATCAGATGGACTGTCTGCTCGTTTATCGCTGAGTACCATAAAAAAAAAAAGTTTTCAAGCAATTGATTGAACTGCGATATCTCCTTGGGCTGATGATTTATACTTATAATTTTTTTAATTATGACATTCGCGCGATCGATATTAAATATTGCATTCGAATATACTTGCTGAATTAGCCTTTTTAATCAAGACTCCATTTTAATTTAAAAATATGTTTATTTATTTTATTTTTTTTTATTTTATCTATCAGTTAAAAAACCAAAATAGCTGTTAATTTGTTACAATATTTTATTTGGTAAAATTCCGGTATTGACATATCTGTCAATATTTAGAATTTAAGACATTACTATGTAAAAATACATAAAAGAGATAAAGCAATTAATGAATATCAATATTATTGTATTGATAAATTTCTTAATCTTTTTCTATTCGACTAATATTATAATTGCGAAAGTTTGTGAGGATGTATGGATGTTTGTTACTCTTTCTCGCAAAAACTACTGAATGGATTTAATGAAAATTAACAATAATATAGCTCATACATCAGAATAACAGGCTCCTTTTTGTCCCAGACAAATGTACGGTTTCCGTGGGATAGATTTGTTTTCGTTTTTCTAGAGGCGAAACCGAGCAAAGCGAGATTGAGCCGCTAGTTTTCATATATTTATCAATTTTTATTTTGAGAGATTTAGGTTAAAGGTGATTCGTCACCATACTGAAAATCCACCTGACGGGAATGCATAGAAAACAAATGAAAGCAACGCCAAATCGGCCACAATGCCAATGGATTAGAAAACTGTATTCAAATTTTATGCATAAAATAACCAAAACAAAAATATTGTGTATATATGGGGGCTCAAAATTCAAATGTACCAAAATAACGTGATATCGCGAAGCACCGCTTTGAAATCTCCGTACGTACTGTACAGTCAATAAACGAAAATATGTAAAAACTGACTTATCGCATACAGTGTGACATATAGAGTGGGAAGGTTCAAAGATTTAAACCGTAGTGTAATTTTCAAATGTTATTTTATACTTTACCCGCTCTTATTTTACTTATGATGATACTACATGTAGTGCTAAAAACTTTTAAATATTTTCATGTAACGGCAGCTTTTTCTGAGGATAAAAAGTAGTCTATGAGCCTTTATTTGGCCATAAAAAGTAGTCTACGAACAAACAGATTAGATAACTTATTTTACCAGCTGTTAAGGATTGGTACTATGTTTTATCGCACATATAACAGTAGGTACATTGTTAAATTAAATTTTTCACGTTTTTGTTTAAGTTAAACTTCGTTTAAAGTGTGTCAGTCTGTAAGGATGCCACCGACTCCAAGTGCAGTTCTGGTAACGAGATCCGACGATAAATTCAACAGTTGCTCTTTAAAATAGCAGGCACATAAAAGATTTTTTATTTGTTTGAAGACGTAATCGCTATAACTGAGAGATGAGAACAATATATATTTATTATGAAATTTATATTTGATTGTATTGATATTTGAATTTTATTTAGTTTTTGTAACAGCTGTTTCAAATTTTAATATTTACTGAAATGAAAAAACTAAAAAATCGTGAATCTACAGTATGTTAGTGAAATTTTAGTATACTGTTCTGATGTATCTCTAAAGGTGTAGCAAGCGTTAGCTATGTAATCATACGAAAACAGTTTTTTTGAAAAAAACACCGTCTAGAGTCGGTCATTTTGTACAAAATACTTACAAATTATTTACATGAACCCTCCACGTTTATCGCTTTTTCCATTAGTGAAAACCATATTAAAACCCATTTCTTTGGTTTAGAAGAAGTAAGCGGAGAAACAGACAGACAGCAACTTTGTTGTATACTATGTATATAGATATACACGAACTCAAGCAAAACTCTTGTAGGTGCAATATACTTAAATATTGATTCTCACTGAGATAGATCCAATTTTGATATGTGAGAGTCGAAAGGAGCTGTAAAATAAACTATTAAAGAGACTTATGGACTATTCCGAGTTCGCTCGCGAAGCCATTTGGCACAGAATGTCACATTAAAAATCGACACTCAGAATAAATACGACACAGATAGTTATTGGCGCAATAAGAGAAAATACTTAATTTAAAAATAAATATTATATATGTTATACGGATATTGATTTGCGATTTAAAAAAATGTGTTTGCTCATGTTTTATAGGGTATAAATATCAGAGTTTTTTTTTTTCATTTTAAATATTTATATTTTTGCGGATTTTTTCGCCCCCCCATAACTGTTTATGAGATATTATAGTACACTAGCGACTCACCCTCGCTTCGCTTCGGGTTCGTCCCTTGACATAAACAAATCTATCCCACGGGACCCGTACACTTTTCTGGGATGATATATAGCCTATAACCTTCCTCAGTTAACAGGCTATCAAATGCAAAAAGAATTTTTCAAATCGGATCAGTAGTTCCTGAGATTAGCGCGTTCAACCAAACAAACAAAGAAACTCTTCAGCTTTATAATATTAGTATAGATAAATATGTGCGCAAACAGAAGTATACTCAATTTCTTTATAACTCGATACGACTGGTGAGAGAGACGTAGGACTGATAGCTTTACGTGCTCTCCGTGTTACGAGACTGTACACGCCGCCTACTCCGATTTACTACTGAGTATTTAGTAGTAGAAAAATCTAAAGCCCAATCTAAACGAAAAAATAAAACTGAAAGCCGACCTGGGATTCGAACCCACGATTTTGTGTCCATAATCGACTTACTAGCCTTATAGATTAATGTAAAGCGAACGTTTATAAAAAAATCACATTGCCAAAGTTACTGGAGGTACGTAACGGTGTAAAATTCATCAGGTCTGCGGTCTGCCTCACACACAACTGAGTTTTTGCCGCAGGTATCAAATTAGAATAAAGTAACTAAAGGTTTTTGTATCCACGGTCTCTGAGGTTCCACCGTTATACTGTATACAATATATCTACATATATATTTCGCGTGAGATGAAAGTTAAAAGGATACCTGAATGAGAACCTGTTTTGCTATACCTACTATTTATATACAAGTTTTTTAGAGCGATAATTGATGTATGTATTAATATTTCAGTTTCATACGGATGTTTCTTCAATAAAAGACGTTGATTTATGTAAAGTTTACTGAAAAACTCCCTTTTAAATTTATTTTATAGTTTATCTCTAATGTAATGGATAAATTTATTTATTTACTAAGGATCTTCAACAGAAGTACATATGAAAATACAAAAAAAATAGTAAAAAAATAGTAGCCCTTTGGACAGTGTTTAAAATGTACCCCCAATTACTGGAGAACACAACATGCACTAAAACAGTGTTGATATTACACATTGTATTCAGCCCTTTTTAACGTCCCACTGCTGGGCACGGGCCTCCCTTCAATACGAGGGGAATCAGGCCATAGTCCACCACGCTGGCCAAGTGCGGATTGGCGGACTTCACATGTCTTTCAAAAACTTGCTAAGTTTTCTCAGACATGCAGGTTTCCTCACGATGTTTTCCTTCACCGTAAGGCAAGTGGTAATCATGTTAGAAATGATTCGCACATGAAATAATCAGAGGTGCGAGACCCGGGATTTAAACCCGCTTCACTCGGTTTCCCAAGCGAGCGCGTTGCCACTGGGCTACCACTGCCTATGCCAATATTTAAAATCAATTACTAAACTGATTAACAAAAATCAAATTAAAAAATTATACAATTAAAAATAAAATAAGCTAAAGATTTAGTTTTTCTTGTTTATTAGAACGCGACCTCTAGAACTGCCTATTTATTGAGAACGACATCACAATTACAAAAAACTATATGAACCGTACCGTGGACAGAAGTTGGTATATAATATTATAATAAAATCGTAGTCTGTTTTATATCTGTTTCTTTGTGTATTAATACATGTGGTTGAATATGGTTTTTAGTAATGTATTGAGATAGACTTAAAGACACATACATCACAAAAACTTCACACTTCAAACTATATAATTTAGCAATATAGTTTAGTATATTAGGTAATAATGAAAAATGAAGGCAAATCATGAATTAAATCATTACCAAAATAAAATTAGAAAAACCAAAAACAGTATAAATTATTAGGATAGAACATCACTTCAATGTTTAAACAACGTACAATATCCCTATTGATATGTGAATAATTGAGCATTTGTTACATTTACTGTTCGTTTGGGTCGCCACACCGTGTTTCAGTCTTCGACAGGTATTCGGCAACTTATACAAATTAAGTTGCCAACTTAAATTGACTCTACTATCGCCGGCGTTAGGCTTCGCACAAACTTTTATTTAAGATAAAATTTAATTCGGTCCTTTTAGAGCTCACGCTTTCGTCATAAGGCAAAAGGGATTAGGCCATAGTCCACCGCCACACCATAATTGTCCGCCATGGTGGATTTCACAATTTGAAAACTGAATAGTTTCTTTCAGACGTGCCGGTTTCTTTACAATGTTACCTCCACTATAAGTCAAGTTGTAATTACGTTGAACATGATTCGTGAGTGAACTTGATTTTCCGAGCAAGCATATTGTCGTTGGACTGTTACTGCTTAAAAAAATCAGATGACATATATCAACTATATCAATAGTGGCAAAAAGCGAAGAATAACATCTTCCCCGAAAGGAAAATGTTCATGAAAAAACATACTATGTGAAGAGAAGAAGTAATGAATGAATATAAGTTTCTATTTACTATTTTATTATATACTTACTTTTTGTTTATAAAAATACACATATTTTTTAAAGAACAATATGTATATTCAGGAAATGCGGTAACAGTTTGCAATAAGCCTTATTTATCCAAAGGTGCCTTAGTTAAACTTCGATATTGTATAGAGCAAACATTGTTTGAATGTTGGCTTGAATTATTGTTACCTACTTGTTTGTTGAATTATGCGACAACTATACTTGTAGCCGCAATATGCTGTGTGTACGTGCCGTTAAACGAAAGTGTTTAATAAGTTTTTCTCAATTATTTATAATATTAGTTTATAATAATAGTAGTAGACACGTTTGGCTCAGTTTGTAATGATCTTACTTGCTGTGCCAGAAGTCGCAGGTTCGAGTCCCGCTAGGGGCATTCATTTGTGTGATGAGTACGATTGTTTGTACTCCAGTCATGGGTGTTTATATTTATAATATGTATATATTGAAAGTTATATATGTGTATCAACTATCTGGTATCCATAACACAAGCCTCGTAGCTTATCATGATGGTACTGTGTCTTAATATCCCAACATATTTATTTATTTATATAGTTTTTACTAACTAAAAGATGTTATATATTGATAAGGATTTACCGGCAACTCAGTTCACTTTTTTTGATTAAAATTTGCCAAGTTATTCTTTTTCTATTCTCAATGTCGTAAGAACTTTTTCATTGCTCTTTAATACATTCAATTGTTTGTTAAAACCCCGGTTAAATAGATTCGACTGGAATTATAAGAGGCAATAAAATAAACAATGAACACTATGGAAAAGTGTATGGAAATCATTGATTTCTAATATTTTTTATGGTGCTCAGTGATAAGCGAGCAGACAGCCAACCTGATAGAAAGCGGTACCTGTCGCCTATAACACCTACGGTTAATACACTTAGGTTTTATGTAACGAAATGCAGAACCGCAGGTGTGTTGTTACTGAGGACTAAGATGATATGCGTCTTGCGGGTAATCGCGCTGGCTACCTTATCCTTCAAACCGGAACACAACAATGCAATCATTGTTGCTTGGCGGCAGAAATAGATAAGGGGGTGGTACCCATCCAGTCGGACTCCTCAGGCTTGACAGAGTCCTACCACCGGTAAAATATTTATTTTTAAGAAACACGCCCTTATATAATTAATTTATTTTCTAGCACATTAGTTAAACAAATAACGGTAAACATGTTAAAATAATAACAAGTTAATTAGGTATTTTAAATTTTATTAAAACAATTTAGTAAAGATAGAAGAAACTGGATAACATTCAAACATTAATTAGGGTTAAGCGCTACTAACTGCATTTCTGCTCACATTATAATAATACTTACTATTCATATTATAAATACAAACTGGTATTCGAGAGAAGCTTATTTTCTTTTATATAAAATTAGCTTACAATTTCTTCAACCAAACAAAATAACAAACCCTTTCGACTGAGCAAAAAGGAATAACAAAAAGTTTTCATGCTTTCCTTAAAAGCTTCTAAAATATATCAAATTAATTACCGCTTTAAATGTTGGCAGCAGTTCTACAGTATCTTAGAGATGTAGGAATGTTCGCGAGCCGAAACACCACAAAAAGGCCATTACGGTCCAGACAGATCACTATCACTTAAACACGTGCCAAATTCTCGTGACTTTTTAGCTTCATTTCCTTAGAAGGCACTAATTCAAAGATATTTCACACATAAAATATTTTTAGTACTTGTTTGAAAAGTGTATGCAATGGATAAATAAAATTATTGTAACTTTAAATTTTGTTTGTTAAAGTTAATTCTTTTTGATTAAAGGCACGCAGAACATTCCACTCGGTACCATTCAAACATGAAAAAAGTAAATGTTTTTTTAATAATTAAAGTACTTATTCCTTAAAAAAAAAAGTAATTAGATCTTTAAAGATTAAGATTTATTTGTTTATTTGGATTTTTTAAATTTATACGGGACCACCTTAAGATACAATATATTTGTTAAAAAACTTAAATTAATAAAACCATAAAATCTGTTCACAATTGGCTAACATATTGCGTGAAATAGACATAAAGTTATACTTACTTACTTTCCCTTATTTTGAAGTACATCAGAAATAAAGCCAGAAGTATTTTCCCACAGTAAAAAGTATCCTATATGTTGATCCGGATAACCAGCTATCATCATATCAAATTTCATCAAAATCTGTCCAGTGTTTTTTTTCGTGATGCGGTTACAGACAGACAGACCAAAATTCTAAAAACTATAGATTCGACCTCCGTATCCATAATAATGTCTATTTCAATAAGATTTTCCAAAAAATATTTATTAATGTACAGATTCGACTCAGTTACAATTTTATTATATGTATAGATTTGCAGTAGTAACTACCCTCACTCTGTTCAGGTGCTTCCCTAGATGCTAAATTGATTCATCATGCCGTCTTAGCGCGCCGGAGCAACGACATACACGTGAAAACATAATTGGCTATTTGACAATTCTAACGATAAAATATTTAATCTGTTGGAGACAGTAGCTTATGGGTCCACAATAATTATACAATATGTTTTTTGCATTAAAATAAATTGTAAATATTTTATTTTTGAAAAATAAATTTGAGTTTTTTTATCTGTGGATTACAAATACTGAAACGCTGGCGGCCATGTTTGTGCAGCGTGTGACGTCACCTTTCACATAACAAAACATCGTGTGTTTTATCGTTTGCACTTTGCTGAGAAGATCACTCTAAAATATTTTAATTAGTGCTTGTGAGAAGTTTAACGAAATGGAGCCGGGTTACACAAAAGCTGATAGTGCAAATTTACCAAAAATAGATTCATTTATGGTTGCAAATTTTTTTGCATGTAATCCTGACTTTTGCTCAGCCGAGTTTCGGAATGTAAAAACTTCCGTGTAAGTACCGAAATGAACAAAGTAATTATGTATAATTTATTGGTAAAAGTTAATGTGTATAGTTCTTAAGTCAAGTAGTAAAAATTTTATAAAATAATTTTAAATTACTTAAAGGTTATGTTGATAATTTTAGATCTTCGCGACAGTCGTATGGTGAATAATAAAAATAATACTTTTAAAATTAATAAAAATAATGTCATAAAAAGAATTGTTTTTATGACATGTTTTATGTACAAAATACTGGATTAAGTTTAATTTATTTTCAGTAAATCAGAGGCTAAATTGATTGATTTTAAATACTTACATCGAAGTGATCTTCACAAAAAAAAATTGCAGATTTATCAGATGTAAAATTCAACTTTCAGCGTGCTAATAATGTAACCACTGCTTTCGACGTTTAGGACATTTAGGGACGTGTATAAACAATTTGTCAGGATATTTAATTGTAGAACTTTTACACATAGGTACGGCACACGTCTTGTAGCTTGTCATTTTCATAAAAAATATTTATATTCTAAATATATATATATATATATATATTAACTTATATGAGCTTGCCAATGAAAAAGCTGCAAACTTTTAGCTTAAAATATGTTTAAGAGTTGGAGCATCGTAGCATGGAAAATATATAACATGTTATATTCTCCATGCATCGTAGTTAGCTTTACTTAGTTTATTAAGATATGACGTCACAGCCAGGAATGTCACGTGATGTGCTGTTTTCGCGCGACTTTCAAATTACTGAAAGATTAATATATTTTTTTCCGAATAAATAACGCTTTTTTCAGAAAAAAATAATTGTAAGAGGTATAAAATGAACCTACGTATGTTTTAAAATATCTTTCCGAAAACTGTCAAATAGCCAATTATCTGATTTATACTATTCATATCATAAAGAAGATAATTAAAGACGTCCTATACATGTATGTATACAATATACATACATATATCTATGTAACATTTCTTGTAACCTCTACCTCCCAGCTTGATCTAACTTTTTAATTAACTTTTAAGATTAAGGTACGAGTATTTTGTCTGTAAAACTCTAGAGAGGTTTTCCCACCATTTTTCACTGCTTTAAATACTTTTGAATATATAACAAACTCAGTTAAATTCCCAATTCGTTGGACGAAGTCCGATCCGTTAAAGTTCAAACGCTGTTCGCTATGGATAGGTTTAACTTTTCCAAGTTGTTGATTTCAAAACTTCTCGAATAATTTATTGCAGTTCCCATCAAGTTTTAGGGTGATGTAAGAAATTGGTATTGAGTTTTCTTAAATATTACCTTTAAGTGGAATCAGGTAAGTCAATAATCAGACAGAAGTAGAGAAAATAGAAGCATGCACTTCAGTAACAATATCACGTTTAGTATTTATTTGTTGATCATTAAAATACTCTTTGGGAAAGTAGTACAGTTACAAATAAGTTTTATTTATTGGAGATAACCTTTTTATTTACAACTAGCGACTCACCCTCGCTTCGATTCGGGTTCGTCCCTAGACAAAAACAAATCTATCCCATGGGAACCGTACATTTTCCCGAGATGATACATAGCCTATAGACTTCCTCAGTGTACGGGCTATCTAATGCAAAAAGAAATTTTTAAATCATATTAGTAGTTCCTGAGATTAGCGCGTTCAATCAAACAAACAAGCCAACTCTTCAACTTTATAATATTAGTATAGATTAGCGACTGTACGTGGATTTCGTAAACTATAAAGATTTCATGGGTTTTTTTTACACGGACCCCTGACTCTTTTTCTATAATAAAAGTAACCTAGTTACTCCTTATAATATCAGCTACCTGCCAGTGTCCCGTTAAAATGGGTTCAGTCGTTTCGGAGATTAGCCGGAACAGAGAGACACACAAACAAATATTTTAAAAATAGCTTTTTCTTTTAAGTTATTTACGTATCAATTAAGAAGGCTGCTAAGCTGTACATTTAGTGTTGTGGGTAGGTACCTTATCTATACAGATAAATAAAATTGGAGTGTCTCTTTGTAATATTAAAATAACCGCTTTTTACTAAATGCATATGGATGTATACACGGTGCATATACCAAAACAACATTTTTTACAATTTTTGTCTGTCTGTCTGTCTGTCTGTTTGTTCCGGCTAATCTCTAAAATGGCTGAACCGATTTTGACGGGACTTTCACTAGCAGATAGCTGATGTAATAAAGAGTAACTTAGACTTCTTTTATTTTAGAAAAAAAGGTCTCACAAAAAATAATTGAAACCAAATTAATTAAATAATTTTGTTTTGTGAAGGAACCTAGGGACGAACCCGAGCGAAGCGAGGGTGAGTCGTTAGTGTATAATATTTTTTCACATGGAATAGGTATCTCTATCAACTTTATAAATAGTAAACTAGCGACTATTTGCTACCTAGTTACGTTTTAATTTTTTTAAAGAATTAAGATTTCGCATCTTAAATCTTTTTCTAAAATAAAAGTAGCTTAAGTTCCTCTTTATAATATCAGCTATCTGCCAGTGAAAGCCCCGTTAAAATTGGTTCAGCCGTTTCGGAGATTAGCCGGAACAAACAGACAGACAGACAAAAAATTTAAAAATGGTGTTTTTCCTATAAGTATCGTGTATAATTCCAAATGTATTTAGTATAAAGGTGTTATTTTGAAATTACAAACAGACACTTCAATTTCATTTATTTGTATAGATGTAACAAATAGTCATGATACCAAGATAAGTTTAAAAAAAAACGTAACAAGTCATTCTATTCAATAGATACATTAAAGACTCTTAATATTTTACCGACGATAACAATATTAACTTTGTTTGTTCCAATAACTATTCAAAAGTTAATATCACAAAGTTAGATAACTTCTGTCCGTACATTCGTACTCATCGGCCTGTTGATTCTAGATACCTGAAACTTTCTCACGCTTATTGTTTCCTGATGAAACTCCTACGGGAATTTACTCTTCCCACTATCTCGGTGTATATAAGTCTTGCTTAGTTTCTGTTTCAAATAAACAGCGATAGTTATATATCTTATTTTTTTAATAATAATAAAAGTTACTTTCTAAAAAAACATATATAAATTATCAGTAGGTTATATAGATCAAATAAAGTATAATTTGACCTCCTCCTGCCTATTTCAGTGTTATTTTTTTTTATCTTATAATTTTACTAGCTGAACTCGAGGCTTTGCTCGCACTATAACTACAAAAATTAACTTTAAAAAAAGGTAGGTTTCATACAAAGTTTCATCCCATATTTTACTTCCTTATGGGATGAAATTCGAAAAATTCTAAAACATATTTTTGTGTTTTATTAATAATTATTATATTAATTCAATTATTATGTTATATTCATTAATACCAATTAGTTTCAAATAATTCTGATCATAAATATTTTTTTGGGTTGTATTGTAACGTGTTATCTCGTGGGAATGAGATAATCTCTCGCGGTAAAAAAGTAGTTTATCCGTCCGACTACCTCCACACAAAATATTAGGCCTATACGTCACTCCGTTTTGACGTGAAAGAAGGACAAACAAACAAACAAATACACTTTCTTTATAATGTTAAGTATGGATATTATATCTCACACAGTGAAGGAAAACATCGCGAGGTAACTTGTGTCTGAGAACCTAATAAGTTTTCGAAAGACATGTTAAGTCCGTCACTTGGTCAGCGTAGTGGACTATTGGCTGATCCCTCTTGTAGTAAAAAAGGTCGGTGCCCAGCAGTGGGACGTTAAAAAGGCTTGAATACAATAGTTGCATTGAACTTACAATTAACTAACACTAATATCTTTAATTGACATATTAACCTAAGTATATTAATAAATTAATAAGATATCATTTAAAACCAAAATATAATGTACCCATTACCTAAGTATTTTTAATCTTTTCAGAGTAAATTTCTCGGAGCAGATTAAGTTTGGTTCCGTCAGGACGTTTGTTAATTTCGCGAACTAAACTTAACGTTGATTGTTCCCTGATGTAAACCCCTCAGGGTATTTATTGCGATTCTTGGAGTGTTTGAAAGCGATTTTCAAACTTATTTTCAACGAAATACTCTCAATTCAGTTTTGCGAAAACCTCTAAAACTCGGATGAAGTAAAATATTCAGATTGAAATCAATACGTATTGTACTTGCTAATTATTTGTTTGTATATGTATAGTGTATTATATATTGATCTACGGATATACATAACTATAGTTTGATCTATGGTCATATCAAGCTATATTATTCATACTAATACTGTAAATATGAATGTTTGTGCGTTCTTGACGCTGTAACGGATGTAACAGATTTGAGTGAAATTTGGAATTAAGATAGCTTATATTTTTGGTAAGAAAATATACCTACATAGAATTCGCGCGAGCCGATCTTCATATAAAAGTTAGTATCATAAATGCGAAACTGTGTTTGTTTGTTTGTCCTTCTTTTGACATGGTTTTTATATCGCTCCTTATAATAATTATATTTTATCCTTAAATTAAATATATAAAGTTTAATTAAAACGTATTAGTAAAGCAAAGTTCAAATTATTATAAACTAGCGACTCACCCTTGCTTCGCTCGGGTTCATCCCTCTACGTTTTAACGGTTAGTATGAAATATAAATCTTTGAATTTCTACACTATAATATGCATGTATTATACATATAAACCTTCCTCTTGAATCACTCTATCTATTTAAAAAATCGCATCAAAATCCGGTACGTAGTTTTAAAGATCTAAGCATACATAGGGACAAAGAGCGGGAAGCGACTTTGTTTTATACTATGTATTGATATTTTTTTCAGAAACCTTTGGCTTTTGTAGGATTGAAGAAAGTAAAGAAGAAAGTCTTTTTGTGTAGGTATGGGAATTTGCTTTTGTTATTCTGTAGGAGTTTTTGTAGTTTGTATTTCCTAACCTAACCTGTATTTCATTATTCATAACGTAAAAGATAGGTGATAGCCCAAATTTTTATTCATTTTTATATAAATCCAAATTTATGGTGTAGGTTATTGACTAGATATACTTAACGAAAATTTTCATATTTTATTCGTGTGTATATTATGCTCTTATTGTGTGTACATTATCAAAAAAAAATTTATATGATATAAAGTAAACACTTTTTACTTTTATTCTTAGAAAAATATAATTTAGAAAAATATTGTATTTTGAAACATTATTTTGTAAATTTTTATAACATGTTCTACAGTTCATTTGTTAATATGATACAAATATAACGAAAGTAAATATGTTAGGGTCTATACACACGGTGATGTTTTAACGTGCACAGCTTGTAACGATAGGAATGTAAATAATTTTGGTTTATCAGCGCCTAGTTCTACGTTTCTGAAACGAACTGCTAAGGTGTGGAACACTCTTCCAGCATCCGTGTTTCCTGCCACCTATAATATAAGTAACTTCAAGGCAAGAGTAAATAGGCATCATCTAAGCAAGCGCGCTCCAACCTAGTCCACATCAGTGATTCCCAGCGTTGATTGTCGTCAAGCGCAAGTCTATCTAATAATAATAATAAAAGAAAGCCTTATATCCGCAGACGACGTACATTTTTACCCTCTTAGTGAGTGCATTAATGAAATGTATAACGCTCTTAAAATTATCAGCGCAAAATACGCGTAAATAACATACGTCGTCAGCGCGTTTAAAAAACATGGTGTGCATAGTGCCTTACATCAACAACAGAAATAAAACCAATATCCTATATTTTTATTGTAAATAAAAGTACAATATCGTATATTAAAAACATACGATAATATTTTTTGAATCGGCATATAGATCCGTTTATAATTTACTAGCAAAACCCGCGGCTTCGCTCGCGCTAAAACTACAACGTTATAACGTGTATTCCCGTATAATGAGGTAATCTCCCGCGGTAAAAAGTATCCTATATGTTGACCCGGATATCCAGCTATTATAATACCAAATTTCATAAAAATCCCTCCAGTGATTTTTATGTGATGCGGTAACAGACAGACAGACAAAAATTTAAAAAACTATAGATTCGGTCTCTGTATCGATAATAAAGTCTATTTCAATAAGATTTTCCAAAAAATATGTAAGGTACAGATTCGACTCAGTTAGAATTTCATTATATGTATAGATGAAAGAGATATTCTTAAAATAATATTTACGGAAAGGTTTTTTCCGAATATTTACTGTTTGAGTAAAAACATTAAGAACCACACATTATAATTTACCTGTAAAGTAATTATAATATTTCATCATCACACTAAGGCTAATAGCGATATTATAATAAAGTATACCGCACATAGAGATAAACATAACAGTAAAGCGTAATGGACTGGCAAGATACGGAAGACTTTCGTAATTTTAATTTTTAACCTAATTAAAACTGTTATGGCGCTAGAGACTGCTCTTTCTACTTGTTACGTTGGAGCTGTTTACATTGTATCTTAACGACATTTTAATTTAGAATTTATAATAATACAAATTTTAACCGCGGTGGCGGAAAATCTCATTGAAACTAACCATAAATGCAGGGGATTTTATCGTGTACACGAGAATACGTACTTTTTTTCGCGGGTAGGAGTGGAACGCAACACACGTCAATTCGCAATCAGCTGATATATTTAAATTTAAAACTGAGAATTAAGTTATATATTTACACTATTTTAACATAATATGTATATGTGAGTACTTATTTACCCACCAGCAAGAATACTCCTCGTACTTATTCACTTAAATCAACATTTAATACATTATTAAATATGGAGTCCATCAAGGAGTCTTTGTCTACACTGGCTGACATGTTTAACACCCGGATGAATGAATTTCAGCAAGACTTGCATAAAACATCGTCATCTGTTTCGTCTAGCGCCCTGCCAACTGAATTTAATAACTTCAGAAGCTTCATCGTTTCGGTACTGAATACTTTACAACGTCAAGTTGAGTATCTTGCTTTAGAGGTTGACCGACATGAAATGAGGAGAAGGCGTAAGATGATTCTCTTCCATGGTGTCCCAGAGCTTAAAAATGAAGATAGTACAGCCAGGATCACAAGTTTGATCGCTGACCACCTCGATCTGCAGAACTTTTCTACGGAAAACATTAAAGACTCGTATCGCTTAGGCCGCCCCGCCGACAAGCCTAGGCCTATCGTGGTGAAGTTTAGTGATGTTAATGTGCGTAATAAAGTGTGGTTCGCCAAAACAAAACTCAAAGGCACTGGTTTTACCCAGTCGGAGTTCCTCACGAAGAGTAGACACGAAGCGTTTTTGGAGGCGAGGCATCGTTTTGGTGTTAGCAAGTGTTGGACTCGGGATGGGTGCATCCATATTATTGCCCCGGATGGGTCACGACATCGTGCGGAGTGTAAACTGGATTTGAGTGGAATTCCGAGCAATCCAGTTAAATCACCGCAGATCGTATCAGTTCCCAAGACAACGGACAAAGTGATGGCTTCTCGCGTTAAACGAATAGTTAAAAAATAATTTATTTATCTATTTTTTTCCTTTTCTTTACATGTTTAATTTGTATATTTTAGGTATTAGTTTCCATATTTATTATTGTTTACTCACTGAAATGACTATAGACAAGTATGACAGATTATATGAACAAAGTGTAACATAGATAATATTTTATTGTTTATGGAATTTTAAGTTCTATCCACACGATATTAATTTGTCAAATGTCAACTTTCCTCTTTTTTTTTCAATTTTTTTTTTGTCATTGCTTACATTTTTTTTTTTTTTTTTTTTTGTGTTTTGTTTGGTTTCATTGTTTGAGTTTATTGTTTCTTGTAATGCTTTATATATTTATGTTAATGCCTAATACCTAATTTATTTTGTTTTTCTTTTGTATTTTATGTTTGGTTTTGTATTGTGTAATTTTCTTCTTTCTTGCAACTGGCGGGTGAGTAGTATTTACTTGCTACTTATATTAATATTATTTTTAATTTAAAATTATCTTTACATAAGAAGTTATTTACTTACTATAATATATATTTAAATATATATATATATTTATCTAGTTTTAAAACTATACATATATATTTTTATTTATCTTAATTTTATATTATCATAACATACATATAATATGAGTTCGAATGATATTAGCCTGAATGATTCCTTCTTTTCCTGCACTCCATCTGAAGGCGATAGCAGCAACGATAGTTTTCACAGTATCCTTTCACTTGGCGAGACTCTCAATTTACACTTCTCAGATGTTCTGAAAAATTTTAATCTTGTTCACATTAATGCTCAGAGTATTCCAGCGCACTATCCTGATATGTTGTCATCTTTTACAAGTAAACATATTCACGCTATATTAGTATCCGAGTCATGGCTTAAACCTTGTCTTTCTTCAACATCTTACTCGCTACCAGGGTTTCATTTAATTAGAAATGATCGTACTGGACGAACAGGAGGTGGAGTAGCCATTTATCTACGTTCTCATATTCCTTTTTCAATTGTTAGCATGTCTCAACAACAGGGGAACGTAGAAACCGAACATCTTTTTATTGAGATCACCTTATCTCACTCTAAAATACTCCTGGGCGTTTATTACAACCCGAGTCACACGATCGATTATTTTTCATCATTTGAAACTCTGTTAGAGCAATTTAAGCCTCTTTATGATCATACTTTGTTGATGGGTGACTTCAATACGTGTCTTCAAAAAAATGATCATAGAGCTAATCTTCTTTGTTCTCTTATAAATGCAGCCGATTTAAATATTCTCCCACTAAATCCCACTCATAAATTTCCAAATTGCGTACCTTCTCTTCTTGACCTAATCTTTGTATCTTCCACCGACCTTGTTGCAAAACACGGCCAATGCCCTGCCCCATTTTCATACCATGATCTTATCTATTTATCTTATAAATTAAAGACACCAAAAGCAAAATCAAGAATCCTTCTGCAGCGCAATTTTAGTGGTATCAATATAGAGAGATTGCACGCAGATGCTGAAAATATCGACTGGTCCGCTGTTATTAATGCAAGTACAATTGATGAGCAAGTATCAATATTTAACTCATTGTTAACCCAACTGTATGACATCCATGCTCCGGTTCGCCCTGTTCGTATGAAGCATCTTCCGGCTCCGTGGCTTACTCCCGAAATCAAAAAACTCCAAGGAAAAAAATTTGCAGCGAAGTCAAAATACGTATCTAATCCCAATGATGACAATAAGGCCAAATATATTAAGGCTCGCAATCGTTGCAATATAGTGTGTAGGGATAGTCAACGACGCCATATCCATAAATCTATCATTGAAGAGGATGATCCAGATAAAATGTGGAAGTTTCTCAAATCCCTTGGAGTAGGTAAATCTAAGCATAATATAAATCCTCACAATATAAATTTAAATCTGATAAATCAGCATTTCTCTTCTTCGGCTACTATTCATAGTACAAGTAAGTTAAACACACTCAACTATCTTTCAACTTTACCTACTCCTGATTTTCCCAGTTTTACTTTTAGTCAATTTTCCGAAAGTGATGTTAAGAGAAATATTATGGCAATTAAATCTGATGCTGTTGGGGCAGACTGTATAAGCCGTAAAATGATTCTTCCCATTCTTAATCATATCGTTCCTATAATTACTACCATTTTAAATTCCTCCATTAATTTCAAACAGTTTCCTTCATCCTGGAAAGATGGCCAAATCTTTCCTCTTCCAAAAGTGTCTAGCCCATCATCCTTTTCTGATTATCGTCCTATTTCTATCCTTCCTTTCCTATCAAAAGTACTCGAACGACTGGTTCACCAGCAAGTCAGTGCTTTCCTTTACAAACACAATCTTTTAAATTCCTTTCAATCCGGTTTCCGCCCTAGTCATAGTACTACTACGGCCTTAATCAAAATAACAGATGACATCAGGGAAGGTATGGATGACCGAAGACTTACTGTGTTGGTACTACTAGATTTTAGTAATGCATTTAATACGGTGGACTTTGACGTCTTGCTTGCCATTATATCTTCTCTTAACATATCTCCTGAGGTAGTTGATTGGTTTCGTTCTTACTTGTGCGGCCGCCGGCAACGCATTCGGATTGATGATTCTTACTCCGATTGGTGCACAGTTACTGCCGGTGTTCCACAAGGTGGCGTGTTGTCTCCTCTCTTATTTTCAGTTTTTATTAATACTATTTGTCATCAAATTTCTTCTCACTACCACCTATATGCAGACGATTTGCAAATTTATGCCGTGACATCTGTGGCTGATTTACCACAAACAATAGAAAATATTAACAAAGACCTCTCCTCTATAGTCACATGGGGTACATCGTACGGCCTTAACTTAAACGCTGCGAAATCGCAGGCAATAATTATTGGCAGTCAAAGAATGTTGTCAAAAACTAAGACTACACAAATACCAGCAATAACGTTAGATGGTGTTAAGATTCCGTTTCAAGAAAAAGTTAAAAATCTTGGTTTACTAATTGATCAACACTTGTCATGGGATCCGCAAGTGAGTGAACTGAGCCGGAAAATGTTTGGAGCGATTGCTTCTCTTCGCAGATTGCGAAATTTTCTTCCGATTCCTACTAAAATTGCGCTAGCAAATTCACTCCTACTACCGATTCTTGATTATGCTGACATTTGTTATCTCGACATCAAAGAGGAGCACTTAAATAAACTTGAGCGACTCCAAAATCTTTGTATACGGTTTATTTTTGGCCTTGGAAAATATGACCATGTTTCTCAATTTCGTAAAAAACTCAAGTGGCTCCCGATCCGATTCCGCAGGAATACTCATATTCTTCATCTTCTCTACTGCGTGCTGTTTAATCCTTCAACTCCTATTTATCTGAAAGAGCGTTTTGAGTTTTTGGGTGATTCTCATGCTCGTTCACTACGCTCTGCTCAGAACTTCCTTCTTAAAATTCCTACTCACTCTTCCTGTTTCTTCACAAATTCTTTTACAGTAAAAGCTGCTCGACTGTGGAATTCTATTCCTTTAAGTATTAGATGTGCTAAAAGCTTAGATAAATTTAAAAGCTTATTAAAAGATTACTATCTGTCCTTTTAACCCTTTCTCCTTAGGCCTTTCCCCTTTCACTCTTTAGTCCTTTCCCTAATACCATCCTTATAATTATTATCATTTCCTCTATCATGTTCTAGTATCTAATTCTATATATTATTAAATAGATTTTTTCTTTTTCATGTATGTATGTATGAATGTATGTATGTATGTATATATGTATTTATGTATGTATTTATGTATGTATGTATGTATTTATGTATGTACCTATATATGGATTTATTTATGTATCTATTTATCTATAAGTATTTATATATACAAACGTGTAAAAGCAAGTACACCACCTACCGTTTTAATGAAAACTTACTCCTCCACCTGAAGGTTGCCTGGAAGAGATCGCTTCCAGCGATAAGGCCGCCTGCTGTGCATCTTTTCTTTTTTATGTATATATTTTTTGTCTCTTTTTGGTGTACAATAAAGGATATTATTATTATTATTATTATTATACGTAAACACGAATGCAGTCATTATTCAGGACCGATGGCTTCCGGGAATTTTGTTATGCCATCAGACCAATAAGGTGCTAAGTTTATTTTGCTTGATTGAAATTATATACATATATATTATTACTAATGACTCACCCTCGTTTCGCTCGGGTTCATTCCCAGGTTTAGCGGTTAGTATGAAATAGATAGACTATATATATATATATATATATATATATATATATATATATATATATATATATATATATATATATATATATATATTATATATAATATATAGCCTTCTTTAATAAACGGGCTATCTAATGTAAGAATTTTTCAAATCGGATTAGTAATTCTTGAGATTAGCGCGTTCAAACAAACATACTCTGCCTCTTTATAATATTAGTATAGATTAGCTTACATCTAAATTAAAAATGTATCTATATAATTTATTTTTAATTTATATCAATACAAACGAATAAAATATTTTTTCATGAATAAATTAAAATATTTCATTTAATTATAATAATTATACATTACATTATAGTATGATTAACTGATTTTTAATTTATCAATAAAAATTAAAAGATTAAATGTAAACAGAGCTTCGGGTAAAAGAATTGGGTTGTAAATGTAATGCTTGATGAGTTTTTTAAAGGATTAACGTTCTGTGGCGTACTTTGTGAAAAAGCTATGGCGATTTACGGATTAGGGTGATAAGAAAATGACGAAACAAGAAATTTCTCTTTCGTATCTTAACTCTGAAGAAGGATTTGAGCTTTTAAAATTTTGGAACATTTTAATGATGTAATTTAGATCTTTCTTTTCTGCAAGTATATTAACAAAACAGATTATATAGAGCGGAGTACATAATATATAGTTAAATACATATAAATACTAAAAAAAAATGGACATTCAAAATTTTCCTATTGTTATTAAGTACTAGCAACTCACCCTCGCTTCATTCGGTTTTGTCCTTAGGTGATTCTTTAAAATGACATTACTTTTTTATTTATAAACAGATTGAAATAAAACAAATACTAAATGTTAAGTGAAACTTACCACAATACAATAATAAAAACCGCACCCAAATCGGTTAAGCCGTTTCTGAGATTAGTACGCACAAAGGCACAGACAAACAGACAAAAATTCTAATAATCATTGTTTTAGGTACCATTGCGTTATTAAAAACCCCCCAATAACAGTTTTTCTGAAATATCTTCCATGTACGGATAGCGATCAGTTACACTTTTATATAATAGATATAGATAAGTTCGAAGGAAGTATCTAAGTTTATTGGTATGATTGTTATTTTAGCGATAAGTCGTCACATATCTATTTTGTAAAATAATCTATATTTTTATTGTGACGTTGCGAATGGGAACTAGTTTAAAGGATACATGTTGAAGTCAATTGCTTTATGACAAAAGTAATATTTTCTTTAGGATGTATAAAATGATTGAAGGCTCATTGATATATAAAAACATAGATACACATTTCCTACCAAGTATATCTCCAAAAAATGGCATTGACATGTAACGTCTGACTGTTGACTTAGTCAAACGAAAAAGTATAATTAAAAAATCTAAAGTTCTAATTGTCTAAACATAAATTCGACCTTACGCTCATCACATAAGGTAATTTTTTAAACAAAACAACGTGTGTTTTAATTTTGTCATCCGAAAATCAAGGAACAAAAGATATTTGAAAAAAGCGCACAATTTCGATTTGTGCACTTCATTTTGAGGACACTTTTGTGACGCTAATTGTGAATTTAGAGTTTTTATATATCAATGTGGAGATTACTTGTATTTAACTCATGTCAAGGGACATTAATAGAAAAAAAAAGTGTAAGTTAAAAAAGCAAACAAAAAACTAACAAATATCTAAATACTAAAACAAATAATGTACGCTATTCCCTGAATACATCCTTCTTTTCTAGATCTGATGTTAGCATCGACGAAAATTCTTATGTCCTCTATGTGGTTCGTTAGAAAATAGCTTAAGTGTATATCTGCACGTAGATTATAATAAAGATTCTTCTTATTCTTCTTATCTATCTTATTTTATTTTAATTTTAAAGTTATTGTCGTGTGTAGGAAAGGGACAGAGTACATTGTAGAAAGAAATTGATATTTCTAAAACATTTCAGTATATTCGAGTACTAGAATTTTCTTTTTTATACATATAAAAAGGGAGGCAATATGTCGCGAGATTTGAAGTTTGGGGCTAAGAGAAGACTGCGAAGATGTACGAAAAGTGAAGTGGAGTGAAAGTGGCCGAAAATTGTGCTCAGTGACTGAATTAACCTGAAACTTCAGCATGCGTAAACTTCTTAAAGTGACTCTCATAAAGCTAAACAACTAAAACATCTCTAATCTCTATGGTACATTAATTTTCGATCTCAGAACCCTCATAACAATTATTTTTCTTAGCTATGTAAATGTTCTATTTAAGACAACACCTCATCTTATATTTTCCAACGGTAACAAGAGCCGGTAACAAGGCTTATTTTTGCCCCAAGAATATGCGTTGCGAGTCAGCGAGTGAAAACAGCTACCTGTCTTGGTTATGTGCCTCGCGAATGTACCTATACATATAATAATATTCTAATTGACTCAAATGTGTAAATTAAATGTTTTTTGGAAATTATTATTGAAATATTCATTATTATCGCTAAGAGGCCGAATCTATAGTTTTTAGAACTTTTGTCTGTCTGTCTGTCTGTGACCACATCACGAGAAAACCACTGGGCAGACTTTGATTAAATTTGGTATGATGATAGTTGGTTATCCAGGTCAACATATAGGATACTTTTTACTGCGGGAAAATATCTCATCTCTGTGAAATCTATACTACACGTAGACTTATAAAGTACTTATATATCTGTGTGTAGTCATTTGTTTTATATTTATGTACGTATTTAAGTAGGTATAGATTTAGTTGCATCGATTATTTTAGAAAGTAAATAAAAAATGAGAAGTATTCTATTGGAAAAAATAGAATCAAAAGCCATTGTGTACATAAACATTTAGCTACAACGCAGACGTAGTGGGAAGACATTGAAACTTAGAAAGTATTTCTTAGGTCAGAAGGGTTGGCGCGGGTTTATTGACTTTAAAACGTGAATAAAAGCAGTTCCTGCTCTTTATATAGCTATAGATAGACTGCAGTTTTTTCCTTGTTATGAAATTTTTCTTAATGCGGTTAGTTAATTGCGGTTAGTATGAAATAGATAGACTATATATATATATTTATATAAATATATAAATTTTTATGTACGAGTATGTTTATTTATATTATGTTAATGGCTTGCACCTTTCCGCTTTTCTCACTTATTTTCTTGTATCATTTTCTATCGGTTGCCTGTAAGAGATCACTTTTAGTGATAAGGCCGGCTTTGCACATCTTTTTAATTGTATTTTTTTTGTTAATGTACCATTTTCGAGTGCAATAAAGTGTTTGAAAAAAAAGGTATACGTGTTGTGGTACAAATGTACCTACCTACAATAGTTTAATAATATTAGTATCGCAATTTCTTTCGTAAGATAAAAATTTTGGTAATCTTCATTTTTTAAAATATTCGTACATTTATACCTAGGTATCCGTTATATTAACATCTAATTCAGCTTATGTTTTTTGATAGTATAAGCAAAATAAAATATTTAAAATAAGCTAAAATAAGTTAGTATTTCATAGCCCTTCTCAAAGATAAAATTTAAAGTAAAACTTTTATTTACTTAAAAAATGAAAAGCAATTCCCAATTGGCGTAGATATTGTAACATACCAACAAAAAAGAGGTCCTTTTTGAGTTCGGACAAAATACACTACTATATCTTCTTCACTGAAATAACATCACGTCACTTCTTTGACTGCTTGAATAGTTAAAATGTATTTTTGTATATTATTTATTTAGTACTACCAGAAGCCGCGGCTTCGCTCGCGCTAGAACTATAAAAAAATCCCTAAAAAGGTAGGTTTCATACAAACATTCATCCCCTATTTTACCACCTTATAGGATGAACTTCGATAAATTCTAAAGCACGTATATATTTAATTTTATTGAAGAGCATTAATATCAAGTTTCAATTAATACTGATTATAAATATTTGTTTGGATTGTATTATAACGTATTTTCTCGTGGGAATTAGATAATCTCCCGCAGTAAAAAGTTGCCTTCGTTATTCTCCAACCCTCCAACTATCTCTTTTAAAAATCACGCCAATCCATCACTGTATTTCGACTTGAAAGAAGGACAAACAAACAAACACAGTTTCACATTTATAATATTAAGTAAATTCTATAGCTCAATTATTAGGATTTAATTAATATAAAGTATTATAAATATTGAAACAAAACCCCATTTTAACATCACATGATATAAATAATCTCTTCGCTGAGTACAAAATAAAAGGCTAAAGGAAATTACAAAAAGACAAACGGCTCAATATCATGATGAGGGTCACAATATTGCTTTTAACAGTTGAAATTTAATGGATTTGTATTTTCAAGTGGAAATATTACTTTTCGCAGTGATCATAAAGGTAAATTGTACGAGTACTTTTGAGAACGTAAGTTACATTCCTGATTGTAGTGAGCAAATTCATACATATCTAATATGATTGAACTGCTCTGTTAGAGTAAGTTAGAGACTCTTTCATGCTAAATAGACTGGACGGATTTGTATGAAATAAATAAGTACATATGGTGGGACATTAACACGCAGCACCATCTAGTTCCATGGTAAGCTACGAGGCCTGTGTCATATGCCAGATTGTTGATACATTATCATATATAACTTTAAACAAATATATAACATAAATTTATATTTTATATTTATATTTATCTGGGTGTTTATACACACATTACTGGAGTGCTCATCATACAAATGAATGCCCTCAGCGGAACTCGAACTCGCGACACAGCAAATAGGGTCACTACAAACTGAGCCAAATGTGTCGTCAGATTTGTATAAAATTTAAAACACATGTAGACTATGAACAAGACAAATAATAGGTTGTTTTGGTTCGAATTTATTTTGTATTTTGGTTCCCAACGTTTCGAATGCTTTACAGCAATCATGGCAAGACTTTAGACATGTAAAAGGTCATAAAGGTCATAAAGTTGTGCAGACAGTAGCTACACACAAAATTATAAAATGGTTTTAAAAATACAAAATAAAAACGAAACGTCGGGAACTAAAAATCGAAATAAATCCGCGAAAAAATCCGAAAAGATAGTTCGAAATGTCAAATATTCGCGTTAATTTAAGGAAGTATTAACACATATATAGGTTACTATCTATACAGATAAATAAAATTGGAGTGTCTGTTTGTAATATTAAAATAACCGCTTTTTACTCAAATGTATATGGATGTATACACAGTACATATACCAAAACAAATTTTTTTTCAATTTTTGTCTGTCTGTCTGTTTGTCTGTCTGTTGTTTCACTGGCAGATAGCTGATGTTATAAGGAGTAACTTAGGCTACTTTTATTTTAGAAAAAGAATCAGGGTTCCGTGAAAAAAAAAACATGAAATTGTGAACAAAATCCGCGTACGGCGTACGCAATAACGTACGTATGTAAGGTTAATTGCTATATAATTTAAATAAATATCTTAGGAGTAGCAAGCTGCTATTTATGTATAAACATAGCTAACCGTGAGAACGTACCTAGGGACGAACACGAGCGAAGCGAGCGTGAGTCGCTAGTTAGTATTAAATTTTGCTAACAGATGGCGCCAACTTTACGGGACGCACTCGAACGAAGTGAGGATAAGTAGCAAGTAATACTATAAATATGAAAGTAACTCTTTTAAGAAGGTTATCTTTTCATGCTTAAACGGCTGTGCAGATTTCGATGAATTAATTTGGCGAAGACATAGATTATTTTCTGGGGTCAAACAGACATAATATGTAAGTTACCTTAAATTCCCATACCAATTACCATGGTAGTGCCCATAGACATTTTTGGTTATTAAAGAACAAATAAAATATTTTTGTCAATGAATTTCTATCGCATTTTTGACTTAGCTTATAGCTTATTATCATAAGTATATGGTCTCAATGAATACTTAAAATAACTTTATTACATAAGTCTACTTGTAACTTAATATATAAACTTTAAAACCTAAGAGATTTTTCCTCGCTAATATTTCAGCATCTTTAGAGACCTTTCTTCGTACCTCTGCACGTGTTAATATTTAATAAAACCGTTCCTTCGAGATACGTGTGTTTACACTGTTGTCAAATATTAAAAACTTCTGTGCAATACCATGTTTATTCGTGAGATGCTTACACGTGAACGTTATTTATAACCGACATGAAAATATAAGGGTTAAAGCAATATTTTTAATAATCTCACTATTGTAAGTACCTTAAAATGGATGGAGAGTAATGTACTCAATTTAATTGTTACAAGAGCTTTTATTTAAGCAGGTTTTTGGCTGGTTATTACCATTATATATATGCAAGTGTATACATATATAAAAAGACAAACAAAAGAAGAAAATTCAATACTTTTTTCTTCTCTGTTTGTCAACCGATTTACTTTTTTTATCAATAAAAAATTCTGGAAACGAATCAAATCAAAAACGGAACGATTTTTGAAGTTCAAGTACGAGTACTTCTTTTGGCACGTTTGGAAAAAAATATGAGTGTAAAATTTTTACGATGCACACGCACACCGACAGCCAAAAATCGACATGATGAAGTTAGCTGAAAGCGACATGATGAAGTTAGCTGATAACTGTCTCTCCGATTCCCGTAAAAACTCGTAAGTCATAACTATATTCAAAGTAGTTTCTAAAATATTCATAAATCTATAACACGTGTTTTATATCATTGGAGATAAAAAATATACACATATTTATTTTTATTAATTTATCATTCCTTTTACAAACAGAGAGTTGTGACATACGGGATGAAATCTTTAGATATTTTTGTTCTGTTACGCCAAAGAAGTATAACATCTTACGTGCGTACATAAGTAGACTCACGTTTTTTTTATGGATGAACTTGGATCACTAGTTTTTATAGTCGACGTTTAGTTAACGTTGGTTTTATGTAACTGTTGCAAAATATAATTGTTATTTTTAAATATTTATATAATTATATTTGTAATGTTATTGTTGTAAGAATGTTTTTCAATTAAAGTAGTTTTAAGCAGATGTATTGTTTTTTTTTATTTTAAAGAAGAACTTAAGAACTTTATAAAATTAGCTATACAAATGGACTGTCGTGGGTCGGATTATATAATTTTTTACGTGCAATGTCTACGTGAGATGTAACAATTTAGGCAATTAGTGATGCACTTACCTGGACACATTTAAATATAGTTAGCAAACTATTTATTTAGCACTTTTCAAGCGCAGACTATATATTTTTTAAATAAACTATCTTTTCGGATTACTTCGCGGATTTATTTTGGTTTTTAGTTCCCGACGTTTCGAATGTTTTACGGCAATCATAGTCACGGGAGAGACTATGGTTTTAGACGTTTCAAAGGCGTTATATACTTGCTAGCTAAAATTAAATAAATAATATCACTATGTATGTATTGTATGTATTCAGTCCTTTTTGATGTCCCACTGCTGGGCACGGGCCTCCCTTCAATGTGATTCTCCTCGTCTTAAAGGGACGCCCGTGTCCAGAAGTGAGACGTTAGAAAGGGCTGAATACACATACATATCTCGAAATGAAAAGAACTCAGACCTGAGAATAATAAGGGCTAAAAAAATTGTGGTTCTATACATCTTCCTTCATAGCTTTTTTATAATAATATTTTTTTGTCAGGATCAAGCATGTACGGAACCAGATACCTCCTTACATACGAAAAATCTGGAGTTCGAATAGTCGTACGTAGACTTTAGGAAGGTTATATTATATTCATACTAATATTGTAAATTTTTTTAGATTCCCCTCGTATTGAGGGAGATTTTTGTAGATTCCCCTCGTATTGAGGGAGGCCCGTGCCCAGCAGTGGGACGTTAAAAAGGGCTGAATACATACATACATACAATATTGTAAATGCGAAAGTAACACTGTCTATCTGAATAACTGTTACGTTTTCACGCCTAAATCATTGAACCAATTTTATTATAGAGATGGATGGGACCTTGGAAAAAGGAAATAAAAATGAAACTTAAAAATGGGGTTTGAAAGTTTGTATTGAGAACAAATCATTTCTTAAGTTAAGGACATACATTTTCGTAATATCCTATAATTTTGGTAAGAATTAAAGTATGTTTTAGGCGTTTTTGACAAATATCGATGAAAATATTTACATTAAATAAAATGATTGCGTACAAAGCAAACTTAAAAGATGAGAACAAGTTGACGAAGGAACATAGTATTATGCAATCGGAGATACATGTTTTATACTAGCTGCGAGTCATGCTACGTGTATGTATATCTGCGAACACAGAAGCTTGATGTCAGTGAGGGTGTGATAACAGATTGTGTTAGATGATCTGTATAATAATAACATTCCTTGAACAAAATATGTTACCTAAAAAAGTTTACTGCTACTACACATCCATTACCAGCCACCATTACCAGTTGAAACTTATAAACTTCCTATCATTCAGTTTCTTAGCTGCTGTCGCTTTGGTCATATTAAATTCCCGTGTCGATTAAAACCTATACGTTACAGATGCGCCCAACCACACACGGGGATGCGTGTGAAATCTCCAGAGATATTTCAATATATTTATATTGTTCAGGCTAGCGTTTTACTACAGATAAGGATTGTCCTTCACCCAAAAACTATTTCAACTTTTCCAAATTATTAACACTGGCCCCACACCACTTCCTGCAATAGAACAGTTAAAGTATTAAAAACAAGAAACATGAATTACTTTCCATTATCAACCTGCATAGGCGTGTCATTACTGCCATCTCAAAAACATGGTTATTGCCTGATTCTCGGTACAGGTTTCACCTATTTGAGAGATGACAGAAGTGCATCCTTATACGGTACTCTACTCTTTTTCCTCCATTTATCTCCCCCCTCATAGTCAATACATTAATGCTGTTACAGTGAGAGCCTTTGTTATTTTATTCCTCACACTCTATATTCTATCCTGCATTCTATCCTGAGCTACATTCTATCCTGACTGCCCTTTCTAGTCCATGTCTGGTAATAGGAGATTTTAAAACTCATCATACTTTGTGGGGGTGTTATTACTGTGATGGGGTCTCTCCTCTGTTGATGAATATTACTTGTTAACAAACTGGGAACATTTGATATAAATGGGAAATTATTGAACTGGTGTGCATCATACCATCAAAGTAGATCTTTGATCATGGTGATAGACAGGTTATTCTCGCATTCATATATTGCCTACTCTGGTGTACCGCAAAGCTTCAACTTAGAACGAGTATTTTTTAACATCTTTATAAATGACATTGTTTCGTTATTTTAATATTCGAAGGTCTATCTATTTGCTGATGATCTCAGAGTAGTTAAAACCATTAGAAACATCTCAGACATTGAACTATTATAAGAAGATCTCGACTGCCCTATTCAAAGGTGTAATAACAATCAAATGTTTCTCAATGCCAAAAAATGTCACGTTATTAGGTTTACTAGAAAACAAGATTACGTACATAGTCGATACTACATTGATACTGAAAAACTAAAAGTATTTCGAACAATACGTGATTTAGGCGTTATACTCGACAGTGAATTAAAATTCACCAACCATATCGATAGTATAATCACCTCAGCTACGAAGTCATTGGCTTTTATATTGAGGTTTCCAGAGAGTTTAGGCAGTTCTCTACTATAATCGAACTTTTTAGTAATCTGGTTAGAAGTAAACCAAAATACTGCTGTTAAATCTGGAATCCTCACTACAAAATCCATTGCAATAAAATGGAAAGAATACAAAAGCGACTGCAGCGTCATCTTGCATACCATTCGTACAGCAATGAAACTAATAATTCCTACGAAATACAGTTGGTACAATATAACATCACATCACTACAATTGCGTAGAAGCATCTGAGACATGATATTTCTATACAAAACGATCAATAACAGTATTGATTGTCCAGCAATAATCCAATTATTTAATTTTAATGTGCCATCAAGACTGCACGTAACCTTATATAGATCCAACTTGGGAAAGTATTCCCCTTTAGCCAGACTAATACGAACTTTCAACAATCTTTCCTCGAAGATTTTTGGCCTAGATTTTACTTGTGATAGCTTACCTACCTTCAAGTTAAAAATTAGTCAATATCTTTAAAAATAATGAATGAATTAATTAATAAGTATAACATTGAATTTATTTTATGTTCTATAATGTGATTAATATATAATAATAATTAATCTATTTATAATATTGTTAGATAATGCTATTTCTTATTAATAATTGATATTAATTTATACAATAAATACAATAATGTAATTACGTTTTTAATTGTCTTATTATGCTTTTATTAGGTACTTAACACGTTCGCTGTAGCAATAGGTCGAATCCACCCGATACAAGACTTACCCGTGGTGCGGCACGAAAAATCTGAGTCTTACCGTTGGTGCGGGATAGATGTCTCTTGCATTTTATAGAATAAAAAAGGGACAAATATAGTTTTATTCTCATCTCTTCAAATATTTGACGTAGATAAAAAAAAATACATCACATCTATTCGACCCTATAACGACTAGCAGTAAAAAAAAAGGTGCGGTTATCGGGTCTTTTAGACACGATGACCCGATAGCAGCACCAGATTTCGTGTTAGTCACACTAGTGTTGCACATAAGTTAGCAACGTCTAAGTCGTTCTCGACGTATTGTAATTGTTACAAGTGGTAATGAGTTTTGACAAAATTAAGAGGTCATGATGCAGAAAAATGTTTTTGACGTGTAAAGGTAAAGTTGAAAGAAATAATAAAACCCGGAATGAAACTGTAAGTCCTGGAATCTTACACGCAAAGTGAAAAAGGTTAAATCTTTTTGCAAAGTATGAAAAAAACCCTTGTCGCCCATGTTGTAATGAAAAACATATTTCTAATCTTTTTAATTGTCGATAAGTACCTTTTATTTGAATAACAACTTACTCATCTCATCGTTGTTTACTTGTACAACATTATTTTTTTATCGATATAATTTACAAGCAATGCGGATATCGGGTAAAAATTACCCGAAAATTTTGACAAATAGGTAACATAAGTTACAATAGACGAATTTTGTTACGAATGTATAAATATATGAAATGATTATCAAAAAATATGTTTCATAAAGTAAATTTGAATAAAACCTTATAACTGCATTAAAATCTACTTCTGAATACATGTATACCGAACACATATTTTCGACCCGATAACGTACTCCAAGATCATCATGCTTCAGGTCATAGGGACCTTATATAGCACTAGCTAAAAGTCATCTAAAAATCTTAACGCAGCGAACGTGTTAAACAATTTATTAAATAACTAGCGATTTACCCTCGCTTCGCTCGGGTTCGTCCCTAGGTACGTTTTAATGGTTACTATAGCATAGATATATATATATATATATATATATATATATATATATATATATATATATATATATATATATAAATTATCCTATGTCCTTCCTAGGGTCCTGGGGTTTCAAACTATCTTCATACCGAATTTTATCTTAATTTACACTCATTGTTTTAAAAAGAAAAATACTTCATTTACAGATTTCGCTAAGTTAATGTTTTGCAGATAGTGTTAATTATCTAAGTAATAAAAACTAATACAAAAGAGTAAGCAAAAGGCTTTGTGGTTATTTAGTCCTAGTGTACGTTACGAAGAATGTCGGAAGCACGCGTGAACCGTAGTAGCTCTGAAAACAGTGACTTGTTCTTGGAAAATGTAAGTATTTTTCATTTTGTATACAATTTTTAAGGTTAAAAGTAAAAATTAATCTTTCTAAAATATATCTATTATTAGGTAAACATTGTAGCTAAAATATTTACATTGTTATTTAGTTTTCGATCAACACTTTTATAAATTACTAGCGACTCACCCTCGCTTCGCTTTGGGTTCGTCCCTAGATAAAAACAAATCTATCCCACGGGAACCTTATATTGTTACAAAAACATATATTGGAAATATATGTTCTAATTCATCTTTCACTAAATGGGATTGTAAAATTCATAGTGTTGTAGGCATCACCTATTTATTCATTATTTATATTTACTTAATTACTATATTTAATGAATACTAAATTATTTTTCAAATATCTAATAGATTAGCGTTTTGTTTCCGAACGGGTTTTGTATTGTCTTTCCAATTTGTTTCAAATTTCGAATTCAAATTTGTATTTTGTATAATTAATTACTTTTTATTACAGTTATAAATTATTTGCATAATTCCATACTCAGTATTTAATTAATGTTAAACTCATATTTAATATTTAATAATATAACAAAATGTATTATTTCTAATAAGTTGTTTTTTCATCATTCTGGCCTCAGTGCGTGTAATTAATTGTATTTAAAGCCGTGTAATGGTGAAATCGGGGTTGAATTTATTCGGGCAGTGATAATATCGGTTTGTTATAAAGGCCCATAAGTGCTGTTCGCCACATTCGCCTTGCTGTCTCGCTGCCCGTTTCAATATCTTTCTGGAGTGATATCCTAGCTATGATGATAACATATATCCTTCCTCAATAAAAAGGCTATGTAATGCAAAAAGAATTTTTCAAATCGGAGTAGAAGTTCCCGAAATTAGCCCGTTCAAACAAACAAACTAACTTTGCTTATTTATAATATTAGTTATTAGTATAGATTTAAAATCCAATTTATAAAACAACAATTTTATAACATTAACTTCTAAAGATAGAACCAAGAGGTGAATAGAGAAACTCTTCTATGGCTACAAGAAAAACTTTTGAATTTGGGATACGCTTTGATGAGTTCTTTTACAATTACAATTTTATATATATAATTTTATTTTGCTTTAAATTATTTGTTATTAATTTTAAATAAAATTATCTTTTCGAATTTTTTCGCGGATTTATTTTGATTTTTGGTTCCCGAAGTTTCGAATGCTTTACAGCAATCATGGTCACAGGAGAGACTAAGGTTTAGATGTCTCAAAGGTATTATATAGTTGTTACAGACAGCCTACCCACAAATTAACAAAATGAATTCAAAAAACTTGAAAAATGGCACCAAAGTACCTTGCAATATTTGTTAATTTTAACTTTAAACAAGTAAGCTACCGTGTTCACAGCTTCACAGTTAGCTAGTGAGAAAATCTTAGTTTCAGAGAGTACAAGGGATCTGTGACGAGCAACACCTGGCCGGAGAGCTGCAACGTGTCAAGCGAGTTCTGCGAGACAACAATCTGCAAGTGCCGCGCCTACGTCACAGGGAAACAAAAAAAAACACATCATCTTACATCGGACAAACAAAGCGTTCCATTAGAACCCGGGTCAAAGAACACATAGTTGATGTGAAATATCGTCGTTATACAATATCTGCTGTCTGTAAAAATAGTCAGGACCGCCCACGACATTATATTCGCTTCGATGGACCCCAAACCCTCGCGAAAGAAAACCGATATCACTATAGAATGATTCGAGAAACCATAGAAATTTAAAAAAAACATCCAAATTTCAATAGGGAAGATGGCTGGGTACTATCATCGTCTTGGGTTCCTGTTATTAACATAATAAAGTCAAATAATAAATCTAAACATAACAGACAGTTAGTAGTAATGTAGTAATGTAGTAAGTTTTACCGAGCGGAACAAAATAACAGTATTTCAAATTAATATTTTTCATTTGTAAATGTAATTCCTAATTAATTTTAACTTTTTAAATTACACATAAGGTAAAGTCACCAGTCATGGACAATAATGTGGCTTAAATAAATAATGTTTTATTTTTCTTTATGGTTGTAAATATAATTGGCAACACTAAATATAGATTACTAATCAATAAAGTTTTCTAAAAAATTGTAATAATTATAATAATAACAGCTAAAATTATATAAATAGTATTCCATATTCAAGTATAAACTTTTATACTTGAATATGGAATACTATTTATATAATATATATTAAAATTCGAAAAAATTAACAAACACTGTAAGGTACTTTGGTGCCATTTTTAAGTTTTTTGAATTTAATTTGTTGATTTGTGTGTAGGCTGTTTGTAACAACTATACATGTAATACCGTTGAGACATCTAACACCTTAGTCTCTCCCATGATCATGATTGTTGTAAAGCATTCGAAACATCGGAAACCAAAAATCAAAATAAATCCGCGAAAAAATCCGAAAAGATAGTTTTATTTAAAATGTCAAATATTCACGTAAATCTAAGAAAAAATTGTTATTTATTGTTAAATATTATAATTTTGTAATATTATAATTGGCGTTCTAAATAAAAGGCGTTATGAATGCTAAACAATAATTATCGACGTTCATATGTATAATGAAAAAACTAGACGTCACTTTTAGAACTTAAAGATAATTTTAGGCTTAATCTAGAAACCTGCGTTTACTTGTTATGTAATAATTTTTTTTTAATATTTTAGGAAATTTTGGCTCCCTTCGCCTATATTTCTCAAGTAAAGGGCAAGCAATTGCGCCTTAAAATAGTTAAGGCTTTCAATTACTGGTTACAAATTTCTGACGAAGATATGAACAGAGCAACAGGAATCGTCAATATGCTACACGTGGGGTCCTTACTGTAAGTCTTATTAATAAAGTGGACATAGGGAATATAGTACTTAGAATCTGTTAGTAGGATCGAGATACATATCCACACTGTAGGTGGCTGTTATAATAACTGTCTTTTCTCTTAATCCAATATCTTGTTAAATAAGGTACTTATATTCTTCAATTTGTAGGCGATACATTATTAGTAGGGGTGGAAAACACCACGAGTGTACCCCAATGGGGGGGGGGGGGGGGGGGGGGTCGTTTCGTATATTATTTACTCATTTTTTTAACATTATATTTAGGGAAAAACAAACAAAATTTTTTAAAGAGTAAACATCCAGGACTGGAGTACAAACATTTGTGCTCATCACATAAATGTATGCCCCCAGCGGTACACGATTCCGCGACCGCTGGCACAGCAAGTAGGATCACTACAAACTAAGCCAAACGTGTCGTCAAATGGTTAAAAATAATATTTTATGTATAACAGATACATAAAATATTATTTTCTTATCTATGTCTGCTAATTTAGGACATGATTTATTTGTGTATTAATAATTAATAATTATATAAGCCTTTATACACTTACATGAGGAGGTTTTTATCTAGAACAGGTCAAAAGTTATTCTGTTAACTGTTATGAAATTCTCTCTAAGTTGGCGGTTACATCTCCGTGTCTCAAAGAACATGTCTCAAAGAACACGAAATAGTTGAGGTATAACAGTTCCTAAAAAACTTTTATCGAAAATTATCTTGCAGAATAGACGTTTCGTAGTTTTTAAGATATGCACTAATTTTAGTTACCCGCTTTGTCAATTTAACAACCATAAACTTTTTTCTATAAAATGTTAAAAAATAATATGAAATAAACGTATTTTTACGGTCGATTAAATGAGTAGGTTAAATAATGTTATGGAAATGTTAGTAGGTATTATTCGTATTTATTTTAGTGTTAACTTAGCAAAATACGTAGGAGTAAGAAAAACAACGAAGTATTTTGCTAAACGGAACCTTATAATGCTGGAGTTGGACTTGCATTTGCCCAGTTTTTATATTAAAATATTTACAAACATTAACATTATTTACGAAACAATAAATATTTACAAATATTTTCATTTGTAAATTGTTTCGGCCAACAAAATATTCCTAATATGTTATTCATTTTGAACATGGCCGGGGATGCGGGTAATTTAGTAGTAATTCTAATAAAATCGTAGAAACGTATGTATGTATATGTATTCAATATCTCTACATTCAATTTTTTGGAATTAAAACTACGGATTTTAAAAACACAGCGACATCTATTGTCGAATGTCTAAATAACACATAAATATTTTCATGACATCTAATTGCCGAATAGATATTCGGCAATAGATGTCAACAAAAATAAATAATTATTAAAATAACATTTTAAATGAATAAAATATCGCTTTTGATATATATTTTTTCAATATAAGCTATTTTTAATAATTTTCGCCATATTTAGTAAGTTACCTTGCTAAAATGTTTATAGTATCATCGTGGTTTTATCCCAACAAGTTTTTGTATTTTGTCTCAGAAATGAGATATTTTCCTAAGGTAAAAAGTACCCTATATGTTGACCCGGATAACCAGCTAAGACCATAACAAATTTCATCAAAATCCCTACAGTAGTTTTTCTGTGATGCGGTAACAGACAGACAGACAGACAGTCAGACAGACAGACAGACAAAAATTCTAAAAACTATAGATTTGGCCTCTGTATCGATAATAATGTCTATTTCAATAAGATTTTCCAAAAAATATTTAAGGTACAGATTTGACTTAGTTAGAATTTTATTATATGTATAGATTAACAGGATAAATTCTCTAATTTTATAAACACCAGTATTTCGACGACGATAAATTGTTGTTAAAATAATGATACCTACAAACAAATTTGCATCTGACAGTATTTTACGAAAATCATAATATATTTCTGTGCATGTAATATCACGCTCGGGTAATTGTTTGCAATAACGTAATTAACCTTCAGGCTTTTTGAATTTATAATTAGTTATTCATATAATGGTTTATACGGCAGTGGTAGCCCAGTGGTAACGCGCTCCTTTGAAAAACCAAGTGAAGCGGATTCAAATCCGGCATCTCTTTTCATGTGTGAATTGTTTTTCAGCATTTACCACTCACTGTATGATTACGAAGAACATCGTTAAGAAACCTGCATGTCTGAGGGAACGTAATTGTTAACTAATGATATGTTAAATCATGTTAACTTTCTTATTTTGAGCTTGATCTCCTTCATATTGAACGGAGCCCACGTTTGGCCGTGGGACTATAAAAGGGCTGAATAATTACTAAATATTATAACGATTTCATTAATATTTTTTAGGGTTCCGTACCCAATAGGTAAAACAGAACCCAATTACTAAGACTTCGCTGTCCGCCCATCCGTCTGTCTGTCTATCCGTCTGTCACCAGGCTGTATCTCATGAACCGTGATAGTTAGACAGTTGAAATTTTTACAGATGATGTATTTTTGTGGTCGCTATAACAACAAATATTAAAACAACAGAATAAAAACAAATATTTAAGGGGGTTTCCATACAACAAAACTCATTTTTTACTCATTTTGCTCGATATTAATAACGGCAACAGGTAAAAGCTTGAAATATTCACGGAATATTTAGTTATATATTCGCTTTAAAAATAAATAATTAAATTAAAATAAACAAATATTTAAGGGGGACTCCCATACAACAAACATGATTTTTTATTTTAAATAAATATTACCATTATCAAGATAAATGCAGGGATTTAACATTTTCTTAAAACAAAACAATGTATCGTATATTAAATAAAAAAAATTAAAAAATATATAATTATACAATCTGAACATGATGATTTCATTATTTGTATTCAGCCTTTTTTTTAACGTCCCAGTGCTGGGCACGGGCCTCTCTTTAATACGAGGGAGATTACCTCGCTGGCCAAGTGCGGGTTGTTGGTTATATTTCCATACATAACCTGCGAAAATCTTAAATATTTAGTTCATAAAAGTTGTTGTTTTTTATGCATTTAAGATATAGAATATAAGATAGGATGCCATGGAAGCCATATTTATTGTTGTTTTTAGAATGTTTGTCTGTTCCTGTCTGCCAATTTCATTACCTATCACTCGAGAATGGCTGAACGGATTTCTATTGGATTTTCTATATTAAGTAGGTACTAGTTTGAATTAAAAACAGTCATGTTTTATTGTAATCAATGATATAATTTTACAGCTTTGGCTTTCCATTCTGTTCCCCATTTGCGAAACGGGAGTCAAAAATAGAAATTACAGACTAGATAGAAATTACCACGAAGGTAAAGTCGTTGTTATTACCTAATGCCTAGTATAATAATAAAATTATTACGTAAATCTAAATCATTTGAGTATAATTAGAAAAACAATAGTATATTTGAAAGACACAAACAACCAAATTCTTAGGTTTTACATATTAGTATAATCTTGCATATACTAATTTCATTGCGCACCGTATAATAAATATATATGGCGATAAAATTGGCGGTGATTGACATTGCCACAAAGGTTCCTCCGTTAATCTCATATTTGATTTAGTAATATTAACACTTTTTGTTTTAACAACAACGTTTATAGTATGTCTATACTTCTGTTTTGTTTGTTTGTTTGTTTAGTTTTGGGCGATAAATTCTCACACTACTGAATTAATTTTATTTATTCATTTACTAACTAGCGACTCACCCTCGCTCCGCTCGGGTTCGTCTCTAGGTACGTTTTAACAGTAAGTATAGAATGGACTACATATTTCTATCAACTTTTAAAATGTAAAAAGTGGTTATTGTGACATAACGATAGGTAAAAGTTGGACATATGGTATCGCGAAGTTTTTTGTAGATATTGAAATGTTATTTAATATTGTAGGACATACTTTTGTTCTATCATCAGTATTTTCTGCAGCGCATGCGACGAAAGACGTTTTAGGGCACTTTTTTACACCTTGGGTTACGTTACTTAAGTTTTAGTAAGGATCCCTAATCTTTTCTAGCAATAAGTATAGCCTATGTCACTCAAGGTGAATGTAGCTTTCCTATGGTGAAAGAATTTTTGAAATCGGTTCGGGTTTTCAAAAGAAAGCATCGGGGAAAGTGAGAGTTTTAGAACTACAGTACCTGGGCGACCGAGCTTCGCTCGGAGTTCTTGAAAGATTGTATGTGACTAAGTGTTACTGAGAAAGTTGTATAGATGTCGCGATAAGAACAATTTTCTTTTTAATTTGGCTTAAAAATAATTTTACATTAAGTGACTAAGTGTTACTGACAGAGTTGTATAGATGTCGCGATTAAATTTTGCGTAGAATAATGCATAAGAAAAACGCATGAAAACTCGAAAACACGCGTTTTCCCAGACATGTGACTAATCTAGATCAATTTTTCGCCCCCGAAAGCCCCCATATACCAAATTTCAGCAAAATCGTTAGAGCCGTTTCCGAGATCGTCGGTATAAATAAATAAATAAATAAATAAATATACAAGAATTGCTCGTTTAAATATATAAGATAATGAAGGTAAATAAGTAAACAATTTTAAGCAAAGACTTTTTATTATTTCATATGGCTCGGCTAAATTGATTAAAGTCGTAAGCATTTTATTGTGCTGTTTAAGTCTTCCACCTTTCAAGAAATGGTGTCAAAAAATCTGAAAAAGTTAAGGTATAATAGTTTCTAAAATACTTTTATCAAAAATTATCTTGCAGATATGGAATATTTTTAGTTACCCGCTTTGTTAGTTTAACAACCATAAACTTGTTTTCCATAAGATGTTAAAAAATCCACAGATCTCGTGTCTGTCACGACCTTCGGGTACATTGAAAATGAATCTGCCAAATGAACCGAATTTAATATTTTTTAACATAATAATTACAAGCAGATCCCGCGGCCTTCCCACGTTCAAACTACAAACAAAGTTTTTGGCTTTATGTTATAACATGACTCGCGCATCGAGAGTTTCATACCGCTGAATATTGTGTTATTTTTACTAACATATTTACACACTAAAATAAAAATTTTACGTAATAGATATTTTAGTGTTTACAAAAATAAGTTCGTGTTTCATATTATTTTTTAAAGATATTATGGAAAACAAGTATAATTAATTAACTAGCGATCGTATCTCAAAATATCCAGACTCCAGTATCTTAAAAGATATTTACTGTATTTTCTGTAAATTAATTTTCTCCGATTCCTTCATTTATAAGTATTTATTTATATGCATTTCATCCCTCCCCTTCACAGGTCACTCCAGATTTACTTAACTTAATCTATGCTAAAAAAGTCGCGAATAGGAAGTTCGAATTTGATTAAAAGCTTCTTTGTATACCACATTGGTGGATGTTCCGTCTGGTTCTGGGTTCTGTTAAAATGTCCATGTGAGAAACAAATTTCTAAAGTCCTGCTACTTTTAACAATTCGCCCTGACATTTATTAATATTCATTGCAATACAAATTTTAAGAAAAGAATTACGATAGATTAAATTCAAAGCCATAGTTAGAGGTTACCATAGTGGGATTCGAGGTATGAATACTGATTCCTCTCGAGCACACCCAGCAAATACAGTAGCCACCGTAATTTTTTATAGATTATTAGCAGTCTTATTCGATTACACAGCTTTAGTGGCTTATTCATAACAGGTGTGGCAACCTTCAGAAAGACAGAACACTGTTATGTAATTCTATCAGGATAGTGATCTGCTTCATCCACTTGTGTCACTGTAACGACAGACCTATATTCTATTTCTGATCCTTCAAGAAACTTAAGTTATTAAAATCAAAATTACTTTTGTTATTAAAATCAGTAGCATTGCTTTCTTTGGGGGTCAGTGTAGTACGTTCATAAAGCCAAGTGCATTAATACAAAGTTTCAGATAACTTTGATCATAAACATTTTGTTCTCCATATAAACATTACCACCCCCTTTTACTCCTTTAAGGGATAAATTTCAAAAAAAAAAAAAAACTGATATACATATTATATACGTATTTTAATTATTTATTTTAAAGCTAAATACCACTTTCCGTGTATTTTACATAAAAGATTACAGACTTTAATACAAATAAATTACAAATTTTCATCCTCTTTTTTACCCCCTTACAGGATGAACTGCACTAAAATATAAAACACGTGTTCTTTAAATTGAATTGAAGATCATTAATATTTATTTTTATTTTTAAATATTTTTTTCACAGAAACTTTGGCATCCCCTTTTACCCCTTTAAGGGATGAATTTCGCAAAATCCTTTCTTATCCGATGCCTACATCATATAAGGAATAAGTTCTTCAAAAATACACTTTTTAATTTTTTTTAAAAAGTTTTAACGTCTAGCATAGATTTCACAGAGATGAAATATTTTCCCGCAGTAAAAAGTATCCTTTATGTTGACTCGGATAACCAGCTATCATCATACCAAAGTTCATCTAAATCTGTCCAGTGCTTTTCTCGTGATGCGTTCCTAGACAGACAGATGGATAAAAATTCTAAAAACTATAGATTAGGCCTCTGTGTCGACAATGATGACTATTTCAATAAGATTTTCCAAAAATATTTAATGTAGAGATTTGACGCAATTAGAATTTTATTATATGTATAGGTATGGTTTAACGGTTAGTATAGATTTCTAAAAAGATGAGATATTTTCCTACAATAAAAATTATGCTATATGTTGACTCGGATAACAACCACTCGGATAATATCATACCAAATTTCATCAAAATCTGTCCAGCGGTTTTCTTGTGAGACGTTCCCATACAGACAGACATAAATTTTAAAAACTATAGATTCGGCCTCGGTATCGATAATGATGACTATTTCAATAAGATAATCCAAAAAAATTTTAATGTACAGATTTGACTCTAAATTTTTGTATATGTATAGATACAGACTAGCGACTCACCCTCGCTTCGCACGGGTTCGTCCCTAGATACATTTTAACGTTTAGTATTGAATAGATAGTCGATTGCTTGCTTTGTGTAAAACAAAAACAAATTTATCCCATGAGAATCGTACGTTTTTTCGGGTTAAAAATAATCAATTTGCTATTCCAGACTATATAATCTATCCCTGTGCTTTTCATCCAGGTTCGTTCAGCCGTTCTAGTGTAATTAAGTAACAAACATCATATTTAGATTAAATTATATTATATACTAGCAAAACCCGCGGCTCCGCTCGCGTTAAACAAAAAAACTTTAAAAGGGTAGGTTTCATTCAAATTTTCATCCCATATTTGATCTCCTTATGGGATGAATTTCAAAAAACGCTAAAACACGTATTTATTTAATTGTATTGAAGAGCATTAATACCAAGTTTCAAGAAATTTTGATCATAAATATTTTTTGGGTTGTGTTATAACGTGTACTCCCGTGGGAATGAGATAATTTCTTGCGGTAAAAAGTATCCTATATGTTGACCTGGATATCCAGCTATCATACCAAATTTCATCAAAATCCCTCCAGTGGTTTTTCTGTGATACGGTAACAGACAGACAGACAGACAAAAATTCTAAAAACTATAGATTCGGTCTCTGTATCGATAATAAAGTCTACTTCAATAAGATTTTCCAAAAAATATTTAATGTACAGATTCGGTTTAGTTACAATTTTATTATATTTTATTATAATATGTACATATATATGTAGATAATATAGATATAGATTAATTAATATATTACAATTTTTTAAACCAAATACTTAGACTCGACTCAGATTTTTATTATAGGTATGTATAGATGATCCGAGTTATAAGTTATCACTACACAAAATTCAGTTTAAACCGATTCCATACATTTTACGTGAAACGCGCACACCTAAACAGACAAAGAGACATACAGACAAAAATTTAAAAACTATTGTTTTGGGGTATATATTCCGTACACAATACGTTACAGTCATTGTTTTTGAAAAATATTTCATTTATAGATTTCGTTAAGTTACTGTTTCATTATGTGTATAGATAATAGTTAGTTATTAATTTAAACACATATTTTTTTTATTCATAAAGGATCACTTCTTTCAAACACATAACCATGCTCGAAAACATTTAATCACTATAAGTACCGCGCTCAGGCGCTCTTTGCGCGTAAACTCTTCGTCACAAAGGTACAACTTCTGAATAATCCAGCCATGATACGCACCTCCAATGATTTTTTAAATGTTGACCAAAATCGTATCTCTAGGGGTTTTTTTCATTTTTTCGATATCTCATTTCGTTTCCGAGATATGAATTATTTCTGAGTGAAACCGGGCTTAAAATTTCGATTTAAAAAAAGTAATCGAGTTTATTCATTTTTTTTGCATTTTGTAGCCCCCGTTAAGACGCGTCTTTTGACATCCCAATCAGCCACGTAGTCCTAAAAGTCACGACACCAGGGCGATGTCGCACTTTCGCTGAAAATCGGGCCTATACCGAAGCGACAAAAAAAAAACATTTTCAATGTTAAAATAATATGAAACGAACTTATTTTTACGGTTCATAAAATGCGTCAATATTGTGCTAACGTAAGTATTATTCGTATTTATTTTAGTGTTAACCTAACAAAATACTTAAGTAAGAAAAACAACACAGTATTTTGCTATACGGAACCTATATTGCGCGAGTTGGACTTGTATTTTTCCAATTTTTACACTAAAGAATACACAAACATTATTAAATTTTTATTATTTAGGAACTAATGTTTATTTCCTAAACAATAAAAAAATACAAATATTTTCATTTGCAAATTGTTTTGTAGAACAAAATAATACAAATATTTACTAATTTATAAAGGCAAAACGTTTGTTTAAAATAAAATCATAGAAAAGTCATATCTGTACATGAATTTTTTTGGAATTAAAACAACATATTTTAAAAACACATGGCGACATCTATTGTCGAGTATCTAAATAATACATAAATAAACATTTTTAGAATTATTTTAATTAATCAAATAGCGCTCTCGAAATATATCAATTTTTTCAAGATAAGCTATTTTTAATAGTTCTCGCCTTATTTAGTAAGTTACCTTGCTAAAATATTTATAGTATCATCGTGGTTTTTTTCTAACCAGTTTTTTTGTATTTTTCTCAGAAATGAAATATTTTCCCGCAATAAAAAGTATCCTATATGTTGACCCAGATAACCAGCAGATCACCATACCAAATTTCATCAAAATCCCTCCAGTGGTTTTTTCGTGATTCGGTAAGAGACAGACAGACAGACAGACAGACAAAAATTCTAAAAAAACTATAGAATCGCCTCTGTATCGATAATAATGTCTATTTCAATAAGATTTTCAAAAAAAATATTTAATGTACAGATTCGGCTTAGTTACAATTTTATTATATGTACTAGCAACTCACCCTCGCTCCGCTCGGGTTCGTTCCTACTTAGTTTTTAAAGTTTAGTATTAGATTTCTCAGAGATTAAATATTTTAATTCAGTAAAAATTATCCTATATGTTGACCCGGATAACCAGCTATCATCATACCAAAACTCATCATAATCCCTCCAGTTTTTTCCGTGATGCGGTAACAGACAGACATACAGATAGATAGAGAGACAAAAATTCTAATAACTATAGATTCGGCCTCTGTATCGATAATACGTCTACTTCAATAAGATTTTTCAAAAAGTATTTAATGTACAGATTCGGCTTAGTTACATTTTTATTATATGTATAGATATAGATAGATATGTTTTACATAGAGTTGACGACATTCAAGACAACTGTACCATTCGGAGAGGCATGCCGGCTGCATACTGCGTGTATGGGCTTCCTCTCACCATTAACGCAGCTTTGCATGTTACAGCTACGGTGATAGAGAAATCTTTTGAATTGGATCCAAGGGTATGTTTAACAAAACTCTTATTAAAACAAATTAAATGAAATTGGAAGGTATAGACCACGTTTTACTTTTAACTTCCCAACTGAAACTTTTTACAACGTCTAAGCGTACAATTAGTCAATTCCTCATATTTTATCTTAATCAGCATAAAATAACGCTTCAAATTCTATATATCCCATCGAAAATATGGACATATACATATATACTTACATTGTGACAAAATACTTTGTGGTCTATTGCAAACGTTCGAACTCGAACCCGTGCCTTCTGAATATATAGAAACACATATGCTTATAATGTTTAACTTGGCTTTTTCCAGGCTCCAAAAATTTTTTCCGAGCATTTCCTGGAAGTGTGTCGAGGACAAGGTATAGATATATATTGGCGAGATAATTTAATATGCCCCACTGAGGAACAATATAACAAAATGAATGAAAAAAGTGAGTCTATTCTAAATATTTAATACTAACGTTAAAACAAAAGTCAATACAAAAAGTTTTGTTTCCCAAAGCTCTAATCTCAAATCTGATTAAATATCATGCAGAGTATTCATTACAACCTTTAAATATACTATGTCCCATGCCGTTAACCCATTGATGAAAACTTTTTTTGCAGAAACTGGTCACATGTTACTGATGGCCGTCCGTATGATGCAACTTTTCAGTAAAAATAAAACAGACTACAGTAAACTTGTCTTATTATTTGGACGCTACTTCCAGATAAGAGACGACTATTGTAATTTAAGCCAAAAAGAGGTAATAGTAATATTTTATACTTACTTTTAAAAAATTGTTATTGTAAACTATAAGATACAATATTATTCTGTAACTGACACCGACACTAGCAGACGAAAAACAATATTTTTTTGTTTCAAAAAGTTTATGACCTGTTTATTATTTCGAGAAGAACCTAGTTGAATTTCTTTTTTTTTTTCATGTAAATAATTTAATTAATTGATAACAACAGAGAAAAAAAGTAGTACCACAGTTGTAGTAATCTAATTGCGGAAGTGTAGACACTATTGTAAAAAATTTCAATCACGGACAAAATTAGATAAACGAAGAAAAGGACTCATTTATTGAATACACTTCTATGTACATACATAAAGTACACTGTCTATTACCTTCACTTTCAAACTCCGGTGGTAATTGACACGACTTGGGGTTTGAACCCAGAACTTCCGGGTCTGCAACCGTGTATAAAATGAAGTGTACCAGCCACTAGCCCGACGAGCAGTCAGTCTGTTGAACTGTCAATTTAAAAATGCCATATCTGAGTGTAGTTTAAGTCTTAAAAGCTCTAGGATCAATCGAGAATAGTCACACACTCCTACAGAGAAAATCTGTTTCTTTGAAATGAAATGAAGGTTTTATCAAATAAACAAGTACTTTGAATTACCAATTTAATTTAAAGAGCGTCAGTGCAGTCAGTCCATGAGGAAGTTACCACCGGCTCGAAAAGCAGCTCTGCTGAGAAAAGCCAGCAAGAAACTCAACAGTTGCTCTTTTAAATATCGAAGTTACATTAATAAGCATAATATTAAAGAGAGCCTGTATATGAGTCAATATACTCGTATCTTAATTTCACAACCTTCCATCAACAAGAAACTCTTTTTGTTTATTTTTGTTTATGTTTTTCAGGCATTAGAAGAATGGCCTGGAGAAGAGGACACACAGGTATTCTTTAAGATATTTACATTAAACTTCAATACGTCCATGTAATAATTTTATACCTATACTAACAGAACCCGCGTCTTTGCCTGCGATCAAACAACGAAAACACAAACATTTTCGCAATACATACTTTATTATTAAAGATGCCAAACGTAGGTATAGAAAAACATTTTTAATGAAAGGTTAAAAAAATATGTGAAAAGGGTCAATTTCAACTTTATATTATGTTTTAATTCTAATTTCGGCTTTATAATTGTAATTTTGAGCTATATCCTATGATATTGCTTGAGAAGAACGGACATTCACCCCGAGAGTGAATGTGAAAATGAGAAAAAAACGTTGTAGCTTAGAGAAAATTAATTTTGAAAATGAAATGGATCAAAAAAATCACTTTCGAATAATTAATACACATACAACATATATGAATTTGAAAGATCTTTGCAGAGACACCCGGTGTATACATATCTTATAAAAAAACACGTGTGTATGTACCTGCTTATGTAAGAAGTTATACTTCTTTGGCGTAAGAGAACAAAAATTTCATTTTTGTTCATTAGATTTCATTCCGTATATCACTCTGTTTGTAAAAGGAATGCAGCTAACTTCATCATGCCGCTTTCAGCTAACTTCATCATGTCATTTTTTTACCGGTCGGTGTGCACGCGCATCGTGCATCGTGCATCGGTGCATAAGAGCGATTCGCATATTAGACTCCTACCTATAAAATATTAACAATGTACCTCCAAAAGTCTTCGAGTAAAATAGCTGTGACATATGGACAGACGGACAGACGAACGTATTTTTGTCAATAAATCCCAGCTATATATTTTTCTAGTGAATTCAATGTTAATTGAAAGGAAATCATATTGAGAATACAAACCACATTTACTTCTTGTAGTCTCTGATCCCGATCTATGTGGTGGACCCCTCATTGTTTTTCGAGACAAAATATATTTTTTAAACCATAACACATATTAACAATACGACCCAGGGGGATTGGGTTCAAAAATTTGCTCCAGGCTATTTTTAATTAAAATACCTCTAGTCTGGAGATGCTTTGGTATGACAACCCTATATCATTAAATTGGTCCACCAAATACATCAGGATCTCCTACTATTGCTAACTATCAGTCCGTTGAACTCAGTCTTTAGATTGCCAGGTTGAAGCCATTAAAAAGAGGATTACATTGAATAGATTGCCAGATATAAACAGGTATTTAATTGTTATTTTTTACAGGTACCTTATTTTAAGCAAATTAAAATAAAATAAAAGTTAATTATTTATTCTACACGATAAAACAATAATTATGGTTATTATATATTTAAAACCGTACATTAAAATGTTAATTCTGTAATTAGCTACAATATCATGATTCAAAAGATTCTTAAGCAAACGTTTACCTTAGTAAGTTTTATAACTAAAGTTTAATTGCAAATGTTGTCTATACATATAATAAAATTCTAACTGAGTCGAATCTGCACATAACTTTTTGAAAAATCTTGTTTAAATAGTGATTAATATCGGTACTGAGGCCGATTCTATAGTTTTTATTATTATTATTATTTTCTTTAGATTCTATAGTTTTTTGGGACTCCCCCATCGCTCCGCTTGGTTTCGCCCCTAGTAATAATTATGAAATTAAAGTTAATTTACATAAAACTTTAATTAATTAATTTTTATTTCTTTAACCGATTTCACTGGAGTAGAAGGATTCTAACAAAATGCACAAAACAATGTTCGCTTCTTTCATTAACCATTTGTTGCAGTCAAGACAGAACATGTGTAAAGAAAACGTTTTTTGTGAAGACATAACGGAAGGGAAGATCAGTTTGCCGATCATACATTCGTTACAGAGGACGAAACAAGGCGGAGCGGTTCTTAGTATCCTTTTTACCGAATTGCGGCAAAGCCCAAAGAAGGGTTATGTGTTTAACCTGTATGTTTGTATTTATATGTATGTATATATGTACATGTTTTATAATAGCTGGGAATATGTGTGTCTCCGACTGCATAATACTATGATCCTTCGTCAATTTGTTCGTATCTTTTTAGTTCGCTAGTAACGCAGTCGGGTTTTTTATGTTTTTAATTTGTATTCAGCCCTTTTTAACGTCCCACTGCTGGGCACGGGCCTCCCTTCAATACGAGGGGAATCAGGCCATAGTCCATCACGCTGGCCAAGTGCGGATTGGCGGACTTCACACGTCTTTCGAAAACTTGCTAGGTTCTCTCAGCCATGCAGGTTTCCTCACGATGTTTTCCTTCACCGTAATGCAAGTGGTAATCATGTAAGAAATGATTCGCACATGAATATATTAGAGGTGCGAGACCCGGGATTTGAACCCGCTTCACTCGGTTTCCCAAGCGAACGTGTTACCACTGGGCTACCACTGCCTGTTTTTAATTTAATAATGTAAAATACCATAGAAGAAATAATCTACCAATTACAAAACAGTAAAATGTGTTTGTTTTCCAATAGATGGAGGTAATGTTTGGAACTACTGAATCGTTTTTAAATATTCTTTCAATAATGAAAACCTACAGTGAGTAGAGTAAAATATAAATATATTTTCAGTGTTCACCTTGTTTATTATTGAGTTTGTTTATACTTTTTCATTTGAATATCACAATGTAGTAACTCTGTCTTCTTCTAAGTTACGTTTTAGTTATAAATAGGTATTTATTTATATAAATAAAAATGAATGTCCGTAGGTTTGTCCTCTGTGTGCTCCTAAACCATTGATCCGATTGTGATGAAACTCAGGTGGGTTATTCTGTATAATCAATCCTGTGCAGGTTACTAGTGCGAAAAAAAGATTTTACTTTGGATGTTTGTTGTTTTAATAAAATATAAAGTAGTAATAAAATATGTTTAAATGTCTACTATTGTTATTATCACTAGATAATAGACACTAAACTGGAAAAAAGTTAAACACTTGGAACGCATAATGAATGAGTTATGACAGCGCGTGTAGTAAAAAATATACAGTAAGAAGAAAATCTATTAATTATTTACACAATGCATCCTTAATTAATATTTAGATATTATTCGTCAAAAAACTCGTGATGTGCAACTAAAGAAGTATTGCGTGTCACTTTTGGAGGATGGTGGTAGCTTGCAGTACACGCGGGACGTGTTAGCTCAGCTCGATCTTGAAGCTAGATCAGAGGTATAATGCTTTATATTTATTATACTCTACTATATTATTATACTCCATGTGACAACGTTCGACGTATGAGACGAGACATTTGGCTCAGTTTGTAGTGACCCTACTTGCTGTACCAGCGGTCGCGGGTTTGAGTCCCGCTGAGGGCATTCATTTGTATGATGAGCACGAATGTTTGTACTCTAGTCATGGGTGTTTATATTTATAATATGTATGTATATAAAGTCATATGTGTGTAGTGTATCAATTATCTTGTATCCATAACACAAGCCTCGAAGCTTACTATAGAACTAGATGATGCTGTGTGTTAATGTCCCAACAAAAATAATAATCATAATAATTTCAGTCATGCGACAGTTTAGTCAATGTCATAATCACCATAAATAATTATTTTGTACGCTACTATATAATTTTTCATAATAAATGTAATTAATATTTTGACCCATAGTGTGTCTGCAAAGTGTGGTTCAAATGACATGCCTGCGACTTTACCCGCGGGTGTACCTATTTCTATTCAGTCTACAAACGTTTTACGAGATCCCCGTTAAGTTCAATGTTGCCGATGCCCTTAAAAAGGACAGTTTTTGAATGGTCTTTGAATACACTTAATCCGATAAAATAAAAGCAAATTCTTTTTTAGCATATTTTCTGTGACATGTTGTAAGAAGTATCCAAAACTCATTTTTCTTTCTCAAACATCAGTTTGCTCAAATAACAACATTATTTATATTTTATTTGTTTTCTCAGATTGCTCGTTATGGAGGTAACCCCATATTGGAGGCGGTGCTTGATGAGCTTCTAAGTTGGAAAAATTAATATGATAAATAAAAATTGATTTTATTTGTAGAAGAGAGAGAGGGCGCTACTGTGACACTGCTCACTTCGACTCTGTGTTATTTGTGATTATTAAATATAATAAGAGTATTTATAATCAATATAAACGTAAAAGTGTAAAAATAAATAACCGTTTTTTATCATAAAATGTGGACACAGTGAAATATTGCGTGGACAAACTACAAAATAGTGACAAACAATTGAGTGCAAAAGACAGTCTTCTTGTGTTATTTATCGATCATTTCTGCAGTGAGAACATCAAATTAGACGGAGTTGCAATTGTGCTAAAATAAGAATATAATGTGCTAAAAATAAAACGGACATTCTACCAAATCAATAAAAAGTAACCTAAAATTTATACGATGATCTAGCAAAATATGTATGTGTACACGAGACAACGCCATCTGTAAAGGTTTACGAGAACCAAAACAAATAAAATCGAAATCACGTCGTCGTCTGCTGTCTACCGAGTTCTGAGGTAAGCTACTAGAGGGCGTTGCCTTGACCAGATAGTTTGCGATCAATAGTTTGAGGAAAACCCACCAGAGGGCAACAGTAGTACCAAAACAAAGATATAGAAGTTGTTATAACATAACCATGGAAGAAGTTATGAAAGAACTCCGAAAAATTCAAAAAGAGATTGCAGAGCAAAAAACTACGATCTTGCAAAGTGCAGAAAAAGTGACCGAACAAGTTACGCAGAATATGAATGTCATGTTAGAAGAAAAGTTCAATATTTTGGAAGAAAAATATGAAAATCTCAAAGAAAAACTGGAAAACCAGGAGAAAAGACTTTATTACCTAGAGAAAAACGCAAGACAGAGAAATGTTGTATTTTTCGGAATAGAAGAAAGGGAAACATCTTATTCAAATTTAGAAAGTAACTTGATTGGATTTATAAAAAAATTCTTATCTATAGAACTCGAACGAAGAGATATACAGGAAATAAAGAGACTAGGTAAGAAAGGAGAAAGACCCCGACCAATTACCGTTACTTTTTCTACACTAGGCATAAAAATAGATATTTTGAAACAAAAAAAGGCACTGAATGGCACCACATACTATATGAAAGAAGACTATCCACATTACGTAATAGAAAAAAGGAAAGAACTACAAGAATTAGTAAAGCTAGAGCGAGAGAAAGGAAATTTAGCGATACTAAAATACGATAAAATTATAATACTGGGTAAAAATGCAAACCAAACAAACAACAATAAAAGAATGCTCTCAATATCTCCGGAAAATAACCGTCCTGCACAAACTGAAAAAGAAACGCAAATTAACAAGAAGAATAAAATCTCGGCACAAAATAAAAGGAGTTCCAGTTTGTCAGAAGGAGTTTTAAAACCAGGCATACTAAATTTCCTCACTACTAAGTACCCAAACAGTGTGTCCAAGCAACACGACAACGAAAATGTAAACGAATAGCAACTACCGCCCCCCTCTCACAGTGATCACAAACAAAAACCATTATTAACCAACGAAACACATCTTCCAAGCCGGCTGGTCACCGCGGAAGAATATGACCACAACCCTCCAAAGATATCACAAAGTGAACATGAAGAAATATTAGAAAGAAAAAATTACCAACTCTACCTACTAACCTATAATGTTAGAACTCTGATGTCATACGAACGAATAATAGAACTAGAAAAAGCATTAACACATATAAAATACGACATAATAGGCCTATCAGAAGTTCGGCGCATAGGGAACAACATAGAAGAATACAATGAATTTATTCTCTGTAGTACAGGACAAACACAGGGTAAATATGGAGTCGGTTTTATCATACGAAAATATTTAAAACAATATGTCGAAAGTTACCGCGGTTTATCTGAACGTGTCGCTATGCTTAATCTAAAAATACCAGGAAAGAATATCACCATAATACAAGTATATGCACCTACAGAATCAGCAGATGAAAACGAAATAAATATTTTCTATGATACCGTCTACGAGGCAATTGACAAAGCATACAAAGACTATATCCTAATGGGCGATTTCAATGCCAAAATCGGTATGCCGCAAAAGGATGAACGCTTAGTAATGAAACAGTATGGGTATGGAACAAGAAATGCACGAGGTCAAAGACTTATTAATTTTGCTATGGAAAACAAGCTAGCAATCATCAACACCTTTTACAAGAAAAAAGAGAAAAGGAAGTGGACATGGCAGTCTCCGAATGGCCTATATAAAAACGAAATAGATTTCATACTCACTAACCGCCCTCATCTATTTCAAAACATTGAGACACTAAGTATTAATTTTACATCAGACCATAGACCGCTCAGAGCCAAAATATCACTTACGAAACCAGTGTTAACACGAACTAGATTTGTAAATAAGCAAAATAGTACACTCAAAAACGAAGAAGAAATACGAATATATAAGGAGAACTTGAAGACCCACATGTCATTACTCAACATGGAGCCAAACGAGACAGTTCAAGATTACCACGATAAAATCACACATTATATTACAGACAGTTTACAAACCGCAAGAGCTATGAATACAACAAAAACTCGCAGTGTAATCTCAGAAAATACGAATAGACTTTTAAAACGAAGACAAGAGCTACAAAAAACCAAAAATAAAACGCGAACAGAGAAAAATGAACTCAAAGCCCTATACAAACTAATAAGCAAATGTATAAAAAATGATTATAAGAACCATAGAATCACTATACTTCAAAAACATCTAGAACAAATGGGTAGTCTGAAAAAAGCACACAAAGAACTACGGACAAATAAAACGTGGATTGACTGTCTAAAAAACCTAGGAGAAACTGCTTATAACCGAACAGATATAATAGACATTGCAACAAATTTTTACAAAGAACTATATAGTAAGCTAGACCAAGCCAAAGACACCAACCATACTGAGCGCGAACATACCAGACCTAAAACATCGCAACCCGACATAGAACCAATAGACTGCACAGAAACTATTGAAACAATAAAAAGACTGAAGTCAGATAAAAGCCCAGGATCAGATAACATCACTAACGACGCCCTAAAAACAGCATGTTTCATACTAGCATCTCCATTAACAAATTTATTTAATATGATATTAGAAACCGGGGTCACACCGTCGCAATGGTCAGAATCCAATATTATTTTACTTTACAAGAAAGGAGACCCAAAAGAAATCAGCAACTACCGGCCGATAAGTCTTTTGCCAAGTATATATAAAGTTTTCTCCACAATAATAAATCAAAGAATAAGTACAACACTAGAAAAATACCAACCTATTGAACAAGCGGGATTTAGAAAGAACTTTTCGACCATAGACCACATCCACACATTAGAGCTGATAATAGAAAAATACCTAGAACAACAAAGATCACTCTACATCATATTTATCGACTACCAAAAAGCGTTCGACACGATCTCACATGAAAGTATATGGGACACCCTTAAAGCTCAAAATGTGGAACAAAAGTATATAACAGTACTTCAACATCTATATCAAAACAGCTCAAGCAGAGTCAAACTAGAAGCTACAGGCCCGAGCTTCCCAGTCAAGAGAGGAGTCAGACAAGGTGACCCTTTATCCCCAAAACTTTTTATAGCGATACTAGAATCCATCATTAGCAAACTAGACTGGGAAAACCGGGGTTTATATATACAAGGTAAATACCTAAGCCACTTAAGATTCGCCGACGACTTGGTTTTGCTATCGGAATCGAGCCAGCAACTACAATACATGCTAGACACCCTACAAGCGGCAAGTAAGCAAGTAGGCTTAGAAATTAATATCACAAAGACCAAAATCATGACCAACTCTATAAAAACTAATATAACAATTGGAGACAAACGATTAGAGTATGTAGATCAATACGTATATTTAGGAAAACAAATTGGATTCAACAGGGATAGCAATGAACTAGAAGTGGAGAGAAGAGTCAAACATACATGGAATAAATATTGGAGCTACAAAGAGATATTTAAAAGCGAAATGCCTACAAAGTTAAAGAAAAAGGTCATGGACTCTTGCCTCATTCCTTGCCTAACGTACGCGTGCCAAACATGGAAATTCACCAACAACATAAAAAATAAAATAAATACATGCCAGCGAGGAATGGAACGCAGTATGTTAAACATTAGGAAAATGCAGAAGATAAATCACTCAAAAATTAGATTTAAAACTAAAGCATTAGATGCATGCAGCCATAGTCAAAGGCTAAAGTGGAAATGGGCCGGTCACATAGCTCGTCTTGAAGATCGCAGATGGACAAAAACAGTAACGTTATGGAAAGGCCCTTTGGGCAAACGCTGTAGGGGTAGACCATTCACTAGGTGGGAAGATGATATTAAAAAAATTGCTGGCCCACAGTGGCAAAAAATAGCCCAAGACCGAGAGAAATGGAATGCTTTGGAGGAGGCCTTCACCTGAGAGGGGTTCCAGTGGAATAATAATAAAAACTTGTACCTAGCAAACAAATATTATTTAAACAAATACTATATAAAACTAATATAACAATTTCTAATACTCTTTTTTTCTTTTTGTACAAACATAGCTCTATCAATATAGTAGTAGTAGTATTAAGTAGAAGTTAAATCCTTTCTTTTGTTTATAAAACTGTATGTTATGAAACTGGAAATAAAAGGCTTTTTTATTTTATTTATTATTTATTTTATTTGTAGAATGCAATTACAAATATGACTTAAGAGTTCTATGAAAAAGGGGTTTCGAGTAGTATAGTATATAGCAAAATGTTTATTTAATTTCTTTAATTTCTGGTATGCTGTTTCAGTTTTGTTTTATTTTGTATGTAAACTGGCGTGATGTAGATTAAAATTTGTCATAAATATTAAAAAAAAAGGTATATGTTATTTTAAAATTGCACAACGCTATTTTGGGCTATTCTTCGGGCCAATTGATTGCTTGAATACACAATCGATGGCTTTGATCCACAAATTGTTTCATTTTATAAATATGTATATATTAAAATATCTTAGATATAGCACAATACACCCTGTAAATTAAATTGCAGTGACTTCAACAATTACAACGTGGTAAACAAATCGTAAAAAGAAAAAGAGGCGCAATCTGTGAATATGCACTACAAATTTATCTTAGTGCTTTTTTCACTACATAGTATAAAACAAAGTCGCTTCCCGCTGTCTGTCTGTCCCTATGTATGCTGAGATCTTTAAAACTACGCAACGGATTTTGATGCTGATTTTATTAATAGATAGGGTGATTCAAGAGGAAAGCTTACATGTATAAAACATGCACATTTTAGTACAGAAAAGCCGAGAAATTCAAAGATTTGTATTTTATACTAACCCTTAAAACTTACCTAGGGACGAACCCGAGCGAAGGGTGGGTAAGTCCCTAGTAGAACATAATCTGTAAAATTACGCAAATATGATTTACGAACACATTGTTTTGTTTTCATTACCTTAAGAGTATATTTTAAAACCAAATAACTACTTATTGCAATATACAAGTAATAAAAAACATTACATAGAAAAAAACGTGTACAAAGGTGGACTTATCTCTATAAGAGATCTCTTCCAGTCAACCTATGTAGTCAACCTATGTATGTAAGAAATAGTGTTAAGTAGCAGGACAGAAAGACAAAGAGCAAAGAAATGAAAATAAAATATATAAGAATAATCAAAATATGTAAAACAAAATAAATACAATATATATACAGCATGGATTTTTGTTTGAGACAGTAAGGGCAGGTACCTTAATTGTTATAGTTACAGGAAAACGTTCCTAGGAGACCATCCATAATTTTTTGAGATATTCTGAACTGCATTCACAGATTTTGGAAAAAATGTACACTCAGCGAGAAAAATGCTAAAATATAAAAAAAAAACAATCGAACCTATTTCATGTAGGGATCAAAAGAATCTAAGGAACCATTTAAGGTATGAGTATTAGAAATGACAGAAATCGCCTAAATCTTTTTTCATACATTTTGTACGGAAAAACGTTTAATCAACTCGGAAATATTTTTTGCTGCCATACGGTCCTATTTTTTAATATGATCAAAAGACTCTTGAGGCCAACTGACGTTTGAGTACAGAAACTACTAAAAAAATGTATCTTATTAATGTATGTTAATCAGAAGAGCTCTAATAACGCATATCAAAGAAAGTCTTTCTCTGTATAAAAGAAAGTACCGTTATCTAAGCCATTTACAATTGGTACAACAAATGGATACATAGTTGATATGTTAGGGCCAATAACATATAGGCCAAGTATATATATAGCAAGTCTATAAGCATAAGGGCCAATAACATAGGGCCAATATATCACGTCAATATGAATGACGTTACTATAATGAAAAAAATTATCGATACTTCTGACGGTATTTGCAACTTATTGGAACCAGGTGATGTTTTTGTTGTTAATCGAGGATTTCGGGACGCTCAAGAGTATTTAGAGGAAAGAGGTTATCACGTGTTAATGCCGGCATTAAAACTTAAACGAAAACGTTTTACAACTACTGAGTCTAACGTATCAAGATATGTCACAAAAATTCAACAGCAAAATGCTTCCCAGAATCGGTAGTTCTTATAGAATTGCATCATTTCTTCACAATCAGTACAACAAACCTTTTATTTCTGATGTAGAGTATTCAGATGAAATTATTAAAATGTTGAAATCTCGAAATAATACGGACCATACACTGAATGATGAATCAGATAATATAACTATTCAATTTTTCTAAGATAAAACCAATATATTGAAGGCTCAAGTACAATCTCGTCATGTCGGTTGAGAGGTTTACAGATATTTTATAAATAATGAATAAAAATAGTAATTGCGAATGTACCTTAGGAGATAGACATAAACTATTGCGAGATTGTCGGTATAATTTTTTAAGACCTACAATTTTCTATTACGTTGTTTTGACGTATCTCTTAAGGTTTAGCCATTGCGTTTTTCCGCGGAAATGAAAGATGTGCCTGTAGTAAAAGGTATCTTAAATGTTGACCCGAGTGATAAGCCATCATTATACAAAATTTAGTTAAAGTCAGTTTATTACTGTTGCGTGAAACGCGCACAGACAAAGAGACAAACAGACAAACCGACAAAAAATTTAATAACTATTGTTTTGGTGTCTATATTGTATACATAATACGCTACAGTCATTGTATTATAAAAATATTTCATGTACAGATTTTGCTAAGTTACTGCTTTATTATAAGTATAGATAAACCAAACACGATTGGATGGAGTGCAATATCAAGATATTGCTGCGAATGTGCAAATGGACTTAGGACTGCTGCAATATTTTTTTACCGCGCAGACGGACGATATTTATTTTTTTTATTTTTTTTTAATTATATTTGGCTAAAATCCCCAGACCAGCTGCATTACTCAACTCTATTCAATAAGGACAATATTAACCGTTATTGATGAAAATAGTGACGTAGATTAGTCACTAGTCTATAAAAGGACTTTTATTATTTATAATAAATTATATACTAAATCATAGCGATAACTAATGTTTATAATGATGTTATTTACACTCGTATATTAATCGATCAAGCTCCGTTTCTGTTGTTTCAAAGTTAAATACATTAAAATAAATTGATTTTCGTATAAAAAAATCGGTTTTTTATTTTTTATTTTTAAGATTTGAAAGACTAATTACTTTATAGGAAATTGAATGGGGAGTTCAAAAAAAAATAGTTTCATAATTGTGCCAAAATGGCACTGTTTTGGCAATGCAAGCATGGCAAAAAATTTAAATTAAAAAAAAAAGTTTTTTTTTTCAAGGATCTTATGGACCGATATAGCCCTTATTTTTTTCCTATAAAGTACCATCAGCCCTCAAAACATAATAAATATTTAGTATTATTTAGTCATATTTTTATGATTTTTCAACTATATTATAAAATATATTGATGAAAGATATGAATTATAATTAAGATATCAAAAGCAAACACAATTCTACTAATATTATAAACGCGAAAGTTTGTAAGAATGTATGTATAGATGTAGGTATAGATGAATGTATGTTTGTTTTCAAGTAATTAAGAGAAAAATCTGCGAGCTATTCTGGCGTGCGCCACATAAATTGTTAGTTACACGTATACATTGTATAATGGATATGTTTACAAAAAATGACAATAATTTTGGTAACATATTAAAGCTACAGGTTACATAAAAAAATACGATGGTTAATTTTGTCGTAACTCGACTGTGCTTTTTAAATCTTAATTATATTTCATATCCTTCATCAATATATTTTACAATATAGTTGAAAAATCATAAAAATATGACTAAATAATACAAAATATCTGACCTATCCAATTTTGTTGCAAAATTTTTTCTTTATTATCTCCAATCTTGATTTGAGATGATAATGACTTTTTTTTATGCGATTCAGTGACAAACGAGCAGACAGACCACCTGATGGAAAGCAGTAGGTACCGTCGCCCATAACACCTACGGTTCATGCACTTAGGTTTTAAATAACAAAAATACAGAACCACAGGTGCGTTGTCACTGTGAGGACTAAGATAACGGATAACGGAATACAACAATGCAATCATTGTTGCTTGGCGGCAGAAATAGATACGGGGGTGGTACCCATCCAGTCGGACTCCTCAGGCTTGACAGAGTCCTACCACCGGTTTTATTTTGATTTGAGATAACTAATCAACTTAACTATCTTAAACCAAAATAAATTACTTAATTACCTCAAATTAAAATAAAGTCATTAATAATAATAATATATTTAACTCTGCCTTCAACTGGTCATTATGAAGTTGCCTTTATAATTTTATGCTTTGCTAATTGGTCAGGGGGCGTGGTGGATAACGATTATTTACTATCTTCTTAACGCAGAAGAACTATACATAGATATAAAAATCAATATAAAAGAATAGGCAAAAGGCTTTGTGGTTAGTTAGTCCTAACGTACGTTACTTAGAATGTCGGAAGCACGCGTGAACCGTAGTAGCTCTGAAAAGAGTGATTTGTTCTTGGAAAATGTAAGTATTTTTAATTTTGCATACAATACTTAAGGATTTTTTTAAATGCATAAATGTAGTTAAAAAATAATCTTTCTAATATTAGGTATTTATTTATATTTCTATTATTATCTGTTATTCGGTAAACATTGTAGCTAAAATATTTACATTATTATTTAGTTTTCGATCAACACTTTTAAGTACTAGCGACTCACCCTCTCTTTGCTTCGGGTTCGTCCCTAGACAAAAAAATCTTTCCCACAGGAACCGTATATTTTTCCGGAATGATAGCCTATATCCTTCCTTAATAAAAGGGTTATCTAATGCAAAAATATTTTTTTTACCGGATTAGTAGTTCCTGAAGTAAGCGCGTTCAAACAAACAAACAAAGTCTGCGTCTTTATAATCTTAGTATAGATTTAAAATCCGATTTACAATACAACAATTTTATAACATCAACCACTAAAGATAGAACCAAGAGGTGGATAGAGAAACTCTTCGTTGGCTACTGGTAAAACTTTTGCATTTGGGATACGCTTTGATAAGTCCTTTTACAATTAAACATCTATATAAAAATATATATAATATATTTTTGCTTTAAATGATTTGTTATTTGTATTTGTATTCAGCCCTTTTTTTTTAACGTCCCACTGCTGGGCACGGGCCTCCCTTCAATACGAGGGGAATCAGGCCATAGTCCACCACGCTGGCCAAGTGCGGATTGGCGGACTTCACATGTCTTTCGAAAACTTACTAGGTTCTCTCAGACATGCAGGTCTCCTCACGATGTTTTCCTTCACCGTAAGGCAAGTGGTAATCAAGTTAGAAAATGATTCGCACATGAAAATATTAGAGGTGGGAGACCCGGGATTTGAACCCGCTTCACTCGGTTTCCCAAGCGAGCGCGTTACCACTAGGCTACCACTGCCTATGGCATTTGTTATTTATTGTTAAATATTTTTAAATTTGCAATATTATGATTGGCGGTCTAAATAAAAGGCGTTATGAATGCTAAACAATAATTATCGACGTTCATGTGTATAACTAGCATTGCCCGCGGCTCCGCCCGCGTTCAGATGATCAAAAACCAAATTCTTAGGTTTTACACATTAGTATACTCTTACGTATACCACTTTTATTGCGCACCCCTTATGATTAGTAAATAATGGTAGTGATTGACAGTGACACAAAGTTTCCTCCGTTAATTTCATATTTGATTTAGATAATATTTGCACTTTTTGTTTTAGCAATAACATTTATGTATGTCTATACTTCTGTTTTTTTTCTTTTTTGTTTAGTTTTGGGCGATAAACTCTCAAACTACGGAATTAATTTTAATCATTTTTTACTAATAGACAGCTATTGATTAATTGAATATGTAGCTGATTATTTAAATTACACAATGACAATTTTTCTTACTGTTAATTTACCGCGTAGGGATGGGTTAGCTCTAGTTAGTAATATTTTCCGAAATGATTTTCAAAAGAAAGTGTAATAAGTAAATAATTCTAAGCAAATACTTTTTATTATTTCATATGGCTCGGTTAATATGATTAAAGTTGTAAGCATTTTATTGTGTCCTTTAAGCCTTTACCTTCCAAGAAATGGTGCCAAGAAACTCTGAAAAAGTTGAGGTATAACAGTTCCTAAAATACTTTTTCATCGTTTTTAAGATATGGAATATTTTTAGTAACCGCTTTGTCGGTTAAACAGCCATAAACTTGTTTTCCATAAAATGTTATAAAATAATATAAATCGAACTTATTTTTACGGTTGATAAAATGAGTCGATATTGTGCAAACGTAAATATTATTCGTATTTATTTTATTGTTAACCTAATAAAAGTCGTAAGCAAGAAAAATAACATAGTATTTTGCTCTATGAAACCTATAAAACGCGAGTTGGACTTGCATTTGCCCAATTTTTACATTAAAATTAAGATTACTAACGTGTTACCAATTTATAAAACTTATGATTAAACTACGTATTTTAAAAACGCATGGCGACATCTATTGTCAAATATCTAAATAACACATAAATAAACTATTTTAATGATAATATAGCGCTATTGATATTTCTTTTAAGATAAGTTTTTTTTAAATAGTTTTTTTACATATATAAGTAAGTTACCTTACTAAAATGTTAATAGTATCATCGTGCTTTTTTACTTTAACTAGTTTTTGTATTTTTTCTCAGAAATGAGATATTTTTCTGCGGTAAAAAGAATCCTATATGTTGCTTTGCTTTATAGATACTTTAAACACGGGCGGGACCGCGGATAATTGGCTATTTGACAGTTTTCGGAAAGATATTTTAAAACATACGTAGGTTCATTTTATACCTCTTACAATTATTTTTTTCTGAAAAAAGCGTTATTTATTCGGAAAAAAATATATTAATCTTTCAGTAATTTGAAAGTCGCGCGAAAACAGCACATCACGTGACATTCCTGGCTGTAAAGCTAACTACGATGCATGGAGAATATAACATGTTATATATTTTCCATGCTACGATGCTCCAACTCTTAAACATATTTTAAGCTAAAAGTTTGCAGCTTTTTCATTGGCAAGCTCATATAAGTTAATATATATATATATATATATATATATATATATATATATATATATATATATATATATATATATATATATATTTAGAATATAAATATTTTTTATGAAAATGACAAGCTACAAGACGTGTGCCGTACCTATGTGTAAAAGTTCTACAATTAAATATCCTGACAAATTGTTTATACACGTCCCTAAATGTCCTAAACGTCGAAAGCAGTGGTTACAATTAGCACGCTGAGAGTTGAATTTTACATCTGATAAATCTGCATTTTTTTTTTGTGAAGATCACTTCGATGTAAGTATTTAAAAGCAATCAATTTAGCCTCTGATTTACTGAAAATAAATTAAACTTAATCCAGTATTTTGTACATAAAACATGTCATAGAAACAATTCTTTTTATGACATTATTTTTATTAATTTTAAAAGTATTATTTTTATTATTCACCATAGGACTGTCGCGAAGATCTAAAATTATCAACATAACCTTTAAGTAATTTAAAATTATTTTATAAAATTTTTACTACTTGACTTAAGAACTATACACATTAACTTTTACCAATAAATTATACATAATTACTTTGTTCATTTCGGTACTTACACGGAAGTTTTTACATTCCGAAACTCGGCTGAGCAAAAGTCAGGATTACATGCAAAAAAATTTGCAACCATAAATGAATCTATTTTTGGTAAATTTGCACTATCAGCTTTTGTGTAACCCGGCTCCATTTCGTTAAACTTCTCACAAGCACTAATTAAAATATTTTAGAGTGATCTTCTCAGCAAACTGCAAACGATAAAACACACGATGTTTTGTTATGTGAGATGTGACGTCACACGCTGCACAAACATGGCCGCCAGCGTTTCAGTATTTGTAATCCACAGATAAAAAACTCAAATTTATTTTTCAAAAATGAAATATTTACAATTTATTTTAATGCAAAAAACATATTGTATAATTATTGTGGACCCATAAGCTACTGTCTCCAACAGATTAAATATTTTATCGTTAGAATTGTCAAATAGCCAATTTAGTAGTAACTCTAATAAAATCGTAGAAAGATCATATCTGCAAATTCATTTTTTTGGAATTAAAACTATGTATTTTAAATACACATGGCGACATCTATTGTCGAATAGGTATCTAAGTAACACATAAATGTACATTAATTAAAATTACTATTTAATGGATAAAATAGCGCTATTGATAATTTGATTTTCAAGATAAGCTATTTTTAATAGTTTTACTATATATAGTAAGTTACTTTGCTAAACTGTTTACAAATAGTATAATCGTGGTTTTGTTCCGAACAGTTTTTGTATTTTTTTTCAGAAATGAGACATTTCCCCGCGGTAAAAAGTATCCTATATGTTGACCCGGATAACCAGCTATCATCATACCAAATTTCATCAAAATCCCTCCAGCGGTTTTTCCGTGATGCGGTAACAGAGACAGAGAGACAGACAGACAGACAGACAAAAATTCTAAAAACTATAGATTTGGCCTCTGTATCGATAATAATGTCTATTTCAATAAGATTTTCCAAAAAATATTTAAGGTACAGATTCGACTTAGAATTTTATTATATGTATATAAATGAAAAACTAGACGTTACTTTTAGAACTTAAAGTTAATTTTAGACTTGATCTAGAAATCCTGCGTTTACTTGTTTTGCAATAATTATTTATTTGGAATATTTTAGGAAATTCTGGCTCCCTTCGCCCATATTTCTCAAGTAAAGGGCAAGCAACTGCGCCTTAAAATAGCTAAGGCTTTCAATTATTGGTTACAAATTTCTGACGAAGATATGAACAGAGCAACAGGAATCGTCAATATGCTACACGTGGCGACCTTACTGTAAGTCTTATTAATAAAGTGGACATAGGGAATATAGTACTTAGATCCTGTTAGCAGGATCGAGATAGGTACATATCTAAACTGTAGATGGCTGTTATAATTACTATCTTTTCTCTTAATCCAATATCTTGTTAAATAAGGTACTTACTCGTATATTCTTCAATTTGTAAGCGATACATTATTAGTAGGGGTGGTAAACACCACGAGTGTACCCCAAAGGGGGGGGGGGGGGGCGATTCGTATATTATTTATTCATTTTTTTCATTATATTTAGGGAAAAACAAATATTGACATCTTATTATATTATAAAAATTACTATTTAGTACATCGGAGAGACAATCGACATTGGATAAACAAAGAATGATTTAAAGAAGATTTGTTTAAGAGTAAACATCCAGGACTGGAGTACAAACATTCGTGCTCGTCACATAAATGAATGCCCCCAGCGGAACTCGCTTCCGCGACCGCTGGCACAGCAAGTAGAATCACTACAAACTAAGGCAAACGTGTTGACAAACGGTTAAAAATAAAATTTTATCTGTCTATTATCTATGTCTGCTATTAAGATATGATTTATTTTTGTGTTAATTAATAATATAAATCTTTACACACTTACTAGAGGAGGTTTTTATCTAGAACAGGTCAAAAGTTATTCTGTTAACTGTTATGAAATTCTCTGTAAGTTGGTGGTTACATCTCCATATCCCAAAGAACATGAGACATAGTTAATGGCAGTAAGATAATAAATCCACATCTGTTCTCTCAAAAGCTTGCGCGCTGTTATATATGTAATTGAGTAGTGTCAGTAAGATTGACAACGATTATAATAATCAAAGGTCGCTTTAGAGAATGTTATTATTCTTATATTATTAACTAGCGACTCACCCTCGCTTCGCTTCGGGTTCGTCCCTAGACAAAAACAAATCTATCCCACAGGAACTGTACATTTTTCCGGGATGATATATAGCCTATAGCCTTTCTCAGTTAACGGGCTATCTAATGCAAAAAGAATTTTTCAAATCGGATTAGTAGTTCCTGAGATTAGCGCGTTCAATCAAACAAACAAACAAATAAACTCTTCACCTTTATAATATTAGTATAGATATGTTTTACATAGAATCGACGACATTCAAGACAACTGTACCGTTCGGAGAGGCATGCCGGCTGCGCACTGCGTGTACGGGCTTCCTCTCACTATCAACGCATCTTTGCAAGTTATAATTATGGGGATAGAGAAATCCTTTGAATTGGATCCAAGGGTATGTTTAACAAAACTATTATTAAAACATATCGAATGAAATTGGATGGTATAGACCACGTTTTACTTTTAACTTCCCAACCGAAACTTTTTACAACGTTTAAGCATACAATTAGTTAAACACTCATATTTTATCTTAATCAGCATAAAATAATGCTTCACATTTTTCATTCCCTATTTAAAATATGCATAGGATATGGACCTATATATACGTACATTGTGACAAAATATTTTTTGGTCTATTGCAAACATTCGAACTTGAACCCGTGCCCTCTGACGTAGAAACACATATGTTAATTATGTTTAAGTTGGGTTTTTCCAGGCTGCAAAAATTTATACCGAGGATATCCTGGAAGGTTGTCGAGGACAAGGTATAGATATATATTGGCGAGAAAATTTAATATGCCCTACTGAGGAACAACATAACACAATGAATGACCAAAGTGAGTGTATTCTAAATATTTAATGCTAACTTTAAGACAAAGCTCAAATCTGATTAAATATCATGCAGAGTATTAATTACAACCTTTAAATATTCTATGTCCCATGCCGTTAACTCATTGATGAAAACTTTTTTTTTTGCAGAAACTGGTCACATTTTTCTGATGGCCGTCCGTATGATGCAACTTTTCAGTAAAAATAAAACAGACTACAGTAAACTTGCCTTATTACTTGGACGCTACTTCCAGATAAGAGACGACTATTGTAATTTAAGCCAAAAAGAGGTAATAGCAATATTATATACTTACTTTTAAAAAAAATGTTATTATAAACTATAAGATACAATATTATTCTGAAACTGACACTGACGCTAGCAGACGAAAAACAATATTTTTTTGTTTAAAAAGTTTATGACCTGTTTGTTTTTTTCGAGAATAAACTAGTTAAATTTCTTTTTTTTTATTTAAATAATTTAATTAATTGATAATAACAGAGGAAAAAAGTAGTACCACAGTTGTAGTAAAGTAATCTAGTTGCGGAAGTTTAGACACTATTTACCAATAGAAAGGACTCATATTTATTGCATATTCTTCTATGTACATACATAAAGTGCACTCTCTGTTACCTTCACTTTCAAACTCCGGTGGTAATTGACACGACTCGGAGTTCGAACTCCGAACTTCCTTCCGGGTCTACAGCCGTGTATCAGATGAAGTGTGCCAGCCATTAGCCCGACGAGCAGTCAGTCTGTTGACCTGTCAATTTAAAAACGCCATATCTGAGTGTAGCTTAAGTCTTAAAAGCTCTAGGATCAATCGAGAATAGTCACAGGCTCCTACAGAGAAAATCTGTTTTTTTGTGAAATGAAATAAAGGTTTAATCAAATAAACAAGTACTTTGAATCACCAATTTAATTTAAACAGCGTCAGTGCAGTCAGTCCATGAGGAAGTTACTACCGGCTCCAAAAGCAGCTCTGCTGAGAAAAGCCAGCAAGAAACTCAACAGTTGCTCTTTTAAATATCGAAATTACATTAATAAGCATAATATTAAAGAGAATCTGTATATGAGTCAATATACTCGTATCTTAATTTCACAACCTTCCATCAACAAGAAACTCTTTTTGTTTATTTTTGTTTATGTTTTTCAGGCATTAGAAGAATGGCCTGGAGAAGAGGACACACAGGTATTCTTTAAGATATTTACATTAAACTTCAATACGCCCATGTAATAATTTTATACCTATACTAACAGAACGCGCGTCTTCGCCTGCGATCAAACTACGAAAACACAAAATTTTTTGCAATACATACTTTATTATTTGCAAAAATATCTTCGTGTTTCATATTATTCCTTAAAGATATATGTAAAATAAATTTAATTTTAGCGATCGTATCTCAAAAGATGTCAAACGTAGGTATATTCTGTAAATAAATTTTCATTTTAGGCATTTAGCAAGCTTCGATCTTTTCAAAATTATATGAAGAGAGTAACGTCTACGTTATTTTCAAAGCCCCAATTCTATGTACACTTGAAGCTTACAGTCTTTTTTTTAAGTTAAATATATTAAGAAGTGCTAATCTTATTTTTCAATAGCTTTTTGCCCGCAGCTACGTTCACGTGGTCTAAAAAATTTGCTCAGTTTTAATTTCCATTGATTCACAAATATACCACATTGATGAATGTTCTGTCTAGTTTTGGGTTCCGCTAAAATATCCCTGTGAAAAGCAATCCCCTTTCAAGTCTATGCCTGTTACTTTTAACGACTGGTCCTGAGATATATTAATATCATTGCAAAGCAAACTTTAAGGAGGAATTATAATAGATCAAATTGAAATGTGAAGTCAGGATTATCAGTGGTATTCGAGATATGAATACTGATTCTCCCCGAGCAGATCCAGCAAACACAGTGGCTGCTATAATTTTTAATGAATTGCCAACCTTCAGAAGGAGGAGGAGGATAGAAAGCAGGATACTCTCTAGCTAGGTTCTCTCTCGCGCTCTAGGTCTGTTATAGTTTTCACTGCTGTGGCTAGCCGAGAAGTTATACATAATTTTCCTTTGGAATTGGAATAATCCCCGTTCTCTACTTTATATCCCACACAGTAAGTGTGCATTTATAGAGAACTTGAGCCAAGACAAGAGTAATCTTCTTTAAATATATTCCAGCAACTTCGAATTTAATACTCAGTTTTAATCACTTAGGGGCTGAATTGAAAAAAAAACTAAAATATATATTTATTTAGATGTATCGAAGAGCATTAATATAAAGTTTCAAATAATTCTGATCATAAACAATTTTTACTCTTTTAAGGGATTAATTTCGAAAAAAAATTGTATTTGTATTATTTTTTTCTTCATTTCAAAGGTAAATACCACTTTCTGTTCATCAATTACAGAGTTTCATATAAACTTTTATCCCCACTTAGGGGATGAATTTAGAAAAATCCTTTCTAATCGAATGCTTACGTCATACAAAGAACACACCGTCTAAGTTTCAAGCTTTTACGATCGGCGGCTTTGGCTGTGCGTTCATCCGTCAGTCAATCTTTCAGGACAAAGCATTTTATATGTATAGATGTGCGACGATTATATTAAATCTGTATTATAAATTCTTTTTAAGAAGCTAAAGTTTCATGCCGAAAGTATAAAGTATCTAAAAAACTAACATTGTTGTCAACCCCCGACGACCGTCGAGCGCTCGAAACTTCTATAAATAATACAACTCCAAAATGGTACGAGGTCATCAATAATTTGCTCCAGGCTACTTTTAATTACAAAACCTCTAGTCTGGAGATGTTTTGCTATAACAACCCTATATCATTAAATTGGTCCACCAAATACATCGGGATCTCCTACTATTGCCAACTGTCAGTCCGTCGAACTCAATCTTTAGATTGCCAGGTTGAAGCCATTAAAAAGAGAATTACATTGAATAGATTGCCAGATATAAACGAATTTAATTGTTATTTTTTACAGGTACGTATTTCCAAGCAAAATAAAATAAAAGTTTATTTTTTACTCTACACGATAACACAATAGTTATGGTTATTATATTTTTAAAACCGTACAACAAAATATTAAACTACTAAAGAAAAATATTTATATTTCGCGTTATTTTACATTTTAAAAGTAATCTTCATATAAAGTTTTATGTTTTTCAACTGTTGTTCGAAAAGCATAAAATTATAATAAATAATAATAATAATATGTCTTTATTGACATATTTGTTCGTTGTTACATAAGCCTGTTGAAGCCTCTGACTCACAAACTAGATTAAACCTGTATGTCAGGCGTCAGCGCCCTCTTCCATCTTTAATTATAAGTGCACGTCAATAATATTACAGAGCATGTTAATACTTTAGCATTTGATTGTAAAAGAAGAAAATAAATTAATTCTTATTCGGTAATATTATTGCGTTGTTTTAAAAATATATTTTATATTAGTTACTAAAAAAATGTATTAAATCCCACTTTTTGGATGCTCAATAGGGATTGACGCCGTAATAAGTTTTATAATTAAAGTTTAATTGCAAATATTATCCATACATATAATAAAATTGTAACTGAGTCGAATCTGTACATATTTTTTGGAACACCTTGTTGAAATAGTGATTAATATCGATACTGAGGCCGATTCTATAGTTTTAGAATTTTTATCTATCTGTCTGTCTGCGACCGCATCATCAGAAAACCACTAAACAGATTTTGATGAAATTGGGTATGATGATAGGAGGTTATCCGGATCAACATATAAAATACTTTTTATTGCGGAAAATATATCATCTCTGATATATCTATACTAAACTTTAAAACGTAACTAGGGACTCCCCATCCCTAGTAATAATTATGAAATTAAAGTTAATTTACATAAAACTTTAATTAAAAATATTTTTTTATTTCTTTAACCGTTTTTAATTTATTTTGATGATCATTGTATCAGAAGTTGATAAGTTATAATGTTATAAAATAATTGATGCAATTGATGCAATGTTACACTTATAAGTACCTACTTGATAAATTACCTTCGAACAAAACTCTGCCTTTTTTAGAAAATAAATGATTTTAAAGCTTTTGAATTTAATAATTTCTTAAAATTTATTAGATTTCACTGGAGTAGAAGGATTCTAATAAAATGCACAAAATAATGTTCGCTTCTTTCATTAACCATTTGTTGCAGTCAAGACAGAACATGTGTAAAGAAAACGTTTTTTGTGAAGACATAACGGAAGGGAAGTTAAGTTGCCGATCATACATTCGTTACAGAGGACGAAACATGGCGGAGCGGTTCTTAGTATCCTTTTTACCGAATTGCGGTAAAGCCCAAAGAAGGGTTATGTGTTTGACCTGTATGTTTGTATTTATATGTATGTATATACATGTTTTATAATAGCTGGGGATATGTGTGTCTCCGACTGGATAATACTATGATCCTTCGTCAATTTGTTCGTATCTTTTTAATTCGCTAGTTACGCAGTCGGGTTTTTTATGTTTTTAATTTAATAATGTAAAATACCATAGAAGATCTATCAATTACAAAACAGTAAAATGTGTTTGTTTTCCAATAGATGGAGGTAATGTTTGGAACTACTGAATCGTTTTTAAATATTCTTACAATAAAGAAAACTACAGTGAGTAGAGTAAAATATAAATATATTTTCAGTGGTCACCTTGTTTATTATTGAGTTTGTTTATACTTTTTCATTTGAATACCACAATGTAGTAACTCTGTCTTCATCTAAGTTACGTTTTAGTTATTAATAGGTATTTATTTATATAAATAAAAATGAATGTCCTCTGTGTGCTCCTAAACCATTGATCCGATTGTGATGAAACTCAGGTGGGTTATTCTGTATATTTTATCCTGTGCAGGTTACGAGCGCGAAAAAAAGATTTTTCTTTGGATGTTTGTTGTTTTAATAAAATATAAAGTAGTAATAAAATATGTTTAAATGTCTACTATTGTTATTACCACTAGGTAATAGACATTAAACTCGAAAAAAAGTTAAACACTTGGAACGCATAATGAATGAGTTATGACAGCGCGTGTAGTAAAAAATATACAGTAAGAAGGAAATCAATTAATTATTTTACACAATGCATCCTTAATTAATATTTAGATATTATTCGTCAAAAAACTCGTGATGTGCAACTAAAGAAGTATTGCGTGTCACTTTTGGAGGACGGTGGTAGCTTGCAGTACACGCGGGACGTGTTAGCTCAGCTCGATCTTGAAGCTAGATCAGAGGTATAATGCTTTTCAATACTCCATATGACAACGTTCGACGTATGAGACGAGACGTTTGGCTTAGTTTGTAGTGACCCTACTTGCTGTACCAGCGGTCGCGGGTTCGAGTCCCGCTGGGGGCATTCATTTGTGTGATGAACACGAATGTTTGTACTCTAGTCATCGGTGTTTATATTTATAATATGCATGTATTTAAAGTTATATATGTGTAGTGTATCAACTATCTGGTATCCATAACACAAGCCTCGTAGCTTACTATAGAACTAGATGATGCTGTGTGTTAATGTCCCAACAAAAATAATAATAATAATAATAATAATAATTTCAGTCATTCGACAGTTTAGTCAATGTCATAATCGCCATAAATTATTATAATGTACGCTATTATATAATTTTTCATAATAAATGTAATTAATATTTTGACCCATAGTGTGTCTGCAAAGTGTGGTTCAAATGACATGGTTTTGCACACTGTCACTGCCTGCGACTTTACCCGCGGGTGTACCTATTTCTATTCAGTCTACAAACGTTTTACGAGATCCCCGTTAAGTTCAATGTTGCCGATGCCCTTAAAACGGACAGTTTTTGAATGGTCTTTGAATACACTTAATCCGATAAAATAAAAGCAAATTCTTTTTAAGCATATTTTTCTGTGACATGTTGTAAGAAGTATCCAAAACTCATTTTTCTTTCTTAAACATCAGTTTGCTCAAATAACAACGTTATTTATATTATATTTGTTTTCTCAGATTGCTCGTTATGGAGGTAACCCCATATTGGAGGCGGTGCTTGATGAGCTTCTAAGTTGGAAAAATTAATATGATAAATAAAATATGATTTTATTTGTAGAATGCAATTACAAATATGACTTAGAGATCTATGAAAAAGGTGTTTCGAGTAGTATAGTATATAGCAAAATGTTTATTTCATTTCTTTAATATCTGGTATGCTGTTTCAGTTTTGTTTTATTTTGTATGTAAACTGGCGTGATGTAGATTAAAATTTGTGAAAAATATTAAAAAAAAAGGTATATGTTATTTTAAAACTGCACAACGCTATTTTGGGCTATTCTTTGGGCCAATTAATTGCTTGAATACACAATCGATGGCTTTGATCCACAAATGTTTTATTTTATAAATATGTATATATTAAAATATCTTAGATATATCACAATACACCCTGTAAATTAAATTGCAGTGACTTCAACAATTACAACGTGGTTGTGGCGGACGAGAGGAATAATAAATAAGGCTTAAATAATAAGCGTTTATTTATATGCGTGGTGCACTAGCGAGACCCAGTGAGAGACTGTCGTACAATACGTATACCATCCATAATAATCAATACACATTCTCGTTACATAATCCTCATATTACAATAGGTACAATATTCCCTTTTTTAAAAAATAAAAAATAAAGAAAATAATAATATAAAAAATAAAAGTTATAAACAATGTATAAAAGTGTATAAATTTAAAAAAAAAATGTAAAATGTATAAAAAATATATAAAATTAAATTCTAAACAAAATATTGCTTGACTAAAATATTGTTATTATTAATACACAGTTTGCTTACATCTATCACGAATTATTATTTTACGAACTTGGAACTGTTTACCTATTTAGTAAAATTATTTGCACTACTCGAAATTATGCCAATACATATACACTTGCACTTTTTATTAAGACGTACATTGACACTTAAAACGTTATACTGCAGCACTTAAATCTGGCATACTCTGCATCCTTCTTTATGATATCTCTAAGTTACCTTGGCAATATCTATAGTATTCCGAAGATAATCACGGTGAAGACTATTTAAAATAATAATCCGAAATATATATCCATTTTAACATCAGAAATTCGCGAAGATGCTATAGTTTTTCCTCCCATTTGGGAGATTATAACCTCTTCCTTCTTTGCTCTGATTATATACCATTATTATAAATTATTGTTAATATAATTAGAGAATGAGAATGTTACAATAGGTACAGTGGTAAACAAATCGTAAAAAGAAAAAGAGGCGCAATCTGTGAATATGCGCTACAAATTTATCTTAGTGCTTTTTTCACTACATAGTATAAAACAAAGTCGCTTCCCGCTGTTTGTCTGTCCCTATGTATGCTGAGATCTTTAAAACTACGCAACGGATTTTAATGCGGATTTTATTAATAGATAGGGTGATTCAAGAGGAAAGTTTACATGTATAAAACATGCACATTTTAGTACAGAAAAGCCGAGAAATTCATAGATTTGTATTTTATACTAACCGTTAAAACTTACGTAGTATTACATAATCTGTAAAATTACGCAAATATTATTTACGAATACATTGTTTTGTTTTCATTACCTTAAGAGTATATTTTAAAACCAAATAACTACTTATTGCAATATACACTCCTTGACAGAGTCCTACCACCGGTAGGACTCTGTCAAGCCTGAGGAGTCCGACTGGATGGGTACCACCGCCTTATCTATTTCTGCCGCCAAGCAACAATGATTGCATTGTTGTGTTCCGGTTTGAAGGATAAGGTAGCCAGCGCAATTACAGGCAAGAGGCATATCATCTTAGTCCTCACAGTGATAATGTACCGGCGGTTCTGCAGTTTTGTTACGTAAAAGTGCATGAACCGTAGGTGTTATGGGCGACAGGTATCGCTTTCCATCAGGTGGACCTGTCTGCTCGTTTATCACTGAGTATCATAAAAAAAAAACATTACATAGAAAAAAACGTGTACAAAGGTGGACTTATCTCTATAAGAGATCTCTTCCAGTCAACCTATGTAGTCAACCTATGTATGTAAGAAATAGTGTTAAGTAGCAGGACAGAAAGACAAAGAGCAAAGAAATGAAAAAAAATATATAAGAATAATCAAAATATGTAAAACAAAATAAATACAATATATTCGTATAATAAATATACAGCATGGATTTTTGTTTGAGACAGTAAGGGCAGGTACCTTAACTGTTATAGTTACAGGAAAACGTTCCTAGGAGATCTATAATTTTTTGAGATATTCTGGGCTGCATTCACAGATTTTGGAAAAAATGTACACTCAGCGAGAAAAATGCTAAAATATCAAAAAAAAAATATCAATCGATCCCATTTCATGAAGGGATCAAAAGAATCTAAGGGACCATTTAAAAAACGTTTAATCAACTCGGAAATATTTTTTGCTGCCATACGATCCTATTTTTTAATGCGATCAAAAGACTCTTGAGGCCAACTGACGTTTGAGTACAGAAACTACTAAAAAAATGTATCTTATGCCCGCTACATAAAATGCCTGCGTGTAAACCCGGTCTTGTGACTAACCGTAGTTTCTGTACTTAAACTTCATTATATATATGTATATTAGGGTGTGCCAAAAAATTTTTTTTCATACAATCATTCGAAAAAGATGTGTTATCTCGTCACTTAGCTTTTCAATCTACATATGTCCAGAGACGATCTCATACAGAACAGTTCATCACCACTATTAAAAGTTACTATGCTGATCTAAATGATAAGCTTTTTTTGATTTGCGATGGAACATATGCTCGTCATCAGAAGAGCTCTAATAACGCATATCAAAGAAAGTCTTTCTCTGTATAAAAGAAAGTACCGTTATCTAAGCCATTTACAATTGGTACAACAAATGGATTCTAAGTTGATATGTTAGGGCCAATAACATATAGGCCAAGTATATATATAGCAAGTCTATAAGCATAAGGGCCAATAACATAGGGCCAATATATCACGTCAATATGAATGACGTTACTATAATGAAAGAAATTATCGATACTTCTGACGGTATTTGCAACTTATTGGAACCAGGTGATGTTTTTGTTGTTGATCGAGGATTTCGGGACGCTCAAAAGCATTTAGAGGAAAGAGGTTATCACGTGTTAATGCCGGCATTAAAACTTAAACGAAAACGTTTTACAACTACTGAGTCTAAGGTATCAAGATATGTCACAAAAATTCAACAGCAAAATGCTTCCGAGAATCGGTAGTTGAATTGCATCATTTCTTCACAATCAGTACAACAAACCTTTTATTTCTGATGTAGAGTATTCAGATGAAATTATTGAAATGTTGAAATCTCGAAATAATACGGACAATACACTAGCTGATGAAGTAGACAAAAATGGTTGGCAGGAAAAAAAACTTCCATTTGAAACAATCTTATCTTGTGGTTTAATGAATTTTTCAGAAATGACCAAAAACGGCTTAAAACTTTTCTTTACGGGTTCTTATCCATATTAACAAGCAATATCATACTTAGCAGAGATAATAGATGAATCAGATAATATAACTATTCAATTTTTCTAAGATAAAACCAATATATTGAAGGCTCAAGTACAATCTCGTCATGTCTGTTAAGAGGTTTACAGATATTTTATAAATAATGAATAAAAATAGTAATTGCGAATGTACCTTAGCAGATAGACATAAACTATTGCGAGATTGTCGGTATAACTTTTTAAGACCTACAATTTTCTATTACGTTGTTTTGACGTATCTCTTAAGTTTTAGCCATTGCGTTTTCCCGCGGGAATGAAAGATATGTCTGTAGTAAAAGGTATCTTAAATGTTGACCCGAGTGATAAGCCATCATTATACAAAATTTAGTTAAAATCAGTTTATTACTGTTGCGTGAAACGCGCACAGACAAAGAGACAAACAGACAAACCGACAAAAAATTTAATAACTATTGTTTTGGTGTCTATATTGTATACATAATACGCTACAGTCATTGTTTTATAAAAATATTTCATGTACAGATTTTGCTAAGTTACTGCTTTATTATAAGTATGTATAGATAAACCAAACACGATTGGATGGAGTGCAATATCAAGATATTGCTGCGAATGTGCAAATGGTGACTTAGGACTGCTGCAATATTTTTTTACTGCGCAGACGGACGATTTTTTTTTTTTTTTTTTTATTATATTTGGCTAAAATCCCCAGACCAGCTGCATTACTCAACTCTATCCAATAAGGACAATATTAACCGTTATTGATGAAAATAGTGACGAAGATTAGTCACTAGTCTATAAAAAGACTTTTATTATTTATAATAAATTATATACTAAATCATAGCGATAACTAATGTTTATAATGATGTTATTTACACTCGTATATTAAACGATTAAGCTCCGTTTCTGTTGTTTCAAAGTTAAATACATTAAAATAAATTGATATTCGTATTAAAAAATCGGTTTTTTTTTCAATATGACGTACCGGTTTTTGAGATTTGAAAGACTCATTACTTTACAGGAAATTGAATGGGGAGTTCAAAAAAAATATAGTTTCATAATTGTGCCAAAATCGTATCATATATGGCAAAAAATTAAAATTAAAAAAAAAAGTTTCTTTTTTCAAGGATCTTATGGACCGATATAGCCCTTATTTTTTTTTCTATAAAGTACCATCAGCCCCCAAAACATATAAAAAATCCAAATTAATCGATTCACAAGTTTCTGAGATAATAATATTTTTTTTTCTAATTTTCTACTTTTTTAGATTTTTTTAAAACGGTAATACATAGAGATCTGAAACTTGCCCTGAGATGATGAACCAGATATCTTTCTGGTGCCGATTCACTAAACTTATCGTCCTGTGGCCTTTGTAGTAATTTTAAAATCCTATAAAAAGTCTTTGTTAACTTTTTCATATCATCAATAACAAGTTACAGGTTCATGAATATTTATTTTTTTCAAATTTTTGCTGTTACGAACTGAAATATCGATAATTGAAGAAAAGAATTGGTGCAAGTTTGCAATTACATCAAATATTTTGTATTATTTAGTCATATTTTTATGATTTTTCAACTATATTATAAAATATATTGATGAAAGATCTTCTTTTTCTTCTGCCTGGCATTTATTAATCCCGGCTATTGCCAGGGTCTGCCTTCCAGCTAAGTCTCCTCCACTTTGCACGGTCTTTCGAGTCATCCTGTGTAAATCCATTGGCTCTCATATCCTGCTTCACGACATCCAGCCATCGCTTTCTTGGGCGCCCGGGAGGTCTTGTTCCAGGGACAAATATATCAAGGCACTTTCTTTCAACATAGTCCTCAGACCTACGCGCGACATGACCATACCACCTCAGACGACGCTCTTGGAGCTTATCCGCTACGTCACGGACCCCGAGACTGCCCCGGATGAACGTGTTGCGTATGCGGTCAGCCCGCGTTATGCCGCACATCCACCTCAGCATCTTCATCTCCGTGACGTGAAGCTCCTGAGTGTGCCGAGACAGTGCTGGCCAGCACTCGCTTCCGTATAGAAGGACCGGTCGGATGATGCTCTTGTATATCTGTCCCTTGAGCTTGGGCGGTATTCTGCGATCGCAGACCATACCTGTGACCTCCCGCCATTTGGCCCAAGCAGCTCTTATACGGGCTTGAACGTAGTAATCGATGCTTCCGGACTCGTGCAAGACGGATCCAAGGTACCTGAATTTCTCCGACTTAACGGCTGGTTCAAGCCCTATTTGGATGGTGCTAGAGTCCGGACTCCCGCAAGTCATGTACTCGGTCTTCGCCACATTTAGTTTAAGACCGCCGTTCTCAAGCGTACCCTTCCACGGGTTCACTCTACGCTCAAGCTCTAGACGGTTCTCATCAACGAGCACTATGTCATCGGCATACATCATCAACCATGGAGGCTGGTCCTGGATGCATGTCAAAACAACATCTAGTACTACGTTGAATAAGAATGGGCTAAGAGCGGAGCCCTGATGGACCCCTACAGTGATTGGAAAGGGCTCGGTATCGCCAACAGCGGTTCTAACCACGGAAGCGGAATTGCGGTACATGTCTCTGATAATGTTAATTATAGGTCTCAGGCACGCCTTTGAATCGCAACGCCCACCAGATGCATTGACGAGGCACACAGTCAAAGGCCTTCTGCAGGTCCAAGAATGCCAAATGCAGAGTTCTCCTTTTCTCCCTGTAAGCCTCAATCAAAGTTCTGAGGGCAAAAATGGCGTCCAAGGTGCCCGATCCTGGCTGGAACCCATATTGACACTCAGAGACAGTACACTCTTGGCGGAGCCTGAGGTCGATCACGCGTTCGAAGATTTTCATGGTGTGACACATGATTTTGATCCCTCTATAACTACCGCAATCTTGAACACTGCCCCTTCCTTTGTATAAAGGGGTTACAAAGCTAAAGCGCCACTGGTTTGGCATCTTTCCAGTGTTCAAGATGCAGTTAAAGAGATCAGTAAGCATGAGCACACCAAGAGAGCCCAACGATTTCCACGCCTCGATCGGTATGTCGTCAGGTCCCACCGCTTTTCGGTTTTTCATGCGGTGAAGACAATTCCGAGTTTCGTCAGGTGTTATTGGGGCAACAAGTCCGAGGTTAGGGGGCGGTTCGGGTGGAAGACTATATGGGTGCTGATTATTCAGCAGCTCCCGGAAGTAGTCTTTCCATCTCTACTTCACAGAGGCATGGTTACAAAGCAGCGTGCCCTGGGAGTCCCTGACGCAAAGACATCTTGTGATATCTTGCGTCGCTTTATCCCGGGCACGTGCCAGCTTGTATATGAGCTTTTGCCCCTTCGCAGTTTCTAGCTTATCATATAATGGTGATAAGCTATCACTGCGGGCTCTGGCTACAGCTCTCTTGCTGGAACGTTTGGCTGCATTGTACTCTTCTTTATCTTCAGGAGAGTTGGTTTGCTGCCACTCTTTAAACGCAGTCTTCTTTTCTCGAATCGCCCCCTGTACCTGGTCATTCCACCACCATGTCTCTTTGTCGATGACTCGTCCTCCCTTAGAAATGCCAAGAACTCGCCTTCCCGCCGCGGTAATTACCGACTGTGCTCGATCCCAAGCCTCCTGGGCGGTTTCGGTGTGAATCAATAGGTTTTGCTTCTCAACCTCCGCCAGGAAGTCTGTCCGCATCGGCCCATTCAGTAACCACCACTTGATTCTAGATTTGCGTTTCTCGGCTAGTTTCTTTTTCGGGGTAAACATATACCCCATAACAAGGAGACGATGTTGGGCCGTCAGGCTTTCACCCGGAATGACTTTGCAGTTAGTCACCTTGCCGATATGACACCTTCTGGTCAGTAGATAGTCTATTTGAGTTGAATGGAGCCCGCTCTTATACGTGATAAGGTGCTCAGCATTCTTTTGGAAGAACGTGTTCACGATGGCCAGATCAGACGCAATACAGGTTCTTAGAATGTTTACTCCCTCTGCATTGCGACGACCATAACCAAAACCACCATGGACACGTTCATATGTCTCAGCTGCCTTACCGACATGACCGTTTAAGTCCCCCTCAACGACTATCACTTCGGTAGTCTGTATAGCGCGTAGTACCTCTTCAAACTGCTCCCAGAAGGACTCCTTCTCGGCCTCACTACAGCCTGCCTGGGGGGCATAGGCACTGATTAAGTTCGTGGCAACACCCTCAATCAGTACCTTTACCCGCATCAGCCGGTCGCAGCAACGGTCAACTTCTACGAGACCATTCCGAAGCTCTTCAGAAAGCACTACTGCTACACCATTTTTACCTGAAGGTGACCCAGTGTATATAAGCTGGTAACCTGTCCGATATTACGGGACTTATTGCCCTTCCAGCGAGTTTCCTGAAGGAAAGCACACTGGACCCTGAAAATATATTGATGAAAGATATGAAATATAATTAAGATATCAAAAGCAAACACAATTCTACTAATATTATAAACGCGAAAGTTTGTAAGAATGTATGTATAGATGTATGGATGAATGGATGTATGTTTGTTTTCAAGTAATTAGGAGAAAAATCTGCGAGCTATTCTGGCGTGCGCCGCATAAATTGTTAGAGTTACACGTATACATTGTATATTGGATATGTTTATCTTAAATAGTCCTACAAAAAATGACAATAATTTTGGTAACATATTAAAGCTACAGGTTACATAAAAAAATACCATGGTAAATTTTGTCGTAACTTGACTGTGCTTTTTATATCTTAATTATATTTCATATCCTTCATCAATATATTTTACAATATAGTTGAAAAATCATAAAAATATGACTAAATAATACAAAATATCTGACCTATCCAATTTTGTTGCAAAATTTTTTCTTTATTATCTCAAATGTTGATTTAAGATGATAATGACTTTATTTTGATTTGAGATAACTAATCAACTTAACTATCTTAAATCAAAATAAATTACTTAATAACCTCAAATTAAAATAAAGTCATTAATAATATATTTAAGTCTGCCTTCAACTGGTCATTATGAAGTTGACTTTATAATTTTCTAGCTAGCCTAGCTAATTGCGGTAATAATCAGGGGGCGTGGCTAAACGAGTGGATAACGATGATTTACTATTTTCTTAAAGCGAATTAACTATACATAGATATAAAAACCAATATAAAAGAATAGGCAAAAGGCTCTGTGGTTAGTTAGTCCTAACGTACGTTACGTAGAATGTCGGAAGCACGCGTGAACCGTAGTAGCTCTGAAAACAGTGACTTGTTTTTGGAAAACGTAAGTATTTTTTTATTTTGTATACAATTTTTAAGAATTTTTTTAAAATGCATACATGTAGTTAAAAATAATCTTTCTAATATTTATCTGTTATTAGGTAGACATTGTAGCTAAAATATTTACATTATTATTTAGTTTTCGATCAACACTTTTATTAAGTACTAGCGACTCACTCTCTCTTTGCTTCGGGTTCGTCCCTAGACAAAAAAAATCTTTCCCACGGGAACCGTATATTTTTCCGGGATGATAGCCTATATCCTTCCTTAATAAAAGGGTTATCTAATGCAAAAATAATTATTTTATCGGATTGGTAGTTCCTAAAGTTAGCGCGTTCAAACAAACAAACAAACAAACTCTGCGTCTTTATAATATTAGTATAGATTTAAAAACCGATTTATAATAAATACAACAATTTGATGTTATACATCAACCTCTAAAGATAGAACCAAAAGGTGAATAGAGAAACTCTTCTATGGCTACTGGTAAAACTTTTGCATTTGGGATACGCTTTGATAAGTCCTTTTACAATCACACATTATATATAAAAAAAATATATATAATATATTTTTGCTTTAAATGATTTGTTATTTATTGTTAAATATTTTTAAATTTGCAATATTATGATTGGCGGTCTAAATAAAAGGCGTTATGAATGCTAAACAATAATTATCGACGTTCATGTATATAATGAAAAACTAGACGTTACTTTTAGAACTTAAAGTTAATTTTAGACTTAATCTAGAAATCATGCGTTTACTTGTTTTGTAATAATTATTTTTTTTGGAATATTTTAGGAAATTCTGGCTCCCTTCGCCCATATTTCTCAAGTAAAGGGCAAGCAACTGCGCCTTAAAATAGCTAAGGCTTTCAATTACTGGTTACAAATTTCTGACGAAGATATGAACAGAGCAACAGGAATCGTCAATATGCTACACGTGGGGACCTTACTGTAAGTCTTATTAATAAAGTGGACATAGGGAATATAGTACTTAGATCCTGTTAGCAGGATCGAGATAGGTACATATCTAAACTGTAGGTGGCTGTTATAATAACTGTCTTTTCTCTTAATCCAATATGTTGTTAAATAAGATACTTACTCGTATATTCTTCAATTTGTAGGCGATACATAGGCGATACGTAGGGGTGGTAAACACCACGAGTGTACCCCAATGGGGGGGGGGGGGGGGCGTTTCGTATATTATTTACTCATTTTTTTAACATTATATTTAGGGAAAAACAAAAATTTGACATCTTATTATATGATAAAAATTACTATTTAGTACATCGGAGAGACAATCGTGGATAAACAAAGAATAATTTAAAGAAGATTTGTTTAAGAGTAAACATCCAGGACTGGAGTACAAACATTCGTGCTCATCACATAAATGAATGCCCCCAGCGGAACACGATTCCGCGACCGCTGGCACAGCAAGTAGAATCACTACAAACTAAGCCAAACGTGCCGTCAAACGGTTAAAAATAAAATTTTATCTGTCTGTTATCTATGTCTGCTATTAAGATATGATTTATTTGTGTGTTAATTAATAATATAAATCTTTACACACTTACTTGAGGAGGTTTTTATCTAGAACAGGTCAAAAGTTATTCTGTTAACTGTTATGAAATTCTCTGTAAATTGGTGGTTACATCTCCGTATCCCAAAGAACATGAGACATAGTTAATGGCAGTAAGATAATAAATCCACATCTGTTCTCTCAAAAGCTTGCGCGCTGTTATATAATTGAGTAGTGTCAGTAAGATTGACAACGATAATAATCAAAGGTCGCTTTAGAGAATGTTATTATTCTTATATTATTAATATGTTTTACATAGAATTGACGACATTCAAGACAACTGTACCGTTCGGAGGGGCATGCCGGCTGCGCATTGCGTGTACGGGCTTCCTCTCACTATCAACGCGGCTTTGCACGTTATAATTTTGGTGTTAGAGAAATCCTTTGAATTGGATCCAAGGGTATGTTTAACAAAACTATTATTAAAACAAATCGAATGAAATTGGAAGGTATAGACCACGTTTTACTTTTAACTTCCCAACTGAAAATTTCTACAACGTTTAAGTATATAAATAGTTAATCATTCATATATTATCTTAATCAACATAAAATAACGCTTCACATTTTTTATTCCCCGTCTAAAATATGCATAGGATATGGACATATATATATATATATATATATATATATATATATATATATATATATATATATTATGTTCATGCATATCCTATGCATATTTTCGGTTTTTCCAGGCTCCAAAAATTTTTACCGAGGATTTCCTGGAAGTGTGTAGAGGACAAGGTATAGATATATATTGGCGAGATAATTTAATATGCCCCACTGAGGAACAATATAACAAAATGAATGAACAAAGTAAGTGTATTCTAAATATTTAATACTAACTTTAAGACAAAGATTTTATTTCCAATACTCTAAGCTCAAATCTGATTAAATATCATGCAGAGTATTCATTACAACCTTTAAATATACTATGTCCCATGCCGTTAACCCATTCATGAAAACTTTTTTTGCAGAAACTGGTCACATGTTACTGATGGCCGTCCGTATGATGCAACTTTTCAGTAAAAATAAAACAGACTACAGTAAACTTGTCTTATTACTTGGACGCTACTTCCAGATAAGAGACGACTATTGTAATTTAAGCCAAAAAGAGGTAATAGTAATATTTTATACTTACTTTTAAAAAATTGTTATTGTAAACTATAAGATACAATATTATTCTGTAACTGACACCGACGCTAGCAGACGAAAAACAATAATTTTTTGTATCAAAAAGTTTATGACCTGTTTATTATTTCGAGAATAACCTGGAGGTGGGCGTTAATGACTACGACACAGTTTTATAACTAATGTAGTCATTATCGAACATATTTTATAAACTGTAATCTTTAAAACGTTACCAATAAAGATTTTTATTATTATTATTATTATTATAATGTAGTTAAATTTCTTTCTTTTTCATGTAAATAATTTAATTAATTGATAACAACGGAGAAAAGAAAAACAGTAGTACCACAGTTGTAGTAAAGTAATCTAGTTGCGGAAGTGTAGACAATATTGTACAAAATTTCAATCATGGACAAAATTAGATGTATGGAGAAAAGGACTCTTATTTATTGAATACTCTTCTATGTACATACATAAAGTGCACTCTCTATTACCTTCACTTTCAAACTCCGGTGGTAATTGACACGACTCGGGGTTCGAACCCAGAACTGCCGGGTCTGCAACCGTGTATTAGATGAAGTGTGCCAGCCACTAGCCCGACGAGCAGTCAGTCTGTTGACCTGTCAATTTAAAAATGCCATATCTGAGTGTAGCTTAAGTCTTAAAAGCTCTAGGATCAATCGAGAATAGTCACATGCTCCTACAGAGAAAATCTGTTTCATTGAAATGAAATGAAGGTTTTATCAAATAGACAAGTACTTTGAATCACCGATTTAATTTAAAAAGCGTCAGTGCAGTCAGACCATGAGGAAGTTACCAGGAAGAAACTCAACAGTTGCTCTTTTAAATATCGAAATTACATTAATAAGCATAATATTAAAGAGAGCCATGAGTATGAGTCAATATATTCGTATCTATGAGTCAATATATTCGTATCTTAATTTCACAACCTTCCATCAACAAGAAACTCTTTTTGTTTATTTTTGGTTATGTTTTTCAGGCATTAGAAGAATGGCCTGGAGAAGAGGACACACAGGTATTCTTTAAGATATTTACATTAAACTTCAATACGCCCATGTAATAATTTTATACCTATACTAACAGAACCCGCGTCTTCGCCTGCGATCAAACTACGAAAACACAAAATGTTTTGCAATACATACTTTATTATTTGCAAAAATAGCTTCGTGTTTCATATTATTCCTTAAAGATATATGGAAAATAAATTTAATTTTAGCGATCGTATCTCAAAAGATGTCAAACGTAGGTATATTCTGTAAATAAATTTTCATTTTAGGCATTTAGCAAGCTCCGATCTTTTCAAAATTATATGAAGAGAGTAACGTCTACGTTATTTTCAAAGCCTCAATTCTATGTACACCTGAAGCTTACCGTCTTTTTTTTAAGTTAAATATATTATGAAGTGCTAATCTTATTTTTCAATAGCTTTTTGCCCGCGGCTACGTTCACGTGGTCTAAAAAAATTGCTCAGTTTTAATTTCCATTGATTCACAATAATACCACATTGGTAATGTTCTGTCTAGTTTTGGGTTCCGCTAAAATATCCCTGTGAAAAGAAATCCCTGTGAAAAGCAATCAAAGTTATACATAATTTTTCTTTAGATTTGGAATAATCCCCGTTCTCTACTTTATATCCCACACAGTAATTATGCATTTATAGAGAACTTGAGCCAAGACAAGAGTAATCTTCTTTAAATATATTCCAGCAACTCCGAATTTAATACTCAGTTTTAACCCCTTAGGGGCTGAATTGAAAAAAAAACTAAAATATATATTTTTTTAAGTAGTTGTATCGAAGAGCATTAATACCAAGTTTCAAATAATTCTGATCATAAACAATTTTTACTCTTTTAAGGGATTAATTTCGATAAAAAATTGTATTTGTATTATTTTTTTCTTTATTTCAAAGGTAAATACCACTTTCTGTTCATCAATTACAGAGTTTCATATAAACTTTTATCCCCCATTTTACCCCCTTAAGGGATTAAATTTTGAAAAATGCTATAACGCGTATTTATTTCATTATATTGAAGAGCATTAATACCAAGTTTCAAGTAATTCTGATCATAAATATTTTGTTGCCCTTATAAACTATATTACCCCCTTTTACCCCTTTAAGGGACGAATTTTAAATAAAACCAAATAAGTATAATTCTTTTTTTTTATCTTAAAGTCAAATACCACTTTCTGTGTTTCACATTAAGAATGATAGAGTTTCATACAAACTTTAATCCCCTATTTTACCCACTTAGGGGATGAATTTAGAAAAATCCTTTCTAATCGAATGCTAACGTCATACAAAGAATATACCCTCTAAGTTTCAAGCTTTTACGATCGGCGGCTTAGGCTGTGCGTTCATCCGTCAGTCAATCTTTCAGGACAAAGCATTTTATATGTATAGATGTGCGACGATTATATTAAATCTGTAATAAATAAATTCTTTTTAAGAGGCTAAAGTTTCATGCCGAAAGTATAAAGTATCTAAAAGACTAACATTGTTGTCAACCCCCGACGACCGTCGAGCGCTCCAAACTTCTTCAAATAATACAACTCCAAAATGGTACGAGGTCATCAATAATTTGCTCCAGGCTACTTTTAATTACAAAACCTCTAGTCTGGAGATGCTTTGCTATAACAACCCTATATCATTAAATTGGTCCACCAAATACATCGGGATCTCCTACTATTGCCAACTATCAGTCCGTCGAACTCAGTCTTTAGATTGCCAGGTTGAAGCCATTAAAAAGAGAATTACATTGAATAGATTGCCAGATATAAACAGGAATTTAATTGTTATTTTTTACAGGTACGTATTTCCAAGCAAATTAAAATAAAATAAAAGTTTATTTTTTACTCTACACGATAACACTATAATTATGGTTATTATATTTTTAAAACGTACAAAAAAATATTAAACTTCTAAAGAAAAATATTTATATTTCGCGTTATTTTACATTTTAAAAGTAATTTTCATATAAAGTTTTATGTTTTTCAACTGTTGTTCGAAAAGCATAAAATTAATTCTTATTCCGTAATATTGTTGAGTTGTTTTAAAAATATATTTTATATTAGGTACTATAAAAATGTATTAAATCCCACTTTTTGGATGCTCAATAGGGATTGATGCCCATTTTATATTTTAGAATAGTCATAAGATGCTTCATATTACATTATTGAAATATGCAGCATTCTGTAATTAGCTGCAATATCATGATTCAAAAGATTCTTAAGTAAACGTTTACCTTAGTAAGTTTTATAATTAAGGTTTAATTGCAAATATTATCTACACATATAATAAAATTGTAACTGAGTCGAATCTGTACATAATTTTTTGGAAAACCTTGTTGAAACAGTGATTAATATCGATACTGAGACCGAGTCTATAGTTTTAGAATTTTTATCTATCTGTCTGTCTGCGATCGCATCATTAGAAAACTACAAACAGATTTTGATGAAGTTTGGTATGATGATAGGAGGTTATCCGGATCAACATATAGAATACTTTTTACTGTGGAAAATATCTCATCTCTGATATATCTATACTAAACTTTAAAACGTAACTAGGGACTCCTCATCGCTTCGCTCGGGTTCGTCCCTAGTAATAATTATGAAATTAAAGTTAATTTACATAAAACTTTAATTAATTTTTTTTTATTTCTTTAACCGTTTTTAATTTATTTTGATGATAATTGTATCAGAAGTTGATAAGTTATAATGTTGTAAAATAATTGATGCAATTGATGCAATGTTACACTTATAAGTACCTACTTGATAAATTACCTTCGAACAAAACTCTGCCTTTTTAGAAAATAAATGATTTTAAAGCTTTTGAAATCAATAATTTCATAAAATTTATTAGATTTCACTGGAGTAGAAGGATTCGCTTCTTTCATTAACCATTTGTTGCAGTCAAGACAGAACATGTGTAAAGAAAACGTTTTTTGTGAAGACATAACGGAAGGGAAGATCAGTTTGCCGATCATACATTCGTTACAGAGGACGAAACATGGCGGAGCGGTTCTTAGTATCCTTTTTACCGAATTGCGGCAAAGCCCAAAGAAGGGTTATGTGTTTAACCTGTATGTTTGTATTTATATGTATGTATATACATGTTTTATAATAGCTGGGGATGTGTGTGTCTCCGACTGCATAATACTATGATCCTTCGTCAATTTGTTCGTATCTTTTTAATTCAATTCAATTTAATTTTTTTATGTTTTTAATTTAATAATGTAAAATACCATAGAAGAAATAATCTACCAATTACAAAGCAGTAAAATGTGTTTGTTTTCCAATAGATGGAGGTAATGTTTGGAACTACTGAATCGTTTTTAAATATTCTTTCAATAATGAAAAGCTACAGTGAGTAGAGTAAAATATAAATATATTTTCAGTGGTCATCCTGTTTATTATTGAGTTTGTTTATACTTTTTCATTTGAATATCACAATGTAGTAACTCTGTCTTCTTCTAAGTTACGTTTTAGTTATTAATAGGTATTTATTTATAGAAATAAAAATGAATGTCCGTAGGTTTGTTCTCTGTGTGCTCTTAAACCATTGATCCGGCTGTGATGAAACTCAGGTGGGTTATTCTGTATATTCAATCCTGTGCAGGTTACTAGCGCGAAAAAAAGATTTTTCTTTGGATGTTTGTTGTTTTAATAAAATATAAAGTAGTAATAAAATATGTTTAAATGTCTACTATTGTTATTACCACTAGGTAATAGACATTAAACTCGAAAAAAAGTTAAACACTTTGAACGCATAATGAATGCGTGTAGTAAAAAATATACAGTATGAAGAAAATCTATTAATTATTTTATACAATGCATCCTTAATTAATATTTAGATATTATTCGTCAAAAAACTCGTGATGTGCAATTAAAGAAGTATTGCGTGTCACTTTTGGAGGATGGTGGTAGCTTGCAGTACACGCGGGACGTGTTAGCTCAGCTCGATCTTGAAGCTAGATCAGAGGTATAATGCTTTGCAATACTCCATAATATGACAACGTTCGACGTATGAGACGAGACGTTTGGCTCAGTTTGTAGTGATCCTACTTGCTGTACCAGCGGTCGCTGGTTCGAGTCCAGCTGGGGGCATTCATTTGTGTGATGAGCACGAATGTTTGTACTCTAGTCAAGGGGGTATATATTTATAATATGTATGTATATAAAGTCATATGTGTATCAATAGTATCAATTAATAATTAATTATAGTGTAAAGTAATTTATTATAGTGTATCAATTATCTTGTATCCATAACACAAGCTTCGTAGCTTACTATAGAACTAGATGATGCTGTCTGTTAATATCCAAACAAAAAATAAGAATAATAATTTCAATCATCCGACAGTTTAGTCAATGTCATAATCACCATAAATTATTATTTTGTACGCTACTATATAATTTTTCATAATAAATGTAATTAAACATTTGACCCATAGTGTGTCTGCAAAGTGTGGTTCAAATGATGGTTTTGCACACTGTCACTGCCTGCGATTTTACCTGCGAGTGTACCTATTTCTATTCAGTCTACTAATATTTTTTTTCAAAATTTTGAAAATTGTTGCCAATTTTCAAAAATATGAATACATTTTGTTATTTGTGGGTAGGCTGTCTGTAACAACTATATAATGCCTTTGAGAGATATTATAATACCTTAGTCTCTCCCGTGATCATGATTGCTTTAAAGCAATCGAAACGTCGGGAACCAAAAATCAAAATAAATCCGCGAAAAAATCCGAAAAGATAGTTTTATTTAAAGCAAATTGTTTTTAAACATATTTTTCTGTGACATGTTGTAAGAGGAATCCAAAACTCTTTTTTCTTTCTCAATTATCAGCATTCTTAAATAAGAACATTATTTATATTTTATTTGTTTTCTCAGATTGCTCGTCATGGAGGTAACCCCATATTGGAGGCGGTGCTTGATGAGCTTCTAAGTTGGAAAAATTAATATGATAAATAATGTATTATTTTATTTGTAAAATGCAACTACAAATATGACTTAGAGTTCTATGAAAAAGGTGTTTCGAGTAGTATAGTATACAGCAAAATGTTTATTTCATCTTTTTAATATCTGGTATGCTGTTACAGTTTTGTTTTATTTTGTATGTAAACTGGCGTAATGTAAATTAAAATTAGTCAAAAAATATAAAAAAAGGGTATATGTTATTTTAAAATTGCACAATGATATTTTGGGCTATTCTTCGGGCCAATTGTTTGCTTGAGTACACAATCGATTGCTTTGATCCACAAATTGTTTTATTTTATAAATATGTATGTATATATTAAAATATCTTAGATATAGAACAATATACCTTGTAAATTAAATTGAAGTGACTTCAACAATTTTATAACGTGGTGCAGCAGCCAGACCATGACTTTAGAACGGGCTGTTAAACTTGAATACGTATCTGTTTTTACTATATATAGCGATATCGATTGTAGAAACTAAATTTGTCTATAGATGTTAAACACTATATTTCGACATATAATATAATGTTTAGTACCGGGGCGGCCAAGCTTCGCTCGGAGTTTTTGGTTGAAACATTTTTTTTTATTTGGCATAAAGACAAAAAAAAACTAAGAAATTAAATAAATCCAAAAAAATAAATAAAATAAAAGTAAAATCTTTGTATCTGAACGGGGTTCGAACACACCTGTGATAGTCAATCTCGCGCCTTGGCCGCTTGACAACGATGCTTATACACAGCTGTGCGAAATTATGAATATATTTTGCGTAAAATAATGCTAAAAAAAACGCATGAAAACTCGCAAATACGCGTTTACCCAGACATAAGACTAATCTAGATCGATTTTTTGCCCCCAAGAGCCCCCACATACCAAATTTCAGCGAAATCGTTAGAACCGTTTAAGAGATCGCCGTTATAAATAAATAAATAAAGATATAAATGTACAAGAATTGCTCGTTTAAATATATTATTATAGATATGAAGTGATGCATTACTCTGTCCTGTATATCCTGTAGCTTGTGTAGTTATTAGCTAATATGTCGACGAAATAGATGAACGCATAGTTTATTGTTGACATTAAGTGAAGTACTTTAATCAAATAAAAGGTTATGTTCTAACCTTTTATATTTAACCGTTAATCAAAGTTAATGACATCTCTAAGGGTGGAATGGTACTTTCATATTAAAACGAAAATATGTATTTTACAAGGCAGTGGTAGTCAAATGGTGACGTGCTTGCTTGGGAAATCCAATGAGGCGAGTTCAAATCCCGGTCTTCACACCTCTGATAATTTCAATCCGGATCATTTTGATATAATTACCACTTGTTTTGCCATGAAAGAAAACATCGTAAGGAAATTTGCATGTCTGGGAGAACCTAGCAAGTCAGAGTCTTTTTGAAAGACATAAAGTCCGCCAATCCACACTTGGCCAGCGTGGTGGACACTTGTATTGAAAGGGTCTTGTCGTGGTACTGGGCGTACCGCGACATTTAAACAAAAACTAATCTCCGAAACGGCTTGACCGATTTTGACGGGACTTTCACTGGCAGATAGCTGATGTTATATGGAGTAACTTTTACTTTAGAAAGTTAGTTTTATTTTAGAAAGAGAAGTTTTATTTTAGAAAGAGAGTTACTTTTATTTTAGAAAAAGAATCAGGGTTCTGCGAAAAAAATTTAAAACAAATGAAATTGTGAACAAAATCCGAGCAAAACGAGGGTAAATCGCTATATAATTTAAATTAAATGAATATTTTAGGAGTAAGAAGCTACTATTTATGTATACCCAAACCTAGCTAACCGTGAAAACGTACCGTGCGTACGTAGCGTGAGTCGCTAGTTATAAACATAAACATCCATGACTGGAGTACAAACGTTCGTGATTATCACATAAATAAATACCCCCAGCGGGACTTGAATCCACGACTGCTGGCACAGCAAGTAGGGTAACTACAAACTGAGCTAAACGTGTCATCGTGTCGTGTGTCGAAATGGAAACCAGGGGAAAAGGAAGGAAGATAGAGTGGGTAGTTGCTCCTTCGGTACTCTAACTCATCGAGTCAAATGCAACAGTGTGGGTACTGCTTCTTTACGAGCGTAGTATATTATATAATAAAGTATTATATAAGAGAATATTTATAATATACGCCTAATATATGGATATTTTGTAAAATGTACTATGCATGTATTGCTATAACAATTAATAATTATTTATTTTCCTATCCCGGTGGTGATTGTGGAGATATATTTTTTTTATTTTCTAACTGAACATTTACACCATTTTATATTCCATATTTCTAGATGACTTGTTAAATTTCCAGTGAAGGACAATTTGCAAATAAGAAGAAGACAATAGAAATTCGTTTTTAGCTAAAAATGATAATATAGGGTTTGTAAATATATCTTTATATATGTTTTAATGTTTAGTATAGATTTCTCAGAGATGAGATATTTTCCCGCAGTAAAAAGTGTCCTATATGTTGACCTGGATAACTTAGCTATAATAATACCAAATTTCATCAAAATCCCTGCAGTGGTTTTTCCGTGCTGCGGTAACAGACAGACAGACAGACAGACAAAAATTCTAAAAACTATAGATTCGGCCTCTGTATCGATAATAAAGTCTATTTCAATAAGATTTTCCAAAAAATATTTAAGGTTCAGATTCGACTTAGAATTTTATTATACATATAGATATTATTTCCATCAGTCATCTAAAACTCAAAGAGCAACAATACCATAAACGTAACAATAAATAAATAAAGGTAATTTTTCTGCAAATAAACCGATATTGGTCCGATAAACAATTTTTATTGCCCTGTCAGCAATAACCCCGCCATAATGAAAGCTGTATACAACTATGGTGCTATAAATCCATTGCGTTCTTTGATTCAGAATTCGGTTTATGTTTTCTTTGTTTTGATATCTCGAACTGATTAATAAGTATTGACTGCAATTCTTAGAATGAGTCATTCTACGTCGAGTACGTATTATTTATATATAGCATTTGATTTAAGTTTTTTTTATTATTTAATACTAGCGGCTCACCGTCGCGTCGCTTCGCTCGGGTTCGTTCCTGTGAAAAACAAAAACAAATCTATCCCACGGGGACTGTGCATTTTTCGAGATAAAAAATTAAAGAATGCGTGTATGAATGTGTACACGCGCAAGAAGTAAAACTTCTGTAGGTTATCGGTACTCTTTATGAAATTCAATTTATGTTTTAAATAATTAGGATAGGTGAGATACTAAAAAAATAAATAACGCATATTAGGCATATTATAATCATATATTTATAGAATATCATTTAAGGAAAAAAATATAACATTATATATCATTTGTCAGACAATAACAACGGTTACCATAGCAACAAACGTTCGTTTCGCCCGATCACACTTTTCGTAACGCTCTCGTCACGCATTCACCAGCTTACTTCCTAAGTCAAGCGTGAGTAAAGAAGTTTTACTTAAAAAGTAGCCTTTGTTTTATTCCAGACTGTAATGTATCACTGTGCCAAATTTCATCTGGATCCGTTCAGCCGTTCTAGCGTGATTGAGTAAACCGTATGGTTGGACAAAAAAAGGAATTTAGACAAAAAGTCACTCTGAAGGGTCAAATAATTGAAATCTAACTAAATAGACATGAAAAACATTTTATGACATAAGTAGCGTTTTTTGTCCTTTCAATACATATTTTTAAATTTAATCTTGTTTACAATTGTAGGATAGCATCTTTTCTAAGGTTCTAAATAGTGAATGGAATAGAGAAACCTAAATTTAATTACAAAATCTAAAAGATGGTAACATTGAAGTTGGAATATAGTATTATGCAGTCGAAGACATATAAAGTTTATTCTTACCTACTGCGAGTTTCGCTACATATTTATAACTTCTTACTTTTAGCCAGAAGGACTATTGAAGTTGAGTTTAACAATTTGCTATCCGAAATTTTTTAAACGTATATTTGTAAATTGCCACTATTTATAACGTTTTAAAATATACTACATATTTAAAACCTTTATTTCGATACTTTATTCTATAGGCTTACAACAAAAAAAATCAAGACGCTGAAATTAGCGTATAAACTTCACCGTTTTCATTTTTTTTATAATTTTATTATACTCTGGTACACTAAGAGAGTTTAACGACGTATATAAATAATTTCGAGGGAAAATAACGTTGTTCCTCAAAAAATTAGGCTTAAATTATATTATTGGGGTTAAAATGACAATGAGCGTGCTTGTTAATTTATGGATGTAATGATAATAATAAATAATCTTTATTGAACTTTCAAAAAATTTACAAAAGAATTGAAAAATGTACGATAGTCTCATCGCTAAGACAATGGTTTTTTTCAAACAACCTTGAGGTGTAGGAAATAACAAACTGTTAGAAGGAAGGGAAATGAATATTAAAACATTATAAATAAGATATTGTATATAATATATAATTTTACATTTTTAAGTTATTGGTACATAGTGAGATTAAATTGAAAAGATAGTGGTCGCTCAGTGGTAACGCGCTTGCTTGGGAAACCAAATGAAACGGGTTCAAATCCCGGGTCTCGAACCTTTGAAACCTTGTTGAAGAAACCCGCATGGCTGAGAGACCTCAGCAAATTTTTAAAAGACGTACAAAGTCTGCCAATCTACACTAATTGGCCAGCGTGGTGGACTATGGTCTGATGCCCTTCGTATGTAAGCAATTCCAACAGTGAGACGTTAAAAGGTTTGAATACGCATACGTATGAGGTTAAATTACAATTGACATTAGTTAAATATGGTTATTTAAATTTACGTCAGTGAAATTTAATAGAAAAAAATACGATGAATTTATGTATTAAAATAAGACAGACACTCAGAAAGTAATTTTTAAATATCATTTTAACATACTCGGTTCCTGTTCTGGCTTGGTTAAGTGAAAGCATAGACTTAAGTACCGCCATTTAGTGACATGTCCTCATACTGGCCACTAGGTGAAACTATGATGAAATAAATTTCAAAGAAAAATTACAGAGAAGCTATATTTCATAGTCATAAAGTTTTTACAGAAAAAAATTCTTATAAAGTTACAAATGAACACAATTTATTTGATCTTTCATTATAAAAACAATCCTTTAGGGCAGACGCTAATGGCATAAGGAAATCCTGTTGTTTCAAACGACTCATAATCATTTCTTAGAACCGCCGTAATTCATTTAGAAAGAAAAAGGTGTCAAATATTTAACTTGTCAAATTTAACGAGGGTTTATGTAAGCAAATCGTGACGGAGACGATGTCAGGTAAACGGTAGCGTTATTAATTATCTGGGAAATAAGAAAAGATTCTAATCATCAACATTCTACACCATTGGATTATACACTCCGTTTTTATTATTCTCCATTATTATTTTTTCTACTTTTTGTACGTTTTTGCTGGAGTCACAGTTTGCAATTTATCTGTTGAATTTATGTTAAATTGACTAATTGACATGAAAAATGTCATGACTGATTTTTGAAAATTTCTTTAATTTTACCATATTTACTTAAAAAACATAAAGCAATAATAAGGTTGAAGTCTTGTTAGCACTAAGTTTTATTTATATGCACTTTATGTTCACATATTAGTAAACTTCATATTATGTCCTATTGAGAAACCTTTTTTAGCATTGGAAAATGCATTTAAGCATATCACTTGCATATATACAGGTGATTATGTGGGAGTCACCGAGAAAACCAGTACTACTCACTAAGCCCATCGGAACCTCCGCCGTCTTAACGGGGTGTCGCAGAATCACTTACGCACTCAACCACATAGCCCCAACGGCAGATCTCATCAGGCCAAAGCAGACCACAACAACTATGAGGTTGCTCCAACAGTCTACTCTGCTATCAGAGAAGTATCAGGAGCAACCCGTATGGTAAACTGCTCATCGCGGTGAATCGCTTTCCAGTGCATTTCTTGGCTTCACGCCCGGCTGTATTATCGGACGCTAATGTCCCTACCATGACTAGGTAAATGTGCATTGGGGGGACCTATTGACACACCTAGAGTTACCTGTTTTTTTTTTCTTTACGAATTTATTGAAGTAAAAAAAATAAAAGTAAGGTAATTATATAAAAAATAACTATTATTTGCTTGAATAAAAATATTGATTTATTTGAACAAGTTTGCAAGAAACTCTGATATATAAATCTTTCTGAGTATTCAGTTAGAAATTCATAAAGCTTACCCGCTAAAATAAAGATGTTTATGAGAGATAAATATATTCACCCTCTTTTCTTAATTCTCACCTATAAGAACATTTTTGTACCTGTGACCTAGCCTTGCAACATTGTTGAAATATCAGAAGCTCAAAAATTAAACTGAACAGCATTGCTAGCATCTTGCCTCGTATTAAATTTAACCATATTATTAATTTCTTTTTTATATTTCTTTTATACTAATATTATAAAGCTGAAGAGTTTGTTTGTTTGTTTGTTTGGTTGAACGCGCTAATCTCAGGAACTACTAATCCGATTTGAAAAATTCTTTTTGCATTACATAGCCCGTTAACTGAGGAAGGTTATAGGCTAAATATTTAATAAATATTAGTTCCCGTGGGATAGATTTGTTTTTGTCTAGGGACGAACCCGAAGCGAAGCGAGGGTGAGTCGCTAGTCGTACATATAGCTGCATAGTATAAAACAAAGTCGCTTCTTGTCTGTCTATCCTTATGTAAGCTTAGATCTTTAAAACTACGCAACAGATTTTGATGCGGTTTTTTTAATAGATAGAGTGATTCAAGAGGAAAGTTCATATGTATAATACATGTATATTATAGTACCGAAAAGCCGAGAAATATAAAGATTTGTATTTCATAGTAACCGTTAAAACGTACCTAGGGACGAACCCGAGTGAAGCGAGGGTGAGTCATTAGTTATGAATATTTTAGAAGTAATTTCATAGTACTTTGATATTTTCGCATGTACTTTAGAACTACTGTTGCTTTTAAATGAGCTTAGAACGTTGTCGTGTAGAACTTACGACATCATATAACGTAAAGGTCTAGGGGGAGCGCCCAGACCGAATCGAAGTCGTAGTAATACCAGGCAAATAGCCCATTACACGAGGTGATGTAAAGGCACATTTAGCGTTATATTGTAGTCGCGTTTTCCCACGGTTTCGACCCAGTTCATAGTAGTCACCGTTTAATTATGTATTACTATATCTTTATATATAAAAAGGCAGTGGTAGCCCAGTGGTAACGCGCTCGCTTGGACAACCGAGTGAAGCGGGTTCAAATCCCGGGTCTCGCACCTCTGATATTTTCATGTGCGAATCATTTCTAACATGATTACCACTTGCCTTACGGTGAAGGAAAACATCGTGAGGAAACCTGCATGTCTGAGAGAACCTAGCAAGTTTTCGAAAGACATGTGAAGTCCGCCAATCCGCAATTGGCCAGCGTGGTGGACTATGGCCTGATTCCCCTCGTATTGAGGGAGGCCCGTGCCCAGCAGTGGGACGTTAAAAAGGGCTGAATACATATCTTTATAAGTTACTAGCGACTCACTCTTGCTTCGCTTGGGTTCGTCCCTAAATTGACTCCCCATACAAAGTTTCATCCCCATTTTCACCCCCTTAAAGGATGATTTCCGGAATAAAAAATATTCTATGTTCATCTCAGAGTTTTAAACTATCTTTTTACCAAAATTCATCTAAATCGGTCCTGTAGTTTTTGAGTTTATTCGTTATAAACATACTGAAATGCAAATCTTTACTCTTTATAATATTAGTGTAGAAAGCGATGTGTTACTGTAAAGTATAAGATATATTACTGTAAAATTTTATCAAAATCCGTTCAGTAATTTTAGCATGAAAGAGTAACAAACATACACGTGTACATCCATACGTTCTCGCAAACATTCACCATATATTAGTAGAATTGTATACACATTATGTATCGATATGTATGTATACTTATATTAAGCCTTTTTTAACATCCCAAAACTGGGCACGGGCATTCCTTCCATACGAGGAAGATCAGGTCATTGTCCACGACGCTAGCCATGTACGGGTTGAGGGATTTCGCATGCCTTTCGTAACTTGCTAGGATCTCTCAGACATGCAGGTTTCCTCACGATGTTTTTCTTCACCGTAAGACAAGGGGTAACCATGTTGAAAATGACGACAGTTTGGCTCAGTTTGTAGTGACCCTACTTGCTGTGCCAGCGGTCGCGGGTTCAAGTCCCGCTGGGGGCATTCATTTGTGTGATGAGCACGAATGTTTGTACTCCAGTCCTGCCTGTAGGTTCAATTGAATAGAAATTGATTAAAGTGGTATTTGCGCGAACAAAAGTATTGTTTTAACAATAGAAGTTGAAATATTATTCTGTCACCATTAAAAATTCTATGAGATAGTCAAGGGCATGCTCTACCCGTAAAAATCGCTAAACTATCAAACTATGTATTCTATTTACCATCGTATAAAGTATGATCTTGTAAGACCTACTTATGATATTACCTAGAAACTGTATATGCACTTACATTAGCACAAACATACATATACAGGCGCTGCGTTAGTCCGAAAGAAGGACAAAAATAATAAAAAAAATCTATAGATAAAATAATTTTGTGTCAAAACTATTAAAGAGGTACTAAGGAATAGATAAGACAACATATATGAGTAAATATAATATGTAGGTACTAGCGACTCACCCTCGCATCGTCCGGTTTCGTCCCTAGGTGATTCTTTAAATTGACATAACTTTTTTATTTAGGAACTGATTGAAATAAAACAAATCGTAAATATAAAGTGAAGGTTACCATAATACATTAGTATAACTGCACCTAAATCGGTTAAGCCGTTTCTAAAATTAGCGCGCACAAACGTACAGACAAACAAACAGATAAAAATTCTAAAAATCATTGTTTTGGGTTTTATTGCGTTAATAAAGACCCTCAATAACAGTTTTTTCAAATATCTTCCATGTACAAACAGCGATCAGTTACACTTTTATTATATGTATAAATAATTGTTATTTTAAGACAACATATATAAAATTGTAATATAAACACAGTATTAAAAAGAACATCAAACTCTCACTGTACTGAAAAACTGAAGAAAGAGTGTTTTACCCAGTTCTTCTGAGACTAGAGATCTTTTTGCTAACAAAATTGAGTGATCGTGTCTTTTGATATTAAACCAATTTTTAGCAACTATTTCTACTTAACTTCAATAACAGAAAATAAAGCTTATTTAATTGTTTTAGATGATGAATGTTTTAATATTTAAAATGTTGAAAAAAAACTAAGTTATTACAAATTAATGCTTTTATATTATTCTTTAAACCTTAACGTAACTTTCGACTATTAGACGATATTCCAGCGTGAAAGCTAAAAAGAAAATAGATAATTAATGAAACTTAATAACAAGAAGGTTCACTTAATTTAAAATCTCTTAAAGTAAAATAATTATGGAATAATAGAGACTTTTTTGAAAATTATACGGGGTTGTGTTCGCCCATTAGAAATTCCGAAAACAGAGCAAAATTTGAGCATTATAATTTAACCTAACTAAATATATATGTATATACATATATATTTAGTTAGGTTAAATTATAATGCTTATAATATTTTTTTATTAATAATAACATATATATATATATATATATATTATTAATAAAAAAATTGAAACACTTTATGTTTCAATTTTTTTTATTAATAACACTCGTCGGTAAAGCTAACTTAACACAAAAAAAAAGGAAATCGGTTGTGAAACAGAAGGTACTGAACAGTTTTATCTTTGCCTATTTATATTATATATATACCCTAATTAAAAAAGAATTATGAAAATCAATTTACAATTGGTGAAGATATCCCGTAACATACTAACATACAAACAAAAAAATTCAAACACATTGAGTACCCCTTCCTTTTTGAAATTTGATTAAAATCGGGTTTAACATAGTATTATAATATGATAACTACGCTACTCAGAAACTACAGTTCTAGGGATAGCTCTACATATTTATCTCGGTGTCACACTTCAGAACCCAAATGGATTAAGAGATTTGAATAATTAGGTATGTTCAGTTCCGCCTTATGTCTCATGTGAGCTGAAATTAGATAACTGAAATGCAAAATGGCCGGTTGAATTTGAACTAGTTTTGCACAGTAAAGTAAAAGTTAAATTTAATCTAGTTCCACTTTGCTAAAGGACTTTAATCAAAAGATTGTGTGTGTTATTCTGTTTGCTAATTTAATGTGTATTTTGTAACAGAATAATATTGCACGGGACTATTCCATATATCTAAATAGTCAAAGACAAAATAGTTCAGTACCTTTTCCTTCTGTGTTTGTCATTAGATTTTGACTATATTTGACGCTATTGACGAATGTAAGTCTTATCAATAAAAATATAGTAAATGTTTAGTTTTTTTATAGATAGGTGAATTCTATTCATATTTGTTTTCTTCAATTTTTTAATAATGATTATATAATATGTATGATTTAATTCCCACTAGACACCAGTTCGAATAAAAGGACAACTACATAAACAGTATAGTCTATGCCGTTTCCGGCCCATTAAGTATCTGTACGCAAAAAGTTATGTCAACCTTTTATTTTTCACTGTTAGAAAGACAAAGGCAAGAAAAATAATTTAACATTTACATTTATAATATAAATAAATAAGGGATGCTATATTTTTGAATTTTTTCCTGTTTAGTGTGAGAAAGAAAACATAGAGCAGTACTTACTTTGTTTTGTATAAATGAAAAAAAGGCAAAGAAATAACGATACAATTCATTATTAAAAAATAAAACATGTATCCATTTCATAACTTTTAAATTATTTGTATACATTCTTAAATTTTATCAATTTGTTAACCTGATGTCCTATATGATGTTCCATATTCGAGCAAGAAAATAAAAAAAAATATATTTAAAGATCTGGCGATTATTCGTGATTCCAAAAAGGTTATTTATAGCATTTTTGAAATAAAATACTAAAGTCCATTTTAAATAAGGTCCAAAGTTTGAATCGTTTGTCGTAATCAACCCTTTTTTAAGTAAAACACCTTTAGGCACGCTTGATTTTACGTTTGTTGCCATGGTAACCGTTGTTATTTTCTGACAAATTTAATATTATATTCTTTCCTTAAATGATATTCTATAAATATATGATTGTAATATGCTTAATATGCGTTATTTTTAGTATCTTATCTATCCTAATTATTCAAAACATAAATTAAACTTCATAAAGAGTACCGATAACCTACAGATGGTTTTACTTCTTGCGCGGGTATACATTCATACACGTACTCTTTAATTTTTTTAACATCTCACTGCTAAGCAGGGGCCTCCCTTTAATGCGAGGGGGATCAGGCCATAGTCTACCACGCTGGCCAACAACTGCTGGCGGATTTTACATGTGTATCAACAAAAGTTGCGAGGTTCTCTGAGAAATGCAGGTTTCCTCACGATGTTTTCCTTCACCGTAAGGGAAGTTGGAAATGATTTGCACGTGGAAATATCAGTGTTGCAAAATGCGAATTTAAACCCGCTTCACTCGGTTTCTTAATCGAGCGCGTTACCACTGGGCTACCACTGTCTTGAATCGTTCATATAAATATAACTTAAAATCAATTCGTTGAAAATGTAAATATTTCTAAATTGTATTTAAATAATCAAACGAAATGATTCACGCAGCAATTTAGTAAAAGCGAAAAGCTATTAGTCGTTAAAGGTAGCTTATCTTTATTTTACAGAAATGTTTAATAAATTTACAGTGGCAGTTGCTCTTAATCCTTCCAAAAATTCCCAGACTCCTTCCCACTTTCATAGGTAATGGGATAAGTCATAAGGGGATCGTCATGTTATATTTTATTAGTTTAGATAGCTTATTATAGCCACAAAGCTCGAGAGCTAAGCTTTTATGTCTTTTTTCTTTAGACTTTTCTGTAAAAATATTCTCTTTTTGCAGTTAGGAAGTCAATATATGTCATATTTACGTGATAATCTCAGTAGATTGGCCACTGTGGCCGAAATTTGATCTCAATGGGACTGTTAGGCAAATAAAAACTACAATATGCTACTATTCAAATATTATCCTAAAACAAAGGGTAGAGTGCTGAAAACTATCATCCAACACTTATTTTCCCAATTTTGACTAACGCCGTGTCAAAACTCCATTTTATATTACCTTCAAAGGGAAGGTTTTATAGGCAGTTATAATTTACCTTTTATGCATAGTTATTCTTTACACCATACTCCCTACCGATCGTTTCAAACTTATAAATTAAACAAAATACCGAGCTCTGCAACGTATTTTGCAGTATTGTTCGTGGCATCTGTACGAGGGGAAACGGTCTAAGATATTTCTTTTAAGAATTATCTAATATATTGTGCTATTTTCTAATGCTGCTTTCTAACGTTATTTATAGGGTTCCGTATACATAAAGTAATATCACTTTCCTAATAAATATTATAAGCCAAAATGTGAAATCTTTGAAATAAGAAGAACATGATGTAAAAGGTTCTTTTAGCGTTTCTTTATTATGATATCAGTAGGACATATTAGTGTGAAACATGGCGAAAATATCTACTAATATGGTATGGTAATTATATAGATATTTTGTAGGGCTGGCCCTAAACAACATAAGCCCAGTGCGAAACTTATGTTACGGATTTATACGAATATTTGATATTTTAAATGAAATCATCTTACCATTTTTCTATTTTATCCAATTCGCGATAAAATCCGAAAAAATAGTTTTATTTCAAATCCATACATTTTTTTGATTGTCTTGAAATGGATGTATTTGGTTTTAATTTTAAGCTTACAATTATATTTATTTAAACACAGTTAGCCTAGTGATCGAAATATGAGCATAATCATTTTTGAAAATTTGAGAATACGTATACATATGTATAGAATTTACCCATCCATATAAAAAGACTAACTGTTTTCAATTATTTATTCATAACACTAAAAAAGCCTAATAAACAAAAAAAAATCGGGTGACAAACAGAGAAGAAAAAATGTATTAAATTGTTTTATCTTTGCCTATTTATATTTAGATTCCTTCACGTCGCAAATATTGTAATTAACCACGCAGAAGTTCCTAAGAACAACATTTAGAAATATCAACCACCACACTGTTTCTACATAGACAGAGAACACAGTTTCTACTTCTTTATCTCTCTTATGTCATACATAAATATCAAGATATCTATACAATGTAGGCACTTACTTGTATATATTGTAATCAGCCCTTTTAACGTCCCACTGCTGGGCACGGTCCTCAGGCCGAGGGGGATCAGGCCTACATTTATATAATATGTATGTTTTTAAAGTTATATATGTTTAGTGTATCAACTATCTGGTATCCATAACACAAGCCTCGTAGCTTACCATGGAACTAGATGGTGCTGTGTGTTAATAATGTCCCAACATATTTATTTATAATTTCCTCTATAATTCTCCTTCATCTTAGTTTATAAGTATAGAACATAATATCATAAAAGTTTTTGTATTTTATATCATGAATTCGAATTCCCACATACCTAGGATATGAATAAACGAGCGCGGAAGCTGGAAATCGGATCAGATGGAAATGCGGTGAGGGCTCGTAAATAATTAAACGTAACCTAATTCAAAGCATCATATTCCACAATCGTTGCCTTATTTATAAACTTGTTATAACACTGTTTTAGTTTATAATATTTTATGTATGTGAATGTAAGATTTTAATCTCATTTTATGTAATTATTTCGTGTCTTTACGTATGAAAGATAAAAGTTTAATAATAATAATATATAATATATACCTTTCTTATATATTACTAGCAGAACCCGCGGCAAACAGACAACTCTTTGGCTTTATGTTATTAAGCTATGTATGTATTTAAATAATATTGTTCATACAAAAATAGTAAAATCACGATTAAAAAATGGGGGTGAGGGGTAGAAGGGAGAAAAACTTTTCGACCTATTCTCATACCTACCAAATATACATATTTTTTTTTATTAAAATCGGTCGAGCCGTTTCGGAGGAGTGCGACCACAAACACCGTGACACGAGATATCTAAATATTAAATTAAAAACGTGGTATATTAATTATTATTATTAGTATAAAATAACTTGTAGTTTCTTAAATAGGTCACCTAGGTTAATTGGTCGATCGGCCTCCATAATATGATGATACTCACAGATTTCTTTAGGGGTTCAAAAGGTAAAAATTATTTTTTACTTTAATCTTATCTTGTATTTTAATAATCTCTTAAATATAAACGAGTTAAGTTAAATATTATAAAATATTTATTTGAGAATTCATACAAAAAAGGCATTTTTTTAATCTTGCGAACAAATTAAATGGAATAGCTTTATATATGAACACAGAATATAGAGACATAACAATAGTAAAATTCAAACCAAATTATAATTACATTTATATTCATTTTGCCCAAAGTACTATGTATGAAAGTGAAATTGATTATATATACATATAATAAAATTGTAACTAAGTCGAATCTGTACATTAAATATTTTTTGAAATAGACATTGTTATCGATACAGAGGTCGAATCTATAGTTTTTGAAATTTTGGTCTGTCCGTCTGTGATCGCATCACGAGAAAACCACTGGACAGATTGTGATGAAATTTGGTATAATGATAGCTTGTTATCCGGGTCAATATATAGGGTACTTTTTACTGCGGGAAAATATCTCATCTTTGAGTTTATACTAAACGTTAAAACATAACTAGTGAGTCACTAGTTATTTAGAAATTTTCCATAAATGACTGACAAATACAAAAATCAGTTAATACATTTTTATATGTATTGCAAGTTATAATAATTATACGAAATGTTTCCATCAACAATAATTACTTATGATTAATTTTGATTAAAGTATTAAAAATAAAGACTTTTAAAATTGGTTAATTTCGTTTAACATTTTCCACTTTCCATATCGTTCAGCTACAATGTTGTCACAATTTTGTATATGTAAATTGAAGCAGGTGTAACATAAATGTAAGCATAAAATTTTCAGCTTTTACCAACTCCCACTATGTCACTTGCAGAGAGCTAAACGTCAATATTGATAGTAACTACTTTGTATAATAACTTATGGTTCCTCTATATTCTCTAGACAATACACATAGAGGACAAAAACGAAAAAAAATATTTTTTTTGAGCCGAAAACTTCGTTGGCGTACATATAACAACGTACCAAAGTTTTATCACAATCGGATAAATGGTTTTGGATGAATAGGAATACAGAGTACAAACATATGAAGAAATGTTCATTTTTACTAAGCTGAGGTGAAACCCAAAAGGGGGTTATGTGTTTGACCTATATGTATGTATGTATGTATATATATATATATATATATATATATATATATATATATATATAGATGATGAGACATACACACACATAGCAAGACTTGAAGTAAGAAAGTCTGCATGTTTTGTACTTGCTTCATGCTTCGTAAACTTTTCTTGCTTCATAAAATTGCATAATACTATATTCCTTTATCAACTTGTTAACATCTTTTCTACTAACTACATCTTTGCATGAAATCCCATTGATTCTTTGTCCTATCCCAATAACCATTTCCGTTTAGTTTTTATTGTTGCAAACTGCAACATATTTCATACGTATATAACGAGTAACGATACATATAAAAACTATGATTTATTATATGAAAGTTCTAAATCAAAATCGTTAACGTACACAGGAGGTTTAAGACCACAGGTGTATGCCTGAAACTAATGTGACAGTGCTGCGAATAAAATGTACTACTTTCTAACATTATATGGACGTAAGAGATAAACGCGACAAAAAAAAATCTATCTCTAATTCAACGAGATAAAGTTTAAAATCGATTGTTTCATTCAAACGCTTTTACTCATTTGTATAGTATAGGGGCGTTCTTTTGAATATTTTGAATACAGCAGAAAATGAACATCTACGCGAAATGAATTTTCAAGATACAGAGTTACTTAAAGCGAATACGTGTTAATATGTAGGATTAATATAGTTTCGAGATGTTATGAATTTAAATTATGTTTTTACTTTTCTATTCGAAGGAAGGTCGAGAGTAATTAAAGCCTGTAAATAGACTTTTACTAGGTATTAATAATTGAAAGTAGTTTTTGAAATGTGCTAAAAAGTTTTATTTGCAATTCTTATTAATTTTCTAGTATAGTGTTATGTCATCTATACAAATGTTTTTCTTTCATTTTTTTAGCGTCTTTTTTGCACGCGGCTTTGTGTAGTGTTTTTTTTTTTATGGTATTCAGTGATAAACGAACAGACAGTCCACCTGATGGAAAGCGATACCTGTCGCCCATAACACCTACGGTTCATGCACTTAAGTTTTATGTAACAAAACTGCAGAACCGCCGGTACGTTATCACTGTGAGGACTAAGATGTTATGCCTCTTGCCTGTAATTGCGCTGGCTACCTTATCCATCAAACTGGAACACAACAATACAATCATTGTTGCTTGGCGGCAGAAATAGATAAGGGGGTGGTACCCATCCAGTCGGACTCCTCAGGCTTGACAGAGTCCTACCACCGGTAAAAACCGGTAAAATGTATAATTTTGTTTTAAGTTTTTTGACTATTTTTCTTTTAATTCTTATCTAAAGTGATACATTAAGTATATTACATATAGTTTTATAAGATGGCTAGAAGACAGTGAAACTTTAAAGCTTTCTACTTTAATTTATATGTTACGATGTGACTATGTCATTCTGTTTGTCAGTTTGAAATTGGATTTTATTTGAAGTACAGGCAGTACTTAAAATAAAATTAGGTAGCAAGTACATAAAAACTTAGGAAGAACTGTTTAACACGTCTTTGTTACTGTGATGCAAATATAATAATATCTTTCCTAAAGTTGGTCTGGTTACACAACAAGAAGTTTTTTTCGTTCATTTACTTTAGTAAAAGTATAGAATGTATCCTGCACCACGTTTTATATATAAAATACTTATATAAAATACAATATACTAGCGGCTCACCCTCGGTTCGCTCGGGTTAGCTTCTATAAAAACAAAAATAAACCTATCCCACGGGAACCGTATTTTTTCCGGGATAAAAAGTAGCCTATATATTATTCTAGACTATAATCTATCTCTGTGTGAAATTTCATCGAGATCCGACCAGCCGTTCTGGCGTGAAAAAGTAACAAACTTATCCCACGGGAGCAGTGCATTTTTCCGGGATACAAAGTAGTCTATGTGTTATTTCAGACTATAGTTTCTCTCTGTGTGAAATTTCATCTAGATCCGCAATTCTGGTGTGAAAGTATAACAAACATCCTCACAAACTTTCACATTTATAATATTAGTATGGATGTATATAAAAGATAGATGCTTTTAATAAAAGTTAAAAATAAGTTTGATTATATTACCTCTTGTTAAGTTGATTACATTCCTTCAAATCAAAAATAAAAAAAACAAACCTGGATGGAACAATATTGTATTTAAATTTGCAATTATTTTATATTATTACGAATGTACCTTAGGTGATAGACAAATACTATTTCGGACTTTTCTGTAGGTCTTTTTAAGACCTACAATGTTCTGGGATATTGTTTTGACGTATCTCTTAGGGTTTAGCCAACGCTAGCCATGTAAGTTAAGGAAGTAAGTTAAGCTAAGGACTCGATAAAATCCCGGGGGAGAGCCAACTCCTACCGGGCGCGTCCCCAGGTGGCGGATCGGGGAACGCCACCCGCTTAGCACAGGGGCGGGTGGTACCGGAAAAATCCGGCGCGGACCAAGGCAGGACGGGGCTGCTCTCCGTTGAGGCTTCGGCTTCCGGAGTTGCGGCCACCGGGAGCAGGGCCGCTTCGGCGGTCTCGCGACCGGAGGGTGGGGACCGGTTGCGGGACTGTGAAAACAGGCTCGTAACCGGTAGAGGGGAAGGCCGCGGTGGGAGAGGAGTGCCGGTATTTCGGTGCGCCGTTCTCCCTGCCCCCCGCGGCCTTGACGGGGCTGCCACCGTCTTAGATGGCAGACGCGGTGGGGCTGCAGAGGAAGAGGAGTGTCGGTGTGTCGTTGCCGCTCTCCCTGTCCTCTGCAGCCGATTGAAGGGTGCCCACTTCGGTGGGCGGTGTAGTTTAATGGGGCTGCTCCGGGTACTTCTCTGGCTCAGCAGAGTGGACTGTGGAGCAGCCTCATTGGTTTGGTGGCCGTCAGGCCTACCGCCGGGGCGTCGCGGTAGTTATGCGTAAGCGATCCCGCGGCGTCCCACTAAGGCGGAGGGGAGGGGAAAGTTGGGGTTTAGTGGGTAGTACCGGCTCTTCTAGCCGGTGAGCCCCACATAACCACCTGGGGTATAGGTGGTATGCGTAAATGCATTCCCCAACTATAAAAAAAAAAAAAAAAAAAAAAAAAAAAGGACTCGATAAAACACGTTACTGTGTTTTTCCGTGAGAATGAAAGATTTTGTAGTAAAAGGTATACTAAATGTTGACCCGAGTAATAAATGATTACTACGCAAAATTTTGTTAAAACTCATTCTGTATATTTTTTTGCGAGAAATGCGGACAAACAGACACAGAGACAAACAGATTAAAATTTCAACTAACCTTGTTGTGGGCTTTATATTCAATACGAAACACGTAACTGTATATATGTACAGATTTGACTTGGTTATTATTTTATAGTATGTTACGTTTTAACTTTAGTATAGATTTCTTAGAGAAGAGATATTTTCTCGCAACAACAAGTATCCTATATCTTGACCCGGATAACCACCTATCACCATACCAAATTTCATCAAAATCCCTCCAATGGTTTTTCCGTGATGCGAACACAGATAGTCAGACAGGCAAAAATTCTAAAAACTATAAATTCGGCCTCTGCATCGATAATAATAATGTCTATTTCAATAAGATTTTCCAAAAAATATTTAATGTACAGGTTCGGCTTGGTTACAATTTCATTATATTATATAAATAATTAATATTCCTTTGTTACAAATAAGCACAGACGTCTATTCTCCGAGACTTCTAACAACTAACGAACTGTCACATCGCCTCCAAAATAAGCAACTATAATTAGGTTACGCCTCATATTATCCCGGGCGTGACATAAAACGACTAGTTTCTAGAAACCTGTTATAACAAAACGTATTAGGTAAGGTATATATATATATATATATATATATATATATATATATATATATATATATATATAAGCTCTCTGAATATCATCCACAAGGTTTTCCAAAATTATGAATTGAACTATAACATCTATACTTACTAATATTATAAATGTGAAAATTTGTGAGTATGGATGTTTTTACTCTTTTACGCCAAATAGACTGAACGGATCTGGATGAAATTTGGCACAAAGATAGATTATAGTCTGGAATAACACATAGGCTACTTTTTATCCCGGAAAAATGTACGGTCCCCTGGGATAGGTTTGTTTTTTTTTTCTTAGAGACGAACCCGAGCGAACCGAGGGTGAGTCGCTAGTTTTAAACAAAACTATCTTTTCGGATTTTTTCGCGGATTTATTTCAAGTCTTTCCCGTTACCATGATTGCTGTAAAGCATTCGAAACGTCGGGAACCAAAAATCAAAATAAATCCACGATAAAATCCGAAAAGATAGTTTGATTTTAAATGTCAATTTTTCACGTAAATCTAAGAAAATATTAAACAATAACATTTACAAAGGAACGTGTATTCCATTAGAAGATTTTTTTCTGAAAATAGTATAAAATTATTGTACAATACTAATAATTATGGGTAATAACATATGTTGATATTTATGGTCTAGTGTAGTGTATAATAATTTTAAAGAAATAATTATATAGTATACTAGCGGCTTATTCTCGCTTCGCTAAGGTGCGTCCCTACACTTGAATAGTTAAGGAACGCATAAAAGACAAACGTTCAAAGAAAAGTTCTTACTTTGCGTCAGAAACCTTCTCAGCCGTATACAGGATAACCCACCAGAGTTTCATCAAAATCGGATCAATGGTTAAGGAACGTGTAGAAGACAAATATAGGAACATTCATTTTTATTTATATAGATATACTATTGACTACCCTCGCTCTGCTCGGGTTCGTCTCTAGATACGTTTTAACGGTTAGTATAGATTTCTCAGAGATGAGATATTTTCCCGCAATAAAAAGTATCTTATATGTTGACACGGATAACCAGCTATCATCATACCAAGTTTCATAAAAATCTATCCAGTGGTTTTCTCAGTGCGTTTCCAGACAGACAGACAGACAGATAGATAAAAAATCTAAAATCTATAGACTCGGCATAAGTATCGCGATAATAATAACTATTCCCAAAGGATTTTCCAAAAAAATATTTAATGTATGGATTCAACTCAGAATATTATTATATTTACCTATAGATTTTGATGCTTATTATTATTATTAAGCACAATAATACTTTTTTCTAATTCAGGGGCGTGTCTTAACCATGGATTGTCACTAAGTTAAATAATTGAGGTAAATTTCTTGAGTTTCTTATAAAATTAAATAAATCTCGGTTCTGTAACGTCATAGAATACCAATGTCGGGGTTTCATAAAAGGCTCAGACGAGGGTGTAAATAAATAAAGTTCGTTACGAAACGAAAACGAGGCATAACTTAGTTAACCATGTATCGCCCCTGTGAAGCTGAGTGGATATTTTCACATCTAGAATTTTATTTTTCTTTATTTATGTTAATGAAAAGTATGGAAAGTATAAAGTAAGGTATATAACCTTACTTTTACTTTCATAAATCTATACATATAATAAAATTGTAACTAAGCCGAATCTGTACATAAAAAATTTTTTGGAAAATCTTATTGAAATAGACTTTTTTTATCGATACAGAGGTCGAATCTATAGTTTTCAGAATTTTTGTCTGTCTGTTTGTCTGTCTGTCTGTCTGTGTGAAATTTGGTATGATGATAGCTGGTTATCCGGGCCAACATATAGGATACTTTTTACTGAGTAAAAATTTTCATTTCTGAGAAATCTATATTAATTGTAAAACGTAACTAGAGACGAACCCGAGTGAAGCGAGGGTGAGTCGCTAGTTCTATATAAAATTATTAAAAAGGAACTAAATTATAGTAGTTATTGGGTTTCTTTTCAAAATGTAAACTTTTTCGTGGCATACTATCGATGCCGTAATAAAACTGTAATGTAAATTGTTTTTGCGTCGTTTTTCAATTTTCAATTAATTGATTTCCAGCGTTTCGGATGCTATTCAGCAACCATGGACACAGGATTTGATAGACACTAAGTTGTTAGACTCAAATGTCTAGCTATTGCAGACGGTATTTACACACAAAATAATAAAATAATTTAAATAAAAGGCCGACTACACAGAAAGACCACATGATTTAAAAAAAAAATATAAATCTTTTATATAAATAAAAATGAATGTTGGTAAGCGCATAACTCAAGAATGGCCGGGCCAATTCGGCAATTTTTTTTTGTATGAACCTTCAGGACCACGGAAGGTTTTAATACTTAAAATAAAACTATATCCATGTTACAACTTCCAAGCTAGGGACGAACCCGAGCGAAACGAGGGTGAGTCGCTAGTAATTCTAATAAAGGTTGCTATTTTATATAGTTTAAAATATTTTACTTGGGTAGCTATTACTACGAGTATGTTCTACGCAGTAAGGACTAACTACATCTAGCGGTCTATTGCTTGCATTATTATAACCTTAAAGCTGTAAATAAAATCTCTACTTTGCTGCTCCTGTTTGAAAACATAAGGCAAAAATATAAAAATAAAATGCTAAAGGAAATATCGAAATCGATTATAAATCCCAACCTCACTCCTAATAACAGCGCATACCGTCTGATCTTGGAAATTATATTATAGAAAGTCTTCGTAGAATTCCTGATGTAAGACTGTACAATACTTTTAGACCATCCGAAAGCGACATTTCTACAGCTTTAGTTGCTTAAAATTAAACTTAAACGTAAAGAAATAGAGTTTATATTATGAAATTTTCGTTTCAAATTATGGTTTTTACGGAAAGTAGGAAAATTGTAACCGTGTATCGTATAAAGTTGGCTTTACCGTCATGTTGGGTGCAATTGCAACAATATCAGTGTCGTTCCCGCGAAGTGCCGTCACATTTTAGTATTGGCTGTAGAATCTGATTTTTATGACGCATTCCACGCTGTTTTACCACTGACTGCACTTTTATGCCAACTTTTCATGGAAGTAGAAATATATAAAGTGACAATAATGTTCTTTTGTTTATCTTTTATTTCTATCTTCTATGATTATAACAGTTTGGTCTGCCTTCTAAATATTACGTAAGCCATAGGTTTTATTAAAACTTTTTAATAAATTAAATAAATAAATAAATATGTTGGGACATTAGTACACAGCATCATCTAGTTCCATGTATCTATGAGGCTTGTGTTATGAGTAGCAGATTGATGTTACACTACACATATATAACTTTAAAATTTAAATACATACATATTATAAATATTAACATCCATTTCTGGAGTACAAACATTCGTGCTTATCACACAAATGAATGCCCCCAGCGGGACTCGAACCCGCGACCGCTGGCACAGCAAGTAGGGTTACAACAAATTGAGCCAAATATGTCGTTATTGCTTTTAGATTGGAAATTCAAGGTAACATTTTTTCGCCGTGTCATGTATATTTATAGGGATTTCTTTTTGTTTCTGGAATTTTGGAACGATTGTTGTTCTATACTTTATAAAAATTTTAGTTATTGTGACTAATATAATCAAAAATGCAAAGTAGTGCTTCTTACTTTATTGGTGTTTTGTTTACATACAATTAAGTTTTTTGTTTAGATGTTAAAAAAATACTAAAGTATGTCATTACTTAAAGTATAAAAACTTTATTAAGAGAAGCTGAATTCAGTTATACTATTTCTAAATATCTTTTTTCTTTTTCCTCAGAAATATATATAATATTAATGATTTCTTACATTATATTTTCTAATACATTTCTGTGTTATATTAATACACGAGAAGTCTCTATATTGTGCTCAAATATCACGAGTTGGCATTACGAAAGTCTGTATTCCTATAAGGAAAAGTCATTGTCATATCAGTCTCTATTAAGATCAAATTATTATTTTTCGTCAGATATCGCCATTGTCCGTAATCCACTACATAAATAAAATATTGAATTAAACACTGTACCGTTTATATATATATATATATATATATAAACGGTACGGAACGGTATATATATATATATATATATATATATATATATATAAACGGTACGGAACGGTATATATATATATATATATATATATATATATATATAAACGGTATAGTGTTTATATTATATATATTTATATATATATATATAATAAAAATAGTAGAATTTAAGGCTTTACATGATCATTTAAGTGTCAAGTACCCGTTTCATACATTAAAGTAAATTTTAGAGTCCATTTTCCTTACCGATTACCTATAATTTCTTAATTTGTTGACAAACATCGGTTAATACCACTCTTTGGTGGAACCAGATCTGGCCAACTCCGCGGGGCATTATACTCGTAGTATTACATTGCAGCGTGATTATAGGATACCGCATTAAGTAAAAGGCTCACAGTCCCCCTGCCTATTGACAGCTGGATGATGGACCGACCTCTGCTTGATTTTCCAAATGATACCAAAAAGATAGACAAATTTTTATTTTTTCACTTGGGGTTTGAACCGATTATTACGTGTGCCCATAAAATGTCAGACAGATTATTCTCCTCCTATGTCCACTATGACTCCTAGAAACGAATTATGAATACTTTTGGGCTTCAAAGCACAAGCATGTTATTTTCGTATCACTCGTTGAATACTACTTAACTTGCCTCTAGTATCAAATGAAACGCTTCAGAACTAATACGTATTCAATAATGCTCAGAGGTACAATCAATTTTTTACATTCATGTTTCATTTTCCTAATCAAAGAGACAATATTTACAGAACGAATTAAGGATGCAGCTTATGCAACGTGTTTATTAATTAATCAGTAATTCTTAGTAAGTATTGATATCGAAATGTATTCTGTTTCAAATAATTTTTTATTCAAAAGCTTTTCAGCTTATAGCTTTCCATTTTGAGTAACTCTTAAAAATACTTTCCTCGCGTTATTTTTTTGGAAACTCTCGATTCCAATCCAAACTCTTTTTCGATGCAAATACGTCATTAGGCTTTCAACGATAACAATTTGCGACGGCGACGAATTTTAATACATGGAAATTTTCATTCAATGAGGGAGGCTGGAGATTCATCTAAATGGGCGAGAACAAAAACTTAGTTGTATTTGGGGTACCTATAGGTTGACAGCGTTTGATCTTCATACCTAAAATTAGGATCGACTGAATTTCTATATAACTCATTTTTTTATTTATAATAGCAAAGCTTTTATTAAAAATCTTTACTAAATACAAAAGTGAAAATATTATTCTAAGCTCGTCTTTTTTTCACGCAACAGTCAAGGAGACAGTAAAGCGTTTGCATGAAAAACCAAGTGAAACGGGTTCAAGTAACGTTTATCATGGGGGACGTTACTGGGACAGTGGGACGTTAAAAAAGCAAAATTATTATTAATACAACCAATTGAATGAAATGTGTGAAGTTTATGCTTGTAGGATCTTATCATTATAATATTGTATTCAGCCCTTTTTTAACGTCCCAGTGCTGGGCACGAGCCTCCCTCAATACGAGGGAAATCAGGCCATAGCCCACCACGCTGGCCAAGTGCGGGTTGGCAAACTTCAAATTTCTTTCGAAAACTTGCTAGATTTTCTCAGGCATGCAGGTTTCCTCACGATGTTTTCCTTCACCGTAAGGCAAGTGGTAATCATGTTATAAATCATTCGCACGTGAAAATATCAGAGGTGCGAGACCCGGGATTTCTATTAGTAATTTCTATTTATTATAATATTATGGATTTCTATTAGTAAATTTTTGTGGATACCCAATGGTATAAAGGGCCTGCACTTTATATGAGCATCTTCCTAGATTTAAGTACTGCGTAGTATGCTGAAGATTACGACTTAGATTCCTACACGAACTGCTTTCGCTATTAAAGCAGATAAGCTTTAGATATTTATCTCATTTTACCATACCATGTACCATTTATTAGATCAGGTTAGATTCGCATTCTGCAATAGAAACAGCGTAGAGATATTTTATTTTTTTATTTTGAATATACTATGTCATTATTCTTACAAATAATTATAAATTTCATTAATATTCAAAGTTCAAGAACACTCATAAAACTACAACAAATCAATTATTCAAACATTAACTGTAGATTTAAATTTTATAACGCGGAAAGCTGTAATGTAAAGCCAAATATATCCACGAAAAGGCTTGACTCGCGTCTCGGCGAAATTTGAATAGTTTTAATGAGATGGCCAGAAAACTTTGTGCAATTAGTGCAGTGGGGTCCGTCGGGACTGAATAATAACGATGTTTTAATTATTGAGACGCGTGAGCTCGGTTAAAGACTCACTCGAGGATCCCGGTCGTTTTATAGATGACTTGGCGTTTGCGGGACTCTTGCAAAGTTTTATGAAGTGCTGTGTTGTTGATTTTGCTACGAGCACATTTGGTGTGAATGGAATTTTGGTTTCGTGGTTGTGTTTGATGTGCTTCAGAGATTTTGTCGTATTGTGTTTATATATGTAAATTATAGTTTTTTGTATATAACTATGTATGTATACTTAGGATCTTAAAGAAACAACAAGCTTGATTAGATTTTAAATCAGCAATATAAAATGGAAAATTAAACATTTCAAATTTTGATTCGATTTGTACGTTGAAGAAATTATGATTTTTTCAAAATATTTCTTTCCTTATTTAATGAAATAAACATGTAAAAGTTGATGATTCAAAGATGCTTGTGAAAATCTATTTGAGTAAAATATATTTTGTTACTGTGTTTGTATTGTATGTATTCAGCCCTTTTTAATGTCCCACTGCTGGGCACAGGCAATACGAGGGGGATTAGGCCATAGTCCACCACAGACTTCACATGTCCTTTGAAAACTTGCTAGGTTCTCTCAGGCAGGTTTCCTCACGATGTTTTTCTTCACCGTAAGGCAAGTGGTAATGAAGTTAGAAAATAATTCGCACATGAAAATGTCAGAGGTGCGAGACCCGGAATTTGAACCCGCTTCACTCGGTTTCCCAAGCGAGCGCGTTACCACTGGGCTACCACTGCCTAGTTAGTGTGTTTAGTTTCATATAAGAAGCTCCTGTGCGACATGCATCTGCACCCAGTGATTAAACTGTGGCTTGTCTGACACTGAATAAGCGAAGTGAATTATTAAAATAAATAAGTGATTAATAGTAATTAAATAAGTGATTTATTAAAATAATCATGCTCATAAACATACAAAAAATACGAATATAAGCAATATTTCTATTAGACACTCCAATTATTTTAGGATATTTTATTTATGTACGTCGATAAGGTGAGATCAAAAGAACAACTCATCTAATACCGTAATAAGTAAAGCTCAAATGGATTTTCGTCAAATTCCAGAAGAGAAACTTATGTACAAAAGTAATATTTATATTACAGCAGTGATTCATATTTCTGAACAATGTATAAACTTTAATGCAAGACGTAAATGACGTGTTGTACAACGACAGAGCCGCTATTATAATTTGTTGGAGGAAATCTCGCGTTTGTAGCTTCCGCGTTTCCTTTGTTAACATTTAGAAAGTCGGAGTTCACAGTTGTTTCTTAACATGAACTCCAGATACTGTCAGTTGTATACTGATTACTTTTCAGATTAATCTCACAAATATTATAAATGCGTACTGTTATTTGTGTATCGATTTTGTATATTATATTGATTTGTGTTGAAGTTTGTAAGAGAAAGTTTGTCTATAAGTAGCTCAATAATTAATTTAATGTTATACAATTATATGCAAATTATGTAAAATAATAATGTGTTTGTGTTTCTACAGTTAGTTATGTGTAGGATAGGTTTATTTCCTGAATATCTTTTTATTATTTTAACTAGCGACTCACCCTCGCTTCCTATGGTTTCGTCCCTAGGTGATTAATTAAATTGACAGAACTTTTTTATTTATGAGTTGATTGAAATAAAACAAATACTAAATGTTTAATGAAGCTTACCAAAATATAATAGTGAAAACCGCACCCAAATGGGTTAGGCCGTTTCTGAGATTAGAGCGTATAAGCGCACAGACAAAGAAACAGACCAAAATTCTAAAAATCATTGTTTTGGGTTCTATTGCGGTAATAAAAACCCCCAATAATAGTTTTTCTCAAATATCTTCCGTGTAAATACAGTGATCAGTTACAACTTTATTATATGTGTAGATATTGTGGTATTAGGTTTGATCTCTATATGGCGAATCTACATATTGACTACAAAGGTAAGATTGACAGAAGTCGGTGGATACCAGAGACTAACCTGTTAAGTATTCAGAGTTTCCTTTCCAAAAAAATGAAAATTATAACCAAATAACTGAAAACCCATAAAATCATGGTTATGTCGATATTTGACAATATTTTATAGCGAACTAGGGACGAAACCGAGCGGAGCGAGGGTGAGTCGCTAGGTATGTTTTAATGTTTAGTATACATTTCTTAGAGATTAGATAATTTCCCGCAGTAAAAAGTATCTTAAATGTTGACGCAAGTAACCAGCTATCATCAAACCAAATTTGATCAAAATCTGTCCAGTGGTTTTCTCGTGACGCGGTCACAGAAAGGCAGACAGATAGACAGATAGATAGACAAAAAATCTGAGAACTATAGATTCGGCCTCTGTATCAATAATAATGACTATTTCCATAAGATTTTCAAAAAAATATTTAATGTACAGATTCGACTCAGAATTTTATTATATGTGACATAATGATATTTATTATATTTATTATTAGATGACCTTACTCTTAAGTGGCCCTATCATTCGTATTGGCTCGCTGTAATCCGACTTAATACTTAGCCAAAACATTAGCAGCTTATCATTATATAATATTGTATCATTTTTTTTATAACAATCAAACTCTTATTGGTTTTACGTGTATTTTTGCTACTTGTGACTAATCCGTGAGGATCAAGTATTTTTAATACGATCAAAAGACCAAATAGTATGGCTTTAGTGTATCTTTAACCAACTTAAAAAATGAGGAGGTACTCTTAGAGTGTATATTTTATAAATACGCAATGCCATCGTAAATCCTGATTCGATTCATAATTCTATTTTTTACAAACGATTGTATAATTTTATGAATAGATACCATCTATAACAACTATGTATATAATAACTTTTGATGCATCTAAAACCTTTATCTCCTACATGATCATGATTGCTGTAAAGCATTGAAACGTCGGGAAACAAAAATCAAAATAAATTAACGGAAAAATCCTAAAAGACAGTTTTATCTCATATTTCATTTTTTTTATTACACAATATATTTTTTTTTTATTTTTCCTTCAGGCCTTATTTTTCTTTTTATTTTTCCTTTCCTTTTCCTTATTTTTCCTTCAGTCCATATTTATATATATAATTTTTTTTATAATCATTGAACTATAATTAAAACTTAATACTATGGGGAATATTATTTAATGTATTTGAATAACGATCGATGTGTCATCATCCAATGCCACATACCTATATATTAACAAGAAAAAAAAATATATACGGTCGAATTGAGAACCTTCTCCTTTTTTTGGAAGTCGGTTAAAAATTGCACTAAGGGTGGAATAATTTCATTAAAAGTGATTTTGAAGTTGATACCGTTTTCTTGAAAAAATACTTTATCGAAATTATGTCTACCATAGAAATATTGATATTAATAAAATAACCATATAATATCGAAGCTGAAGTCCTTAACAAGACAACCTAAGTTAAGCAGACTGAAAAGTGAAATTGTTCCGCGGCATGAAGTTAACAAACGCGCGGAATTTTGATGAAGCCATACACTCACTCGGTTATTTTTGTAACAAGAGTGTATAAACGTCACGAGTTTTAATGAGACCATACATCGTGCCCGCTTTACGACTGCTTAATTAGTTCTTCGTAACGCCTAAGAAATGGGAAGATGAGTTAACTTTTTAATTGTTTTTGTATTTTGTTTGGTGACAAAATTATTGTACATTAGAAAAGATAAGAGCTTCTACTATTTTATTTCGATTGACTTAATGGGGCTATTTCTATGATATCGGTTGCAAAATTAAGCCGTATCTGGTCCAAAATTTTTCACAAAATTTGACGGATTCACGTCCATTTGTTAATAGATTTATTAGTGAACTAGCGACTTACTCTCGCTTCGCTCGGGTGCATCCCTAGCTAGGTATGCTTTCATTTTTTTGAGCGACCTCAATTCTATTTCTAAAATAAAAGTAGCCTTAGTTACTCCTTTTAATATCAGCTATCTGAAAGTGAAAGTCCCGTTAAAATTGGTCCAGCCGTTTCGGAGATTAGCTGGAACAAACAGAACAACAGACAGACAAAAATTTTAAAAATTGTGTTTTTCTTATAAGTACCGTATATAATTCCATATGCATTTAGTATAAACCTGTTATTTTGACATTACAAACAGACACTTCAATTTTATTTATCTGTATAGATTGATATAAAGTAGTTGCGGTATGGCGTTGAGACTGTAACGTTATTTTGTACTAATACCGTATGAAATTTCACTGTACTCTTTCCATTTTATATAATAGAAATTTCGAGCTTCAAGAAGACGTAAAGAGATAAATAAGCTACCACGTGTGCTTTTAAAGAGCGCTTTAGAGATAATTGGTTGTTTGAGAAAAGCAAAGTGCTGGTGGGTCGCTAGTCACCACAATAATCGGCAGTACAAATTGACATTACCATTGAGTCACTGTTATCGTAAATTCGACATTCGATCGGTCGCAGTAATTGGAACGCATAATGCTCCAATGGAGATCCATTCAATAGCCTCTAGGAATACGCTTGTTGATATTTCTAATTAAGTATCTATATATAGCATTGTTATCTATAAATGGAATAGAGAATAGATATTAATTTATAATCATTAAATGTTATAGCAAAGAGCTTTTTAGTGTCCTTGTACGTTTCAGCTCAATTTTCTCAAGATTGTTCTAATTTTAACGGAAACTTAAATATCTATTTTGCAATTTAGTATTCCGGAGCAAGATTGTTAGTAACAATCATATCTTCTTTATTGATTCTGTTTAATTTTAGAATTCCACGAGAATAGAGTGGGTAGAGTGACAAGTTTTATAATGAGTCTACCTATGGGTATCGATAAAGCTTTATACTACTACTACACATGACAAGACTTACATACATACAATATTATTATTTTTTTAATTTAATTAATATTTTTATTGGTTTTTACTAGTTTTTTACCAGCAATTGTTGAATGTCATCTTCTCTCTGCTTTTTCTCTGAAATCTAAAAACTTTTTCTATCTAAAAAAAATGACTTTAAAACATGTTTTTTTAATTAACTAACTTTATATTATATTGAAATTCTAAACTACTTCAAAAATTATTTCCAGCTTCACTTAAGAATGAATATAGATTTATTCAGCTTCCAGCTCGAAGAAAATTGATCACGTCATCTTAGCATCATATAGGAGCATTAAAGTCTTTCAATTCGAATTCATAGTGCGATAAAGTTGGGATCACTGTGAGGGAGGTCAAACGCATAATCGATATTTTATGCTTCAGTCACTTCACTTACTGTCAAATTCTTTTATTATTATAACTTATAACGGTTGAGGGAAATCTTGGCGATATTTTGAAGGTTTTGGGCTTGTTTTTTTTTCAATTTTGATAAATTGCTATATAGATTGTAATATTGCTGACACTTTGATTGTTGTATTGCTTTCACTATTGGATCCTGATAAGTAATTGGTCTTCATGTAGATTTAGGCATTTATCTATCATCGTTTATTAAATTTTTTTACTTTAGTACTGTACTATACTAATATAGTAAAGCAAAATAACAAAATAGTTTAAATAAAAAGAGAAAAAAATATGGGACTACTAGGTACCAAAAATGCGCTTCGTTAAGTATGTTTACGTTTATTACTATTTCACACTGAAAAAGCTGTATGGATTTTGATGAATAATACACAGGTAGACTACCTGGAATGACCTGGAATTATACATAGGCTTCTATTAGGTATCTAGGGACGCACTCGAACGAGGCAAGGGTAAATAGATACTTGATAGTAATTTAATATTAGTGTTAAAAATTCAAAATTGTTTATATATATTTTTAACAATAAATAAATAAGTAGTATTATAAACTAAGAAAAGAACGTAAAATAAAGAAACAATATTAATTGTCATTAATAAAAAGTGTGAGACGATTGAGTCAATATAAAGAAATATATATATATTATTATACTTGAAAATAATAAGTTTTCATTTAATTTCCCATTTTGGAACACTTGCTATATGCTTACATTTAACAGTTTTTAATAACTTTATTCTACTTTAATATAGCATATCTTGAAATATAACCAAAGTTTTTTTATAGCTTTTGTTATCCCTTTCGCTATAAAACTTTCACGTTTATAACATTGCCTTTGAAATAAAATCCTAAAACCTAACATTCCAAGAGATTTGACTGTCATAATTCTCTTTCATAAAAAAGTAAAGCGTGTATCCGTCGAATTAGAAAAGTTTCCAATACACAAAATAAACCGTTTATAAACAAAGAAAAGAAAAATAGTTTCAAATTCATTTCTGCTACTAGGTCATGCGAGTTTTAGCGTTGGTCTAACTTACAAGCGTTTGGATGAAGACATACGACCAAAATATGTTTATATTCATTCAAAATCCTAAGGACCGAGTATAAATAAAGTGGCCAAACCAAACGTCGATAAATGTATAATATTCAGTTTTCATGTCATTATTGGAAGATATTTTGTCTTTAAAGTAGAAATGCTAAAATAACATAAAATAGTTCGTCTTCACTAATGTTCAATGTTCTGTGGCTTATAGGCGTGCCATTTGGGCACAATTTACTTCACCAATATCGTGTAGAATGAAGAGGACATGATAGAGATTGTCTTCACTGTATGTTCACATAGTAACAAGAGCGCTGGTGACTTAGACAAGATGTCAATTTACAATAATTATAAAATAGAAATATAAAAAAAAACAGCCTATATGCTGTTGCTATTCGTACGAATAAATTATATAAATAAATAAGGACGAAAAAATAATAATATCCGTACTTTAATAGGACAAATAATAATTAAAGGAAAATTTTTCGTCCGACTGTTGTCGGTTTGTATGAATATTTACCATTTTTTGTTTTCTGATGTAAAATAAGTGATCTTTAGGTACAGGAGTTTATACATGCAAAAAAAATATCTAAATCTATGTAAAAAAAAAAACCTACTGAGCTGGAAACTTATTCTTTTAAATTCCAACGATTTTTAAGTTTAAGAGTTTTTAAGGTTAAAAATATATTTTTAGATGCAGATGTACACAAAAATAAATAACCTTAGCCTACTGAGCTGAATCAAGCTATTTATTCTACTTACATTTTCATTAGTATATTCGTTCTTCCTTATAATTTTTATATTTTATACAGAACGAATAATTATTTTTTATTCTTCGTATTAAAGGTCGAATATAATGAATAGATGATATAATGTTAAAATATGTCTTTTCAAATGTTTTTAATTTTTTTTATTCTTCAATTGAAGAATAACACCATTTTTAAATATCTATTCGTAAACAATTGAACGATATCGTTATATCTAATCGCATAGATGTTTTATTATGAGTTGCAAATTAAAAAAAATATTATAAAGTGAAATCAATAAAAGCGAAACTTAAATTATTCTCGAGCTACTACAGTATTAGCAAATTTTCAAATATTTACTAAATATAATTAAGCAAAATTAAAAAAAAGCCAGATAAATATTCTTATCCTAACAGATTCAAATAGTTTACTATGAAAGTTAGACTCTAAAACGAAGCAATATCTAGATTGAATTAATAATAGGCGAGTAGAATGTGACTTGTCCCCTAATGTAATAAAGCAGGACACCGCTCGGCATTCCTCCGTCCCCGTCAAGTTTGCTTTGCGGGAAATGTACAGTGGGAAAAATGCGCGCCAGGAATATCAGATGAACTGTATATACTCGAGTGTTTATTTCTGCATATACTATGCTGACAATTTAGTGTTGAGTTTAGATCGGCATTAAAGCTGCTGGGCTTATATATTATGTATTTTCTTTTTTACTACTTTTATCTATTAGTAGTATATAGTAAATAATAAATGAAAAATAATGATATATTAATAGATTTAATTTGTTTTATTTATATATATTTAAAACACTTAACGAATTAGGCCACAAATGAATAAACACTAAATAATTAAAATTTATTGAAAAAACACAAAAAAGCGTGTGTGTGTACTTATGTACGCACGTAAGAAGTTATACTTCTTTGGCGTAACAGAACAAAAATAGCTAACGATTTTATCCCGTATGTTACAACTCTCTGTTTGTAAAAGGAATGCAGTTCATCGTGTCGCTTTTTGGCTGTCGGTGTCAGTGTGTGTAAAAATTTTACATCCATATTTTTTTCTAAACGTGCCAAAAGAAGTATAAATTTAAAAATAGATATTTGTTTACGCTGTTATATGAAAATCTATACAGATAAATAAAATTAGAGTGTCTGTTTGTAATATTAAAATAACCGCTTTTTACTAAATGCATATGGAAGTATACACGGTACATATACTAAAACAACATTTTTTACAATTTTTGTCTGTCTGCCTGTCTGTCTGTTTGTTCCGGCTAATTTCCGAAATGGCTGGACTGATTTTGACGGGACTTTCACTGGCAAATAGCTGATGTTACAAGGAGTAACTTAGGCTACTTTTATTTTAGAAAAAAAAAATCAAAATCCCTGAAATTATGAACAAAATCCGCGTACGGCCTACACAATAACGTTCTTACATAACGTAAATCGCTATATAATTTAAATAAATATCTTAGAAGTAGCAAGCTACTATATACATATGTATGAACATAGCTAACCGCGAAAATGTACCTAGGGACGAACACGAGCGAAGCGAGCGTGAGTCGCTAGTTAAAAATAAAAATATAAATTGTAAGTCAAGAAAAGTCGGTCTAGAGTATATTTTCCAAGAAGATTATTTATTTCGCCATTTCTCATAGCAAGATGAGATAGTACAATGCATGTTTTTAACAGAAATCCTTTTAACAAAGTAGCGGACGCGACAAAATGGTACACATAAGCTTAGACAAAAGTATAAAGGATCTCTCTCAGTAATGAGGGTCTCGGTCATTTCACGCTCATTTCGATGCAAATTCGAGGGTTTCGCGGTGTTTAGAAGCTATGTAAATATATAACAGAAGATTTTGATTAAACTTTATTAAGTCAGTGTGTTAGTTAAACATTTTCATAATTTCTTTGTAGAGATGTAGGGGTCCTTTTCAAGTGTAAATAGCTTGAGCTTACATTGTGTTATCTTGTATTTAATTAGGTTTTTGTGAAAATGTTCTTATAATAAAAAAAATAATATTTTGTAAATAAACGATGTGTAAAAAGTTATAAAGTTATAATGCCGGGGACGAACTAAATTCGTAACTGGGTCTACGTGGTAGAATCCATGTACGTATGTATGTGCATCGTTAAAACTTGCACTGTGAAAACCGTCGTTCAGTTCAAACTACAATATAGTATTAACTGTGAATTGCCTATTGGTATTGCCATATTCAACGTAACTTTGAATATGTCCAATTTACAATGACGCTTCATACACATGTACGAGTGTTTTCCCGTGAGTCCGTTCGTGTAGTTTATTTATGTGTAACTGCCCTAAAGTTTCATATTGTCCACTATTTTTCACCGTCAGATAATATAATGGTAAAATATTGGGTTAGAGTAGTTGTTAGTTTTAATCTATACTAATATTATAAAGCTGAAGAGTGTGTTTGTTTGTTTTTGCATTAGATAGCCCGTTAACTGAGGAAGGCTATAGGCTATATATCATCCCGGAGAAATGTACGATTCCCGTGGCATAGATTTGTTTTTGTAGGGACGAACACGAAGCAAAGCGAGGGTGAGTCGCTAGTAAGAAATATTATTTGCAATTTTGATCCAAGTGACTATGAAAACGGATTCTTATATAAACTTCTAACCCTTTTAAAGCTTGAATTTACAAAAACCTAAGTGAATACATACTCCTTTAAGGATCTTCTTCCACCCAAATTTCAAAATTATAGCATTGATACTTACTGAAATATCGTGATTAACCAACAAGTGACCGATTTTGGCCGCGGCGACCAATTTCACTGAGAGTAGCCTATAGAGAGATATTATAGTGCACAAGTGTACGCGCAGACACAAGTGCACTCTCTATTCCTGTTACCCAAAATTCTGATGGAACCATAATTCATGGATAGTTAAGGCGCAGGACCAACGGCTTTTCATGCTCTTCGAGGCAGCAGGGGGGTGAAACACAAACCGCCAACTTCCCAACTCAGGGCTGTCACTGGGACTTTTTAATAGAAAGACTCAATAACAAAACTTGACTCAACCCGGGGCTCGAGTCCAGGACCTCCGGATGTATACATTTTCGCCACTACACCACCGCGGCAATAAACAGATACAAATATTATAGACAAAGTATAGGTATTATTGATATTAGTTTGTTTACGATTTTTTTTGTAATATGTAATACAATATATGTGCCTTGGTTTATTTAAAATGACTTTTTAAGGATAAGATTAATTTTAATAGAGCAGTTTTCTTTAATTTATCAAAATTCTCATTTTTCACTTACTTTATTAAAGTGCTTAAAAATTACAATTTTTCCTTATTAAGTATGAAGAGAATGTTATGCAATCGGCATCTTAATAATGGCTTTGAACCAATAAAAATAATCATAATATATAAACGTTAAATATTTCTATTAAATACTAAACTAAAATGAATAATGACAGCAATCAATATAAAGCTCAAGAATTAAAGTTTACTACTCGATAATCGCTAGCGAAAGCTTAAGCTATTTTACTATTAAATAGCTCCTAAAAATATGTTAAATGATTTATTATTATTAATTAAGCATGTTGAAAGGAGCTTATCATAATTCACAAAACGCTGTAATGTGGTGAAGTTAAACTTATTATGTTAACCACTGCCTTTCTTGTTCATAGTAAAAATCTTCAAACGTCCTTACTAAAGACGTTTGAAGTCCTCAACCCGCATTTGGCCAGTATAGTGGACTATGGCCTAATCCTCTCGCATTGAAGGAGGCTCTCGCTCCGCTGTGAGACATAAAAACTACTGAATTAATATTATACTGTTATTGCGAATAATATATTATGAGTAACTAAGAGTCATTGTTGGCCTGTCTCTATATAAAGCAAAAGATCGACGTTTTCCGAGAGTTAAATATCAATGCTATTAAATGCCGAACTAATCTTATTTTTTACAAATAATTTAAAGTAAAAAAAAATGATATATACAAAATTGTAATTGTAAAAGATCTTATCAAAGCGTATCGGCTCAAATACAAAAGTTTTACTAGCTACTAGTAAAACATAGAAGAGTTTCATTATTCACCTCTTGATTCCATCTTCAGAGCTTGATATTATAAAATTGTTCTATTATAAATCTTTATATAAATGGGCAAAGACAAAACAGTTCAGTACTTTTTTCTCCTCTGTCTGTCAACAGATTTTCTTTTCAGCTATTGAGGAGTTTTAGTGTTAAATTAAAAGAAGAAACTAAAACTACATAGTCATTATAAAATTTTAAATCAATTACATAATAATACTTTCTTAGATTTATGCGAATATTTGACATTTTAAATAAAACTATCTTTTCGGATTATTTTGCAGATTTATTTTGATTTTTGGATCCCGACGTTTCGAATGCTTTACAGCCATGGTTACGGGAGAAACTAAGGTTTTAGACATATCAAAGGCGTTATATACTTGTTACAGACAGTGCCTACCCACAATTTCAATACACTCAATTACAAAATGTATGTAGACATAAGGTAAGAAATTTATTTTAAAAAATTGATAACATATTTGGACAAATGACGACAATTAAAACCTTTTAATAGCAGAATACTTATCGCTATCGACTATCGAGCAATATCAATGGTAATACCTATTACAAGTAAACAAACTTCGAATAGCACTAACAACGGAATGACAAACACTTTGATGGTTTGGATTGGTAAATATGGGTCTTAGGAAATATTTGCTTTGGCATTGGGATGCCAAATAGCTTAATAGGGTAGTAGAAGATGCAAGCTATATTTTTTGATATTTGTTAAATAAAATACCTTGTAAAATAAAAAAAAAAGTACTTTTAATTGAGTGTCCTACGTACACCTTTTACATTGTTGGATTTGTTTCTAAGCTTTAACTGTTCTTTATGAATGGTCAGTCTGTTTATCTGTCCTTTTTAGTCCTCTGTCACAACTGTGTAGTCGCTTAAAAATCTCACTTAAAATATATTATAAATGTAAATTGTAAACATCTTATAACTAATAATAGTGAAAATAGTAAATAAATAAATAAATCAAATATAAGTTTTTTTGTAAAATGCATGTTTTCCTTAAGTCGTTCGTCGTGTCGTGTAAGTTATTTTTATACTATTGTATGATAGAAAAATGTTGCAACTCGTCAAACTTTATATGGCTCTAGCCATAGACTCTAGTCTAGCTCTATCGTATTACGACAAATGTTAAAACTTCCGAAGTGTGAGTCTTTCTCGCACTAGAAAAGTCTTTTTAACACTACATAATGTAAAGTTTTATTTTACTATGTGGTGGTACAAAAGCTAGAAACATAGTAACGGATACATGTATGTATTTATTGATCCCTTTTTAACGTCCCACTGCAGGGCGCGGGCCTTCCTTCAATACGAGGGGGATCAGGCCCTTATCCACCACGCTGGACAAGTGCGGGTTGGCAAACTTCACATGTATTTCGAAATCTTGCTAGGTTCTCTTAGTCATGCAGCTTTCCTCACGATGTTTTCCTTCATCTTGAGGCACGGATACATACGACACTTTAAAAAAAAATGTTTGTTAGATGGCTTTTAATAATATCCATATTGCATATGATACTCGCGTTATCAAGACGAATCTAACAATATATCAACCATTAAAATCGGTTAATCCCCCCGATAATTACAAGGAAACATATTACGGACATACATACATATAGGTTAAACTCATTACATATCTTTGGGCTTCCCCAAAGTCGGGTAAAAAGATTTCTTATTTAACAGCGTCTAAGGAATAATTAGGGAAAGGCAAAGTAATAACAAATTCCAATCTATTAAAAGGTTGTAAGATGGATTCTATTGCGATAGCTAATTTATTTTTGGTAGGCTTCCTTACTTATCGATTTAGTCGTATTTTATGCTCGACGTGAGATAAAACGAATTGCTACTAAGTTCCGAAAGAAACTCTAACGTTCGTTAAGTGTGATTTAAACGCCGGTAAAATTACGCTTTAACGCACCTAACATAAATAGGTTTATGATATACAAAACTTATTTAAAGTAGGTACTGCTCTCGGTGGTCTAGCTAACATGCATGGTCACAGATCCGGAGGTTCTGGGTTCGAGCCGTGGGTCAAGTCAAGTTTAATCATTGGATTTTTCTGTTAAGAAATTCTGTGTCATAACCCGGAGTTGGGAAGTTGAATATGTTTTACCACTGTGTTCCTAAGAGAGCATGTAAAGCTTACGGTCCTGTGCCTCATTTCTCGCTGATGGTGTCGAAGGGTTGTCCTACTGGAGCATGAGAGTGACAGGTATAGGGAGTGCGCGCATACATGTGCACTATAATATCTCCCACGCAGATTGTTTAATGAGCTTATTTAATGGCTATTAATATCTACCTAATTTGAAATAATAATAGCAATGTACATACTTGTTGCTTACAGGAAAAAACGGATGGTATATGTAAACTGAGTGTTTTAACTGGTGGCGCTGTCGCGTTTCTCTTCGTTGTAGGGTTGAATGTCATACACACATCCTAGATGCTTGATATGCCACAAATATACGTGCATCTCGTTCACTTCTACCTCATATATGTAAATTGTGGAAAGATCTTCCTCCTGAGGTTTTACCTGAGCGTTATAATAAGGGGCTTTTCAAGAGTCGTGTCTTCAGGTCCCTTAAAGGCTGGCAATGCATTCGCAACTCTTATGTTACAAATGCTTATGAGCGACGATAGCCACTTACCATCAGGTGGATCGTTTACCCGTTTATCCCTTTTTCTATATAAAAAAAAATATATCTTTTTAAAAAGTACTCTAAACGAATTATCTATAAAAAAAACCTATTGTTTATATTATTGAATGTGGCGTTTTAGCGGCCCTCGTCTAATAATAATCATGGGTAAAGGGCGAACCCCTTTTCACCCTAGATTTATATTAAATTCCTTAGCAGCAATTTGTCGAAACAATCCCCATGGTAAGCCGACCGCGATTTTATTATTTCCAACCACATAGTTTTGTTCCTTGGATACTTAAATGCCGAGATATTTTATAAACCTACGTGAACGTAATTAATTATCCGCTATAAGTAAAATGAGCTGAAATACCTTTTGTACAATAGTTGGGGAAATATTTTTATCAAAAATGTTTTGTTAATAATATTTGCAAATTTGTAATTTTAATTAATATTTAGCTTTATCTGATTAATTTTATTGAAAATATAATTTTAGTTCTCTTGGTCACGACTTTATACCTTAAAACAGCTTGTATATTATAATGTTGTTTTGTTTTTTTAGATAGTAATATTGTCTTGTTTTTTTTAGATAGTAAAAATAATATAATAAGTACATATATTTCAGGGTATCTCTATTTCGATTTTCATTCAAAAATAAAAAAAAAGCTAATAAATTTCATTATTAGATATTTATAGTACCTGGACGACCGGAGTTTTTTTGGATAGTTATAAAAATTGTGTTTTTGTAGAGAAAATGCATCTATGTATAATGTATATAGATAATCTTAAAAAGCAAAGTCTTCTCTACATACAAAATTTGATCCAAATCGTTTGAGCCGTTTCTGAAGTACACAAAAATTACAAATATACAAGAATTGCTCATTTAATATTATAGGTTGAGATAAAGGGTCCGCCCTAGTGTGTGTCTATGTCTCTAGACGATAATTTTAATTATTATGTATGTAATTTACTACTATATAAATTTGAAAATTTGGATGGATAGATGTTTGTTACTTAATCACGCCAGAAGGGTTGAACAGATCTGGATGAAATTCGGTACAGTGATAATAATTTAGTCTGGAATATATTTACTTGCGGTTTCCGTGGGATAGATTTGCTTTTGTTTTTTACTAGAGACGAAACCGAATAAAGCGAGAGTTTTGATGAGTAATTAATAATAATACACTTATTAAAATATACTTTGTTATCTATGTTATCTTTTGCTACATCAAATCAAAGGTATTTTAACAGATTTAGCTTATAAATAAGTTTTAAAGACACCTTTATGTTGTCAGCTGGAAAGATCACAAGGACATAGATTCAATACAATTATTTATTTAATTGCTAAGAATATCAAAAGAAATACAGATAAATCTTACTTCTTAATCTTATCGGTGGCTTACACAAGATGTCATTTTAGAATCGTTGAAGAATTAAAAAAAATAATATGACAAAGTTAATCGATAATGTAGGAGCATCTTTCTTCTTTAGATGTTTTTAACGATTGTAGGAGAATATTTTGTCTAAGTCTCTAGCATATAAATTGCTTGGACTCAATGAAGGTAGATTATACAGGTAGGCAGTAGGCTGCCACTTTTGCGCTCTCCCATACATCGAAACACCTCTAATAAAACCTACGAGTTGTGTAAGGGTTGCTTATGTTCCGGTGACTGGGAATGCCTTGCTTATTGCCTTCTTAAAGATTTATGTTAACTTCGATCACGTGTAAAATTTAACAGAAAGGGGATATAACTAATATTCATTTTATTGCATTTTTACGTAATAATAATGGAGATCAGTAAATAAATTTAAGTTATTATTCTTTTATTATAATAGTGTATATATTTAGTGAAATGTAAATTAAACTACTATAATTAATATTATTAATAGGCTCAATGTGCTTTCCGAGGCACGCTGGTGATCTTTCTAACTTCGGGTGGACATTTAGATTTATCCTGCTAGATGGTACGACGACCTACGCCGTACGGCAGGTATGGACTGGATGCAGAAAGCTCAAGATCGAGTTCAATGGCATACCCTGAGAGAAGGGCTTATGAAGGTAAACTGCTAAACTGTTTACAGAAATTATCATCGTAGTATTATTCCAACCAGTTTTTGTATTTTTTCTCAGAAATGAGAAATTTTCTCACGGTAAAAAGTATCCTATATGTTGTTGACCCGAATATTCAGCTATCATCATACCAAATTTCATCAAAATCCCTCCAGTGGTTTTTCTGTGATGCGGTAACAGATAGACAGACGAAAATTCTAAGAAATATAGATTCGGCCTCTGCATCGATAATAATGTCTATTTCCAAAAGGAGGAAGGTATCAATTCGATCTGTATTTTTTTATGTATGTACACCGATTACGCTGAGATTTATGATCCGCTTTATGTGACTGTTCTTTAGTTTGATGCGGATTAGTTGCCATTTGCTCCCATAAAAATTTAACGTAGTTTGGCCCAGTAGTTTTCATTTTATGAATTTTTTTTATTTACGTGGATGTAATTTTAAGTATGTTCGCAGATTACTTCGTTGTTCATGAACCGATTTTAATGATTCTTTTTGTGTTGGAAAGGAGATATCACCATAATAAGGAAACCAGGATCTGATGATAGCATCCCAGAGAAATCGAGGGAACCTTCGAAAATCGTAGTGGCGACTAGTGCGTTTGTTAATCTTTTTCATTAAGTATTTTAAAACACTACTATTTAATTAAGGTCTGGAGTCGATTTGATGATAGAGTCGAAAGACAGTCGAGGGAACTCCTCAATGATTTACAGCAATTACCTAGTGTTTGGGCTTGATTAATTTGTATTGATGAGAACTTTACACCTAAATGGGTTGTGACTGTCATTAGGGGTCTGAATAAATGGCTTAATCGAATATGTTTTAAAAAATCTTTCTTCTCACAAATTACCTGCTACACTACAAATGTAAAAATAAAAACTTAGATTTTTTATTAAAAACTGACTTCCAGTCACTGAAAACTAAAAAATAACTAAACGGGGGTTTTCATTTAGAATCAGAATCAAATCAGATATTTTCGAAGTCGGTGCCAGCCAATACAAATCAAAGCACACCGACTTCGCATCGAGACCTATGAAGGTCTCGATGCAGTCGTAGAAATATGTGCTCCAACCACTACGTCAGACGGTCGTTATTTATAAAAGTAGCTTTTTTATAAGACTATCCTTATTTATATATATTTATATAAATAAGGATAGTCTATAATTCTATAATTATTAAAAAAAAATCAACATAATATATAAGCTTATATAAACCAACGTTTCCCAAAATAAAATCCGAACATTCAAAAACCCTTTCTGTTCATCGTCATCCATCAAGGTGCTCACAAATCCCCGTCCTACCTGATCCTTGGGGATATACACAATGAACTAAATTTACACGAAAATACCCTTTATACCCTTAAAATAAGGGCTGTAATAAGATATAACCGGTCACTTACGTTTGACCGTACACGTCCCGGGACCGCAGTTTTTCCACAAATTACTATCCTCTTAAATCCGCATTGAAATGTGACCTCAACACTATTTAACGCGGATTTGAAGCGATGCGGATTTTGTTTTTTCAGGGTGTTACATTTAATACAAGATCAAGCCCCCGGCGTTGCTTCAGCTTTAGTTTTAATTATTAGTTAGCCTTATAACATAAAAAAAGCAATTTTTGCAATTACTATTAGCTATTGCGTGTTCTCATAAATTCATTAGCAAGTTTATTTAATTTTCACAATAAACGTTGAGAAACTTTGAAACAGCCAATAAATTATGAGAATGACGTACTGGTATAAAAAGACTATGTCATCCAGCATCCTCCGCTCCCCTTAATTTCTATGAGGAAATATTCCTCTCTTCGGAACAGAATTTAATTTTGAAATTTTTGGACAGGCCTCTGAGCTTTTTATCGATTCATTAATTATTTTTTTATGAAAATCGATTTATAATTGGCGAAAATTTAGTTTAATATACCTACAAAAATATACATGAATTAAGTACAAAGTTCGAAAAGGAGGTACCTTTTTGAAGTCAGACAAAAAAAACACATCGATCTCCTACACCATTGCTACAACAATAACTAACCCTAAACTCCACAAATATTCGTTCATATTTGTGATATTAATAGAAATTACTTTTTAATCACGAAGAAGATGAATAATTTAATCGACTCCGAACAATTTACTAAGTTTGGGCAATAAAGAAGTTTTATTAGAAGACATTGACTTGAACGGAAAACTTTTCCCTTTAAAACTTCAAAAGCCATGTTTTTAATTTCCGAACGAGTAGACACGTGGCGAAGTAGATGTACTTTTGTAACTAATGATACATACTGTTATCGTGTGTGGCACTCGAATATTTCTCTTTGAATTGTATTTTTGTGTAGGTTCGTCTTTTTAGTGAGTACTTGACGTATGAAATTTTTATATTCCATACTTTCATGTTCATGTAATCGTTTCATATAACAAAACATATTTTTTGTTAGCGTTCCGTGTCCTAGGGTGGCTCTACGAAAAGGCTTTGTTACAAAAGCTTACGCTGTCGGCATTTTCAACCTCCAATCTATTCTAACTTTAAAACTTATCGACCTTCATTTATTTAAAATTATTACAATACTTTTTATGGTATAGACGAAAATGACGTTTCATTTCGGATTTATCTTTTTGTGTGTATACGCCATATCTGTAAGATATGCGAACCTTTTTCAAGGAATAGATAATGTGTTGAAGGCAGCAAGGCAATTTCAAGCTAATAAATAATATATTACTAAATATAATCCAGGCCTGTTAGTTTACTCCAATAATTGCTCTAAAATATCAAAACACCTTAAATAATAGTAAAATATTTTATTGAAAAAACTGTTTCACATTATAAAAATAATTTGTGTAACTTTGAATGCTTTTACGATATTTTGGGAGAAAATGATATAGTATGTTGATCATTCATTCAATCTTTATGTCCGTATGAACGTTTGCTCTAAAAGTTCACCCCTGTTCTGTTAGTGTGCCGTATATTAAAACTTTCTAACGTCCATTACATTAAGAACCTCAGCATTAGTGCCTTTTTGTACCTAACGCTTACCGACCTAGTTCCGCTTCAGAATTACACCTTTTATTTACTTTAATAGCAAAATTTCGCTTTTTCGGGATTTTAGGCCTTTAATTTAACAAAGTTTGTTTAGAGCAATTTCTAGGATGTTTTTTTTGATGGTTAGTAATTTAAAGCAAAGAATTAGTTTTATGAAATTAAAATAGTTATAAGGTTGTATGTTATATCATATTGTAATGGAATATTGTGGACAAGTAAAATTTCCTGGTTTCGTTCTTGAAATAAATTCATAATTAGGGGTTCTCGATCAAAGTTAATGAACTTATTTGAAATTTGAGTTTGTACTAGAAAACCTATTGTATCTAGATTTGCTAGGTGGACTTCGCGCTGTTCGAAAACGAGTTAGGTTCTCTCATACATTGTAGATTTCCTTACAATGTTTTCCTTCACCGTAAGGAAAGTGATGATAACATTGGCAATGATTCGCACATGAAAATATTTGAAATGTTAGACCGGGCATTTAAAACCGCTTCAATTGCTTTGCAATTTGCATGGTAGCTCGTTACCACTGAGCTACCATTCAAACTTCATAAAGTAATGTCCTCCCGATCGATTTTGGTCACAGCAGCCATTTCATTGAGACTAGCCATCTGCGCAGGAGATATTATAGTGCAGCGCGTGTGCGTGTAGACATAAGTGCACTCTATATTCCTGTCACTCTCATACTCTGGTGGGACGACACAAGACACGACCGGTGAGAGTTAAGGCACAGGAATGACGGCTTTACGTGCTCTCCGAGGCACGGGGGTTAGATGTTACTGAGGCTAGCTAAAGAGAATGACTCAATAACTCAACTTGGCCTAGCCCTGTTACTGAGGCTTACTAAACAGAAAAACTCAATAACTAAACTTGGCCCGATCCGGGACTCGAACCCAGGACCTCCAGATGCTGCACATCCGTATTCGTATGCATACATACTAACCACTACACCATCGAGGCAGTTAGTCCATAAAATATTTAATATTATAATATTATAACTTCCCTAAAAAGCATCAAAATAAATAAGCAGTCATACACAGAAGAGTTATAGGATACTTAGTACTACACTATATTTACTTTTACGGTGTTCAGAGCTGCACAATCGCAGGTAAATAAAAATTACTTCATACAGTCTAGGCTAATTTGCATACTCTCATATATGGAATTAAACAGTAAAGCGGTAAAGCTGGATAAAAGATAATTTAGTATTTCTAATTATATTATAAACTAGCGACTCACCCTCGATCCGCTCGGGTTCGTCGATTTCTAAGAGATGAGATATTTTCCCGCAGTAAAAAGTATCCTTTATGTTGACCCGGATAACCAGCTATCATCATACCAAATTTCATCAAAATCCTTCCGGTGGTTTTCCCGTGATACGGTAATAGAAAGACAGACAGACATACAGATAGACAGACAAAAATTCTAAAAACTATAGATGCGGCCGGAATGTATGATTAATACAAATTGTTTTAAATATAATCGAGTCAACAAATTATTTACAACCGCTTAAATATTACCAGGTAGACTTAATAAAGCTACTTGAAATTATATAAAATTTTGAATATGAGTTTCTTATATAAAAAACTGTAAGAAGTGGTTGAAAATTCAATACTTGAAAGGGGTTAAATAGGGAAAGTAAAATTTATAGCAAAAATATTAATTATTTCTGATGTTAGAACGTAGAAGTTGGTATAGATCGCACGAACGCTGTTGATGGATAGCATACATGCAATCATTGTGATTTTGAAACTACATTTTAGCCTCATACGTTTATTTGTACTATACCAAACTTTATTTATTTTATCTATCTGTATTTTTGAAGTTATACTTCTTTTGGAACGTGTGGAAAAAAATATGAAAGTAAAATTTTTACGACAGCCAAAAAGCGACATAATGAAGTTAGCTGATAACTGTTTGTTGCCATGGTAACCGTTGTTATTGTCTGACAAATGATATAATGATATTATATTCTTTTTTTAAATAATATTCTATAAATATATGATTGGAATATGCCTAATGTGTCTTTTTTAATTATTTTATTAATTTATCATTCATTTTACAAATAGAGAGTTGTGACACAGTGACATACGGGATGAAATCTTTAGCTATTTTTATTCTATTACGCCAAAGAAGTATACTTCTTTGTTGTCTTCTTTGACGTCTGACGTGCGTACATAAGTACACAAACACGTGTTTTTTACTTACTAATCTTCAATGTTAGCTTGACTTTCACTGAGGGACAGAGAAAGAAAAAGAAAGAAGAAAAGTTATATAAACGAAATCAGTATTTATTCACAAAGGATTTTTTTTTACTTTATTAATTAAAATACATATATAGTTACTATTTTTTGAAAATATCGTACGATATTCATAAAACGAGTTTAAGTTTTATACTTATGATATCTCGGTTCTTAATGTGTGCTGCTCATTTCTTGTGAGAGAAACAAAAGTGTTGTGCTACGTTTTAGTCCTGCGCGTGGTTTAAGATTATATAGATTTTTAAATAATTTTTTTAGATTAAAATATAAAATTTTGTTTTTCTTTTTCTTCTTCGTGACACTCTTGACAGAGCGGTCGTGATCATCACGTAGCAGTTTCTGTAGGAGCATAGATATGATGCTCCTTACGATTGATCGCCACTTCTCCCTGTTGGCAGACATCCTGATGCACTCGTACAAGGGATCACCCATAGCCAACTTAATTTGGTCGGTCCATCACATGCGTGAAAAATCCTAAAAAAAAATTGTTATTATATGTAAATTCTTGGAATAAAATTATCTACATAGCTTAGTAAGAGAGGACAATAGGCACATACCTTTTTCCCCTATTCTATTCGCGACTCAGCTTCGCTTCGCTCGGGTTCGTTCCTTGGTGCGTTTTGACTATTAGTATGGAATAGATAGACTATATATTACACATAGGTATGATGAGTTGTTGTGGGTTATATTATAACGTGTTTTCCCATGGAAATAAGATAATCTACCGCGGTAAAAAATAGCATATCACCCTCCAGCCCTCTAACCATGTTCACACAAAAAACTACACTAATCCGTCATTCCGTTTCGACGTGAAAGAAGGACAAACAAACAAACAAACACACTTTCACATTTATAATATTAGTATGATTTTTTTTAATTTCCCTGTGCGAGTAATTCACTTTCCACTTGTAATTTTTGGCACTCATTATTCTTCTTGCGCAAAATATGTACATCAGAAGATTTTACTTTATTTTATTATCACATTTCCATTTAAATAATACTATCCTTTATGGAGTTATAAAATTCAAACCAAAAACTTTAGAATATACATATTCATATAGACTTATTAAAAATACTAAGATGATAAGTTTAATTACCAAGAGAGAGATAAATTATAAATGTAGTTAAGAATTTTGTCGTCCTTGGCCTACTTCAAACCGCTTCGTCTTGTTACTTAGAAATACAATCTCAAGGGAAAACTTGAAGTGTTGCTTTTAGTGCGTTTATAAATCAAATGTGAGTTTCTCGCTATCTCAGACGAGTGGTTGCGTAAGACTGTCCAGCCCCCTTCAATAAGTTGTCTTTCTAGTGTCGATATCGTTAATAGAAAAGTAAAGTATCTGAGAATGACATGTTAGCTATTAGTTATGTCATTTCAATACATTTTTAGTTTTTGTTAGCGATAACGGATGTAGAATATAAACTTTTTTAAGCTATGGTAAAGCTTTTAGCGACAGTGAAATCAAAATTATCTTGTGGAATAGAAATAATGCTGAGTAAATATTTCATTGCATTGTAAATGATGTTAGCATTTGATTTTGATAGATTTTTGATTTTTCGTAAAAATATAAAAGGAATTTTATGACATAACGAATTCCAAATCATGTAAAACAATTTTTCCAATTAAGTAGAGAGTACCTGGGTGACCGAGCTTCGCTCGTAGTTTTTGGTTTTGAAGTATATTTTTTTTTAATTTAGCTTAAAAACAAAAAAAAAAACTCTAACTAGATACAAAAAAGCATAAATAAAAGTAAAATCTTTGTATTCGACCGAGATTTGAACACGCCTGTGATAGTCAGTCTCGCGCCTTGGCCGCTTGACCACGATACTTGCCCAAATGTGCGAAATTAGTAAAATATTTTGCGTGGAATAATACTAAAGAAAATCGCATGAAAACTCGAAAATACGCATTTTCCCAGATCCGTTTCCGAAATCGCCGGTACCAATAAATAAATATACAAAAATTGCTCGTTTAAATATGTTAGATATAGTTGACTTCTTGACAATCATGGCCTGTGGTATATACAATATTGTCACTACATAACAATAGGTGGACTAAGATTCGATTTCTATGAGAGGTAATTTATTATTTATGCTAATTGTATCCCATTTTGTAGCAAGAAACGAGAAAATAGAAAAGGTAAAAATATCTAAAATGTATGAAAGCAATTTACATTTGTAATGTTTTAAATTAAAAAAAAACCTATTACAAAGGGACCTAATTCAACAAAGAATATTTTAAGTCCAAAGATATCCCGAGAGCTTAAATACTTAAGAAATTATTATATGAATATTCACCCTTGTTTCCTAAAAAGTATTTTTCATAAACAAAACTTAATGACGTACCTAAGCTTTTTGTTTTCTTAGATATTTACATAATAATTTCTTAACTAGAAAAATAAAAATATGTTTTTATTGTTTCTAAATAACAAGGAACACAAAATTTATCGTTATCTTTCAATGTTCTTCCTCTATGTCCTTTTTATATTTTACTTTTGTATTAATATTCATAACTAGCGACTCTCGGACTCACCCTACGTTTTAGCGGTTAATATGGAATAGATACTATATATTATGTTCTCCTCAATATAAGGGCTATCTAATACAAAAATAATTCTTAAAATTGGATTAGTAGTTCCCGAGATTAGCGAGTTCAAACAAACAAACTATAATTAACGTTAGCGCCTTTAAAACAAAGCTATCCTCTTCTTGTTTTATTATATTTAAATATGTATAGACATTTCTCAATACCAACAACCGATGCGTAAATAATACGATCGATCTCGAATCTCTCAATATAGAAACGACATTACCTCATTCCTTCTGTCAAAAGACCATAAAATGATCACCTTAAAAAGCTTTTCTAGTTCTAGAAAAATAGTAGTCATCAAACACGAAGATAAACGAGAAAAAAGAGCTTCAACGATCAAAAGGTCTTAGCTGACAACTGCAGACGGATACATGACACGCCACACTCCTTTTGAAAACAGTCCCGTATTTTATATCCGAGACATGTGTAAAGTGTCCACTTTATGAAGACCCCTGGGAGAGTACATCTCTGAGTGTACGTTCGCAGAGTGTAAAATATCAAGATAACTTGGTGAGGCTGTAAAGCGTGTTGCCAAGACACACCCTGCAGCAAGTAAACCTTCTTTGTCTGTTGAAGGAAACAAAAAGTGAGCGATTGTTTCGCGCGAATTCTGATGTCCCATTTCCAAGTGGGAAGTTTTATTTTTTTCTTTCGGCCAGTGTCCGTGTCATATTCATATTTTATTCTAAAAAGTTTTTACTTCAAACGCAGATAGCGTTGCATATTAAAATTTAGCTGGATTTTTTGAATGACATAAAAATATAATTTGGACTTTTTGATATTTTCTGCATAGTATTTAAGATGTGAAGAAGTGTTTTAAATGTTAAAAATTTATGTAATACCTTATAATAATATACCTAATATTGTTGATTTCTAAGAAATTTATATGTAATATTATCTTTGTAATGCATATTTTAAGTTCTTGTGGACAAAATACAATTATTATTTTTGAATTCAATGCATATTTCATAATATAAAGATTTGATAAGAATAGCAATAAAATAACTTTTACTTATTTAAAATGTAAATGGCGATTTTAACTTATTTTTTTTTTATTTTAAATTTTATATACTTCTCATTTCCTCTAAGTTTCCTCTAATAAATGGGGTAAAGGCAGAGCTAAAATAATAGTTAAAATAAGCTTCACATATTTCCGCGTTTAACTAAACCGCGTCTCCATGTAGTCTAGACACATAAATAAGATGTTTAAATATATACCGATAGTGTGATAGCAAATAGCGATTTGCGGTTTAAAGTTCTTACTATAGACCATGCAATATATTGTAGCATTATACTTATTAGGTCCTACACAAAACCAATTTTAACTATATATAAACGTATTATGTGTAAAATTATTATAAATATATAAAAAATATTGGTAATTCTAAATAAAACTATCTTTTCGGATTTTTTCGCGGATTTATTTTGATTTTTGTTTCCCGACGTTTCGATTGCTTTACAGCAATCATGGTCACGGGAGAGACTAAGGTGTCAGATGTCTCAAAAGCATTACATAGTTGTTACAGACAGCCTACCCACAATTAACAAAAATGAATTCAAAATATTGAAAATTGGCATCAAAGTACCTTACAATATTTGTTAATTTTAATTTTAAACAGTTTTATAATTTTAATTTTAATTTTATACTTGAAATAAGGAGTATTATTTATATAATTTTAGCTATTATCATTATAATTATTTCAATTTTTTAGAAAACTTATTATTGCATTATTGTTTAATAATCTATATTTTTAGTGTTACCATTATTATATTTGTAACCATAAAGGTAGATAAAATATTAATTAATTATTTAAGCCACATTATTGTTCTATGTCTACTTTAGAAAATTAAAATTAATTAAGAATTACATTTACAAATGTAAAATATTAATTTGAAGTACTGTTATTTTGATCGACACAGTAAGAACTTACTACATCTAACTGTCTGTTATGTTTAATTTTATTATTAGATTTTATAATATTAATAACAGGATCCCACGACGATGGTAGTACCCAGCCATCTTCCCTATTGAAATTTGGATGTTTTTTAATTTCTATGGCTTCCCGAATCATTCTAGGGCGATATCGATTTTCTTTCGCGAGGATTTGGGGTCTATCAAAGCGAATATAATGGCTTGGGCGGTCCTGACTATGTTTGCAGACAGCAGATGTTGTATTACGGCGGTGTTTCACATCAGCTATGTGTTCTTTGACCCGAGTTCTTATGGATCGCTTTGTTTGTCCGATGTAAGAGAGTCCACAATCACAATCAAGTTTGTAAACTCCTGCATCTTGTAGAGGGATGTGGCACTTGACAGGTGGTAAGAATTGACTAATTTTCTTTGGCGGCTTGAAGTAAGTTTTAATTGAAGCTCGCTTTAGGATGTAGCCAATCTTGTCAGTGACTCCTCTCATGTAAGGTAGGACTGCAGGGACGCGCTCGACTGTGGCTGGTTTCACTCGGTCCCTGTGACGTAGGCGCGGCACTTGCAGCTTGTTGTCTCGCAGAACTTGCTTGACATGTTGCAGCTCTCCGGCCAGGTGTTGCTCGTCACAGATCCCTTGTGCTCTCTGAAACAAAGATTTTCCCACGGTAGCTAACTGTGAAGGGTGGTGGTGAGGTACTTTGATTTTATTGTAATTTTATTGTAAGGTACTTTGATGCCAATTTTCAATATTTTGAATTCATTTTTGTTAATTGTGGGTAGGCTGTCTGTAACAACTATGTAATGCTTTTGAGACATCTGACACCTTAGTCTCTCCCGTGACCATGATTGCTGTAAAGCAATCGAAACGTCGGGAAACAAAAATCAAAATAAATCCGCGAAAAAATCCGAAAAGATAGTTTTATTTAAATGTCTAATATTCGCGTAAACCTAAGAAAGTATTGGTAATTCTGTTTTGCTGTTACGAGATATTTTCAACGATTTTTTTTGACGACACGTTTGGCTCAATTCATAGTGACCCTACTTGCTGTGCCAGCGGTCGCAGATTCGAGTCAAGCTGGGGGCATTCATTTGTGTGATGAGCACGAATGTTTGTACTCCAGTCATGGGTGTGTATATTTATAATATGTATGTATTTAAAGTTATATACGTGTAGTGTATCGACTATTTGGTATTCATAAGACAAGCCTCGTAGCTTAGCATGGAACTAGATGATGTTGTGCCTTAATGTCTCAATATATTTAATTTTAGCAATTGTGATTACATTTACATACATTCATAATAATATTATAAAATATTTGAAAGTAACTCTGTATTACCTTTACCCTTTCAAGCCTAAATCGCTGAACAGATTTCTGAACAGATCGGACCTAACTCTTAAACCTCGCCCGCTTATAACGCAAGCGAAGCAGCAGGCAAACCCAGTTTCTATATTAAAATGTATTCTTTAACAGAAAATAATATAATAGAATACATAAATGTGTATATGTATTCTGCGTTTTATCATATTTAATTACAAAAGTTGTTTAACTTAAAATATAATTTTATTGTAGAGGGATCAGAGAGGGAGATAAAATTATTATTCTTGACAACAAAAACAATATAAGTATTACAATACAGTTTAGTTAAAAGCTAATTTCAGACCCATCATATATATGAGAGCATCAGAAGGCCTTCAGAACAATCGTAGCTGTCATTCTTCATTGTGAAAGAATGAATGATTCAAAATGGAAACAGCATGTTTGGAATATTAAATGTTCTCTTATTTAGTTTCCAGTGTATTTTACAGGATCTAAATCACTGATTAAAAATAAATAGGAGTTATTTTTTTAGGTTATCATATTATATGTATGTAGAAGTTCACAATAGAGTTACTCAACCAAATAATTAATTTTAATAAATTATCATAAAAAACTAACTTTATACGTACATTATAATTCGAATCAAATAATTTGTAATGGTAAAGCTAAGATACTACTTTGCTAATATCACCTAGAATGGAGAAGACATGAAAGAGATTGGTCGAGTAAAAATAAGATTTGAAAAATATGTTGGGACATAAACACACAGTACCATCTAGTTCCAGGGTAAGCTACGAGGCTTGTGTTATAGATACCAGATAGTTGATACACTACACATATATAACTTTAAATACATACATACTATAAATATAAACACCCATGACTGGAGTACAAACATTCGTGCTCATCACACAAATGAATGCCCGCAGCGGGACTCGAACCCGCGACCGCTGGCACAGCGAGTAGGGTCACTACAAACTGAGCCAAACGTGTTGTCAAAAATAATAATATAATGTAAAAATAAAAAAGGCAGTAAATCCTTTGAAAATAGTCTCCTGACTACATCTTCTATATATTTTAACATTCATAGGTACTTCTGATATTACCTATTAATATATTGACAAACTACAAAAAATGTTTTAACTAAAAAAAGGTACATTGACCTTAGAACCACTTAAAAGTAAATATTCCACTTTCGGGATTATTTTTCTGAAATTTTGGCGGAACCACCATCAAAATAACCTACTCCTTAAAAAATTTTTTGCAATATTGACAATCTCCCCTCTTTGAAGTCGGTCAAAAGTACGTTAATCAATTTTAAAACAGCTGTTTCTCCCTATTGCTATTTGCTTCTATGTAAAAGAAAATATTTTTTCTTTACCGTAAATAATTTATCTAATGCAACATTACTAAATTTCGTACGGCATTTTTATGTGGGATGTAGTGGTGCTACTGTTTTATGACGTCATACGTTGTACAAGGGTGAACTGCCTGAAGTGGATATAATGCTATTAGTTGTTAGCGGTGAGCTTGTTGTTCTTTTACAAAGGTAAGTGAAATTACCTTAACTATATGGTTTAGGTTTAGTTTATGTTCTCTTTTAAATATTATTCACTTATGTAAAATAATGTAATATAAGCTTATACCTTATACAGATAAATAAAATTTGTCTGTTTGTAATGTTGAAGTAGATTTTTACTACTTATAAGAAAAACATAATTTTAGAATTTTTTTTCCCTGTCTGCCTGTTTGTATCCAGCTAATATCCGAAACGGCCGGATTGATTTTGACGGAACTTTTAGTGGCAGATATATAAAAGGCCTTTTATTTTAGAAAAAGAATTAGGGTTCCGCTCAAAAAAATTAAAACATACCTAAGGTAGGGTAGGTCTTTACCTAGGTTAGAGGGTATCTCGCTAGTTATAAATAAGGGTGAGTGCCTGGCGTTCTATTATGCAGGTTTTTTTACCTAAAAAAACACCAAAAACTATACTGTACTTTTACTAAAAACCATTAAAGAGGTCTATTATTATAATATTTTCTTGATTGTTTCAAATTAGTTCAATGATTTATTATTACTGTATTGCTTATCCAGATATCTTACAATATTAAAATTTAAAATAGATTCAAGTTAAGCTTATAGTATAAAACGTATTAAAATTGTTTATTTAAATAAGTTTATCGCAGCGAGAATATTGTGCTTTATAACATCTTTTCATAATCTAAAAATATTTTACTTTGTTGATTAGTTAAGCTTTAAGCTCTTGTTATGGAAAATAATAATTTAAATTCATTTAAAATATAGTGGATGGATCCTTTTTTTAACTTAGTAGGATAACACTCTTAGTCTATGTTCTTTTTTGCTTTTAACCTATTGCGCTTTCGTAACTAGACCAAAATTTGTATGGTTAATACAAATATTTACCACAAGCGGAATAAAACTTGTAACCTCAATCAGTAGGCTTCATGTAAAACTAATTTTGCTCTTTGTTAGAGTCTCGCTTTTGATTCTCATGTGTAGTAGATATTTTGAATCCTTGCAATATATCGATATTGGTGAAAAGTAGAGACTGAAATAAGATTATATCATTTTTATCTTGCAACAAAAATTAGGAGATGTAAAAAGTATTTGGATAACTTTGTATTATAATTTATGTTAATATATATAAATATTTTATCTCCGAAATGGCTCGAACGATTTTAATGATTTTTTAATGATTTTTTTTGTATATTTGGTAAGTATGGTCGTAAAGTATTTTTCACCCTCCTACCCCTAACCCCATTTTTTTATCGCGATTTTAGTATTTTTGTATGAACAATCTATATCTATACTAATATTATAAAGCTGAAGAGCTTGTTTGTTTGTTTGTTTGTTTGGTTGAACGCGCCAATCTCAGAAACTACTGATCCGATTTGAAAAATTCTTTTTGCATTTGATAGCCCGTAAACTGAGAAAAGCTATATATCATCCCGGAAAAGTGTACGGGTCCCGTGGGATAGATTTGTTTTTGTCTTTTGACGAACCCGAAGCGAAGCGAGGGTGAGTCGCTAGTATTATATAAACATAGCGATGAACTCGAGTGAAGCGAGGGTGAGTCGCTGTATAACATAAAGCCAAAGAGTTTCCCTGTAGATTGAACGTGGGCGTAGCCGCAGGTTCTGCTAGTGTTAATATAAAATTCAAAAGCATAATGCTTACTTGCTGAGTTACCTATTAAATTTGCTTTAACGACCGTCTGTAACTAAGAGTGTTTTTAAAACGATATAAAGATAATTGTAAGCAAAAATAACCATTTCAGAAGTAGGGTAACATGATGGATTGGTTGAAATTATAGCGCAGTTAGTGTGGTTTTAAGCAATTAAATCTTTTTTTAACACAACGTAAGGGTTTAGGATTTTGTTTTATAGAAATAATAATGGGAGCAGCTTGTAGCTTTTAAGTTTGATTCTTATTCATTTTCGCCATTTTTATAATAATGTCATTTACATCTTAAATATTTAAATATACTATTGTATTATTAGTAGTCTTGATTTATACTTTTTGCTTACAGCTCTGTATTTGTGGTAGGTACACTTATTAAGAATAGCTAATATGATATCTCTATTCAGAATTTTACTAAAATCTGATGTTAGCACAATATTATGAAGATCTAATAAACTCACAAACTTGTGCTTTTATAATAATGTAAGTAGATAAACACTGAGCTTCTGGAGTTTTTGTGTAACAGATATAATTAAGTTTCTTTTTTGTAAAAAAAAAACACCTATATAAATAAACTTTAAAAAAACTTAAAAAAAAACCGACTTCCAGGCACTGAAAACTAAAAAAATAATTAAACGGGTGTTTTCATTTAGAATAAATACATAATCAGATTTTTCGAAGTCGGTGTGCTTTGATTTGTATTGGCTGGCACCGACTTCGAAATTTCTGATTAGGTATCTATTCTAAATGAAAACCCCCGTTTAATTATTTTTGAGTTTTTTATTTTTCCATTTTTAGTGTAGACGTTATAAGCAGGTAATTTGTAAGAAGAAAGATTTTTAAAAATATATTCGATTAAGCCATTTATTTAGACCCCTAATGACAATCACAACCCATCTAGGTGTAAAGTTCTCATCAATACAAATTAATCGAGCCCAAACCCCAGGTAATTGCTGTAAGTCGTTGAGGACTTCCCTTTAATGTATTTTGGCTCCATCATTAGGTCGATTTCAGACCTTCATTAAATAGTAGTGTTTTAAAATACGCAATGAAAAAAATTAACAAACGCACTAGTCGCCACTACGATTTTCGAAGGCTCCCCTTGATTTCTCTGGGATCCCATCTTCAGATCCTGGTTTCCTTATTATGGTACTTACTTACCCTTGAGATATCTCCTTTCCAACAAAAAAAGAATCATTAAAATCGATTCATGAACAACAAAGTAATCCGCGAATACACATAAAATTACATCCATGTAAACAAAAATTTTCATTTTTTTTCATAAAATAAAAACTACTGGGCCAAACTATGTTAAATTTTTATGGAACCAAATGGCAACTATTCCGCATCAAACAAAAGAAGAATCACGTAAATCGAATCATAAATCCCAGCGTAACGGTGTACATACATTAAAAAAAACCAATCGAATTGATAACCTCCCCCTTTTGGAAGTCGGCTAAAAAGAAAAACCTTATCTAAAGTATGAAGTTTGATCCAAATTGTTAGAGCCATTTCCGAGTAATACGAAATAACTTTCTATAACATAATAGAATATTATAAGATATAAGTATTAGAGTAAAGAGTCAAATATGTTTATCCTACTTTATTATTCCATGCATACATCTTGATGGATAAACATACCCTTACATATATACATAGATATATTATTACTTATCGCTATATAAATAGGCAAAGACAAATTCAGTACTTTTTTCTCCTCTGTTTGTCAATCTGTTTGTCGATTATCTTTTTTTTGTTTAGTAGCTATTGACGAGCTTTAGTGTTTTCAATTTAAAAATATTGAAAACAGTTAGTGTTTCTATTATAGTTAGCGTATCTTTAAATCAATAATAATTATGGCCGAATTTCCACCAATGGGCGAACGTTATATTATATTAATTATAATAGTAATTCACTCTCGCTTCGCTCGGGTTCATCTCTAGATACATTTTAACGGTTAGTATGGAATAGATATATTATATATACAAGTTTCAATAGTATAGGTATGAGGAGTTGTTGTGGGTTGTATTATAACATGTTACCCGTCGAAATGAGATAGTCTCCCGCGGTAAAAAGTAGCCTATGTCACTGTCCAGTCCTCCAACTATCACCACACAATCAATCCAAAAACCACGGCAATCCGTCACTCTGTTTCGACGTGAAAGAAGGATTAACATACAAACAAACACTTTCACATTTGTAATATTAGTATGGACTAACCTATTCTCGCTCGCTCGAGTCTGTCGTTGTCTTTTTGCCATATATTTTATTTCTTTATTTTAAACTTTTTAGCAGCGCGCGCCCATAAAACAACTCAATGTCGAATTTTTTTGCGACTTTTGTTAAAATTATTATGACTTTTGACAGTAAACACATTTTAAGCGAAATAATAAATAGCCTAAAGAATTGTCAGATTTGGATAAGTAGTTTCAGAGATTACTCCCTACATCCACACTTAAACTTTACCTCTTTATTAGGACTCCATACTCGAAGGGTTCCAACGGGACTCTGTCACTACTCCTTCGCTCTCCATTCGTCTGTCCGTCCGTCCGTCTGTCTGTCAGCGGAGTTCTCATGAACCGTAATAGGTAAAGAGTTGAATTTTTCACAGAATGTGTGTTTCTATTGCCGCTAAAACAACAAATATTTTAAAACCAAAATGGCGAATTTAAAAAAATTCACCATGCGAAATAAAAAAAACAATATATCTTTTACAAAAGTATTCAAAACATACATACGTTATATCTTGTACAAAGACACGGAATACTTCGTGTGCGAGTTCGACTCGCACTTAACCGGTTTTTAATCTTAATGAAAGGATAGATATGAAGATAATCTCGTGAACTATTAGTCCGAATTGAAAAAAAAAATTTTGCATACTATCGCTTAAATTACGAGGAAAGTTATAAACTTTTTAATATCTCGCTAAAATCTAGTACAATATAATAAATAATAAGCGTTTAATTATGTAGTTTTAAAAATGGTAAAATATATCATATATAGTTCTATGGCTGGTGATGTTTTGAACGCAACTTTAAACTGTGTAACTCAAATATTGGTATTTCAGACACAGCACGAATGTGCTTGCATAGATGAGATTGAATGTTTTAAAGTACATTTTTAAGGGGTTTATTCGGTTTGAGCTCTGGTTGGTTTTGGCTCGTTTAAATATTTGCTTCCGGCGGATTTCATTAAACATTTAGTGCAAATTTTGTGTTTTTTTTTTTAATTTGCAGTCGCTCAAAAGCAAAGTTATTAATATTATAATTTTGTAAAAACAGTATCAGGACTATAATCAAGTATTATTTTGTCTCTTAAAAAGGTTTTACTAATTCGATATACATTCAGACTACATCAGTTTGTTCATCCGTATATCACAGCTTTTTGACTGATTTTAGAAAGCGAAGGTACTGAATTCATTTGAATTTTTATAGGTACTTTACCAATATACCAACTGTGATACCATTTTAAAATTCTTTAATATAGAAATGATGCTTAAGTGTAGGTCTATATTAAAGCACTAAAAGCAGTGATAGTCCGGTTTTACACCTCTAGTATTCCTAATGGGCGAATAATTTTTCATCGTGATTACAAACTATGTTGAAGGATTTAGGGATGAAACCTGCAAGTCTGAGAGAACCGAGCTGACTTTTGAAAGACATGTGAAGTTCATAGAATAATTGGGCAGTATGGTGGTATTCCTCAATCATCGAAAAAAGGCTCATGCTCAATACAGGATAATAAAAAGGGCTTACACATATGTATAAACAAAAACATTGTACTTATAACTGGGAAATGTGGTATTGACTTTTATTTGGTTTTAAAGTACTTTTTGTTGTACGTGTTGATCTGCCCTAATCTATTTAATGCATAGTACAATAAATAACGAACAGCTATGTTTGCTAAAACTTTTTCCCTTTTAATTTACTTAACATATTTAACTGAATGTAGCAATATTGATATTTATTGATACAAAAACAAAAGAGCCGCGGTTTAGATTTTTTATTGAAAATCTATGTGCATTTCATATTTGATTAGTGATTTTACGTAGCTTCGCTCGCGTATTTTAATTGTATTAGTATTTATTTTTAAGAATAATAGTCTGTATGAGTTGCTTTGATGTATAAATTATAATACGTACTCTTAAGTTTTATCAAAGTTCGTTAAGTATTTTTTATGTGAAAGAATAAGAAACATAGATTCATACATTCATACTTCCTTGCATTTTTGGATTTACCTTATATGCATACAATTTAGAAAAATAATTTGGTAAGAATAATAACAAGGGTTAGAGCTTGCTCTGACCCTTGTTTTCTTGAGTGGTAAGCCACTTCACAACTAAACATCACGTACTGAGCGTTCCATTACGCCAAATATTAAGTAATTACTCTGTATAACTATTTACTTAGATAATTTCTTAAATATAATATAAATTAAAAACATATGTAAATGTAAGAATAATATTCTTTTTATTATAATAATATTTATTGTCGTAATTCTTAAATACTGAGAAAAAAACTCAAACTAAAGACCTATCTAAGCCCTTATATATAAATAAATAAATATGTTGGGACATTAACACACAACACCATCTAGTTCCATGGTAAGCTATGAGGCTTGTGTTATGGACACCGGATAGTTGATACACTACATATATATAACTTTAAATACATGTATTTTATAAATATAAACACCCATGACTGGAGTACTAGCATTCGTGCTCATCACACAAATGAATCCAGCGGGACTCGAATCCGCGACCGCTGGCACAGCATGTAGGGTCACTACAAACTGAGCCAAACGTGTTATCAAATATCTATCTAGACAAGTATATTTTCACCCCTCAGTTACATATATAGAGTGCTACCCCTATTTTTTGCTCTTTTGACAGAATTGTCTACTAAGCCACATGAGACGGAATCCTAATAGAAAAAAGAAAAATAGCACATTAAACGGAGCAAACACCATTAACGAGGGTTTTTAAGTACTCATTGATAGCCCATAAAATATTATCGAAACCTATGCAAGGAGGTGAAGTGTAGTAAATAATTTAACTGGGTTTTATAACCATATGGATTCTTAATGGCCTATTTTCTGTCAACCATAAATACTTATTAGGCGGATGCAGGAAAAGAGGAAAACTAAATTAACGCTTTTGATTATTCAAGCTTATTTTACGAGTTTGTGGAATAATTAATTTTAATACTAGCGACTTACTCTCTCTGTACTCGGTTACGCGGATTTTGTTCACAATTTCATGGTTTTTAGTTTTTTTGCGCGGAACCCGATTTTTTTTTCTAAAATAAAAGTAGACTAAGTTACTCCTTATAACATCAGCTATCTGCTAGTGAATGTCCCGTCAAAATAGATCCAGCTGTTTCGGAGATTAACCGAAACAGAGAGACAAAAGTTTTAAAAGTTGTTTTTTTTTTATAAATACCGTATCTACTTTGTGTTGTTACTTTGTCAGTACAAACAGTCACTTCGGCTTTATTTATTTGTATATATTGTCTATTATTTGTTCTAATGTTGTAAATGTGAAAGAAACTCTGTTTCACGCTAAAGTAGCTAAACAAATTCCGATCAATTTTAGTAATGACATAGGTAGCTTTTTGGGGACCAGGCGAACGAAGCCGCGTGTAAAAACTAGTTTTTTGATATATTATAAAATTATTATATGAGAATGATCGATGTCAAAATTATTTTCTACACGATGTTCCCTGACATACTGACCTAAAGCTTTTTTATAATATAGGAAAGTAAACAGATTTGCTGCCTTTCAATCCTCACGGAATCTCGGGCACAGTGTGACAAAATAACAACAAATTGCCTTTTAGGCTTTTTGTACGGTTTAGTTAATATAGTATTTTATTATTTATCCTACTAATATGTATTATAAATATGAAAGTTTGTGAGGATGGATGGATGGATGTTTGTTACTCAATCACGATAGAACGGCTGAACGGATCTGGATGAAATTTGGCACAGAGATAGATTATAGTCTGGAATAGCACAATATGCTAATTTTTATCCCGGAAAATTCACGGTGAACGTGGGATAGATTTGTTTTTGTCTAGGGACGAACCCGAAGCGAAATGAGGTAATGTACATAACACATACATATATTGAACACATTATATACACTTATTACATTTGTATTAGTACATAGGTATACAATAACGGACTATAACCAGGAACGCAACGAGCAGAGCGAGGGTAAGTCGCTAGTCTTAGATAAAAAAATAGTATTATGTTTATATTGAGAAGTCATCAACGATATGCTAGATAAAAACAAAAAAAATAACTAAGAAATATTGCATTAATTTACTTAATTCATAGGCAATTCAAGAGGCTTTCGCTTTAGTGAAGTATTTTTGTCTTGTGAAAACTTTTGGGGAGCATAAATTTTAGACGCTCTCTTTTTTCGTTATTTATGAGACTATCTCAGATCCGGAGTGTTAGTTTTAAATTAACAACAGTCCCCGAGTGGAGTTCACCTCCGTGCTGCCATCAACGCGGTCCCTTTTACATTTATTGTGAATTATGTTAATTCGATAGAAAATGTCTGGAGATAAAAAAATAAATGAATAAATATTAAAACTATACTAGAGCTTGATTATAAATAAGTAAATATGTTGGGAGATTAACACATAGCACCATCTAGTTCCATGGTAAGATACGAGACTTGTATTATGGATACCAGATAGTTGATACACAACACATATATAACTTTAAATACATACATATTATAAATATACACACACATGACTGGAGTACTAATATTCATGATCAGCACACGAATTTATGCCCCCAGCTGGGCTCGAACCCGCGACCGCTGGCCTAGTAAGTACACACTAGCAAGTTCACTACAAACTGAACCAAACGTGTCGTTAAATATAAATATTAAATATATGTATATACTTGCGACTCACCCTCGCTAAGAATTTTCATCTCTGAGAAATCTATACTAACCGTTAAAACATACTTAGGGGCGAATCTGCGAAGCGAGGGTGAGTCGCTAGTCCATGCAACTGTAAGTAAGTCTGTCTGTTACCTTTACACGCTTAAACAGCTGAACAGATTTCGATAAAATTTGACAAGGACATAGACTGTATCATGAGATTGGACATAAGCTACCCTTGGTCTTCGCCCTATTTATCACACGTGTGAAGACGCGGGTACAAACTAGTTATAAATACAGAGTAATGCGAGAGTAATAAGCTTTATAAAGCGGCTGAAATAAACCTTCGAGTCACTTGTTTCTAATATGTTTTTAATTAACGAATATATTAATTTGTCTTTTAATTACAAGAGTAGAAATATTAAATATAAGCAAAATATAGAATAATTTTAATTTAAGATTGTCTCATTTTTAACATACTCGTATAAATTAATAAAATTTCATGCAAATTAATATTGAAGTTTGTTGTCATTAACGTCCTTTTTGTCATTATTACTTCGCTTAACAAACAATCAATGATCCTCTTTATATTTAACGTCTAGTGACTGTTTTCAGTGTTAATATACTTCTATACATATAATAAAATTGTAACCAAGCCTAATCTGTAGATCAAACATTTTTTGAAAAATCCTATTAATATAGACTTTATTATCGATACAGAGGCCGAATCTATAGTTTTTAGAATTAAGTCTGCCTGTCTGTCTGTCTGTCTGTCTGTCTGTCTGTCTGTCTGTCTGTCTGTCTGTCTGTCCGTTACCGCATCACGGGAAAACCACTGGAGGGATTTTGATAAAATTTGGTATTATAATAGCTGTTTATCCGCATCAATACATAGAATACTTTTTACTGCGGAAAAGTATCTCATCTCTGAGAAATCTTTACTAAACGTTAAAACGTAAGTAGGGGCGAACCCGAGCGGAGAGAGGGTGATTCGCTAGTTTATTTATAAAACTAGAAACTTAATAGTATAGTAGTCTATATTAATAATATAATAAAGAAATAAACTTTATTTGTATGTAGCGGGTATGTAGCAAAAATTCTTTCACTAATAGTAAACTACACTATCCCTGATGGATATATTCTATATTATATTTTGATTTAAAAAAAAACGCGTGTATGTACTTATGTATACACGTAAGAAGTGATACTTCTGGTGTAACATAACAAAAATAGCAATATATTTCATCCCGTATGTCATAACTCCCTGTTTGCAAAAGGAATGCAGCTAACTTCATCATGTCGCTTTTTGGCTGTCGCTGTGCGCGCGCAATGTAAAAATTTTTATTCTTATAAATTTTTCCAAACGTGCCAAAAGAAGTATAACTTCAAAAAGTTTTCAGTTTTAAATCTTAATATTTACAAATCAAGTCAGAGTAAAATGCGCTAAATAACCACTTTATCGGCCTGCGCCCAAACCGTCATATAAAATGAATAATTTGGTTATATTTTAACTGTATTACCATAGTTAAATTAAATCTACAGTTTAAATTTAACTAAATCGAAATTATTACCCAATGCCACGTACTTTACAGCACGCACATGACATTGTGAATGATTTATGTGTTGGCTGGCAAATTGACAGCCAAGCGGAATTTCGAATACACACGATTCCAACGTTTTTTAGAGGACATTTGATTTTTATTTTTCGACCAGTTTCATCTAGTTTTGAATGCGTTTTTCAAAAAACTAAGCGGTTGTGTTGAAAAGTTTTAAACTGCAAAATCTGCGAAACCGTCGTGTTTGGAATTAACAATGGTGGCTCTCGCGGAACCGAGTTTTTGTATACGCATGCTAACACGTAACGGTTTGTTCGAAATTTTTAATGTACAAAGTTGAGTAACAGTTATATGTGTAATACATTGTATTAAAAAATAGAGTTTTACATTAAATATGTACATAATATGTAAAGAATATAATTAAAAAAAGAAATAATAAAATCCAATGTAATATTGCTTTATTAAGAAGAAATTAAATTATTTTACTTTACCTTGATTTGTCCGGGGTTTTTGAAGCTTCTTTTTGTGACTAAGTTATCTTAATAATATTATTTTAATTGAGAGTTTTTTGTAAGTTTGTGCGTTTGTTACTTTTTTACTTACTTCATGTAAAAGTGGCCGTAAAAGGTGCTACCAGTCACTAAAGATTTTTTGTTATATTTATACCTTCATGGTGTATATTAATAATTTATGTATCAAATTAAAGCTATTTTTTTCTGTGCATGATAAAATACCTCTACCCATGTAAAAGTGGCCGCAAAGGAAAGAAAAGAAGAAAAGAATATAATATTATATGTCATTTGTCAGACAATAACAACTGTTTGTTGCCCGTTGTTAACAAACGTAGTTTATCAGGTACAGAAAAAATTAGCTTTACTTTGACATATAGGTAAATAATGAATATACGCCATGAACTTATAAATGTAACAAAATATGACCTGCTTACACCTGCCTGCGAAGAGGTATTACATAATTCTTATTTCAGAGGTATTATATGATTCATTCATTTATTATATAATTAATTTAAATAACAAGTGCATCGATTTTGTTCCAAAAAGTCAATTATTATTTATTTAATTAAACATACAAGCGGGCACATTTTAATAGGCACCCCAGTCAAAATATATTGTCCCTTTTATTATTTCACTAGCGACTCACCCTCGCTTCGCTTCGGGTTCGTCCCTAGACAAAACCAAATTTATCCCACGGGAACCGTACATTTTTCCGGGATGATATATATATCATCTATAGCTTATAACCTTCCTCAGTTAACGGGCTATCTAATGCAAAAAGATTTTTTTAATTCGGATTAGTAGTTCCTGAGATTATCGCGTACAACCAAACAAACAAACAAACAAACTCTTCAGCTTTATAATATTAGTATAGATATAAAAAAATGATTTAGATTAAATACGCTATGAACATAGAAATCTTGGAGCAGGATCTTAGACCATAATAATATGTTGGGGCATTACCACACAGCACCATCTAGTTCCATGGTAAGCTTGAACGAAGCTTGTGTTATGGATACCATATAGTCAATACACTACACATATATAACTTTTAATACATACATATTATAAATATAAACACCCATGACAGGAGTACAAACATTCGTGCTCATCACACAAATTAATGCCCCCAGCGGAACTCGAACCCGCGACCGCTGGCACAGCAAGTAGGGTCATTACAAACTGAGCCAAACGTATCGTCAAATATTAATCTCACGTTATGTAAACGAAAGACATGCAAGTGGATAAAGGTCTATTACACATATTATATTCATACATATTAGTATGAGTTCACCCATTTTCCATAATAAAATATTATATTATTTAATGAAATAAAATGTTCCATTATTACGAATGCCATATTTATTTTCTTTCACTTATTGCACATATAAACATTTTTATTCGCAGTGTTGGGCAGATGTAAATCAAAGGGCTACGTTATTTGACATTATTATTGCTCTACGCGGACATTATTAGCAATAGCTATACGTTCTACGAGGGTTGCCACCTGTTTTATATATTAACTCAATTTCTTTCTTTGTTTAAAAAACTAAAAAAATATTTTTAACTAAATAACCCATTATAATCATTAAAAAATGGCAAATAAACGCAAAGGGGTTTAATTTAGAAGCTCTTGCTCTATCCTGCTGGTTCCATCCTCAGATCATCTCGATAAAACCAACTTATTGTATTATCATCGGTAGGTATTACATTGAATACCTACACACAGCAAATATTTTTTCAAGTACCTAATAAATTTATAATTTTAATTTAAATTAGCCTTGTGGTTCTATAACATTTTACATTATCTTTATAAGTTTTTCAAAAATCTCGCTAAAATGTATACAAATAAAAAAAAAATCTTGGTAGTATTCCATTTTTTTTACTTTCACGGCGCAACCCCACATTTTGTACAGTGTTTAGACGTAACGTTCGAATAAATACGATCGCTTATTATTTTCCTTCATAATTTAGCCGTGTCCATTCGTTACGGTTATGGCCAGTTTTGTTCTGTAAATTATTTTTTTATTGGTATATTAGAATTTATTGGAACAGTCTTACTGACGTGAAATGAATTTCGTTATTTGACGTAGCTTACTAAATAAAACTATCTTTTCGGATTTTTTCGAGGATTTATTTTGATTTTTGGTTCCCGACGTTTCGAATGCTTTACAGCAATTATGGTCACGGGAGAGAATGAAACGCCGGGAACCAAAAATCAAAAATAATCCGCGAAAAAATACGAAAAGATAGTTTTATTTAAAATGTCAAATATTCACGTAAATCTAAGAAAGTATGACGTAGTTTTTTTTTAAATTATCGAAGAAAAGTGATTTTAGTATATGGCTAAGTCGATGGCAAGTGGCTGTAATGATAAAGTGAATTCTATATGTTACTAGCGACTAGCCCTTGCTTCACTCAGGTGCTTTCATTGCCTTTTGTATCATCAGTATTATAAATGTGAAAGTTTGTGAGGATGGATGTTACTCTTTTACGCCAGAACGGATTAACGGATTTGGATGAAATTTGGAACAGAGATAGGTTGTAGTTTAGTATAACATATAGGCTACTTTTTATCCTGGAAAAATATACGATTCCCGTGGGATAGGTTTGTTTTTGTATTCCTAGAGGGGAACCCGAGCGAATCGAGGGTGAGCCGTTAGCATTATAAACCGGTATATATACCGGTAGCACCATCTTTTAGCAAATTTTATTACACCTGGAGGAGAATTAATTTTATCACGTTGGCTACAGTTAGTATCCTAAGTCTAACTGCAGATACTAGTCTATCTGTTCCAAGATTTAATTTCTAAATCCATCATCATTATTAACTTTAAGCGTTATCTTTTAGAAGAAACGTATACTGAGACTTCATATGTTAATCAAACTTTCTCGCTATGTAAATTAAATAAAAGTATAATGTTCAACTAAATTACAATAAAACAACTTAAAAGAACTATTAAACCCAATTTCAGCGTCAATGTGCCGAATAATGAGAGTTGGAATCCGTTGTCGCAACTTTTGGATGACTCGAGCTTTTAACTTTTCAAGCCATTTTGCAGCGACGTCGCGGGTATACTTATTGCATAGATTATTATTTAATTATACGTCAATCTTAGTAGATATTCCTTTAACAACTTAAAACCGTGGGACTAAGATAATACAACAAATCTTGCTTAATTTGCTTAATATAAAGCTGTAACTGATTTTTAGATTTCCGTAGCCTAAAAGCAAAAACCATTATAATTTCGTCATGTCCGTTTGTCCGTATATCAAAGTTTATTTACTCGGAGGTTATATTGTTGGAGTAAGTAGGTGTCTTATGTGAACCATTAGACAATTATGTACTGAAATTACAAAAAAATTACTACAAAAAATAGTACATAGATACGTAACTGAGGGATGTAAATAAACTTATCGTAAAAAGAAAAGTATCTGTAAAATTATCTTTATCTATAATAATGGTATACTTTCCATGAATAAATTCTATTTTTATAGACATATTATTGCTACAAATATAATTTTATAAACTCAAATTACTAGCATGCTAAGGACACAAGAAGTTCTTTTAGGCAAAGTATTCATTTATAATAGGTTTCTTAAAACTTTTATTTAGAAACTTTTATTTTACTTAAAAGTAATTAGCGTACCTAGACACCTTACGTTTTTTCTGTCGGAATGAAATGTTTTTCCACGTTTAAAAACAACTTGATGACACTTTCTAGCTCTTTCCATACATCAATGAATAGTTCAGTTTGACGTGAAAAAAGAATAAACAAACGCACTAAACTATTATGTCTTTGTCTTTATAATAATATATTCTTTATTGCACTTATGAAACATACTATAAATATTGCGTATTAAAGGACAAAGGTAAAGGTGGACTTATCCCTAAAAGAGATTTCATCCAATCAACCCATGGATGTGAAAGACAGTGTTAAGTAGCAGGTCCATTAAGTGACAGAAGATGCATCGAAGAGAAAGATAAGAAAGATGCGTGTTCAAATCACGTCGGGGTCACCACTGTGGGGGTTGGTGCTAGCTGTGTGTGTGTTGTCGAGTTGGCGTATTTTTTATACGAGAAATTAATTAAAAGTCTATATACAATTCACAGTCTTTATTGCACTATTTTTACACCCACAAAAGATAGAAGGAGAAAGAGCAAAGCGGATAGATAGTTCATATAGTTCACACGACAGAAAGAACGAAAGCACAAAGATAATAGAAGAAAAATACATTAAATTACGTAGCTTATAAGGTTAGGTACGTAAGCTAGGAATGGCGAGTAAGCGAGTAGTACGTGTCTCTCGTCTAGCGTGCGGATTGCGACTGTCTGGAGTTACAACTTTTAACTTGATGAAAAGATTGTCAGCTGATGCGCGGGCGCCGCTAACGGTAAACACTGAGGTGCGGTGCGCGGGAGGAAAGATCGGTGTTACGTCACCTCGACCATCTGTCCGTGAGGCTCAAATTCAAAGCATAATAGATGTATATATGCGTATTTTGTTTATTATTTATTTAATATTATTTATTTACTATTAGGTAGGTGAATTAAGATGGGCTACTGCCGGAGGTTGCAAATAAAATCGGAGACTTTACTTATAAAATACTTTAATACTAATTTTACAAACTAATTATCCTAAAGTGATTGCACCGTCGAAGTGGGACTAATGCAATGAATGAAGAAAAGGTTTTAACAATAAGGTGCACTCGGATGTTACAACACTGTCACTTCACGAGAGTTATGTTGCAATACCAAAAGAATGCGATATTGGTGGTCGACGCGACTCGCGGGGTGGTTCCCATGCATTAGAGTTGCGAAACAAAGTCTTTAACAATAAAAGTTCATACGAAAAGAATGCGATGTTGGTGGTCAACGCGAGGTAGTTCCCATGAATTAATTAGGGTTGCGTAACACCTCCCCCCGTAGAACAGCAACTACGAGAGGAATTGTCCGATAGAGTTGTTGAAATGTTCCGATGGTCGACTCTGATCTCGCTGGGGCGGCAACTCCGAGTCTGAAGAGGATGCAGTTCCAGGACCTCAGTTTTAGGATAACTGGAGTTAATTTACAGGATTCGTGAAGTTCTTGCTTGGTAATCAGTTGCTGGGCACAATCAGGTTCATCTTTGATCTTGTACTTCGATTTTGTTTCGCAGAGAAACCACGAGGTTACCTTCGGACATTCTGTCTCCATGTACCTAGAATCGTTACTAGAAATTGCTAGGTAGGGTAAGGTAGGTATGAGGACTAATAATGGATAGTTTGTATAGATTATAGGTAGCTGGAAAGACAATAGGAAAGGAGAATGGGCAACTTTGTATGGGATTCGTCCCCAGAGTGTATCAAGTTGAGACATATGTCATTTTAAAGATCAGAAGTATAGCTTCAATTTATTGTATGACACCAACACTGAGACTCGTGCAGGGAAAGAATTATGAATCATTTAATTTTATTAAATTCGTGAAAGTAAAACAGTATAATTTAGATTGTACAATATTTTTATAAATATTATTTTATATCGTACCGTGCCGTCTGTTTTTACACACCTTCGCACATATTGCGACTTTTGCAGCCCTGTACAGGATAGCTGAATGAATAAATGAGGAAGAATTGAGCAGGTTACGATGGGACATTATAGGGTTATTGGAAGTTCGAAAAGAGGGGGGACAACTCAATGATGCTCAAATCTGGTCACCTGTTCTGTTTTCGGGTGACCAACAGTCCCAAGGTGGTGTCGGGTTTATCGTATCTTGTGATGTCTTGTACAGCATGGTAACTATGTACAGCTTGAATGCATCCAACTGATTCCGAAGAAGTCCACGTTCCTACCAGTACCACACCAAATACAAAACCCCTTAAGCTTTCAGCTGGAACTCCGAAACCGCTTTGATTGCGATAGCGATGTGGCTACTTTTAACAATGGGTTTCTCAAAGGTGTCGAATCAGTTGGGTTCTAAACACACTCTAAAAATAGACCCAAAAAGATTTCTGATCCTACTCTCGAGCTCGTGGCAGAAAGGAGAAAGATGATCTTACAGTCATTCAAACACTCCAAAGGTTTTCGAGGTTTTTCGATTTATCTATTGGGCAAAACCGGCTAGTACAGTTCAAAACCGACGACAATAGGATTATATTATCTATTCCCGAGTTTAGTAATGGGAGAGATCGCGAAATTTTATGGATAGCTATTGACAACGCGACAACCCATGAGTCTGGATAATGATTAAGGGCCAGGCTAACCCGACACTATACCGAAGAAATCCCGGACGTCACTAAAACAGATTAAGAACAACAGAGCACCGGGTGCAGGTGGAACTACGGCTGAATTTCTGAGAATTTTACTTAATTCCATCATACTCGAAGGAAAACCCCACAATTATGGAGCAGAAGCGTTGTTGTACTGTTCTGTAAAAAGGGCGATAATGCTTTACTAAATAATTTGACTCATCTCGCTTCTGATCCATGTCTACAAGTTGTTTCAATAAAATAATTCATAGTTCTTCCATGTAACTGTCTCACTTTTGGCGCTGTACAATAAAATAAAGCTATTATTGTGACATTTAAAGTGATGTACATACGTCATACTGTTTTAGACTTTCACGGGCTTAATAAAATTAAACGATTCATAGTTCTTTCCCTGCACGAGTCTCAGTGTTGGTGTCATACAATAAATTGAAGCTATTCTTCTGCTCTTTAAAATGACATATGTCTCAACTTGATACACTCTGGGGACGAAATGCCCATTATCCTTTGAACACTATTACTATTTGCGAACCTAAATAGAAATAACCTAATTTAACTATGTCATAGTAGTCTCTATAATCAATGTCAACTATGTTCTCTTCTGAATATAGAGTCTTTACCTTAACTAACATATTCTTAAGTTCATCTAAACTAACTATTGAATGAGGTGTGCTCGATGCACGAATAAAAGCTAAAGTATTACCTAACTTATATAATTCTTCCGACAAATTCTCAACATTATCTCCTAAAATTAATAAGGTTTGTGCTAGATGAGATGATTCTATCAAAACTAATCACTTCTAGGTTTCTATTCCTATCTATTTCTATAAACCTACTATTCCTAACTACCCTAGGAAACCGAGATTCTCGAGGATGGAAAATCTTGGAAAACTTGAAAGGATTTTAAATTAAAATAGGAGAGCAACTCTAGGCGATCTAGGGTACTCACATAATAGTCTCCGATCTCTCTGCTGCATCGATGTCTGGATACGCCTCTGGACCGTAGCTCGTGTAGGTTCGAGGATCTCGTCGGGGGCTGGAGAGCCGGTCAGCCACGGGGCTTACTTCAGCTTACGGAAATCTTGATCGCGCCACGAAACTGACTCGAAATCCTACCGACTGCGCCAATTATGATGGGCTACTGCCGGAGGTTGCAAATAAAATCGGAGACTTTACTTATAAAATACTTTAATACTAATTTTACAAACTAATTATCCTAAAGTGATTGCACCGTCGAAGTGGGACTAATGCAATGAATGAAGAAAAGGTTTTAACAATAAGGTGCACTCGGATGTTACAACACTGTCACTTCACGAGAGTTATGTTGCAATACCAAAAGAATGCGATATTGGTGGTCGACGCGACTCGCGGGGTGGTTCCCATGCATTAGAGTTGCGAAACAAAGTCTTTAACAATAAAAGTTCATACGAAAAGAATGCGATGTTGGTGGTCAACGCGAGGTAGTTCCCATGAATTAATTAGGGTTGCGTAACAGGTGTATGTGTGTAAGGTGTGTGAATTTATTTATATACATATATTGTGTGAAAATTGTTATGTATAGTTTATGTTAAATATTTAATGTTTTACAAATGTGAGTCAGCCACACTGTTACATATTATATAAGCCTTACAAATATACTATAACTATATATAATAAATAGAAAAATAAAAAATACACATATAAATAATTAATATAATATTAAATATAGATATAATAATATTAGTAGATTGAAGCAGCAAGTGGCATAATAAATAAACTATTTTAAATATGTTAGAAACATTTAGGGGTGTGTATATGCTAAAATTAAGAGTTGGTTAATTTCCCTCCGGCGAAGTTGTTTAATGAAGGTTACTCATTAAGGATTGAAACTCAAACGATTCAGATGAAACTCAATTTGAACTCCGGAAATTGTTAGGCTCGAAGTTTGCACGATTTCTGTAGACAGACGCTCGCTTAGATAAAATTATGAACATTGTTTTTAGTAGTTAGATTCACATATGCGACTAAAAATTATTTTAAACGACCAACTCACCCTCGCTTCGCTCGGGACCGTCCCTATTTACATTTTAACGTTTAGTAGGTATAGATTTCTCAGAGATGAGATATTTTCCCGCAGTAAAAAGTATCCTATATACCCGAATAATAATACCCAAATAACCAGTTATAATCATAATACATCAAAATCTATCAAGTGGTTTTCCCGTGATGCGGTAACAGACAGACAGACCGACAGTCAGACAGACAAAAATTCAAAAAACTATAGATTTTTCAGAGATGTGATATTTTCCTGTAGTAAAAAGTATCCTTTATATTGACCTAGATAACCAGCTATCATCATACCAAATTTCATCAAAATCCGTCCAGTGGTTTTCTCGTGATGCGTTTCCAGACAGACAGACAAAAATTTTAAAAACTATATATTCGGCCTCTGTATCGGTAATAAAGTCTATTTCAATAAGATTTTTCAAAAAATATTTATGTGCAGATTCGACTCAGTTACAATTTTATTATAGCTATAGATTATAATATAAAATCATCTAACGTATCTTTAGGATAATGGTAACGCAATATTCCCTTTAACCAAATTATCCAATACACACAATAAGTAAGCCTACATACGCTGTATTATTAAAAGCAAAACACGACGCTGATTCCATAATATGAAGGAAACAAGGTTATTATTTAGTATTCAGGCACATAGCGACTCAATACTCCATTCCCTGCGTGGGACGTGGGTTGTTTACAAGATGAATGATTGTTAGTTCTTTTGTCCAAAAGTCATGAAGAAAAAATACAAATAAAGCAATATTCCAAATATTTAGCAACATAATAAAAAATAATAATCAGGAGATATCGTCCCATGCTTATATTATGGTTTTTTGTATACCTAAATTAGCTGTTAAAATTGTAACTAAGCCGATTCTGTACATTAAATATTTTTTAGACAATCTTATTGAAACAGACATATATTATAATAATAATATTATCGATACAGAGCCCGAATATATAGTTTTTAGAATTTTTGTCTGTCTGTCTATCTTACCGCATTACAGAAAAACCACTGGACGGATTTTGCTGAAATTTGGTATCGTGATGACTGGTTATCTGAGTCATATAGGATACTTTTTACTGCAGGAAAATATATCATCTCTGAGAAATCTATATTAAACGTTAAAAACGTAAGTAAAAACGAACCCGAGATAAATTAATCTAAAGGATTTCTACGACATTATTTTCATTATTCGCGTTTTATTCTCAAAAATAAAATTTTTATTTATATTTAAAGGCCTATATTTGAAATAAAAAAAGTTCCTAGCGAAAAGGCTAATAGGCGATCTTCTCACGTTATCTAAGTCGGGTCTGTGACATAATCGAATCCAGATGCTCTTAATTTAAAATAAATAAAAAAAAACAAAATAAAGTAGCTGGACAAATAATTGAGAATCAAACGAACTTATCTTGTGATGATTCTAATGATATAATTTCATTTACAGAATCCTCAGACAACGATGACAAAATTGTTCTCTTCTTATTACTCACTATTAAGTTTTTTTACCTTCCGATATCAGTATTGTTCTTATCTAATCGCTTCTATTTTCCCATGTTGATTTTACAAAAATTTTAAAATTGTTGCGACTCGGACAACACAAAACGCGTAATGACAGTTGAATCAAGATGGCGTGGTTGGATGCGCTAAATAGGTTACTTATAAAAAGAATAGTTTAAACTATTTCTTTTAAGAGTAAAAGGTTAAGAATAATAATATAGCTTTAAAAGTGTGATTAGGACAGCATAAATCTGGCGTGCTACTGCATGTAAACGTAGTCATATTCGGTCATAACACTCGTATAATTATATATTAGGCAGTGGTAGCCCAATGGTAACTCGCTCGCTTCGGTATCTGAGTGAAGCGAGTTCAAATCCCGGGTCTTGCACCTCTGATATTTTCATGAGCAAATCATTTCTAACTTGATTACCACTTGCCATACGGCGAAGGAAAACATAGTGAGGAAACCTGCATGTCTGAGAGAACCTAACAAGTTTTCGAAAGACATGTGAAGTCCGCCAACTCGCACTTGGCCAGCGTGGTGGACTATGGGCTGATCCCCCATGTATTGAAGGGAGACCCGTGCTCAGCAGTGGGACGTTAAAAAGGGCTGAATACAATTATATATTAGTTTAACAGTAACTGGATTTATAGTCACTATGTTTAAAAATTAGAGTTTATTCAATGATTTTTTATCTAGGTGATTTTATGTTTCTGTAAAAGTAACTAAAATAATAACACTTTTCTGAGAAATTAAAACAAACCTATTATAGTTTAATAGATCTAGCTTTTCAAAGTAAAGGAAGACGGACGAACGGATATTCTTCGGGTACAAAACTTTAGACAGACTGATATTATTCGAAAACAAAACCCAGGCAAAGCTACTCTGTTTTCGCAAGACTACTCTGTTCTAAGTGTATTAGAAACAAAATGTTAACAATTTCAAGGAAAATGACGGTAGACATTGTTGAAATTTATTTTATGAAGGCAAATATGTTACTGGCAGATCTCAAAGAGCTTTATATTAAATGAATTTAGTTAACTTTACCTCTCTTAACTAGATTTTACCACCTTTAATAACTTAGGGACAATATAAATTGACAACGTACCTTCTACTTAAATAGCGATCGATAGAGAATGAATATATCTGTTGGTAATAGAAATTACTTGTTTATTTTCGCATAGGATATAAAAGTATTAAAGTTGGTTGCTCCCTCGCTTTATATATTTATCTATACTTATAATAAAATTCTAACTGAGTCAAATCTGTACATTAAATGTTTTTTTGGAAAATGTTATTGAAATAGTCATTATTATCAATACAGAGGCCGAATCTATAGTTTTTAGAATTTTTGTCTGTCTGTCTGTTACCGCATCACGAAAAACCACTAAACATATTTTGATGAAATTTGGTATGATGATAGCTGGTTATCCGGGTCAACATATTGTACTAATATTATTGAACTTAAACTAAGGAATTAGACATTGTTAATCTTTTATTTTTTAATAATTATTCTTTTGCGTATATGTATTCACGTATTGTACAATAGTATTTTACTTTACGTTTGTTATATTTTGATTTGTTTACTTGATTACTACTTACTATCTGTGCTTGTAGAAAGTAAACTTGGCTAAGCCCTCAAGAAAGACAAGACTATCTGTACGGGTTATAACTTTCCCGAGTTCTAAGCCTAGGTCTTAGATGACTTAATAACGGAACTGTTGCCAACTAATTTTACTCGCTATATCACTTACAGCGTAAACGGAAATTATGAAGCCTCCATTTTCCGTTCAGAGCAGGTTAAATAATAAATAAATAAATATGTTGGGACATTAACACACATCACCATCTAGTTCCATGATAAGCTACGAGGCTTGTGTTATGGATACCCGATAGTTGATACACTACACATATGTAACTTTAAATATATACATACATACATATTATAAATATAAACACCCATGACTGGTGTACAAACATTTGTGCTCATCACACAAACAAATGTCCCCATCAGGACTCGAACCCGCGACTGCTGGCATAGCAAGTAGGGTCACTACCAACTGAGCCAAACGTCTCGTCTAAGGTTGGCTATGTATCGTAAAATATCAAAGTCGATCAACGTCAAAAACACAAACTTGGATGGGTGACCATATAATAATAGCAGCTTACTGTCTTGTTCTTTGTTATTGGTCAAATTAACTACTTATAGAAATATTCTCCCAACTGATTTTGATCTTGACGACCAATCACAATAAGGACCAGCAAACTATAAAGTAGACATTCTAAAAGAAAAATTTGCGCAAACATACGTGTTCTTCCGGTTTCTTTCAGTCTCATATTTCGGTATGATGATAATTAGACACGAAAGTTAGATGTTCTTTGTCATCTCATTGGAAGTATTCAGTGAGAGATCAGGCATAGGATCGACGGCTTTTCGAGGATGTGGGTGTAATATTACTTATTCTGGACTGCTATTGAGAAATCTTTTACAGATAAACCAACCCACTATTCGAAGCCAAGTCTCCGGAAGACAAGTTCTGTATTACTTACATCAAATATCTAACTCTGGTTGGAAAAACAATTGAAAGAGATCGTAGATATCCATTGTTATCGATTGATTGTAATCATTAGGAAATAACGAACGCGCGTGGGTGTTTAGTTATATTTATTCCACATATGGCCCAAACACCTTGTATTAAAATCAATAATTTTCCTTTTAACTTTGAACATGTTTACCACCAGATCATATTTCAGCTTAAAATCTCTAATGACAAAAATACAAAAGGCACACAAAATATGTATATTTTTCTCTTATTTCACTATTGATGAAAGAGATGATTTAGATGGTTGCAGTTTGATTATATTCAACATGTTTGTTTCTAATCTTTAAAAAATTTAGTTATTCTAGTTTTTAGAAGTTAATATCAACAAGAAGCCTAACCAAATACATAAAAAAATATTTTTGGATATTAATATAGTCATTAAGTATTTAAGGTACATAAGATTGATATAATTTATATTTTCTTTATTGCACTTTAAATGTGATACAGAAAAAAAAACAACAATAAACATTACACAGTTCACAAAGGTGGACTTATCTCTGAAAGAGATCTCTTCTAGTCAACCCCTAGATGTGGAAGATGTAGTGGGCAATATAGTGCAAAAAATATACTAGAATATTTCTAGATAATAATTACATATGCATATATTACTTATAAAAATATATAATACTATACATATATAATATTAAATGTAAGGACTCTACTTATACATACATATATGCATATATTTTATATATAAAATATGAAAACAGAAAAAGGTGCTGATTGATACTTGTCTATATTTGTGCTAATAAATAGTTTTTTTTAATTTACATTTAAAGATATTGGTAGATGGGCTCTTGTTTATGGTTTTGGGCAGTTGGTGCCAGAATACTGCGGCATGGACAGAAAAAGAATTTCGTTGAAATTTACTGTTGCTCCTAGGAATGTTAAACATAGAAGCAATGCAAGACCTCCTGGATTATGTTGGGATTGGTAGAAAATTAAACGGGAAAGAAGGTAAGGAGGGAAATTATAATTTTTAAGAATATTATAGAGAAATGATAGGATCACAGCGAAGACGGATCGGGAGCCAGTTAAGTTGAGCGCGAAAGTCAAAGATGTGGTCATATTTCCGCAAGCCAAAAATAAAACGTATGGCGAGATTCTGAAGACGCTCCAGTAAAATTTAAAGATATTCTTACAATAAGATATAGTATTCTTTATTATTATTAACTCTATATAATCTTCACATTTAATAAAATTGTAACTAAGCCGAATCTATACATAAATATTTTTTGAGAAATCTTATTGAAATAAACATTATTATCGATACAGAGTCCAAATCTATAGTTTTAGAATTTTTCTCTGTCTGTCTGTTTGTCTGTCTGTTACCGCATCACGGAAAAACCACTAGAGGGATTTTGATGAAATTTGGTATGATAATAGCTTGTTATCCGGGAAAACATATAGGATACTTATTACTGGGGGAAAATATCTCATCTCTGAGAAATCTGTACTAAACGTTAAAACGTAAGTAGGGACAAACCCGAGCCGAGCGAGGGTGAGTCGCTAGTACGCTATAAATGGCTGCATAACAGTTATTATTATCTACCATCAAAACAACTTTATGAGTTTGTTTGAGCGTTTAAAATACTCAATTGAAGGATGACTCACGAGTACTTTTTTAGAAAGGTATATATAAAGCACCAGTAATATTATAAAAGTGGAATTTATAATGGACAATTTTTTCTAAATATTTATTTTTTATGTGAAAGATTACGATGATATAAATTTTAAGTATAAGGGCAGGCAGCATGAGAGTAAGACAATAGTAAAAATATAGTTTGGACTAAATTGCCCCGTTGACATTTTCTTCCACATACACAGTCATCCTTTGCTAAGTTTTCTGTAGATTTTTTTTATTACTATTAAAAAATAAAAAATATCAAATAATACTTTCTTTGGTGTTTCGTTCTACTTTAATCGTCATCTTCTTCAATTATTATTATAATTGTGAAACCTTTTATATGTATGTATGTTTATTACTGATATGGCTGAGCAGATTTGGATGAAATTGTTAGTAATAAAATTTGCCAAAAGATGGCGTTGATCATTCAAAAGATCATATAAAGAAAAGTCGTTTTTTTATATGATGTCACAACAGGCACCTACGAGTATGTATGGAACACCTAAGAAAAATGCAGTGCAAAAGGAGGTAAATTAAAATCCACTACAATATTAATTTGATAAAGATCATATTATTTACATGTACATGATTTTATAAATTGTTTGTACATTGTTACAATTGTAATAAAAATTTCATTTAAAATATACATTTACTTATTCACTCCAGAGTCCTGACCTCAAAACCGCAACTTTAATATTTTCATTAATATTTATCCGACGATTATTTCAATAAAGCTTAAATAACTATGACAACTGTTCCTCTTTGTGCGGTTTAATTCCAACTGCGGTCATTTCCTTGTGTTTTATAAAACTAGAGGAAAATTACAATATTGTATTAAAAATTATCGTATTATATTTTTTACACTGTTAATATTATCTACACATACATATGTATAATGAAGTTCTAAGTCGAATCAATACATTAAATATTTTTTGGAAAATCTTATATCTTATTAGCGACTTACCCTCGCTTCGCTCGGGTGCGTCCCTGAGTGCGTTTTATTTTTTTTGAGCGAAACCCTAATTCTTTTTCTTAAGAAAAAAGTAGCCTAAGTTACTCCTTATAATATCAGCTATCTGCCAGTGAAAGTCTCGTTAAAATTGGTCCAGCCGTTTCGGAGTTTAGTCAGAACAAACAGACAGACAGACATAAAAATTTTAAAAATTGTGTTTTTCTTATAAATACCGTATATAATTCCATACGAATTAAGTATAAAGCTGTTATTTTGATATTACAAACAGACACTTCAATTCTATTTATCTGTATAGATGTATAGATAAATATGTAGTCGTTATTATCGATATAGAGGGCCAATCAATAGTTTTTAGAATTTTTGTCTGTTTGTCTGTCTGGGAACGTATCACGACAAAACCACTGGACAGATTTTAATGAAATTAGTATGATGATAGCTGGTTATCCGGGTCAACATTTAGGATACTTTTTACTGCGGGAAAATTTCTCATCTCTGAGAAATCTATACTAAACGTTAACGTAACTTGGGACGAACCCAAAGGAAGCGAAGGTGTGTCGCTAGTGAGGTATATTATTAATATTATGAGTTTGGATGTAGGAAGTAATCCCTGAAAATACAGATCCAATTCTAAAAAATATTTGACTAAAAGGAAGCTACAGTACGCCAAGCTATTTTTTATCCGGTAAAAATGTGTTTACTGTCAGAAATCATAATAACTTTGATTAAAGTACGAAAACAACGGGTCGTTGGGTTGTTTTTTCGTCCTGCGCTGCCTAAATTGTTTGAATTAAAGCAATAAAATCTAGAACAAGACATCTAAGTTGCTAGTATTTAATAAACGCCTTGGTTTGCGTTAGAGGAGGTTAGGCTCTATGAAAATATATTGACTCTCTATGCACTTTACCTGGACGGGAAATATATTAGGTCTTTATATTGTTCTCTGCTTTGTAAGTCATATTGAGATACTATATCATGTAGGATGATGGCACTTGAAGTAAGTGTTCTTGAATTGCGTATTTTACGGTGTGCTAGTACGGTATTTTAATATGATAAAGCATCTGCGCGACTGAAATTCGTTGGATATTTTTCGTAGATTATGAAAAAACAACGTTTTTTAAGAAAATACACAGGTATATAGATAAACTTATAAAGCAAAACCTTATCTAAATACAAAATTTGATCCAAATCGTTAGAGCCGTTTATGAGATACACGAAATATACTTACATACGTATATACAAAAATTGCTCGTTTAATATATAAACAGATAATTTGTGTAAAATATATTATATTACTTTAAAAATGATCTCGATTCATGATATTTTATTGCACCGAACAAAACCGTAAACAATTATGATTATGTTTTTTAAGGTGTTTGTTAAAAATATGATCATAAGAAAAGTAAGGCAGTGGAAATAAATCACATTATGACAACTTGCGTAGCTGCCATAACAATTCTATGATTTATTCAAGTTTCATCCCTACAATACTAAAATTACGTGTTTTTCTTCATTTTAATATGCGATGGTCGCGCCCCACAAGCTCGCTTGCGACTTGAGAGTAATAATGCTTAAAGTTCTCGTATACTCTCGTCTTAATGCCCCTCGTTATCTTATCGACTGGAAAAGACATTGGTGGTAGGGTTCCGTACGACTAATGTTAAAGCGGAACCATTTTCAAATAAAGTCACTTTGTTAGCCTATTTCATGTCAGTCTATTTCATCAGTCACTGTGTAGCCTATTTTCCCCAAGTAAACTTAACAAAAAGTTTTATTTTAGTACTAGCTGTGCCCCGCGGTTCACCGGTGTTAATCAATACTGGTCCACTCCCTTGGGTAGTGGCATGATAATATATGGCCTATAGCCTTTCTCAATATACGGGCTATATAATGCAAAAATAATTTTTCAAACAAACAAACAAATAAACAAACAAACAAACTCTGCCTCTTTATAATATTAGTATAGATGGATAAAATCACACAATCATATACATATTATATATGTAGGTGATATAATTTTTAAAAATTTAGTAAATGTCTTACTTAGGAATTAATTTGAATTTATTCATGAAACCTACACTTACTGTTTAGTTAGCCTGTTATGGCCGAACCCTATGGGAATTAAAGCGAAGACAATATCACTTTTATTTTACTTTTCATTTTACAATTAAGAATAATTGGATATGTATATCTATGCATATAATAAAATTCTGAGTCGAATTTCTACATTAAATATTTTTTGGAAAATCTTATTGAAATAGACTTTATTATCGATACAGAGGCCGAATCTATAGTTTTTAGATTTTTTGTCTGCCTGTCTGTCTATCTGTCTGTCTTTCTGTCTGTCTATCTATCTGTCTGTCTGTTACCGCATCACGGGAAAACTACTAAATAGATTTTGATGAAATTTGATATGATGGTAGCTGATTTATATAGGATATATAGGTCTATATATAGGATAGTTTTTACTGCGGGAAAATATCTGATGTCTGAGCCAAACGTTAAAACGTAACTAGGGACGGACCCGAGCGAAGCGAGGGTGAGCCGCTAGTATATATATATAAATACTATTATTCTTAGAATCCATAAGTATTTTGTTTACTTCACAATATATGAATACAGTATCTTTAAATATGTCGCTAATCCTGTCAATAAGAGTGAATTTCTTTCACGTTTGATTTTACCAAATGACGCAACATTTTCATACCTATGATATATGCGCGATACTTCTTAGTATTTTTTATAGATAATAATGTTTTCAGTTCTATTTTTTTTTATGGTATTCAGTGATAAACAAGCAGACAGTCCACCTGATGGAAAGCGATACCTGTCGCCCATAACACCTACGGTTCATGCACTTAGGTTTTAAGTAACAAAACTGCAGAACCGCCGGCACGTTATCACTGTGAGGACTAAGATAATATGCCTCTTGCCTGTAATTGCGCTGGCTACCTTATCCTTGAAACCGGAACACAACAATGCAATCATTGTTGCTTGGCGGTAGAAATAGATAAGGGGGTGGTACGCATCCAGTCGGACTCCTCAGGCTTGACAGAGTCCTACCACCGGTAAACAGAGTCCTACCACCGGTTGACAGAGTCCTACCACTGGTTCAGTTCTATAAAACTATAAAATAAATATAATCCATACTATTAATATTATAAATGTGAAAGTAACTGTGTCTGTATGTGTGTTACGTTTTCACATCTAAACTGCTAAACCACTTTAGACAAATTTTGGTATGAAAATATGTAGATGGGACCTTGGAGAAGGACATAAGCTACTTTTTGTCGCGAAAATAATACTAAGCGCTGGTGAAACAAAAGTATGAAAATCCTATGTTTTTGCTGTTATGAGTAAAAGTATATAAGTATAAAGATTAGTTATATCATATTCTGGTATATTATATTTATAGAAAATAAAGGGCTATATTTTATAGAGAAGATTAAGGGAAGGGAAGAGAGTATTAAAAAAGTAAAAACATATAGGGCGAGCGAAGCGATAGTAAGCTATTAGTATGTTTCTTAAATTTTGTTATACTTGGACACATAAAACTGAAAATTGATTTTCTCTTTTATATAAACTATTTAAGTTCATATATTTGTTCAAATTTAGAACTACCCACGCTTTACTTCAGCCCTCACTATACGGTGCGAAATAGCTCATAAAATTTCTATTCCCTTTCGAAACATTTTCCGTTTCCCACTAAAATCAATTTAGCCGAATTTCTTTCATTCTTTTCTAGTATTTATTTATAAAGCAGTCAGATATCAATACAAAATATACAGGGGCTGGATTAGAATGGCTTATATTAGCTGTATAAATAATATTTATCGTGAAATTATAAGGTAATATATAGGCGTATACTAATGAAGATTTGATTGTGATTGGATGTACTTATAATACATCATCATCAGATGTGAATGTGACTCACTCCATCAGAAAATATTTTGTTTCGATATCTTTAAATTATCTAGTTAACTTCTGTTCGTAGCTTGTTTCTGTTTTGTTTTTCTTATCCGACTGCGATGAAGCCCAAAGGTATGTGTATGTATGTATGTATTTGTGTATGTATGTATGTGTGTATGTATGTATGTGTATGTATGTATATACGTACGATGTTCCCTCGTAAATACTAAACGGCTTAAGTGATCTTGAGATAACTGATGACGGAAACATAAATACACGTAGCAAAACTCGCAGCTAGTATAAAACATGCGCCTTCAAATGCATAATATTTTGTACCTTCGTCAACTTGTTTTAATCTTTTAGTTTACTTTTTACGCAGTCGTTTTTTTTTATTTTTGTATTATTTTTTTTTTGGGTATTGTAGTCCTAGAGCAGTTGCTTACAAGCGAGAAATTGTTTATTGTCCGTGACGTACATGGTGACATGATTTACGTGTTATTTAGTAACAAACATCCAAACTAAACATCTTAAATTTTAATTTGTATATTATTACCTCGACTGTCGATCGACCTCCTAGAGGTCGATATCAAAAATACCCTTGACTGTCAAGCGACCTCCTAGAGGTCGATTAGTCCCGATGTGATTTAACATGTGATTTCTCGCGTTTAAACTATGTTTATTTTTATCTAGCTTTTGTAACGTGTAAAGAAAAAGACAAGGAATAATATCATACTACATGTCAAAAAAGTAATAACTCCAATAACATAAATTTTAGTAATTTGTGCAGGCAACTTATTTAAATTTTGGCGGTCTTCGAACTTAATATTAAGTGAGTAAAAATTATTAAAATAGTGTAAAATTATTATTACAAAGATTGGAATATGATGGAAGGGTAAGTAATTAACAGTCTTTATTTCATAGGATGTGTTTTGAATAAAGATTTTATACAGAAACTTTTACATTTATCAAACATCGTAAGCATTGACGCGCACTAAGTCCTTATATTTTCACTTTTTATGGATAAAAAATACACTAGTGATAGCATATTATCTATATTAACATGATTTAAATTTATAACTACATAACTACGTATAATTGAATTTGTAAATCTTCTATTAGATTTTAAGTAATTAGTAATATCAAAACACGTAACCCAAAACCGACCCGCCATTTTTGACGGTTGTTGGATAGTATGGATAAGGCTTTTTTAATATTGATTAGAATATTTTCATTGGCTTTTTTAGCATTGTTTGAAATTTTGCATTTTATAAATATTTTAACTGTTTCCTAAAAAAAATATTTAGATTTTTTAAAACAGTACGATTTTTATTTTATAGATACAATTTCAACATAGACATTACTTTAAATATTATAAAAATTCAAAAAAACTGACTGCATAAAAGCTAACTAAAAAAATTAAAAGAAGTTGACGAAGGAATATAGTATAATACAGTCGGAGACATACATATGTACATCTCGCGAGAAGGATGAAACGTGGGTTTTTTTTATTTTTATAGTATATTTTTTTATTTACAGCTTTTTGGTTTTATTAGACATTTTATAATAGGTCTTTGAAATTATTATCTTGAAGTTGCCGTTTTACAATACTGGCCATTTTAAACGTAATTTACGAATGGCTGGCAGTAAATTCTAAATTTAAATTAATTTTATTTTAAAAGTATCGAGTACTATTTTCAAATTCGATCATTTGCTTATTAATTAGTGTTTTGTTTTCACTACATTTGATTGTTTTTCATCAATATGGGCACAATAAAAATATGAGTAATTATGAAATACGAGTTCCGTCGCGGTAGCAATGCTGCACAAACGGCTCGCAACATTAATGACGTGTACGGAGTGAACACTACAAACGAACGCACAACTGAACGCTTCCGACATCGAAATTTTGATTTAAAAAATGAACACCGTGGTCGCCCGAAGACTAAAACCAGCAACGACAAATTAAAGGCGATAGTGGAAGTTGATGATACTCAATCTATGGCTGAGTTAGCAGTAGGTTTCAACGTTAGTATCAAAAAAATATTGGTCCATTTACATCGAATTGGCAAGGTAAAAAAACTTAACGGGTGGCGCATGAACTAAACGATCTCCAACGCGACGAATGCGTTGAGGTATGCCTTGCGTTGTTTAACATACATAGAAATGAAGGGATTTTGAATCACACTGTCATCGTGTTGGTTAGACCTCGGTTCAGCACCTAGACAATGCCCCGAACGAAAACTTGCCCCTAAAAAAGTCATGGCTACTATTTAGTGGTCTAGTGTCGGTATAATTCATCACAGCTTTTTACCAAATGCCACTAGCATTACTGCGGATGTGTACTGTGAGAAACTGGACACAATAATGGAGAAGCTTGCCAATTTCCGGCCAGCCTTGGTTAATTGCTCGACTTCACTGCTCTTTTAAGACAAACCTCGACCTCATACGGCACAATAGGCGGTCTCTAAGCTACAAAAACTAGTGTTTGAAGCTTTGTGTCATGCACCGTAAACACCAGACATTGCGCCGACAGACTTCTACTTTTTCCAAAATTTGGACAACTTCATGGCAGATAAAAAGTTCAATACCCGAGAAGCAGTGCAAGATGCCTTTGAAGAGTTGGTTGACTCCCGTACACCTGGCTTCTTTAAGAAGGGCATTGAAAATTACTACTGTGCTGGTAGAGATGCATCAATAGCATGGGTGCATATTTTGATTGATAGAAATGAAAAATATTTATGAAAAAAAAAAGACTAACTTTCTATGTATTAAACGGCAATTTCATAGGTAGAGACCTAATATTTAGCTATATTTTTTATCCTAAATTACTTTTAAATATGTAAGTTGTGTTCTTTTAAATATTTTTATGATCGCCAAAAATCTTTATTTTGAGACCCCATTCGATTGGTTTGGAAGAATTTTTTTTAAGACACACAAATTGGCGACTGATATCTGCTATTATAATTTTTAACTATTTTTATATAACCTATGACACTCGCGTAAATACAAAATTAACGACATATAAATCATCAAAATCGGCCCATGCGTTTGGTTTCTAGAGTGCCACAAGGGAAAAAACATACATACACACATACATACATATATACATACGTATATACATATATACATACATACATATGTACATACATACATACATAAATACATAGGCTGATAAACACATTACCCTCCTTTGCGTTGCGCAGTTGGGTAAAAAATATGTTTATTTGCATCTATTAAACTAGTGATACAATATGGTATATGTATCGTGTATACATCCATATGCATTTAGTAAAAAGCGGTTATTTTAAAATTTACAAACAGACACTAATTTTATTTATCTGTATAGATATAATCTGTTCAGATGCGATAGTATTGGTCGTATCCATACTTTTGTAGCGTCCCTTGTAATTTTTATAGTGAAATTGTTAGTTTTCGTAATTGATTTCTAAAATGTTCTAGTAAGGCAGCATGCCTGTTTATTGTATTTTTCCATTTGTAAATATCACTAAATTGTAAAATGTACACATTTTTAAATGAAATATTAAGCAGAATTTGCTCTGTGATCCAAAGTTTGAGATGACGATTTTTAGCACTTATTTTCAAGTGTTTGGTTTGTTGTTTAATTCTCGTAAACTAAATAGTTATAAGAACTCAAACTATGTCAGTATTATCTACGTGGACTAAACTATAATATAAATGATTATCCTAAATCTCTTGGTATTCAATGCTCTCAGAATTCAAGTATAAAAAATACCTCTTTTTTATCCTGTGCTAAGTCGCCGTGATTGAGACGTGTTGTTGTAAAGCTTGTGGTGTGAAAAAATGTACAGTGAGTTGAGTTGTTTTTATCAATTAATATAAAATATTGTATTTTTAATTCAATGGTATAAAAAACTTTTTAAAATAATAGTTTTATTTTGTAAATAATTCCTGATTTCATACTATGTACTGATAAAAATCACTTACAGTGATTTCAACTTAGAATTAACTATATATTATTAAATACAATTGAACTTATATTTTTATAAATTGTTAGTATACTTCAAAACGATTCCAACGACATAAGCTTTATATATAGCTTTCATATAATTTTTTTAGAAACATTGTTATTTTAATGATGCGTACATATTTCGCGGGAGGTCCTCGGAAAGTAGCCGACAGATGCGCCATATTCGTGCAAAATGACAGCGACAGTTGAGAGGTTATGTTAACAAAAATAAATCTCTTAACTTTACCTACACAGAAAAATACGAGACATTACTATTTATATGAACAAAACGAAAGCACGTAATCTACGATCTTATAAGTAATGTGGGTACACAGTGGGCGTCGTAGCTTTTCCACGACTTAATGGTTCATTATTTTCAAAGGCGGGCAGGTGAGCGACATCTTTACTGAATTTAGTTTTAAACCCCTGGCGGTTAAAACTTGGGTTGCTTGTTCAAACGAAGCCTAATTTACGTCCAAACTATTTGGGCTAGCTGAAAATTTTGAAACTGTCTCAATGAACTCTAATACCTGAGCACTAATTTGAAATAAGTTTGCTAATACTAAGTTTATTAATACTTTATTAGAATAATTTTTTTATACATGGTGTTTATTTTAAGTTATTTAATATAGTGCGACAGTTGAAGTAAAACGTTGCAATTATTACATGTGATATAAATGTTGTTAAACGATTAACATGTTTCTTTTTTAATGAATCAGTTAAATCCCAAGGCATCTGATCTCAATATTTTATATAATATGTAATTTTCTCTATTTTTAATTTACTAATCTTATTCAATACTTTTAATTTTGAACATTGCTAACCCTCGCTTAGAGTTCGTCCCTAGACAAAAACACATCTATCCCACGGGAACCGCACATTTTTCCAAGATGATTTATAGCCTAAAGCCTTCCTCGATAAATGGACTATCCAACACGAAAAGAATTTTTCAATTTCAACCAGTAGTTCCTGAGATTAGCGCTTTCAACCAAACAAACAAACAAACTCTTCAGCTTTATAATATTAGTATAGATTAAAATCTTATTGTCCAATATGCCATATAATAATATTCCTAGAGAAAACAACTTCGCTGAAATGGACTCCAAAAGCTCATATCTCACATTAAAATAAACTTTTAATTGAATTTCTTTAAAATATTAAACAGAAGCAGGATTGTAACTGTTTACATTCATAATAACAACAAAACAAAAAAAAAACTCAAAAAGGTGCACGAACAGTATGTCTGTGATGAGTCAATAATTTTTTTTCTATCTAAGTTTGTAAAAAAATTGAAAAAATTAGGAACTGTGTTAACTTAATAATATTTATTATTAAGTTATTTTATCGAAAATATTCTTTAACAATTCAATAAGAACATTCTGAGTATTATGTTAGTATTTTGCGGGAATCGAACCTAGGGCATTAATTACCAGAAAGTATATCTCCAATCACATCATTGTATTAACAGAATAAATATTTTTTACTAAAATACTAAAGAAATATTGATAAAATCTAGCAGATAGGTACCTTAAATGATTAACTTCATAAACTTCTTAACTCTATAAAGGCACTTGTAGATATCAAGAGGTTTTTTTTCTCAAAGTCCTAAAACTAGCCCCGCATTGCAGTGAACGTATTAAGTGGTAATTAGCGACGATCCATTCCCGTGGCTCCGATAACGTACTCGTTTGGGAGACTTTAGCAAATTTTATTTCAACAATCTAAAACTTCTATTTTAAACTCTTCCAATAATCAATTGACATACTTTTTACGAGGTGTCAAAACACGATTTACATTTTGTAGATTTTATTAATTTTAAAGTAACTACTTTTTTACAGTTAATTGAAAATGAAACGGATTTTTAGGGTTAAAATAAAGTACTTTTTTAGAGAAGTTATACGTTGAAATTGTTAATTAATCGTGTTAATTACAAAGTCTGGTTTTTTCAAACCTAAACCCTAATTATTTTTAAATTACAAATAAGAATTATGTATTAAAAGGTCCGAATTTTAAGCTACGGATGCTTCAGTAACTTTTTATAGCACAACATTTTTTTCTTCTTTTCAGTCGAAAGACGTCCACTGCTGGACATAGACCTCCCACAAAAGTTTCCACGACTTCCGGTCTTGTATCATCCGCATCCAGTTTGTTACAATGTCTTTAACTAAGTCATCGATCTACCTTGTCAAGGCTTGCCCACGCTTCGCTTAAATTTTTTTAAGTAAAAAAAAAAAGTATTATAAAATAAGTACTTTTTACCTTTATTAGAATAGATTCTTGTTAGTTACAACATAATTATTCCAAAAAATCGACTCCCATTGAACTCAATCGTAACTCTAATTTCACATATAAAGTGTATTTAATGTGTACACCTATATGAAACCAAAAATAATTTCCACCGCATTTGATTTCCAAGTCAAGCAGCCGTTTCGTGAGATTTATGATCCATACATACTGACCCTGTAAGCCGTAGCACCCTAATATAATCTGTCAAGCGCAAAACGCAATAAGTAGTATGAGAACAAATTAAATATTTTACGCGAGTATACACTAAGCAAAAATATATCTTATAATTAATTATTGGATTTTGTTTCTTATTGTTGAAAGTATAAAGTGCAATCTTGTTTGTATAAGTGAGAGAAGGTTAACGTAAGGTAGGTTGTATTTTTTCTTTCTCGAGGGAAATCACCGGTGGACATTAAATTCTGATGATGGGTGTGCAGCCATGTATTTTGGTTTTACAGCAAATAACTACTGGGACGTGTGTTGGTTTAAATGATTACCAATCATTTTAACTGGTTAATTTGATTAACAGAAGTAACGTACGTTTTCGTTCAGAGTTCAAAGAATTTTATTTGGGAGTATTCTTTATATCTTCATTTATATACAAATATTATAAAGTTGAACAGCTTGTTTGGTTTTTGTTGATTGAACGCGCTATTCACAGAAACAAGTAGTCAAATTTAAAAGTGAAATATTTTCACTTTATATATTTATTGAAGTATGTTCTTTAATATCACCCTACAACACTACAATAATTATATGTAGTGTAAACAATTACTTTATATGAGAATAAAACCTGAGATTTTCATCTCGAAGCCACTGTACCACAAGTCTTAATTAAGCATTAAAATTAAAATAAAACATCTTCCTGAAATGTTTCAGAGAATTTTGGTTTCTTATCGCAGCACTTGGTAATTGTTTTCTTTTGAAATTAAATATAAGCAACACAATTATTGTAAAACGTTATGATTGAAAAAAAATATGTAAAATACGTAGTATATGAATTTCTAATTTTATAATTAATTTTTAACTAAAAATGAACCAATTTCACGACTCGTTTGGCTCAGTTTGTAGTGATCCTGCTTGCTGTACTAGCGGCGCGGGTTCGAGTCCCGCTGGGCGCATTCCTTTGTGCGATAAGCACGAATGCTTGCACTCCAATCATGGGTGTTTATATTTATAATATGTATGTATTTAAAGTTGTACATGTGTACTGTGTGTATCAACTATCTGGTATCCATAACACAAGCCTCGTAGCTTACCATGGAACTAGATGGTGCTGCGTGTTAATGTCCTTATTTCACGGATTGGAATAATTATTTTTAAAAAATCTACGTTACAGAGTTCTATTTTCCTGGTCTTCTTAAAAATCTGTTCGATGGTATCAAATTATAAACGTAATGTAAATTATTGTACTTAAGGCAATTAAAAGTAAATTAAAATGGAATTCGTTACGATTGAAGCTAATTACTGATGAAACAGTGTTTATTCAAATTAGTCCAAAATAGGTGTAGATATCACATAAGATATAAATAAATTTCTTTTTATATAGTGTACTAAGGACGAACCCGAGCGGAGCGAGGTTAGTGAGGATTTCTCAGAGATGAGATATTTTCCTGTAGTATAAAGTATCCTATTTGTTAACCCGGATGGTTATCCGCAGATTACCATCATACTAAATTTCATCAAAATCAGTCCAATGGTTTTCTTGTGATGCGCAGACAGACACAGAGAAAAATTCTAAAAACTATAAATTCAGCCTCTGTATCGGTAATAATGACTATTTCAATAAGATTTTCTAAAAAAAATATTTAATGTACAGATTAGACTCAAAATTTTATTTTACATATATTTAGGTTTTCCAAATCAATACTAAGTTAATTTTTTTTTATATACAGCTTGAGAGATATAATTTGTGATTTCCTTACCACGCGGCCCTAAATGAGACTGGAGTGACGTTAAGTAGTTCATACAAAAATAAACGCTTTAAAGCCACTAACGAGTCTGTCCCATATTAATTGGGGTCATATAATAATATATTTGCAAATGAAATTAACATTAGTGAATGCTAAAACTAACACTTTAATGTTTGTAGAAGAAAGTTTCAATGAAAACGACTGAAAAAAACTTTCCCGCTATATTTAAAAAGTATGCAAATATCGACATACAATCTTATTTTCCACTTAACCTTTAATATTGTTTGACGGCACGTTTGGCTCAGTTTGTAGTGACCCTACTTTCTGCGCCAGTGGTCGCGGGTTCGAGTCCCGCTGGGGGCATTCATTTGTGTGATGAACACGAATGCTTGTACTCTAGTCATGGGTGTTTATATTTATAATATGTATATATTTAAAGTTATATATGTGTAGTGTATCAACTATCTGGTATCCATAACACAGGCTTCGTAGCTTACCATGGAACTAGATGGTGCTGTGTGTTAATGTCCCAACATATTACATATTAATATTCAATTAATAACGTTCATTAACACGTAACGAAGATATTCATTACATATTTTAATCATTTATCAAATGAAAATCGAACCCAAACGTTATGCCGAGACCAATTAAATTAAAGCGTATAATTCCTAATGATTTCTGTGCCCGCTAATTCAATCGCTAATAACGTAAAGTGTTGCTAAAATATGCATTTAGGTTAACCGTTTGAAGCCGGAACTTCCGCTTTTTCATACATTCGTCTCTTTCACTCTCGCAACTGCTAACCACATAAAAAAATCATCTCACTCGCTCTAATCGGATATGAATTTACATATTTAAAAAGTCAGTAAAGTATCTTTTTATATGAATTATTTGATGTGTATTTATATAATTTTCTACATCTCTGACCTTTTGAGCTTTCTAGAGGTAATTATGGAGTTAAATATGCATAAAGTGTTTTGTAATTTTATTATTTAGCAACAGACTGTGGTTTTGCATGTACAGTGACAAACAGCTATATTTTTATTTCAGCGGCAATTAGCTAATGTTCAGATTAAATAAAGCAATGATTTATGTGTACTTTTGAAAGTACATTCTATAAACACTTACGGTTTTTCAATTAAAAATTCACTTAAATGAAGAAAAAAAAAAACAAAGTAGTAATTTACGATACAATAATGGGTGGTTGGATTTAATAAACTCAACATTTTAGTATTATCATGAAAAAAATCTTCATATTATCAATAATTATAGACAATGAGATAGTTAGCAAGTGAAACCATCCTATTTCTAATTGAGTTCATTTCACAATTCCATTTATTGAACCATCACTAAATGTCATTTGAAAATCGTCTCTAATATGGTCCAACAGAAACTGCGGTTGAAATTTATCTTGTCATCCCTCCGTTCTGAAGGAACGACGTAACGCATCGAAACCTGAATATTCCAATTAATTGACGAATCTATTGTAAGAATAATTCACTGGATATGATTATTATTGTTCATTCTTACTCATGTAAATTTCTTTAGTGTCTTTTCTGTAATCTATACTAATATTATAAAGAGGAAAAGTTTGTGAGGTTATATACTCTCTGGATTTGCTGAACCGATTTAGATGAAATTTAGTAAGGAGATAGTTTGAGACAATGGGACATAGAAGTTTTTATCCCGAAAATCATCCCTTAAAGGGAAAAAATGGGGATGAAAGTTAGGAAGCAATCTAGGGACGAACCCGAGCGAGGGTGAGTCGCTAGTTTTTCTATAAAAATACTGTGACACTAAAAATATGAAACTGAGCAATAATATATTATGAAGGACGTTTTTGGTAGATCTATTAAAACTTTTTTTTACATACCTGTAAATAAATAGTCGATGAGTTTTACGCATCGAAACTCGTAAACATGTTTTATTATAGGGGCCGTAGCTGTGCGAATGTGATTTTGACTGATTTTTTAAGTAATTCAGAGAAAAGTACTAACCAAAGTCGAGGGATTAGGAAGTAGAATTTTATTTGCTTTGCAATATAAGTATAGCAAATATACTAAAACTATATATATATATATATATATATATATATATATATATATATATATATATATATATATATATATATATATATATATTCTTAAGAGAATTCTTAAGAGAAAGATGTATAATGGATATTCCAAGAAATTCAATCATACAATTGAGAAAAATATTTTAAGAAATAATTGAATTTCTTCCAAATGATATTTTCATAATCTCCTTAATCTTCTTTTATAATTTGCTGAAATTAATTTAAATTCTGTTTCTTGCTACTGTCCGGCATAACGCAGTCCGTTTTGAAATGTCATCAGTTTATCTATCCTCGATCGATTCGACTTGAGTCAGCGAGTGGAAATATGTCGCTGTCATCTACTTCGTATGACGTTTTCCGGTAGTGCTAAAGTGGGAATGATGTGGCTCTTGGAATAAACGCTGGACCTCCATACGTTTGACCGGTTGATGACACTTAAGTGACTTCAGACTCTAATTCTAGTTTTGCGGAGTATATAATTTGCAAGATTTTATTTTTCAGATAATTTTACTTTTGAACACATTATAAAGTAATAGAAACTTAATAATGTTTTATTGTTTAAAGTTACAAAATGGAATTTGTTATTTTAAAGCTTGTTTTTTATATCATCTTCATTATTATATAAATATCAGTCTTAAGATCATAAAACAAAGTTGTGTTCAGCCCTTTTTTTTAACGTCTCACTGTTGGGCACGAGCCTCCCTTCAATACGAGTGGGATCAGGCCTTAGTCCACCACGCTGGCCGAGTGCGGGTTGGCGGACTTCATTCATCTTTCGAAAACTTGCTAGATTCTCTCAGACATGCAGGTTTCTTCACGATGTGTTCCTTCACTGTTAAGACAAGTGGTAATCATGTTGAAAATATCGCACATGAAAATATCAGAATTGCGAGACCCAGGACTTGAAAAAACAAAACAAAGTTGTCAAACGTTATGTAAGTCATGAAAAAAAAGTACTTAGCCTTTTCCAAATTTTTAAAACCCTTTCTATGTACAAACTAAAACATTCCCAAATACACACAAACACAATATTTATAATTTGGATAAACTATTTACAATCGAAATGTGATTTAAATTGATTTTTAGAATTAAATTATAACTGTAATCACTATATACAAACTACATTTATAGTATCTCAGCATGTCTGTTGTTCGAAACGTTGACTTCCGTGCTTCCGTCACACATCTCCGCTTGAGAGAAATTCTGATCTAAACTAGGATTCCAATCACCGACCATGTCAAGAGGCCGGACGCTATGCATGTTCCAAAAACGTTTACGTTTGATATGATTTGTTTGTTGATTTATTGAATCTCGTTAGCAAACTTGTGATGGATGTATTGCCTTTATTTCGATAAAAATTGATACCTGCTTTATTGCTTGATTATTGCTTCACAGTTATTTTTTGTAAGGTTTATAGACGTTCTTCTTTATATTATGATATTATGTTTGGATATCTCGGTATGTTTTTATACCAAAATCGTATTATATTATTAATTTAATTTAATTTTCAAAGATTGTTGAGTTCTCGCATCTCTACATGAACAATGATTTTTTTAAGAGTGTGTGACTTAAATCATGCCATAATTCAAAAGTAACGTAAGTAATTTGGCTAAAATGTTTATATTATGAAGAGTATCTGCTCCGAATGCTGATGCATGAAATATTACTATACGTTCTTTGGGTGTGAATATCAAAAATTCAACTTTGATTGTCAAAATAATTATAAATTAAATTATTTCTGATATTTTTGTGGTTACAAGACTGACCATGTTTACTGTAAGTAAAGCAATCAAAACATTAGGTACCAGAAATCAAAATGAAATCGCGAAATGTGAAAATAAATGTTAAATATTTGTCTAATAACTTATCAATTTTTTTTGTTATAATTTGATAAAAAGATATTATTATCTGTTTCACCCGTATGCCTCGATTTTCCAATTTTTCCACCACATATAAATAATGAAATCAGTGGCTTTCATTTTTTGGTAAAAAATCTTTGTGATGACAACTCATTAACAACAAATGGTTAATTTATTTTAAATAATTACTGCTAATTCTCCCTACTAGCAATAAATAGGTATTATTTTAAACTAGCGGCTCACACTCGTTTCTCTGGGGTTCGCCTCTAGAAAAACAGAAACAAATCTATCCCACGGGAACTGTACATTTTTCCGGAATAAAAAGTAGCTCATATACTATTCCAGACTGTAATCTATCTCTGTGCCAAATTTCATTCAGATCTGTTGAGCCGTTCTGGCATGAATAAGTAACAAACATCCATTTAAACTTTCACATTTATAATATTAGCAGGATTACTTTATTAATAGCTATTGATAGGGATTAATAATTACGATATTATATTATAACAACAGTATAAAATGTTTAATTTGAAAGCTTTATTGAGAATGTTATTCAGCTCATATACAAACCGGAAGCAGATGCGTTCCGGTGGACTGACAATTTACAAAATTGATTTAAATGGAACCGTCCAATTCGTGAAATTGAAATGTAGAGGATTTAGTTGGTATCTTATTATAGAGTAACATTTGATGATTTTAAATTTAATATTTCTGTAAAACTAGTGACTTACCCTTGATTTCCTCAGGCGTTACTACTTTATAAAATCGGATTACTTTTAAAATGAGAAACTTCATTATATGAAGTTATGATAGTATTTTAAATAAAACTATCTTTTTGATTTTTTTCGCGGATTTCTTTTGATTTTTGGTTCTCGACGTTTCGATTGCTTTACAGCAATCATGGTCACAGGAGACAGACCGCGAGACCGAGAGGGGTTTGTGACCCGTTTTAATCCGAAAAACTAGTTTCATTTAAAACAAAAACAAATCTTACCCACGGGAACCGTACATTTTTTCGGGATAAAAAGTATCCTTTTTATTATTCTGATGTATGAACGATATTATTGTAAAGTTTCATTAAAATCCAATCAGTAGTTTTTTGTGTACTAAGCTGTATAAATTACTATAGTTTTTTCAACTATCCCACGGGAACTCTTTATTTTCCGGAATGAAAAGTATCTTAAATGTTGACCGAGGATATAAGGTGCCACCATGCAAAATTTTGATTTAAATCGGTCTAACAGTTTCGGAGATTAGCCTGTACAAACAGACAAACAGACAGAGAAACAAAAATTAAAAAAAATCTACATTTGTTCAATAGAACAATAGCTCTTCAAGAAGAGCAATAGCTCTTCTTATATTCCCCTGAGTCGGTTTTTAACAATTTTTTTTTCTATGTAGGTACAAGACATTCGACCTCTACAGTTTTATTATAGTATAGATGTCAAATATTCGCGTAAATGTAAGAAAGTGTATATGTCGCACTGGTCTTTCACTTTACCAACTAAGGAAGCAATTTAATAACCATCCTACTTAGACATGGTACTTATTATTCGAAAATCATTTATTTGTATGAATATTAAGAAAAATAAAAATTGTACGGTAATGGTATGTAAAATGTCACCCTCATGATAAGTAAATATACTTCGAAGACGTTATCTCTAATCTTCATAATTTATATCATTTCCATATTGTACTTTTAAAAATCGTAATCGATTTAAAAATGTTATGTTTTCTATGCCTACATTTAAAATACTCGAGCTTATTATCCATCACTATCTACATAGGGGTATTACCATGCATTTATTTATTTATTTTCAAATAAATGTATAGAGTTGAAGTCAATAAATTTAAATGTGTATTTATAATGTATTTATTGTAGTGCTAACTCCATAATGTCTTTTTTGACTTTGTGGCAAATGGCAGGTCGTCTGGCTACTTCGATTGTACAGGCTGTATGAATACAATTATAGATTTTTTTGTAAAAATAAGTTATAAACAAATATTAATATTTAAAGTTAATCCTGACATTTATGTATATTAAGTATAGAAAATTGATTTCAATGAAACTAAGTTGTTAAGTTACTGTTACAATTTAATTTTCATTTAAATTGTTTTTGTTCTAAAATTAGGTCATAAACATATTATGAAATGATTTGAAATATTGAATTATTAAACAATCTTTGAAATATCAGTCAACTATTTTTATACATTGCTTAAGGTCGTGCAAATTTAAAAATTTAATGTACTAAGTGATAATACTTATGAAGCTAAACTTCTTTAAGCACGCTTGACTTGGGGAGTACCTAAGCTTTTGAATGCGTGACGAGGGCGTTACGAAAAGTGTGATCGGGCGAGGCGAACGTTTGTTGCCGTGGTAACCGTTCTTATTGTCTGACAAATGATATATAATATTATATTCTTTCCTTAAATTATACTTCGTGTCTCTTTCGAAGATGATTAGGTTTAATTTTTTAGTATCTCACCTATCCTGATTATTTAAAACATAAATTGAGTTTCATAAAGAGTACCGATAACCTACAGAAGTTGAACTTCTTGCGCGTGTTCACATTCATACGCTCACTCTTTAATTTTTTATGTTTATAAGTTTTCTTTAATATTTTCCACAGTACCTGTTTTTTTTTTAATTTTAGTCGTCTTAGAAAATATTTTTTACAGACTTGAATAGTATCTGTATCCAGCCTTTTTTAACATCCCACTGCTGGACACGGGCCTCTCTTCAATACGACCAACGTTCAATACGTTGGCCAAGTGCGGGTTAGCGGACTGTACATGTCTTTCGAAAACTTGCTAAGTTCTCTTAGACATACAGGTTTCCTCACGATGTTTTCCTTCACCATAAGGCAAGTAGTAATTAGATATGTAAGAGCTTCACTCGGTTTCCCAAGCGAGCGCGTTACCACTGGGCTACCATACATATAGATACTATTGTATCTACCAGGTATCAAACCGAAAATGGTCCATATGCAATGTAAAGTTAGCTAAGTTTCATAACAATAATATTGATAAAATTTCTATGAAAATATTCAATTCTCATTTACTGAGTGGAAGTAATCTACAAAGACAGGTCAAAGACTTTCCACAAAGTAAGGAAGCTTGAAGGATAACTTTCTAAGCAGCTTTATTATAAATTTTCCTGAATATTACAGACTTGATTAATTTGTATGCTAGCAACACTTTGTTAGGCTTAGTTAAAACAGAATGCCATCTAAAGAGCTTTTTTTAGTTCTACATACGTCGTAATATAGGGACTCACTAAACGTAAACGTAACATAATTTGATAAATTCGACTTCACATGTTTTTAAAGGTCTTTCTATGTTTTTTTATGGAACAGAATATGGAGGTGCAATTGAGTACAAATATTGCTTATTAAAAATAATGAGGTACGATTTCATGATTTTATAAAATTCCACTCGCAATATGTTGGGGAATTGTGATATGGGTTTTTTTACACAAATTCCCCTCACAAAGAGCCTAAAGTCTAAATTAATTAAGTAAAAATAAACATTGAAAAGAAAAATTTGAATTATTTTTAAAATATATTAGGGTTACTTCTTGATTTACAAATGAACATATGAATTTCTTTTTGAATTAAAAGTTGCAGTTCAAAGTAACTAAGATCACGTGAATAAAAAATATGCTAGGGAAAAATAAAATTGAAAAGTACAAATAAAAATTGTAATCTTGCCTACTATACGTAGGTACGTACATCTATACATATAATAAAACTGTAGAGGTCTAATGTCTGTAAATAGAAAAAAAAAATACTAAAAGTCGAGTCAGGGGGATGTAAGAAGAGAAATAGAACAAATCCAGATTTTTTCATTTTTTTTCAATTTACTTGTTTCTCTGTCAGTTTGACTGTTTGTCTGTTTGTACGGACTAATCTCCGAAATTGTTTAACCCATTTTAATGAAATTTTGCATGGTGGTATCACATATCCCTGGTCAACATATTAGATATTTTTCATCCCGGAAAGTTAAAGAGTTCCCATAGGATATTTAAAAAACTATAGTAACTTATACAGCTTAGTAACAAAAACTACTGATTAGATTTTAATGAAACTTTACAATAATATAGTTCATACATCAGAATAATAAATAGGCTACTTTTATCCCGGAGAAATGTACGGTTCCTGTGGGATAGATTTGTTTTTGTTTGTCTAGAGGCGAGTCCGAGTAAAGTGAGAGTGAGTCGCTAGTATGTAAATATTTAAGCGAAACTGAAAAGTTTACTCACGGTCTATATAATAAAGACATTTCTACGTGACCGGTAAAACGATCAAATTTCATGTCGTTGCTTAAATCTGGGGCTGCTCGGATTTTGCTACGTGCATTAAATGTTTTGATCATTTTAGGGTTCCTTATGTTCAATGAAAAAGCTGAACATGAATATTTTTGTTTGATTTTATATATCTTATAGTTTTTTTATTTACTTATTTGATTTGACACGCACTGTTTAATTATTATTTGATCAATTTTTAATTTGACTTATATCATTTGACTCTTTTTAACATTGTTTAAATTAATTGTTTTAGCTGACAGGTGTTGACTTATTATGAATCATTTTTATTGTTTTGAATTGTATTTATTAATTATATATTACAGATTTATTATAATTTCATGTATACTTTTGATTATGTAATTGTAGCGAATATTATGTATGTACACTTGTAAAGACGTACATATCTGATTACTTATAATTGTCTTATAAATAGTGTAAGGTTGCACATTTATATTTGAGCGTTTTAATGGAAAATAATATATTTAATTAATTTCTAATGATTTATGTATGTATATGGCATGTCATTATATGATGTTGGCCGATAAGAATAGATTTAAAAAAATAAAATAGAACGCTGATGTTCGGCTGTTTTCCCCGCGCTGGACAGAGAGGCAGATCTCGATACCATCCTGGAGTGACAAGCCATAGATAAAGTGGAATACTTTTGTAAATTATGAAACTGATTATTTAAAAGATTAACTGTTGAGTTTCTTGCCGGCTCTTCTCAGCAGCACACTTTTCCGAGCCGGTGGTAGCTTTTATACGGACAAACGTACTGACGAATATAAAAGTACTGAATATACATAGAAAGATGAGCAACATCTTGGAGTTTTATTGGTGACCTCCAATACTTCAGATGTGGGATGACGACGCTGCCGATGCCGCTCAATCATCATGGTATGAGTAAAATGGATTTGGAAGCTTCAGTCAATTAATTGAGCTAAGTGTGTTTTAAATATATTATCATTATATTTTTGAGAGTATATTTTATGAGAGTAAATTAGTTAAAACGGAGTTGTACCTATTTAGAATTTTCGAAAGAATATTTTGTATTTATAATATACATGAAGTTATCTAGAAATAAAATAAATTTCTATTACACATTTAAGAATGGGGTTGACAAAGTTGAACGTAGGTATAATAATATAGTAGGTATAATTTATATAATTCAAAAATGATAAAAGATTTGATTTGCGCTTGTTTTGATTTTATTTAGTCTTCATCAAAGTAGTTTTGTAAAAAAAAAACACATGTAAGAAAATGAAACTGCTAATTTTACAAAAACCCAAATTCTAATTAATTTTGTGATGTTTGTCTGGATATTTGAATCTAATATAAACGGTGATAGGATGAATAATTTTGTATAAAACATTAGCTGTTATACATGTATACTAATATATTTTTTTTTAAGTTTAGATCCGTTAAGAAAACTTCACGTTCAAGAATCTCAAGGTGTCGCTTTGGCTTAGTGTATGACGCATTGACGATCACAGGACCATGTTCAAGATCAGGGTATCGTGGGCAATCTTGGTGGATATATTAGTTGACGTAATTTTTGCTATTCTTTATAGAATTAGTCAATTTGTATATATGTCAAATAACTGCCTCGGTGGTGTAGTGGCTAGCATGTACGGCTGCATATCCGGAGGTCCTGGGTTCGAGTCCCGGGACGGGATAAGTTTAATTATTGAGTCTTTTTGTTTAGTAAGGCTCAGTAACAGCCCGAAGTTGGGAAATTGGCGGTGTTCCACCGTCGTGCCTCGGAGAGCACGTAAAGCCGTTGGTCCTGCGCTCCTTAACTCTCACCGATTGTGTCGAGTAGTCGTCCCACCGGAGTATGAGAGTGACAGGAATAGAGAGCACACTTGTGTCTGCACGTACACTTGTACACTATAAAATCTCCTGCGCAGTTGGCTAGTCTCTATGAGATTGGACGCCGTGGTCGAAATCGATCAGGAGGATTTATAATAGTCAATTTGTGAAACAAAAAGTTGCATAGTTAGGCTTGGTAGTATCAGATAAGTTACTCTTACATAAAAAGAAAAAAAAAGGTAATTTTAAAATCACTTCACAGTTGATATTGTAGGTTTAAAAGAGATATTTGGTATAGTTAGGTTTTTGGGAAATGACATAAAAAGAAATTATCTAGATTAGATTCTTTAAATTTACGTACGAGTATATGTAGTTTTAAAATTGAAAATTTATTTATCATATTCATATTTAAATAAATGAATGATATGAATATATGATATGAATGAATATATAAATATATAAATATTGGAGCCATCAATTATAATGGTAGCAAACGAAATTAAATCAACTTATATTTAAAAGATCTACAGCTGAAACTGTTGTCACTTTAAAAAAAAAAGAGATTCCTTTGATATGTGATACCAATAGGTATATATTGTCTATAGAGGATGTTAAGTTTGAAGGTATTGTATATCATATGCTGCATTGATATTAAATATATGCTTATCCAGTGCCTACTTTGTAATATATATGTATATTTCAGTTTTGAACTTTTGAAAGACCTAGTGGTTGTTTAGTTGTCTTATACTTTGATTACTTATAGTACTTATTGATTAGGAGATAAAGACAAAATACCTGAGTGACAAAAATATGAGTGTTGAGTAAGTACATTACATACAATCTTTGAACTTTAACACTTAATTATATAAACCAAATAAAGATACGAGTCATAATAAAAAAAAAGGTATTATTTTGATATACTAGGCATATAAAGTAAAAAAATAAGCATAATACTCTAATTGGATTTTAATTAAAGAAATTTAAGCAAGTATCCTTTAAAGTTTCAAGATTTAAAAAAACAATAAGAACCTTATCCTGGAACTGTATAATGAATGTAAATACCTAAATAATAAAAGTAATTTTAAATCATAGATGAGTAATAGACTGGGTGAAGAGTTCTGAAATGAATATCATGTTTAGATACTACATTATGTTTCGAGCTGTACATATAATTTAAAGCTTGAATGCTATCACTTTATTATGAACCTTGGTTCACTGCAGTTTTCTAAAAGTATAATATTTAAGTTGATAAGTTTTTACATAAATCATGATGATCATGTGAAGGATTTATTATATAATTATATACCTACTTGAATACTTGCATCACAAAAGTAGGTAATTCTTATATGAATGATTATTATAGAATTATGAAATCGATTTGAAATGTTATAGTCCGTATACAATATGAAATATCGCTGGTCATATAATGTGGTAGATATAAATTGTACAGTAATTAAATAAAAAGCTTCAATAGTATAATAAAAAGAAAAAAACAGAAAGATTATCCTGTCGAGAGTCGCGGGCACACCGGTGTGCCAGTTAACAATTGATTTCGAATTAACCAGGAGGTGGTAAATAAAATCTATTTTAATTTGACAAAACAGACAGATATATAACAAAATGATAGATTTTGTCATATCGCTTCACTTTACCACAGATTATTAGTATGTTTTATAATAGTACGAAGTAGGTATATAAAAACCAAAAAAGAAAAAGAAGTTTAAAATCTGTATTATTAATAGGATATTTTATAATTAAGTTTCAGACTAATTTGAATTGGTGCTAAACTGCTAATTTTAGTATTTCGATATACCGTTAATATGCTGAATTTGGAATATAAAAAGGTATTTTAAAGATTTGGAGTAATATTAAGTGCTTTATAATTTATAATTATAAATAACTCTATTAAAGTATAGGTATATGTATTGACCAAATCTAGATGTACGTATTATTAGTGGAACTGGATAATGATGATATACCCTTAAAACGTTGTTGGTTGATGTATTGATTAATAAGTGCCGATAATGTCATTTTTATTAATTTATTATTATTGAAATTTGCAATAATTTAAAATGATATTTATATCGTTCATTGAATCCGGTAATCTCTTATCTTCAGAAATGTTAGTTCTAGGAATGGATTTTTAATTTAATAATTTTGTATGACGCGGACTTAATCATACCTATAAAGATTTCAAGTGAAAAAATAATAATAATTAAATGAATAAGTAAATAACAATAATAAAAAAAATAATAGTTATAAAGTCTAATTACTGAATCACGGTATTTTAAATAGAAAAGATAATTTGGTTTAAATATAGTAATTATTTTGTTCTTAAATTAAAATTAATTTAAAAACACAATACCTAGATGATTTAAATAAATATTATAATTTATTTTAAACAATGAGCCTTATCATTTATTTCAAAGGATATTAAAATCTCTTCACTTCGGGAATAAGATTTATTTATAGGATAATTATTTATTTTCTTTTCTCGTCTTTTTATTTATTAACCTTAATATTTATTATTTTATGTTTACTCTCTGTGTGAGAGCTCCTCGACGAGAACGCTCGCGTTGCGGGCGCAGTCAAGTCGGTATTCGCCAGAGAAGTAGAAGCAGGAGTAACAGCTACTGCCTGTTGGATAAGGAACAGGCGCTGATGCGAGAATAGAAGCGTGTTCGTCGAATCGAGATGGACCTATAAGAGGAACGTGACCATGAACAACGTCGACGCAGTGAACGTCGAGGCTCACCGGCCCCTGGGAGGAGCTACCAGTGACGCAGCCGCAGCAGACATCGATGTCATAATGGGCTGCCGGGTTGTCACTGCAGGAAGGAGAAAGCCTCCACGAGTCCAGAGCATTTTAACAAAGGTCATGTAGTCCTACCTTTTCTTCTAGAGATTTAATTTAAAAAAAAAACAATCTATTAAAGATGTCTTACCATCGCAGCCTGTATACCAAAACGTAATACTCCATAGTATAGAAACATTATTTCCAAAATTAATCTATCGAAAAAGAGTCAACGTATAGTTCAAATATGGTTCAAAAGGTGAATAAATATGCAAATGTTTACGGCTGTGATGAGAAGGCAGTTAGTACATTTTGCCATGCAAGGTTATCGATTTAGCTAATGTAAGACATAGTATGAAAGCTTAAATACAATAATTAGTATGTGGTGTGTATTTACGACGTGAAGCAGAATTCTTTATCTATACATATAATTAAATTCTGAGTCGAATCTGTACATTAAATATTTTTTTTTGAAAAATCTTATTGTAATATTCATGTCATTATTATCGATACAGAGATCGAATTTGAAGTTTTAGAATTTTTGTCTGATTATCTGTGTATCTGGGAATGTATCATGAGAAAACCACTGGACATATTCTGATGAAAATTGGTATGATGATAGCTGCTTATCTGAGTCAACATATAGGATGTTTTTTACTGTGAAAAAAAAAAATTATCATCTTTGAAAAGTCTATGCTAAACGTTAAAACGTAATTGACATATTACTATCGTTTCTACTTTCTACCGACTATATCTACTATCTTTAATTTGTTATTATTAAATACACCATTCTCCAAACTAGGTGCTGTGAATGAAGGCAATATGTCGGAGTAATAATGTGATAGCTCATTGAGAGTATTTAAATATTGCTGCAGTAACACCAGCTTAATTGTTTATATTTATTGTTGTAGGATCTTTACATGACTATTGTTTGTGTTGTTTCAGGTAAAGTACCTGGGAGTAAATGCCATGTTGGGGCCGAGGGCCCAAAATGATAGTTGATCTGTTAAGCCGTAACATCCTAAAAGACGGATTGGTTTACAGATTTTAATGATGGTTGATCCATAGATGATATTGGTTGTCTATGGGTTTTATTTTAATAGATGGTTGATCCATAGATGATATTGGTTGTCTATGGGTTTTATTTTAAGAGATGGTTGATCCATAGATGATATTGGTTGTCTATGGGTTTTATTTTAAGAGATGGTTGATCCATAGATGATATTGGTTGTCTATGGGTTTTATTTTAAGAGGTGGTTGATCCATAGATGATATTGGTTGTCTATGGGTTTTATTTTAATAGATGGTTGATCCATAGGTGATATTGGTTACCTATGGGTTTTATATTAAGTGATTGTTGATTCGTAGATAATATTGATTTTTAGTGAATTTTATATTTATGGAAATTTGGATAAATTGATAAATGGATAAATTCAAGTAGATAAATTGATAGTCCGCTAAATATAGATAGATATTGTGATACATAGATGTTCTTGAGAGAGAAAATTTTTAAAATAAAATCCTTGTAAGTTTATATCAGAATTATTTTTGAATAGAGAGCTAAATAAATGATTTAAATTAAATGTACTCATCAGATAATAATTTGATATGTATAATTTTGCCGCGTGTAAGGTTACATCAGGGTCGAATATGAGGGCATACACGACTCTGGTAAACTTAAGTTTTAGTTTCCCTTAAGTGTAAGGTTTTCCAACTGGAGGCGTGTATGAGGGCATACACGTGATCAGGATGGACGAGTGTAAGGTTGCACATTTATATTTGAGCGTTTTAATGGAAAATAATATATTTAATTAATTTCTAATGATTTATGTATGTATATGGCATGTCATTATATGATGTTGGCCGATAAGAATAGATTTAAAAAAATAAAATAGAACGCTGATGTTCGGCTGTTTTCCCCGCGCTGGACAGAGAGGCAGATCTCGATACCATCCTGGAGTGACAAGCCATAGATAAAGTGGAATACTTTTGTAAATTATGAAACTGATTATTTAAAAGATTAACTGTTGAGTTTCTTGCCGGCTCTTCTCAGCAGCACACTTTTCCGAGCCGGTGGTAGCTTTTATACGGACAAACGTACTGACGAATATAAAAGTACTGAATATACATAGAAAGATGAGCAACATCTTGGAGTTTTATTGGTGACCTCCAACAATATATATAGATGTGTGTTGTTAGTGTACTTTTTCTAAATAAATAAATAATTTTTCTCTGCTCTATTCTAATTATTTTTAAGGTTTTTTTTATTTACAATAAAAAAAATTACAAATATACGTAATTATATATACAAAATAGATGTACACTTAGTTATTACTGTACAAGTCATGTCCGCGTGGAATAGTGGCAAGAATGCTAGCCGCATTCTCCCGTTGAATGGCAAGGCCCGTTCTTTGAGCGAAATATGCGCTTGCTCTCCTGTCACCAGTAGAGGCGATAAGACGAGGTATTATGTGTTTAAGAAGTGCTTAGCACTTTGACTTCATGGGCCAAGGGTTTCTACAGCAAATAGAATAACAACATAATTTTGACTGAGGGAGCGTAATTATTGCTCTATACTTGGTTAGGTTATAGTTTAAATTTGATCATTCTATAGTTGTATAATAAATTAGAAGATTGCAAATATATGACAATTATATGCATTTTTACTTTAGAAAGCAATTTAAAAAAGCGTTGACATTTTTTTCTGATTGCCCTTTATAAGGTTATTCACTTTCACTTTACGGGAAAAATATAATGAAAATTTTAAGTCTTTAAATTTAAATACAACCCTTTTTTAGGTGACTCAGTTACGCTATTGAATTTTTTATTTAAGTCATCTACTTTATACGACTATCTTTTTTTAGGTTTATATTGAAACTAGCGATTTCCCACTCTAGGTATTTTTCTTAGGTACCTTAAATGTAACCTACTGTCGCGTAATGGAGAGTGTGTAACGTCATTACATCAAAAATAATAAATAGAAAAGGCACGTCTGAAGCATGCTTTATACATCCTAAGACAGTTCACATAACACAGCCAACACATGACTAACGACAGGAACAGTTAATTGTAAATTGCCTTGTGTAAGAGAAGAACAAAGACATTTTCCAGAAAGTAATTAAAATTACTAGAAAATGTTTGAAATTGCGAATATTTGAATATTCTTCGCTTATGTATATATATTATAATCATTTTTTTATTAAAATTAAAAAAAAAACCGACATAAAAATTGTTAAATCGAGGCGGTTATGAACACACTAACAGGCAGCCACATACACATACTAATATTTGCATTTATAATAGTAGCTAAATGGAATGGATCAAAAAATAATAATATTGAGTTACTGTCAATCCGAAATCTAAGCTGATTAAACTGTTATGTTATTACGTGCTAGATTTCCATACGCAAATGGCATTCAAATTGACCACAGTTTAGTTGGTATTCAGTCATTTACATAAAGTAGTATTTTGCACAAACATTATTAGTGTCTTATGGTAAAATTAGTAAAATCGTTGTTGATGTTATAAAGCTTTTTATTTAAAAACAATATAAAAGCCTTTTTTTATATTTCTGCATATATTTATTAACGCTGTGAACGCGTCTAAAATTTCGACGGTCACTATGTCACTATCTAAACACCTTTAATAACAAAAGCTCTTGCTTTTCACTAATAGAAAGAAGATTTTTCTAGGAATATAATGATACGTATTTTATTATTTATTGCATAAATAAATTATAAGAAAAAAATATACATAGAAAGTGACGTGGACAAAGGTGGACTTATCTCTATAAGAGATCTCTTAAAGTCAACCCTAAATAATAGCCTTAAAGATAAATTTATTATTTATCTTTAAGACTATTATTTAGGGTTAAATTAAATAGAAATAGCCTTAAATTATATAAATATTTTAATTCTATTGATAATAAAAAGCAAAAGGAATATAAATATAAATTATAGCTTATAAAAAAGCTATAATTTATAAACATACTAGTGACTCACCCTAGCTCCGCTCGGCATCGTCCCTAGTTACGTTTTAACGTTTAGTATAGAATTTTCAGAGATGAGATTTTTTCCTGTAGTAAAAAGTATCTTATATATTAACCCGGATAACCAGCTATCATAACTAATTTTATCAAAATCCCTTTAATGGTTTTTGTGTGATGCGATCACAGACAGACAGATATACAAAAATTCTAAAAACTATAGATTCGGCCTTTGTATCTATAATAATGACTATTTTGATAAGAATTTCCAAAAAATATTCAAGTACAGATTCGGCTTAGTTACAATTTTATTGTATGTATGTACATGTAGATTGTAAGGACACTACCGGTATGAGATGAAACCAAGCAGAGCGAATGAAGCTTATACTATACAAGTAAAATGAAATGGTAAATAGAGCTTAACTTCTGTAACGTTAAATAAAGCTACGTAACACTGTGTATAAGGTTTTTCTGTATAATACCTATGCTTAAGCTTGTTGTACCTGATTAAAGTCGTTACATCTTGGAGTACTTCAGCTTTGCGGTGACCCGAGGTCTGAGCCCGACGTCGTTATGGTGTGGCATGACCCTGTCTAAGTTAATAGGACTCCTTGAAACTAGCCATGCTATTATTTAAGGTAAACAGTGTTTTCTACTATTTTATCTGTTATTTGAGATTTTATAAAATTACTAGTGACATACTCTAGCTTTGTTCGGATGTGTTCTTAGATGCCAAATTGTAACCTATGTGTTTACTCTAAATTAAAGTCTATATTATGTACTTAACATTCAAATTCACTGTCAATGTTCCTTAAAAGACTTACAAACATAACATACACATATGCAAACTTTTACATATTATAAAGGGTACAAGCAAAGAACAGGGAATGTCTTAATGAATAGATTATGAAGAAAAAGCAATTTAAAGTTTAGAAGTATAATATTTTTATTGAGATCAAAGTACGTATTAACTTTTTCTATGTAGAATTTTAGACAACCCTCCTTCTATACCAGTATGTCATGGACATTTCCAGTTCTTTTCCCTTTGGGCATAGATTAAAACGTATTTTTAGTGACATTTAGTATTTGTAAAAACTACCATACTACCAGAGACATAGGTTTGTTTCAGTACAAAACAAAAAATAAAATTTATGATATTCCCTGTTCTTTGCCTATACCCTTTATTTGTAATAGTAAAAAAACTAAGTTAAAATATGGCCACAATAGGTCAAGTCGTTTAGAAGATACACGATCACTAACAGACGCAAAAACGTACTTGTTCTTATAAGTTCATCGTGAAAAAGACAAACTTTAACATAAATTCTAGACCACAAGTACTTATAAATACTTATTCCTTCATGTTGATGGTCCGTGAGAGGGCAGTATGTGTACTTACGAGTATTTATGTAGTCAAACTATCTACAAATTCAATGCTCTACATAAAATGTGTCTTTTAAATGTTACAAATCGTCGTTGCGACTTTAACACCTCTTATGTGTAAAAATCGATTTTATGAGATAATCGACAAAAATCGTCTACTGAAAAAAATATAATGAAACCAACTACAACAAAAAATATAAATATCAGCTACATGTTTTCCTGCTTTTTACTGTGATATTGTTACATGAAATAAAAAGTAGAATCTTAGTGAAAAAAATAAATAAAAACAAGTTCAATTAACACATAAAATAATTTGCATGCGCTTTATGTATCACATCATTGCTCTTAAAACTAAATGCCTGCAATTATTGAATTAAAAAAACTATTTATTTTATTGCAAAAACAAATATATTTCTCTGAATACACATCTTAAGACATTATGTAACAATCGAATCACAAGTTAGAATAATAAACTTACAAATCAAACATGCCCGGATTGAATGGTAACGCATTATAAAATGGATGGTAATCCTGATCTATTACCATTTTGAGTTCCTGCAAAAGTTTGTACTTGCTTTCAGTAATTTTTTTGGAGCTTTATACAGTCGCCTTGGAGATATAAGACCATTTCTTTGGTTGTTTTTACGCTGTGGAAGTACCGACCACTCATCGACATGTCTTAACCTATAAAATATGGATCCATCGGATAAATATTTAAGACCCCTAATATCCACCCTTCTTTTTTCAGGCCGTATAGATTTTAGGTTCGATTCCATCTCTTCGAAATTGAGAAAGAAATCTTAGTGAACAGATTTGATATCATAGGGCTTTTGAGGTCGAGCTTGTCTCATCCGTGCGATGTAATCACTGGGAGCGAATATTGGCAGTTTTATGTATTGCTCAATAGTGGAGTGAACACTGTCTACTTCCATCATAGTGTGCCCTTTTTCCAGATAAAGTTGTTCAATACAAATTTGCCTCCTTTGCGCCAAATCGCTTAGGGTACCTACTAGACAATATTCGGTTTCGGTTTTGGTGTCCGCACCCATCAGAAATAATGATAACGCGCTCTGTTTTAAGTGGCAGGTTTTGGCAGTTGTCTATTAAACAAGATGTGAATTCATTAGCAGTTACATTACCATCTGCTTCGTGCCAAAAGTAAATTTTCACATCTTTGGATAGCACGTTGTAAACCGTAAAGTTATGGCATTGTAATTTTAATTTGTAGTATAATGCACTAGCCAATAGCTTTGGGGCGAGCCAAACACTTTGAACGTGGACTGTTATAACCACATCCTTTTCGTTTGCACTTTCTATGACATTCTTTTTGGCTTCACGGGCTTCAGTTTTCTTCGCAATATGGCTTTCGTATTCTTCTTTCGAAATGTTACCCGTTTTATAACTACAACACGTGTCATACTAGTCTTTGCACGGAAAATGAATGCCGATATTTTCTTTTGTCAGTATCTTCGAAAATGTCCTTCTAGACGCAGCTTTGTACTGGTTTTCAATACACCACTCCTTAAAAACTTGATGCATGTGGAGTTCAGATCGAAAAGTCGATTCAACATAAATTATTTTTGAGCTAGAACGACAGTAATGACTTGGTACTTTTGGTAAAAGACCCAGCCATGTTTTAACAGTTCTTAGTCAATTCAACGTGCCTTCCTGGCCTAGCAATAATATTTGAACTTGGTGAAGTGTTTTCTGTAGTTTGATCAATTAAATTTTCCTCAAAAATTTCAACCTCTCTAGTCCAGCGACGAAAACTGTCTTCTCCAATGCAAAGTGTGTTCAGAAAAAATAATTTACATACTCTTACTCTAGTGCACTTCGCGTCCAATTTATTCATGAAGATATCATGGCCACTTTGTTTTTTGTTTGTAGAATTTTGTTGAGATTTACGTTTTCGTCTTATACATCTTCTCACCGCCGCTGCTCTAATAAACGCTATCTTTTCCGGCCAAGTCTTGAGTTTCCAAAAATGTTTATGAATCTGTTCACGTTCTTCGCCGGATACAAGAGCACAAAGGAAAGATTTTTTTGATTTAGGAACTACACAAGTGTGTACACAACGTGGTTTTAAAATTCTTGCAGGCTTCTTAACGCACGCTGTCCATTTGTCAGCTGACTTCTTATAACCAAGGTATGATTTACCGGCAAGCCGAGCTTTCTTATTTAGTTTAACGGTACATAGGTAAATAGGTTTTGGTGATAATACTTGCCTTGATTCAGTTGCGATATCCGCGCCTTCAGTGGCATGGAGTAAGCTGATGCTTTGATCAGATAAAGCTTCCGTAAAGTCATCTCGATTATTCAATTCAGAAGATATTATGCCCAACTCTTCTGGCGTAATAAGAGTACCGCTAGAACAGTCTACTCTTGAAAATTCCTCAAAATCATAAAATGTATTTTGATTCGGAGTCACATATACTTTGCTGATTAATTAAAGATTCAATCTCACTTAGACAGAGCGGGTTACTAATTTTTTATGGTTTAACATTCAAAAATCTTATAAAATTTCGTTTGAAATAACACGCATGTAACGAACTGCAACGCACTGATAAAATAACGAGTAAAATGAGCTATCTATCATCTACGATTGGAGAATAACCACACAATTTATCTATCTCACTCGTCCCCATGATATTATTGGTCAAAGCTACATAAAGATTTTTTTTAAATACCCACCTTTCTCGTGCTGGTCCACATACGATATTTTGTTCTAATAATTCTATAAAGACCACGAGTTTGAAATTCAGCTAAAAACTCGTATGTGTAAATTTACACATTTATTTTAAGAACCAACTTTTAATTAGCAAACACATTCAAGATTTTGAATTTAGTCAATAACTTACGATTGAAACGCCATATTCACATGACAGTTTTTGCATTCGATAGCGCATTAAAATGTAAAATCGGTAAGCCTAAAAAATTCATTTTGCCAAAAGTGACACATAGGTGGTCTTAACTTCGCAACGACGAAATATCATATCAATACAGCCATCATTACACCAAATTTTATCAAAATCTGTCCAGTGGTTTGCTCGTGATGCGTTTCCAGACAGACATACAAAAAATCTAAAAACTAGACTCGACCTCTGTATCGATAATAATGTCTATTTCAATAAGATTTTTTCAGAAATATTTAAATATTAACATTAATGTTCAGATTCGGCTTAGTTACAATCTTATTACCTAAATAGTAACTTAGCAAAAACAGTACGTAAAATATTTTTTAAAAACAATGAATATAACGTATTATGTATAAAATATTGACTCCAAAACAACAGTTACTAACATTTTTATCTGTTTGCTTGTTTGTGTGTGCACATTTCACGCAAAAAGTACTGGATCAATTTTAACAAAAATTTCTATAGTGATAACTTATTATTCGGTTCAGCATTTAGGATACCTGTTACTACAGGAAAATCTTTCATTTCCTTATGGAAACATCATAACTGATTTTTTTGAGTTATCCTTAGAAAACATGGCTAACGCTGGCTAAACCTTAGAAGATATGTCAAAACAATGTACTAGAAGATTGTAGCTCTTAATGAGGCCTACAGAAAAATCTGCAATAGCATAAGTCTTTCCCAATAACTATTTATATCTATTTAAAACGTACTGAGGCACGCACCCATGTGCAACGAGGGTAAGTAAGTCAGTATTATAACATCTATAAAAATATAATTTAAACAAGCAATTCTTCTATATTTATTTATTTATTTATATCAGCGATCTCGGAAATGGCTCTAACGATTCCGCTGAAATTAGGAATGTGGGGGTTTTCGGGGGCAAAAATCGATCTAGATTAGTCTTATGTCTAGGAAAACGCGTATTTTCGAGTTTTCTTTCGCATTATTCCACGCAAAGTATGGTCGGTATTTCTTACGCTTGGGCATAAGCATCGTGGTCAAGCTGTCAAGGTGCAAGATTGAAAATCACAGGTGTCCGAGTTTGAATCCTGGTCGGATACATAGTTTTTACTTTTGTTTTCTTTTTTTTTTGTATTTATTCAAGTTTTTTTTTAATCGGTCGCCCAGGCAGTAAAACTAATATGTTAAAAGTTAACACCAATACAATACAAATATCAATAAAACATCAGCTCATTTTCGTAACCAAATTAATAGAGCAGCAAGCAATGAATTACATGAAAAATATTTATAATAACTATTTTATGTAGAGTCAACAAATTTAACGGACAATAAAATGGAATCCAACCTCGTTGTAACGTAATCGTTAACAACCGTCCAATACCATATATCCCGCACTACCCCTTTATTGGGGACAAGGGTAGTGAATTATGAGTGTCGCTACATAGAGATGGACAATAAAATTTATAGGCTCGATAGCAGTGAGAATGTTATTTAGTTCATATATAGGCCTGGCAGATGTGTATTTCGCGTGATCGAAAATTTACAAAGTAGATGGACGCGAGCTTTTGCATTTCAAATTGAAATGATGGTCTAAATCTCTTTCAATCCCCAGTCAATTTCATTAATTTTTAATAACTGCTTTTTTGTGGGATTAAATTAACTTTATGTTGGTACAGTGATATTTTTGAACCAATTTTGATAAATTTTGATTGGTTTTGTTAGTTAAGGAACAATTTTTCATAGGTTTTTGAAATTTTTTGATTGCAGCTCTACTTCAATTATAGTCGATAACAAATCACCTGTTACTCGTTAACTATGTTGTTTTATACTGTAGTTGTTGAGACCTGCGAACAAACTATGGTAAAGAAAAAAAAAATCAGTAAGATAAGATTATTTTTGAGTAGGAATTAAATGTTAATAAGAACTAATACATACACAATATACACGTATGTGTATTATACAAATTTTATAGTATTATCCTAAAACACACATAATAAATGTTTTCTTAATAGTATAAAACTCGTGAAGAACTTAATTGTATCGTCTAATGTTGAACACAGATTTGTCGTCACTGATTTCCCACGAGTGCTCTGCGTTTAGTACAGTGTGCGTTTATTTCAATCAATGATTGTTTTGCTGCCTTGAGGAAAATACTGCGTTCTTATTTATTGTAATTGTTTATATTGGGTAACATGTTAGTATTTAAAATTTAAAATGATTACAATATATTTTAGACCTCGTATTGAAGGGAGGCCCGTGCCCAGCATTGGGACTTTAAAAAAAGGCTGAATCCATACATTTTAGACACCATGACTTTCTTATTAATATTGTTTTGAGCTGGGATTTCGTGTTCGTAATTTATATCTGGTAACTTTTAATATTCTGTTACTGATATTTTTTCACCAAAAACACTCATAGTTCTAATAACTGATATTACACTCAAAAAGCCTTGACTTGACTCCGCGGGTAGATGTAAGAGTGTATGGACGTGATTATAAGTTATCCAGTATATTTAATTAATATTGTAGCTTTCTTATCATATATGTGCTTAAACTAACTCACCTCTGCTTAAGTTGACCGTCACACACTATCATCACAAACCTTCTTTACACACAATGGACGCACCAGTTGAGCAACTTCTAAAGAGTATGGAAGAACTCTCCTCAATGTTTAGCAGCAGGATGGGCGAGTTTGAAAAGAGCCTACCGCTATCCGGAACCACGGCTTCCAATCCTACAATGAAGACTTTAGCTGCGGACTTTCAAACTTTCAAATCCTTTGTCTGGAAATCTCTTAGCTTACTTAAGTCCCAGGTTGAACTGGTCGTGCGTGGTATAGACCGCCTGGAAACACAGTGCCGAAGAAAAGTGCTCCTCTTCCACGGGATAAAGGAAGATAAAGATGAAGATGTGCAGAAGAAGATTATTGCCATATTATCTAATAACATGAAGATATCAGATATGAAGCCTGATTCACTCGATTCCTGTTATAGATTGGGTGCGAAAAGGGACTCAGCCCGGCCTGTTCTTGTGCGATTTTCGAATATCCATCTTCGTTCCAGAGCTTGGAAGGCAAAAACAACTTTGAAGGGCACTAAAGTAACAATAACCGAGTTTTTGACTTAGGCCCGTCAAGATGTCTTTGCAACGGCTCGCAATCACTTCGGGATGAAAAAATGCTGGTCTGCAGATGGAATAATTGTCATTCTTCTCCCAGACAAGACCCGAGCAAAAATCACTTCTTCATCAGAGTTGAAACAACTGATATCCAAATATCCGCAAAGTTCTTCCGTGTCCATTGACAAGTAATTATATTACATATTAAGTTTACACAACACACAAAGTCGCTGTTAAATATTTTATTGTATATCACATTTATTTCACTTTTTTCCTATTTTACCATCTATATTGTAAGGGGCGGGCCTGTATCTATGCTTTCACGGTTCCCACACGGCATGCTTTGCATGGTAGTATAGGCGCAGGCCTACCCTACTGTCTCCTTCAGAGACGGTAGGGGGGCGGTGGTCTTGGGGGAGAGTGACGCGTTAAGTTGCAAAGATCCCCAAGGCAAGTTCGGTGGACTATCCTTCACGAGGTTGCCAGCCCTGTTAATTGGTCTATTTCACTAGGAAATAGATAAAACCAAAACCACCGAGCGCTTTGCTTTATTAAATATATTTATTGTATAAGTAGTTTATTTAAATACTACTCTATGTGCTTGTATTGTATGCTTATTTATGGTCTTACATATATATTTTTGTACACACTTTGTATATATGTATGTGTGTGTCTGTGTACATATGTGTATTTATGTATATGTGCGAATATATAAGTATATGTAAATATGTGAATATAAGTGTGTATTTATATGCATGTCTATCAAACATATATACCTGTCTTATGTTATTCACTTATATATTTATTTATTTACTATAAATAGACCCAATCCAAGGTGTTATTCGAACCGTGCCGAGGGATGCGTGGCTGAGGGGGAGCTCAGTTGCGAACGGTGGCTACCCGACACCTGGACGAATCGGGTAGTATTTTTGTCCTCCCATCGACATGCGGGGCTCTGTCGGTGGGCATTTATATTTCCCTAGCTACTCGTGGGACGTATATGGAAGAGAATAATAAAGAAAAAGAAAAACCCAAACCTCTATCTCCAACAGGAGATCCTCTTTCTCCTCTTTTAGGAGAAACCATAACTTTGATGGAAGAGGTTCTACTAGCCTCTCCGTCAAAGGAATCTAACCCGAAGGCTGAAAGGAACAACCCGACCAGGGAAGGAGGCTCTAGTGACTCCAACCTTGGGACGGAAGAGTCCTCGAACCGGCGGATTAGATTGAACGGTGCTGCTCGGAAGAGACTCCGGAGGCTCCTGGCGGCTAATGTGAAGGTCGACGAGGCCCGCGCCTTAGCCGTTAGGCCTTGGAAGGACATTCCGATCACCACCATTCCTCCTGACCCGAAGGCCAAGAAAAGGCCCAGATCGGAGGAAGAATCGCCGGGAATGCAAATTAAAAAGGCACCCCGGGCAGAAGGAGCGGTAGCACAACCCAGCTTCAGCAAAATTGTGGAGCAATCACGCGTGGGGATCAAAAATCAAATTCCCATGAGTGGTGAACAAATGAAGCTGGTGCACCGATCCCTAACTCTTGCGATGCTTAAAATCGCAGACAAGGGCGAAGGTCCGAGATTCTCCGGCTTTACCCACAGGCCGGGATACATCGTGATCACCTGTGAGGATCAGGCCAGTCTTCAATGGCTGTCCGAAAAGGTCCCCACCTTAAAACCCTGGGGAGAGGCGGCGCTCTCAATTATCCCTGAGAGTGAACTGCCGAAGCCTGCAGTAGGGACCCTATTTATCCCCAGCTCTGAGGCGGAGTCGCTTGACGAAGCCACCCAGCTGTTGGGGATACAGAACAGAGGGCTCAACACAGAGCTATGGAGGGTTGCGCACAGCAGGGCCGAGGGAAATGGACATGTTGTGTCTTTCTTCCTAGACGACCCTTCTGTCGCTGCACTCCGGGCTATGAATATGGAGGTTGTTCTTGGTTTTAAAAAATTACTTTTTAAAATCAAGAATGACCCCATGGTTGGCCACTCAAACTCAGAACCTGCTGAACGGACTCAACAGGCACAGGCACCCTCATCCAGGGGCTCCGAGAGGCAAGACAGGGTGAATCTTGACTCGCGACAAATCGCAGCCGGGATAATGCCCAACTCCCAATCTCGGAGCGGTGATAGCAACACAGAGCCACAGCCCTCCACGTCAAGAGGAATCCAAGTGCCTCCTGGCCAGGGCACAGGCACTTCAAACCCGAGAGCTGGTGCCGCCAAAGGGCCACAGGGACCTTCACGCAGGCAAAGGGGAGGCCTAGCAGGCACAGCTCTCAGAGGTGGAAAAGGCGATGCTTGGCGTACGAGCAGGGGACGACCGCGTCCGAAGCTTGTACGGACAAAGCAGGGGGGAAACGCCTAGGTGCTACTCAGGGGGGGGTGGTGAGGGTCCTGCAAGCAAACCTCCACCATGCCGCAGCAGCCACTGCGGTAATGGAGCAATGCTTTGCTGAGGACAAGGCAAGCATTGCCCTAATTCAAGAACCTTGGGTAGCAAATACTCAAGTTCGGGGACTCAACAGTGCCGGTAATGTCCTAAGTAATAACACTGGTAAAAGACCCAGAGCTTGCATCCTATTTAATAAATGTGTTGATTTCTTGCCAATTTCAGAAGTTTGCAACGACGACTTTGCAGCAGCCTTTGTCAAACTCAAAGGGTGGGATGGTGCAAGAGTAATAATTTGCTCTGCCTATCTGCCTGGAGAGAGAGACGACCCAACGGAAGACTTAGCGAGAGTGGTACAGTATGCCGCACAACACAACGCAGAGCTTCTGATAGGATGTGATGCAAATGCGCATCACCCATCGTGGGGAAGTAGCAATATCAACAAGAGAGGTGAGCTACTTTTTGATTTTCTAATAGCCAATAACCTAATAACGTTAAACTCAGGTTGCGAACCAACTTTCGTTACTCGGGTTAGGGAGGAAGTTTTAGATATTACAATCTCTACACATAACCTAGCCAGACACATAATGAACTGGCATGTCAGCAATGAGAACACAATGTCGGACCATCGACATCTAATTTTTGAAGTTAAGGCCACGCTAGAAGCCTATACCACAACTTATAGGGACCCAAGAGCAACTAACTGGAATGAATTCAAAGACCGGTTAAAGTTGTACTTGGCCACCCTTCCTAAAACAGTAAGAACTATTGAGAGTCTAGACCTTGCAGTGGAAAGCCTCACTAAAGGCATCATCTCAGCCTTTGAAGAGAGTTGTCCTCTCAAAACAAAGACCTCAATTAGGAAAGCACCTTGGTGGAACTCAAAGTTGAAAAAGCTTAGAGACAAAACAAGGAAATTATTCAACAGAGCTAAAAAGACTCACATCTGGGAGATCTATAGAAAAGCTCTAACTGATTACAATAAAGAAATTAGGAGGGCAAAAAGAGAATCGTGGAGGAAGCTCTGTGAGGAAATCAAAAGCCTTCCACAAGCAGCAAGACTCCACAAAATTCTCTCTAAAGCCAAGCCCAATCCAATTGGACTACTTAAGAAAGAAGATGGCTCCTTCACAACCACAGAGAAGGAGACCTTAGAGCTGCTGGCCACGGCTCACTTCCCTGAGTGCCTCTTGGAGCACATTGGCAGTCAGCAGGAAAGACACCATAGACCTCGTAGTGAGGACTGGTGCAAGGCTGCCAAAGTCATAAAACCTAACGTTGTTCAGTGGGCCGTAGACTCTTTTAAGCCTTACAAGGCGAGAGGGGAAGACGGGATAACGCCAATCTTGCTTCAGCAAGGGGCGGACATCCTCCTTCCCCACCTGATCAAAATCTTCAGAGCGAGCTTCGCCTGGGGATACGTACCAGAAAAATGGACTATTGTCAAGGTTATATTTATACCCAAAACTGGTAAAAAAGACTATAGCCAGCCAAAGTCTTTTAGACCAATAAGCCTCTCTTCATTCTTGCTTAAAGCAATGGAGAAGGTATTAGATAGGTATATAAGAGATGTAGCCTTGATCAATAATCCTATTCATTTCAACCAACACGCATATCGTAAAGGGAAATCAACTGAAACTGCCCTTACAAGTCTTATAGATAAAGTAGAAAAGGCGTTAGAAGACAAAGAAATAGCACTCTGTGCATTTCTAGATATCGAAGGTGCTTTTGACAACTCTTCTACTTCACTGCTGATAAATGGGCTGACAAACAAAAATGTCGACCCAACAACTATAAGATGGGTAAAATCTATGCTCACTAGCAGAAGAGCCAAACTAGCCCTTCACGACACAACCATATACATATCCACAGCAAGAGGATGTCCGCAAGGGGGTGTCTTATCCCCATTACTGTGGACCCTTGCCGTGGATGAACTGCTTTACAAACTGGCAGAACTCCACATTGATGCGCAAGGCTATGCAGATGACTTGGTAATCATAGTGAGGGGTTTTTGCCAATCTTCACTCTCTAGTATACTACAAAAGGGACTAAATACTGTCAGCGACTGGTGCGTTAGAAGTGACCTATCAGTAAACGCAGACAAAACGGTTATTGTGCCCTTTACAAATAAGCGACGGCTAGACAAACTAGTCATGCCAAAGCTTAATGGCAAACAGATCACATTTTCCACACAAGTCAAATATTTGGGACTAACACTAGACCAAAAACTGACGTGGAACCCTCACCTAGCTACAGTTGTAAGTAAGGCTAAGATGGCATTAGGAGCGAGTGGCCGCATGCTGGGCGGTAACTGGGGTTTAAGCCCCAAAACCACCCTTTGGACATATACTGCCATTGTGAGGCCAATTATCACCTACGCATCGGTAGCCTGGTCTAATAAGACCAAACAGACAACAGTAATCAAAAAATTAGACAGCCTACAAAGAATAGCCTGTCTAATGACAACAGGAGCCATGTCTACGTGCCCTGGTCAAGCACTAAATGCACTACTCGGGTTGCCACCTCTACACCTATTTATACAGAAGGAGGCACAAGCCAGTATGTACAGAGCTAAAATCCAAGGCAGAACTCAATGGCTCTCCCGGAAAATGAGGACATTACAGGACTCTCTGCAAGAGATGCCGCTACTTGGTATGACATCTGATGCCATGCAAACGCGGCACTTATTTGATAAATATTATAAAATTGAATTTCCGTCAAGGGAGGACTGGACCAATAGCCAGATATCCTATAAAAACGGATCTCTAGTCTGGTACACAGACGGTTCCAAAATAGGAGCAAAGACTGGCTGCGGGATACATGGAGAGCGACCGAGGTTCAGCAAAAGCGTACATCTCGGACAATTCGCCTCCATCTTCCAAGCAGAAGTCTATGCCATCCTAGAATGTGTAGAAGCCAATCTATGTAAGCACTACACAAATCAAACTATTTATATAAATTCGGACAGCCAAGCCGCACTACTAGCACTAGACTCAAACATAGTCTCATCGAAGCTAGTAGAACAGTGCATGGACCGATTAAACTTCTTAGCAAAAAGAAATAAAGTAGTTCTAAGATGGGTACCGGGTCATGCAGGGATAGTTGGCAACGAATGTGCCGATAAGCTTGCTAGAGAGGGAGCTCTTGGCTCGCAGCAGGGACCTGAGCCTTTCTGCGGTATACCCAAGAGCTTAGCTCAAAGAACCCTAATGTCAGCATGTCTCAAGACTGCAAAAAAGGACTGGAATGAGTCAATTGGAATGATTCACTCCAAGACACTGATTAAAGCCTATGACAAAAGGTTTAACAACCTTATGATAGCGCTAAACAGAAAAACCTTACGATTACTGGTAAGGACTTTGACTGGACACTGCTGCTTAAACAAGCACATGTTCAACATGGGACTGAGCGAAACGCGAACCTGTAGAATATGCATGGAGGCAGATGAAACGCCACTTCATCTTCTATGGGAATGCGGACCGCTCATGTACAAGCGTAGCATTCATCTAGGAAAACAGTATATAGGCCTAGATGAAATAAAAGAGTGCAAACCAAAGAAAATCCTGCAGTTTTTAAATTCTGCAGGGTTCAATGGTTCACTCTAATAAGAATGTGGCGATCACAATAGACCAGAAATGGTCGCAGTGACACCATAGCCGCAAACAAGAAATTAAAAAAAAAAAATAAATAATCTATATTGTAAACATGCACTACGCAACCTCATTGCACGATATGCCTTTTATTATCTATTATTTTATGTTTACATTCATTTTTCTTAAATGTACGGTATTTATATTTTTATGTTTTTTCTATCACCGTCTGTATTGATAGGTTTTACTGTTACATGTAAATAATAATTTTTATGTTGACAATTATAATGGTAACATGCTCTTAGGTTTTAATGTTTATTTTATAACTGTCTAGTGCGTTATATGTTAATTTATAGACATAGATTTAAGTTTTGCAGTCAACTTATGCGTGAGGATAGTATTGTCTGTTAATCTTATCTTCTTTTATAAATATATAATATTATTTTACATAATATATTTATTTTGGTATTATATCTATACATATCACGTTTTATATAATTATGTTAGATGATGACTATTTTACTTGCTCTTCTGATGACTACGAAAGTTTTGAAAACAGCTACAACAGTTCACTATCTGATTCCGAACCACTTGGTAATAAATTATCACAAGTTTTTGACAAAAAATCGAGCTTCCTCTCCATGGTGCATATCAACGCGCAGAGCTTAATGGCTCACTACTCCGATCTTCTCACATCCTTTAGTACTAACACGGTTGATTGTATTATGGTTTCCGAAACATGGTTAAAACCTTCAATCCCCTCCACCAGCTGTTCTCTTCCAGGTTTTCAGCTGTTCCGTGCCGATCGCACTGACCGGAATGGTGGTGGCGTTGGTATTTACCTCCGCAGTGGAATTCCTGGTAGTATTGTCTCTAAAACAACCTCCGAATCAACAGGTATTCTTGAGTACCTCTTTTTAGAAATAATAATTAATCACAAAAAAGTGCTCCTCGGTGATATTTACTGTCCAAACGACAAGATTAATTATTTTAACATCTTAGAAGGTATTCTTGAAAACCTTGTTCCTAGCTACGACCATGTCATATGCATGGGCGACCTCAACACGTGTTTACTCAAAAATGATGTAAGAGCACATTCGTTACAATCGTTAATCTCTTCTGTCAACATGCAAATTCTTCCTCTGTCTAATCCTACACACTATTTCCCAAACTGTAGGCCATCGCTTATTGACTTAATTTTTGTCTCTAACCCTGACCTTGCTATCTCACACGGTCAAATGACAGCTCCCTTTTCTCATCACGACCTAATCTTTCTAGCTTATAAAGTGCGCCCTCCAAAGGTTAGAGACAAAGTTGTTCTTCAGCGTAATTTTAAGCATATGGACCTTGAACGTTTGAGAGAGGATGTGAAAAAAATTAACTGGTCATTTATACTTGCAACAAACAACATTGACATAATGGTAGAATCTTTAACTGCTGAGCTGATTAAGTTATACGACATCCATGCACCTGTAAGACCTGTACGAATGAAACACGCTCCTGCTCCATGGCTAACACCTACTATTAAGAGGACTATGGTTAAACGTGATAGAGCTAAAACTAAAAATAAAAAACACCCGTCATTGGAAAATCTGAACACTTACAAAAAACTACGTAACATCTGCAACAGAATGTGTAGGGATGCTAAACGTCGCTTTATTCACTCCTCAATTCAGGATCTTTGCCAAGCGCAAGTTTGGAGATTCTTATGGTCACTAGGGGTCGGCAAAACCACGGATACTTGTCAAGGTCCTGTGGATATCCAGGCTATGAATAAACATTTTACTACTCCCCCTGTAACTTTAGATTTTCAAACCAAAACCGCAACTCTTTCGCTTTTGTCTAATTATACCCCACCAGACCTACCTCAATTCTCTTTTAATACAGTCTCGGATAATGTTGTTAAGAAGTATGTCCGCTCTTTATCCACTAAGGCCATTGGCAGTGATAACCTTAGCCTTGACATGATTCTTCCTGTGCTGGAAGACATTGCACCTGTGATCACTCACATCATTAACTCTTCACTTTCGTGTAATGTTTTTCCGTCATTATGGAAGCAAGCTCTTGTCTTACCATTACCTAAAACCTCAAATCCTACTAGTTTATCACAATATCGTCCAATATCCATTCTTCCCATACTATCCAAAGTCCTTGAATCCATTGTGCATTACCAACTTTATTCATATCTGTCCTCCCACAAACTCCTTTGCCCTTTTCAATCAGGTTTTCGTCCATCCCACAGCACTGTCGGAGCACTGCTAAATGTAACGGAGGACGTTCGGTGTGCTATGGATAATACCAAGCTAACTGCAATCGTTCTGCTGGATTTTAGCAATGCCTTTAATTCTGTAGACTTTGACATACTTCTTGGCACACTTCGCGCGGTTAACATTTCTTCTCCCGTTATAGACTGGTTTCGCTCTTACCTCTTCGGGCGCCAGCAGTGCGTGAAATGCAATGATATATCATCAGATTGGCTTGATCTCACAGCTGGCGTCCCTCAAGGCGGCGTACTATCACCATTACTGTTTTCTATCTTTATTAATAATATATCACGTGTAATTTCTTCTCCCTTCCATCTGTATGCAGATGACTTACAGCTATACAGACACTTTAAGCTGACTGAGTTACATGAGACTATTCAAGCGTTGAATTGTGATCTTGCTGCTATTCAGCTATGGGCGGAGTCCTTCGGCCTTCTTGTTAATCCAGTCAAATCGCAGGCCATTATCATTGGAAGCCGCCGGCTGAGAAGCAGAGTTGAGTGGAATTTAATACCGAAAATTATTTACTCAGGGGTTTTAATTCCTTACTGTGATAAGGTAAGGAACCTCGGTTTGATCATGGACTGCAATATGTCCTGGACGGCATGTTAACGAAGTCAGCAGACGAATTCATTACACCTTCCACGCTCTCAAACGTCTCCAAAGTTTTCTTCCTTTCAAAACCAAAATTATGCTTGCGCAATCCCTTCTTTTGCCTATCCTTGACTACGCCGATGTTTGTTACTTGGATGTGACTGAGGAGCTACTTAATAAACTGGAGCGCCTCCAAAATTTAGCCATACGCTTCATCTACAACTTGCGAAAGCATGATCACATCTCTGTTTTTCGCGCTCAACTTAAGTGGCTTCCAATTCGCCTTCGCCGTGATATGCACATCCTGTCCACCCTATTTAATATTCTCCACGATCCAAACGCCTCTTATCTTTGTTCCCGTATTACCTTACTTCCCACTTCCACACGCAGTAAACGTTCGTGCGTCACATCAATGCTCAATGTGCCAAAGTGTAATACCGGCTTTGGATTTAATTCGTTTTCGGTACGTGCTCCTCTACTATGGAACAAACTTCCTAAACTTATTCAGGAAAGTCCCTCCATTGCATCTTTTAAATATCGTCTAAAAGAATATTTTCTATCTAAAGTCACTTAGTAGTCATCAACATTATATTTTAACACGTAACTATATGTATTGTATGTATGTATATTGTAGTATATTGTATTGTATAAAATATATGTATTATAATTATTATTCTTATCTATGTAGTTTATATACTTGTATGTTTGTATTATTTATTATACTAAGACTTGTAGTACGCTGTTGTCATGTAGTATGCTATTTTTATATATACTGTGATTTCTTTTTTTTTTTTTTTTTACTTTATTTCCATATTACCTTGCACTTTTCTGCTCCGCTAAATGACAATCTCTCTCACCTCCTAGGTTGACTGGAAGAGATCTCTGTTAGAGATAAGTCCACCTTTGCCTCATATTCTCTCTAAATACTTGTAATTTTAGTTTTAATGTGCAATAAAGAATATATATAAAGCCTTATAATATAGAATTTTTATGGCTTTAATGTCCTCGACATTCACTCAAAGCAACTCAAGTACACTCACGGTATCCAGTAAAGGCAGAATTCAGTCAATAAATAATATATTGCATCACTCGTTCTATTGCCACGTATTCACTTTACTTAACCTTTTACTTCTTCATAGATCTTCGTAGTCTTAACTCATTTCAACCATTTATAAACCAAAGAACATTCTAGAAAATGAAAAGAAAAAGTTAGAAAATCGTCATTATCTGTACCACGTATATTAGTTTGCTTTTTATGCAGTCGTTTTTTTTTTTTTTGTAAATATGTATATTTTTTAGAGTTTAGTTTAGCTAGTTTTTATCTCAAATTATTGTCACCTCTTAAAAACCTTTATTTTGATATATCATTAAATAGGTTTGGCAGATTTTTTTCTTAAAATACATCCAAATTGAAATCAGGCATTTTGGGTTTAAATTATTTCTATTTACCCTATAGCACTCGCATTATTAAGAAATCGGAAATACATACAGAGACAAATACACATACATGCATATATACATACATACACATACAGGTCAAACATAACCTTTGAGATTCACCGCAGTCGGATAAAAATGAAAGCAAAGTATACATAGAACCTATTTTCAGTAGAATACAAAACTTTAAATTTTATTTATTCTACATGTGACACTGTGCTTTACGTTGTTTTATTTAGCTCCGTAGCACGATTGCCTAGCAAGCGCTATTTGCAAAATCAACCCGAGACACAAAAGTCATGTAAATTTTAACACTATTTCTCGACAAACGATATCTGACAAGGATGTGCTAAAACTGTCAACTTGAGTTTTAAACTCTTTACATTTTTAACTTCATTCAGTATTTATAGTGCCATTTCATTGTATGTGATGTTTGCAAAGTAAATTGCGTTAAGCTAGCGGCTTGCTTACAAATACACGTAGCATGAGAACGTAGTTACAGTGTAGTCTATTTTTTGCTTTCTATTTGTAGTAAATAACTATATGTATGTGGGAGATTAATAGAAAACGAGCAGACAACCATTGATAAATATGTTAAAATGCTTTTACAAAAATAACACGTTCAATAATAATATTTTTAATAAACAAAAATCATTTTTGTAATATTATAATGGTGCGTACTAAAATATATGAGCAATTATCCAAATAATGATAATTCACAATAAAGCAATAATAAATAAAATATATTTTATCTCCCACATATAGTGTATATAGTAGGTTGATGTGTTATTTAATCATTCTGGGAAAAACATTTGTAATAATATAATATAATTAATAACTTTTAATAATAAAGTCATTGTGTATGTATGTTTTTTACGTTAAAATACCTGAATTGTTCATTGTTTAAAACGGCAGATAGTAATATAAATTAGAGGAAGTTTTTTTGTTTCATCATAATATATAACAAATGGTTCAAGAAGAAGCAATATTATGAACTATTTTTTGGGTTTTATTTTCCTATATATCAATACAAGCAGTAAGCAAACACGATGGCCTAATGTGGATTCGAACAAGTCAAAAAAACAATTTTTAATTTCATTCATTTAATTTCCAAAACTTCCTCAAAATAATCTACTTGGGGTTACTTAAGTCCTAAGACTTAAGCACCAACTCCCCCAACGTGTGTTCACCTTGTCGTGGTAAGGGCGCTCTGTAGCATCAGGCAGCTCAGCCGAGCGCGAAGCCAAGAAACGCACAGGAAGGTGGCCCGTTTCAGTGGGCGATCCTGCGACGCCCCATTAAGACGGGGGAGGTTTTTTTGGGTTTTAGTGGGTAATAGAAGCTTTTTAGCCGGTGAGTCCCACATAACCACCTGTTAGATATACAGGTGGTATGCGTTAATACATTTCTCAATATTAAAAAAAAGGTCTTTAGCATCAAATAACTATAAAACATTAGCTCAGTTTAAAAATCGCGTCAAGGCGTATTAAGTTATTCATATTATGAGTGGTGTCCGATTTCCTATAAAATACATTAAATAACTAAAAATAATACGTAATAGAGAGAACATAAAATACGTCAACAGATTGTTGAAAACTACTCAACAATTCGTTTGTTTTCTATTAGTTAATAAATTTGTTAGAATGTCTTAACGTGAAAACGAATGAAATTAATAAATAATTACCTAACTCAGTATGATGATGTTAGTAGAATTTTTTTAAAACTTGCTACTTTCTATTTATATTATTTTATTACACCATAAGATGGTACATTACAAAACACATTAGTATATTGACGCCTACATAATTGTTTCTATCGCCAGTTCTTCTTAGGTAAAAATTGTAATAATTTAATGCTGAATAAAATATTTTGAATTTGAATTTGATTTGATGTCTAGTGTAGTTACTTTTTAGGGTTCCGTACCCAAAGGGTAAAACGGGATCCTATTACTAAAACTCCGCTGTCCGTCCGTCTGTCTATCTGTCCGTCTGTCACCAGGCTGTATCTCATGAACCGTGATAGTTAGACAGTTGAAATTTTCACAGAGGTATTTCTGTTGCCGCTATAAAAACAAATACTAAAATTTAGAATAAAAAATATTTAAGTAGGACTCTTATACAAAAAACATGTTTTTTTGTCGTTTTTATAGATAATGGTACCCTTCGTGCGCGAGTCTGACTCGCACTTGGCCGGTTTTTTACAATATTCCACATATTGTTGATTTTTTAAATGAAATTTCTATAGTAAAATCAAGTCGTAAGTTATCGTGGTCACCCCAATTCAAATGCTTCAATCTCACGTGTATCGCAGATCTGTAGGCCTCAAATCCACATCAAAATAACCCTTGATCAGCACTCGACCGACCCAAATTTATTATACTGCTTTGTCTATTTACAAAACACAATCTGAGATACGTCTCGAGCACTTTCTGAGATATTTGGTGTTGTTTGAAGGATCGTTCCGAGGGATATTTGTATATGACTTTATTTAAAGTTTTTTGTAAAAAACGCTCAAAATCCCAAAAAATCACATGAGGAGCTAGTATTTATTAATATCTTAAAATAACATCTTATTTTTTCATTCTTATTTTATCACTAGTGACTCACCCTCGCTCCGCTCGGGTTCGTCCCTTCTTACGTTTTAACGTTTAGCATAGTTTTCTCAGAAATGAGATATTTTCCCATAGTAAAAAGTATCCTATATGTTGACCCGGATATATCATCGGATCTATCATCATACAAAATTTTATCAAAATCCCTCCAGTGGTTTTTCCGTGATGCGGTAACAGACAGACAGACAGACAGACAGACAGACAAAAATTCTAAAAAGTATAGATTCGTCCTCTGTATCGATAATAATTACTATTTCAATAAGATTCCCCAGAAAATATTTAATGTACAGATTCGGCTTAGTTACAATTTTATTATACGTATAGAAGAAATATTTATTTAGGTGACCTAAAAACTTTATTGTCAAAGTTCCTCGAGTTACTATCATAATTATTGCTATGATAACTTATATCAGCAAAATAAGTTATTTGGTTGAAATGAAAAAAAGCGTGTGTGTGCAATTCACACATGTTAGAAGTGAAATTTCAGAAAGGTAACTTACGAGAGAATGAGATGAATATAGAGTGTCAAGAGTAGGATAATTAGAAGGTTTATTGTTTTATAATATTTTTACTAAGTTTAAAAGTTATTTTACATTTTATTTGACTTAAATATACATTACATATCATTCAGTAATTACTTTTTTTTCCTGTTTAATGTATACTAACTCAAAGAAATAAGGCGTATTATAATCATATATTAATAGAATATCATAAACGGAAAGAATATAATCTATACTTAATATTATAAAGCTGAAGAGTTTGTTTGTTTGTTTGGTTGAACGCGCTAATCTCAGGAACCACTAATTCGATTTGAAAAATTCTTTTTGCATTAGATAGCCCGTTAACTGAGGAAGGCTATAGGCTATATTTTATCCCGGCAAAATGTACGGTTCCCGTTTTTTTTCCGGTTTTACGGTTCCCGTTTTTCCAAGCCATTTTGGCTTGAAGGAGTAACAAAAATACACACATACTCGTATACAAACATTCGCACTTACGGTAAGTAACTTTAAATTATATACATATTTATGTGATTAGCCTGCTTTTCTAATAAAAGACTCACCCTTCGCTCAGGTTCGTCCCTAGATACGTTTTGACGCTTAGTATTGTAAGGTTACGCATTTATATTTGAGCATTTTAATGGAAAATAATATATTTAATTAATTTCTAATGATTTCTGTATATATATGGCATGTCATTATATGATGTTGGCCGATAAGAATATATTTAAAAAAATAAAATAGAATGCTGATATTCTCCTGTTTTTCCCCGCGCTTGACAGAGGATTTCTAATGATTTCTGTATATATATGGCATGTCATTATATGATGTTGGCCGATAAGAATATATTTAAAAAAATAAAATAGAATGCTGATATTCTCCTGTTTTCCCCGCGCTTGACAGAGGGGCAGATCTCGATACCATCCTGTAGTGACTAGCCATAGATAAAGTGTAATACTATTGTAAATTATATAACTGATTATTTAAAAGATTAACTGTTGAGTTTCTTGCCGGCTCTTCTCAGCAGCACACTTTTCCGAGCCGGTGGTAGCTTTTATACGGACAAACGTACTGACGATTATAAAAGTACTGAATATACATGAAAAGATGAGCAACGTCTTGGAGTTTTATTGGTGACCTCTTTCATATCAGAAGTGGGATGACGACGCCGCCGATGCCGCTCAATCATCATGGTATGAGTAAAATGGATTTTGAAGCTTCAGTCAATTAATTGAGCTAAGTGTGTTTTAAATATATTATCATTATATTTTTGAGAGTATATTTTATGAGAGTAAATTAGTTAAAACGGAGTTGTACCTATTTAGAATTTTCGAAAGAATATTTTGTATTTATAATATACATGAAGTTATCTAGAAATAAAATAAATTTCTATTACACATTTAAGAATGGGGTTGACAAAGTTGAACGTAGGTATAATAATATTTATATAATTCAAAAATGATAAAAAAATTGATTTGCGCTTGTTTTGATTTTATTTAGTCTCCATCAAAGTAGTTTTGTAAAAAAAACACATGTAAGAAAATGAAACTGCTAATTTTACAAAAACCCAAATTCTAATTAATTTTGTGATGTTTGTCTGGATATTTGAATCTAATATAAACGGTGATATGATGAATAATTTTGTATAAAACATTAGCTGTTATACATGTATACTAATATATTTTTTTAAGTTTAGATCCGTTAAGAAAACTTCACGTTCAAGAATCTCAAGGTGTCACTTTGGCTTAGTGTATGACGCATTGACGATCACAGGACCATGTTCAAGATCAAGGGTATCGTGGACAATCTTGGTGGATACATTAGTTGAGGTAATTTTTGCTATTCTTTATAGAATTAGTCAATTTGTATATATGTCAAATAACTGCCTCGGTGGTGTAGTGGCTAGCATGTACGGCTGCATATCCGGAGGTCCTGGGTTCGAGTCCCGGGACGGACTAAGTTTAATTATTGAGTCTTTTTGTTTAGTAAGGCTCAGTAACAGTCCGAAGTTGGGAAATTGGCGGTGTTCCACCGTCGTGCCTCGGAGAGCACGTAAAGCCGTTGGTCCTGCGCTCCTTAACTCTCACCGATTGTGTCGAGTAGTCGTCCCACCGGAGTATGAGAGTGACAGGAATAGAGAGCACACTTGTATCTGCCCGTACACTTGTACACTATAAAATCTCCTGCGCAGTTGGCTAGTCTCTATGAGATTGGACGCCGTGGTCGAAATCGATCAGGAGGATTTATAATAGTCAATTTGTGAAACAAAAAGTTGCATAGTTAGGCTTGGTAGTATCAGATAAATTACTCTTACATAAAAAGAAAAAAAAAAGTAATTTTAAAATCACTTCACAGTTGATATTGTAGGTTTAAAAGAGATATTTGGTATTGTTAGGTTTCTGGGAAATGACATGAAAAGAAATGATCTAGATTAGACTCTTTAAATTTACATACGAGTATATGTAGTTTTAAAATTGAAAATTTATTTATCATATTCATATTTAAATAAATGAATGATATGAATATATGATATGAATGAATATATAAATATATAAATATTGGAGCCATCAATTATAATGGTAGCAAACGAAATTAAATCAACTTATATTTAAAAGATCTACAGCTGAAACTGTTGTCACTTTAAAAAAAAAGAGATTCCTTTGATATGTGATACCAATAGGTATATATTGTCTATAGAGGATGTTAAGTTTGAAGGTATTGTATATCATATGCTGCATTGATATTAAATATATGCTTATCAATTGCCTACTTTGTAATATATATGTATATTTCAGTTTTGAACTTTTGAAAGACCTAGTGGTTGTTTAGTTGTCTTATACTTTGATTACTTATAGTACTTATTGATTAGGAGTTAAAGACAAAATACCTGAGTGACAAAAATATGAGTGTTGAGTAAGTACATTACATACAATCTTTGAACTTTAACACTTAATTATATAAACCAAATAAAGATACGAGTCATAATAAAAAAAAAGGTATTATTTTGATATACTAGGCATATAAAGTAAAAAATAAGCATAATTCTCTAATTGGATTTTAATTAAAGAAATTTAAGCAAGTATCCTTTAAAGTTTCAAGATTTAAAAGACAATAAGAACCTTATCCTGGAACTGTTTAATGAATGTAAATACCTATAATAATAAAAGTAATTTTAAATCATAGATGAGTAATAGACTGGGTGAAGAGTTCTGAAATGAATATCATGTTTAGATACTACATTATGTTTCGAGCTGTACATATAATTTAAAGCTTGAATGCTATCACTTTATTATGAACCTTGGTTCATCGCAGTTTTCTAAAAGTATAATATTTAAGTTGATAAGTTTTTACATAAATCATGATGATCATGTGAAGGATATATTATATAATTATATACCTACTTAAATACTTGCATCACAAAAGTAGGTAATTCTTATATGAATTATTATCATAGAATTATGAAATCGATTTGAAATGTTATAGTCCGTATACAATATGAAATATCGCTGGTCATATAATGAGGTAGATATAAATTGTACGGTAATTAAATACAAAGCTTCAATAGTATAATAAAAAGGAAAAAGCAGAAAGATTATCCTGTCGAGAGTCGCGGGCACACCGGTGTGCCAGTTAACAATTGATTTCGAATTAACCAGGAGGTGGTAAATAAAATCTATTTTAATTTGACAAAACAGACAGATGTATAACAAAATGATAGATTTTGTCATATCGCTTCACTTTACCGCAGATTATTAGTATGTTTTATAATAGTACGAAGTAGGTATATAAAAACCAAAAAAGAAAAAGAAGTTTAAAATCTGTATTATTAATAGGATATTTTATAATTAAGTTTCAGACTAATTTGAATTGGTGCTAAACTGCTAATTTTAGTATTTCGATATACCGTTAATATGCTGAATTTGGAATATAAAAAGGTATTTTAAAGATTTGGAGTAATATTAAGTGCTTTATAATTTATAAATATATATAACTCTATTAAAGTATAGGTATATATATTGACCAAATCTAGATGTACGTATTATTAGTGGAACTGGATAATGATGATATACCCTTAAAATGTTGTTGGTAGATGTATTGATTAATAAGTACCGATAATGTCATTTTTATTAATTTATTATTATTGGAATTTGCAATAATTTAAAATGATATTTATATCGTTCATTGAATCCGTTAATCTCTTATCTTCAGAAATGTTAGTTCTAGGAATGGATTTTTAATTTAATAATTTTGTATGACGCGGACTTAATCATACCTATAAAGATTTCAAGTGAAAAATAATAATAATAATTAAATGAATAAGTAAATAACAATAATAAAAAAAATAATAGTTATAATCTAATTACTGAATCACGGTATTTTAAATAGAAAAGATAATTTGGTTTAAATATAGTAATTATTTTGTTCTTAAATTAAAATTAATTTAAAAACACAATACCTAGATGATTTAAATAAATATTATAATTTATTTTAAACAATGAGCCTTATCATTTATTTCAAAGGATATTAAAATCTCTTCACTTCGGGAATAAGATTTATTTATAGGATAATTATTTATTTTCTTTTCTCGTCTTTTTATTTATTAACCTTAATATTTATTATTTTATGTTTACTCTCTGTGTGAGAGCTCCTCGACGAGAACGCTCGCGTTGCGGGCGCAGTCAAGTCGGTATTCGCCAGAGAAGTAGAAGCAGGAGTAACAGCTACTGCCTGTTGGATAAGGAACAGGCGCTGATGCGAGAATAGAAGCGTGTTCGTCGAATCGAGATGGACCTATAAGAGGAACGTGACCATGAACAACGTCGACGCAGTGAACGTCGAGGCTCACCGGCCCCTGGGAGGAGCTACCAGTGACGCAGCCGCAGCAGACATCGATGTCATAATGGGCTGCCGGGTTGTCACTGCAGGAAGGAGAAAGCCTCCACGAGTCCAGAGCATCTTAACAAAGGTCATGTAGTCCTACCTTTTCTTCTAGAGATTTAATTTAAAAAAAAAACAATCTATTAAAGATGTCTTACCATCGCAGCCTGTATACCAAAACGTAATACTCCATAGTATAGAAACATTATTTCCAAAATTAATGTATCGAAAAAGAGTCAACGTATAGTTCAAATATGGCTCAAAAGGTGAATAAATATGCAAATGTTTACGGCTGTGATGAGAAGGCAGTTAGTACATTTTGCCATGCAAAAGGTTATCGATTTAGCTAATGTAAGACATAGTATGAAAGCTTAAATACAATAATTAGTATTTGATGTGTATTTACGACGTGAAGCAGAATTCTTTATCTATACATATAATTAAATTCTGAGTCGAATCTGTACATTAAATACATATATGGAAATATATGGAAAATCTTATTGTAATATTCATGTCATTATTATCGATACAGAGATCGAATCTGAAGTTTTAGAATTTTTGTCTGATTATCTGTGTATCTGGTAATGTATCATGAGAAAACCACTGGACATATTCTGATGAAAATTGGTATGATGATAGCTGCTTATGTGAGTCAACATATAGGATACTTTTACTGTGAAAAAATATATTATCTCTGAAAAGTCTATGCTAAATGTTAAAACGTACATAACTGATATATTACTATCGTTTCTACTTTCTACCAACTATATCTACTATCGTTAATTTGTTATTATTAAAAACACCACTGTCCACACTATGTGCTCTGAATGAAGACAATATTATGTTGGAATAATAATGTGATAGCTCATTGAGAGTATTTAAATATTGCTGCAGTAACACCAGCTTAATTGTTTATATTTATTGTTGTAGGATCTTTACATGACTATTGTTTGTGTTGTTTCAGGTAAAGTACCTGGGAGTAAATGCCATGTTGGGGCCGAGGGCCCAAAATGATAGTTGATCTGTTAAGCCGTAACATCCTAAAAGACGGATTGGTTTACAGATTTTAATGATGGTTGATCCATAGATGATATTGGTTGTCTATGGGTTTTATTTTAAGAGATGGTTGATCCATAGATGATATTGGTTGTCTATGGGTTTTATTTTAAGAGATGGTTGATCCATAGATGATATTGGTTGTCTATGGGTTTTATTTTAAGAGATGGTTGATCCATAGATGATATTGGTTGTCTATGGGTTTTATTTTAAGAGATGGATGATCCATAGGTGATATTGGTTACCTATGGGTTTTATATTAAGTGATTGTTGATTCGTAGATAATATTGATTTTTAGTGAATTTTATATTTATGGAAATTTGGATAAATTGATAAATGGATAAATTCAAGTAGATAAATTGATAGTCCGCTAAATATAGATAGTTAGATATTGTGATACATAGATGTTCTTGAGAGAGAAAATTTTTAAAATAAAATCCTTGTAAGTTTATATCAGAATTATTTTTGAATAGAGAGCTAAATAAATGATTTAAATTAAATGTACTCATCAGATAATAATTTGATATGTATAATTTTGCCGCGTGTTACATCAGGGTCGAATATGAGGGCATACACGACTCTGGTAAAGTTAAGTTTTAGTTTCCCTTAAGTGTAAGGTTTTCCAACTGGAGGCGTGTATGAGGGCATACACGTTATCAGGATGGACGAGTGTAAGGTTACGCATTTATATTTGAGCATTTTAATGGAAAATAATATATTTAATTAATTTCTAATGATTTCTGTATATATATGGCATGTCATTATATGATGTTGGCCGATAAGAATATATTTAAAAAAATAAAATAGAATGCTGATATTCTCCTGTTTTTCCCCGCGCTTGACAGAGGATTTCTAATGATTTCTGTATATATATGGCATGTCATTATATGATGTTGGCCGATAAGAATATATTTAAAAAAATAAAATAGAATGCTGATATTCTCCTGTTTTCCCCGCGCTTGACAGAGGGGCAGATCTCGATACCATCCTGTAGTGACTAGCCATAGATAAAGTGTAATACTATTGTAAATTATATAACTGATTATTTAAAAGATTAACTGTTGAGTTTCTTGCCGGCTCTTCTCAGCAGCACACTTTTCCGAGCCGGTGGTAGCTTTTATACGGACAAACGTACTGACGATTATAAAAGTACTGAATATACATGAAAAGATGAGCAACGTCTTGGAGTTTTATTGGTGACCTCCTTCAGTATGAAATAGATTTTTTTTTTTAATTTTTTTGCGAATTTTTCCGATGTTTTAATAGTTATTCTGCTATTAGGGGTGAAGACAAATCCAACAAAACAAAGATCATAAAAATCGGTTCAGCCGTTCTCGAGTCATAAGTGTTGTAACAAACCCGACTTTGTTTTATATATTATATAGATGTACGTTATATGATTAAATACCACTATCTAGATTCTAGAGTCAAGGCTTATACTTTACAGGCCGAAGTTAGAAAGCTTAAAGCTCATAGAAGCAAGCTAGTAAGTAAAGCGTACTTAAGTTGTTAGGTTAACATTTTGTTTTGTTCTTGAGTTTCACATGAAGAAAGCCTTGTGTAAAAGTTACTTAACTAATAAACTGATAACGTGCTTAGTTTCTTGCTTCGTTGAAGCTTTTACAGCTAGCCTTAAAAGTATTTTTTTTTCTTTAGTCTAATTTGTGGTCCCTTGAGATATAATTTATTTATTTAAAAAATATATTATAAAATCGATTCACTATTGACGATAATATCGTGTAATATACACCCAAAAAATATACAATCTAAATGACCTCACTAATGATTTCTACGTCTGTAATATTAAATTCATTTTTAGTGATAGAATATATACATATTTTGCTATCTGTATAAATATTATAAATTAGCGGCTTACACTCGCTTTGCTCTGGTTCGCTTCTAGGAAAACAAAAACAAACCTATTCCACGGGAACCGTACATTTTTCCGGAATAGAAAGTAACTTATATTCCAGATTAGATTCTATCTCTGTACCACATTTCATCCAGATCGGCTCAGCTGTTCTGGGGGTAATAAAAATCCATACTCACAAACTTTCACATTTATAATATTAATACGGAGGTATAATATAATTATATATATTTTTGATATGAGTTTATAATTTTTAATATCATTTTTCTTTTTCTGGTAACAAAAATGAAAACGCTAAAAACATCTATTCAATACAATATATACGTAATGTCAGTCAAAATACCACTATGCCATATTGATCTTTTATAATTCCCACTGCTGGGCAAGGGGCTTCCCTTCGAAGCGAGGGAGATCAGGCTATAGTCCACGCTGGCCAAGTGCTGGTTGGTAGACTTCACGTGTCTTTTGAAAATTAGTTACATTATATCAGACATACATCGTTCTTTATGATCCCTTTACTGTAAGGGAAGTGGTTAAAATTGAAAAATGATTTACACATTAAAACTCAAAGGTGTAAGACCTCGCGTATGAACCTGATTCACTTAATTTTTCAAGCGAGCACGTTACCACTGGACTACCACTATGTTTTATTTAGAAAGGAAATAAAAAAATTAAAACGAAACCAGCTCTAATTATATCATTATATTTTCAGGGCAACAAAACTAATTAAAAACGCTGAGTACGAATTCGAACAACCAAGATAAATTACAAAGTTTAATTGTGAAAAACAGGCAATTTTTCCGTTCTCCCGTTCGCTTTTAAAACTTGGATGGTTTTTCTATTTCACAGTACTTAATAAACGATGCTAAGCGTGAATTTGTTTTTGCTCAATTTGAATTAGGCACTGGATCTGTACTGTATTTTAATTAACTAGCGATTTTATGACCAGTATCGTTGACACTCAAAAATTCTGTTCGAAGTCATACATATAAAGAAGTGTAAAGATAAAAACTACTAGATATAAAATTTTACAACCAGAAAGAGACTTAATAGTTTATTTTGACTATCAAATTTGAAAAATATACATTTAAATAAATATGTATTGTTAGGAACCAAAATATAACCTATATTAAAATTAGAGAAAATTGGATCACCGAATGAGTAATTATTTAGCACTAGCGACTCACTCTCGCTTCGCTCGGGTTCGTCCCTAAACCCTTCCCTTTATATAATGTATGGAAGTCTGCCCAATTTGTTGACATTTAGGATACCTTCTCCGCTCCCTTGGGTAGTAGCATGATGATATATAGTCGGATAGTAGTTATAATCGGATTAGTAGTTCCTGAGATTAGCGCGTTCAAACAAACAAACAAACTCTGCCTCTTTATAATATTAGTATAGATTTACTGTTATTTAAGACTTGTGTATATTATGTAAGTCTTTCAAATTATTTTTCAACTAAAAGACCATATTGTCATCCTGACTGATTTCATGACTGCCATTCTTACTGAGAATAGCCATCTATATCTGCGTGAAACACAAGTGCTATATGATGTTCATTCTCAAATTTCCATGGGACAATGAACCTACTCGCGACCGATGAGACATCAGGTTCAGGACCGTAGACTTAACTAACTTCCGACTTAAACACTCGTTTTTCCCCATCGGTACTGCCATTCAGCGGAAGAGTGCGGCTAGCACACTTGCACAATCTACGCGGACATGGCTTGTACAGTAATAATTAAGTGTAAATTTGTTTTATATGTATGAATATTTGTAATTTCAATGCATTTCCTTTATTTAAAGAATAAAAAACACTTTGAGCTTATATTTAGTATCATCCAGGACTCGTACCCAAACCTGCAGCCTGACATGCTAGCTAGTAGATTATTGAGCCAGTAACTAAAATATTATTTACCTGAAAGTAAATGTAATAATAATAGTAATCTTTACTTCAGACGTAAGTACATCCATATATTGTTAATTGGTTAGTAACAATTATACTTAATACTATGTTAGTATAGTTAGTATTTTTTTTTTTTTGCAAAAATTATTATTACACTATTTTTTTTTTATTTACCTTAGCCCAATGGCCAACTCCATCCAGTGTTTCTGAAAAGGGCAGTCCATTCTGGCCGAAATACACTTTAAAATACTGTTGTTGCTGTCATGTAGACGGTGCATCAAAGAAATAGCTTTCTTGCGTATAATGGCAGGAAACCCATCCGTGTGTGCCTCTGCGAACATCTTTGAAGCACTGCAACGCCACGGCAGCCCCAACAACATTCTAAAGGCATTATTATATTGCACAAATTATATTATTACAATATTTTACACAATATTCTTCTAGTTATAAAGTAACTTTATCCCATCTTTAAGCAAAACTCTGAAAGTTTAAACTTATTTCTGTTGCGAACAAAATGAGTGATCTGCATGCAAATAATAATTATTTATTTTTAAACTTATAATGTACGTAAGTAACTAAAATAGGAGTCCAATATGTTTAAAACTAGTCAAATCATGAATTATTCTTCAATAAAAAAATCTAGTTTTTGTTTGTATATTATTCCTTAAAATCTCTTCGTATGTATTGCTTATAAATAAAGCTATGTTTCTTGAATAAATAAAAATGAATTTTCGTATGTTTGTCTTTTATGAGTTCCTAAAACTTTGATTAGATTGTGATGGGAATTTCATGGGAGATGTTTGTACCGGTGGTAGGACTCTGTCAAGCCTGAGGAGTCTGACTGGATGGGTACCACCCCCTTATCTATTTCTGCCGCCAAGCAACAATGATTGCATTGTTGTGTTCCGGTTTGAAGGATAAGGTAGCCAGCGCAATTACAGGCGAGAGGCATATCATCTTAGTCCTCACAGTGACAACGCACCTATGGTTCTGCATTTTTGTTACTTAAAACCTAAGTGCATGAACCGTAGGTGTTATGGGCGACAGGTACTACTTTCCATCAGGTGGTCTGTCTGCTCGTTTGTCACTGAATCTCATAAAAAAAAAAAAAAAAAAACCAAAGAACTTCTTAGGAAGTTTGCTTTTATGCATTCTTAGACCATTCTATTCTAGAGACGCACCCAAGCGAAGCAAGGGTAAGTCGCTAGGTAATAAATAACTTACATAAAAATATTCTGTATTTGCTCTAAACTTCAATTTCAACTTAGAAGTAGTTATTTCCATCACTACGCTATGTTGTCACTTACACTAATAACTTCAAATTAAATTGTTAATTAACGTTTTTCATTTTCTAAGCGGCAAAATTCTAAAACGTTGGAAATTGTAACATTTACGAAGTGAAAATTTCAATAGAAAATATAATACAAACACTAATTACTTCGTATTAACCAACAAACATCTTGTTACGTCGCGTCGAAATAAATGCAACGACATTAAAATGGAACTAAAAAATATCTTAATTAATGTATAATGAAGCATTACGATTCCTCTGAAAAGTTCTTTGCGGCTTCGTTTAATGAGGACGCTGAATGTACTAAACAAACAGGGTGACCACGAAAAGTGTGAAGGTTTTTTCGTTATTCTATTTGCTTTTTAAAATTTAAACTAATTTTATAACAGTAAATATTAAAACTTTAGTGCTAATATGGTGTTTTTTATATAAGTTGAGGTGTTTTTTAGTATTGCTTGAAAATAGTAGCGCACTCAAACAAATAAGCAGAGCTTAAGCAAAACAGGCAATCAAGGTGCCTAAGAACGAAGAAATTCGTAATAGAACAAGAAGAATATTTTTATACGGTTAATTTGAAATACTTTATGGGATTATGACTTATTTTCCTTTTAAACGTCCGTAGATTGTAATCTGTAACCCATGTTATTGCAATAGTCTCATGGGAAAAACATAATTTACTGGAATAAAATGTAATCTATACCGCTTACTAGGTCATAAATTCTTTTTTTTTTATTAAATTTACATTACACAAATATAACTACCATTTTAATCGGCGCATTGAAATTGGTCAAGCAATTACGTAGAGAATGTTTGAAAAAATCTTATATTAAATTTTATCATACCAAAATAAAAACATTGTTCATTATTTCTACGAATTGTCATTGTCTACGAATTATAGCAAATCCCTATAGCTCGTACATCTGTGGCTCTCCCTACTACATTTAGGACATAAATTATATTTAAATAAGGTCAAATGCAAAGGTTATTGGGAGCTATCGGAGTGTGAGTTTTTCCGGTTCCGGCTGTGTTGACGTAAAGACGTAGTTGTATGGAGCTCTGTTTTGCCGATTCTATAACCACATAAACACCGTCACATGCAAGTTAAACACACTAAAATATCAAGTACAACGCGCTGCAGTGCATTATAACGCAAAAAACTGAGTGAAAACGGTGCTATCAAAACGATATTCGAGTGGGAACCAAGGAAGATTCAAAGTTATCTGTCAGTGACGATCACATTACCACAGACAATCGACAGTATTAGTGCAGTGTTGCAACATAAAAAAAAACTGCGTTCAAATAACTACGTCCCGTTCCACGCATAACATTAACGAATAAAAAATGGATAACTTCCAAAAATTATTCGAACAAGTTAAAATTGAAATGTCAAATCAAACAAAGGAAATTATAGCACAACTTGATGAGAAATTGGCACCTTTTACGCGAGAAATACAAGAATTGAGATCGGAAAACGAGACATTGAGAGAAAAAATATACTACCTTGAAAAACATATAAGAACTAACAATTTAATTCTGTATGGAATAAAAGAAAGCGAAAAATCAATTTATACTCTTATGGAAATAGTTAAGAAGAAATTCAAAGATGATTTAAATATTTCAGTAGAAGACAGAGACATAAATGCGATATACAGAATCGGCAAAATCGACATGCAAAAAGACAAGGGAAGGCCGATACTCATATCATTTGTCAACAACTGGAAAAAAAGTGATATTATGAAGAACAAAAAGAAACTGAAAAACAATATTTATGCTTCTGAAGACTACCCGAAAGAAGTCCTTAACAAAAGGAGAGAACTACTACCAAAACTCGAAGAAGAAAGAAGGAAGGGCAATTATGCAGTAATAAATTACGATAAATTAATCATTAAAGAGGGAAGGCCAGGAAACGAGAAGCGTAAAAGAGACTCCTCTACCTCACCAAGCATATCTGAGCAGCCCCGCAAACAACAATTGACAGTAAAAACAAATAGGCGTAATGCATTTGATTTAATGAGGAATAGAAGCAACTCCCTTCCTACTGATAACCATCCACCGTCCACCGAACAGAAAGCATAGGATAAAATCATCAGCCGCCGGAACGTAACAACAACCAAGCAAGAACTAAACAAAACATTCCCCAAGCCGACTGGTCCTCGTGGGGAATTAGACCACTACCCTCCACCAAAAAATAATAAAAGTGTAGACGAAAAACCAAATTTAAAAGTATGCACATTCAATGTAAGATCCTTATCATCGACAGAAAGATATCTCGAACTAAATTATGCCTTAAGAAACATCAACTGTGATATTTTAGGACTCTCAGAAGTCAGAAAACTTGGATGCAATATAGAGGAACACCAAAATTATATTTTCTGCTATATCGGTCAAACAAAAGGCCTACATGGAGTGGGTTTTCTAATTAAAAAAAAGTACAAGAAAAATATAAACAACTTTTCAGGAATTTCTGAAAGAGTAGCACTTCTACAGCTAAAATTTGAAAGTTTTTCTTTATCAATAATTCAAGCATATGCACCCACAGAAAAATCACCCGAAGATGAAATTGAACAATTCTACAAAGAAATGGAAACTGCGCATGAACTAGCCGACGAGAAAGTGATAGTAATGGGAGACTTTAATGCAAAAATAGGCTGCTCAAAAATAGATCACTATCCAATCTTAGGGCAACATGGTTTTGGAGAACGCAACGAAAGAGGCGACCGTCTTATTAACTACGCTTTCCAACACAAGCTGTCTATAATGAACACATTTTTTAAGAAAAAACAAAACCGTAGATGGACTTGGATTTCACCTGATCAGAAAACCAAAAATGAAATCGACTACATAATGACAAACAATCCCAAGCTAATAATAAACGTAGAAATAATAAGTAATATGCAATTTCCTTCTGATCATAGATTATTGAGAGCAACAGTACTTCTAAGCCAACCACCAAAAAGTAGAAAGAACTTTGTAACACCACTTAAGATTCCGAAGACGGAAAGGGAAATAGAAGACTACAGAACAAGTTTACAAAGAAATTTAGGATCTGAGCAAATGGACTTAACTGACACTCAAACCTATTACAACTTCCTAGAAAAAAGCATATTGGAAAGTTTGAAGTTGAAAAATGTAATCCAAGCAAAAGAACATAAAATATTCAGTAAAGATACAGTTCAACTAATAAAAAGGCGCACCGAATTAATACAAACTAAACACAAAACAAAAGAAATGAAAATTAAACTTAGTAAATTATATAAAGAAACCAACAGATCAATTAGGAAGGACTACAATAACTATCGACAGGAAATTATCACGAAAAACATTAGTAATTTTAGAAGTACCAAAAGAGCATATAAAGAGCTGTCCACTTACAAAACATGGATACAAAAACTTGGAATAAAGTCAGAGGCAACGAATTCAAGGAAAGAGGTCATACATCATGCAACGAACTTCTATAAGGATTTATACCGGAAAAGAAATAATAACGAAATTGAAATACACACCAGTAATTATAGCGGAACTAACTTCATAAAACCAATCGAAGATTTAGAGGTCTACGAACATATTAAACGGTTAAAAGATGAGAAGAGCCCGGGCCCAGATGGACTATGCAATGAAGCTCTCAAAACAGGTGCACCTATCCTAATCCACCATCTGACAAGACTATTTAATATGGTAATGGACACAGAAACTATACCAGAACAATGGCGCACATCTGACATAATTCTGCTCTTCAAAAAAGGAAATCCCTTAGACGTAGGAAATTATAGACCCATAAGTCTACTATCAAGTATGTATAAACTGTTTTCATCTATACTTCTAACGAGAATAACACAAGATATTGACAAAATGCAACCAAAAGAGCAAGCAGGGTTCAGATCAGGCTTTAGCACAATGGATCACATACACACGTTAGAACAAATTATAGAAAAACACCGAGAATTCAACAGACCTCTATATGTGGCCTTCATAGACTACAGCAAAGCCTTCGACAGCATCAGCCATTGCTCAATTTGGAATGCACTGCAATGCTCAGATGTTCACCAAAAATACATCAATATCTTAAAACATATTTATTCAAATAGTACAAGCAAAATAAAACTAGAAAATAGAGGAGACGAAATAAAAATAGAAAGAGGTGTCAGACAGGGAGATCCTTTGTCACCGAAGCTGTTCATCGCAGTACTCGAAAATATATTCCGGAAGTTGGACTGGTCAAACAAAGGATTACTAGTGAATGGGAACTACCTAAACCACTTAAGATTCGCTGACGACATAGCTATAATTTCTGAAACTGCAAGGGATATTGAGAATATGATGAAAACACTCGATGAAGAAAGCTCCAAAATTGGTCTAGAAATGAACTTAAACAAAACTAAGATAATGACTAATAGCTATAAACGACCCATTTCAATCAAAGGAAACAACATAGAATACGTTCAAGATTATATATATTTGGGAAAACAAGTTTCATTTAATAAGTCGAATAACGAAGAAGAAATAACGAGGAGAATTAATGCGACATGGAAAAAATTTTGGTCTCAGAAAGAAGTTCTAAAAGGAAATTATGGATTGCATCTGAAAAAAATTGTTTTTGATACATGTCTCTTACCATGCTTACTATATGGATGTCAAACTTGGGTATACACAAATAAAGTAAAACAGAAAATCAAATGCACTCAAACAGCAATGGAAAGAAGTATGTTGAAGATTAGGAAAGTACACAAAGTGAAGAACCAAAGTATCAGACAAAAAACGAAAATTACTGACGCGCTGAAGCATGCACTAACACTAAAATGGAAATGGGCCGGACACATCTCACGATACACGGATCAAAGATGGACTATAGAGACCACGCGATGGAAAGGCCCAGGAGGGAAAAGGAGTATTGGTAGACCAAGAAGAAGGTGGGCTGATGATATAATACAGGTAACAGGGAACAACTGGTTAAACTTAAGCAAGGACAAGGAAACATGGAAAAAGTTGGAGGAGGCCTTTACCCAAAAAGGGGTCCATATTTCAGTCAAAGAAGACTAAACATACTAACATAATATGTAGAATAATTAATCAAGAAAACTTACTAACAATTTACTAACTACGTTTGAACTGTAACTTGAAGATATGGAATAAATGGCTTTATTATTATTATTATTATTATTATCGGAGTTGTAGCTATATATAAACGAGTATACATGTTAAATTGCAATAACATGATAATATACTCGTACATTATATATTTTATAATACTGGGAGAAGACATTGTCATTTACATAATTTTTCACAGAATTCAATACAATCTTTCTTTAAGCTTTTCTTAAGCTTATTTTTACAATCACTTACCTAGTGCAATGACCGAACCCGCAAGCTCTAACATTGTAAACTATACCAGTCAGCCCCATTTGACACTTAAATTCAAACTAAATACTGTAATAACATTCTTAGTTTTAGAAGTCACCCATCATTTTTGTCCAGGTTTAACTTGCGGTCGCGCTTAATGCTCTCAATACGTAAAAAGTTAATTAAAAAGAATTTTTATAAAATTAGATTGAAGAAACTAACGAAATATGTGTGTAAAATATTGCTAGTATTATTTTAAGTAAATGTTAAATAAAACTTTTTACGCTACTATTTCGTGTTAACTGCTTGAAGGTTTGGTAGCTTACGAAAGCACTACAAATATGTAAATTCGATTCCGTGTTGAGTCAAAAAATCTCAAGCAAGGTCAAAAAACCTCAGTTTTTCTATATAAAATATAGTAACCAAGCCGAGAGACAGGAGAATATCTGCGTAGAATCTCTTTTGCATTTGTACCGATTTGCTCTATTATCGAGAACAATAATAACACACATAACACTTGCAATCAATCTCTCAATCAATAGATTGTGAAATTCGATTAGAAAGACTTAATTCAAGTTTTAAGTCTAAAATTATTTTGTCCAAAAATATACTTTAGTCAAGTATAAACAGTCATTGTGTAAATTTAAGAAATAATAAAAATCTCTTTCGTTGCATGACCAATACAAACTATACAATCTATACAGATAAATAAAATTGGAGTGTCTGTTTGTAATATTAAAATAACCGCTTTTTTTCAAATGCATATGGATGTATACACGGTACACATACCAAAACAACATTTTTTACAATTTTTGTCTGTCTGTCTGTCTGTCTGTCTGTCTGTTTGTTCTGGCTAATCTCCGAAACGGCTGGACGGATTTTGACGGGACTTTCACTGGCAGATAGCTGCTGCTATGAGGAGTTACTTAGGCTACTTTTATTTTAGAAAAAGAATCAGTGTTCCGCGAAAAAAAATTAAAACCCATGAAAACTAAAAAAAGTGGAAAAACTACAATCGTTTATCGGACTATAATTCTTTTAGCCTTTTAAGAGATCGGCAAAAACAAGCGCAAATAAGACTGTTATGATAAATATATATTCCATTCAGAGCTTAAAATAAATAAAAATAGTAAATTCTTTTGGGCCTTTATGAAGTCAAAGAGAACATCAATTGGAATTCCTGACACCGTGTTTTTTAAGGATATTTCATGTAGTAATCCTAAAGATACATGTGCTCTATTTAATGAATACTTCAACTCAGTCTATGAAGTCAGTCCTTCTTGTGATAACTTTGACATTCCTTATGCTACTGTCAATAATCTACCTATTTGTAATAACACCTCAATTGGTGCTATTAAACTTACGGTCAGCATTATTGAAAAATATCTCAAAAGGCTTGATACTAGTAAGGGTACTGGCCCTGATGGTTTGCCCCCGGTATTTCTGCAATCTTGTCACAAAACTTTAGCTTATCCACTTTTATTGTTATTCTCTAAATCCCTTAACTCTGGTATAATGCCACAATTATGGAAGCGTTCTTGTATTATACCTGTACATAAATCATTTATGACAAAATTTTTCCCACTTTAAGGCCTATAATAATTAATCAACAACACGGTTTTATTAATAATAAATCAACTGAGACGAATCTCTGTGAATTTGTTCATCATATCTCTACTGATATGGATAGGGGACATACGGTGGACGTCGTGTATACTGACTTCTCTAAAGCATTTGATAAAGTTTCACGTCATAAGTTAATAAGTAAACTAAAGATGCTTGGTATACACGGAGATCTGCTCCGTTGGTTGTCTTCCTACCTTTTTAACCGAAGTCAAGCAGTGACTATTAAAGGCTATACATCTTCGTTTCTCCCAATATCTTCAGGCGTTCCTCAAGGTTCCCACCTTGGACCTCTTCTGTTTAATTTATTTATAAATGATGTGATACATGTTTTCGAGAACTCTAATATTCTATTGTATGCTGATGACATGAAGATCTTCAGATCTATCAAGCAACCTGCTGACTGTTTATTGTTACAAAATGACTTGGATAACTTCTATAAATATTGTTGTGATATTCCATAAACTTAAATATTAAAAAATGTATGGTTATCACATTTTCACGTAGGTCTAAAATTACACACACAAATTATCACTTAAATAATGAATACATTGTAAGAGTCACTGAGGTGCGTGATCTAGGCATTCTCATTGACAGCAAATTGACATTTAAATCTCACATCACGTATATTACAGCGAAAGCCTTTCGTATGCTTGGTTTTATACTGAGAACAAGTAGAGATTTTAAAAATATTAAGACTTTGATTCTTCTTTATAATTCTCTTCTAAAATCTATCTTAGAATATGGTTCTATTATTTGGAATCCATTTTATTGTACTCATGTGAAGGATCTTGAAAAAATACAAAGAAAATTTATAAAACATCTTAAATATAGATATCCTTACCATGATCACTCTACACTTTGCCTACCCTCACTTGAAAATCGTCGAACAGAGCGAGATGTGATATTTTTATACAAAATACTTAACAATTTTATAGACTCTCCATATTTGTTAAGTAATATTTATTTCAGATGTCCTAAGGTTAGCACTAGAAATAGGTCTTTGTTTTATATTCCACCAACAAGAACTAAATATGTTCAAAATACTTTTATGTATCGGGCTTGTAATACGTATAATAAAAAATTCAATAATATTGATTTACATACTTGCTCGATCACACAGTTTAAAAATAAAATTAGAAAATGCTTGTGATTGTAAGTTAATTTAGGTTAGAAATAATTATGTTTATTTATTTTTTTGTTCTTCTCTTAATTAGTTTTTTTTTGTTTTTTGTAAGGTTTTGTAAGCTTTTTGCTCCTTTTTTGCCTCTTATGTGACTGCTCTTTAATATGATAAGTATATTAGTGGAAACTTTATTGGTGTGTGTACAATCTTTTATGTATTTTCTATAAATGTTTTAAATACTGTTTGTTTCCCAAATAAATAAAAAAAAAAAAAAATATGAACAAAATCCGCGTACGGCGTACGTACGTAACGTAAATCGCTATATAATATAAATAAATGAATATCTTAGAAGTAGCAAGCTACTATTAATTTATAAACATAACCGTGAAAACGTACCTAAGGACGAACGCGAGCGAAGCGAGCGTGAGTCGCTAGTACGAAATAAAATCGCAATTATTTACGTAGATGCTTGAATGTTTTCATATTTAAATAGGAACATTACCCTTGTAATAACGTAATATTTCGGTTTTTCACTCAAACGCGAAACTCGCGGGAAATCAATTCGTCCCGACGACAGATGTACCCCATTTGTAAAGGAAATAACATGTTCGTAATAGACTGGTTATTTTGTGAGATAATTGAAATTATGCTGTGTTTAGTTTAGTTTTTGTTTACTTTAAAATGTAATAACGGCATTTCAAAATATACTCGTAACTGTACGTTTTGATTTTTAAAATTAGATGTATTTGACAAAATTTTGCGTTATTGGATCAAAGTCGTGTTAGTGTCACTATTTATAATTCAAGAACGGCTAAACCGATTTGGCTGAAAATTGGTGAGGAGGTAGCTCAGAACCAGAAAACGGACATAGGATACTTTTTATCCCGTTCGACGTGTGACGTGACATAAAACGTCAAAGAGAATACAAGAATACGTAGAGAATAAGTAGTATAACAAAAACGTAATTTTGTCTATGGTTAAGTATTACATCAAAAAAATTCAAAAAAATACATTAAAATTTAAATATCTATGTAAAACGTACCTAGTGGCGAAACCGAGCGAAGCGAGGGTGAGCCGCTAGTATATACATTCAATAGAAGTAAGACACTGCGAGAAGCCTATCACACATCGGAGAGCGATGGTAAACTGCTGTACTTTACTATCTATACACTAGTGCTTAGGCAAGATGTCATCAAATGACATATTATTATAGTTCAACAGCGTTACTGTTTTTGTTAGTAACAATTGTAATTTTTATTTTATTTCATTGTTTTTGTATAAATTGTGTTGTCTGTTGTAAATCCTGATTTTACAACGAATCGCTCTTTCCCTACATGTAATCAGATTAGTGTTTTGTTCTCCTTTTTCACCGATCATTCTATATATAACGTTCCTTCTCCATTCTACGCGACATTGGCGAAGTAAATTGTGCCCAAAGGCACTCCTAGAAGCCACGAAACTAAAGAATAATAATAATTATTATTGCTATTTTTGTTTTTTTTATTACTTTGTATACGATAGTAGCATGATACTTATATTCTATATGATGATGATTATTATGTAATGAATATTCTATAACATATTATCTATTGAATGAAAAAAAAAACTTTATTTAATTAGACTTATTACAAGTGCTTTTGAATCGTCAGTTTAATGTAAGTGTCAGTGTATTCATTACTAAATTCAATAAAATCGCATAGTATCTGTTTTTTTACATTTATAATCTACATATTTACATTCTATAAAAAAACATGTCTGAAATAACTTGAATAGTTTTCAGAAGGAATACAGTATAAAGCCCAATTGTAGATGAAATTTAGTTTGAATATTTTTTTCGCCATACTAATTTATATTTACTAGCTTAGTAATCATTTTATATGACTAATAAGTCAATAAATATATTTACTTCAAACGTTTATAATTGCTAGTGTTGCCCAGTGGTTGAAATTTGATCGATCGATCATTATTATTTTTTTTCATAGATAACACTAAAATTACTACAAAACAAAAAAAAGAAAATCGATTGACAAACCAATAGTTTTTATATGCCTGTTTATCTATGTGACAAGAAAATGGAGGAGGCCTATACTCTATGGAGAGATCCTTAATAAATAGAGAAAAGAAAGAAAAAGAAATATATAATTATTAAAATTAATTAAATTTAATTTAATTGTATAGGCTATTTAAAGAGATTTTATAATTTTTTTATTTGTAAAATTGTTATATATTAATTGCATGCTAAATCTATAAACAAACTATTATTGTAATTTTATTAAGGAAATAAAATATTATTATTTTTATTATATTTATCTATATAAGAAATAACATTATATATTTTACTTACGCGTAAAAGAAGCGACTAATGCTGGAAAATCCATAGAGTAAATTAAGTGGCGTAATCCCTTTCCAAAGCAATCAGTAGTATGGAGGTGATTCTAAGAAGGATTTTTGGGTATCAATTAGTATGGATTTACTCTCACATCTTCATTAAGCTTCGATTACTTTTTACAAAAAGCTAATTTCGTTAGATGATACCATGTTTTAGTTAGAATTTTATGCTTGTTTTGTTTGATTGAGTTACATCATAGAAGATATTGAAAGTTGAAAAATATTTTTAAATATATATATATATATATAATATGACAATGAAAATAATCATGAAATTTTGTACGGACATTCGTCATTACTGATCTTATTGTTATTGTTATTGGAGAGTAATGATCAACCGTCTTACTTCTCTTTACTTAACTATACTGTACGTATAGGTACGTTAGTGCTTAGATAAGATATCATTTAATCATTGCAGATTGATGTTTATATCTTGCAAGCTTTGCAAAGTAAGCAGATAAGTTAAGTACTCCTAAATAAGGAGATTATTATATTATATATTTATTGAACATTCTTTTTGAATATTCTATAATATATTATCTATTACTAAAATCAATAAAATGGCATAATAACTGTTTTATTACATTTATAATCTACATATTTACATTCTATAAAAAACATGTCTGAAATAACATATTTTAAATAGTTTTCAGAAGGAATAAGTCTGCTAACCCACACTAGGCCGGCGTGGTGGACTCTGGGATGACTCCTCATATTAAAGAGATGTGATGATGAAAATAGTCGTTTTCTCCTTCAGTCATGTATGTATGTATGAACATACTGTGAGTCACATTAATCTTTATATACATTTACTAGCGATTCATTATTATTGATAGAAAGGCCGAATTTATACTTTTTAGAATTTATTGTCTGTCTCTCTATCTATCTATGACCGCATCACGCAAAAACCGTTGGAGGGATTTTGATGAAATTTGGTATAATGATAGCTGGTAATCCGGGTCAATATATAGGATACTTTTTACTACGGTAAAATATCTCATCTCTGAGAAATCTATACTAATAATAAACCTTAAAAAGTAAACAGTTCCTTACACACATCCCTAGTTGTTATATAAAAGGCAGTTGTTAATTTTGCAATAAAATGTAAAAGCCAACATAACAAGGTAATTTCATAAGTAACATCAGAAAACGACAGTATTATTTAATGAATTTAAATAACTGTTTCATAAAGCTAACAAACGCTGCCAACTTATTAAGCCGGCTGCTGTTTATGCTTTCATAATAGTGCTATGGTTTTCACTGATGTCAGAAGAAAGATGATAGAGAAGACGGCATATTATTTACTTTAATATCTATATTGTGTTGTATTGTATTCAGCCCTTTTTAACGTTCCACTGCTGAGCACGGGCCTCCCTTCAATACGAGGGGGATCAGGCCATAGTCCACCACGCTGGCCAAAGTGCGGGTTGGCGGACTTCACATGTCTTTCGAAAACTTGCTAGATTCTCTCAGACATGCAGGTTTCCTCACGATGTTTTCCTTCACCGTAAGGCAAGTGGTAATCATGTTAGAAATGATTCGCACATGAAAATATCAGAGGTGCGAGACCCGGGATTTGAACCCGCTTCTCTCGGTTTCCCAAGCGAGCGCGTTACCACTGGGCTATCACTGCTCTTTGTATCTATATATCACAGACATATTGTATATATGCATAATAATATTTTAATTTAACAAATGGCCATATCGTTTCAAAATGCCGAACACAAATTTTTGATGCAAATGTTAAATAAAAATCTTAATGTATATAATTTTAATTTAAAGTTTAAGCAAACATTAAGTCAGTATGTCACTCGTACTTAGGTACACCTCTTGCAATCTCGATAGTATAAAACTAACAAATCATCGTTATTCTTTCTTTGAGTGTGTATTTCTGATAAGGGATTACTAATATAGATGCGAAAGTTTATATGTACATGTCTATCTGTTTGTTCGTTAAAACAGCGGGTCAAATTTAGTTGAAATTTAATAAACAGATAGTTTTTGTTAAGCAATTAGGGACGCACGATCGAATCGAGACTAATTTGTCACGTGACAATTCGAGTATAAGTACTAAAACCAAAATACCACATCCACATTTAAAATCTATTTAACACATTTAATGAGTTTAAGTAGCAACTTAACTGCGGCATTACAGTTGACCCGGTAGACCGGTTCCAGACAGCTCAATAATGGAGTCGATGGTATTCGCAGCTTATTTTAGTATTTCGATTGCAATTGGATCGCTTTAATGCCTTGTCAAAGGTACTATAGTTTAACGATACTAAAAATATTTCGGATAAACATATAAATTAGAGCTTTTTAAATTTATAATAGCGATCATGTGATAGCTTGACTGATCAAGTTGCTGTGCTTTCTTAAACAAGTTGAATTCTTATAACTTTAAAATCGCTTTAAGAGTAATTATTATATTATGTTATTTTTATTGGTTTTTGTATGTAATATTCTTTTTTTGTAATTATGCTGGTGGAGGGTGTTACTAATTGCGACACTGTTTATTAACTTATTCTTTCTGTAAATTATTATTATAGTTTTTGTCTATTTTTGCTGGAAATTTATTTTATTTCAACCTTAGGAGTAAAATTTATTCCTTGATATTTACATGGAACAACATTTTAGTGTGTAACTTATTCATTGTAGAAAAAAATTAAAAAATCTGATATTTCAGAACTATTTTAGGTCCCAAATATCGGTTAATGGTTGTCGATAAGCTATATCAATATTGGCTATGTGTGAAATTGAAATGAATCATGCAATAAATGCATTATTAATCTAGAATATTAGTGATTAACCTCACTTCGTTTGGGTTGCGACCTTAGGTACCTCATAGTAGCCTATCTATCTATGTTCTGAATTTCTTCCAAAACTGTTTAGCCTTTTTAACTTCTCAAAGGAACAATCATACACACATCTTTCACATTTATATTAGTAATCCGATAATAATATAATAGATTAACATCTATTTACAAAAATATCTATTTATATGTTTAATGTCCACATAAAAATGCAACTCAGATTCTACAGAAAACCATAATTTAAAAATTGCCATTGCTTATAATGACAACGACACCTAAAATAGAATGGATATAGAATAAATAATAAATAAATATATGTTATTACATTAGCACACAGCACCATCTAGTTCCATGGTAAGCTACGAGGCTTATGTTATGGATACCGGATAGCTAATACATTACACATATATAATTTTAAATACATACATATTATAAATATAAACACCCATGACTGGAGAACAAACATTCGTGCTCATCACACAAATAAACCAGCGGGACTCGAACCCTGGCCCGGCAAGTTGAGTCACTACAAACTGAGCCAAACGTGTCGTCAAACATATAAACAGAGAAATATAACATATCATATATTAACGTGTTCTCAGTAAACGAAAGTAGGGGCCGCAGTAAGCCTGCCGGGCATGTTATTTAGGCTTTGTTGAGCTATGACAGTAAGCAAAGGAATACAGAGTGGTCTTATAATATTATAGATTTTGGATTTGACGTTATTGTAACGTAATATATAAATATCTCGTGTCACGGTGTTTGTGGTCGCACTCCTTCGAAACGACTCGACCGATTAAAATGTTTTTTTTTTGTATTTTCAGTAGATATGGGACTACACCCATCCCTATTATTTAATCGCGATTTTAGTATTTTTGTATGAACAATATTATATAAATACGTAGCAACGAACCGAAAATAAGCGACGGTGAATCACTGTGTAACATAAGGCCAAAAAGTTTTTTTTTTGCAGATTGAACGCGGGCGTAGTCGCGGGTTCTGCTAGAACCTTTATTTATTTTTCAATTGAATACATTGATTGGAAATAACTACGTAGAAGAAGACATTGCTAAATTATATATATATACAGATTAGCTGTTATTTATACATTACAAACAGACATTTGAATTTTATTTATCTTTATAGACTAGAGTACTTATATAGTAGATATATTGTTTTTTTTTTTAATTATGTGTAGATATTTTTCTTCATATCTATGTTGAACCCAACATATGTTTATTTTTCTTGCTTTTTGAAGTAAAATATATAGGAACCATACAAAAATGTCATGACGAAAGAAAATATGATCGTAAAAACCAAGCATAGTGCGGTATAAGAGTTGATTTGTGACTTGAGTGATGGTTACGCATATATCTGCACGGGGCTTATGTTTATATTTACTTCGTTCGTATTTTATAAAAATATATCTATATTCATATCTTTTATTGTTACAATATACTACATGACCACGTAAGAAATAATTATCCACACTAATATTATAAAGAGGAAAGATTTGTATTTTTGTATGTTTGTAACGAATAAACTCAAAAACTACTGGATCGATTTAGATGAAATTTGGTAAGAAGATAGTTTGAGATACTCAAAAGGACAAACATTTTTATTCTTATTCATGGGGATGAAAATTTCCATGGAGAATCAACCTAGGAACGAACCCGAGCGAAGCGAAGGTAAGTCTCTAAAGTCTCTTTAAAATATATTATGAACATTTTATAAGTACTGAAAAAATGTGCATTATAAAGCAAAAAAAAAAACACTAAAATAATCTGTATTGACAACTAAAAATGGTTTAAAACAGCTGACTTGATATAATTCAAGGGAAAAAAAAAAGGAAAATATACAAACTCTTCATTGACATTTATTGAACAAATCACATATATTTTTGTGAACGTTTTTTTGATATTATTATATCTTAAGCTGTAGCATTGGAGAATGTATTTACGGCACTATCACGTAGGCGCCTAATTTTATTACTGTACATTGCCATTTTGGTACTGTGTTGTAATAATAAAAAAAACTGAATTTGTGATTATATTAACGTACAATTGAATTAATAAAAACTAATATATTGTAAGTCAATATAGTTGTCTATACTATGAATGAATTAGATTAGAGATTCGCTCATGACAAATCCCGGGATTTGAACCCACTTCACTTGGTTTACCAAACAGGTGCGCTACACTGGGCTACCCATATATTTAGAATGTAAATATAAAATATCTAAGATTATACTGCAATGAACAACGTTGTGACTCAATATTGGAAAATTTAAAATTAAAAATGTATTTCCTCATGATAAATATTTTAAGTTTAAATTCGTAATTACTATATTAGTAAATGACTATATTATTATACTACTATATACTATATAATTACTATATTAGTTTAAATTCGAAATTACTATAGTATTAATACTAAGTTATAATGTTGTCCTTAGTTAGTATCGACATAAATAATCTGAAACGATGATTTGAAAAATATAATCTGCTTCTACACCTGCCAAGCCTATTTCCAAGGTTTAGGGAAATCAAGATCGGCCTATGAAAATAAGTTTCATAAGTGACCGCCCTGGCTCGTGATACCATACAAACCCCGAAGCCCTTTATATTTTTGTGTATGTGTTGGCTGCCCGTTTTAAAATAATATCCATTTGAAATTTATATTTCTTAGTAAGTGAAATTCACTATTTTAAGGAATAAATGAAAATTATACCTACCTAAATTATCTACGAACTTAGTAATGAACTGAAAGTATTGTGATTATGTTAAGTACCTGGGCGACCGAGCTTCACTCGGGGCACTTTTTCGGAAAAGATATGAAATATTCATTTAGTTGATTTATTTTAATTTTAAGTTTATTATACCATTTAATGCTGTACTGTACCTACACCGCATTAAATTAACTTATTTCCTTATTTCTGAAGGGTTTCTGGAAGAAATCTTAATTACATAAGTTATCCTTTGTCAATATTCTGTTACTTTATTTTGTATAATATATATTTTATGGTATATAAATAAATAAATACTAAAACTGCCTTTTTCAGAAAAGACACCTACACAGATAAACTTAAAAAGCAATACCATATGTAAACATATTTGATCCAAATTGTTAGGGCCGTTTCCGAGGTACACTAAATAAATATATAAACAAGAATTTTATATTATAAGTTAGATTTAAAAAAAAAACGATATACTTATATAATCCTGGTATAAACCTTTATGGTTTATAAAGGTAACTAGCGACTCACCCGCGCTTTGCTCAGGTTCGTCCCTAGGTACGTTTTGACGCTTAGTATGAAATATATTTTTTTCCGTGTTTTTTTCTGATATTTTAATAGTTATTCTGCTATTCGGGGTGAAGACAAATTTAATAAAATAAATATCAAAAAAATCGGCCAGTTCTCGAGTTATAAGTGTCGTAACAAACCCGACTTTGTTTTATATACATATGTATATTATTAGATTGTGAAAATATATTAAAGTAATATATTTTCATGCATATAATAAAGACATTGAAAGTGAAACTTAATAAAGTTTTCTACGAATTTTAATATATAACATAAACATAACGGAAACAATAAACATAAAAACGATACTAATATAATATTTTATTCAAACAAATGTTCACAAAAACATATTTGTGGAAATGATAATATAAAGCATAAGCTCCTTATAATTTTTACATTAAAATAATGTAATATACAAAACGGTATGTTTTATTCAATTTTGTCAGGAAAATAAATTTGTATTTTCACTTTGTTTTTACATACTTTTGTATTTATATATTTTTAAACTACATGGAGTATCAATTTAACTGGCTGTTTATTAAAGTTTACTTATTCTATTTATAGTTCAATACCTAGGAGACCGAGCTTCGCTCGGAGTTTTTTTTTGTCATATTGTATTTTTTAGAAAAAAAAGCCCTAAAAACTTAAATAAATACAAAAAAAAAAAAAACAAAAGTTAAAAACTTTGGACTCCGACCGAGACTCGATCCCGGGCATATGTGTTATCTAACTTGCGCCTTGACCGCTTCACCACGATGCTTATACCCGTGTGTAAGAAATTATCGACCATATTCTGCGTAGAATAATGCAAAAGAAAACCGCATGAAAACTCGGAAATACGCGTTTTCCCAGACATGAGTTTAATCTAGATCGATTTTTCAAATATACAAGAATTGCTCTCTTCATTCATTGCGCTCTCATTCATAGTATACAATACTAATAAAACTAGCTTACTTCATTAAAACGAAATTAATACAAAAGAAATTAAAGATTCAAAAAAAATTAACTAGAGTTATGAAAGTTATGAGAATTACTATTATACATTTCAGTTAGGGCAAGGTTCATTTATAAAACCACAACTAACTAATTGCTTTCAAAGGTTAGATTAACGTCTTTAGAAGACGTACAACTGCTCGAAGTGAAGCAAAGTCCCGTCAGCTTATTGAGTTAGAAAATAAAGTGGATATATTTTCAAATTTATGCAATCGGGAGACTTAATGAAGTTATATTTCAATTAGATGAGTTTTATAAACTACTAGCGATTGCCCATGGGTTTGCTCGGGTACGTCTCTAAGTACCTAACAATAGCCTATAAGTTACTCCAGATCAGGTCTATTTGTGTTCTAAGTTTCATCATAACCCTTCCAGCTGTTACAGCGTGATAACTTATACGTGAACATTTTGACTACCTTTATGGGTTCTTTGTATGTTAAGTGACCATACTAAATCAAATGCAGACAAAATTCCATAGCATAAAAAAATGAGATGGTGTTAATATTGTAGTAAATATTGTAGTGCATATATAATACTTGATTTACATAGCCTTTTAAGATGTGGGTTTGATTCCTGCGCTGAGCAAATATTTTGTATTGGAATAATATATATTGGTCTAAGTTTACATAAGTGTTTAAGAAACAATGTTTTTTGTCTATTCCATAAAGTGAAATCCTTATGCAAAGCCCTCATATAATTTAAATAAAATTAAAGCGGTTTTAATCCGGTAAAGTCTCTAATTTTAGATGGTATTTAATGCATTTCCATTCTAACTTTCATTGGACAGTCCATTTACAAATCCTTAACACCATCTAATGGCTTTTGAAGGTCGGATTAACATCTTAAGAAGACTTACTACTTATTTCTAAGTTAACCAAGTTCGAGCAGTAACCTTATGAAAATTATAATATCATAATATGGTTGCTCTTTAGCTTTTAATAAAGCTGTTAAATTTAATGGTCCTGTATATGATTTATAAAGGAATATTATTAATTTTGTTTCTTCGTACAATAAACAAATTATGTATATTTCTCAGTAAAATATGTAAAAAAAATTAAGATATTTTGTTATACGCGTTTCGTTACGTTTTCGTTCTTATTAAGTTAATTGTTTGGTAATTCGAAACCTTTCAGTACTAAAAGAATTTAAAATTATATTTATAGGTACTTTTATTAAATACTGCATTAAATGATAAGAGGGTAAATATTAAAAAATATTTCCTTTTTTTCATAGAACCGATTGAAATAAAACAAATACTAAATGTTAAGTGAATCTTACTACAATGCATAAGTGAAAACCGAATCCAAATCGGTTAAGCCGTTTCTGAGGCTAGCGCGCACAAACGGACAGACTAGCTGACAAAAAATTTAAAAATTATTTGTCTTATTTTGCGTTCTATTGTGTTAATAAAGACCCTCAATAGTAGTTTTTCTCAAATATATAATAATATATACAGACAGCGTACTTACATGTACAGACAGCGATCAGTTAAACTTTTACTATATTTATAGAGATATTATATGTATAGAAAAATATTCATGTTCAGCTTTTTCATTAAACATAAAGAACCCTAAAATGATCAAAACACGTAGCAAAATCTAAGCAGCCCCTGATTTAACCAACGACATGAAATTTGATCGTTTTACCGGTCACGTAGAAATGTCTTTATTATATAGACCGTGAGTAAACTTTTCAGTTTCGCTTAAATATTTAAATACTAGTGACTCACCTTCGCTTCACTCGGATTCGCTTCTAGACAAACAAAAACAAATCTATCCCACGGGAACCGTACATTTTTCCGGGATAAAAAGTATCCTATTTGTTATTCTCATGTATGAACTATATTATTGTAAAGTTTCATTAAAATCCAATCAGTAGTTTTTGCGTACTAAGCCGTAGAAATGACTATAATTTTTTAGCTCATCCACGGGAAATCTTTAATTTTCCGGAATACCTTATACGGACATTATACCTTATCTGGAGTACCTTATATCCCCGGTCAATATTTTATACACTTTTCTAAAATGTTGACCGGGGATATAAAGTACCACCATGCAAACATTTCATTTAAATCGGTCTTACAGTTTCGGAGATTAGCTCGTACAAACAGACAAATAGACAAACATACAAATAGACAAAAAATAAATAAATTGAAGATAATCTGGATTTGTTCTATTTCTCTTCTTACATCCCCCTGACTCAATTTTTAGCATTTTTTTTTCTATGTACAGACATTCGACCTCTACAATTTTATTATATGGATTGATATATAGATTCAGTTACTACTTATCAGATGTTTTTGAAAAAAAACTTTGCTTGCTTTTTATTGCTTTTATAGGGCCATTAATATCTAGAAAATCTAGGTTTCCAACTGCGGTCCTAGGAAATGGGTAGAGCAATTAGCTGCCATTAAAGTGTAATAAAACATCGCGAACAAGTGTCTTTATAAATATATTATTGCTAAGTAATATTCACCTATATTATTTAGTACATAAGATACATTATAATATTTTGAAGATCGATTGATTATATTATTTAAGAGATGGACTTTATATTAACACTAAACATTTGTTCCCACTTTATATTTCTTGAATGTAACTTCTTTTTCTATTATTGTATGCTTTTAAACATAATTTAAGTACATTTTTTGTTATTAAAGCTCGATGGCAGAAAGGCAGTGGTAGCCCAGTAGTAACACGCACGCTTGGGAAACCGAGTGAAGCGGGTTCAAATTCCGGGTCTCGCACCTCTGATATTTTCATGTGCGAATCATTTACAACACTATCACCACTTGTCTTACGGTGAAGGAAAACATCGTAAGGAAGCCTGCAAGTCTGAGAAAACCTAGCAAGTTTTCGAAAGACATGTGAAGTCCGCCAACCTGCACTTGGCCAGCGTGGTGGACTATGGCCAGATCCCCCCTCGTATTGAAGAGAGGCCCATGCCCAGCAGTGGGACGTTAAAAAGGGCTGAATACAAAGCTCGATAAACAGTAACAGTAGTGATCTCAGATTTTGCACTCTTAAGCTACGAATAAATAAGATTTATAAATTATTCGTAGCTTTTAAGTCATTGCTGATGAATTTAATGGTTAGTTAAGACATTCTTTACATGAACAGGCTATGTTTGTTTTTACCCGACTGCAAGGAAAACGTTATGTTTTTCGCGCCTATTTTTGTATGTTTGTAATATTTTTTATTCACTCTTATATTCCAAACCACTCAATGGATTTCTTTAATTAAGATATCGTTAGATTCGTCTTATTGGTTCAAGTGTTCTTAGGTAGGTGACATACAAAAAATGGGGGCTGCTAGATTTCATTGTTTAAGGTGATTTTTTTTATCTTATTTTTCTGAAATATGGATATTAAATTAAAGGGCTCTTAACAAGGATTCCAAAAAGGTATAACATTACATAAAATAATGATAGTTAAAACCACATTTATTTATTTTACTTCAAATGTCTAATTGGCAAAAACTTAAAAGTTGTAAATAAATAAAAAAAAAAAAACCGACAACATAAAAGCTAACTAAAAAGATGAAAACAAGTTCATGAAGGAATATAGTATTATGCAGTCGGAGACATACATACTAGTGTACATCTCGCGGCAAGGATGAAACGTGTATGTCGCCGACTGCATAACACTATATTCCTTCATGAACTTGTTTTCATTTTTTAGTTAGCTTTTATACAGTCGGGTTTTTTATTTTTATGATATATTTTTTTATTATTTATTAACTAGCAAAACCCTCGGCTACGCTTGCGCTAATACTACAAAAAACTGTTTGGCTTTATGGAAAAGGCATATTTAAAATAGACTCAGTTGCTTCTGAACTTAAAGCACTTAAACATATTACTGCTTCACTCCCTTGGGTATAGTAGCTTGATGATATATGTATAGCCTAAAGTTTCCCTCAATAAATGGGTTATTTAATGCAAAAAGAATTTTTTAAATCAGATTAATGCTTCCTGAGATTAGTTCGTTCAAACAAACAAACAAACAAACGAACAAACTCTGCCTCTATAATATTAGTATAGATTCACTACTTGCATGACTCTATGTATACAATCGATGTACAGGAGCAATTGCAATTAAATTTAGAATATGCAAAAAATAGCCGATCACTAAACAAAAGAGTACATACTTTTTATCTATAAAAAACACTAAGTGACTCATTGTATTGATCATACACATGAACACGTATGTATAGATTTCATAATCCAATGCATCTCGCAGTATGATAAGTAAATGATAATGATGTAACTAGACTTTATAATATAATAAAAGCGAACTTATATAAAAGGAGGGCATAAATATTTTCTTCAAGTTCATTTTATTTCACTATAATCTAATTCCGTGCTGCTTTCCGCTTGCTAAAGCTTCTTACACAATTTTTCAGCTTGACTTTTTCTCGTTGGAACAAGACGCCAAGAAAACCGAATTAAATCCACTGAGAAAAACTGAGACGTGTCCTAGCGTTAAATTTTTAAATTATAGCTTTAAAGATGCCAGACGTAATGAAATGACCTAAACAAAATAACTATAATCACATTTTTAAGTACCTAGGTTCCACCTAGGTACCTTAAGTAATCATAGGCCAAAAGTCCTAGTTTTGGTTCCCGTTTGATAAATATAATCCTTACTGATATATGAAATTAAAAATAATTGTTAATTCTTCCTTTTCTCAAGCTGTCTTCATGGCACTAATAGTTCTGCATGATTTTTGCAAAGAGGTATTTTATTTGCCAAAGATTAATATAAGCTGCTTTTGTTTCGATACAATAGTTTACATGGGAAAGTAATACGATACAAAGAGGTAACTAAGCATTACTTACTCGGATATACATACATATTTTTCACACACCAAGCTATCCCGACAGACTTCGCCTGCTTCAATTTGCAATTAATTTATATGTGGTCTTTAAGATAGACCAAAAATCCTATAAAAATTAGTTTTAACTTCTCGAAATTTATTCCTTTTTAATATTTATTTAGAATAATAGGAGCATTTAAAAAAAACTCAAAATGTCGAATCGTTCTTAAGTAAAGCGCTTGCCAACTAACAGCATAACATTTTATTTTCTGTGAATATTAGTCACTTGCGACTCATTCTTGGTTCGCTTCGGGTTCTTCCCTAGACAAAAATCAATTAGTCTACAGGAACCGTACATTTTTCCGAGATGATATATAGCCTATAGACTTCCTCAATAAACGGGCTATCTAATGCAATTAGAATTTTTCAAATCGGATTAGTAGTTCCTGAGATTAGCGCGTTCAAACAAAAAAACAAACAAACGAATGAACAAACAAACTAACTAACTTTGCCTCTTTATAATATTAGTATAGATTATCGAACATGCAAAACATAACATACATTTGTCATCTAGGCCACAAAAAAGGCTTCTCAATAGTAAACGGAAACTATGTTCTTAATCGATGTTGTAATTACTTAAGTGATAAATCCTTGTTAAGTAATAGGAGTCAACTTTGCGCAGTTGATTAGACTTCGGTAGTTAGCTATTGTAGTTAGCAAGGGGTGAGTATAATAAATGTCCAAACATAATTTTAAACTATTAGAGCTGAGAGATTAAAATTTTGAGAGCTAAGTATAGCTAAGTATAGCTGGGTCTGCTAGTTATATAGTAACTAGCGACTCACCAAAAACAAATCTAAAAACAAATCTATCCCACGGGAACCGTACATTTTTCCGGGATGATATATAGCCTATAACCTTCTTCAGTTAACGGGCTATCTAATGCAAAAAGAATTTTTCAAATCGGATTTGTATTTTCTGAGATTAGCGCGTTCAACCAAACAAACAAACTCTTCAGCATTATAATATTAAGTATAGATATGCAATAACAAGCAGACCCGGCCACGCGTTGCTGTGGCACACTATATGAAAATCGTTAATTTTGCAATAAAAAAAGGAAATAATCGGGATCTATCTTTTGAGTTGGAAAAAACACATATTTAAAAAAATACGTTAAGATCCGATAAGTAGTTTTGGAGTTCATTCCGGACCGGATTTCCGGTCATTCTTAGATTAAGATCGTATGTACTTATATTAGTTATAATTGCTATTTCTTCGTTAAACATACGTTTTCACGTTTATGGAAAGTACTATGGATATTGTTATTTTAAAAACTATTATGTTTATTTATGTTAACAATATGTATTTAATAAATACTAGTGACTTACCCTCGCTTCACAAATGCACTCCTAGATGTCTAACTTGTGTTCGCGGTTTGTGGTTGTAGGTTCTCATTAGCCTCCGGCATTAATGGGATCCTCGGATTAATGAGGTCACTTCGCGAAGCCTGTGAAGTTCCCGGGAAACTTCTATGCTTTTGGACGGACTTAAGTTGGCTGAACCAGCCAGAATTCGCAACGTACAATGGACCAAATGCGAGTCTAAGTACGGAAAACGAGTCCAATTTACATTAAATTGCATAGCCTCTGGCTATCCAGCCAGACGTGAAGTTAATAAACGCACTCAGAGGCCGCCTACCTCGGTGGGCGATGTACCATGGATGTTGCTTCAAGTACTTCTCTGATAGCTGAGTGGATCGTGGGGATAATCCCGTGGTTATTGTGGGCTGCCTCAGCTGGTAGCCATCGTTGCGTCATATTGAGTTCGTAAGTAGTCATGTAATACCCCATTAAGACGGCGAAGGTACCATTGGGTTTTAGTGGATTGTTTTAGTAGATGCGTAAGTGGATTTCTTAATGTTAAATTGAAGGGTGTTATAGGTAATGCGCATCTGATCCTGCAATGCTCCACGCATTGTAGTGATAAGGTTTCATTGAGAGTTTTTATAAGTAAAACTTGCTTGTAAAATTCTTAACTACTTATATGTTCTCTTCTTTTTGGGTGTATAATAAACTATTAAAAATACCATTATTATGTCTTGCGACGTAATAAGCCTTTCGAAGAATAAAGTATTATAAACATACATATAATATCTATATATTTTAGTTTAGTACCTGGGCGACCGAGCTTCGCTCGGGGTTCTTTTTTGTTATATCGTATTTTTTAGATACAAAAAAGTAAAAACTTTATATTCCGACCGAGACTCGATCCCGGGCATATGTGTTGCTAACTTGCGCCTTGACCGCTTGACCAAGACAGACATGAGACTAATCTAAATCAATTTTTACCCCCGAAAGCCCCCATATGTCAAATTTCAGCGAAAGCCGTTTCCTAGATCACTGGTATAAATAAATAAAGATATAAATATACAAGAATTGCTCGTTTAAATATATAAGATAAGATATGAACACGACGAAATTACTTATTAGAAAGCTACGGGAAGGATAACTTTATTTACTAATATAATCGTCACATTAGTTATTTAAATTTAATGTAATCTTTGGAAAATCACGAAACATTTTTTTATAATATTTTTTCAAGCTAAGGCTACAAAGCGATGTTAACAGGCATGATATTAAATTTTATCATATTAGCAGCCATGTCTTTGTTAAGCAGACTGTAAGTAAACCTTTACGCGTACTTTTTTCTGAATAAAGCTAGGGTGAACTGACATGAGCTTTCATTTATAAACGTTGTATAAGAAATATTTGTATACTAGCGGTTCAGCCTCGCTTCGCTCGGGTTCGCCTCTAGGAAAACAATAACATACCTATCCCACGGGAACCGTACATTTTCCCGGGATAAAAAGTTGCTTATGTGTTATTCCAGACTATAATCTATCTCTGTGCCAAATTTCATCCAGATCCGTTGAGAACTTCTGGCGTGAAAGAGTAACAAACACCCATACTCACAAACTTTCACATTTATATACTGTTTTAAGACTACTTTTGTTTTGTTTAAACTTATTATAAAAAATTGTTATTTAATTTTTTCTCAAATGACATGTTGATATTTTGTACTATAACTTCTATTTTGGTTGTATAGTACAGTGACTATATATTGTTATTTAAAAGCCCAGGAATAGCTAAATACTAAAAATAATGTATACCTAAGTATAACGTATTAAGATTTAGTTTTCACTGAATCATCCAAAATTTATCTTTTCTGCTTACTGAAAGCAATATACACTTAGATTATTATTTATTTTTGATTATTAAGATATTTATTTTAGACAAAGAGCATTTAAAAATTGATGGTTTTACTGATAGTTATCATGAAGGTATATGAAAAGTAAGAAGAAAAAAGAATGTAGAAATGGTATCTTCGTCCTTGGCACTCTATTTTCTCTGACTACCCAAGCAAGCAAGGGATATTATTATTAAACGTAGCAAAAACTTACTGAGCTTATGATAATACGATTTAAAATTAATTATAGAGGTTTTACAATACAATATAGAACCACAAATGGACAATTTAGTTCTACAGTAATGGTATATCGAGAAACAGCTCGTCACTATTTTGTGGATCTTAGTATCAAACAGCCCTTATTTACTTAGTACGTTTGGACAATACTCTCAGACGGTGCATCCTTCTTGTTTAACTTTACCTGTTCCGGGCTTTCGTTTGTAGTGGTCTATAATAAATATGTGTTGTGAAACTTTGTGTTAAATGTATTGTATACTTATAATGTAACCAGCGGCTTCCGCTTTGCTCGGGTTCGTCCCTAGGTACGTTATAACGGTTTGTATGGAATATTTAGACTATATATATTATATAGCTGCTCCGCTCCCTTGGGTAGTAGCTTAATGATATATAGCCTATAGTCTTCTTCAATAAATGGGCTATCTGATGCAAAGAATTTTTCAAATCGGAATAGTAGTTCCTTAAATTAGCGCATTCAAACAAATAAACAAACAAACAACAAAAAATTAAGTAAATCATATGATTGGAATGAATGAATGGTTTCGAGTAATAAGCCAATTTATCCCTTGAGTGTACGTTTAAAGAATAATGCATACTGCGGGGTAAATGTGCGTGATAAATACCAGACTTGCTGGGAATCATGCGGGGAATAACAAGAGTATCCTTAATGATGACTTTTTATATAATAATTAGAAAAAAATATTTAATGATTCATCAAAAGCATAAGAGCAATGAAGTAATTTTAAATAGCGTGTTTCAGATTATAGGACGTAGAGTAACATGTTACTATCAACCTTTATATATGTGTGGTTCTGTGGAAATATTTAACATTTTTTACAATTTTTGTCCGTCTCTCTGTCTGTCTGTTTATCCCAGCTAATTTCTGAAACGGCTGGACCGATTTTGACGAGACTTTCACTGGCAAATAGCTGATGTAATAAGGAATAACTTAGGCTACTTTTATTTAAGAAAAAAAAAATTGGGTCCCACGAAAAAAAGTTAAACCAAAAAAAAAAAGTTTGGTTTGGGAAGCAACCTAGGGACGAACCCGAGCGAAACGAGGGTGAGTCGCTAGTATGCAATATAGAAGATAACATCTTTTATAGTGATATTTTAAAGCAAATACATATGAGAACGTTAGTTAAACATAAATACGAGTATAATTCACATTACACAAAGAACTCCATACCGATCATAAATAACTGCCAGATTTACGATTTACCAAACAGTATAAAACCACAATTTTAAATTATGTACACAGATTTATCTTGATTTTGTTGTTTAAAATTAAACAATTTTCTTTTTGTTTCGCATGCGGTTTAATTATAGCTGTGGTCCCTTCCTTGAAAACGTTGCATAAAAATATCGACAGTAATAAGCGAAGAGATTTAAAATTGCAGTCTTGAAATACTTCCATTAATTAAACTTTATATCATAAAGTTTGGTTGCGGAAATATTTTAAATGGTTTAAAGTATGTACCTATATTATAATAAAAGTTTAGTTAAAAACATTTATTAAGTAGTTAAATTTTTTTAAGTAAATCTTGTATATATTTTGATATGTTATCACCTAATTTTATTCTTAAGAAATTTTGAAAAACTTTGTTATTTTTAGGGTTCCGTACCCAAAGGGTAAGACTGGACCCTATTACTGAGACTTCGCTATCCGTCCGTCTGTCAACAGGCTGTATCTCATGAACCATGATAGTTAGACAGTTGAAATTTTCACAGATAATGTATTTCTGTTGCCTCTATAACAACAAATACTAAAAAACAGAATAGAATAAATATTTAAGGGGGCTCCCACACAACAAACGTGATTGTTTTACTAGTTTTTGCTCGATATTGATAACGGCAACAGGTAGACGCTTGAAATATTCACAGAATATTTAGTTATATATTCACTTTAAAAATAAATAGTTAAATTAAACAAATATTTAACGGGGGCTTCCGTACAACAGACATGATTTTTTTTGCCGTTTGTATAGATAATGGTACGGAATCCTTCGTGCGCGAGTCCGACTCGTAGTTGGCCGGTTTTTTTTCTGCCATCCATGACTAGATTAAAGCAAGAGTTTATACTCGTACTGCTAATACTTCAAAGAAGTTTCTGTCTTCCATTTTCGATACTTCTATTTAGTTCTTAATGTCGATATATAATACGATCGATGTCGATATATAAGTACATGTTTATAACAGTTAGTTCCGCGGTACTGCTTTGTTTTAACTAGTTTCTAGCATAAAGAAAATATTTCATGAAACTAACTTCAATGAGTGTTTAAATTTTTCATATATCTATTTAGGTTCGTTAAATTATAATACAAACAGATAAATAGTGGACGTAACCTTACTTTGCCATTAACCACACCAGTAGTAGCAAAATTCGCAACAGTCGTGTCAGTGCTTATTTTTTTTTTTTTTGGGCAACAAACAGTGTTTAAAACATAAAAAATAATACACATAAAAGATATTACAGAAAATACATAAAAGATAATACACACACTAATAAAGTTTCCACTAATAATAATAATGTCCTCCAGACTCCAAAAATGAATCCAGCCACGGCGGCCAATCTCATTGAGACTAGCCATCTGCGCAGGAGATATTATAGTGCAGCGCGTGTACGCGCAGACACAAGTGCACTCTCTATTCTTGTCTGTCTAGAATATCATTTAAGGAAAGAATATAATATTATATATCATTTGTCGATAATAACAACGGTTACTATGGCAACAAACGTTCGCCTCGCCCGTAACTTTATACTTTTCGTAACGCATTCACCAGCTTACTCACCAAGTCAAGCGTGCGTAAAGAAGTTTTACTTCAAAAACCTCTGACATAAGTGGAAATCCCTTTAAAATCAGTTAGGCCATTCTACGAGTACTTCTATCCTCTAATCGTAAGTCCCTCCATGTTCCATCTCACCTTGTAACTCTCATCACTGAAAATTACATCTAACGTTTAGGAGATGAGCGGGTATGAAAAACGGGCAAACATATATAATTGTCATAGTTCAGTAATATAATGAAAACTTCTGAAGCTAGCCGCTCACATAACACATTTCTTACAGTAGAATATTTGACTTAACCATAATTACATATTATATAATCGTATTGGCAAGGCTTAAAGACAATAAGGGCAAAAAGGATGATTGATAGTTGATATCTGGGAACGACAAGCGATAATCGATCACGTCGTTACTGCTTTATATGATGAATCCTCATACTTGAACTTCCATCAACTATGTTATTATGGAGATAAAAGGGTTATGGAAAATAACCTTACCTAATAGGCCTACATAATGTTTTGACTGAGCTATTTATTGTTATCAATTATGTTTAATCTGTTCTATAATTTATGTTTAATTATATTTCCTGCTATTATAACTCATAATCTATACATATAATAAAACTGTAACTAATCTGAATCTGTACATTAAATATTTTTTGGAAAATCTTATTGAGATAGACTTTATTATCGATATAGAGGCCGAATCTATAGTTCTTGGAATTTTTGTCTGTCTGTCTGTCTGTCTGTCTGTTACCGCATCACGGAAAAACCACTGGATAGATTTTGTTAAAATTTAGTACGATGACAGCTGGTTATCCGGGTCAACATATAGGATACTTTTTATTGCCCGAAATTATCTCATCTCTGAGCTAAACGTTAAAACGTAATTAGGGACGAACCCGAGCGGAGCGAGGGTGAGTTGCTAGTTTTTTATATTTTATTGCAGTAACCGTTTTTAAGTTCCTTTGTTATCGTCTTATAAAATTTGGATTGATGCAGTTCTGCTGATCTTAATCTATGTTCAATGAGTTTAAAAGCGTCTTAGATTTTTTATACGTATTGTTTTGAGTGGCTATATATTGATTTTATTTTATTTCCTTTATTTTATATAAAATAATGTAATATATAATGTTTAAGTATAGCAACATTCTATTTCTTTTGTTTGAAAATTCAAACTTACGCTCTTCAACACAAAGCATTAAACCTCGTTTTGCTACGAAGAAATACTACATTTTAAATTAAATTTGTATTTAAAATGACAAAAATAAAATTAGCTTTAAATATATTAAGTTTTTCTTACAGAAATTACGATATAAAGCGCATTTCTCCAGCCGTGATATTAAATTTTATCATTCCACCACCGGCCACGTCGAAATGTCTTTGTTAAACAGACCGTGAGTAAGCCGTGCCGAGTATTTTTTCCACCAAAATTTATTAGCGTAGAAATATAAACGAAGCCCCTATTTAATATTTTAATACTTTTTACTTCTGTGTCATAAACTTTGCTATGGTTTTTTTTAATATTTTCGTGATCCTTCATACAGCATCTTGTGGAGTGAAAAATCAAGAGATTGATGCTCAGTAAAATATAAATGATACAATTTAAGGAATTCTATAAGATATTACAGAAAAAATATATTTTTTTTTTTCACATTAAAAATATTATTGGCGTATGAAATGAAGCTGAGATAAGATGATGAGATGGAGATGAATGCTGGAGTAACTTAAATTAAATTTTAAACGGTTCTGACTTAACAGTATGAAATTTCATTAGAATAGATTCAAAGACAGAGTTTAATTTTCTAAACTAGGTTCTTGGAAAGGGCGTTATGTTTAGTTTGTATGATAAAAATATTTAACTAGAACTACCGTCGCTTGGCTCCGGTACTCCCCTTGGTACGTTTTAAATAAATAAAAATAGTTATTTTAAGTGTACCTTAGGAGATAGATACGGCTACTGCAGACTTTTCTCTGTAGGCCTTTATAAGACTTATCATTTTCTTGTGCATTGTTTTGATATAATAATTAAAGTTTAGCTAGCGTTAGCCGGGTTAAATTGTTTTATACAAAATAGTTACGAACCATATACACAAGGGTTTTACGTTTATCCTTCTCTCTATTGGTGAAAACCGTATCAAAGTCAATTGTGTGGTTCTAAACCGCAAGTAAGCGCAGAACAGACAGACGCAGACACGCATTTTGCTTTATACTATATATAGATACTATGAGCGACTTGCGTCCAAACTAAGTTTTCCATATTCTCATGAATATGAAGGTCATGTGTGTATTGTGTATTCAGCCCTTTTTAACGTCCCACTGCTGGGTACGGGCCTCCCTTCAATACGAGGGGAAACAGGCCATAGTCCACCACGCTGGCCAAGTGCGGATTGGCAGACTTCACATGTCTTTCGAAAACTTGCTAGGTTTTCTCAGACATGCAGGTTTCCTCACGATGTTTTCCTTTACCGCAAGGCAAGTGGTAATCATGTTAGAAATGATTCGCACATGAAAATATCAGGGGTGCGAGACCCGGGATTTGAACCCGCTTCACTCGGTTTCCCAAGGTCATACTGCGCGAAATTGTAAAATATGTTACTTGTTAACCTTGCTACTAATAGTTTTGTATAATATATCGTTGAAATTTTTATTTGAAGGACAACTCAACAAGCACAGTTATTCTATTTTCCATTGAGAATGAGAGATTTTTCTGTAGTAAAAGGTATGTTAAATACTGACCCGAGTAATAAGTTATTACTACATAAAATTTAGAGTTAAAATCCGTTCTGTACTTTTTGTGAAAAAGCAAACAGGTATAATAAATAAATATATTGGGACATTAATAATTAATAATTAATAATTAAGTTCCATGGTAAGCTTCGAGGCCTGTGTTATGGATACCAGATAGTTGATACACTACACATACATAACTTTAAATACATACATATTATAAATATAAACACCCATGACTGGAGTATAAAAATTCGTGTTTATCACACAAATGAATACCCCCAGTGGGACTCGAACCCGCGACCGCTGGCACAGTGGGGAGTGGGGTCACTACAAACTGAGCCAAACGTGTCGCCAAAGGCTAAGGTATACAGACAAACAGACAAGAAATTTAATTACTTTTTTATTAAAAATATTTAATGTACATATTACGCTTTGTTACTATTTTATTATTTAAATATAAATACATATATCTTTAGTAAACAGGTTTTTTTAAATGTCGGTATCATCGGTATTTGAATCCACTTCATTCGATCTCCGAAGCGAGCGCGTTACCACTGGTCCACCACTGTCTTTACTACTATGTACCAAGGTATACACAAATATACTAAAATAAATAAAATCATTATACTTATATTAAAAACCTAGTATACACCATACATACATACGTATGTATGTATTCAGCCCTTTTTAACGTCCCACTGCTGGGCACGGGCCTCCTTTCAATACGAGGGGGATCAGGCCATAGTCCACCACGCTGGCCAAGTGCGGGTTGGCGAACTTCACATGTCTTTCGAAAACTTGCTAGGTTCTCTCAGACATGCAGGTTTCCTCACGATGTTTTCCTTCACCGTAAGGCAAGTGGTAATCATGTTAGAAATGATTCGCACATGAAAATATCAGAGGTGCGAGACCCGGGATTTGAACCCGCTTCACTCGGATACTGAAGCGAGCGAGTTACCATTGGGCTACCACTGCCTCATACATACGTATGTACATTTGCATTTTGCGATAAGCCGCTTAATCGAAGACCAAAATTTAACTGTCCTTTTAATTAGCGAATTAAGATTAATTAAATACTGAAAATGAATTATCTCTGTTCATGTATTGTCGAAATTAGTACTGTTTAAAATTGACAATTGCAGATGTATAATTAGGCCGGATAAAATTATGTGATTTCTACTTGGGCTTTCTACTTTTTGTTTCCGTCAACTAAAACTAATCGAAATAGACAGTATCGTTAATAGAAAAATAAAAATATTATGAGTATTATGGGTAATAACTGTTGAGTCGAGTGACTCAACGCTTAGATTTGTTATTATCATATCTTTACTAATACTATAAAGAGGCAGAGCTGGTTTGTTTGTTTCTTTGTGCGTTCGTTCGTTCGTTCGATCGTTCTGTCGTTCGTTCGTTAGTTGACTGGTTGTTGGTTGTTGGTTGGTTAGTTGATTAGTTGTTTGTTTGTTTGTTTGTTTGTTTGTTTGTTTGTTTGTTTGTTTGTTTGTTTGTTTGTTTGTTTGTTTGTTTGTTTGTTTGTTTGTTTGTTTGTTTGTTTGTTTGTTTGTTTGTTTGTTTGTTTGTTTGTTTGTTTGTTTGTTTGTTTGTTTGTTTGTTTGTTTGTTTGTTTGTTTGTTTGTTTGTTTGTTTGTTTGTTTGTTTGTTTGTTTGTTTGTTTGTTTGTTTGTTTGTTTGTTTGTTTGTTTGTTTGTTTGTTTGTTTGTTTGTTTGTTTGTTTGTTTGTTTGTTTGTTTGTTTGTTTGTTTGTTTGTTTGTTTGTTTGTTTGTTTGTTTGTTTGTTTGTTTGTTTGTTTGTTTGTTTGTTTGTTTGTTTGTTTGTTTGTTTGTTTGTTTGTTTGTTTGTTTGTTTGTTTGTTTGTTTGTTTGTTTGTTTGTTTGTTTGTTTGTTTGTTTGTTTGTTTGTTTGTTTGTTTGCTTGCTTGCTTGCTTGCTTGCTTGCTTGCTTGCTTGCTTGCTTGCTTGCTTGCTTGCTTGCTTGCTTGCTTGCTTGCATGCTTGCTTGTTTGTTTGTTTGTTTGTTTGTTTGTTTGTTTGTTTGTTTGTTTGTTTGTTTGTTTGTTTGTTTGTTTGTTTGTTTGTTTGTTTGTTTGTTTGTTTGTTTGTTTGTTTGTTTGCTTGCTTGCTTGCTTGCTTGCTTGCTTGCTTGCTTGCTTGCTTGCTTGCTTGCTTGCTTGCTTGCATGCTTGCTTGCTTGCTTGCTTGCTTGCTTGCTTGCTTGCTTGCTTGCTTGCTTGCTTGCTTGCTTGCTTGCTTGCTTGCTTGCTTGCTTGCTTGCTTGCTTGCTTGCTTGCTTGCTTGCTTGCTTGCTTGCTTGCTTGCTTGCTTGCTTGCTTGCTTGCTTGCTTGCTTGCTTGCTTGCTTGCTTGCTTGCTTGCTTGCTTGCTTGCTTGCTTGCTTGCTTGCTTGCTTGCTTGCTTGCTTGCTTGCTTGCTTGCTTGCTTGCTTGCTTGCTTGCTTGCTTGCTTGCTTGCTTGCTTGCTTGCTTGCTTGCTTGCTTGCTTGCTTGCTTGCTTGCTTGCTTGCTTGCTTGCTTGCTTGCTTGCTTGCTTGCTTGCTTGCTTGCTTGCTTGCTTGCTTGCTTGCTTGCTTGCTTGCTTGCTTGCTTGCTTGCTTGCTTGCTTGCTTGCTTGCTTGCTTGCTTGCTTGCTTGCTTGCTTGCTTGCTTGCTTGCTTGCTTGCTTGCTTGCTTGCTTGCTTGCTTGCTTGCTTGCTTGCTTGCTTGCTTGCTTGCTTGCTTGTTTGCTTGTTTGCTTGTTTGCTTGTTTGCTTGTTTGCTTGTTTGCTTGTTTGCTTGTTTGCTTGTTTGCTTGTTTGCTTGTTTGCTTGTTTGCTTGTTTGCTTGTTTGCTTGTTTGCTTGTTTGCTTGTTTGCTTGTTTGCTTGTTTGCTTGTTTGCTTGTTTGCTTGTTTGCTTGTTTGCTTGTTTGCTTGTTTGTTTGTTTGTTTGTTTGTTTGTTTGTTTGTTTGTTTGTTTGTTTGTTTGTTTGTTTGTTTATTTGTTTGTTTGTTTGTTTATTTGTTCGTTTGTTTGTTTGGAGGCATTAGATAGCCCGTTTATTTAGGAAGCTATAAGTTATATATCATCATTCTACTACATAAGGGACATACTGCTATTAATTATTTATAATCATAAATGTCAAAAAATTGGGCAGACTTCCATACATTATTGTAAAACTATATATATACATATATTAAACGCGGGCAAAGCCGCGGGTTTCGTTAGTCTACTACACTACTATTATAAATAGGAAAGCTTTGCATTTTTGTATGTTTGTAACGAATAAACTCAAAAACTATACCGATTTAGATGAAATTTGGTAAGAAGATAGTTTGAGACTCTGGAAAGGACATAAGATATTTTTGTTCCGGAAATTATCCTTTAACGAGGTGAAAAGGGGGATGAAAGTTTATATGGTTTAAAATCTAACTAGATAACTAATGCTTTCGTAGAATAAAGATTATAGATCGTAGTATATTAACCAGTTATTAGAGAACATGCTGTATAGAGTAAACGAATAGAAGGACGTTTCATTACTTGTTACAAGCCTTATTATTATTTAAAAAAAAATACGTTGCTGATAATTTTAATGAAATTATGGATGAAAATGTATTACAGATTGTCTACTACAAAAATATTCAGGAATCAAACATACGATTCCTGGCATAATTGATTGTACTAATCGGATATATCACTGAGCCATCCAGACAATAACATTAATACTATGTTATTTTGTTACATTATTTATGAAAAATAACCTACAAAACAGAAATTAAAACATGAATATCATGTTCCGCCTCGTTTGAAACTAATATAAATGGGATTAAAATTCAAACGTTGCTCATCCCAGATACGATCTTGTAATGCGACGTAATTTTGATTTTATTAAAATTTACGAACTGCTTCCCCTTCAACCGGACTTTTTATGGTAATGTTAATTCATTAAAAGGCTTCTCGCGTACAAATTCCATAATGTACGCATTTTAGGATTATATACCACGATGCGCATTTTGTACTACAGTTATCTGTAGAAAATACTGAACAATATAAATACTCTTCATTGCATGCCATTATTTTATCTATACAGATAAATAAAATTAAAGTGCCTGTTTTTAATATCAAAATAAGAGCTTTTTACTTAATCCATATTATAAAATTATATAAGGTACTTATAAGAAAAACACAATTTGAAAAGTTTTTGTCTGTTTGTCTGTTCGTTTTTGCTATTCTCCGCAACGGCTGGACTGATTTTGACGGGGCTTTCAAGTTTCACTGGCAGATAGCTGATGTTGTAGGGAGTAACTTAGGGTTACGCCCAAAAAAATTCATGAAGTTAACACCATTGGAAGAAATACCAATTTTAAAAGGTTTAATGAAATTGCATCTTACAAAATAGTATACACAAAAAAATTATATGTTTGAAAATAATGTTAGAAAAGCTTTAATGATTTTTGTACTAATAAAAAAATACAATTTCCGCGAGTAACATTTGTTTTAAATCAAAGAATTGTATAAGTGGCGTTGTAGGTGCAAACTAGTATTGAAAAAAATCAACTATAATTAAATGATGATGTCTTTCTGATAGATTTCAGCCACTGCGGCCAATCTCACTGAGACTGGTCATCTGCGCAAGTGTACGCGCATACACCTGTATATACATATCACCTGTTCCTTTCACTCGCAAACTCCTATTGAACAATAATTTTATACGACCGGTGTGAAGTAAGGCGCAGAACCGACGGCTTCACATGCTCTTCGAGGAACGGGGGTGAAACATCGCCAACTTCTTAACTTCAGAATGTTACTTTAGCTGGATTTTTAACAAAAAGACCCAACAATTAAACTTGGCCCAACCCGAGATTCAAACCCACCTGCTCCTCCTGATGTCTAGCCGTACATTCTGTCTACTACACCACCTAGGCAATTATAATTAAATAAAAGTATAACTACTGTTACGGCGAAAATTCTAATAATAAAAAAAGCAGCATTTAAAGAATTTAAAACTATTCTTTAACGTTCTATTCAGGCCTTGAGAGCCATGAAGTTTTGACAAATGTCGCGCCGTGGTTACTTTGACGTGAAAAATGGACCTCTTAGATAAGGGTGCTATATACCCCTTTCCTTTACTTGGCACTCAGCGAAACGAACAATGTGTTACGTAAGCGTTATATAAGAAAGAATTGTCTTATGAGTCTCACTATGAAGAGATTGAATTTTATGTAGTCTTGTAGGTTTTCATATCCTTTTATGTATGTACATTGTACATAATAAATGGATATAAATATGATAAAGATATTTTATGAAGAAATCAATAAATGAATTAAATAAAAAAAGAAAATTATCAGTTATTATAACTTACTATAACTTATTATATTATACTGATTGACTCTCATGGTTCAGTAGGATGTGTAATTATCATTGAATACTATGTTAGGTATCAATTTATTGAATAAACCAGCGGGCTAATTACCTAGCGAGGTAAAAGATTCAATTCCGCATATTCTGATTTAGTGTAAGCATATGTTAGTAAATGCTCAAATATGTTGAAAATAATATTATAAAGATGATAGCATAATGTATCACCCAGTATCTGCAATATTCTACTAAAAGTCAATAAAAAGAGACGAACGGGGTGTTAGAATGTTCATAGTTCTGCAACAATTGGTTCCTCTATGTAATACAGAGTTGTGTAATAAAGAACTTTATAAAACTATTCAACTATTCAATTGAGCTAAATCTCTCATCCTGGAGGTAATTAAGCGTTTGATCTAACAAGCGCGGTCCGCCTCAATAACGGTTAAGCCAAGTGATAGGCGTCAGTTTGGCTTAAGCTTTAAACGCTTTGTTAAGCTCTATAGAATTTCGAGCGAAGCTTTTAAAAAGCTATCGAACTCGAACATGTATACTCGTAACTGCCAGCTAGTCGCCCTTTTAGAAAGATATATGAAAATTTTATGACTTAAATTTCCTTTTCGGCTACTGTTTGCTCTTATGAGTAGAATAGTAAAATATTTCTTTTTAAATATGTTCACTTACGTTGAGTTATATATATGCTATCTAATCTATACATATAATAAAATTCTGAGTTGATTTTGTATATTAAATATCTTATTGAAATAGTCATTATTATCGATACAGAGGTCGAATCTATAGTTTATAGAATTTTTGTCTGTCTGTCTGTGAGGGAAACGCATCACGAGAAAACCACTGAACAGATTTTGATGAAATTTGTTGATGATAGCTGGTTGTCTGAGTCAACATATACTAGGATAATTTTTCTTGAGGGAAAACATCGTATCTCTGAGAAATATATACTTAACGTTAAAACTTAACTAAGGACGAACCACAGCGGAGCTAGGATGAGTCGCTAGTATAGTTATAATATATTATATTAGTTAATTTAGTATTCCCTGTTTATTTTGGATTATATTATAAATACAAAAGTGTATATTTTGTTGATTTTTCCTTTTTTAGGGTTTCATGGTGAAATACAATGTTTTTTTAACGTGCATATCATTCAGCCGGATCAGATCATAGGCCACCGTGTTGTCCAAGTGCGTGTTGGCGGACTTGCAGGTTGCAAACATGCAGGTTTTGTCACGATGTTTTTCTTCATCGTAAGACAAGTGGTAATCATGTTAGATATGATTCGCACATAAAAATATCAGAGGTGCGAGACCTGGGACTTGAACCCGTTTCACTCGGTTTCCCAAGCGAGTGTGTTACCATTGGGCAACCACTGGGCTGGAATAAAATAACAGAACCCTTATGGCATGTGAGGTAAAGATATTTCAGTATATTTTTCTCCTCTGTTTGTCAATTTTTTTTTAGAAGCTATTTACGAGCTTTAGTGTTATCAATAAAAAATGTCTATGTTAGAATGTCGACCACTGAGCGAAAACTAGTATAGATAAATAACTATAATCTATTTGTATCTTCTAATATTTCACCAACGCTTAATTAAGAGGAGTTAATTATGCATCCGATGTTACAAGCAGCCTTCATTAATAAGGTTTAGAACTGATCAATAAGTCTCGGTAAGTCTTGTAAGACTTTATACTTAATTATTTTGCTAAGTTTTTATATTAGTGGCTAAAGTAGTCCAAAGCAGTAAGTTAATATTATGTACTATGCAATATTTGCATCTATGAAAACAGTACTTAAAATGGACAGAAGATAAGAAATTGAGATAAGATAATGAAAACTTTATAAAAAAGGCAGTGGTAGCCCAATGGTAACTCGCTTGCTTGGGTAACCGAGTGAAGCGGGTTCAAATCCCGGGTCTCGCACCTCTGATATTTTCATGTGCGAATCATTTCTAACATGATTACCACTTGCCTTACGGTGAAGGAAAACATCGTGAGGAAACCTGCATGTCTGAGAGAACCTAACAAGTTTTCGAAAGACATGTGAAGTCCGCCAACCCGCACTAGGCCAGCGTGGTGGACTATGGCCTGATCCCCCTCGTATTGAAGGGAGGCCCGTGCCCAGCAGTGGGACGTTAAAAAAAAAAAAAAAAAAAAAAAAAAAAAAGGGCTGGATACATACAATGAAAACTTTCTCACTTAAAAGATTATCTGAAGCTGCTTGCACAATTTTACAGGAGCAAAATTATGTTGAGTTTGTAATAAATGTAGGTACATAAGTATATCTGTGTAGTGCGTCAATAACGTTTTAATAGACTTTGACTTTTAATAATTATAATTATGGAATATTTTAGGTTTCTAAAGATATAGTATCTGGGCGATCGAGCTTCGCTCGGAGTTTTTGGTCAGAAGTAAAATTTTCTTTTTAATTTAGTTTAAAAAGAAAAAACTAAAAACTTTAATAAATACAAAAAATAAACAAAAGTAAAGTCTTTGTATCCAACCAGAATTTGAGCCCGGACACCTGTGATAGTCAATTTTGCGCCTTGGCCGCTTGACCACGATGCTTTCCCCCGAGTGTGCTAAATTATTAACATATTTTGCGTAAAATGGTCCAAAAGAAAACCGCATAAAACTCGTAAATATGTGTTTTCCCACACATAAGACTAATCTAGATCGATTTTTCGCCCCCAAAAACCCCACATACCAAATTTCAGCGAAATCGTTACCGCCGGTATAAATAAATAAATATACAAGAATTGCTCGTTTAAATATATTAGATTAGATGTATATCTCTGCGTATATTAAATAAAACTATCTTTTCAGATATTTTCGTGAATTTATTTTGTAAATAACGTTTGAGACGTCTAAAACCTTCCGTCCCGTCTCTCCCGTGACCAATCAAAAGATCTAAAAGAACCGAAAGGAACCAAAGATTAAAATAAATCAGTTTAAATACCAAAGATATAGTTTTATTTAATATTTCAAACATTTAATATTTCAAACATTTGCGTTAATCTAAAAAAGTATTTCTCTACGCAATCAGTTTTATGAGGTATATGGATAGTGGAAAATCTTTACAAATATATAATATCTTCTATATACGTATGTTTGAACCAATTTAAAATCGTATTGATCTATAATCGGATAAAACCTATCCATTAGATTGTGCTTAAGCTAAGTGATAAGCGTCAGTTGCCTTAAGTGGACGCTTTGGTAAATCCTATGACAGAAGAGCTTTTGAAAAAGCAAGTATTTTGTCATTTTCTTTTAGGGATTTAGGTACTTTAAAATATAAACAAATAATACTTTGTTAGAATGAAAAAAAATGTTTATTAAAATATAAACAAATGTTTCATTCTTCATATTAACTTAATGTTATATAGGCATTTTACAGCGATACAATGTAGATTGTAGAATAGCTTACTTACTTGAAAGTTGAAATTGTAAATTAATCACTACATATTTTAGTATTCGATTAAAAGGAATTAGGCCCGCCGCGTCTGTCTATCATTCTGTCTGAACGCAATAAACTCAAAAATTACTGAACGGATTTTTATACGGTTTTCACCAGTGATTCATGAGAAAGATTTAGGTGTATAATTCATTAGGGTATTGTGTATTTTGACTAAAATGATTTTTTAATATGTCGGAAAAAGTCATATCGACTTAGAGCAAGCGTCGCATGAACCAATAGAGTTTATGAAAATAGATGTGTCACGGAATTTTTCCTCTTAAAAATACCTCTTATACTGTGGTAACGCTATATGTACGTAACATTATTACCACAGCGTAGGAACGCACCCGAGTGAAGCTAAGTCTCTAGTACCTAATAATATATAACCTAGTAAAAAAAATATTAAAAGTATAATATTTACCGTATTTATATTAAATAATATATATATATACAGAATTCTTAAGAAAGTTCTAATTAAAATTCTAAGAAACGTCTTTAATATTATGGATTTACTCATTTTTACTCTAGAGGCTAAATATATTACAAAGTATTTATAAGTTTATCTTTTAGATAATGGACAGCTATTTTTGAACTAGTCTCCAGTGCTCGAAATTCGATCATAATAACTATTCAAAATTTGTGGAAAACATATATATATGAATAGAATTTACCGAATAATTTCTTAGATTTACGCATATATTTAACATTTTAAATAAAACTATCTTTACGGATTTTTTCGCAGATCTATTTTGATCTTTGGTTCCGAAACGTAGGGAACCAAAAATCTAAATAAATCTGTGAAAAAATCCGAAAAAATAGATTTATTTAGAATTTACCTATTTATAAAAAACTAACTAAAAAACTAACGGTTTCCATTTTTTTATTAATAACACTAAAACTCATTAATAACTACTAAACAAATAAAAAACGGTTGACAAATAGAGGAGAAAAAGATGCTGAACTGTTTTGGTCTTTGCCTATTTATATATTTTAATGTTTAGCTCAGAGATTAGATATATAAGTAAAAAGTATCCTATATGTTGACCCGGATAATCAGCTATCATCATACCAAATATCATCAAAATTTGCCCAGTGGTTTTCCCGTGATGCGATAACAGACATACAGACAGACAAAAATTCTAAAAACTATAGATTTGGCTTCTATATCGATAATAAAGTCTATTTCAATAAGATTTTCCAAAAAATATTTAATGTACAGATTCGGCTTGGTTACAATTTTATTATATGTATAGATTTACTAGTTACTCAATCATCATGATCATAAATATTATTTAGACAGTTTTATGAGTCAGAACATTTAAACTTCTCTAAAAGTCAAAAACGAAAAATGACGTTAATTTTGTAAAGTGTCCGATGTCTCAAAAATTTCTTAACTTCTTTGTTCTCTGAGAGCTTAGAACAAGCTAATAATTTGCGCAATTATTTATTCAAGATAAGAATATTTCGAACAATTCAGACTTTCTTAATGGATAACATTTATGAAACGTCCTTCGGTATATTTGAGGTTATTTTAAAAACTGAACAATTTATAGACGAAGTGAAAATTTTAATAAAATTAATGTTATATTCTAGTATGTGTATCTATCCCACGGGAACCGTACATTTTTCCGGGTTATTTTAATATTTGAGCTATATTAATGTAAAGTTTTATTAAAATCCATTTATACATATCCCTCCAGTCGTTTTTCTGTGATGCAGTAACAGACAGACAGACAGACAGACAGACAGACAAACAAAAATTCTAAAAACTATAGATTCGGTCTCTGTATCGATAATAAAGTCTATTTCAACAAGATTTTCCAAAAAATATTTAAAGTACAGATTCGACTCAGTTTCTGTGATTATGTCTAAATCGAAGGACTAACGGAGATTTGAATTAAGTGTATTTAACGATCGTTGAGGTGTGCGATATTTATCAGATTTCTACTATTATGACAAAATCACAGGTTTAATTCTCATTCATTGTATTTGTAACTAGCGTAATACACATATTTTCTCTGGTCTGTCCTTAGCTGGGGAAAAATGATAGTGTCATCGGCAAATCTATAAAAAAATATACATATGTTACTATCCGGGATTACTTATATTTGTGAATAACAGGATAAAAAGAAAAACGTAGAACTAACATCCGTCACAACTCACAATGTGATTCCATGCGATTTAAAATTATGTTTATATACATTATTTTTCGTTGGTGCTGAACAGAATAATTTTCGCCATCCTTATTTTAAGACTAGCGACTCACACTCGCTTCGCTTGGGTTCGTCCCTAGGTTGCTTTCCAAAATAAAATTAATTAAATTGGTTTTAATTCTTTTTCGTAGGACCTTATTTTTTTTTTTTTTCAAAAATAAAAGTAGCCTAATAAAAGTACTCCTTATTACATCAGCTATCTGCCAGTGAAAGTCCCGTCAAAATCGGTCCAACCGTTTCGGAGATTAGCCGGAACAAACAGACAGACAGACAAAAATTGTAAAAAAATGTTGTTTTGGTATATGTACCGTGTATACATCCATATGCATTTAGTAAAAAGCGGTGATTTTAATATTACAAACAGACACTCCAATTTTATTTATCTGTATCGCTAAATAGCGATAACACTAAATATCGTAATAATATAGAGAAAGTAAATATGCGGTTTGTAGCTTGTAGGTGTAGTTACCCTAAAATACATAATAACGTGGCGGTGTCACTTAGACTTGTCAACATAGATCAAAAAAGTACTAGGTACATAATCAGCGACAAAAAATGTCCTCACGTCGCTCATTTGAACATTTGAGCGCGTTTTTATTTTATATTTTTGTAAAAACAACTTTAAGTATGGCATTTAAGTTTCAATTTACATTGTTGTATATTTATTTCAACTGGAATTATTACCTAAACACAATTGGTGACAAGTTTTAAGAGAACTTTTGAATGTGATTTTGTATCTAGTACTTTTTTGATCGATGCTTGTCAAACGACTATCTAACGAATGCATGCATACATAAAAACTCCTACTTTAAATAGTTATAATAAAAAACTGTGCAAATTGTAGCTTATTTAAAGCGGTAAAGATAAGATAAGATGATAAAGGTTTTTCACCGATGATTTTGTATACGTTACATATGTGAAGAAACCGGTTTATACCTCAGACTAACGAATAGTATGTATAGACAATGTATCACAAAACTAAACATGAAGCCAAACAATGTTTTTGAATGATGTATAAATGTATAATTCTTTAAAACAGAATACAAATTTCAATACAATAATATTTTTTTAGATTCACGCAAATATTTGACATTTTAAATAAAACTATCTTTTCGGATTTTTTCCAATCAATATTCATTACTTATACAGTAAGTAATGAAAATTGTATTGACATTTATATATAAATGTTAGCAAATAAAAATAGCTGACGGATTTTATTACAATAAATGAAAAATATTCTATAAGTTAATATTATACTATTTAGTTTTCAAGAAAAAGAGAACTAATGCATAAAAATACAAAATAATATAGTATTTATTTTATTATATGAAATAGCGACTCACCCTCGCTTCGCTCGGGTTCGTCCCTAGCTTGGATATAGTAAAATGGATATAGTATGTTATGACATATGCCATTACAGATTTTTTTGTAGACCTTTTTAAGGTGTACAATACTGTAGTACATTATTTTGATCTATCTCGTAGGGTTCATCCAGAGTTTATAAGTTATTTTTTAAAGTAGAACGTACACATTTATTTAAAATATAAATATTTAAAATATTACTATATACTATTCCACAAAAGTTAGTTATAATAATCAAGATTCACTCCTTGCGTTTAGATGGGTACTTAATTCTCTTCAATGGAGCGCTTCGACGACTGAATCAACAGTTACAACAGCTGTATTGAGATATGCATAGGAAGCGTTTATTTATATTTTAAACTAGCAAAACCCGCGGCTTCACTCGCGCTAAAACTACAATAAAAAAACTTTAAAAAGGTAGGTTTCATACAAATTTTCATCCCTTATTTTATCTTCTTATGAGATGAATTAAAAAAACGCTAAAACACGTATTTATTTAATTGTATTGGAGAACATTAATACCAAGTTTCAAGAAATTCTGATCATAAATATTTTTTTGTTTGTGTTATAACTTGTATTCCCGTGGGAACGAGATAATCTCCCGCGGTAAAAAGTATCCTATATGTTGACCCGGATATCCAGCTATCATCATACCAAATTTCATCAAAATCCCTCCAGTGGTTTTTCTGTGATGCGGTAACAGACAGACAGACAAAAATTCTAAAAACTATAGATTCGGTCTCTGTATCGATAACAAAGTCTATTTCAATAAGATTTTCCAAAAAATATTTAAGGTTCGACATAGTTAGAATTTTATTATATGTATAGATAATTTGAATATTATGCTTATTCATTGATTATTATGGCTTATCATATTGTCAAATTATTATTATTATTAATAACTAGTAACATATTAACATTTCTCAGAGATGAGATATTTTTCAAAATCTCTCCAGTGATTTCTCCATGATGCGGTCAAAGACAGACAGACAGACAGACGAAAATTCTAAAAACTAGAGATTAGGCCTCTGTATCGTCTACAATAATTATAAAACGTCTATAATAATAATGATAATAATCGTCTATAATAATAATAATGTCTATTTCAATAAGATTTTCCAAAAAATATTTAGTGTACGGATTTGGTTTAGGTACAATTTTATTATACGTATATATAGATTAAACCGTGTATACTCTTTTGAACATTTTTTGGGGTACTTCTACAGTACCGAAAATTATGAGATACTTTCAAAAAAATATTACAATGAAAAGGCAACCAAGGAAAATGGAAATAAGAAAAAGCGTCTATGTATATCATGTATGTGAAGAATACAATATATATGTACATTTTTTTTTATAAGATTCAGTGACAAACGAGCAGACAGACCACCTGATGGAAAGCAGTACCTGTCGCCCATAACACCTACGGTTCATGCACATGTTTCACCATCTCAGTAAAAAGCAAAAAATATATGTTATATGATATACTACGTTACAAATGTCTTCAATACATTTATCTAATATATTTAAACGAGCAATTCTTGTATATTTATTCATTTATTTATTTATACCGGCGATCTCGTTAATGGCTCTAACGATTTCGCAGAAATTTTGGCATGTGGGGGTTTTCGGGGGCGAAAAATCGATCTAGATTAGTCTTATGTCTGGAAAAACGCGTGTTTTCGAGTTTTCATGCGGTTTTCTTTCCCATTATTCCACGCAAAATATGGTCGATAATTTCTTACACTCAGGCATAAGTTTTAACTTTTTTTTATATTTATCCAAATTTTTTGTATGTAAAAAATACGATATAACAAAAAAGAACTCCGAGCGAAACTCGGTCGCCCAGATACTATACTTTAAAAATAGCATTGTTTGTAAAAGATAAGATTAATCTATATTTATCTATATTTATGTATATATACAATTGAAATCATTTACTTATACAATACCAAAGTCCAAACAATCCTAACTTCTAATCTATTGTAAATGCGAAAGCATTTGTTTAAGTATGTTACTCTTGATATGGAACTACTGGATAGATTTTGATGAAATTTAGTACAGAGCCTAGAACCTAGAAATACACTTAGGTTACTGTTAGGTATCTAGAGGATATGTCGCTTGTATTATTATTATGTATACGTCATTTTACATAGGCTGACCCGACCCTAATAACCCCTCAAGGACCGGAAATTCGCACGGATTTCTTAGAAATTATCCTGGAGAGATTAACACAGTAACTACCTTATTATTAACTGTATGACTAATATTATTGAAATAAAACTTCTTTGTGCACGTTTGACTTGGGGGATAAGCTGGTGAATGCGTTACGAAAAAATATACGCACATTTGTTGTCATGACAACCGTTGTTACTGTCTGACAAATGATATATAATATTATATTCTTTCCTTAAATTATATTCTATAAATATATGATTATAATATGCCTAACATGCGTTATTTTTAGTATCTCACCAATCATAAAGAGTACCGATAACCTACAGAAGTTTTACTTCTTTGCTCGTGTACACATTCAAGAGTACGTATCTCTTTAAAATTTTTTTATTAGTCTGGCTATTGATTATTAAAAAAATATTATTTTTATACTATGGTATTGGGGGTTCTGGGTTTGAAATAAAAAAAAAACCTAACGAGAACGCCTTAGCTTTTTCAACTTACGTTATCCAAATCGGGTCTGTCACATAACCGAAAATTAAAACTTACTGACAAATAATCTTTTATCCAGATGCTCTAAATTTAAAATAATAAAAAAAACATAATAAAGTAGCTGGACAAATAATTATATATTACATCGTATAGTAACTGGATTAATATTCACTTTTTTACATAATATTACACCATGGCTTAGTTGGTAAACAGTTAAATGTCATATAATTCAATATCCCGACAGGGAGGTAACAAGCCTTGGGTTATCAATAAATAACATTTTCAAACGACACTGCAATCAGCTGTGACGGGTTTCGAATGATTTCCCTAGGGAGCACGATACAATTTGATTTCATTTTTATTCTTTGTTTATTTGACATTTTAAACACCTGGCCGATCTAATCTTGTTAAAGTATGTGTTATCAAATAATAATATGACAAGCATCATAAATTGTGAGATAATTGAAACCTAGCTTAATAAAGGCGAATGTTCCAACTCTTAACGGGAGATTTCAAAACTTTCGTGTAAAAAAGATGCTTTACAGGTTTTTGTAGGCAGTCATTTAAAAAAATATTTGAGGTCAACCCAGAACCTGCGACCAAGTAAGTAGTTACTAGTATTAATATTTTAAAGAAATGATTCTAACGAGATATTAAAACAGGTTACATTAAGACACATAAGGGTCAGGGTCTAAGAAAACCCACAGCAAATGTTTATAGCTAACAATATATTATAATAAGTATTTTCGGGTAAGTATGGTGCAATAATATTGTTATCAATTCTGATAAATTACTTATCAACTAAACAAAAATGAATCTTTTGTCATACCTATAAGGTATATAAATATATATATTTTTTTGGTAAAGATAAAGCCAAATGATAACTCCGTATCACAATTAGATAAGCCGTTATGATAAAGGAGAATACATGGGGAATTGATATTTACATTTTTTTGTGTTAAATTTTGGTCGTGTTTTCTGCAATATAATAAAAATGAATTGTAGACATTGTTGTAACGATATACTGGGGTGGATAGTAAATAATAAAATAATAGTATTTCTTAGTCTTCTCTCGTTCTGTTTGATGATATCAACGTGGGTGCTTTCGGATCAAAAGCACAGTTTAAACCAAGAGCTTAAAGAATTGAAAGATAGTATGTCTTCAACGACTACCTCAACAACTAGTGCTCCTGTTTCAGAAGAAACGAGTACTTCAAGTACTGTGAGCGAACAACCAAGTTCATCACCAAGTTCATCTTCAAGTTCGGCTCCATATGAAAATCGACCAGAAGATATGGAAACCATTAGTAAAAATATACAAGATAGTAAATTGTTAAGTTCAATTTTAGCAGCCGCGTAAACATCAGTGTATCTTAATAAGTGGCGTTAGTGTTAATTGATAAATGTGTGCTAAAGTTATGAGAGAGTTATTAATATTTTAAATATTTCACTATTTCTTCATATTCATATGTTAATGTTTTTTTCTTTTAAATTATGTAATATTTAGTTATATTTATAATAAACAACTTAATTTTCCAAACATTTTTTTTCTTTTACATTAATCATCAGTATAATTATTATAATTGGATATAGTATGTTATCTTTAAAAGATAGACATATGCCATCGCGGACTTTTTGTTAACCTTTTTAAGGTGTATAATACTGTAGTACATTATTTAGATCTATCTATTTCAGCCAGTGTTTGCAATGTGAGCGAAAAAAAAAATGTGTTTATTTACGACTTCACGTTAGAAACCTCTAATTTTATCAGTGTTTCTCTACTATATAATGCATGTATTATACATGTAAACCTTTCTCTTGAATTACTCTATTTATTAAAAAAACCGCATCAAAATCTGTTACGTAGTTTTAAAGATCTAAGCATATATAGGGACAGACAGCGGGTAGCGACATTGTTTTATACTATGTAGTGAAGAAATAATAATTTTGTATAAATTTGGGCCTATACAATAGTAAGTTTATTTGACTAGATAGAGACTCTGGTAATGACTCTATCCCGTAGACACATGTTGGAGATACGGATAGTACACTTTTACAAGCACATATTGCATTTAAATTCAGATTTAAAGTCCACGGGGAAGCCAACACTGACAAAGTAATTTTACTCAGAAGAGCGGGTGATAAACTCAGTAGTTGCTATTATAAAAATAAATATATTTTGTTTTGCAATATTAGGATATGTTTACAATATTAGAATACGATAAATTAATATACTTTAATGTTAAGTGACTAAACAATATGCTTTGTATAATATTTTTAATTTTTGAGGTAAAACTTCTTTACGCACGCTTGACTTGGGGAGTAAGCTGGTGAATGCGTTACGAGAGCGTTACGAAAAATGTGATCGGGCGAGGCGTTTGTTGCCATGGTAACCGTTGTTATTGTCTAACAAATGATATATAATATTATATTCTTTCCTTAAATGATATTCTATGAATATATGATTGTAATATGCCTAATATGCGTTATTTAATAAATTTAGTATCTCATCTATCCTAATTATTTAAAATATGAATTGAATTTCATAAAGAGTATTGATAACCTACAGAAGTTTTACTTCTTGTGCGTGTACACATTCATACACTTTTTAATTTTTTAAAATTATATTGTGTTGTTCAAGTTAGAGAATTTTTAATCTATGACCGGAGTGAAATGAAGTACGAAACTAGGCCTTCTAAAATCATTTAAGTACATAACATGCATAAAGTCTTTATTGTATATTCAACTTTCCACCCTATTTATCGGAAGTGCCTTCGACGACACTGTCCTAGCGGGAAGCCATCGCATTAGAATATAAAGTGAACTCTTTATATAAACATTTATAATTTGCATTTAAGGCGTCTCCACCGACTTCATATCTTAATCTACTGTAATCAGAACGTCGATATCACCAATACAAGGTGAACGTCAGAAAATATGAACATTTTTATAAATAATAGTGTACGAAAAAAATGTCACCTCATCTCACGGTGCGTGGTTATTACATAATGTAGCGGAATAAAAAGTAGCTTATGTCACTCACGAAATATCTTCTATACATATAATAAAATTCTAACTGAGTCAAATCTGTACATTAAATATTTTTTGGAAAATTTTATGAAATATTCCTTATTATTAAAACAGAGACCGAACCTATAGTTTTTAGGATTTTTGTCTGTCTATCTGCCTGTCTGTCTGTTATCCCTTCACGGAAAAACCACTAGAGGGATTTTGATGTAATTTGGTATGATGATAACTGGTTATCCGGGAACATATAGGATACTTTTTACTGCGGGAAAATATCTCATCTCTGGGAAATCTACACTAAAAGTTATAACGTAAATAGGGACGAACTTGAGCGAAGCGAGGGCGAGTCGCTAGTCAATATATTTGAGAAAGAAAAAACCCAGACAAATTCATTGGTTTGTAGCTTTAAGAAAGAAGTGAAAATAAATAAACTCTCCACTTATTACTACGAGTACTTATACATAATATACATTAAGGAAATACGTACACTAAGTGAAGTAAACAGTGGTACTTAAGTAAGTGCTAAGTAAACAAGGGAATCAAATAAGTAAACTTAGTGTAATGATTGTTTGACAAACATTATAAGGATATTGTGAACAACGTACAATTAATAATATTTGAATGGAATCGTAGTCAAAGCCTTTGAATTAATTAAACCGTAACTTAACGTACACTAGCTGTATTTGTCGACACGTTTGACTCAGTTTGTAGTGACCCTACTTGTTGCGCCAGCGGTCGCAGGTTCGAGTCCCGTTGGGGGCATTCATTTGTGTGATAAGCACGAATTTTTGTACTCCAGTCATGGGTGTTTATATTTATAATATGTATGTATTTAAAGTTATATATGTGTAGTGTATCAACTATCTGGTATCCATAAGACAGGCTTCGTAGCTTACCATGGAACTAGGTGCTGTGTGTTAATATCCCAACATATTTACTATTTTATTTTACTATTTATTTTCTCTCCCTATACATATTAAGTACATCATTTTAGGTTACTAACAAAATTTTGTGAGAAATTTTACTTTCAAATCCTTTATCTTTGTTATTTATTATCTCAACGCCTGTCAATAAAATAACACAATTTTTCGTTAAACACAAACTTAACCACCGATCGACTAATACGTTATAAATATTCATAGTCATAAGTAGCGCTATCGAACGTTTAACTAAACCAGTATAGACTGACCTCCCTATTCATACCAGCCATCCCCCATTACATCAATGTCGTTTTGTAAACAAGGGGTGAAAGGTGTCAAGTGAAACTGGTCACGTATACGAGAAGGGGATTCCGATACATTATATACGATATATCAATGCTGTATTTATATTTCAATACTGTATTTATATTTCCTTTGGGAATATCATGACACTAAATCTGGGGTGTATGTGACATTGTCTTTAGGTCGAGACTCGTTTGTTTCGCGTGCTTTCACGATTTCTTCATACAAATATTCTTATGCATAATTGCTTCAGGGACTTTGTAAGACGTTTTGTGTATACATTGTTAGGAGGCGCTACTTGTAATGTATAGTAGAACCATTAGTTATTCAGATAGCTTCCTTATATAAGAATGTTATATTGTTTTTTAACATATTAATTAATTTTTAAATAAGATATATTTTAAATAAAACTATCTTTTCCGATTATTTCACAGTTTTTTTTTGTTTTTTTATAATTTCCTCACAGATTGTCATTAAAACTTTATTTATAAATTATAGATTACTGGTTCTTGCCTTTGGAAAGATAGAGGGCAAGGGCAAAAGGTAGCTTATGCCTATTATCATAATGCAATCTCTTGCTAAATTTCACCAAAATCTGTTCAGCGGTATGCACGTGAAATAATAACAGATAAGTACAAATTTACTTTCGCATTACATGAATATACTATGTTTATATTTCGTTTTTGTCCTCCCCCGCCCACCTCTTACAAAAATAACGTAATAAATAAAGTCTTCCTAAGAATAATACTTTCTAAAATTTATGTGAATATTTTACATTTTAAATAAAACGATCTTTTCGGATTTTTCATGGATTTATTTTGATTTTCGGTTCCCAAGGTTTCGAATGTTTTACAGTAATTATGGTCACGGGAGAGACTAAGGTTTTAGATTTTTAAGTTTGTCTGTAACAAGCCTTTGAGACGTCTATTTACTGAGTCTCTCCCGTAACCATGATTTCTGTAAAGCATTCGAAACGTCGGGGACCAAAAATCAAAATAAATACGCGAAATGATCTGAAATATAGTTTTATTTAAAATGTTTTCCTAAGCACTTTTAATCACCGTGGCCAATGTTATGGAGATTTTATATTTGTGAGATATATACATAGTTATATACTATTCTTTATTTTCTCTTCACTCTCTCTCACTCACAGTCCGGAGAAATGGCAATGCGACACGATCGAGGAAAGATCATACGCATAACGATAGTTTTACGACTCCCTCTGCTGAAAACAATTACTTGACAGAATAATAATAATATATCAGTAAGTATAATTCTTACCCTCGCCTGAGATTCAAACCTAGAACTTGCAACTGGATATGTTGGTTGGTGCAGGATCTGTCTCTGGACATGCTGGCACTAGACTAATAATTTAATAAGGTGTGATATAATAATAACTTATAAAATATTTTAAGATTTTCAAAATTACATATATCAAACTGAAAATTCACTGTCCTTTCGTTTAATGGTATTTATACAATAAAATGTAGCTTGTGAAATCATCACTATGCAAGAAAATCATGTTGATCTATTGGTCTATGGTATTTGGTGACAGTTAGGTTTTTTTATATAGGGAAGTAAATTCTATTCATAAATGCTTTCTTTAAATTTTTATTACAAATTTTGATTATGGTCAAATTTAGAAGGCGAATGCTAGTAAGCAAACAAATTAATAACAATCGAAGCCATCGTGACGAGATAGGCATCCACTGTAACCGCTACTTTAAGCCTTTGCCAATTATGTTTACGAAATGTAAACCCACCCTTAATCCAAACGCTTGTCATCGCCACCCCACTTAAGGGTTCAAAGATAAAATATTCTAATAACTCCTACCGAAGCGTAGGTATTGAAGGGCGTACAAATGAGATGGCGTTTCTCAATTTTTCATCGCGAATATATGAAGCACAATTGAAGCAAATAATACATACATATTTTCATAATATTTGTGGATAAAATAGAATTGTCCTGTAAAACGTTTTGCTTTTTAACTTCTTTATCAAAAAGATGTTAATACAAATATATCTAGTGATTTAGTATAGTTTTTTTAATACATCAATTTATACTTTATACTAATACTAGCGACTCACTCTTGCTCCGCTCGGGTTCGTCCCTAGTTACGTTTTAACGTTTAGTATAGATTTCTCAGAGATGAGATATTTTCCCCTAGTAAAAAGTATCGTATGTGTTTACCAGGATAACCAGCTATCATCATACCAAATTTCATCAAAATCCCTCCAGTGGGTTTTCCGTGATGCGGTAACAGACAGACAGACAGATAAAAATTCTAAAAACTATAGATTCGGTCTCTGTATTGATAATACTCTCTATTTCAATAAGATTTTTCAAAAAATGTTTAATGTACAGATTCGACCTAGTTACAATTTTATTATATGTATAGGTAATAAAATATTATTTGATTATTTGTACCGAATAAGTTCCGAAAATACTAAACTGATTTTAAATGTTTGGTAAGAAGATAGTTTGAGATTCTGGGAAGGACGTAGATAGTTTTTATCCCAGAAATCATCCCTCAAAGGTGTGAAAATGGGGGATGAAAGTTAGCATAAGATAGCAACTTAAGGACGAACCCGGGCGAAGCGAGGGTGAGTAGGGTCGCTATTATTTACTATTTTGCAAAGAAACTTCAGATTCAAGTGTACCAGCCAAGCTTATTTAAATACTCGTTTTTATTTCTATATATTTATTAAAACTTATAAATATTTTTCAACATTCAAAGCTATGTGGTGTAGAAGCAAAAATATTATTTTATAACATAGTAATTTCTTAGTTTCTGATTCATGGGAAAAGCAACATAACCAATAAGTAGATGAATAATTGCTAATATACTTACACTACTTCAAAAGTGAACGGGCCTAATACGAAGCTTATGCTAAAGTCTCCCGAAAGCGAATACATGTAACGAAAAGCTCCAATGAAACTTGTTTTGACATAATAGCTGGAACTTCGGCAGTTTGCGCACCTTTGCTGTATGGTGCGATTTATAAGTGAATAGTTTTATTCAATTAACATAGTTATATGTTGTATTTTTAATATATATTTTTGGACATTGATAGCACAATTGTTACATGCTTTGGAGTCCGAGTGAAGCGGGTTCAAATCTCTGGTCTCGCATCTCTGATATTTACATGTGCGAATCATTTTCAATATGATTACCACTTGTTTTACAGTGCAGGAAAACATGGTGAGTAAAATCTGCATGTCAAACGACATTTTAGGTCTGCTAACTTACACTTGGCCAGTGTGGTATACTATGGCATGATCTCCCTCGTTTTTGAAAGGAAGCCCGTGCCTAGCAATGGGACGTGAAAAACATATTTGAAATGTATCTAATCTAATGTATCTATCATGGGGGTTTTGTTTAGTAATTACTGATTATAGGGAAATCTTCTATGTAAAATATATCATCTATTATGGAGGGGGATGAAATTATAAATGTTGGCTGTTTTGCAAATTACAGCTATCACATAGAGAACTTAAAATGCCATAAGCACCTGCATTGTTAATATCAACGTTTTACATAATTCAAACATGTTAACTCGTTTGAAGGCTATTACTGAAACAAATATTAATAACTAAGAAAAAAAAATAAAGCACACGTATATTATTTTTACGTACAGTGAAAAGGCATACTTATATTATCATAAAATATTTATATAGGTTAAAGTAAAAGCCAAATAATAATTTTGTAATTATTGTCTACTTAAAATGTATTTACAACATGTTGTTACAGCTGTGTGCATTTTTTAGGATAATTTTATATTGTATTGTATTTTTTCTTAATATTTTTTAATATTTATTATTACTTTAGGCTATGTAGATCTATACATATAATAAAACTGTAGAGGTCGAATGTCTGTACATAGAAAAAAAAATGCTGAAAACCGAGTCAGGGGGATGTAAGAAGAGAAATAGAACAAACCCAGATTTTTATCAATTTTTTTGTTTCTCCATCTGTTTGTTTGTTTGTATGTTTGTACCGGCTAATCTCCGAAGCTGTGGATCCATTTAAATGAAATTTTGCATGGTGGTATCTTATATCCCCGGTCAACATTTAAGACACTTTTCATTCCAGATAATTAAAGAGTTCCCGTTAAAAAACTATTATAACTTATACAGCTTAGTATACAAAAAATACTGATTGAATTTTAATGAAACTTTACAATAATATAGTTCATACATCAGAATAATAAATAGGCTACTTTTGATCTCGGAAAAATGTACGGTTCCCGTGGAATAGATTTGTTTTTGTTTGTGCGCTAGTATGCTATAAAATCAGTGAAGTATACATATAAAACTATATAGAACAAATATAATATGTAATTATAATTTATGTACATAAAAATTGCAATTCTATGAACGTACCTTAAGCTTTAGGATTAAAATTTGCATACTTAAAAAACTACCTCAAACTTACAAAGTAAAATATGCAGAAAACTGTAACTAATTAAAAAGATCTACATATTTATTATGAACGATAGTTCTTTTTTTAACGGGAAACGTATAAAACGTTGAGTTGATTACCTCGAGATATTATTTGAATTTTCATATTGATTATAGCTTATCTATACATATAATAAAATTGTAACTAGGCCGAATCAGTACATTAAATATTTTTTGAAAAATCTTATTGAAATAGACATTACTATCGATACAGAGGCTGATTCTATAGTTTTTAGGATTTTTGTCTGTGTGTCTGTTTATCTGTTACCGCATCACGGGAAAACCACTGGATAGATTTTGATGAAAATTGGTATGATGATAGGTGGTTATCTAGGTCAACATATAGGATATTTTTACTGCGGAAAAATATATCATCTCTGAGAAATCTATACTAAACGTTAAAACGTAACTAGGGACGAACCGAGCGGAGCGAGGGGGAGTCGCTACAATCTTGTAATATTAAATGAGCAATTCTTGTATAATATACATACATTAATTTATTTCGTTTATTTTAGAAATGGCTATACTGATTTGAACCAAATTTTGTATTTAGATAAGGTTTTACTTTTTAAGTTTGCCTATAATGGTTTCTTTTCTGAAAAATATCTAAATAAAAACATTCATTTTTTATAAATAATTATTTTATCTTTTTTCTATCTCTCATGCTGACAATGTCATAAAACGCCATCTCGTGATTTTTCGTGGTACTTGCCTTATCGCCAATTTACGCTAAGAGAAGCTCAGTTGTACAGGTATATAGACCCCAAAAAAAGGAATGATAGAAAACTGTCTCAAAAATGTCGACTTCTCTAAACAATGAAATCTGCTTATCGCTTATAACTTATCTATTTCCACTGTACTTGCCCCGTTTGGTAGATATAACGGGCTTGCACACTTATAGCCCAGTCTAATGACCAAAGTTTTGGTAACTTTATACATGCGTAATTACCTTAACAGTTATGATACAATATTGTTGTTCGATATACGTGATTCTATTATAGCCACTCGATTAGTATACGTCAGTTGTGAAAGAAGTTGAGTTTCACATATAAAATGATTTTAAGTTATTATGTTACTTGTTAGTTATTCTGATAGACAAAGATAGGATCGATTATCATATTAGGCTAACATTAAATATAAAAACTTAAAAAAAAACCGACTTCCAGGCACTGAAAAGTAAAAAATAACTAAACGGGGGTTTTCATTTAGAATAGATACTTAATCAGATATTTTCGAAGTCGGTGTGCTTTGATTTGTATTGGCTGGCACCAACTACTACTACTAGTACTAAAATACCGCCTACCTACTACTACTAAAATACCGCCATATACTTTTTAATATAAGCGTAAAAGAATACCAATTGTTAAGTTTTGCCTATCTGTCCCGTATAACTATAAAATTAAGTCATTTTTATTAAGCTGACAGAGTTAAAATGTATGAAGCACATTTTGGTTTTATCTGTTAGTTTAAACGTTAAAAATGACTAACATAACTTTTATTTTTGTTTATGATTTTAGTATAAATTTTGTCCTTTTTTGTAGTTTTTGACAATATAATATACTTAGATTTTAACATAGATAAGTTAAATACGATACGATAATGAAATATCTGTCTTTGGGAACTTCATTTGATTACTTACAATTTTGGTATGTTAACAAAATCAAAAATATCGAAATTGTGATTCCCATAATATTGTTTTCGTAATATTCAAAATTTCAAGGTTTTTAGCATCAAAATTATAGACAAATATATTTTAAAAAGGTCGTTCAAGCTCGTAGTAAAAATGTTTAGTATATTTTTTATTTCTTCATTAGACGTTATTAAGCCATTTTGAAAAGGTAACCTTAGACCTGAGAAAAATTAACGATATAAATTCGTTGGGACCATGAAATATAACTTAAAAGTTAAATGCTTAAATTTATATTATAAGTAACCTAATTCTTGATAATATAAAGACATTTAAAATTTTACTTAAATGTGAAAACTCGAGGTTTAACCTTAAAACAAAATCCCAACATTAACCTTTTAAGGACCATTTAACACAGCTGCTTTGCTAAGCCCTATATACATCATATTTTTTTCTTAAAGTTTTTATTCATATGGGAATTGAACAAAAACTCTATTTTTGTATTTGTTTGTGCTCATTTTATACTCTTATTTTTAATTTTTAATATTTAGTGAAAGGAGCTTTTGATTTACTAAAAAGCTTTTAATATTTTTATTATATTCCATTGAAACTAGAATAAACGAACCGGAATAAAAAGTACATTATCGTATTTTCTTATCCTAACAATTTTTCTACACAAATACTTATGTTTTAACTAAAAAATTTCATCGACATCAAAAATTACCTTTAAAGCACCACCCTAAAACTAACCTTAATTATACAAACAAACATTATCTTATACTAAAAGTAAAACTCTAATTAATATATATTTACAACAAGTGACTTAGCCTCACTCGGGTGCGTCCCTAAGTCCCTTGTATGGTTTAGAAACTCAGAAAAGACGAATATCCAAAGAAAAAATATTTTTTTGTACCAAGAACTTTCGCAGACGTATGCAGAATAAGCCAGTAGAGTTTCATCTCAATCGGATCAATGGCTTAGGAACGTATAGCAGGACAAATATACAAACAATCATTTTTATTTACATAGATAAGTACATTTGCCATAAATGAACAAACAAACACATCTTCGAATTCATAAACATTTAAACATTGTAGTCTTTAGAGCATTTTTTATTTGGCTTATTAAATTATATGTCTTTAAATGTTTTTCATTCCCAAATTTCGCTAAAGACACTGAAAATCTCATCCTCATCTTTATTCTCTGCTTACCTATACTAATATTATAAAGCTGAAGAGTATGTTTGTTTGTTTGTTTGTTTGTTTGGTTGAACGCGTTAATCTCAGGAACTACTGGTTGGATTTGAAAAATTCTTTTTGTGTTGGATAATCCATTTACCTCGGAAGGTTTAAGGCTATATATCATCCCGGAAAATATACGGTTCCCGTGGGATAGATTTGTTTTGTTTTGAAACGAAGCGAGGGTGAGTAGCTAGTCTTTAATATGAAGCCAATCTATGTATGTTGGACGATATTTCTGAACCTCACGTTTTGTTTTAAATAGACCGGTGTAAACGATTGCCTTAATTACTTACGTAATTAGAAAAACAAAAATAAAACTATCCCATGGGAACCGTACATTTTTCTGAGGTAAAAAGTATGTAGTCTATGCATTATTCCAGACTATAATCTATCTCTAGGCCCATCCAGATCCGTTCAGCCGTTCTGGCGTGAAAGATTAACAAACATCCATACTCACAAACTTTTACATTTATAATATTATTATAGATACATGTTAGGCAGTGATAGCCTAGTGGTGACGCGCTCGCTTGGAAAACCGAGTGAAGCGGGTTCAAATTGCGAGTCTTGCACATTTGATATTTTCATATGTGAATCATTTTAACATAATTACCATTTGCTTTACCGTGAAGGAAAATGTCCTAAGGAAACCTGCATGTCTGAGAAAATGTAGGAAGTTTTCGAAAGATATGTGAAGTCCGCCCGCACTTGGCCAGCGTGGCGGACTATGGCCTGACCTCCCTCATCTTGAAGGGAGGCCCGTGCCTAGCAGTGGGACGCTAAAAAGGACTGAATATATTGCACATATTATTTAATCTCAAAGATGTATTTTGATAAAATCATCCTAAACTTAATACTACAAATGATGTACGTACTTAAGTGGGATCTACAGAGTTTCTTGCATTGGCCATTAATCAGGCGCACCACAGGACAAATCTCGACTGACGCAATGTCAACTTGGCTGAGTGTGCAGAAATTAAGATATTTGTAAAAGAAAAATGAATTGAATAATGTGTGTTTTGAGAAAGTAACTTTTATTAATAAAGTGTTTGAGTTTTTTCATTTTGAGATTTTACTTTTATGAAAAAATATCAATTAATCTGACGTTTATTTAAAATTTCAATCAGACTTCACAATTTAATTTCAGAAGATTACATATATCACGATTTAAATTAAAAATATTAGAGCTTTAAATAATTTAAAGATAGTACAGCGATATAAATTTATTTTAGCAATCTAGTAAGCTCTTTTATAACCTTAGGATTTTTTAGTTATTGCAAGTTTTTTCTAACAAATAGCAAGTACTACTTAACGGGAAACCGGTGCGTTTTCTGCCGATCATTAATCAAAAGCCACGAGATCTAAACAATTCATCTAACGTCTAGTACGTTGTGGGCTCTGGATGTCAGAGATTAACTCCAAGATTTTAAGTGCGTATAAACTATTTATAGCGAGTAACATTTTTCTTATATATTTTGAAGTAGCGACTCACTCTCGCTTCGCTCAGGTTATAATAATAATAATAGTATTCTATATTGCACACCAATAAAGAAAAAAAGAAGAACAATACAAAGAAAAATAAACACAAAGAAAAGGTGCACATCAGGCGACCTTATCGCTGGAAGCGATCTCTTCCAGGGAACCTTGAGCAGGAGGAGTAAATTTTCATAAAACGGTAGGCGGTGTACTTGATTTACACGTTTATGTATATAAAGACTTATAGATAAATAGATATATATATACGAATCCATACATACATACATACATACATACATACATACATACATACATACATACATATATACATACATACATACATACATACATAATATATACATACTTACATACATACGTCAATCAACAAATCAACCAAATAATATATAGAATTATAGCTACTGGAGCATAACAGACGAAATAATAATAATAATGATACTATGGGAAAGGAGTAAGGCGAAAAGCTTAAAGAGATAGATAGTAATCTTTTAACGAACTTTTAAATTTATCTAGGCTTTTAGCACACCTGATGCTTAAAGGAATAGAATTCCACAGTCGAGCGGCTTTTACCGTAAAAGAATTTGTGAAGAAACAGGAAGAGTGAGTAGGAATTTTAAGAAGGAAGTTCTGAGCAGAGCGAAGTGAATGAGTATGGGAATCACTTAGAAACTCAAAACGCTCTTTCAGATAGATAGGAGTTGAAGGGTACGTCTTTAAATTGGCTTAACTTTTTTATCACAGAACCGATTGATATAAAACAAATACTAAATGTTAAGTGAAGCATACAATAATACATTAGTGAAAACCGCACCTAAATCGGTTAAGCCGTTTCTGAGCTTAGCGCGAACAAACGCACAGACCAACAGATATATATACAAAAATTCTCAAAGTCATTTGTTCTGGGTTCTATTGCGGTAATAGAACCCGAAAATAGTATTTCACAAATATTTTCCATGTAAAGTCAGCGATCAGTTACAATTTTATTCATAATCGTTACGTAGAACATGTCTTTTGATTTCGATTATTTTGATTCGGTTTGATAAATTCTATTTCATATTCAATTTTCTCTACGTATATTATAATTCAGATCAAACAAAATTGCTCATAGATGGTAGTTACATATATAAACAAAACGGTTTTACATAACACGTTACATTCTAAATTATCTTCTTATTATAATTTAGTTAGTGTTGCATTTACTTAATAAATTAAATGATAAATAAATAAGTCTTATGTACAAATATTTACTATTCATCCATACTAATATTATAAATTTGCAAGTTTGTGAGGATGTCTGGGAAGGCATCATGAGTAATCCACTGGATAGATTTTGATGAAATTTAGTATGATGATAGCTGGTTATCCGAGTCAACATATAAGGTACTTTTTCCTGCGGGAAAATGTCTCATCTCTGAGAAATCTATATTAAATATAAACAGCAAAGCAAATAACACTTGTGTCAATAGTTATTTCCGAGCCTTATTTACAAGATTTACGATAAATTGCAACTTTTATGTCGATGAAGGCATAAAAATGTCCTAAAACATTTATTTCAGCTTTCAATGCTCTAAATGTTCTCCAGTTCTAAATATGACTGTGTAGTTACGTTAAAGAACCTTTATGTATTATTTTTTATATATTTTATACACTAACAGCTTTTTACATGATGCTCATATAACAATGATAATACTCTGTCAACAATGGAATCGACGATTCAGGTCAACGAGTTACAATGATGGATAGTGTTTTTATTGACGGAAAAATTAAATATTTGACATCGATAAATGATCATATCTATTACAACGAATTGCCTATCATCGAGTACGATAAGTAGAAACTTTTTGTTCAGTTCCTAGATATTGTTTATGTCGAATTATTATTATTTATTGGTAAATTATTGCATGTTTTTTTATGTAGTAGGTACATATTGCCTAAGAAATGCATTACTTTGTATAAATACAACGCGAATGCGTATTGGCCGGATGGACCTATATTGTTCTCTGATTTGTCTATTTATTTGAGGATTTCACGATACTTTACAAATTGATTTGAAAGAAGTTTTCTACTAATAGAAAATATTTTGCGAATTTATTAAAACATTACAATTTTGTAATATAAATTCGGCTCGACTTAACTATCGTTAAATTAATCCTACTTACATAATAAATTCAAGAGTTTTGGGTGAGTAATTGTGTTAAAGGATTTCAATTAGATTCGAACTGGAGATAGTCGACATAGCTTTGTCTAGAATGGATTAACATATATGATTAGATTATTTGTTATCGACATATGTACATATCTGCGACGCGAGAGGAAACATATACAGAAAATAACTAAGTTACTTGTATTTTATTATTGATTAGCGGCTCACCCTCGCTTCGCTGGGGTTCCCCTCTAAAAAAACGAAAGGAAACCTATCCCACAAGAACCGTATATTTTTCCAAGACAAAAAGTAGCCTATATATTATTCCAGATTATAATTAATCTATCTCTGTGCCGAATTTTATCCAGATCCACACATACATTTATAATATCACATTTATAATATTAGTGTAGATGTGAAAATTTACTTATTGATGACGTAAAACTAACAAAATATGTATAACAAATATTCACGTAAATCTAATAAATTATTAGTTAAACATAACTTAAGAATATTTCATACTAATTGTTGGTTACTAGAAACGGGATCAAAGGTAGTTTATGCCATCCCCGGGATGCAATCTATGTCTTTGCCAAATTTTGTTAAAATCTGTTCAGCAGTTTAAACGTGAAAAGCCATGTGAAACGTGTCAGCAAAACTTCTCACTATTATTAACTAAAAACGCATATTATATATCACTAATAATAAAATCTCATATATTTAAAGGAGCAATTCTCGTATATTTATTTACTTATACCGGCGATCTCAGAAATGACTCTAACGATTTTGCTGAAATTTGGTATGTGGGGGTTTTCGAGGATGAAAAATCTATCTAGATTAGTCTTATGTCTGGAAAAACACGTGTATTGGAATTTTCATGCAGTTTTCTTTCGCATTATTCCATGCAAAATGTGGTCGATAGTTTCTTACGCTCGGGCATAAGCATCGTGGTTAAGCGGCCAAGGTGCAAGATTGACTATCACAGGTGTCCAGGTTCGAATCCCATTCGGATAAATACTTTCGTTTTTTTTTGTATTCATTCAAGTTTTTAGTTTTTTTTATCTAAAAAATACGATATTTATTTATTTATTTATTTATTTATTTATTTATTTATTTATTTATTTATTTATTTATTTATTTATTTATTTATTTATTTATTTATTTATTTATTTATTTATTTATTTATTTATTTATTTATTTATTTATTTATTTATTTATTTATTTATTTATTTATTTATTTATTTATTTATTTATTTATTTATTTATTTATTTATTTATTTATTTATTTATTTATTTATTTATTTATTTATTTATTTATTTATTTATTTATTTATTTATTTATTTATTTATTTATTTATTTATTTATTTATTTATTTATTTATTTATTTATTTATTTATTTATTTATTTATTTATTTATTTATTTATTTATTTATTTATTTATTTATTTATTTATTTATTTATTTATTTATTTATTTATTTATTTATTTATTTATTTATTTATTTATTTATTTATTTATTTATTTATTTATTTATTTATTTATTTATTTATTTATTTATTTATTTATTTATTTATTTATTTATTTATTTATTTATTTATTTATTTATTTATTTATTTATTTATTTATTTATTTATTTATTTATTTATTTATTTATTTATTTATTTATTTATTTATTTATTTATTTATTTATTTATTTATTTATTTATTTATTTATTTATTTATTTATTTATTTATTTATTTATTTATTTATTTATTTATTTATTTATTTATTTATTTATTTATTTATTTATTTATTTATTTATTTATTTATTTATTTATTTATTTATTTATTTATTTATTTATTTATTTATTTATTTATTTATTTATTTATTTATTTATTTATTTATTTATTTATTTATTTATTTATTTATTTATTTATTTATTTATTTATTTATTTATTTATTTATTTATTTATTTATTTATTTATTTATTTATTTATTTATTTATTTATTTATTTATTTATTTATTTATTGGGTCTACCAGCGATTTTACATAATATTTCTTAAACTATTCACAAGTTACATTATATGCACAGGGTATGTAAAATCATTTGAAGGTAAACACTACATGTTAATTTAGCTTATATTTTACTTAATAAATTTAAAAGTGAGTTAAAATATAAATCAACTAAAACCAGAAAAAAATAAAAAAAACCGGTGGTAGGACTCTGTCAAGCCTGAGGAGTCCGACTGGATGGGTACCACCCCCTTATCTATTTCTGCCGCCAAGCAACAATGATTGCATTGTTGTGTTCCGGTTTGAAGGATAAGGTAGCCAGCGCAATTACAGGCAAGAGGCATATCATCTTAGTCCTCACAGTGACAACGCACCTGTGGTTCTGCATTTTTGTTACTTAAAACCTAAGTGCATGAACCGTAGGTGTTATGGGCGACAGGTACTGCTTTCCATCAGGTGGTCTGTCTGCTCGTTTGTCACTGAATCATATAAAAAAAAAAAAAAAAGAAAAAAAACTAATATAAAAGTAATCTGGTAAAAGTCTGCAAAACCTTATCAATTTAAACAGTGTAAAAAATATTTATGAAACAAATAATTTGTGTTTGATTTAAAAGTAGAAGTAAATTTAACAAAATCTTAATCTAACCTAACTAATATACAAAAAAATTAAAATAAACGTAATAACTAACATGGGAAAGTGGCCTATATCACTCAGAATGACTGGTTGACTAGGTTTCTGATAATTAACTTGCGAAAAATGTAAGGGGTATCAATGTTAATGTCGATTAGCGAACTAAATTTATTGTATATTTTACATAAGCGAGGGATAGTGCAGTTGGCGCCGAAGACTGTTCTGGTGCGTGGAGGCACGACCGGAGTAATAGCAGTACGCGGATATCTGCGTGGTACTCGGAAATTAATTTTACGTAGTAAACTGGGGCAGTCTAGATTATTTCTCAGTAATTTATATAAAAACATTAAATCCAAATATTCTCTTCTTTGGTCAAGAGTCATCATGTTAAAGTATTTCAGTCTGTTTTTATATGACACCACAGTTTTGCAAATCTTCGCTGAGTATGATAGATGCCACATGAATCTTTTCTGTACACGCTCCAGTCTTAAGTAGTGGGTAGAATAATGTGGGCGCCAAACAACGCTACAGTACTCTAAATGACTGCGGACAAGGCTGTTATAAAGACAGATTTTTGTTTTAGCTTCTTTAAAAGTTCGACCTTGTCGCATAATAAAACCTAATAATTTTGATGCTTTGTTTATTACACTTTCTATGTGGTACAGATAAATCAATTTTCTATCAAGCATAACACCCAAGTCTCTTATAAGCTCAACTTCTTTAAGCCTATTACCATACAGTGTATATCTTGTCGGGATAATATTATTTTTCCGAGTAAATTTAATATGCAGACATTTACTGCAGTTAAGTTGCATGCCATTAGAATCACACCAATTGGTAAGTTTATTTAGATCGTTCTGTAATAGAATTGAATCACTTGGTGAAGAAATTATTCTCATTATTTTTAAATCATCGGCATATAAATATGGTGTGGAATATTCAAAACAATAAACAATGTCGTTCACAAATATATTAAACAAAATCGGACCGAGATGCGAACCCTGTGGTATACCTGACGTTACCAAATTGGATGAAGAGCTAAAACCATTAACGACTACATAAAAAGAGCGATCCTGTAAGTATGATGAAAGCCATTTGAGCACCGGGCCTGAAAACCCATAGTACGATAATTTCTCAATTAGTATTTTGTGTGGAACTTTGTCAAATGCCTTTTTAAAATCAGTATATATGGTGTCCACCTGCTTCTGTGAGTCGATAGCTTCTGATAATGAAGAAGATATGACAAAAAACAACTCGCCCAGGTACTTTCATATTTAAATGACGTTCTAAGAAGTAAACTTTTTAAGTCTAGAAAGTACACAACTCAAGTACAAAATATCGATATAAAATTAAAAGTCGTTTGTCATATGCTTATTACTTTTGCAGACTTGTGACTCATCAATCTGCATCAAAATCGAGATTGACAGACGTCTTATATCAGGCATAGTATTCGATGTGAGTAAGACATTACTGTGTTTATGTATACTGTGTGTACGGTGTATGTCATGATTATAAAAACAATTACAAAATTATTTAATAGATATTGCATACATCAACTTAATTTAAGAATAATATTTATATACCAAACTATATTTTGGAGTTTGAAATTGTTTTATTTTTCGAAGTAAAAGAAGTGAACTTAAAGAGAATCGGAAAGTGTATTTTAATTACGTTTGACTCAGTGTGTAGTGACCCTACTTTCTACGCCAGCGGTCGCGGGTTCTTTACATTTATAATATGTATGTATTTAAAGTTATATATGTGTAGTGCATCAACTATCTGGTATCCATAACACAGGCTTCGTAGCTTACCATGGAACTAGATGGTGCTGTGTGTTAATGTTAGAACATATTTATTATTTATTTATATTTAATGTTAATGTAGATAGTGTACTGAATAATTTAAAATACTTAAATCCGTGAACATTGCAAAGGTATTTAAAGGAAAAACAAAAGTGATGAAATGGTTGTTATAAAATAATTAATTATGACGAACGTTTTAAAGCGGGGCGAATCAAACATTTATGGCCTTTGTTGAAACGATTTTTATTAAAACAGTAAAGTTACGTTTTCAATTATATGTATGTTACTAGCGACTCACCCTCGCTCCGCTCGGGTTCGCCCCTACTTACATTTTCACGTTTAGTATAGATTTCTCAGAAATGAGATATTTTCCGGCAGTAAAAAGTATCCTAATGTTAACCCGGATAACCAGCTATTATCATACCAAATTCCATCAAAATCCCTCCAGTGGTTTTCTTGTGATGCGTTCCCAGACAAAAAGACAGATAAAAAATTCTAAAACTATACATTTGGCTATAGATTCTGTATCGATAATAGTGAATATTTCAATAAGATTTTCCAAAAATATTTAATGTACAGATACGACTCGGTTAGAATTTTATTATATGTATAGATATATTATATGATAAAAATGTGCGGGATGTTAAATTAAATATTTCATTTATATTTAGACCTTTTTAACGTCCAACTGTTGGGCACGGTTCTCCCTTTATTACGAAAGGCCATAGTCCACCACGCTGGTCAAGTGCGGGTTCGCAGAATGCAAATGACTTTTGTAATAAAAATATCAGAGGTGCGAGATCCAAGATTTGAACCCGCTTCACTCGGTTTTTCCAAGCAAGCGCGTTACCACTGGGGTACCACTGCCTTAAATATTTCATTTCATTTTCTTTTAGGAATTCATTTAAAAAGTTTGTAAAATTATTTTCCCCTTCAAAACATCGAATGATGTTCGTAAAGAAGTAAATCGATTTGAATACCATGATGATAAATATTTAAGATACGTTCAGATTCATAATAAAGTGAAACAAATGTGATGCTTCGAAATTTTGTAAGGATTATTAAGCTCAATAGAAAAATTAATGAGCTAAAATTTGAATAAAAAGCTTTATATATAGCGAGTAAAACAAAGCTTTGTGATAAGCTTTGTATAAATATATAGACATTGTATTTCTATGCATTTGAATGACTTATTCGATATATTTTTAATTTTCTTAAACCTGTAGACATTTATAATATACTCTTTTAGTCTCTACGATGAAAAATCAAAACATTTTTCTACTTACAACTTTTTTATCATAATATCACGCGAGTGCGGCCGCGCAAATTAGCTAGTTATGAAAACGTCCAATTACTTACTTAAAAGAAAGAAATATTATTAAAACAATATTCTATTAAAATCAAAATTTAATTATTTATTACTAGCAGAAGCCGAAGCTTCGCTCGCGCTAAAACTACAAAAAAAGTTTTTGGCTCTATGCTATTAGCAATAATGAATGGAAGTCTGCCCGATTTGTTGATTACTGCTGCACTCCCTTGGGTAGTATACGGACATGATAATATATAGCTTATATATAGCCTTCCTCAATAAATGGTCTATGTAATACAAAAAGAATTTTTCAAATCCTAGTATTTTCTGAGATTAGCGCGATCAAACAAACAAACTCTGCCTCTTTATAATATTAAGTGTACCTACATCTGCTTTAGAATTTCTATAATAATATTTTTAACAAATTCATTCCTTGTTTTGTAAAACATAACCTAATTAAATGATAAATATCGTTCCTTATAAAGTATACAGATTAATTTCTTCAAAGAAACCTTTCATCGTACTAAACAGTGTATTAAGTAGGCAATACTTAAGACCCTCGCGGGCTTCTTTGGCATTAATCTTCAAATAATCGATAAAGTGCTTTATGTTATTTTAATGACGATGTTAAAGTTTTACATGATATCATAATTGACACACATTATATTATAGCTTGTTTTATTTGGATTTATAAAAGCTCCTTTATATTTAATTTTTTTTTTTCAAAAAATTACAGTAACCTTTTGTTTTAAGCCTAATAAATTTAATTATTAGTCGATTTAATTGAAATATATTTTATTTTAAAATCCTTAAATAAAACAATAACGTCACAAATAAAAAAAATATGTGTCTACACTTATGTACGCACGTAAGAAGTTATACTTTTTTGGCGTAACAATAAAAATCGGTAAAGATTTAATCCCGTATGTCACAACTCTCTGCTTGTAAAAGGAATGATAAATTAATAAAAATAATTAAATAAGGCATTTTTGGCATATTACAATCATATATAATATAATTTAATGAAAGAATGTAATATTATACGAGTCCCAGACTCAGTATATCATTTGTCAGAGAATAACAACGGCTACCACGGCAACAAACAGTTATCAGCTAACTTCATCATGTGGCTTCATCATGTCGTTTTTGTGGCTGTCGGTAAGAGCGCGCATCTAAAAAATTTTACTCTCATAATTTTTTTTAAACGTCCCAAAAGAAGTATTACTTTAAAAATTAACAACATAAAAAGGATCTTAAGGAACATTTCTAAATTTTATTTTTTAACTCAAAACATATTTTCCTTAATAACAAACGTCACAAACAATATCCAGTATAAAAACGAATTTAATTAGGCAAATTAATTATTTCGCATCTTTCTATCAGCATTTAAATTAACATTTCTGTAACTTGCCAAGTTCCTTAGACAGTCTGCAAAACTGCCTGCGGCTTAAAAAATAAATAAAATAGCCTTTACGTAAGGGAATCCAAACACTCTTTGTTTTCGAAAATAGAACACCGGGGAAAGGAAACAAAACACATTCGTATTCGTATTCATGCAAAAGGCGCAAGGTTTAAACGTTTGAGCGGTAACCTTTTCATGCGGCGCTACGTCGTTCGTAGCACTCAGTAGAGCTTCGTAGGTGTGTGCTACGCGGTGTTCAGTGTGCTACGAGACGCGGTCGCGGTCAGACGCGTCTGTGATATCACTTCGTTCGTGACTTGTTGCGATGTTGGAAATGAAAGTGGATTGATCGCGTGTCTCTAATTGTTGTTCTATTCAATATTATTGTAAGATGTCTTCGATTTTTATGTGTTTTATTCGCTTTGTGTTTGGTTTCTTACGTAAATATTAAGGGTCATGTGGATAAATATTTATCTAAGAAATTGAAATTTATACCAACATAAGACAGATGTGTTTTTAATTTAAGTAAAAGTTTTTGATATTTTATAGTAATACAGTTGATCATTTAAATATTTGTATATCTAAAAATACATTAGCTAAAATGTATTATTTATTCATATCTGAAATGAAATAAAAAATATATATCTACCTAATTTTTTTACATTATATTCAAAACAATATACCTTAAATTGAGGAGATTATAAATATTGATAGATTTTGGAATCCAACAATGGATTGGTTTAAAAAGGAAAACGGTACAACTAATTGGCTACAATCAATTCATTCGAAATGAAACAATGATTGAAACGAAACGCTTCAATGATATTCACTTCGCTTTATATACCATTAAATTTTCAATATATTGTTTGGATACTCTTAAATCTATTTCAATAGTTGATTATTCGATTGGGGGCTAAAATTCCGATATTACAGTATCGTATTCAAATACGATTACAATGAAATACATGTTGTATAATCATTTGATTTATTTTTCATTTATTTAAGTAGGTTATAGAACAAGTAAAGTAATAACAGGTAAATGAGACGATCAAAAAAATAAATTAACGCTGTAGTGAAATAAATGTACGCGCGAGTGCTGGTGGACATAAAATGTACTGTTTCGGATAATGCTGTAAATAGTTGATGTGGGCGGAATGAGGAGCGAGCGATCGTGTTTTTGGTCCATGCTTCAGGCTCTGGTCTTATTGCCCACCATGGCTTTGAAAGGTAAGTCTTTCATGTCATCAAGCAATGTATTATTGGTAAAAGCTCAAAAAGCTCATCCTTAGCTTTGAAAGATAACAAAAGAAAAAGCTTTTAAAGCAATTTATATGCTGAATTAAAGTTAAAAATTGCAGTTAAGTTACACTTTATAAGTTACTAATTTGTTATACTCATAATTTTTTGGAGGTTTATTGTGGTTTTTGATTCCCTAAATTTTAGTTCGTTAGTTTAATTTAGTGGTTTGGTTGGAAACCATAAATAAATCCAGGAAAAATCCCAAAATATAGTAGTTTTATACAAAATGTCAAATATTCGCGTAAATCTAAGAAAATGTTAACTTAAGTAATAATAACATTATCCAAATTCAAATACTTGTATACTCTAGTAATTTTCATTAGTGCAGATTCAACACTTAAGTCAAAGTTTTACGTTTACACTTCAAATTTACATAAAATGCACAGCGAGTAATCCAAGCATTACAAAATTATAATGTTCATAAGAGCTAAACTAGGTCACTAGATCTACTTATAGTTTTAATCTTTTTCGTTTTACAAGTATATTTCGATTATTAATTTTCAATCCAATAATCTGCATACTGTACTCTGATTATTATAATCTTCACCCGTGAAAGGTTAAAGGTTCTAATTATTTTTCACCTTAAATCCTATACAGTAAAGTAGAATAATAATTTGTTAAATTATTTTATACTAGCGGCTCACCATCGCTTCGCTCGGGTTCGCCTCTAGGAAAACAAAAACAAACCTATTCCACGGGAACCGTACATTTTTCCGGGATAAAAAAATGTAGCCTATGTATTATTCCAGACTATAATCTATATCTGTGCCAAATTTCATATAGATACGTTCAGCCGTTCTGGCGAAAAAGAGTAACAAACATACAGCCATACTCACAAACTTTCACGTTTATAATATTAGTATAGATAATTTATTTAACAAACCGTATTTATATGTAATTTGATAGAATATGTAATATTTTTGAGTAAAATACACGTATACAAATTGCATGAAATGCATGACGGGATAATTTATTCATGGTTTTTTTTTCAAAAACCACAGTCGTGATAAGAGTATATTTTAGTTAGAAATTCTTAAACGCGGTCTGCGTTTAAATTTCAACTGTAAATTATCATGTAATTACAAAATAAATAGCGCGTTTTTGTATGACTTTAAAAAGTTCGAAATCTTCAACTATAAATTTCTGTTTTCGGTACTTTAAAGTTGACTACCGTCATAAGCAACTTTAATACTTACAATAACTTTATAAAAGCGAGACTTAACCTACATTTAGCTTAAAACATATGTAATATGCGTATATTTTAAAGTATCTATACAGATAAATAAAATTAATGTGACTGTTTATAATGTCAAATTAACAGCTTTATAATAAATGCATATGGAATTATATACGGTACTTATAAGAAAAACACTATTTTTAAAATTTTTGTCTGTCTGTTTGTTCCGGCTAATCACCGAAACGGCTAGACCAATTTTAATGGGACTTTCACTGGCAGATAGCTGATATTATAAGGAGTAACTTAGGCGACTTTTATTTTAGAATAAGAATTAGGGTTTCGCTCAAAAAAATTAAAACGTACCTAGGGACGCACCCAAGCGAAGCGAGGGTAAGTCGCTAGTATAATATAATACTAGCGGCTCACTCTCGCTTCGTTCGGATTCGCCTCGAAAAACAAAAGCAAATCTATCCCACGGGAACCGTACATTTTTCTGGGAAAAAAAATTGATTTTTATGCTATTCCAGACTATAATCTATCAATGTGCCAAATTTCATTCAGATACATTCAGCCGTTCTGGCGTTATTGAGTAAGAAACATCCAAACACTTTAACTTTCATATTTATAATATTAGTAAGATTAGTAAGATTTAAACACTAAAGTCTTTTGATTTCTGCTATTTTTATTAAAATTTAGTTAATCCTAAGCTATTTAGATATTGTGTTGTATGTTAAAAAACAAACGACACACCCTCGCTTCGCTCGGGTTCATCCCTAGGTTGATTCCCCATACAAATTTTCATCCCCACTTTCACCTCCTTAAGGGATAATTTCCGAAATAAAAAAATATTCTATGTCCTTCCCAGGGTCTCAGACTATTTTTATAACCCATCTAAATCGATCCAGCAATTTTTGAGTTTATTTGTTACAAACATACAAAAATACAAATCTTTCCTCTTAGATTTTAGTGTACATGTATAAAATTAAAAACTATTCATAAAATACATTATTCAAAGCACTATAAGCTCTATTTTCTACGTTCATTTGTTATAGTACTGCAATATAATATTATTTTAGCTTTATTTTTGTAATTATTATAATTATTCAACTATCATAATTTTATTTTAAATTAATTTTGATATTGTTCAATAAATTAACGAAATATGGAATATAAACATTGACTATATACTCTACAAAAAACGAGCGACATTATCATATTTTAGGTTCAGGTGGTCTCGGCTAAGTTCATAAAATATCTTCTTAAAAAATGTTTCGCAATTTCGTAATTCTACCTTTAGAGACTAACTTATCCATTATCAAAACATCTTAAGTGAATTACAAATTAAAACTTGAAACTACCTATTTTTAACATAGCTAGTATTTAGTCTGTGACCGTTCTCATTATATTTGTAAATATAACCTACGCTACTATAAAAGTAGGTATGGAAACGAAAACCAATACTAGCTTTAGCTAAAAACTTTACATTGTTTCGTTCAATAGTTACTGAACAAAACAATGTAAAGTTTTTTTACTCAACTTATTTATTTTGTCTATTATTACGCCTACCTTAGTTAAAATTATATTTTTATACCATTTGCTGTAGAAACTCTTGGCCCATGGAGTCAAAGTGCTAAACACTTCTTAAGAGATAGCACCTTGTCTTAACACCTCTACTGGTGACAGGAGAGCTGGCTCATTTTCCGCCTAAAGAATCGGTATTGTCGTTCAGCGGGGGAACGCAGCTAGCATTCTTGCCACTATTCCACGCGGACATGACTTATAGTAATAACTAAGTGTACATTTATTTTGTATATAATGTAATTAAGTATATTTTTAATTTTCTTTATGGTATATAATGTACTTGCCTTTATAAGCATGGGCTTTACTTATTTCAATCTATTGTAAAAGTGAAATATCACTTACTGATTAATTACGAAATTCAAAAATTATAAATACTGTAGTAGTTTCTTCATAGATTGTTTATCATAGATACTATGTAAGAAGTTTTAGAAATTTATACTTAAAAAGGTTACTTAGGGGTTGGAAGTTTCCCGGGGGAGAGCCAACTCCTACCGGGCGCGTCCCCAGGTGGCGGATCGGGGAACGCCACCCGCTTTGTGCAGGGCGGGTGGTACCGGAGAAATCCGGCGCGGACCAAAGCAGGACGGGGCTGCTCTCCGTTGAGGCTTCGGCTTCCGGAGTTGCGGCCACCGGGAGCGGGGCCTCTTCGGCGGTCTCGCGACCGGAGGGTGGGGACCGGTTGCGGGACTGTGAAAACAGGCCCGTAACCGGTAGAGGGGAAGGCCGCGGTGGGAGAGGAGTGCCGGTATTTCGGTGCGCCGTTCTCCCTGCCCCCCGCGGCCTTGACGGGGCTGCCATCGTCTTAGATGGCAGACGCGGTGGGGCTGCAGGGGAAGAGGAGTGTCGGTGTGTCGTTGCCGCTCTCCCTGTCCTCTGCAGCCGATTGAGGGGTGCCCACTTCGGTGGGCGGGAAGGTTTAATGGGGCTGCTCCGGGTACTTCTCTGATTTAGCAGAGTGGACTATGGAGCAGCCCCATTGGTTAGGTGGCCGTAAGGCCTGCCGCCGGGGCGTCGCGGTAGTTATGCGTAAGCGATCCCGCGGCGCCCCACAAAGGCGGAGGGGAGGGGAAAGTTGGGTTTAGTTGGGTAGTACCGGCTCTTCTAGTCGGTGAGCCCCACATAACCACCTGGGGGTACAGGTGGTATGCGTAAATGCATTCCCCAACTATAAAAAAAAAAAAAAAAAAAAAAGGGGTTGGAAGTTTGTTTGAATATCCATTATTTTCAAACTACATGTTCTAAGCCGCAGGCAAATGCTAATTAATTCTGTATTTAATGAAGGTCCTTGATCACTGATTATTGATAAACAGACAAAAAACCTAATACAGATTACTAAAGATTTATTTTTAACGTCTCGTCGCCTCTTGGATATTATTTTTACTCGCACTAATTTTGTTCTAAGATAATTTAATGTACAATTTAAACTCAGATTAATTAAAATTATTATATATATAAATTTACGTAGAAAATGTTTGCTCGGTTTTTCTTATATTTAGTAAATAAAAATTCATATTTCTTTGTAATAATATTTCAAGTACCATTTTATGGAAATTGTTGAGATCTTCCGAGCAATATATCTCTGAACTTTGACTATTAAAAGTTACTTTTTTAATAATTTACTATGAAAACACTTGTATGATTCATTTAATTGAAAAGCTTCTATTAAGCTTGAATTCGAACCATTTTATCTACAAGTTTGTAAAAATTATTTTGGATCAGCTCCATAACATAACGAATTTAGCTTTGACGACAAGTTTGGCTTGCTTACTTGCTGTGCCAGCGGTCGCGGGTTCGAGTCCAGCTGGGGGGATTCATTTGTGTCATAAGCACGAATATTTGTTTCCCAGTCATGGGTGTTTATATTTATAATATGTAAGTATTTTAAGTTATATGTGTAATGTATCGACTGTCTGGTATCCATAACATAATCCTCATAGCTTATCATGGAACTAGATGGTGCTATGTGTTAATGTTCCAACATATTTATTTTTTATTAATAACGAATTAAATGGAATAATGGAAATATAAAAAACTGACTAAAAGTTTTTATAAAATGATTCCATAATGTCTTAGCGCTAGATTAAGATTGTCCAAAATGAAAAATAGTTGACGAAGAAGAGTATATAAAGAGGAGGATATAGAGAGAAGGATATAGAGAGAAAAGAGGATATGTGATATAACAATTTAGGTTTTCAAGAACACTACCTACCATTGTTTTTTTTATTTGTTTTCTTTTACTATTGTTTTTTTTAGTTTGTTGAACAAAAATAAACAAACACACTCACATTAGTAAAAATAATTTGCGATTAAAAATTCGAATACAAATCACTTATATACTTAAGAAAGTTGCGAAGCATTGCAATAGTTTATTGGAAGCTTTTTGCGTAGTATCAAAATACCTTCATAAGTCTGTTGAAACAGGCGCTAGTTAAACTTTCATAATGTCTTAATCTGAGACCTTTAAAGCACAATTTAAAGGTGATGTAAGCCAATGTTTTCATCGTCCTTACAAATATTATAAATTTGAAAATAAATCTATCTGTTACCTCACGCTTAAGCCTCTGAACAGATTTCGATAAAACTTGATGAGGACATACATTGCAACCTAGAGAAAGAAATAGGGTACCTTTGAGCCACACCTCAGCTACCACGCGAGCGAAGCTCCGGGCAAAAATTAGGATATTATAAAAGCTTCTTACTATAATAAGCTTTAAAAAACTTCAAATTTCATTTATTATTTCCTGTATAAATTAGAAGTTCCTAACCGGAATTATTTATCAAATTGAATTAATATGTGTTAGGTTATTTTAAACTTCCTTCACCTGGTTAGACGTAGGCTACGTATCTTACCCTCTTTCTATAAATAAGTATTGTTACAAGCTTAGTGCCTAATTCAATTTGTATATCTAAGCTTTTGTCTTTGATAGGGTATAGATAATAATTAAGGCCAAAAATAAACATTACTTAAGACTTTGTCTTAAGCGCGTCACTTGAAACCACTTCGTTTTATTGTGATCATGTACTCGAATACATAAAATCTGCTTTAGAATAAGTTATAATATACGCTTTCATCACCGAAGGCAAAATCTAGAACATATTTAGACTTATTACTTAAATAATGTAAAGCACTTGGATGTACATACGTCTAAGCGGTGTTTATATCAATGAGAAATTTATATTTTTTTTTAATTAAAACTTGCTTATTAAAGTGATAAATTATCATAAATATACTCATGTATATAAGAAAATATATATACATATAAAGTGATAATGTATTATAAATATACCCAAGTATATAAGAAGATATACCTATACATAGTTGTTTTTTGAATGGTTAATTAAATATAACAAAATACTAATAGTGGTTATGCTTAGTATAATATGTATATTTTATAACTGAAAAATTTAGGCTAGATTCAATATTTTTTCCATACGGATCTCTGACAATTGATTTAAGTCACAAAAACCGAATAATATTTTTTTTTCATTGTATAACCCATATTTATGATTTTAGAGTATTTCTCATCTTTAGTTCCCATATAAATCAATTTCATCTATACTAATATTATAAAGAGGTAAGTTTGTGAGTTTGTGAGTTCGTGAGGTTGTAGGATACCTTTTTTTTTTTTTTTTTTATGAGATTCAGTGACAAACGAGCAGACAGACCACCTGATGGAAAGCAGTACCTGTCGCCCATAACACCTACGGTTCATGCACTTAGGTTTTAAGTAACAAAAATGCAGAACCACAGGTGCGTTGTCACTGTGAGGACTAAGATGATATGCCTCTTGCCTGTAATTGCGCTGGCTACCTTATCCTTCAAACCGGAACACAACAATGCAATCATTGTTGCTTGACCTCCTACAACCTCACGAACTCTCTGGATCAACTGAACCGATTTAGATAAAATTTGGTAAGCAGATAGTTTGAGACCCTAAAAAGGACATAAGATAACTTTTACCGTGGAAATCATCTTTTAAGGGTGTAAAAATGGGGATGAAAGGTTGTATTGGGAAGTAAGATAATGACGAACCCGACGAAGCGGGGGCGAGTTGCTAGTAAAAATAAGTCTATAAACTAAGTAGTCTATAGATTCTTTGAATGAACGAGCTCACCTTGCATAAAACTAAATTAAGATGAGGGTAATTTTTAAAGAGCACATTCGTAAATCTTTCATATTTCCATATCTACCAAATCCCTAGTTTGCGAGTTCAGCTCACACTCGACCAATCTTTTATCAATTTCATCTATATTTTACTATCCAGTCATATTTTTCTCAAGCTTAATAATATTTTATATTTAATAACATTAAAAAAAGTTTAACAAGAGCTTTAATGAACTTAGAGTGGTTATTTTAAACATTATGTGTGATTTATTATGCAGAAACATATGTATATTCCGACGAGTATTATATTACTTACTACTAGTGGTTCTACACTATTTGTATCCCATGAGAGAAAAGTAAATAGCGATAACGCAGCGTACTGTAGGTAGTTTATTATCGTGCTTATATCAATATATTAAAGAATTAACATAAATATAAGCTAATCAGCATAGAAGAAAAATGAGATATAATATTGAAATTGTTTTGAAAAATTGTCTGGAAAAAGTTTTACAAATATTATTTTTTTATTACATGACATCACACCCGATATAGCCATGTTTAGTGCGTATAGAGAAACACACTATATGTTATCCAGAAAATCTCTACTTATTACCTATTAGATATAAACAAACAAATATCACCATTTTATACTTCTATACTAATATTATATGTCTCTTTATAATATTAATAAGTTTGTTTGTTTGTTTAAAAGCGCTTGTCTCAGGAACTACTAATCTGATTAAAAAATTTTTTTTTGCATTAGATAGCCCGTTTATTAAGCAAGGCTATAGACTATATAATATCATCATGGTACTACTCAAGGGAGTGAAGCAGTAATCATAAATGTTAACAAGTCGGCAAACTTCCATACATTGTTGTGAAACTATATATGTGTGTATATTCATACTTAGGGATGAACCCGAGCGAAGGGAGGGTGAGTCGTTAGTCATACAATAAAAATATAAAAAGCAGGTGCTTTCTGATAAAATTTATCGACGACCACAAAATAAATAAAACAAATAAAATTAAAATTTTACTCAATCAAATCTATAAAAATATTTTTTATCTACAGTTCTTATGAAGCTAGTGACCTAGATCAAATTGAACACTCAAATGCCAGATGTTGCCTAATATACTCCGGAATATTATAAGGTACTGTTAATGTACCCTCCTCATCTCCTTGAGAGGGGAAATCAATGTAACGAAGGTTCTTATTACTCGGCTAGGGGCCGACAAATGAGGGGTTACATTCTATACATTTTAGCCTTATTGGAAATAAAAATTAAGATATTTTTCAGTGTATGTAATTTATTTTATTAAAAAGAATTTATTGTTAAATCCCAATATAAAAACTATAAACTATAAAATTAAATGAAATATATTGTATGTTTTTCTGATACATTTTAGTTTTGTTAAAAATCTATACATATAATAAAAGTGTAACTAAGCCTAAATCTGTACATGAAATATTTTTTGGAAAATCTTATTGAAATAGATATTACTATCGATACATAGAATCTACAGTTTTTAGAATTTTTGTCTGTCGGTCTGTCTGTGACTGCATTATGGAAAAACTTCTAGAGGGATTTTGATGAAATTTGGTATGAAGATAGCTGATAATCCGAGTCAACATATAAGGTACTTTTTACTGCAGTAAAATATCTTATCTTCTGAGAAATCTATACTTAACGTTAAAACGTAAGTAGGGACGAATCCGAACGGAGCGAGGGCGAGTCGTTAGTGGGTCTATAATATCTTGCAATATTATAAAGACTGGTAGACTTTTTATTTATATAATTTACTTCAATTCTAAAAATCATTATCATAATAGAACCATTAGACTTATTGAAAGAGAGTGTAGAACCGAAAACATCCTATATCAAAAATTACTCAGCCATTATTTTCACCGAAACAATTTTGGTTGAACTAAAAGCTACAGAACCCCATACATACGGTTGAAATTTTATAGGAATTTCAATCTTAGGAATCCTTATGAAAATTTTTAGATACCACGAATTTTTAAATAACATGAATATCGCAATTCTCGGTTTAGCGTTCAGAGCATCATATTTCGAAAAAAATAAAAAGCGGGGAAATCGATAAATTTTTGGTTGAAATTTTTCTATTATTTCTTGATGTTTAAATTTCGATGTTGTATGTATATAAGTTCATAGATTTTTTTTTAATTTAACATTAAATGTTTAATGTTATTTAAGTACTAGTCTTTTTTTTGATTTACTTTTTCCATTTTGTTCTACATCCTGTACGTATCATTTCTTCAGTAGTTTTCAACATGCCCATGTAAAATCGAGTAAAGAAATATACGAAAAATACACACATCTTATTATTTAACAGGCAAAGGTGATTGACTGATGTATCAACGCACAGGCCAAACCCTTTGGACTAGCAAATTGAAGTTTCGTACACGTATTCCACATATGCACGAAGGCATCCACAAAGAAAGAATTTTTCAAAATTCAACCCCCAAGAGGGTGAAATAGGGGATAAAATTTTGTATAAAACGTTTTATTCCTTGGACATATTTGCATGAAATTTCATATTTTTCGTAGTTTAATAATAAGTAAAAAATAAAGTAAAGTACTGCATTATAATTAACTAAACTGCATTATAATTATCAAATTCTTGTATAATTGCTTCCAATATTACAAAGGACATATAATGGCTAGTATTTCCAATTATTTCCTAATAGTCGGTTCGGTGGAGCGTGGCTAATACGGCCACCACAGGTAAGACCCTGTTAACTCAAATAAACGACTGGTTCCGACAAATGACACGGTCCATATAGAATATAGATGATCTGTAATATTATGAAAACACACACGTTTTTCAGTTTTTTCCCTTTATTTACAAATGAAATTGCTTAAATAAACCCTATTTGAGAAAGTTCTCATTGCATATATTTTTGAGAACTGAGTATTTTTTATTAGATACATATTAGAGATTAAAAATAAATTAATGTTAATTTGAAAAAAAGGTTTTTTTTTTCTTTTCAGCACATAAAAATAAAAGCTTGTTTTTAATTATTTTTTTTTACTTTTAATTTAGTAATTTCTTATCTGTGGTGTTGACCGATAAGGAGATCTTTAATTTGGAGCCAACCCTGGATGCAGCAGCTCACGGTATACCTTAGAACGGGCTATGATAATTGAATGTGTATATAAAATTTCCTGTCTGTACGGTTAACTGTTGAGTTGCCTCGTATGGAGCTAATCTTAGATAAAGAATTAGGTCATAATTATTACAAAAAAAAAAACCAATCTCATCGGAACTGAACCGACGTGTAAAATTTCAACTCTGTTTCTGTTCTGGATAAGAAGAAGTGGCTCTAATTCAGCTTGCAAGATTTGACTCATACTAATATACCAGCTAACAAACATTGCAAGTAAAACAGAGGCTTAACATAAAATATAATAATAGAAGAAAAATATTTCGTGCGTTGAAATAGATTTTTGACCAACTTAATAAAGAAGTACACATTTTAGATGTATATTTTCTATGTACTTTAAGCGATTTTTTTACCAATCATGAACCGATTTTGATTTTAGTGTTTTAAAAATATAGGATATACCTCTAGGTCAAAGACAAACGAATACAACTACAGAACAAGACAACTACGTCAGTGGTATAGTAGCTTGCAAGTATGGCTGCACATTGAGTTCCGGGTCGGGCCAAGTTTAGTTATTGAGTCTTTCTGTTTAGTAAGTCTCAGTAACAGTCCGGAGTTGGGAAGTTGGCGGTGCTTCACCCCCGTGCCTCGGAGAGCACGTAAAGCCGTCGGTCCTGCGCCTTAACTCTCACCGGTCGTGTCGAGTAGTCGTCCCACTGGAGTATGAGAGTGACAGGAATAGAGAGTGCACTTGTGTCTGCGCGCACACGTGCTGCATTATAATATCTCCTGCGCAGATGACTCGTTTTAATGAGATTGGCCGCCGTGGCCGAAGTCGGTCGGGAGGTTATTTTAAGTTTCTAGTTACAAAATAATAATTCATTTTCGTCTACGCTAATATTAAAAAAAGAAAAAAAAAAGAAGATTTTTTTATGTTTGTTTGTAATAGATAAACTAATAATCCGCTTAACCGATTTACATGAAATTTAGTATAAAGATAGTTTGAGATCCTGGGAAGAACATAGAATAGTTTTTATTCCAAAAATCATCTCTATAATGGGTGAAAAGGGGGATGAAAGTTTTTATAGGGAGTCAGTAATTTCTCAAATAAGGGATATAAAACTCATCTTACCTATGATAATGTATATATGATAATGTATATATGATAATGGAATTCTATTCCTTTAAGCATTAGATGTGCTAAAAGTTTAGATAAATTTAAAAGCTTATTAAAAGATTACTATCTGTCCTTTTAACCCTTTCTCCTTAGGCCTTTCCCCTTTTTCTCTTTTGTCCTTTCCCTTATACCATCCTTATTATTCTTATCATTTCCTCTATCATGTTCTAGTATCTAATTCTATATATTATTTGATAGATTTTTTCTCTTTCATGTATGTATGTATGTATGAATGTATGTATGTATGTATATATGTATTTATGTATGTGTGTATGTATTTATGTATGTACCTATATATGAATTTATTTATGTATCTATTTATCTGTAAGTATTTATATATACAAACGTGTAAAAGCAAGTACACCACCTACCGTTTTCATGAAAACTTACTCCTCCACCTGAAGGTTGCCTGGAAGAGATCGCTTCCAGCGATAAGGCCGCCTGCTGTGCATCTTTTCTTTTTTTATGTATATATTTTTTTTGTTTCTTGTTGGTGTACAATAAAGGATATTAATAATAATAATGTATATAATCTGTACATATATGTATATATTAATATATAATATATAATATATTTATTCCAAAATAACCGTTAAAGCGTACCGCTAGTCTATACATATAATAAAATTCTAACTGAGTCGAATCTGTTCATTAAATATTTTTAGAAATCTTATTCAAATAGTCGTTATTATCGATACAGAGGCCGAATCTTATAGTCTTTAGAATTTTTGTCTGTCTGTCTTTGACCATATCACAAAAAAACCACTGGAGGGATTTTAGTGAAATTTGGTATGATGATAGCTGGTTATCCGGGTCAACATATAAGATACTTTTACTGCAGGGAAATATCTCATCTCTGAGAAATGGAAACTAACCCTAAAATGTAGGGACGAACCCGAGCGGAGCGAGGGTGAGTCGCTAGTAGTCTATACGTTAAAAAGTTGTCATGGCATATTATTTTGAAATAATATTGCTTGAACATTTACTTTTTTCTTTAAATTATGTTATTTTCTTTGTATTCCATATAAGAGAGGCAAAAAACTTAACTAAGGCTGTCTAATGCCTCTTTAAAGTTTACAGTTACAGGGAAAAATTCCGTAGAGGGTTTTGAATATATTATACATAATAAATTAAAAATTAATATAAATGCTAATGTTTGTTTTATGGGTTTGTCAGTATTTTATATAGAAAAGGATCGACATCATTTTTTGCTAAAACATCCTTTTTATACTGAAGAGTGTAATAGGTTACGCTCCTTTTCTCTGATATAATGTACATTTCTAAAAATCCCTTCTTAACGAGTTCCCTAATACTACAGAAACTATCCTTGCTTTAATAGCTTTTGAGATATTGTGATTAATCAGTCAGTAAAAGAGTGGTATTTCGATTTTGTATACAAAGTTATACGATTTTCGCATGAAGATGAGAATTTTACCTAAGTCATTTCGTTTCTAGTATCGATTTTAAACGGATACTTTAAAGCCGGAATAGTTAAATTGGACTATTGATCCATTCACTGTCCAAGTTGTCTTCAACACGATCGGAACTCCTATTAGCATGTTGCAGGTGCAATCTAAAACAAACTTTATGTAGCACGTTAGTTAATACATCATTACATAGTATAAAACAAAGTCGCTTCCCGCTGTCTGTCTGTCCCTATATACAGGATGAATTTTTCAAGTGGGCGTGCATGGCTAAATCCGAAACTATGAGGAATAGCGAAAAGTACTCAAAGGAGTCTCGGGCCAAAACTAAAACTGCATCATTGGATTTCTGAAAAATCAATTTTCATAATACTTTCTTAGATTTACGCGAATATTTGACATTTAAATAAAACTATCTTTTCGGATTTTTTCGCGGATTTATTTTTAGTTTTATTTAAATCAATTTTCCTAGCCAGGAATCGAACCTGTTGATTTTGAAAAAAAAACACATACTGTATAATTACACCATTCGATAGTGTTGCTAATAAGGAACAAATTCTGGGAAGTCATGACATACGGCAAACTTAAGGAAAGAGCGCATTTTTAACAAAATGTTTTTTTATTGTTCTTTGTTATTTACTTATTAAACCTTAACAGATCAATTGTTCAAGATGATAGCCGTTGTTTTCAATACATAGCTGGATTGGACGTTTCAAGGACGACACGTTTGGTCGCGGGTTCGAGTCCCGCTGGGGTCATGCATTTGTGTGATGAGCACGAATGTTTGTACTCCAGTCATGGGTGTTAATATTTATGTATTTATTTAAAAGTTATATATGTGTAGTGTATCAACTATCTGGTATCCATAACACAGGCCTCGTAGCTTACCATGGAACTAGATGGTGCTGTGTGTTAATGTCCCAACAAAAAAAAAAAAAAAGGATTGTACTGCATTTAGCATTACAATAATATTATTGATTCCGTTTAGAATATTTTCCAAAGACACCCTTAGATTATTTTCTCTGGGGGTATATAAAAAAATGAAATCTATAAAGACACGTATAATGTAATTGATGACTTGAAAGGGTCTTGGTCCACTTGGAAATATTCTAAACGGAATCAATAATATTGTCAACGAGCGAAGCGAGGATGAGTCGCTAGTATAAATATATACTTATAAATAAAATTCGCATAACTATAATATAACATGCCTATTATTTGAGAACAATAAATAGTCTTTATAATATTCAGATTTTTGCTATCGCTTATAACAAAAAATCTACCAATAATTTTTTTTCTTTATCTTTATTTGCGTTTATTTTTCTCTATCCTTCTATTTGTGATGAAAGATGAACTTATAAATTATAATTTCGTGGACAGCCATTTCGTGGGGTAATTTTGTTATTATGAAAATAGTTATTAATAAAAAAACTATTGCCATTAAACAATGTTAGCAGTTTTGTACGGTTTTTGTGAAAAGCACTTGCTTTTTGTGCAAAACTGTATGCGAAACTTTTATCTAATAGTATTAGTGTGAAAAAATACACCTAAATATAATTTAAAAGTTATAAATTATTATAAACTACTAAAAATTATGGGACCTTTCTGAAATATATTGGGTATATGCAAAATAGTCCATCTCAAAATTGCTTAAATATCTGAAAAGCACGAACTACAGTATCAAGTTTTAACAAGGTGTTTCTTTGTGAAGATAAAGGATATGTGCAATTATTTTTAAATGTACATAATGTACATATATGATATTATTTAAAAAAGTCATGGAGTCATTATATCTTAAGCTTTTTGGATCTATAAAAAAAACGTGTGTGTATGTACTTATGTATTCACGTAAGGAGTTATACTTCTTTGGCATGACAGAACAAAAAAAGCTAAAGATTTCATCCCGTATGTCACAACTCTCTGTTTGTAAAAGTAATACAGCTAACTCCATCATGTCACTTTTGGCTATGTGTGTGCGCGTATCGCAAAAATCTTACTCTCATAATATTTTCTAAGCGTGCCAAAAGAAATGTAACTTCAAAAACGTACATATTCTGAAAATCTTGTAGTAAGAAGTACAGTATCTAGATTGCGATTATATTAAATTTCAATGTCCAGACTCTAGATAAACAGACTGTTTTACTCGTCATTTGCTGAAACATAAAAATATTTGATATGCCATCTATCAAATTTTATGTATATAAATTGATCTATCCATGAACATAAAGAAGATTTTACACATTAAAATCTAACTTCTAAAAGTTATTTCCTAAACCTTATTTCAAATCCTGTTCAATTCTATATCTGCGACATAATTCAAAGAGTCTTTGTGATTTTAAACAATAAAAGTGTCCCTATTGAAATATTCTTTTCTAAAAATTTCACCTTAAACTGAATACTATCGATCAGTAGTGAGGGGCCAAGGCATTTGGCTACATTAGCATTTGGTGACAGGTGCGAGCCGCGCCGGTCCCGGCACATTTTCCTGCCAATATATAAAGGAATTTGCGCCAATGAGACCTTTTTACATGGAAATAAAGGGGTTTCTTTATATTTAAATGTTCTGACAACCGTTGTGACTTAGTGGTTATACTAGGTATTGAATATGTGTGAAAACGCGGGTTTGATCCACTCTAGGGGTGTTTTTATTGATTGTATGTATGTGTATTGTATATATCATAGATCAATGATAAAATGTCACATTACAGAGAATATATCTCGTTTCTATTTATCCAGCAAGGAAAACCTAAAGATAAACGCTAAAGTTATAAAGCTATTAATCATTTGAATCGTCGGGGATAAAAAAGTAAAATGAAATTATGGAAAAAATCTGAAAATATAGTTTTATTTTCAATGTGGAATCTATACATATAATAAAATTATGGATTCGTACATTAAATATTTTTTTGGAAAATCGTATTGAAATAGTCATTATTATCGATACAGAATCTATAGTTTTTAGAATTTTCGTCTGTCTGTCTGTCTGTCCTTAATAATATAATATAATAATCCCCACTTCCTACATCCCTTAAAAAAATTAATCAAGGTCATAGTGGAAAGATACCGGTTTTTTGCATTTTTCTGGTAAACGATGTTATCATAAAAATTACTTACTTGTAACTAACAATGAAATCAAATCTTAGATGTCAATTTTAACTTACTTCTAATTGTCATATCGAAATGAAACTTAGTATGTAGGTATAATTGTATATGTTATTCGAATGACAGTATTATAATTTGGAATTTTGGACCTGTTTTTTTTTTTTTTTTTTTTTTATGAGATTCAGTGACAAACGAGCATACAGACCACCTGATAGAAAGCAGTACCTGTCGCCCATAACACCTACGGTTCATGCACTTAGGTTTTAGGTAACAAAAATGCAGAACCACAGGTGCGTTGTCACTGTGAGGACTAAGATGATATGCCTCTTGCCTGTAATTGCGCTGGCTACCTTATCCTTCATACCGGAACACAACAATGCAGTCATTGTTGCTTGGCGGCAGAAATAGATAAGGGGGTGGTACCCATCCAGTCGGACTCCTCAGGCTTGACCGAGTCCTACCACCGGTAAAATCTGATAATGTAGCCAGGATGAGGATACTGTAGATAGATAGTGACGAGTAAACCCCTCGAGTTTTGGCTCATACGATTTGTTTAGAGTCCCATACATTTCGATTCGACAAAAGCGTCTTTTTTAGTTTTTTAAAACTATAATAATTTGAACATAGATAAAACAAAACGGTCAGAAATATTGTAACCAACTTTATAATTGGATAATATATAAATATTATAATTATTGTTATGGAATATTATACTGCTGTAAGAAATAAAAAAATAAAGTGGTATATTGGACTGGTAGTTGTATTTTAGAATATAACACTATTACAAAGCCACAAAGCAGATCTAGCCTTTAATAAAAATAAGAGTGATCCTCGAAAAATAGGTGTTTAATCTTTGTTATGAGATTGTAATCGTAGATCAGGGATCTTTCTCACTGTAATATTCCCAGTGAAGCCATATACGTCGTAAAATAGTTTTGTTACACTATCTCTTTCAAACGATAGTGCAAAAAGTTCATAATATTTACGTTTTCTAAAAGATGCGAGGAAGACTATATGTTAGAAATATTTCGCCCAGTGGTTAAAATTCAAACATAAGCATTTTTGAAGTTATACTTTTTTTGGTACGTTTGAAAAAAGTTATGAGAGTAAAATATTTACGATGCGCGCGCACACCGACAGCCAAAAAGCGACATGATGAAGTTAGCTGCATTCATTTTACAAACAGCTAGTTGTAACATACGGGATGAAATCTTTAGCTATTTTTGTTCTGTTACGCCAAAAAAATACAACTTCTAACGTGCGTACATAAGTACACACACACGTTTTTTTATTAATAAAAATAAAGCTCGTCAACAGCTACTAAACAAAAAAAAACTCGGTTACAAATAGAGGAGGAAAAGGTATTGAACTATTTTGTCTTTGCCGATTAATTATATAGATGCTAGTCTTCGACCTCATGGTACTCGTAGATTACAAATAGACACATTTAATTCGTGATGGGATCTCTGAACCGAATCGTGGACTACAACAAAGTTACTGGTTCTATTCTATAAGTGACAAATATTAGAATAGAATGTTCCATAAATATATTTAGTTTGTATTCTTTTCACCCCCAAAAACCGATAAAACGACAACACTGGTGAAGGATCAGCGGCAGAACCAATATCTCTTAATAATGTAATGAAAAACCGCCAGTTTTCCAATTCTGGGCTGTTAATAATAATTCTTTGACATAAAAACTCAATAACTAGCCTTAGGCCGACCCGGAACTCGAACTCAGTACCTACGGATTTCCGGCCGTACATGTAGGCCATTAGACCAAGAACAACAACAACAAACATATAGTAAATCAGTAAAATTTACTATTACACTTTATAAAGAGGAAAATTTTGCTATAAGCAATAAATAATATTACATAATATAATATACTATATATAATTTCTGGAACTAATTATTGAATGTTTAATAAAAATTCTTTTAAAATACAGTAAAGTAAACATAGAAGAATTGCTCACTTTTATTAAATAACTCGTCGTTACAAAATATGATCCATATTTGTATTATTAGTAGTACATAGCCTGAAGCAAAAATATTACAAGGCATGAATAGTGTATTTAACTAGAGAAATTTACTCAATTGATGGTAAATACACACTGTTATATCTAATTTTGAAAGTTAAAAAGTTACGATCATGAGCAAAACTTCAAGCTTATTGTAGTTTACTCCGCTCCCCTCTATTATATCTTGACACATAATTTGTGTAAAAATGATTAATGTTTCAAAATACAAAAGTAGTTTAACGGCTAAGTTTCAAGTGACATGGCTTTTCCATTTTCTCAGTAGTGGTATATATACATTAATTAGGGTTTTATACAAATATGAGCAGGACTAGGGTTTTGGTTTTCTGTAACCAAACTCTTGTTTTTATTGATAGTTTTCAGAATTATACAGTTAGTATGCCTAAATTACTTGATAGTCTAGCAAAGGTCTCGTCTTTTTACTCTCACATTTCAAGGATAATTTGACATGACCGGTGAAGTGTCAGCACTTTAATGCTCTTCAAGATATTATGCTGATGTAACACCGCCAATTCCTACCCCTTAAAATCATGAGTAATATATTAGGTAGCGGAAAAATCAGTTAAGTGTGAGTCGGACTCGCACACGGAAGGTTCGTACTATAATCGATTTTTTTAATTTTCATTTCAGCCTTTTTGAAATTCGCCATCTTCATTAATATATTGTTACGAGTATTTGTTAGTCAAATATACTTAATAGTATTATCATTAAATTTCAAGTTTATGGTAAGGTCAATGGGAAGTTAAAAAATTCTTCGGAACAAAATTTTGTGAAATAGCTTTACAACCTGTGTGACAGACGACGGACAGACGAACAGACGGACATGTGAGTGACAGCAATAGGCCTCGTTTGGACCCTTCGGGTACGGAACTCTAAAAATGGCTAACGTCTAGATTCTAATTAAAATCAAAAATCAGAATATACTTAAATAAACTTTAATAAGAATTTTGAATCTTCCATTTTACATTTAAAAAAAATATATCAGTATGGAAGTCCGTGAGAGATCTACCATCGGTTATTAAAGCTATTAAGGTCGGTTAATGAAGAAAAGTTTTCTCTAAGTTTTATGTCTTTTGTTTTCCTAGCAATATAGAAAAAGGAGCTTTTCTAAATAGCTTTAAATAATAAACTTATAAATTAAAGCTTTAATTTTATTTATATATCAGCCTACAGCCTATAGACATAAACTTTTATAATTAACATATTAATTCAATGTAACTTATATAAATCGCGTTCAGACACTTTGACTCTCAACTTAGTGGCACTAATAACAAAGTATGGATCAAACTTAGTATAGGGGCTTGATATTGCACTAAATATTCATCTTTATTTCCTAGAAATAAGGTTCATATCGTTTTGTACAACCTTAAGTTTGAAATCCCTAATGATATTATGTAAAATGTAAATGTAAGTATAAATGTCGCAACATGTTATAGTTCCTTTGACTGAAAGTTCTTCGACGGTTGAAATTTATAATCTCTATATCAGATAGTTTTGGTTACTTCATTTGAATGGAGTATGATAGCAATCTTACTCGTAGATGTTCGGCTCACTAAATATTTTGCTCACAATATGCCCAATATGATGGCATCGTGGGTAAATCATTCAATTTTAAATACATAAAATTTAGTTTTTATTTCTTCCTAAATATAAATAAAAGGCAGTGGTAGCCCAGCGCTAACGTGTTCGGTTGGGAAACTGAGTGACGCAGGTTCAAATCATCAAAATGATTTTAAGAATTGTTGTCTGGTTTTTGTGTGTTTGTGTGCGCTAATCTCAGAAACGGCTTAATCGATTTGGGTGCAGTTTTCACTAATGTATTGTGATAAGCTTCACTTAGCATTAAGTATTTGTTTTATTTCAATCGATTCATAAATAAAAAAGTAATGTCAACAAAAGAAGAAAAAGAAGCCATTAAGATTTTAGACGTTTCAAAACTTGTTATAATACTAGCGACTTACCCTCGCTTCGCTCGAGTGCGTCTCTAGCTACATACGTTCCAGATATATGACACACAGAAAGGCAAAAAAAAAATAATTAAAAATTGTGTTTTTCTTACAAGAACCGTTCACAATTTTTTATGCATACTAGCGGCTTACCCTCGCTTCGCTCGGATCGCCTCTAGAAGAACAAAAACAAACTGATCCCACGGAAACCGTATATTTTTTCGAGATAAAAGTAGTCTATTTGTTATTCTAGTGATAAACTATATTATTGTAAAGTTCAATAAAATCCAATCAGTAGTTTTTGTGTACTAAGCTGTATAAGTTACTATAGGTTTTTGACTATACCACGGGAATGCTTTAATTTTTCGGGATGAAAAGTATTTAAAATATTGACCGGGAATATAAGGTATCACCATGCAAAATTTCATTCAAATCGGTCTTATTTCATTCAAATAGTTACGGAGATTAGCCCGTACAAACAGACAAACAGAAAAACAAAAAATTTGAAAAAAATACTGGATTTGTTCTACTTCTCTTCTTACATCCCCCTGACTCGGTTTTAGTTTTTTTCTATGTACAGACATTTGACTTCTACAGTTTTATTATATGTACTTATAGAATATATATAGAGTGTATAGATAGTTGTCAAGAGAAGAAAGGATCTTTAGACTATTACTTACTTAGAGAAGTAATACTCTCTTTCATAAGTACTAGAAATTATTCACTAATTGAGTCAGGCCAAAGCAAATGCAAGCTTTAATTATGACTAATTCTATCTAAAATATTATGTGACGTAGTTGAAGGATTTATTACTAAACTAGCGACTTGCTCTCGCTTCACTCGGGTTCGTCCCTAGTTTCGTATGGAATAGATAGACGCCAATCCGTCCCTCTGTTTTGACGTGAAAGAAGAACAAACAAACAAACACACTTTCACATTTATAATATTAGTATGGATATAAAGAAATATATCAGCATAATATATTAAATTTACGTCTAGAATAATTTATACTGTAATGTATGTTGATACAAAAAATGACCTACTGTAAGTTAGACTCGTTCTACCTGTGTTCCGTAGCATGAAATGTTTAATATATATTTTAACATAGATAGTTGACTACGTTAAAATTAAAATAAAGTGATACATTTCATTTTAAATTAAATTAAAATCATTAATATTATATTTTAATTGTATTTATTATTGAATAAAAAGATAAAATAACTATAAAACAATTCTTATTACAGATTCACAAACAACTACAAAGAAGTTGCCGGAAGAACCTTCCTTCGAGAAACCCATCGGCAATCATACTTTTTTTCTTGGAAGGGAGGCTGTACTTGGCTGCTCTGTAACAAATCTGGGAAAGCATAAAGTAAGTAAGGAAGCTTAAAAGCTTCTATTATTACTAGTGTTAAGTTTACGTGGATATTCAGATATACCTACGTTATATATTGTTTGTCTATATGATGTAGTAAAAATTGATAAAACTAAAATTTTTCAATAGCTGCTGAAAAAAATAAAATCGGTTGACAAACAGAGAAGTAAAATGTAATGTGTACGTACAACATGTGAAGTCCGCCAATCCGCACTTGGCCAGCGTGGTGGACTATGGCCTGATTCCTCTCGTCTTGAAGGGAGGCCCATGCCCAGCAGTGGGACGTTAAAAAGGGCTGAATACAAGTGATTTTGAAGTCGTTGTAACTTTTTTGTTAAAAGTTATTCTGTTACCTTTACTTTTTTAGATGAGGAACTCGATTTTATTTTTATATATGCATCTATAGATAATATGTATATATAGATATAATGTATCTATATAATATTGTTTCTGTACAGGAATCGAACACGCGACTTCTAGTGTCGATTTTAATAAGAACTAACATAATTATACTGTACTTCGTAACTTCATGTTTGAAGTCAATATTTTAATGTTATATATCAAATCTGATATCTTATCAATTATCGTATTACTGTTCCGAATCGAAAAGCAAATGGAATTTCCATCATCTGATAGTATTATTTGGGTGTATAAATTGTATTTAATTTCAATAACCTTTTGTGCTATCATGCTCTACTCATACTTTATATCCATTAAACTAAGTACCTGGGCGACCAAGTTTCGCTCGGAGTTTTTTTTGTTACATCGTATTTTAAGATAAAAAAAAATTAATAACTTGACTAAATACAAAAAAAAACAAAAGTAAAACTTTGTATCCGACTGGGATACGAACCGGGACACCTGTGATTGTCAATCTTGCGCCTTGGCCGCTTGACAGAGATGCCGGAGCGCGCGAAATTAGCTACCATATTTTGCGTGGAATAATGCGAAAGAAAACCGCATGAAAACTCGAAAACAAGCATTTTCCCAGACATGAGACTAATCTAGGCCGAAGTTTCGGCCCCAAAAACCGCCACATACGAAATTTCAGAGAAATCGTTAAAACCATGTCCGAGTATAAATAAATAAATAAATATACAAGAATTGCTCGTTTAAATATATTATTATTAGATAGACACGTTTCGTTATCTTTATAAAAATAGATTTAAAGTAAACTTATTTTAGTTAACCTAATAAAAAAAGTGAAAGTATTTATTGCTTTAGCATCTTTTCCCGTAGAAACGGATAAATGTGATTTTTCGTACACGTAATTTGGAGGATGGACAGTGACAGGGTTTTTGTTGAAGTAAAACTTCTTTACGCACGCTTGACTTGGGGGGTAAGCTGGTGAATGCGTTACGAAAAATGTACGTACGTTTGTTGCCATGGCAACCGTTGTTATTGTCTGACAAATGATATATATATATTACACTCTTTCCTTAAATGATATTCTATATATACGATTGTAATATGCCTGATATGCATTATTTTTAGTATCTCACCTATCATAATTATTTAAAACATAAATTGAATTTCATGAAGAGTACCGATAACCTACAGATGTTTTACTTCTTGCGAAAGTACACATACACGTACACATACGTATACGCACTCTTTAATTTTTTAGGATGTAAATAAGTTCTGTTACATAAGTAAGTAAAGTCATACAAAATTGTTGTATTACTGCTATCTATATTATGTTATCACAAAAAAACTTAAAATATCAAAAAGTTTTATTATAGTGTGATTATGTGATTCATTTTATTGATAATTGATTTTTTGAACTACAAAATGTAAAAAACAGCTTGAACTTTCTCAAAAAGTCCCTTTTTACCCGACTGCGGCGAAGCCTAAAGAAGGAATATTATTGCATATTTAAAAATTTAGCACTATGGCTTATTTATGGTACTTATTTATGATTTATGCTTATTTATGGTATATTATAATAACAGAAGATATCGTTTTTTGTTTGTTTGAATGTCCTAATATTTGAAATAACTAGTTTCATTTGAAAATAAATCTTAATTCGTGTTATTGAGGAAGCTTATAGCTATCTCACATCATTGTACGATCTCTTAGAAGCAGATCCTTTATGCAGAAATAAACTACGCGAGCAGAACCACGGGTAATCCATACTAATATATTATAAATGTGTTAGTAAGTCTGTCTGTTACGTTTTCACGTTTAAACTGCTAAACAGATTTTAATAAAATATGGTACAGACACATTGCATCATGGGATCAAACTATCCTTGAACCCTGTCCCTCTTATACCTGCGGGCAAAATTTTGTTATACATAAAAATATATTCTGTACAAAAGGGGCTTTGGGATACTTTATTTTATTTATTATTATTTTTTTCCATCGCTTTAAGAGTATCTATGTGCCAATACACTTAACATGACATAACATGATAGAATAATTTTTAATATCTGACTATTACTAACAGACATGTTTAAATTTAAATAAACCTCATCCTAATTATACCATACAGGTAAATTTCATGTGACCCTAATTGCTATAATAAAGACATGAACAAATTGAATTTACTTGTAGAAGTAATGTGACGCGTCGTGTTTAATATATGAATATCTGTAGATCAAAAATAAAAATGTTTTGTATAAAGGCAAAGTTATTACATAAATTGTGACTGTATTTCGGAAGGTGAATGAAATGTATTTTAAATGAGATTGCTTTCTCAGTGTTTTATTTGTTACTAGCGACTCAACCTTGCTCCGCTCGGGTTCTTCCTTACATTTTATAAGATTATAGATTTCTCAAAGATAAGATATTTTTCCGCAGTAAAAAGTATCCTAAATGTTGTCTTGGATAATCAGCAATCATCATACTAAATTTTATCAAAATCTCTCTAGCGGTGTTCGTGTGATGCGTTCCCAGATAGACAGACAGACAAAAATTCTAAAAACTATAGATTTGGCCCAGTGGTTTTGGTAGCCCAGTGGTAACGCGTTCGCTTGGGAAACTGAGTGAAGCGGGTTCAAATCCCGGGTCTCGCACCTCTGATATTTTCATGTGCGAACCATTTCTAACATGATTACCACTTGCTTTACGATGAAGGAAAACATCGTGAGGAAACCTGCATGTCTGAGAAAACCTAGCAAGTTTTCGAAAGACATGTGAAGTCCGCCAATCCGCACTTGGCCAGCGTGGTGGACTATGGCCTGATTCCCCTCGTATTGAAGGGAGGCCCGTGCCCAGCAGTGGGACGTTAAAAAGGGCTGAATACAACAAGCTATAATATCCTACATTTTCTTAATAATTCTAAATTAACATTTTAAATAATGATAGATTATTATATCAGCAAAACCATCCAACTCTATGTAAATGTGTTTAGCTTTTATCAATCGTGATAGGCTGTAAACTGATTTAAGTTAGTTCTGGCAATCGGTATAAGCAGTAACGGCTTGGAACATGCTATGATTTTCGTTAAGGACAATCGATTTAATTTCTTACCCTTGATAACTTATTCATCAAACAAGAAACATGAAAATCGGTTCACAATATTTTGTCGATGATATTATATATCTTTCTGTACTCAAATCAAAACCATACCCCTTTTGACTCCTTAAAATTTTATTGAAATCACTGAACGTTACGCCCTTTTTTATCTATAGGTACATATAATAAAATTCTCACTGAGCCGAATCTGTACATTAAATATTTATTGAACTATACATTATTATCGATACAGAGGCCGAATCTATAGTTTTTATAATTTTTATCTGTTTATCTATCTGGAAACGCATCACGAGAAAACTACTGGACAGATTTTGATGAAATTTGGTGTGATGATAGCTGTTTATCCGGGTCAACAAATAGGATACTTTTTACAACGATAAAATATCTCATCTCTAAGAAATCTACACTAAATGTTTTTTTTTTTTCATGTAAATAAAGACAGAATGTCATGTAATTGTAACTACGGTGCAAACGTTTATAGTGAAACTAATAAAAAAACGCTTAAAGCGTAAAATATCCTCATTATTTTTATTTACTCTGAAGATGTATCTATGCAATCTATGCAATGAATATTTATAGATCTTTACCCAATTTTTCCACATTGTATCCCTGAAAATATATGCCTGGCTACTAAAAATTCAATTGATTAAAAGCCTTTCTACGTACTTTTGCGGTTAAAAAGAGTCAACTCTTTATTTACCAGCCAACTGCCTCGGGTTAGTTTCTTTAAAAAGTATTCGTTGCAAATTGACACTTTCCGTTTTTTTGGGTAGCGCTTAATGAGAGCTCTATTTCGTTAACTATGGTTTTATTCATTTCACTAGCATTCTGCCCTGACTTCATTTCTGCTCATTGGCTGTAAACACTTAAAAATACACTCAAGAAAACTTAAGATCACTTATCTGATAAAATTCTTTTTTCTCTATCCGCCAGTATTCTCTTCAATATCCTGTGACATTGCCGGATAGAGGATATATGGTAATAGGCATATTATAGAAGGGGTTTTATCGATATGGAAATAGTTCAGTAGTAACTCCGAGTTGGAAAATCGACGGTGTTTATACATTCGTGTCTCAGAGAGCACGTTAAACTGTTAGTCCTATGACTTATCCCTTACCGATCGTTTCAAGTTTTGATCTCACCAGAATATATGAGTAAAAGGAATAGAAATTTTCGTCAATGGACACTTCAATCGAAATCGGTTAGGAGGACATTATTATCATTACTTATATTTAATACTAGCAACTTATCGTCGCTTCGCTCAGGTTCGTCCCTAGTGAAAAACAATAACAAATTTATCCTAAGGGAGCCGTACATTTTTCCGGGATAAAAAGTAATTTATATGCTATCCCAGACTATAATCTATCTTTGTGATAAATTTTATTCAGATCTGTTCAGCCGTTCTACCGTGATTAAGTAACAAACATTCATCCAAACTTCCGCATTTATAATACTAGTGACTCACTCCCGCTTTGCTTCGAGTTCGTCCTTAGACAAAAACAAATCTATCCCACGGAAACCATACATTTTTTGGGATAAAAAGTAATCTATGTACTATTCCAGACTATAATCTATCTCTGTGCTACTAAATTTCTTTCTAGATCCGTTCAGCCGTTCTGGCGTGAAAGAGTAACAAACATCCATCCATCCATCCACACAAACTTTCACTTTTTTTAGTATGGATTAATGGAATGAGCTTAATACTAGAAAACACATATCTTTTAACTTTAAAGCTGATGATATAATATGTATCGATTGTTTGAGTAGTATCGTTTTCATTTATAGATATTAATAGAAGTACAGACGATGTGCTAAAACATCCCGTTCTCTTTTGAGCCTCGTACACTTTTGACAAGAACAAACGACAACACTAAATTGCTTAGTAAAACGGTTATTTTTAAAGTTAATTTGACTATTGCGAGTCATGGACAAATAATACTAATTGACAGAATATCTCTCTCATACTATATTTATTCGCTTTACTATTCAGTGATTTGTGATTCTGAAATTGATATATATATATATGTCTGTGTGTCTGTGTGTCTATAGGGTGGGTCGTTAGTGTTACATATACCGTTTTCATACGAATAAAGCTTAATATATTTTTATTTTTGGCTGCCTTACTGATCTAGCGTATTTGATGATCAGGAAGAGTATAGTTTCTGAATTTGTTATCTTTCATTAATTCCGTACCTCGGAGAGCACGCAATATTGATCCTGTGCCTGATCTCTTACGGAGATGACCTACACTACACATATTTTATCTCCCACCATGATATAACACATTTTAAGAAAAAAAGGTATACTTTGTATAAGAAAGCTTTTACATACATAATTAATTATATCTTATTCTATATATAAATAGACAAAGACAAAATAGATCCCACCTTTTTTTCTCTGTTTCCCAACCGATTTTCTTTTTTTTCTTTTATTTAATAGCTATTTACGAGATTCAGTGTTATCAATAAAAAAATGAAAACAATTAGTTTTTTTTATAGATAGGTAATAATGATTATGGTAACATTTTGACCACTCGAATTAATACTCGAATTAATTTCGTGGTACATCGATAAATGTACATACTTCATGTTACTCGGGCATAGTTTGTCTTTTTGTAAATATAGTATATTAACAATCGGCGGTATTAATTTTTAACAAACAAACGAACTAACAAAATTTACTTCAATAGTGCAAGGGAACGTGATCGGCACAACAAAATATAATATACCTATATCAAAAAATCAATATACTTGTTTATATCAAAGGTTTTAAATGAAATAAAAAAAAAGCGTTTGTAAGTTTTCAATGAAAACCACATAATAATTTCATCGTAGAAACTACTTGCGGTCTCTGCAAAGCCAATACACGCTCAACTTAGTCCTCGAACTTAGTTATTCTCGTATATTACGAATTATTAAACGCAAATATGAATTAAAACATTGCTTTATTTCATAAGCAAGATGTTTTTAAGTCATTTTTATATATACTAGTGACTTACCCCCGCTTCGCTCGCGCGTCCGTAGGTACGTCCCAAATTAACAGATAGACAAACAGACAGACAGGCAAAAATTTTAAAAATTGTGACTTTCTTACAAGAACCGTATATAATATAAATACATATAGTAAAGAGCTGCTATATAGACATTACAAACAGACACTTCAATTTTAATTATCTGTCTATTTGTTCCGGTTAATCTCTGAAACGGCTGAACTGGGATATTCACTGACAGATAGCTACTGTAATAAGGAGCAACTTAGGTTACTTTTATTTTAGAAATAAATAAGGTTCCGTGCAAATTAAAATCCATGAGGTTGAGAACAAAATCCTATCCTAGAGACGCATCCGAGCGGAGTTAAGGAAAGTCGCTGTTTAGTGCTATTTTTTAATATTAAAAATTAAACGATCAAATCTATACATATAATAAAATTGTAACTAAGCCGAAACTGTACATTGAATATTTTTTGAAAAATCTTATTAAAATAGTCATTATTATCGATACAGAGGCTGAATCTATAGTTTTTAGAATTTTTGTGTCTGTGTCTGTTACGGCATCACGGAAAATCCACTGGAGGGTTTTTGATGAAATTTGATACGATAATAGCTGGTTATCCGGGTCAACATATAGGATTCTTTTTACGACGAGAAAATATCTCATAACTGAGAAATCTATACCAAACGTTAAAACGTAAGTAGGGACGAACCCGAGCGAAGCGAGGGTGAATCACTAGTGATTATATAAAATAAAAGTAAATAAAATAGCACAGCTTAACCCTTATGATTAATGACTTATTAGGTAAGATCAAACAAATGAAGTTCTAATCTAACTTCAGAATCGAACTATTTTACACCAAAACAGTACTTACAAAGTTTGACTATTGCTAAACTACCACTGTTCTAGCGTGAACAAATATTTGTGTCCCACATCGACACCGAGTTACTACATGCTTATTTATGTACACTATAGCTTGTTAGGCCGGTAGTTTGGTGGATTTGTGTTAAATTACCGTAATGTTATACCTGTCGTATGTCCTCGTAAAGCCTTTGATTGCTTTATAAATAGAATTAATCGTAGTTGAATTTGGTATTGCTGGTAGATTCTTGTGTTATGTATACTTATAAGATTGAATAGTTTGTTTGTTTGTTTGGACGTTTTTATCTTTGGATCTACTGGTACGTATTTGAAAAAATTTTTTTTAATTTATAGCCTGTTTATTGAGGAAGGTTATTTAAGATAGTGAAGTCATCAGAGAAAACACTAGTGAATTATAAGTTAGCCTCTCAATTCAATTTTGCAATAACACAGTCTTAATAGTATGGAATAAAATATCTAAGTCATCTCTATCCTGTATCTTTCGGAAATAACTCTATCGTCTATCCGTTGTTAGATTATCCCACAAATAGAGAATAAAGCAAAAAGCAATCACACTATTAAGTAATGTGTATACTAGTAACTTATTGTTTGCTGGGTTTTTTTATAAATTTCCTAAAATATATTAGTTGAAACTATTTTAGACGGGAATTTATAACCTTTGCGCGTCATAACACGCCTTTGTTAGCTTTAATTTTAACCAACAATGTAAGAACTACATATGTTACTAACAAACTGTTAACTGCTTCTTCGAAACAACATATAAAGCGACTTTGTAAATGTATATGTCGCAGGGAAATTTTAAGATCCGTTAAATTAAATTTCACTATTGAAATTATAGTAAGGAGTATTATTACATTATCACAAGACATATTTTGGTAAATTATAATTTCCTAGTGAAATTATAATTAAACGAATCTTGCAATTGTCCTGTGACATATATAATTTATATGACAACTAGCATAACCCGCGGCTTTGCTCGCGCTAAAACTACAACAAAAAAACTTTAAAAATGTAGGTTTCATACAAATTTTCATCCCTTATTTTATCTCCTTATGGAATAATTTCAAAAAAACGCTAAAACACGTATTTATTTAATTGTACTTAAGAGCATTAATACCAAGTTTTAAGAAATTCTGATCATAAATATTTTATGGGTTGTGTTATAACGTGTATTCCCGTGGGAATGAGATAATCATCTCCCGCGGTAAAAAGTATCCTATATGTTGACCCGGATATACAGCTATCATCATACCGAATTTCATCAAAATCCCTCCAGTGATTTTTCTGTGATGCGGTAACAGATAGACAGACAGACCGACAAAAATTCTAAAAACTATAGATTCGGTCTCTGTATCGATAATAACGTCTATTTCAATAAGATTTTCCAAAAAATATTTAAGGTACAGATTCGACTCAGTTAGAATTTTATTATAAGTAATAGATAATAGTTTACTAATAATGTTTTATAGCAATAGTTTGGTAAATCCGAACTGACATGATAGAAAAAAAGGGAGGATCATTGGCCACTTTTATCAATATCCTTTGAATTTTTGTTAATTAAGTTTATTTTGGTGAGTACTACATTTTTTATAGCATCTGGTATTATTTAGCATTTGGTAGCCAAAAGGTATCGCGCTCGCTTGGGACACCGACATGTCTAAGAGAACCTAGCAAGTTTTCGAAAGTCACCTGAAGCTACGACTATCTTATAAAATTATATATCAATTACTTAAAGTTACGTATGTTTTTTATAGCTTTTCTTATAATTATCATTTATTTTATTCATAAAAATATTCGATTGTAATATTCTTATTTATGAATTTTACATAACTCAAGCAGTCATCAAACTTGTGACCATTAGAAAAATATAAATATCTAATAACAGCGAAATAGTGTCACTACTAAACTACTTTCTACATACAAGCATAATATACGCAACCAATCAAAACACTCTATCCTTAAAGCAATCAGAAAATTAATTAGATAAAAACAATAAGCAAGACATTGTCAGTCATCGCGACCCGGACCTCAATCACAGCGTCGAATTAGGTTTCATAATAAATAATAAGAAGCTCTGGACAAAAGCGACTAATCGGAGAAAAAACAAAGAAAATCAACGAGCGAAATAGGAAACAAAAGGCGGCCTGGCAACCGTAGTACACGAGTTTACCTTGGCCACAGACGACGGATAAGCAGTACGTCAATTTATTATTTTTTATTTTCATTGACTAGCGACTCACCTCGATTCGCTCAGGTTCGTCCCTGGGTACGTTTTAATTTTTTTTCTTAAATAACAGTACTTAATTCTTTTTCTAAAATAACAGTAGCCTAAGTTACTCCTAATAATAACAGCTATCTGCATGTGAAAGTCCCGTTAAAATTGGTCCAGCCGTTTCGGAAATCAGCCAAAACAAACAGACAGACAGACAAATTAACAATTTTAAAAATTGTGTTTTTCTTATAAGTACTTACTGTATATAATTTCATACGTATTTATATAAAGCTGTTATTTCGACATTACAAACAGACCCTTCAATTTTATTTATCTGTATAGATGAAAATAAAATAAATATTCGTTAAAATGTTTATCTTTCGATGGATTTGTGTAAAAATGGTTGTAAAAGAGAACAATTTTACGAAGAAGAAATAACTTTTAGACTTCTAAGTTAAAGTGATGGAAGGTATTATAATAATGTTTTTTTAGATCTCTGTTTAAAGATTACATGGAAATTGTTCTTTTGTCTTTATTACAATATAAGTCCCATTAACTGTTATCACAATACTTTCTTAGATTTATGCGAATATTTGACATTTTAAACAAAACTATCTTTTCAAATTTTTTCGCTGATTTATTTTGATTTTTGGTTCCCGACGTTTTAAGTGACGTCGGGAATCAAAAATCAATATAAATCCGCGAAAAAATCTGAAAAGATAATCTCATTTAAAACGTTTATACATGATTTAAAATAAGCTATTATTTATGTATATTCACAACTCTCATACCATTATATTCTATTTTCAAACATAAGATACTAAATTATTCTTAGGCACAATATTTTAAATATTTTTCATATTACGTCACAATTTCTATTCTGTGTCACCATTAAAGGTCTATGTGTGGTATTAAAATTCACGAGGCGTTTCGTAAACCAGAGAAGGTGCACTGATTTTTGTGCATTGTTATGCTGTAGGCATTTCGCCAAGCCGCTTATTTGGAACGACTTGTAATGGATGATAATCGTCCCATTTTCTAAGGCCATAACAAATTACTTATGTGAATTTTAATGATTGTACTCAATAAGCAAAATTCGTATTCTACTGAAAATATACATAATTCGAGCTTCTCTTCGTAAAGTTTCTTGAAGAGGTATAGTAATGAAAAATTGCTTTTTAAAAGTGAATGAAATAACTTTTTCAATATTCACGTACGTTTTTGGTTTTTGGTATATGAGAACTATAAAATTGTATCATTTAATTAAATAAATAAATGAAAGCCTCTTATTCAATTACTAGCGACTCATCCTTGCTTCGCTCGGGTTCGTCCCTAGGTTGATTCTGTTTACAAACTTTCATCCCCATTTTCACCCCCTTAAGGAATGATTTCCGGGATAAAAAAATATCCTATCTCCTTTCCAGGGTCTAAAACTATCTTCTTGCCAAATTTCATCTAAATCGGTTTAGTAGATCCAGAGATTACCCCCTACAACCTCACAAACTTTACCTCTGTATAATATTAGTACAGATTACTTGCTAATAACTTACCCTTACTCCGCTCGGGTACATGTGTTACTCCAGATCATAGCCGATCTCTATATTAAATTTCATCTAAATTCGCCCAGCCGTTTCAAAGTGAAAGAGTAACAAATATACATAAATAAATTTCTCGCATTTACAATTGTAGTCTCTTTTATTAGTTACCTAGTATACCTATATGATTTAATATGTTATATTTTTTCTTCAGGTAGGCTGGCTTCGAGCAGAAGATCAGACAGTTCTAACCATGCATGAGCGAGCTGTCCTAGGGTCTAGATACGCCGTCAGTCTGGATTCCCCTAGGACATGGCAGTTGCGTATAAGGCCTCTACGCGCAGAAGATAGGGGTTGTTATATGTGTCAGATCAACACTCAGCCAACTATGACATGGCAAATCGGCTGCATTGATGTTTTTGGTAAGTACAAACAAAATGGTCTGATTTCTATAAATAAAGACTTATATAATAAATTTCAGGAACAGACAAATTTTTTGTATCTTTTGTCATTTATTTCCATTATTTTTAACATAACTTACTGGAAAGGGTAACGCAGTGGTAACACATTCACTTCGGAAACCGAGTGAAGAATATATTCTCTGATATATTTATGTGCAAATTATATCGCTTATCTTACATCGTATGTGTGAAGTCCGCCAACCCACATTTAGCCAGCGTGGTGGATGGAGATCCGCACTAGGCCAGTTCTCTTTCGTACTGAAAGAAGGCCCGTGCCCAGCAGTGGGACGTTATAAATACATTATATCTTAATTATTTATAGAAACAAATTACTTAAAGTAATATGTCTTGAAGTTGAGTTATTCTTAAAATTAATATAAAATCTCTCTTAAAGTATAACATGTTACTCATAAACAAAATAATCACGGAAATCGATTCACAATTAACGAAAGTATCGTAAAACATCGATATTTCAAAGGCAAGAACGGACTGAGTACATCCTTATTTTTGCATGTTAGTCAAAAAGGAAAATTTAAATAAAATACCTTTACCTTTGATAATATAAATTTTATCGCTGCTTTATAGCAGTTTTTCCATACAAGCGAAAAACGGGAAAAAGGAAAAGGAAAGATCACTAAAAGAACATCTTTATGTACATTGTACATAAAAGAACTCGAACAGCGTTTAATCTTTGATTTTTTTTATATTTGAATACCTATATTAAGAATTGATGTAATTTTTTATATGTATTAAATACTAGCGATTTGCCATCATTTCGCTCGGATACTTTTATGTTTTTTCATACTATATGGAGAGATAACGCCACCTTTTTGCAAATTTTATTACTAATAGTAGTCTAAGTGCTATATATCAGGTTATAATTACCTGTGAGCAAAGTTTCATCCAAATCTGCTCAGCTGTTACTGCGTGAAAGAGTAACAAATATCACAGATACAAATTTTCACAATTATAATACTACTAGCAGAACGCGCGACTTCGCTCACGCTAAAACTACAAAAAAAGGGTTTCACATACACTTTTATTCCCCATTTTATCCACTTATAGGATGAATTTCGAAAATGCTAAAACACGTATTTATTTAATTGTATTGGAAAGCATTAATAATAAGTTTCAAGTAATTCTGATCATACATATTTTTTCGGATTGTATTATAATGTGTTTTCCAGTGGGAATGAGATGATCTCCTGCCTTTGAAAAAGTTGCCTGTGTCACTCCATCCCTCCAACTATCTCCACACAAAATATCACGCCCATCCGTCATTTTGTTCCTATGTGAAAGAAGGACAAACCAACAAACAAACAAACAAACATATTTTCACATTTATAATATTAGTATGGATTATAGTCCGATTTAATACAACGAGGTTTTAGGTAACAATTAAAAAAAAAAACGAATATCATACAAAAAAATACAGTATCGTGTTTCAATAACTCAAAAGTGCCTTACATTGTCCAGACACAAGTAAATTATTGTACTATTAAGGTGCGGCGGATTGAGCGTATCTTTGAGTCTCCATAAATTCAGCCCCACCCCTAGAACATTAGGGTAAAATAAGGGTATACGCTTCATAAGATTGCTTTCACGTTATAACTCGGACTTTATTGAAAGGAATAGTAGATACTAGCGTTTTATCACGGCTTCGTCCACACCGTTTAAATAAATAGGCTTTAAATGGCACCAGCAGATTCAGAGATTAGCGCGTACAAACAAACAAACTCTTTAACTTTATATATTAGTATAATGTAATTGAATTATTAATTAACAAATCAAAAGTTAAGATTCTCATTAATTATTTAAGGTTACTTGGAGTTTTCAGTTCATTTCACTGCGGATTTTATTTTCTTTCCTTAATTAAACATTTCTTGTTTGCTCTGACTACTTTTTTTGTTCGTTATAGGTAGGATTTTGTTTTATTTTTCATACATAAAGATGATTTGAAGAAGAACTTTATATATATTTATAAGGTATCAATCGGTACTAAAAGTAAGAAAATATCAATTTCCCAGACCACACGGTCATTTAGTTGGATGGGGATATAAAACCAAAATTATTTATTAATCATACAGAACATGGGTCTAATATAGAGGATATGTAGTTAAGAAAATAAAGCGAAAATAGTGCTTGAAGTAGGGGATAAATACGAAATGTAACTAGATATTACAAGGGGGCTACAGGATATTCCCGCCTTATGAGATTCGATTTCGATGGTTCTTGTTTTGTTTGAAACATAGTAACCTTAATTTGGTCTCATAAAAATTTTGGTGAAGATCTGATGAGGATCTTCGACGTGATGAGCAGAATAGCTTCTCAAAATGCAGTTTGTACTCGCGAGGTCTAATGTTCTTAGAACTAGTGATATATTTTAAATAAAAACCAACCAATCACTAACATTTCCAAATAAAATCGAGATATTATTATAAAATATGCAGCGTTTAATTTTATCTTTTCTATGTTTTATAGAAAACATATAATAAATTCATTTAGAGCAATTAATTAGCGCGTTTGTACACTAATTGGTCTCATTCAGATATTACAGCCATTAATATGAATCGTTTTAAATTAAGCCCTAAGAATAAAAAATAAAGCTCGTTAAAGGTTGAAAAATTGCCATGAATTATTAAAGCTGTTTCTCAAGAGCAAGTGAATAAATGAAAAGAATATTTCGCAATTACCTACATTTATTCCACTGTTCCGAGTTGAACTTGATGTCTTGTAACTGTATTTAATTAGAATCCCTGAACAAATGAAATCCCACTCTAAACCATTCTGACCAAGTTATACTCATTCCATAATTTATATACTTATCTATCTATATGATTGACTGATGTATCACAGGCCAAACCCTTAAAGCTAGAAATTAGAAAATTGAAATTGTGCACAAGTATTCTTTATATGACGAAAGCATCTACTAAGGAAGGATTTCCCAAAATTCAACCCCCAAGGGGGTGAAATAGGAAATGAAAGTTTGTATAAAACTTTTTATTCCTTGGACATATTTGCATGAAATTTCGTATGAATTGAGTACGGCAAAAATAATGAGTTATTTCAGCGTTTTCTAAAATTCAACCCCTAAAAGGGGGATGAAAGTTCATATGAAACCTACCTTTTCAGAGATTTTTTACAGTTTTAGCGCGAGTAAAGCCGCGGGTTCTGCTAGTGTATGTATATAAAACAAAGTCGAGTTAGCTACACATACACACATATACATAATATAACAGCTTCACTGATTTTTATGATTTTTGATTTATTGGATTTGTCTAAGTCCCGAATAACAGAATATGTTTTAAAACCTCGGAAAATTCAAGAGTAGAATTTAGGCTAACGCTGGCTAATAACTATTTATAAATATCTACTTAAGCTAATTTATATAGGGACGCACCCGAGCGTAGCAAATGTAATTCGCTTGTATTTATATAGAAACTTCTAAGATATTTTTATTATATTGTCAAATATGGCCATTTCTACGATGAAATACTACTGAAGTACTTTATATTGACAGAAGTACGAGTATTTGGCTATTAAATCGCTTGATAGTGTTTCCAGCTATGCAAGATAATATTTACAAGCGCTCTGAGTTAACTTCTCGACTTACTAATTGCCAATTAGACGAGCTAGAAACATGTAGGTCTTTTAGTTGAAAATATGATCAAAATATAGATTAAACAATTACTATGATAAAATATCTTCAAAGGTATAAAATATATATATATATATATATATATATATATATATATATATATATATATATATATATATATATATATATATATATATATATATATATATATATATATATATATATATATATATCCTATTGTTTGTTTATTGATTTCTTACGTTATTAATTAATCGTTGCTTATATTTCCGGCGGATATTTCTTTAAAGACCTTGAAAATACCATCATGTTCAGATAATGAAAACAATTTACTTAGGGGCTATTTGAAACAATAATATGATAATTTACCTCATACAATTTCATATTTATATATTAACAAAAGAATTTTTTAAGGCAAGAGTATTTTTAAAGGGGAAATACCATAATTCCAGTCCAAACGGTAATGCCGGTTGAAGGAAAATATAAATATATATATCCAATTTTATAGCAAGATATTTCGTCATTACTCGTTGTCAACCCGGGTGACACCGGCCTCAATAAAGTGGCGAACAAGTTGAAATTGAAAAAGAAATCCGGACCGCATGCAAATACTACAATATTGCTAAACTATTCCCCACCGTCTGAGGGACGGCCGCTTATTATATTTTAAGCGGGGGCAGAATGTTATTACTTGTAAAACCTTTTTACCGACCAAGTAACTTCGGAAGTATGGACTGGTAGTTTATTTTTATTTATTATAATCTAATTTTGTTGATGGTGTAAAGTAAATAAGTAAATTATAATTATTTGTCATTACAGTTAGAAATATCTTATACTAGCGACTCACACTCGCTTCGCTAGGTCCCTAGTTACGTTTTAACATTTAGCTCGGAGATGAGATATTATCCTGCAGTAAAAATTATCCTATAATCCGGATAACCAGCTATCATGATACCAAATTTTATCAAAATCTGTCTAGTGGTGTATTCGTTACACGGTCAAAGACAAAAATTCTAAAAAAACCATAGATTCGGCCTCTGTATCGAAAATAATGTCTATTTCAATAAGATTTTCCAAAAAAAATGAATGTACGGATTCGGCTTAGTTAGAATTTTATTATATTTATAGACTAGATACTTACCTTTATTTCGCTCGGGTGCAAGTCTTTACATACTTAAATACAGTTGGCGCCACCTTTTGGAAAGTTTTACTAATAAGTAGCCTATGTATTCCTCCCGTTCATCTGTCTATCTGTAAGTAAAAAAAATATCCAAATCCGTCCAGTAGTTTCAGAGTGAAAGAGTAACAAACATATACATACGAAAATGCGCATTTATTAATAAAAGTAGTGTTTCTATTTACCGAGATTATTTTTACGAAAAAGATCCAGCACAGAATCGAATCTGTGACTTGTATAGAGTTATTTTTTACTATTTGTCGATGTAAAGTTAATATTTTTCCATATTTTATAAAATCACTTTCAATTTTTAGTCGTTAGTTATTATCGAGGTGTCACCCCAGCTGACAACGAGTAATGGCCAGGTATTGCAATACTGAGAAAGCTTTTTCTTATCTTTATTTATACGAGTATAAACACAATTCTCTGAAAGATTTTACTAAGCAAAATAGATTTCTTGTTATATCATGTTTAAATAAAATTGAAATGTCTAATCTTAAAATAAATATCCTGTTTATTTAAGTTCTACTTATTATTTAATGAGAGAGAGAAAATGAGAGTGAAGTTATTATTTACTAGCGACTCATTCTCGCTTTGTTTGGGTACGTTCCTAGGTTCTTTTTCCATACAAACATTCATCCCCATTACCCATTTCATCTCCCAGGGAGCGAACCCTTTAAGGGGTGATTTCCGGGATAAATATTCTATGTTCTTCCCAGGGTCTCAAACTGTCTTCTTACCTTTCATCTAAATCAGTTCAGTAGTTTTAGAGCTTATTCGGTTCAAACAAACAAACAAACAAAAAAATCTTTCCTCTTTATAATATTAGTATAGATTGATTCCGATATAGTTGTATGGTATAGTTGTATTTCCCGATAAATAATAAATAAGAGACATACATACGAATCTCTGCTGTATATTTCCATATCTAATCTGACATAAAAGACATGTAAAGTTATAAAAACACCATAAAATCTAAGAAACAAATCTCCGCGGAAAGAAAATTAAAGACAAGACAATATAAAGCAATCTCAACTTTCATAAAACACCTAAATCCAGATCTCGGGGCTTTTTATAAACGCATCAAATGCGAGACAGCAATTCTCGACAAAAGCAACACATATTGCGCTGAAATGAAAATTTTAAGTAAAACGCCGCTGTCTTAGATTAAAAAATGTAGTACAAGTATTAAATTTAATTATACAGGTATAATATTTTACATAAAAATGGTGATGTTATGTCAATAAGGTATGTTATTTAATTATTGTTTTCTGGTTAGATTTACCTTTATCTATCTTCTATATAAATAAAATGAATGCTCGTATGTTTGTTCTCCGTGCGTTTCTAAATCAATCAAGCGTAGGGACACACCCGAACGAACCAAGGGTATGTCGCTAGTTAATATATCATAAAATAATATATCAAATACATATATTTAAACCAGCTATTCTTATATATTTATTTATTTATGCCGGCGATCTCGGAAACGGCTCTAACGATTTCGCTGAAATCCGGTATGGGGGGTTTTCGGGGGCGATAAATAGATCTAGATTGGTCTTATGTCTTGAAAAATGCGTGTTTTCGAGTTTTCATGCGGTATTCTTTTGCATTATTCCACGCAAAATATGGTCCATAATTTCTTACACTCGGGTATCGGCCAAGGTGCAAGATTAACAATCATATCTGGTATCCATAACACAGGCCTCGTAGCTTACCATGGAACTAGATGGTACTGCGTGTTAATGTCGCAACATATTTATTTATTTATATTTAATATGTTTTTGTAAATTATTTTGCTATTGTAACAATTTTCCTAAAAATTATAATATACTTTAACTAAATAAATCTAAATAGCGCTTTTAAATTATACGGCGTCAGATATGAAATGTATTTTTGCTAATAAATGTACATAACTAGATTGCCTTTAATATACAAAGGCACGATAGTAATTATTTACTTTACAAAGCTTTAAAACAATTTAAGCAATCAAATTTTTTAAATGAAAACGTTTGTGAAACTCTTTGAAATTAAAATATTTTCAACAAATTACATATTCTTGATGCCATTTCTAATTTTTATATCTGGTTCTGGTTTGTGACGCTGTCTTTACTTCTCAAAGGAAATAAAAATAAAAGTCCAATATTAAACATTTCTTGGAAAGTTGGGTAAAAGTTGCGGAACTATCTCTTATATCGCGGACATGTTTGTACACTTTGTATTTTCTATTAAATTTTTCCGAGAAAAGACGTAAAAATATATTGAAAAAGGAATGAGTGGTCTATTATTTTATGGCTTAGCATTAATATGTGGACATAAGTAAAATAATACATTTACTAGCATTATGGACTGTTTTTTCATATATTATTTAGTATGTGTTTATTTAAAAAACTAGCGACTCACCCTCAATTTTCTCGGGTTCGTCCCTATGTACTGTTTAACGGATAGTACGGAATAGATAGAATGTATATTATATAATATATAGCCTATAGCCTTCCTCAATAAACGGACTATCTAATGCAAAAAAAAAATACAAGTCGGATCTAAGTTCCTGAGATTAACACGTTCAAACAAACAAACAAACAAACTTTACCTCTATTAATATTAGTATAGATATGATATATATATTTACATAAGTTACTTTTTATAACACTACATTTTTATAACAATAGTATAAGCTCTGGCTTAGTTTATAGGCCTATGTGTAACAAAAAAAAAAAGAAAATAATAAATTAAAGTAGGTAAACTTTATTTATGAAACACTCAGTTATAAAGCAATAAAGACAAACAAATTAAAAAAATAAAGACAAAAATATCAATTATCATGTTAATAGTGTCTAGGAACACAAAATATAGAACCCAATATATTTTGATAAGTAGTGTACTGTCATTAAATAGGAGCTTACACATAAGGAATCATATAATGTCCCTAAGAGCTTTTTTTCACTAGTTTTCACGCTCCAGTGACCGACGTGATCTTTCAAGTGTAGCAAGCGAATTACAGTAGATTCAAAGCCGAATCATACAAAGACAAACTAACTGACTCACATGAAAATCCATTTAAAAATTTAATTTTTCTCCCTTACATATATTATTATAATTACGTACCTCGCCACAACAAAACCAACATTACTAACATGAAAATTTAATAGAGGCAGAAAGAAAATTCATGCCATAAATTACGTTTTCTCATTAGACCGACGGCCGAGGGCAGTTCCGAACTGATGTATTTCTAGGCTAAAATACTGAAAGTTTGGCAATTTACTTTTATTTTCGCGATTTGCATCGTAGAACTCGCGATTCCTTTTCCAATTTCAAACTTGCTATACTCGAACGCGACCTGACTTTGTGACTCCATTAGTTTTTTACAGCAATTTTTCTTCGGCCAGTTGGTGTCGAATGGAAATTTCTTTCGGATCTGGTTTGAGTTGGAAGTTTCGCGTGATCGCTTATTAGTTTTGTTCCAATGTTCTTCAGCTCTCTAGAATTATATTATTTTCTATAACTTGCTTGTTCTAAGAATTGAGTTGTGAACTTATTGAAATATTTTCAATTTTTTTTTTCAATATTAAATTATTTAGCATCACGTATGAAGCATATATATGTATTTATAACTAGCAATACCCGCAGCTTCGCCGCGTTCAAACTTTCGATATAAACATTAGTTTTACAATAATGTATGGAAGTCTGCTTGATTTGTTGACGTTTATGATTACTGCTCTTCTGCCTTGGGTAGTAGCATATTGATATATTATAGCCTATTGCTTTCTTCAATAAACGGGCTGTGTAAAAAGAATTTTTCAAATCGGATTAGTACTTCCCGAGGTTAGCGCGTTCAAATAAACAAACTAACTCTGTCTCTTTATAATTTTAGTATAGATATTAATAAGTATGATTAGAAATCCCTTGCATGATTAGAAACGCTGTAAAAACCCTTGGCCCATGGAATCAAAGTGCTAAATACTTCTTAAATACTTTATGTCTATAATATCTCGACTTATTGCCTCTCCTGCTAACGGGAGAACTGGCTTTTTTTTTCTAGTGCTGCTAGCATTCTTGCCACTATTCCACGCAGACATGACTTGTACAGTAAAAATAAAGGATTTATTGCTAATTATATTTATAATTTCGTTTATTGTAAATAAATTAATAAGTATGATTTTGATATCCGAATGTAATACTTACAAATATATTAATTAAAATGATAAACTTCTAACTAGGACATTATTTTATTACATAACATAACTAAAAGTAATATGCTCCCTCTATACATTCCGAAAAGAACATCATATAAAGCTATTAATTAATAGGTCAAATACCAACAATCTTTTAATGTTTTCTGTAACATCTGGTCGGAATTACATGACAAAATGTCAAATTAAATACATGAAAAATAAATCCCATACAATATTCCATAAGATATTCAAATAACCGTTGAATATTTAAATGTGAATCGAAATAAACTGGCCCAAATGTAGCACAACAAATTACGTCAATATACTGTCGTACCGCGTACACTGTCAATAAAGGCTTAATTTCTTCTCCATGTATCCGCTATGATTGATGGATACATTTTATATCAAATAATAAAGCCTCCTCGGATTATCGGTTGAAAAGATTATTTTTTTATGCCAACTTACATTTGCTGATATATTTTATTTACCCTATATTTTTATTACAAGTTGCCTTAATCTATACATATAATAAAATTCTAACTAAGTCAAATCTGTACCTTAAATATTTTTTGGAAAATCTTATTGAAATAGATATTATTATCGATACAGAGGCCAAATCTATAGTTTTTAGAATTTTTGTCTGTCTGTCTGTCTGTTACCGCATTACAGAAAAACCACTGGAGGGATTTTGATGAAATTTGGTATGATGATAACTGGTTATCCGGGTCAACATATAGGATACTTTGTACCGAGGGAAAATATCACATTTCTGAGAAAAGGGCAGCACTAAAAACTAATCCAAACGTGTCGTCGAATGATGAAACTTTAGTTGTTCGTGTAAATGTGAGTTATGTAAAGCGACGGTAAGCCGTTATAATACTTTCTTAAATCCGCGAAAAAATCCGAAAAGATAGTTTTATTTAAATGGTAAGCCGTTAGTTAAAATTAATATTAAGGTTACAAGAACTTTACATAAATGGTTTAAAAAAACTACTTAGTTACAATCATATTTAAATACTATAATTTAAAACACTTATCTATAATAGTTTCATAGATTTATGCAAATACTTGACATTTTAAATAAAACTTTCTTTTCGGATTTTTTCGCGGATTTATTTTGATTTTTGGTTCCCGACGTTTCGAATGCTTTACTTTAATCATGGTCCTCTTCCGTGACCTAAGGTACTTTTACTAAGGTTTTTGACATCTTAAAGGTCATTGTAAAGTTGTTACAGACAGCACCTACTCACAAATAATTCTTGTATTATTCTTATGAGTTTGTAAAGCCTTTGTCGGTTTACATATTTATAAAAATATTAAGAAATAGACCTAAATATTAGCATCATTTTTACCGCATAATACATTTCTTTGCTTCAAAATCAAAGGTATTTCACTTTTGACGTACAATATTATACTTTCATGTGTAACTATGAGTCATGAGTCACATTTGCAATTAATAAGTATTTCTTAAACTTCAAACATGAATATTCAATACTCATTATTTCTGACAAAACAGTCAGATATATGTATTTAAATTGAGATAGACTTGTCTCACTTCTTTTTTATATATACTAACGAATCATAATAAAAAACGCATGTAGACATAATGTCTTAACTTTAGAAAAAAATAATCAGTAAATGCATAAATTTGCACAGAGGCTAACACAAAGTTGTCATTTTTAACGAAAAAACTTTTGCGAAACCGCCCTTTACGGGACAAGTAATTTTTGGGTCATATTTTTAATTTTTGAATTGTTTTTCTTACTACAAGTTACAATAACAACGGTATTATAACTATTGTACTTGCTGGGAGCACTCATTTGTATGATGAGTGCGAATATTTGTACTCCAATCATTGGTGTTTGTATTTATAATGTGTATGTATTTAAAGTTATATATGTGTAGTGTATCAACTATCTGGTATCCATAACACAAGCCTCGTAGCTTACTACGGAACTAGATGGTGTTGTTTGTTTATATTCCAACATAAAAGAAAGTTTATGGACTTGTTATTTCTTCAGTTATTTTTAGTGAAATAAAACTTATTTAGGCGTGACAGAGGGGTAAGTCAATACATTGGAAAATTGACTCTCGCAGAAGTATCTTGGAAGTGAGAGTCAAATTTATTATTAATAATTTACAAAAATATAATATATTTATATTTTATAAAAAATATTATTTATAAAAACATATATTTATTATTAATCATTTTATAATAAATATTCTTATACAAATGAATATTTATTACTGTTGGGTAAATGTTCATAAAGTAAAGAAAAGCTATTATGACTAATATGCGAAGTTTGAATGAAAGAAATAATAAGAGAGAAAAGGACAGAGCATATTCGGCCATGTTGAATGAGATAGTTTTAGATTTAAAGAAGGATGCAGACTGCAAAGACGTAATAAAGTATAGAAAAATTAATAAACCTTTTAAAGGGATTACATAAAGTTTTAAGGTGAGACATTACAAATCTATGTACGTATATAAAAGGCAAAAGTGATTGACTGATGTATCAACGTACAGGCCAAACCCTTAAGGATAGAAAATTAAAATTTCGCACACTTGTTCCTCATATGACGAAGGCATCCACTAAGGAAGAATTTTTCAAAATTCAACCCCCAAGGGGATGAAATAAGGAATAAAAATTTGTATGAAACCTACCTTTTTAGTTTTTTTATAGTTTTAACGCGAGCGAAGCCGCAGGTTCTGCTAGTAATTTAAAAAAATATATTTTGATTTGTTTTAATTCAATTGCGGTATCTGCCACAGCGCCAAAGAAGTTTTACTTCAACCGCGCGTAAAGGTTACACGCACTAATTTTTTTTATCCAAAGATATATTTTTATCATACTTTAAATAAGAAATCAACGTGAAAACCTTCTAAACTAGCTGAGTTAAAATTGATTTGAACGATATAACAATTTTTCTGCTTCAAACTATGCATAGATACGTAAGGTTTCTCGTGCATATAGAACGTCGAAAATGTTATGAAAGGTTTTTGAATTTACTTTCACATTTTATATCTACAGTACTAAAATCGAGATTTTAGGAGGAGGAAAATTTTATTTAAAATTGAATGCATAACTAAGCGTGAAGAATTCGAGTGCAGAATTCGATTTATGCATTTTTAGTGTTTTATTTCATTTTCAACTGTAGAGAGAAAATGCGATATTATTAACTTTATTTAGTCTTAATTTATTTAAGCTGCTTTATAGCTTACAATTTATGGTAGGTATAGTTTTTCAAATGTATAGTTGTTATACTTTTGTATGGTAGTACTATTGAAACACCATCCTCAGATCACACCTTATCGCTATGACGAAACAGTTTTCGGTGACAGTTTCCAACGCCGTTCTTTATCTCAAACCTCGCTAGATCACTGTACTATATGTATAATATGTACACTATAAAGACATTTTTTTATAATATCCATAAAAATTTACGAATTTAACACCTAGGAGTACTTTGGAAGCATTTTGAGACAATAATTTATGTACTAGTTTCGTGTCCTCACTTTGCTCAGATCTTCATTACCTTCCGCATTTTAAAATTCTATGAGAATTCATATTCATATCATATTTGATACCTAGATAGACATTTTATACATATATTTGTATGATAAGGTAAAAAATAAAATAATTTTTAATCAAAACATTACAAACTAGCGACTCACCCTCGTTTTGCTTGGGTTCGTCCCTAGCTTGTTTCCCAATACAAACATTCATCCCCATTTTCACACCCTTTAGGGATGATTTCCGGGATAAAAAATATTCTATGTCCTTTCCAGGGTCTCAAACTATATTCTTACCAAATTTCATCTAAATCGGTTCAGTAGATCCAGCGATTACCCCTACAACCTCACAAACTTTACCTCTATAATATTAGTATAGATAAAAAATTGTAATATTTTAACAAAATAATATACAACCAAATAAGGTATATCTGCAGAAGATACACATTAAACATGTATTCAGCACTTTTTAACGTCCCACTGCTGGGCGCAGCCCTCCGTTCGACACGTACGGGTTGGCAGACTTCATATGTCTTTTGAAAACTTATAAAGTTCTCTTAGACATGTTACTTGAACCTGCTTCACTCGATTTTCCAAGCGAATGTGTTACTGTTACTGCTGGGCTACTACTGCCTGTACCTGCCCTAATAAATTATTTTTTTATATTAGGTACCTATTTAATTAGAACGACATCTAACAAAGATAAGATAACCTTTTATAATAATTCGTAAGCCAGAATTCCCGGGTTAAACCCTTTATTGTCAAACTCGTAAGTAAACCTCTGTGTGATGAAAGTATACCTTATTTAATAAATATTTTTTTCACAGTGCCACCAGATATCGTAAGTGATGATACATCAGGAGACGTTTCAGTGCAAGAACTAGAAAACGCAACACTGACGTGTAAAGCTACCGGACATCCTCCCCCTAAAATTACATGGAGAAGGGAAGACCATGAGCCCATATTGCTGAAGAAACCTTCTTCAAGAGATTTTGACAAAGGTAAAATTGATCTATTATTCGATTTCGGTTTTAAGTAAACAGTTTTTTATTCATATGTCCTTCTAGATCTTGGTTCATACTACTTACACTAAAACTTAAATTAAATTTAATTTCCTTGTAATTATGATGATAATAACACTAATAATAATAAATAACACTAATAAAACTTAATCTCAGATAGTTGAAAATATTTCTCGTAGATGCCTATACAATAGCCAAAAAAAAAATCTTAGATTATACTATGCAAACGTGACCATGAGTCACGACCATAATCACAGCGACCATAATTTAATATTAATATGACCACGACCATCATATACTACTTATATTGTATTATAGTCGTGGTCCGTGGTTGCTACAACTTATAATCTCAATCCCAGCTTAAACATCAAAGACAAGGATTTTTAGAAACAATCCAAATAATGATATGATATGTATGAACTAAAGTCATTTGAAGACGACGTTCGCCAAAATACTTTTTCCTTTGATCTTAGCGAAAAATAAAAGAAGAAATAAGACGGCATTTTCATTGAAAGTATCTTAACGATCTTATTTCATCTATTTGTATATTTTTCTCAAAACAAAATTCCGAGAAGTCGTTTAAATAATAATTCTTATACCGAGCTACTATTACAAAATATATAAAAGTTTTTATGTGTGTATGTTTGCTTGTTACTCATTCACGCTGAAACTGCTAGACGATTCGGGATAAAATTGAATAATATATTGACTAACTATGACCTAAAATAGTACATTGGCTTTTGTAATTACTCAAAGACGCACCCGAGCAAAACGAGGGTAAGTCTCTAGTATGCTCCAATACTATACCTGAAAATAGAATACTATACTTGGCATAATCAATAAATAAATAAATATGCTGGGACATTAGCATTTAACTCAAAACACCATTTAGTTCCGTAGTAAGCTACGAGGCTTGTGTTATGAATACCAGATAGTTGATACACTACACATATATAACTTCAAATACATACATATTATAAAGTTAATGTTTATATCGAAAAGGACGGCTAAAAGCTAAAATTTACTGACTCACGTTTGCTCACGGCCCCGTTCGAGTAATTTATTTATATTTTACTGGAGACTTATCCTCGCTTCGCTCGGGTGCGTCCCTAGATACAAATAATTTCGTAATACATTGTTTTCATATAACTCTATTGGTTTACGCAGCGTAAACCAGTATAACTCCCAGTTGGCATGATTTTTCCCGATATCTTCAATAATGATTAAATTATATTTCAGCCATTTTACAAAAAACCCTAAACACCTAAACCTTCCTCCGTTCATTGGTGAAAACCGTGGTTTGGAGTTTATGGTGTTCAGATGAACAGACAGACGTGGTAGTTACTTAATATGTAGTGATTACTCAGGTTCTAAAGCTTCATCATGATATTAGATAGCCTATACGCTATATCATCATCAATTTTAAACTTATATATAACGACATCTGAAGAGTTTGTTTGTTTGTCTGCGCATTTTTATTTCTGGATCTATTCAGTTATAAAATCAAAATCTAAACCTGTGAAAATACAGACGATAGAGTTTCGTCTTAACGAATATTACCCTATTATTATTAAGACCCTTATAACGTCTCGTTGCTGGGCACGAGCCTCTCTATAATATGGGGGGGATCAAACCTTAATCCCTCACGCTGGTTAAAGTTTTCCAAGCAAGCACATTACTACTGGGCTATCACTGCCTTAAATTATTTATGGTATAGTATTTTCAGAAAGTATTTCAGATATAAAAATAATTCTAAAATAAATATAAGATAAGGAAAACCATTACAAAGATTATTTTAATACATAATATTTGATATGACTACATTTTTGTCACAAATTATTCTGTAAAGCGCTCTAGGATATAATTAAAAACGAATCGGAGAAGCCAGGATGTAATACTCAAATATTTTTGACAATCATTATAATAATTTTGATAAGTCAAAATATACGATTTCAAATTACTAAATATGTGAATTTAAGGTATTATCTTGGCGATTATTGATCCATAAGATTATTGGCTTTAACAATAATATCTGGTATAATTCTAAAATTTTGTAACACTTCACAAAAAGTTAAAAAGGTAAAAAGTCATCTAACAAATGATAGTTAAGTGTGTAAACTTGTTATTTTGCGTTGTAATAATTAAATCTATACATAATAAAATTGTAACTGATCGCTGTATCTACATGGAAGATATTTGAGAAAAACTATTATTGGGGATCTATAATATTACCTATTAACTATAAATTTATAACTATTAACGCAACAAAACCCAAAACAATGATTTTTAGAATTTTTGTCTGTTTATCTATGCGCGCTAATCTCAAAAACGGCGTAACCGATTTGGGTGCGTTTTTCACTATTATATTCTAGTAAGCTTTACTTAATATTAAGTATTTGTATTATTTCAGTCGGTTCATAAGTTTTTACTTTAAGTTTTTTAAGTTACGTCTATTTAAAGAACCTTAGCCACAAGAACTATTAAAAATTATGATCTGTTATTAAAAATGAAATATCTTATATTTGTAGGTTATATCCTACTAAAATTTATTGCTTTTAACAATTGTACCATCGTTCTCGTAACTTCACATTGACATTTTATTTCAACGTAATGTCAAAGGTCGGCGTCGTTTCTCTTTGTCTATTAGGGTGCTTTATAATTATCTTATACAATATACATAGACCAATATCAAATCACTTATTCTTTTTAAATATTGATGAAGTTAATTTGAACTGTTATTACTACTAATATACGTATAATTTACATACATGCCTTAATATGTGATTATTTCTACCCGACCGCAATTAAGCACATGAGTATATTTAAATCCGCCCTTTATTCCTTTGTAATTCCTAAACGGCTTAACCAATTTTGATGATTACGTCGTTAGATTTGTCTATATCGCTCAAGTGTTTTACTTCACTTATACTTGATACGTGTCTCCGAATTCATAATACTATATTCCTTCGTCATCTTGTTTCTAACTTTATAGTTCACATTTTACTCCTGTCGGTTTTCGTAGTTAATTTTTTTCGTTTATATGAAATTATATTTGTAATAATAGCGATTCATTTCGATCAATTTGTAAAACGATACATAAGATATAACAAGCGGGGAGCTTGGCTAAGTTATTTAAAAATCACTGTTTTATTTAAGAACTAACGACTCATCCTTGCTCCACGCGGGTTCGTCCCTGTTTACGTTTTAATGGTTAGTATAGATTTCTCAGAGATGAGATATTTTCCCGCAATAAAAAGTTTCTATACATTGACCCAAATAACTAGCTATCATCATACCAAATTTCATCAAATATATGTCCAGTTGTTATCTCGTGATGCGTTCCCAGACAGACAGACAGACACACAGACAGACAGACAGACAGACAGACAAAAATTCTAAAAACTATAGATTCGGCCTCTATATCGATAATAATGACTATTTGAATAAGATTTTCAAAAAAAAAATTTATGTACAGATTCGACTCTGTTAGAATTTTATTATATGTATAGATGCAACTATGTAATTATATAAGTATATTAGTAGTAGTATATTAAGTATGTGAAATATTAAAGGTATATTGAGCATATATTGTTAAATACGTCTTCTTAGTTACATAGTTTATTTTCATGACACGCTTAATTTGAAAACTATGATGAGATTTATGAATTCTAATTACATCAGCCTTACTTAGGACACTTAGTGTAATTTTCGTTCTCGCGAGGTTTATACAACAAGTAGTTTGAAAATCTTATTACCTTTCATCATTATTCCAAAACAATGCGAGCTTTCACTACCAATTTGCATTTTAGGAAATATTAATATGGAAGCTTTTCATTTGCTTTTTCTTTTACTTATGAGTTTTATTTAATTTTGAAGCTTTGTGAAAGCTTTTAAAATTTTCTTTTAATATTAATACCTAGCTTTATTTCCACGTTTTACCTTGGTTTAATAATTGTACGCACGTTCAGTATTGCTTTTATCTATACTAATATTATAAAGAGGAATGTTTATTTTGTACGTTTCTTTGTTTGTACCGAATAAGCTCCGAAACTACAGAACCGATTTAGATGAAATTTGGTAAAAAGATAGTTTGAGATCCTAGGAAAGACAGGATGTTTCTCTTCTAGAAATCATCCCTTAATGGCAGTGAAAATGGGATTGAAAGATTGTATGGGGAATCAACCTAGGGACGAACCCGAGCGATGCGAGGGTGAGTCGCTAGTATTGTGTATTTTTGTTGAAAATGATTAATGGTATACCTAACATAAAGAAATTGGTATTTATATCTCTTGAAGATTTTTTATGCTGGTAATTTTTAATAAAAATACAAACATATTTTATTTGATTTTTTCCTAGTACAAGCCAAAATATATATTTTTTTTTAAAACTTAAAAATAAATAAATCGTACCTATAATAGTAAAACTAAAAATCCTTCATGAGCTCAAGCATATAAATGGCAGGCCAGGAATTCTAGTTATTGCACGCTTTACCCCTTGCGGAACGCGTACACGCCGGCGTATCAGTTAACAATTGATTTCTTAGAAATCACCCACAATTTCTAAGAAATTATCCAGGAAGGGTTAATGATATACATAAACAAAAATGAATTTCCCAACTCTCATTATTTTATACGATAGTAAAAATCTATTATTTTAAACTAATTTTTATCTTAAACCCTACAAGTGCAGTACAAATAAGGTTTTTACTAAAGAAATAAAATTCTAAGAGTCATACATTATGAAAGTTTGCGTCATGAGGAATTACTCAAATCAGAATGGTGCTATAGCGTGAGGCGCTCGATAACTTACGAAATTTCCTTTCGTGTTATAGTTAAGCGTCTTTTCACATCATAGCCATTGTTCTTGGTAATGATAGCAATTATTATGGTCTTCTTGAAACATTGAATTATTATTTTTTTATTACTAGTGACTTACCCCCGCTTCGCTCAGTGCGTTCATAAGTGCTTAAATGTAACCTATGTCTTAATCTAGGTCATATTTTATCTGTGTACTAAATTCCATCATCATCATACTAAATTCCAAACATACATTTCAGTGTAAGGAATCAATAAACATACATTTTTACAAATTACAATTTTACAAATACAAATTTCGTTATGTAATAGTAGACATGTTTAGATTTTTTTTTAATTCAAAAGGATTTTTTTATTCAAAAGGTAATCTAGTTTTAACTAAAGAATCATAAGTTTACACTGTGAGTTCGTACAACCTTTTAGTATGTCTATCCATCTGTCCGTCCATTTTTTGGACCGTTCATAGTATTAAAGAAAGTCTTATTGCGATGAATTGCCTTATACTAGAGTACACAGTAGCTTAATGTCTTTAACAATTATATTAACCGCACCGTAGTGAAGCCACAATTTAACGCGCAATTTTTGTAATAACATTTTATTGCCATTGTGAAGCTTGGAAATCTTTTTTTATATACATAATTGATAGCTTACATACTTGAAACATTTGTGTTTTATTTTTTAACTTGCTAATCTATACTAATATTATAAATGTGACAGTTTGTGAGTATGGATGTTTGTTACTCTTTCACGCCAGAACGGCTAAACGAATCTGGATAATAATTGGCACAGAGATATATTATACTCTGGAATAATATATAAGATACTTTTTATCCCGGAAAAAAATACGGTTCCCGTGGAATAGATCTTTTTTTGTTTTTCTAGAGGCGAACCCGAGCGAAGCGAAGGTAAGCCGCTAGTTATTCCAATATGTCATTTATTGCAATATTGCGTTAAGTATTACTAACTACTACTACTTTTTGAAATAAATTATTGAAGAAACAACCATTCGTGAACAATTGTCTTGATTCCGTTTTTTACAAGCTTTTAGTTTGTATGAATGTTTGTTCATCATGGTGGACTCCCAATAATGGCGACTATGTTTTTATACACCATGATAGGGATGTCAAATGGTTTGTTGAGAAGAATACGAACAAGTACCTAAAAAACTAAAAATAAACTTTAAGTTAAATCAAACCCATTTATTACATAACACAATTTATATGATAAAAACCTTGTTTATAAAAATGTTGTTTTTTAATATTAATTTATCAATGAATGAATATTTCATAAATAAAATCAAGGAAAAATTCTAAAACTAAAGGTGAAATAATTATCTTTAAAATATCTTCAGCTCTTATCAAAGATTGCGAACTTGAGCTCAATGGCGTGCTATTGCAGAGGTTAAATATATATGTCCAACAGTGCAGAATTATATATATATATACTAATATGGTCTAATTTTTTACATATATTAATGAAAAATGAAAAAACATTAAGAGAAATAATTTTTAACTATACTTGGTACGACTATATGCATGTATATCAATATTCAACAACAATCCTCAGTTCATACACTATCCATATATCTTAGATTGAAATGCATCGCAGAATATATACTTACGTATATATCCTATACTATGTACTTTGTTCGCAACGTGCTAGGAATTCTGAAGTTAAACCTAGATTACACTATTGTAATCTTTTGAAATACACATCATGTTATTTTGAAAAATATAATTGTAATAATAACTTTACTAATGTAGCTTTTCTACTTTAAGTGTTTTAATCTACTTTATATTTATTTAGTAAGTACTTATAGAAAGGATAGCACAAATACCAAATTTGTAGTTTTCAATCTACGGTTCTTTAAATCTTTCAATTTACGGTTTTGCCAAAAAAAGGCCGATGAAAATTAAATTGGGTAAAGAATTAATTGTAAATTACATATAAAAGGGATAGGTTTTATACAAATAACTAAAACGTGGGTATCTGGTCTTTGACTCTGGTTTTAATATATGTGAAAATAAATCTGTTTTTCTGTTTGTTTCTTTTAAGTCTAACCCGATGAACATACTTCGATGCAAACTTATTTTGTATAAGCTACCTTTTATTTTCAGCTGCAGTGCCAAACATAATAATTTCATTTATCAAATCAATAAATTTCTTCAAAATCTGTCCAGTGGTTTTTTCGTGATGCGGATACAGACAGACAGATAGAAAGACAGACAGACAGACAAAAATTCTAAAAACTATAGATTCGGCCTCTGTATCAATAATAACGACTATTTGAATAAGATTTTCCAAAAAATATTTAATGTACAAATTCGACTCAAAATGTTATTATACTATAGATTGGGAAAAACTTTACATACCTACCTAATATAATATTATAAATAATAATAGTGTGATATTTTTATAATTTACACAGTATATTTACAAGTTTAAATCTATTTGTAAAGGTCTCGTTAATGTGTTCTAAGCTTACGTAGACGCGAGGAAGTCGCAGGTGCGTTCGTAAATTGCAAGGAAGATTGGGGCGTGCTTCTTGCTCTTATTTCTATTTCTCTTCTTGCTTATCCCATTCTTGGGTTTTGTTTGTTTTCAGCTAAAGACTTTTGATAGATTTCAGTTATTTTGTTTGTTGTAGCTTATAACGTATGTATTTCCTGGCAAGTTAGTCTGTTTTACCAGTAAGCAAGTTTTAAGTTGTTTAATATTAATAGATTTTTACAACGAAAATGTTCTAAATACTTTTGTTCTTTACATGTATTTCAATACGATAATAAAGTAGTATGTAATTATAACAGTTTTTGTATTAAATATTTAATATTAAAATTAACAGAAAATAAGACCTCAAACAGCTGTGTGAGAAGTCAAAATTAAAAAAAAAACCTGGTAAAACAATTATTTAAATGAGAGAAAATCAATTATTACTTGATCGCTAGAGCTGAAGCAATCATTGAGTAATAATTTTGTTTGATTTAGCTTATCTAATGGTTTCAACTATATATTGTAGACTTCAACAGAAGCTAAGACAAATATTAGCCTTTCCATTCATAAGAAACTATTGGAGCCAACTTTCGTAACTGTGTCGAGTCTATTTACGCAGGCCTCGAATCACTAATGCATTCTTGGCTTTAGATGGAAAATCACAGGTGTATTTGAAAATTGCCAACGAAATTAAGGTTAAGAGTGCTTCTGAAGTTTCTTGTATATACGGTAAAGAGCTTACACTAGATTTATTTAATCTCCTTTATATGCTGTTTTCGTTTTCACTATAAAAATATGAACTTTAATTTGATTTATTATAATATACATACATATATTTACTAAAATTGTAAAGGACAGTGGTAGCCCAGTGGCAGCTCGCTTGCTTAATCAACAAAAGCGAGTTCAATTCCTGGGACTTGCATTTGCATGTGCGAATCATTTTCAACATGAAGTTGAGGTGAAGGAAAATAGCGTGAGAAAAAGACTTATTTGAGAGGAACTAGCAGGTTTTCGAAAAACATGTGAAGTCCGCCAACCCGCACTTGGCCAGCGTGGTGGACTATGGTCTGATTCCCCTCGTATTGAAGGAGGTTTGTGCCTAACAGTATTACAAAGGGCTAAATACATACTAAGATTACAAATTCAAAAATTTATAGCTCTTTCAGCCTTTGTTTTCGTACTGTAATAATCATCCCGAAAAAAACAGGATGATTTTTTTTATACAATTTCTTTGTTCTACAATATTTCTTCGCCGCTAGAAATATTGTTATGAAGATAATATGTTTAGTTATTAATTAAATTCTCCAATTTAGTAATGTTTAAGTCACAGGTGAATTTGTAAATTGCCAACGAAATTGAAGCTAAAGCTTGCTTCTTGAACTTATTTCTATACTCAACTTGAAGACGGTGGCGACGTGTTAATCTTTTAGCCGATTCCGCGTTTCTATCTATGAAAATAAAAAAAAAACTTATTTTTACTTCAAATACCTCTACTAAATATGTCTTGTAATTATGGGTATAAAAAATGTATTTTTCATATTTCATTTACATGTAATAATTATAAAAAAAAAATAGTTATTTTAGTGTACCTACTGTAGGTATAACGTCTAGCTGTCAAAACTATTGTTTTAGTCAATAAATGTATACTGTTTAATATGGTAAGAATACTAAATATATGAATTTTTTATCCGTACTCTCAATAAGAAGTTTATGCATTCTTCAGAATTCACTTAATTTCGAAAGACATTGTAAAATATATATGATTCTAGTGTGAAATAAAAAAAAAGCTCTCATTTATAATAATATATAATATAATTTGTAAAGTAGTTTCCTTTTTTCGAATCAGCACTAGATAGTATAAAATCTAAGCATGGATGTGACGGAAGACGACCTTATAACGTTTTAACATCTACTATAGATTTCTAAGAGATGAGATATTTTCCCGCAGCAAAAAGTATTCTTTATATTGATCCGGATAACCAGCTGTCGTCATACCAAATTTCATCAAAATCTGTCGAGTGGCTTATTCATATACACATTATATAGACAAAAATTCTAAAAACTGTAGATTGGGCCTCTATATCGATAATAATGAGTATTTTAATAAGATTTTCCAAAAAAATATTTAATGTATAGATTCGACTCAGAATTTTATTATATGTTTAGATTAGCGACAATCGGTCATCACTTATTCGAGGAGCAGTTTTATATCAAAATGAAAATCCCTACACGCATTTCTAACGTCTAAATTATTGTAGAAGAATATGACTTAATACTCCTCGTATTGAGCGGATTCTCCTTCACGCTAGAAGGACGTTAAAAGACCTAAATTATGCACATTGCAGTGTTTACTAGAAAGGTAAAATCACATAATATCATACTAGCGACGCACCCTCGCTTCGCTCGGGTTCGTTTTAACGGTTAGTATGAAGTAGAATTTCTCAGCTTTTCTGTACTATAATATGCATGTATTATACATATAAACCTTCCTCATGAATCACTCTATCTATTTAAAAAACCGCATCAAAATCCGTTGCGTAGTTTTAAAGATCTAAGCATAGGTATATATGGACAGACTATATATATACTATATAGTGGGAAGCAACTTTGTTTTATATTATGTAGTGATAACTCTGTACATATAATATAGATAATAGGTACTAAAAAATCTCTGATTTGCCTGCAGCTTGAAAATAAAGGAACTCCCGACTTAATCATTCGCTTCGACTGCCACTGAAATTGAACTTTCATATCTAGGAAATTGATGAGTCTCGATGTAAAAATGTTGCTTGATTCGTTCATACGATTCGCGAGAGCAATCTGTCCGATTGTATTTTTAGAAAGTGTTAGACTATTATTGCTATGTGGAAGGTTTTTTTTACGTTTAGTGTCGACTTTAAGTATTTAAGTTCTAACTGTATTTTAATATATTTTTGTTATTATGTTACTGTTTTTGTAATGATTCATTATACTGATAGTATTTGATTATATAAAATTATCAATAATAATTAATTTAAATTAATTTTAAGTAAGTTAAAATAATAGACAAATAAGATCCGAGATCTGATTATTACTGCGATGGATACTGATTTATATCATAACTAGCGACTCACCCTCGTTCCGCTCGGGTTCGTCCCTACTTACATTTTAACGTTTAGTATAGATTTCTCAGACATGAGATATTTTCCCGCAATAAAAAGTATCCTATATGTTGACCCGGATAACCAGCTATCATCATACCAAATTTCATCAGAATCCCTCCAGTGGTTTTTTCGTATTACGGTAACAGACAGTCAAACAAACAGACAGACAAAAATTCTAAAAATTATAGATTCGGTCTCTGTATCGATAATAAAGTCTATTTCAATAAGATTTTCCAAAAAATATTTAAGGTACAGATTCGACTCAGTTAGAATTTTATTATATGTATAGATAATAAAATTTGTCGTCTATTTATTTATATTATACATAGTGTCATGTTAATAATGCCTCAATTGAAAGGTCACAGTAATTATGCTGTGAATATCGTCAGTATTCACAGGTGTAGTAAAATTACATGGCTTACAATAGGTGTTATTAATATAGAATTTTCTATTTTTAAGGAAATAAAGGAATAATATGAATGTGTTATATTGTGTATTCAACCCATTTTTAATATTCCACTGCTGGGCACAGGCCTTTCTTCAATACGATCGGGGTCAGGCCATAGTCCGCCACGCTGGCTAGATGCGGGTTGGCGGACTTCACAGTACCAAGCAAATACTAAGTTTTTGAAAGACAAAAACTCGCTAGGTTCTCCCAGACATGCAAGTTTCCTAACGATGTTTTCCTTCACCGTTAGAAAAGTAAAAGTCACATTGAAAATGTTGAAAATGCACGTGATAATATCAGAGGCGCAAGACACGGGATTTGAACCCACTTCACTTGGTTTACCATGCAAGCGTTACCGGTAACCCACTGGGTTGCCACTACCTGTTTAATTAGAATGAATCATAAGAGATTTTAGTTTTTGTTTAAATGTTAGACGTTATCGAACCTTTAGGCCTTTAGGCACCATAGGATATTTTTTACCCCGGCACATTAATCGCACCATGGGATATTAGTGTAATTTATGTCCAATTCTGGACACAAATTACACTAATATCCCATAGTGTATGCATGAACAGGATAAAACCAGGATAAGCTTAAACTAAATATAAAAGAGTGGTCAAATGTTAAAATCAGGGTAAAAGTCAAACGCATGGTGAATAAAATTCTGTACCCATATCGTATATCTATACAGATAAACAAATTGGAGTGTCTGTTTGTAATATTAAAATAACCGCTTTTTACTAAATGTATATGGATGTATACACGGTACATATACCAAAACAATATTTTTTACAATTTTTGTCTGTCTGTCTGTCTGTTTGTTTCGGCTGATCTCCGAAACGGTGAACCGATTTCGATGGGACTTTCACTGGCAGAGATAGCTGCTGTTATAAGGAATAACATAGTACTTTTATTTTAGAAAAAGAATCAGGGTTCTGCGAAAAAAATATTAAAACCCATGAAATTTAAGTAAACAAAATCCGCGTACGGCGTGCGCAATAACGTACGTACGTAACGTAAATCGCTATATAATTTAAATGAATATCTTAGAAGTAGTAAGCTCCTATTTATGTATAAACATAGCTAACCGTGAAAACGTACCTACCTAGGGACGAACACGAGCGAAGCGAGCGTCAGTCGCTTGTAAATAAATACATATATTGGCTGCAGACGATTTAATATACAAAACTATTTCAGTTGAGAGCTACGTGGGCAGTTCAATGCCGCTTTGGCGAGTGGATCGGCGTCAAATGGGCGCGTTCCTCTGCATCGCCTCGAACGATGTGCCGCCAGCAGTCAGCAAACGGATCACGCTAAACGTTAATTGTAAGAAATAGACTTATATATTTATTTATTTTATTTCATTATCTTTATTTCATGTTCAGTATTTGATGGGACTTTTGTTTATATACTACCTTACCTTTACCTCTTTCGCTCGGGTACGTCTTTAGGTACTTAAAAGTAGTCTAAGTCTATCTGTGTACTAAATTACATCAAAATCTGTCTAGCCGTTTCAGTGTGAAGGACTAACAAACATACGACACATTTGGCTCAGTTTGTAATGACCTCACTTAGTGCGCCAGCGATCGCGGGTTCAAGTCCCGCTGAGGGCATTCATTTGTGTGATGAGCACAAATATTTGTACTCCAGTCATGGGTGTTTATATTTATAATAAGTATGTGTTTAAAGTTATATATTACAGCAGTACAAGCCTCGTAGCATTATCATGGAACTAGATGATGCTCTGTGTTAATGTCCCATCATATTTATTTATTTATTCACACACATATTTTTCTTACATTTTTAATAGAAATTCTATAGAATTCATCATAATTTCATTTTCAGTATGTAAGGAGAATATTTTTTTATGTACCAAAGAATAATACCTATAAAAGGATATGAAGTCTAGTTTGGTTTGAACTTTAATAGCGCGTATATTTTAAATTTCTTTACGTTTTAAGAACTAAACAGGTTTGAGAATTTGGCATTTTGCTATATTTTTCTGGTGTCATGTTAAAAATCGGCTGAAGTCAGCTGCAACTATGTTATTTTATAAAGCCACAATTGTAACAATGTAATATTATTAATTAATTTTCTATGCCCAATTTAAATTGGATATTACGTGAATTGATTTTGTACAGAGTACGTTTGAGACATCCAATTCTACTGGAAATTAATGAGACTAAAGCCGCAAATTCTAAGAGAGAGTTCTACTAATACATAGGATAATAATAGCGTTATAGTACTTAATCAACATCGATTAGACATTCGATATGACACGTTTATCTCAGTTAATATTAAAAACGTGTGTAGACATAATGTCTTAAGTTTAAAAAAAATAATCAGCAAATACATAAATATGCACAGAGGCTAACACAATGTTGCCAATTTTTAACGAAAAAACTTTTACGAAACCGCCCTTTACGGGACAAGTAATATTTGGGTCATGTTTTAAATTTTTGATTTTTTTTTATCACAACACATAGCAACGGTGTTCTAACTGTTGTTGTTGTGACGACACTTTTGGCTCAGTTTGTAGTGACCCTACTTGCTGTGCCAGTGGTCGCGGGTTCGAGTCCCTAGGGCATTCGTTTGTGTGATTTGCACGAATGTTTGTACTCCAGTCATGGTGTTTATATTTATAATATGGTATGTATTTAAAGTTATATAGTAGTATATCAAGTGTCTAGTATTAATAACACAAGCCTCGTATCTTACCATGGAGTTCGATGGTGATGTGTGTTAATGTCCCAATATATTTATACTGACTGGAGTATATTAAAATTAATTACTTTTACTAATGAATACACACATTTTTTTATATGAATGCAAATCAATCTTTTTATAAGATTTATTTTTTGTAACAGTGACTTATTTCAAGGCCTCGAATCTAAAAACCAACCCTGGCTTCCCCTTTTTATTTTCCGGAACAAAAAGTAACTCCCTAGAGTAAATCCCAGTTATAAGGTTTATTTGATATTTATAAATCTTTAATGATATTTGTAGCTAAGCGTCAGATAGTTGTTATTTTTATAAAATACTTGGTTCATGTTTTCTAATACGCATGCATATGAAGTCAATATGCTCGTAGATAGACGACTTTAGTGAAAACTTACATTAGCGACGGAATTTTAATAAAAATTTGAATCACTTTTCAACATGCCATGTAAAGAAGTAAAGTCAAAGTCACAATTTGCTGTATAAAATGTAACTATTTCACTTACATACTAAAAGTTCTAACTCTACTGAAAGTTCAGAAAGGAAATACTTTAAACCTAGGAATTGGCGAAGAAAACTCAAAAGTTATTGCAGTGTTATATTTTGACACTTCGTCATATACTGTCAATAATATTACTATTATATATGCGAAATTTTGTATGTATGTTTGTGTATGTTTGGTACTCCTTTAAATTGAATCGCCTAAAACATAGACTGAAACCTAAAGAAGAAATACATCCGAGCAAAGTAAGTAAAAGTTGCTAGTATATAAGCGTAGAAAATATTAAAAATATATTCCAATTGTTTTTCATAATACTTCTGTTTGTGGTAAATAACATTGTATGAAGGTATATAAGAAAATGGAAATGGATTGTTTTATCCTGGATGATTTCCAAGCGTGACAGACGGCTTTACTAAGTGGGTTACTTTGTTATTCAAAATAAATTTTTCCTTTATATCAACAGTAATCGAAGACACCTGTTACAGGTATTATATAATATTTTTTTTGCTTAGACAACGTTGTCTTAATACTTATATAATAACATGGTTATAAGGCATTAAAAATGTATATTTAAAGTATCATGAGAAAAGATGAAATAATTTGTTCTTACTAAATTATAGTATAGATTAAAAATATAACTAATTAAGTATTTAAATATACAAGTGTAGCATAAAGTAATCATTTGGTATCTAATTTTTAAAAAGCTCATCACTGCGAGCTTTTTTTATGTCTAGCCCCGATTCTTTCTTAATAGGCATTGTGGCATACATCTAGCATTTTTTTTTAAATCTTCTTTATACGAAATCTTCTTTATACAGTACTAGTAAAAAAATCTTCTCCCAGATTAATCCCAGATTAATTATTATTTATAAGAAAACATTGCTCTTTTTTATTCCATTAGACAATGCGCTTAGGTTCCTTTTTACCAACGTATCCAGGTAACGTTGGATGTTTGCCAGAACTGGATTCAACTGTCACTACGTAATAGAACTCTCGATGCACTTTAAAATGGCGAATTGCATTCGCTGGCATAAATACAGGATAAGATTAATTCAACGAAATTATTCAAGACCTTTCTGAGTTGAATCTGTGTAAATAATTATTTTGCTTTCAAAATTCCTATCTTTGTTTATTATTATTATTTCTAGGAGGTGAATTTTAAAGTAATGTCCATATTATTAAACATTCTTTCACAATAAGCATACTATGTGCTAGAGGCTACTTTTAAGTCGTGGTATGTTAGTAAGTTAAGTGATTTCTATGGGATGCTGTATCTGGACCATATATTTGTCTCACTTTGGTTATTAAATTAAATACATTAGGCTCGCTATGTAATATGCATCCTATAATATAAAACCAGTCAGTTATGTTTCTAAGTTCTCTCTCATAATGACACATAAAAAAATGTTCACTAACACAACAGTGAACTAGTAATTAAATAAACCTACTAAAAATGCATGCAATGTTCGAACATTTGCAATTTAAAATACTAGTATGGAAATTATTCGTTTTATTATTGTTACTATATTATACTGCATAACTATAGTGCACCTCGATAGCTTAGTAGATCAAGCTAATCTAGCTGTACAATACAAGGTACAAGTAGGTTCGAAGCAAAAAAGTTATTGAATTGCACATGCTGTAATATTTAAGACCGATCCCACACTATAGTGTCAATCATAGAAAGTTCTTGGTCCGATATCGGTCTGGTCAAGTATTACCATAAACATACAATAAACATACAAAAAACGTAGCTTGAGTGGAGTGTGAATGCACACATTGTTTCTTGTATAATAATCCTTTACCAGACCAATATCAGACCGAAAATGAACCGTGGTTGGTAGTATAATGTGAAACGGTCCTTATAATGATATAAGACTAGCTTCTTACTAGTTTTACTTTTTATATTAATTAGATTAGAGTTTTTTAAATATACATATATCATAATCAATTTCTCAATCTCTATTAAATTAATTTCAATTAAATCATCATTCAAAGAAGAGTTTTTGACATTTTTGAGTACTTATATTTCAATAATACTTTAATTGGGACTAAATATTACCTTAAAAGTTAAAATTCACCCCTTATGAGTAAAATTCTTTTAAAATATCTATATGACACCATTATTAAATCTATTCACAATATGTGAAGATGTCACATAACGTACGAGTACACATAATTACATATTGAATCAAATCAAGCCTCCTCTTTTTCTAAAGTCGGTTATCTTAAATGAAACAAATATTACCTAAAAGAAATAAAGTTTATTGTAGAAACAATTATTTTTATATATAAAAATTCTAGTTTACCTGTCTTTGTCATTTTTGGCCTCTTAAACGGCTTGATCGATTTCAATGATATCTTTGTGTACTTCTGAGTTGACTTTAAGTCTTTAGCTATAGTTGAACCCGATAGGTGGTATTTTTTATCAAGATTTTTTGTAAATTTTTTCGACCAAACAAGCTTACAAACAAACTTACTGGGTCCGCTGGTAAACATAGATATTTTCTTTACACAGTTGCGCCCACTGTGAAAGTGCCAAATCAGCTGCTCGGAGCACCCCTTGGTACCGACGTGAAGCTCAAGTGCTACGTCGAGGCCTATCCTAACACAATCAACTATTGGATTAAAAATCGAGGGGAAATGCTTTTGGATGGGTGAGTAGCAAATATTTTAATTTTATTTTAGTTATTTATTTTATATTAAGATTATATTATTTGGTTTATATAAAATACATTTATGGCATATATCAAATGAACATTGTAATTGCATAGATATTTTTCATTAATTTAGTTGATCGAACGGGTATTCGAAACAGTAGAATGTATACAACGGAATTTACTTTAAATAACTCGTAGTTCAGAACAAAATGATTACTAAAATAAAAACTAAATAAATATTTTTTTTAAAAAGCAAGTTTTTTACAGTTACAATAAAAAGTCGTGTTAAATAAATAAAAAATAACGTTGATAATTTTATATCGGGCAGCAAATAGAATTTTCTCGCACGTTGAACAACATAAAGTCACGAGTCACTACTCCAATCAAATCGACAGTGAGAATTCTTTGAAACTGGAAATGCTCTTTCAGATAAGCTGAAGTATAAAAATAAACACTGATTGATACTTTATTTTTATAGTGAAAAAGCGAAACAAATTGCTAATTACATAATAATTGCATGCCACAAGATACCTTTTTTTTGATAGCCTGCACTTATGGAAGGGAGAATCTCTCCCATGACCATGATTGCTGTAAAGCGTTCGAAACGTCGGTCACCAAAAATCAAAATAAATCCGCGAAAAAAACGAAAAGATAGTTTAAATTAAATGTCAAATATTTACGTAAAACACAGAAAGTTTTATCTATAGTTCATTTCAGGCAAACCAAAATTTCACATAATTATTGCTGTTTAGCAACATAGTAATACCATAAATATGACCACAGCTTATATAAAAAACGTATGTTCCACTTAAAAAAACAAAATACTCAAAATATCTTAGAGAAAGACAGTAAACGACATAAACAACGCAAACGTAATGGCAGCTATAAATAAGCAAATAGAATTTTCTAGAACGTTGGACAGAACGAAGTTAAAGCGGTCACCACTCGAATCGAAGCAACGCAGGGTAATACGAAGAAAATTTTACCGTGAAGTCGACTGAATAGATTGTACAAATTGCTTGAAGTCTTCAAATGAAATAAAATAGATGTATTTTTTTTTAAATTATCTAGCCTGATTTCTTTTTCATTTAGTGTGAAATTCAATGATTTGTGCGAAATGTAAGTTATATTATGCGAGTGTTTTGATATTTAATAATAGTTTTTTTATAAAGAAAATTGATAGACTCATATCTATTTAGTTTTTTTTTTAATTTTGTAATATAATATTTTAGAAAACCTTCATTTGAACGACAGTAAAATTGTATTGAATAATATATGATTTATAATCAACTTTTGTCATTATCATTTTTGGTAAATGTTTTAGGGTCCCGTAGTCAAAGACAATATGCTTTTGTCTCATCGTGTCCATCTATTCGTAATTAACAACCATTTTTCTTAAAAAAATCTAGCTATACATATAATAAGATTCTCAGTCGAATTTTTACGTTAAATATTTTTTTTAAATAGGATGAAATTAATGGAATATTATTATCAATACACAGGCCGAATCTACAGTTTTAGATATTTGTTTGTTTGTCTGTCTGCCTGTCCGTCTGTCTGTCTGGGAATGCATCACGAGAAAATCACTGGACACATTTTGATGAAATTTGGTATGATAATAGTTATCCGGGTTAACATATAGGATATTTTTTACTGCAGGAAAATATCTCCTCTCTGAGAAATCTATACTAAACGCTAAAACGAAACTAGGCATGAACCTGAGCGGAGCAAGGGTGAGTCGCTATTATTAAATAATAAGATTAATACAATTTTTTGCATTTATAAGAGTAGTCTGATTATTATAATAATTTACCTGCTTTTGTATTTGGCTAGAAAAATGTCGTAAGTAAAAGTACTTTCCACACATGGTTCCTTACCATCACACAATATGTATTTGTGTAATACAGATTAATATTCCTTTGGCCAGTTCAATTTTAACCAGATGTTATTGTTTGAACTACTTAAGGTTCGAAATGAACCATTTTTACCTCTTAATTTTTTTACTTTTTCCTATTTTTATTATTTTGTACGAAATACTTGTCATTATAGCACAATACAGAATTGTGAGTATTGTAAAAGTTACAAAATAAAAGATAACGAATGCTATATGCTATGCTTATAAAGTCCTATAGACCATTAGAGTACAGAGCATTAGAGTAAAAATTGCAAAAAAAAAAAAATATTAAAAGAGAAACCTATGTACACAACCTTTCAGTCAAGTTATGAGTTAATCGATATTAGAAAGAAAGTATTATGTTAATCGATATGACTAATAGAAGAGCTAGCATCGATATAGCTATTATAATATATTAATTTAAATAAATAAATTTCAATACGAGGGGAATCAGGCCATAGTCCACCACGCTGGCCAAGTGCGGGTTGGCGGACCTTACATGTCTTTCGAAAACTTGCTAGGTTCTCTCAGACATTCCCCAAAGTATTGAAGGGAGGCCCGTGCCCAGCAGTGGGACGCTGAAAAGGGCTGAATACAAATAAATTTATTTAAATCAATATATGCTCGATGTTTAAATCAATAATTGCAGATTGACATCTTGTCTAAGGCACCCTTAATGAATACCGGTCTCATCTCATCACAAGAACTCGACAGAAAATTTTATGCAATTTTTTTTAATTTTTTCCCACCTTGTTCTACTCATTTATTTTGTATTGAAGTAAAATAAAAGTACCTATAAAATTGTGATGAAGCGTATTTCGCAGTACGGATTACACTTACAACTTTAAATTTCCTGTTACGCATTCAATATCAACGTTTATTTATTCAACTCTTTGTTCCATTTCGAGTGGAAGCTTGAAACGATTTACATTCTATTTCGATGTAATAATTAAAGTTACCAGAAACAACAGTTCTTGAAAGTTATTTGAATACAAATTAAATTGTCTCTCAATTGATGAGTACATTTTTTGTTAAGAGTAAGTCTGTTTTATCTTTGTTATTTAAAGTGTTTTTATGTTTAATTAATTATGAACTACAGATTTTCCAAAGCTTTTCTTTTTATGAAGATGTTTTTCCTTTTTTAATTATGAAATAGGTTTCTAAAGCTCTGTTTGGAAATTTATGATTTCCAAGGTTCAAATTAGGTTTGGGCCGATTCGATTATAATTATTTTGCAAGAATTATTTTCGAACAAAATGATTCTTAAAATAAAAACTAAAAAAAAATGACTTAAAAAAAGAGCACTAAAAAGAAAAAAATAACTGATTGGTAGTTTTCATTTACTATAGATACATAAACAGATATTTTCGAAGTCGGTGTGCTTTGATTTGTATCGGCTGAGTAACAAAAATAAAAAAAAAACGAATCGAGAACCTCCTCTTTTTTAAAGTTGGTTGAAAACTTTAAAACGTTTTAATTACATTACATTTATAAAAAAGCTTCTCCGTTTAGTATCCTAAATATATCTCCAAATTAAATTTACAGCTTTGAATAAAATAAAGAAACAGTATAAAATACGTGTTACGACTAAAAACGAGACTGCGCTTAAAGAAGAGTTTATAGCTGCCATTACACGCGAACGAATGCATAAAAGCCTGTTATATTTATTAAAAAAGTTAGTTCAAAATTCATTTTGCGTTTCCTAATATTCTTTAGTCCCTCAAGATATATACCCTTTTATACTTGACAAAATTTATACTTGACAAAATTTACTTGAGCTATCGTAAATATATTATTTTAGTAATTTTTAGTAATAAATTTTAGTAATAAACCGGTTTAATTATTATTAATGTACTGAAATGAATTTGAGGGGATTTTCACTATCGTATAGAGGATATGTGCAAATGTGCAAAAAAACTGTTTTTCAATGTATTAGAATTTCCAAAAATAGAAGATGAAATGCTTAACCGATTGTAAGCAGCTACGGGTATGCGAACAATACTTTTTGCGGTAACTAATGCACGCTAAATATCTACTTATTTTATATTATGTATATTAAGTATGCTGTATGTGTCTATATTAAGTATCTATCAAGATTGAGAAGACTTAATACCATCTGTTCTCTGGTATTCCTTAATAACAAGATCGTAATGTTACGATCTATGTAACATGATAGTATGATGTACTAAAACTAGCTTAGTATTGGTCTTGAAACTATCATGGAAAGATACTATAGATTTACTAGCGACTCACCCTCGCTTCGCTTCGGGTTCGTACCTGGATTAAATTAATCTATCCCACGGGAACCATACATTTTCCCGGGATGATATATAACCTATAGCCTTCCTCAGTTAACGGGCTATCTAATGCAAAAAGAATTTTTCAAATCGTATTAGTAGTTCCTAAGATTAGCGCGTTCAACCAAACAAACAAACTCTTCAGCTGGTGAGCAACACCAAATATTTTCCAATGTTGTGTAGTTATAGAAGATTTAACTTACTAACCGGTTGTTATACAACTTAGTATAAGCTATATCGTGATTCGTGACTAAAATTAGACCAAAGTCATTAGAAGTTCAAACCCTATAGACCTAAGTTGTCGTCTCATGATGCCGAAGTTGTGAGAACCTTTGATCGGGTCGGAATCAACTACTCGTGTATTCAATGAAAAATAAATAAGGTTCAGTAAACTCATTGACTGAAAAAGGCGATAATCTTTGTCGAAATATTTTTTTTTTAATTGAATTAAATAAAAACTTTCTTAGATTTACACGAATATTTAACGTTTATTTCAACTTTTTCTTTTTTTTTTTCAAAATCATTGTACATTTTTGTGGGTAGATACCATCTGTTACATCTATTTAATAAATTTTAAAATATCTAAAATCTTAGTCTCTCCCGTGACTACGTTTGCCGCAACAAAATCTGAAAATATTTACGAATATATTACGAATAATACCGAAAGTTTCATTTACAATGTATTAAAAAACGATTATAAAAAATGTGCCGTTTTATTAATATTTTAAGAAATCTATACCAATATTATAAAGAGGCAGAGTTTGTTTGTTTGAACGCGTTAATCTCTGAAATTACTAATCCGATTTGAAAAATCTTTTTACATAAGATAGCCCATTTATTGTGGAAGACTATAGATATATCATACTATAATATACTCAATTTATTTCATACTAACCGTTAAAACGTACGTAGAGGCGAACCCGAGCTAAACAAGGGTGAGTCATTAGTGAAAAATATAATAGTAAAAGTTATAATAAATTCTTCGACTATACTAAATTCTTGCTATGCGAAAAAATCCAAGATATTATTACTATTAAAACTTTATCAAGGCAGCAAATTGAGAAATGCTGTTGTGAAAATTGTTTTTCTGAGTTGCCCTTATTTTAAACAGAATCTTACCATGTATTAATGGAAAAGATAAAAAATACTTATTAAAATGATAAGTATGTTTAAAAATAATATAATAAATAGTATTAATGTATACCCAAAACACTTTAAAAGAAACGAAAAAATTACGCGAGATTCTAAAATTACTATATTTTAACATTTCTTACTTTTGTAGCTATCAATAAATATCAAAACGTAAACACTTCATACTCTGAACTTCGGAACCCTTAAAGAACGAGTTACACTTGCACTTGCCAAATTAAATAAATAAAATTGAATTATAATACCTACTTACTAATTTTCTTTAAATGTTTAGACTTAAAATCAACAAATATTGTAAGATACTCTGGTGCCATTTTTAAATTTTTTTAAATCATTTTTGTAAATTGTGGGTAGGCACTGTCTGTAACAAGTATATAACGCCTTTGAGATGTCTAAACCTTAGTCTCTCCCGTGACCATGATAACTGTAAAGCATTCGAAATGTCAAAATAAATCCGCGAAATAATCCGAAAAGATAGTTTTATTTAATATGTCAAATATTCGCGTAAATATAAAAAAGTATTATGTTGCCCAATTGTTTTAAATACAATTATGAAAACATTTGTGATTGTTCCTAATAATATATCTCAAAATATTCATAAAATATAATTTTTTCAGTCCAAAATACATCATTCGGGAAGAAAAATCATCATACAAAGTATCAATGTGGCTGACAATCAAGCAATTTTCGAAAAATGACATCGGTACCTACAACTGTGTGAGCACTAACTCACTAGGCAAGAGTGAAGGGACGTTAAGGCTCTATGGTAATGATAAATTTTTATTATAATGCTACAAAGCTGAAAATATTTGATTGTTTATTTTTACTAATTTGACGACACGTTTGGGTCAGTTTGTAGTGACTTGTACTTGCTCTTCCAGCGGTCGCGGGTTCGAATCCCGCTGGGGGCATTTATCAGTGTGATAAGCACGAATGTTTGTACTCCAGCCATGGGTGTTTATATTTATAATAAGTGTGTATTTAAATTTATATATGTGAGGTGTATCAACTATCTGGTATATCAACTATACGGAATAAGATGGTGCTGTGTGTTAATGTCCCAGAATAAAAAAAACACTAACCTTACAGGTACCAGTTGCATTTCTTTTTTTTTACATTTTTATTATATAAGATTACATATAATGTATTATATAATTATACAACATATATTCATTGTATAAGGGAGGGATGTCGCGGGCAGATTCTACTTTAATTTAATGCCAGTTTCTATAACTACATTTATTATTAGAATTGAAGTAAAACATTATTTTTTGTCTGCCTGTTTGTATCTACTTTTAACTGGAGATGACAAAAAAAATCATAGAGCTAATCCGTTGATGACACTAGAAAATCTTATTAAAATCATAAATGTGATAAGTTTAAAAGGATATTTGGAAGTTTGTTACTCAATCACCAAAACAGCTGAACGGATCTGGATGAAATTTTGCTTTGAATCGACCTAACCATATTAGGCAATCTTCATTGCTAAATCATGGTAAAGGACTTCTTTTAAAGGATATTGTGATAAGTAACTAAACATACGGTAGATTATATATATTTTTTACTTTATTGCTTATATGTTCCCAAAAACGCCTTCACAATTGTTTTTAAAATGTTTTTAAATTCCTTACATATCTAGTAAAATGACCTTTAGTTTAATAACATTCTATATATTATCGTTTTAATCAAAAATACATATTATACAAAAAATTATGACTACAATAAGCTTCATATTGATACAACGAAATTGCTCTAAAATATTTAGAAAAAGCACATCAGAGCTAACATGAACTACTGATATCTAAAGCAAAAGTATGCTGCAGATATTCGATACCTTTTCATGAATAGCTTACTGTTGGCACGCGACTTCTCTTAGTACCCTTGGCAGTATGCCCAATACACGAACTTGACGATATTATGGCTATATCATATTCAAACATCATTTCATACTTTTTTTTTTTTTTTTTTTTTTTTATAGTTGGGGAATGCATTTACGCATACCACCTATCCCCCAGGTGGTTATGTGGGGCTCACCGGCTAGAAGAGCCGGTACTACCCACTAAACCCCAACTTTCCCCTCCCCTCCGCCTTAGTGGGACGCCGCGGGATCGCTTACGCATAACTACCGCGACGGACATCATTTCATACTGCTTTGAGAACTGTTTATATACGTACCTTATTTTAAAATGTATTTTGCTTTTAAAATAAGGTGAACAGAGTTTTCATATAATATACAAGCAGAACCCGTGGCTTTGCTTGCGTTAAAATATATACGTTATTAATACTGAAATATACCCCAAACGTGTCTCATAATTTTAATTGAAGAGTAACTAAACCAATTCTTGAGTCAATCGATCTAGAGAATAAAAAGTTTCATAGAAAATTCAACCCCCCATTTCACCCTCTTAGGGGTGGAATCAAAAAACCCTTTCTTAGTAGATACCTAACTTCACGAAGAATACACCCTTCAAATTTCATGTCTGTAGGATCAGCTGTTTAAGATGTGCGTTAATATATCAGTCTGTCAGTAAATCTAAGAAATTCTTACACAGAAGGCTTAGAGAAAAGATATTTATAATATCTTCGTCACCCTTATTTCATGTTTAATTTATTAAATATAAAATAAAAATGATTAGTATGAATAATCTTATTTTAAGCAAAGTAAGTGAAAAAAATTATAAGTTTGAAAAACATACAAAGTGAATAATTCAATTATATATATTCCAATTATAATTTCTTCCCGACTAATTCCGGCCATGACGGCCAATCTCACTGAGGCGCAGAAAATGTTATAGTATAACGAGTGTGTCAGTGAGCACGCAGACACAAATGCACTGTCACTCTCATACTCCAGTGGGACGACTACTCGACACTACCGGTGAGAGTTAAGGCGCAGGATCGACAACTTTATGTGCTCTCCGAGGCACAGGGTAGGAACACCGCCAACTTGCCAAATCCAGGCTGTTACTGAGTCTTATTAAACAGATAACTAAACTTGGCCCGACCCAGGACTCGAACCTATAACTCGATGCTAGCCACTACACCAGTGACGCAGTTAATTATAATACTCAGTAGACAGTTCGACAACATTATTGTTAATTAAATCCAAGTTATAGTTTACATAATTAATAAATATACCATGTTTCATAACTTTCATGATATTTTGTCATATTCATGATACATATAATGAATTTTCACTTCATTAAATATATGAACATTCTCATTTTTTTTCATAATAATTAATCTAAAGTTTAACCTGCATTCCTCTTTTTGAAATCATATTTTTTTACAGAAATAAAGCTGAATACATATTCTGAGGACTTCAGCAATCAAATAAGCGTCGCAGGAGGTACGAAATCAACTTTTTTTCGCAACTTTATGTCAGGATTCGTATAATTCGCGAAACTTCTCAGGTAACTTGGACGAATTAAGTTTGAAACGTCGAGCTGCCAGTCACAACCGTTACGTTTTATTAAATTTTTGGTACAACTCGACTATTAAGGAAATTTATTTTAATTTTTAAACGACTTTGAAAGTCAGGATTGCGAATAAGAATTTGTGATTTGAAATTGGTTTTTTTTAACCTTTTATAAATATTATTTTTAGACTTCTATTTAAAAAGGAATCATTTAATGTGCCAGGATTTATAAATAGGGGAAAAAATTATTCATATTTGTTGGGTTATAAAATATATACCTTACCTACCTAATACTAATAGAGAATTTTTTTTTATTTTTAATTTTGGTATTAGTATTAAATTTTAATATTTACATAATATTTGAGATATTTTTTGAAAATCACTTTAAAAAATTACCGTAATAAAGAATATTCTGGAAAATTAATGTGAAAGAATATTACTTTTGAACTGTCATTTATATTAGAACGCTATGAATATGAAATGCGATGCAGTTGGGCCAGCGCATATAGAACTGAGCATTAGAAGATAGATAGCTTATTCGTATTTCTCTTGCTTTAAACCTAGCAATCTATACAGATACATAAAATTGAAGTGTCTGTTTGTAATGTCAAAATAACAGTTTTATACTAAATGCATATGGAATTATATACGATACTAATAGGAAAAACACAATTTAATTTTTTTTGATTGTCTGTCTGTCTGTTTGTTTCGTCTAATCTCCGAAACGGTGGTATCAATTTTAACGAGACTTTCACTGGCAGATAGCTGATATTATAAGAAGTAACTTAGGCTACTTTTATTTATAAAAAAAGAATTAGGGTTTCGCTCAAAAAAATTAAAACGTATCTAGGGACGCACCCGAGCGAAGCGAGGGTAAGTCGCTAGTGGTCTTAATAATAGGCAAAAAATAGTGTACAAGATATTTTAAAAATAGGTTCAGTTTGGACAGCAAATATTGCTCACTAGCGATTTACCCTCGCTTCATTTGAGTCAACCTTAATACTTTTTTTAAAATAAAAGTAGCTTAAGTTACTTCTCATAACGTTGGCTATCTGCCACTGAATGTTCACTCAATTTCAGTATAGCCGTTTCGGAGATTAGCCGGATCAAACAGACAGACTTTTTTTTTAAATTAGGTTTTTATAAGTACTGTATTTAATTTTATATGCACTTAGTAAAAAGCTGTTAAATATTTTGACATTACAAACAGACACCAGCCGGATAGTTGCGCTACCTTTTGAAAATCTTAAATTACATAAAAATTAAGTATCTACTTACAACATGCTCCATGTATAATAAAACATTGGTCTTTAATCTTTCATTGTGACCTATTTTTCTTAACACAATCAATATAGTTTTTCAGTAAATCCTGTTTTATTTGACCTCTACAAAAAGGGATAGTTGCCCTCTGTGGCGGATAGTTGCCTCTTGTTAAAAATGCTTTTGGGATACTTGCCTCATACGGGGATAGAAGACTCATTACGAAATTGCTTCGTTTTTTTTTGGATTAAAGCAAATTTATGTAATCAACCGTTATTAATTATTAACATCAATTTATTAAGTAGGTACTAATCGAAATACTTATCGATACAACTTTTAAAATACATATAAAATCACCAAAATTTAAGTTATAAATAATAATTAATTTTACAGATAAAAATAATATGGCAATCAACTTTGGCACAAATATTAAAATTAGTGGGTAGGCGGATATCACCAAGAATTTCTTTAAAATCAATTACGAAGCCAGAACTTTCAATTTTTCACATGTTACACAATATTCTTTGAATGATGAACAAGTTTCCTAAAAACACAATCCAGTCTGATTTGGATTTAGTATTATTGTAATTTTAAAAACATTTACGATAATTATCAACTAAACTTTTCTCATTCGCATTTTCTATTTTTCTACGAATGTCTCTCTTAGTGTCTTTTCAGTGTCTCTTATCGTCTTAAGAAATTTCTTACCTCCTTTTTTTGTACTCCTTAAGTAGCTTTTTCTTTGGTTATTTTTGTATTTATAATGTTTTTTTTTCACTTTCACTCTCGGTACTATAACTTGTTATTTGTCATCCTTTAGCTCTTTCTCCGTTTAGTTTAATAAACATATATTTTCAACATTCATAAATATATGTATCACTGCTAGAGAAATCGACATATTTTTTGATATTTTACTTTCGTTTCGACCTCTTTTCTTCATAATTTTCATCTCGTTATCAGCTGATTTATTTTCTACCGTATTAAAATCTTTTTATTTCTATGTCTCCATTCTAGTTCTTTAGTAATGTTTGTTTCTTCTTCCTTATTCTTTTTCGTACATTTTTTTTTGTTAGAGTTTAAAATTTTTGCAGATTGTTTAGCTCTATTAGACATGCTAAACTCTTGCTCATATTTGCGAGGCATTTCGCCTACTTGCAACTCTAATTGCCCTTGGGGTGACTATCCGCAAAATTATATGGGGCGACTATCCTTTTCGGTACGGATACTTGTTCTTTTGAAAAAAAAAAGCTACTTAACAGTATAAGGTAAAAGGTAGTGTAATTTAAACTTCACTGCATGTGTAGAAGTAAAAAGTTGACTGAATCGACAACCGTAACAGAAAATATTTAATAGAAAATACTCACGAATATTATTTCAACGCTCGTCAACGTTCTACCGCGGAAGATTTTCGCTCACACAGACAAATCACGTGCACCTAGTCCTACTACTGGCATAGACCTAAGGTCTGTGGAAGAGGCGCTTCAAATTACAGAAGAGCGCTAACGTCAGGGACATCTTTAATATAGCGTATTGAAAACCAGGGCAACTATCCAACTGAGGCGACTATACGGGTTTTACCCTATATATATATATATATATATATATATATATATATATATATATATATATATATATATATATATATATATATATATATATATATATATATATATATCTTCGCGTGCTGATCTCAGAAATTACTAGAATATTTCTAATAAAATATCTAACTATATATCCAATCATTTTATTCTATATTTGCTTAACGTAAAACCCGTTACGTATTTCTTGGTAGAAGATCATATTCCCAAGAGTGATTGGTTTTTGTACGAACAAACTATTGGTCCTTTGAGGATTTAAAACTCTCAACTAATTAATTAGTTAGTAGAACTATCTATGGTTATTGAAATAACTGCTAATAAAACCTTTGAATTTAGCCTTATTTTATTTGAATTCTTTTGATATATGTATTATATAAATATAGCTTTATGTATATTTATTAAACCATTTTAAATAATGATTATCATCGATTACTCCCTTTGTTAGTGCATCATACTACATTATTCTAACTAGTATTCAAAATTACATTAATATTTAATTTTAAAAGTTGCAATACTGACATTGTTTTTATCTCATAAACAGGTCTCACTGAGCCAGCGAAAGGAAACTCCCAGAGTAGACCCCATCTACAGACACTACAGTTCTTACTTATTTGTATAGTTTATCCATACATGTTAACGTAGTTACTATTGTAAATAAAGCGTTGAATCATTTTATGCTTAATTAAATTAAATGTTTAAAAATCTCTGTAAATATTATAATAAGATGTAAAATGTAAAGACAACGATATTGTTATAATATCATGAAAATGCTCTTGTAACCGTTCGCTTAGACGCCAAATTGAAATGTTTACAACCAATGTAAACTCATCGCTCGATTATAAGACTGTTTACAACAAATAAACTGACATAATGAAATAATTTGTTTTATTTTACCCCATAGAAATATAACCTTTTCGAAATTTTGGAAAAACTTATTGATAATCATCGTTTTTGTAGATTGTGTTTTCTTCACATACCTTATAATAAATAATATCATAAATTCCTACAATATATAATCAGCTTATTAAACAAAAATATTATAAGATTATTTATATTAATGATACCAAAGTTTCATTAGCTGTCTAAAAAAGTATAATTACTTTGGTAATGACAAGTAATATAATTTTTACCGTAATATCTCAATATAATATTAGAATTTTATAGTGTTAATTACCGAAATAATTATCGCTTAAAGCGTAGTCCTGTTATTATATACTATGATTCACCATTTCTCATTAATTTTCTAATTGGCTTTATTTTTGAAATTGTTGATAAATTCAAAAGAATATTTTAAAATATTCAAGTTTTTACTTAGAAAGCAGGCTGTTTGATCAAGACTCTAAAGTTTTAGTATTTTTCAGTGGGAATGTATTTCATTCTGTTTCTCTTTTCAATAACAGTGTATCTGATACTTACCGGATGTAATAATCAAACTTCCTACCAAATTATAGCAGTATCTTTTACTATGACGGATATATCTATCTTATATATTTAAACGAGCAATTCTTATATATTTATATCCTTATATCTTTATTAATTTATACCTGCGATCTCGGAAACGGCTCTAACAATTTCGCTGAAATTTGGTATGTGGGGGCTCCGAATCCGCGAAAAAATCCGAAAAGATAGTTTTAATTGAAATATCAAATATTCGCTTAAATCTTAGAAAGTATTATAATTTGGTTTAATTTTACTCTCAGCAGTACTGGTTGAATGTGATATATGGCGATAAGATGCAGTATATTCTTATCCACTCGATGGGTGAGCAGATAATTATTGCAGTGGAAATAGGTCCAAATCCCAAATCTCGCACCTCTAATATTTTCATGTGCGAATCATTTCAAACTATATTACCACTTGTCTTAATGTAAAAGAAAACATCGTGTAAAATACATGAATATATGTATATATATTATTACCCATGTTATTCGATCAAAAAAAACCTTATGAAATATAATAATTATAACACCAATTAGGTATTCGAATAAAAATCAAGAATTATAATATATGTACCTACACTATTTGTACGTATATTTGTCCATAAGAAATATATGAAAAATAACATTATTTCAATATAAAGAACCCAAAATCACATATTCGTACGTAAAAAACTTTCTTTTTATTTATTATTAACACCGTTATCATTAAAAAGAATATATATACACATTTTCCGGCCATACTTTCATTTAATTTTAATTTCATGCAATAAAATGAAATTATTTTGTGAAATATATTGCGCAAAGTACATCGAGAGGAAGACATAAAGGAATAATGCCGGTGCATGCTCGCAAATAAATGATATTGAGGCTTTCAATTCAAACCGTACGTGATACAATATTTTATAACTGGTACCAGACTGGAAAAACTTTGGAAATTTTTATATTTTATTTATTTCATAGATTCATACTACCTATTTCTAATTTTTCTATACATAAACATTTATTTGAATCATTAATCGTTTTAATGATCGTATCGTCTATAGAAAAGTTATGAAAAAAATGATATCTATTCATATAAAAATTAGAATCGAAGTTCATTTTACTTTTTATTCAAGCTTTAGAGTATACTAACTAGATTAGTTTTGTATGAGAGGATTCCTTATGAAAAATACATTACTTTAAACATTATGACGTGTTTTATTGTTGATATGAGATAATTTCCCAAGGTAATAAGTACCTTCTACTTCACTTTCACTCAACTTCAATCTTCAAACTAAGTATATCCACACAATAAATCCTTCACATTTATAATATTATAGTATAATATATAGTATAGTATGGATAACAGAACCTCTTAGCGTAAATTGCACAAAACACACTCTCACGCTATCAAATATTCCACTTCACACATCTCTTACATTGACTGATTGATAGACAAGATTCAGACAAACCGCTGAGTCTAGAAGGGTTTTTGTAATGTAGCACAAGAGTACTATAACTATATTTACTCGTGATTAAGCCTTGCTGTTCTCGTTTGTGTCTTTTGGTGCCTTCTTAGCCTATGTGTAACTCCAACTTAAATATCTATATCTGTGTACAATTTTTTTTCTAAATCTGTTCAGCCTGAAGTTCTGCTTCAGCATGAAGGGAGAGCAGATAAACAAACTCTCATTTATTATATTATATAATCTCATTTATTATAGTTTTATTCTAGTTGAGAGAAAATGTATACAAATTTATCATTTTGAAAGTTAAAAATATAGAAAATGCTCATAGCTTTCGTTTACATTCTGGACATCGCATCGAGCCGGTTAGTCATATGTCTACATAATAAAATACAATTATTAAGGAATTAAAATTGTATATAAAATGTGTCGAATGAATATAAATCCTTTTCACACCATCAAGTAATAAAAGTGAAGTTTTTGAGATGAAATAAAAATCATCACAAGAGTTTTTTTTCTATCAGAATAATTTTTTTTCTATCAAAATAAGCCTGTTTTGCTCAAATACGTAAAACTTGTACATATGAGAGTAAAATGCAATCTTGAAGGCCTTAGAATCTACTTTTAACTGACATTTCGATTTTTTCCCGTTTTTTATCATCGATTTAATCGAGCTAATCTGATGATTGAACTAATAGATTGTGATGTATTTCAATAGCTACAAGTAAAATCTTGAATTTTGGTGACAGCTCTCATACATGACAGTTGGTTAAAATCATGTTTTGTTAGTTTTTAAAGGTTCTTATTATACAGATAATAATCTAATCATAAAAACACATCTAAATTTCATTTAAATCGGTTAATCGAATATTTCAAATAGATTAAAAGATAAAACTTGAGCATTCTGTTTTTTTTACATAAAGCAGGGGTCAAAGATGATTTTGAAATCAGTACAATTTTTTATTTTCTGATGTCTTGATCTAAATAATTATCAGCCAAGTTTTTTTTTTATTTCATACAGCAAGTTATCGGAGGTAAAGGAGGCAAGAGTACTTATTCAAAGTAGAATGACAAAATTTTCATTGTTATAAAATGGAATACTATTTTAGGAATGTTCTTTTGTAATACAAAATTTTAAAACATTTTGTTACGCGCCACTAACTCAGTCGAAGACATCAAGTACCATCATACAATCTCTGTGGTCTACGCAGGTGTCAGGCAGGCACGAAAAGAATAGCGACAAATATATCTGAAGTTTGGGCGGGATGTATGATTTTCTGTTGTGTGTATAAGTTTGACGGTTCGCTTAGTGCGCCATGGAGGTTTCAGCGAGCTCATCGGATTCGAGTGAAGTCAGGCTTCCACAGTATACTCTAGTAAAGCGTCGAAGCGATAGTAGCAGGGTGATACAAACTGACAAGTTTTAAAAATAAATTAAAATAGAGAATAAAGTTGACTATTAGAAAAATAATAAAAGGAATGTCAGATTTGATCCGCCCGTGCACCACGTATACACGATGAATTACTTATTTTCGAATTTGTTTATCATTATTAATTCTATAACGTTTAATTTTAGCTTTATTTAAAGAACACTGTATTTTAGTTTTGAGTGTGTGAAGTAAAACTGACTTAGTTAATTAAATTTATTATATTTGATAAAAGACATTGTTTAAGTTCACGCCCACTACAATGGATATTTCTGATGTTGGCCATCTTGCGCCGACAAGTTTTATTAATTACTGACAATATAACGATTAAAACAGGAAAAGTTTCATTGTTTTACAATTTATTAGGATTTTAAAACTAATAATAAGTATCAAATATTCTATCTGTACCGCGATTTCTTAAGCTTAAACATTCAGCGTCGATGCGATCCCGAGGGCGTTGAATGATATATTATATAGCTTCCATTATTGCCACATGTTTCAATACTTACCAGCTTTTACTTACGTCTTTATTTGTATTGATTTGAACGGATTACAATTTTGTTATAAAAAATTCTTCCTTGAAAATATAATATAGCTTTAGATACTGTATATATCAGCTTTTATTAGATTTTCATAATCTAAATAAAAAATTATATAATAAACGGAAAAATATGTAATAAGGTTTATAAGTTTGATACTTCACGCAGCGATGAATGATTCAGCTATGATCGCCTATATTTTTATCAAAAACACACGTAATAGGACAAAGAGATAATCATCGTGGTACAAAAGCAACATAGGAGTTCCATTCATGGGATAGTCACATGTATTCATCCCTTTTAACGTCCCACTTCTGGGCACGGGCATCCCTTCAATTCAAGGGGTATCAGGCCATAGCCCACCACGCTGGTCTGTTACAGGTTGGCGGACAATGTACCTAAATAAAAATTCTATGCTTCTCCCTAGACCGTAAAGCATTTATTAGTAATTAATCTTATATCTATTTGAAATCAAAAATCTAACAACATACTTTTACATTTGCATCAAACAAGTACCGAATTTGCGACCATGCATTTGAATATGTGCAAGTCACTGTAGCTTTTAAAGTATAGCTAAAAGATGTCATTACTCATTAGCACTTTAAATAATCGTCGAGATCACCTTTACACCTACATTCTAACAGAACATGTTTCATAACGTCTCACGTTACAGGAATTAAACACTTAATTAATCAAATAAAGCGGTACATCCATCTTCAAGTAAGATGTATGTACGTTTGTATCCACAATTAACGCCTACAGAATCCTGTGAAACAAATGACCAAATGTATTGAATGATGAAGCAAGATATTCTGATTTATGACCAAATTGTAGACAGAATGTACTTCTTTACATACAATACAATATAATATAAATATTTCTATTATTCTTTTTTTTTATTATCTTCTGAAAAATCGTAAATTATTCTTTAAAAATAGTAAACGATACGTATGGCAAAGTTGAGAATAGTAGCATAAATAGGAAATTATACTACTATTTTTGACTTGGACATTTTTTTTTTTTGCGGGCTCCGTCTATATAATTCTTTAGTCTGAGCTATCTAGTACATGGGTTTACCTAGGAACTATATACATTTTATATATATTTTTTTTAAAACGTATTTCATGTTTTATTACCATGACAAGATTCTCGTAAATATATTTTTTTACATTGTGTATGTATGTATGTGATTTCCACACACACTGACTCACATATTTTTTTTTCATATTTTTTGCGGTTTTCAAAAAAATATCTGAACAGAAAATTTTTGATAAAAATATTTTATACAAAACAAAAATCTGCATGAACTATAACAGATAAAAAGTATATGGTCCCTTTTAGCCATATATAAAAAAAAATATCTATACGAAAAAAAGATTGCATTAAATTCCGTCCAGCCGTTTCAAGTAATTCGTGTGTAAATTTATTATTTCATTGTATACATTTTTTTAGTTAAACTTATCTACCATTTAGTATTCCACTTTAGAAAGCTGCGGGAAATGGTTTACACGATGGCATGCAAACGTATTGATTTAGAAGTAGCGCTCATAGAAACAAATGGACGAGCGGATTGAGTGATGAAGTAACATTACTGATTTATGATCGTAGATCGACCTGCTATTTAGTTTCATTATAAGCACGCATATTTCAAACATAAAAGTGGAAAACTTCAAAATAAAGGTAGAGATAACTAAATATGTTTGGATTTTAAGTTACTTCTTAGGTTTTTGACCTCAAAAGATCTGTGGCGTGTATACTTATCTGTTACAGCCTATTTCTATTAAATCAACTATAGAAATATAATAAATTCTAGCACAGTTATAATCAAAAAAAAAAAATATAAACTATCTAAACGTTACAATAATTTACCCAATTATAGTCAAGTGCAGTCTGCCAACACGCACTTAGCCAGCTTGGTGGACTATGGCCTGATCTCCTTAGTATTGAAAGGAGGCCCGTGCCCAGCAGTGGGACGTTAAAAAAGGCTGAACACACCCTCAATTATATATGTATTACATAATATATAGTACATACGCGGATTTTGTTTTGACTTATTTTGGAAGCCAAATTAAAAAACAATAACAAAATGCATACAGTTAATTATTTTAAGTTGTAGGAAAAATCCGCTGTAAACAGTACAAATATTTTCTTGTTTAAATTTTAAAATTTATTTCAAAAATAATAATTTCTTTTTTAATTTTTGTCTTTGCTTTGTTTAACATTTATAGCTCAGCTTTATAACTAATATTATAAAGCTGAAGAGTTTGTTTATTTGTTTGTTTAGTTGAACGCGCTAATCTCAGAAACTACTAATCTGATTTGAAAAATTCTTTTTGCATTAGATAGCCCGTTAACTGAGGAAGGCTATAGGATCATCATATCATCCCGGAAAAATGTGCGGTTCTCGTGAGATAGATTTGTTTTTTTCTAGGGACGAACCCGAAGCGAAGCGAAGGTGAGTCGCTAGTAAAAGATAAAGTAGAAATTGCTATACTTTATTCTAATTTATGTAAAAGAAATGTTGAGTCAGTTTTTTGTGCCTACACTATCAATACATAGTATAAAACAAAGTCGCTTCCCGCTGTCTGTTCCTATATATTCTTAGATCTTTAAAACCACGCAACGGATTTTGATGCAGTTTTTTAATAGTGATTCAAGAGGAAAGTTTATATGTATAATACATGCATATTATAGTACAGAAAAGCCAATAAATTTAAAGATTTGTATTTCATACTAACCGTTAAAACGTACCTAGGGGCGAACGCGAGCGAAGCGAGGGTAAGTCGCTAGTAAGGGATATAATATAAAGTCATAAATAGTATTATATTATAATATACGTGCAAATAGCCCTAAGTCAATATAAATAATTTTAATAAATAACAGCAAAACAATTTACTATCGTGCTTTATTGTTTTACATTTTTAAGATTTTAATAAGAAAGTGTCGACTTTCCAAGTATTTTTCTGTATAATACGTTTCACATTCACATAGCATTTTTGCTCGTGTTTGATAGCATGTAATATATTTTGTACAATGCAATTATATCACCACAGACTGTATCTACACAGTTGACGTATTTCTTAACAATTTTTTCGTGGTCAAACAGGAATGGATTAGTTTGAAAAAGTTGAAATTTTCAAAATTTGAATTCATTTTGTTATTTTGTGGGTATTCTGTCTGTAACAACTATATTATGTCTTTGAGACATCTGACACCTTAGTCTCTCCCGTGACCATGATTGCTGTAAAGCAATCGAAACGTCGGGAACCAAAAATCAAAATAAATCCGCGAAAAAATCCGAAAACATAATTTTATTTAAATGTCTAATATTCGCGTAAATCTAAGAAAGTCTTTAAGGGCTTGTTAGATTTCATGGGATGTTTCATTTTTACCACTTGTCTTTTCACTATCGGAGGTCCCCATTTTATAACTGCACGCATATGAGTCAATATTTCTTAACTCCTCACATTTTCATCAACAAAAAACTTTTGAATAGTGTAATACACTGTGCTCAATAAAACATTTTTAATTTTTGGATAGTTAAATCTAGTGCATTTTGTGGAATTTTATTATATAATAAATTAAGACTGGGTATATACTTTTTATCGACAAACCTATAATATGAGTTAAATCCCGGACAAAAATAGTGTATATGTTTAAAACATTACCTTTTACCATGTTCAACGTGCGATATTTATTAAAAAAATTAAGAGCAAGTTGCAAGAAAAATATGTAATTTACGTGCAAGTGTTTCCTCATTATATTAAATAACAATATCGCCGCACAATGACTAATGCCGTTATGACATGAAACTTAATTAAAGTGGCACAGTTAGGAAATATAATAGAAAATTTTCTAAAATAATTATTAACTGTCGCAGTACTTATGACGAAATGTAATACGATTTCGATTTCCATAACATGTCACGTTTGTAAAGCAAAAAATAGCTAAATATGAATAAGTATATTGGGACATTAACACAGAACCATCTAATTCCATGGTAAGCTATGAGGCTTCTGTTATGGATAGTAGGTAGTTGATACACTACAAATACCTATATAATTTTAAATACATGCATGTTATAAATATAAACACCCATAACTGGAGTATAAGCATTCGTGTTCATTACACAAACGAGTGCCCCCAGCAGGACTCGAACCCGTGACCGCTGGCACAGCAAGAACACTACAAACTGAACCTAACGTGTAGTCGATATATATTTTAATTATTGAAAAATATATATTTTAATTAAGGTGGCTTTGAAGTTAAATGTCGCCATATGCAAATTTGCAGTAATAATTGCATTTATTATAAGGAAAGTACCTGGGCGACCGAGCTTTGCTCGGAGTTCTTTTTTGTTATATCGTTTTTTTAGATAAAAAAAAACTACAAACTTAATTAAATCCAAAGAAAAACAAAAGTAAAAACTTTGTATTCCGACCGGGACTCGATCCCGGGCATATGTGCTGTCTAACTTGCGCCTTGACTGCTTGATCACGATGCCTATAACCGAGTGTAAGAAATTATCTACCATATTTTGCGTAGAATAATGCAAAAAAGAACCGCATGAAAACTCGAAAACACGCGTTTTCCCAGACATGAGACTAATGTAGATCAATTTTTCGCCCTCGAAAGCCCCCACATACCAAATTTCAGCGAAATCGTTAGAGCCGTTTCCGAGATCGCTGGTATAAATAAATAAAGATATAAATATATAAATATATAAATATACAAGAATTGCTCGTTTAAATATATTAGATTAGATATAGATATGTTATTCTCTATCTATGTTGTTCTCTATCTGCAATTTAAAAAACCGTAATAAAATTTAAACAGTAAATGTTAGAAAATTAACCAGAAACTTTGACCAAAATATACATACTTTTTGAAATTTTTACAATTATTCTGCATTATCTTTATTATTATTATATTATTTCAATAACACTAAAGCTAACCAATAGCAACTAAACAAAAACATAGGATAACAAACAAAGGAGAAAATGGCATTGAACTGTCTTTGTTTGCCTATTTATATATAGATACTGAAGTTAGTATAGCCAGTCCACGTGGAAGCTACTACCTACTCAGAAAGCGATTCTATTGTGAAAAACAGATAAAAATGATGATTGTCAATATAACAAATGCTATATATCTAAAGAGCTTAAAAAGAATTAGGAATAACTATCAGTATAATATATAATTTGTCGATTGTTGTGCCTAATAATAATGCATCTCTACAAAATTTAGTCAAAATAGTTTATAAATAGGTCTGACCGATTACGAAGGTTAACAAGAATTTTAAAGTTTATCCCTGACGTTTAATGAAACGAGAGCAATTCTTTGGAAACTCTTTATTTTTAAAGTTATAAATATAACAGTAATATATTGTTAGGTATTTTTGAAGTTCTAGAAATTGATGTTGAAGGTTCTGTTTATATTTTTAATAAGAAATCCTATTTGTTGTATGTAAATGTGAAAGTCTGTGAATATATTTAAATGTTTGTTAGTCAATTACGCTCATGGTGTGGAGGACGGATGTTACTGAAACTTATGCCGCAGATATCTGCGTCGTACACTGATTCATTGGATACTTTTATCCATTTTCATATAATAATTAATAGTTAAACTTAATAACATTTACTTTTTAAACTCAAGAATACTAAAAATGTTTAAAGAAAAAAAAAGGTAAGGAGAGGACAAAATCTAGTATTATATGTAGTTAAAATTTAACATGAACATCGGCAACGTATTACAACCCGTATTTTACCGTACAACCTTTTCAAATATGAGAATCTTATGGTGTGAGGTTTCTGTTCGATCCTAAACTATATTTATAGTACGTAATCTCCAAGATATTTATGGTATTTCAAGATGGTTTTTTTTATTTTTATTTTTATTTTTTTTATGCGATTCAGTGACAAACGAGCAGACAGACCACCTAATGGAAAGCAGTACCTGTCGCCCATAACACCTACGGTTCATGCACTTAGGTTTTAAGTAACAAAAATGCAGAACCACAGGTGCGTTGTCACTGTGAGGACTAAGATGATATGCCTCTTGCCTGTTATTGCGCTGGCTACCTAGAATGTAACAAATGAATGTAACAAAAATATTACGCATGACTACAGAATAATCATACTTGAATAATTTTTTTTGTTATAATAGCTTGAGGCTACTCTGACACATGTCAGTCTTTGATATTTCATTTTATGGCAATTGCGTTAGTACATTTTACATCTAACATTTGTATTGTGTTTACAATTTGTTATATCACTTGTTGCTTCTATTACATATTATTTCTATTGCTTATACAGTCTATTATTTATATTATTACATTTATAATTTTATCTAATTGATTAATATTAATTCTATAGATTAAATGTATTTTACTAATTTGGTGCTATTGTGTTATAATTCTGCTTTTTGCATTACATATTGTCACCGTACAATAGGGACGCTAGATATGTCTAGCGATTATAATACAGTTACCTCCTTGGAATACTAATAAGGGGACAGTTTTTTTTTTATTATTTTTTTTATTTTTTGCTGTTCTTATTATTTACAGTTTTAGTAATGTAATTACAGAAAGCTATAAAAAGCTGTTACTGTTACTCGAATAGTTCCATTTGGTACTTCGTCATACCTACTCCAGGTATATAGTGGAATATTTTTCGTATGTTTGTTTATTTGTTGTTGTACGGAGGTTTAGAAGCGTCCGGCAATCCAGCCGGGCGTGAAACCAAGTGACGAATGTATCTGGGTTGCAGGTGATATGTACAAAAACAAATGCATTTGCCATTGTTAACGAAAAAAGGATATAATATGTAATTGAACAATGTATGTCTCGTGCATAAGAAAAATGGTATTGCGTAATCCAATCCTATTGCGTTCTGGAGACAAGGGGTCTATCGTGGAAGGGGTGACATTACCTTTAATCATCGTCCCTCTTACGACCATGAAAGCGAAGTTGCAATTTGAAATGTAGAAATAAAATTATCATTTCAACACAAACTATAGTTATTGGTGTTATATTTTAGTAAAGGAAGAAACTTCTATTTTCCTTCTAATACATAAATTCAGGCAAGACCGAGTAAGATCCGCATTATTCGTACAGTGTCACTATTTCCTCTAAGAGTAAACTAGAGAGGAGTTATTATTTAAGTCAGCGCTTGCTTCTGACGGCTTTATATGAGGTCTAAGTTACAAAAGGGAGTCCTTTTACCAAAGGTAAAATAAATTATACGAATATCTGTAAGTATGAAGGTTTAATTAATTCTCAGTAAAAGGCTACTTAGGGCTTAATTAAACTATGATCATATGAATAAATGATCTTAATTTGCCATTTTAATGTATATGTTCATTTTTATATCTAACTTTGTGATTCTATTACTGAATCAAATACAGAATAAACTCGTTCTGACCGTTTTTAGATATGGTGGCCAATATCACTGAGATTGACCATTTGCGCAGGAGATACTATAGAGTATAAGAATGCGCGCAAACATAAGTGCACTCTCTATCCTATCACTCTCAAACTCCAATGGGATGATACTTCAGCTTGACTGGTGAGATCAGGCGCAGAGCGGCTTTACGTGCTCTTCGAGGCACTGGGGTGAAACACCATCAGAATCCCAACTCCGGGCTGTTACTGAAAAGCTTAATTGTAAAATTCCATAAAGAAATTTGACCCTACCCGGGTTTGAAACCAGAATGTCTGAATCTGCATACATACTAGCCACTATATCACCATCATAAAGTAAATATAGAAACGAAGTGAATGATTTTATTAAATTTGAAAAGTATAATATAGAGTATAAACATAAAATAATAATCGCTGTTAGGTTTAACTTGCAAGGATTTTATATTTTACATAATATTATATACTAATAACAGGTATTTTTTATGTAGTTATATTTTATAAAAAATTAAAAAACTCAATTAAAAAGAGGAAAGACTTATATATAATCTTTTACAACTTAAGCCGTCAGTAATAAGTACAGCGACAAATTCCCTCAGAGAGCTACAGTATGATAAAAATATCGTAGAGCTACGTTTATTGAATTAGAAATATTATATTATTTTTATAAGAACGCTTCCAAAAATAGTTTAGGAATGTTCTTTTGTATTGAGAACCTCAATACTTATATTAATTTTTAAGATATAATTAATCGACATAGAATACTTTTTGGTAATGAAAACCATTATGTAATTAATGTTTGCTCTAAGTAACAATAACGCGATTAGTAGAAATAAAAAAAGATGAAACCTAAAAAAAATTACCGCAGTTTTCACACAAGCTATTCGACTGATAGCTATTACACAGGTAATCAAATATAGAACTATCTGTATTTATAAGAAGTAATTACTGGATCAAAGAATTTGTTCCTTGCAATAAGTACTTAGGATTTCTTTAAAAAACTGCCTATAGTATTTCCAAAAATCTTTTATTCCACATATCTAAACTTTTAAAGAGTCATTTATTTTGATTTTATTTACATATTTAGAAAATCTGAAAAAAAAAATATCATGACATATGCTTCAGGGTCATCTATTTATTTCTGCCGCCAAGCAACAACGATTGCATTGTTGTGTTCCGGTTTGAAGGATAAGGTAGCCAGCGCAATTTCAGGCAAGAGGCATATCATCTTAGTCCTCACAGTGACAACGCACTTGCGGCTCTGGCGGATAACTTCCAGTGAGCCCTATCTAATTAATAACTCGCATTTCTAATACTAAATGGCAGTGGTAGCCCAATGGTAACGCGCTCGCTTGGGAAACCAAGTGAAGCGGGTTCAAATCCCGGGTTTTATACCTCTGATATTTTCATGTGCGAATCATTTCTAACATGATTATCACTTGCCTTACGGTGAAGGAAAACATCGTGAGGAAACTTGCATGTCTAAGAAAACCTAGCAAGTTTTCGAAAGACATGTGAAGTCCGCCAATCCGCACTTGGCCAGCGTGGTGGACTATGGCCTGTTTCCCCTCGTATTGAAGGGAGGCCCGTGCCCAGTAGTGGGACGTTAAAAAAGGGCTGAATACATAATACATGAAACCTACTTTAGATATACTAGAATAGAAAGGCACTACCACAATCTGCTAAGCTATATCTAAGTAAAAATTACATTAATCTGTTACTCTATTACTGAGTAAAGGACAAATAAACAAACACACATTTTTATTAATACTTTAAGAGGAATAATGTGATCACCCCCTTACAATGAGGGATGCGTCTTTACGCGACGAGATTGATTTTAGTCGTCGTTATTCCTTACTTTCGTTAAGGGTAGCCTAGTTTTTGATCGTGTTTAGTGACAGTTTCTAATTTACATTTAAGTCTAGTTAATGAGTCGGCCTGATATTATAAATCTGTATTTAAAATGAACTGTGTTTGGTCTAGTAGCCAAAACGGTAAACAAGGGGTTTGATTCCCAGGTCGAGTAAAGTAAATAATTAATAACTGGGGTTTTCCGTCAAAAAGTTCTCAGTAATGGCCTGGGGTTGGTGCTTAAAAATTAAGTAATTGGGTGTAATTCTATTGGTATATTGAATAATTTACTTTTATTTAGAAAGTCGTTAACATTATTTAATTTGGAAATTAAAAATTTTGCTTAGTAACGAAATCGTATACTAAAAATTGATTTAAACATCTAATTTTACACACTGACCTACTATTAATTATCAAATTCAATGAATTTAATTATATTCTAGTATACAAAATATTCTATCTAGTAGATATGCAGATAAGTAGTATTACTTTTGGTACACAAAACTCTCCACATAAGATTACCGGTGGTAGGACTCTGTCAAGCCTGAGGAGTCCGACTGGATGGGTACCACCCCCTTATCTATTTCTGCCGCCAAGCAACAATGATTGCATTGTAGTGTTCCGGTTTGAAGGATAAGGTACCCAGCGCAATTACAGGCAAGAGGCATATCATCTTAGTCCTCACAGTGATAACATACCGGCGGTTCTGCAGTTTTGTTACGTAAAATTTAAGTGCATGAACCGTAGGTGTTATGGGCGACAGGTATCGCTTTCCATCAGGTGGGATGTCTGCTCGTTTATCACTGAATATCATAAAAAAAAAGTACTTAGTACTAATAAAAAATTAAAATTTAAAACCATTTTAAATTTAAAAAAGTCTTAAAATTACGGCATGATTTTATCTCGTTAAATTCGAAGGAAAAGTACAAGCGACGACTGCACAATGTGTATAATTAGCTCTACCGTTCCTTATTATAGAGCCTAATATAAAACGAAAAAGCTTACCTCAACCTGTGGTCCACTATACGAAATGCAGACACTTAACAAGAGATCTAAAATTCAGTGAGTGGAAAGCAAAAAGCTTCTCACTACAATGAAAATGAAGTTTTTGAAACAAAAAGCAGCAAATACGAACTCGCTCAGAGTCACCTAATGCAGTTATTTCCTGCAGTGTTCGTTTTTTGTTAAAGGTTTACGACATAATTCGGTTTATGTTTTACCCAAACAGATATGTGGAGAGTTTTGTGTACTGAAAGTAATATTATTCTTGTAAATAAGCCATTAGGTGACGAAAGTTAAGTTAAATATGTTTATGTATTTGTATGAAGTGATATTATCTTGATAATCTAATATATTTAAACGACCAATTCTTGTATATTTATTTATTTATACCGGCGATCTCGGAAACGGCTCGAACGATTTAGCTGAAATTTGGCATGTGGGGGGTTTCGGGGGCGAAAAATCGATGTATATTAGTCTTATGTCTGGAAAAACGTGTGTTTTCGAGTTTTTATGCGGTTTTATTATGCATTATTCCACGCAAAATATGGTCGATAAGATTGACTATCACAGGTTAGAATACCGGTCGTGTACAAAGTTTTTACTTTTATTTTTTAACCGACTTCCAAAAAAAGGAGGAGGTTCTCAATTCGACCGTATATTTATTTTTTTTATTTTTTTTTATGTTTGTTCGGGGATTTTTTCGTCGTTTATGAACCGATTTTGATAATTCTTTTTTTGTTGGAAAGGAGATATTCCAAGAGTGGTACCATGATAAGGAAACTAGGATCTGATGATGGGATCCCAGAGAAATCGAGGGGAACTTTCGAAAATTGTAGCGGCGACTAGTGCGTTTGTTAACATTTTCATTAGGTATATTAAAGCACTACTATTTAATGAAGGTCTGGAGTCGATCTGATGATGGACCCGAAAGATAGTCGAGGGAACTCCTCAACGATTTACAGCAATTACCTGGTGTTTGGGCTTGATTAATTTGTATTGATGATACATCTACACTAAAAATGGAAAAATAAAAACTAGCCAGCCAATACTAATCAAAGCACACCGACTTCGAAAAAATCTGATTAAGTATCTATTCTTAATGAAAACCCCCGTTTAGTTATTTTTTACTTGTCAGTGCCTGGAAGTCGGTTTTTATTTTTTTTTTAGTTTTTATATTTATTCGAGTTTTTAGTTTTTTTTTTATTCTAAAAAATACGATATAACATAAAAAAAACTATAAGCGAAGCTCGGTTGCCCAGGTACTCTTGTATTAAATGAGCAATTCTTCTATATTTTATTTCGTGTTTCTCATACGACTCATACGATTTGGTTCAAATCTTGGTAAGGTTTTACTTTAAGTTAATCCATATTATTTATTTCTAAAAAAAGGCAATTTAAAAAAAAACATTATAACTAATTATTATAAGAGCCTTTTTTTATCTGCTCTCATGTTGACAATGTCATATAACGTCATCTCGTACATTTTTGTGGTACTTACATTGTCGCTAATGGATAATCTACTGAACGAGCGTCTACGCCGAGTGAAGCTAGGTTGGTTAGGTACTAATATATTATATGTATAACATATATTATGATGTAGCGAAATTATTATACTCATTTTATTACGATACAACCCACTAGAACAGTTCTACGTTGTATGTTTGGACAGGTATCATGATTAAAAAATACAGTTTTTATTTATTATCTTCATGAACGTGTTCAGAGAAAAAAACTTATGTCCACTAATTTTATAGGTAATAAACAAACTTTTTGACTTTAATCGATTAAAACATAGTAAAGCAGTGTTTTTGTTTATAATTGATTACAAACTTAAGCTTAGAAATCACATACTCTATTACTGTCCTTGTGTAAAATAAAATAATACATATAAACAATGCTTTGCTCAGTAAACATAATAGCTTCAACATTCAACAAAGGTAAATCAACAACTGACGCGAGCGCTGCAATTCTTCAGCACATTTACGATGCATGGGAGAAATCACGGAACGCTAGAGGGGTGTTTTGAGATTTATCTCCAGCCTTTGATTGAGTAGAATGTAGATCATCAAGTATTTTTATATTACAAAATCACTACGATAAATTAATCTTTCTGCTACCTACATCTTCTAAGCTATTAAGTACGTAAACAAACCTATATCAACAAATTTCGGTCTTCTATTTAGAATTTAAATTTACTTCAAAGCAACTTAACTGTAGCTAGAACATGGTATTTTACTACTTTTTGATAGTAATAAATATAATACATATATGCATAATGTACAGTAATAAATACTCTTTTGTACACACTCCATATACAAATGTCTTTTTTTTTTACGACATTAACACAATCTAGTTCCATGATAAACTACGAGGCCTGTGTTATGGATACCAGGTAGTTGATATACTACACATATATAACTTTAAATACATACATATTTTATATATAAATACCCATGACTAGAGTACAAACATTCGTGCTCATTACACAAATAAATACCCCCAGCGGGACTCTACCTCGAGATCGCTGGCACAGCAAGTATGGTCACTACAAACTGAGCCAAACGTGTCGTCAAAGCCGCAACAGTAGCAACAAATCTATAGTTTTTAGAATTTTTGTCTGTCTGTCTGTGACCGCATCATGGAAATACCACTAAAGAGATTTTGATGAAATTTAGTGTGATGATAGCTGGTTATTTGGGTCAAGATATAGGATACTTTTTACTGCGAGAAAATATGTAATCTATGAGCTAAACGTTAAAATGTAACTAGGTACGAACCCGAGCGGAACAAGGGTGAGTCGCTGATATCATATATTTGAATCTTAAAATAAGCTGGTAATTATAATACAACTTGCTAGCAGAGTTCTTTGACCTATTTTATGTAATCGATTTAAAAAAAAGCTAAGTTAAGTCTTAAATGTCCGTTGGCAGAGAATAAATACAAGTAGGTAGACACTTAAACCTTCAAGCAAAAGATAATCCTAAAACCCTAAGAAATTAATAATTAACCGTACGTTAAACGCGTAAAACAAAGAACTTCCTTAAATATAACTTTGAAACAGAAAATTATTTAAACTTTAACCACAAAAGCGCTCTTTAATACTTAAAATATTTTAATTAAAACTTTTTTACATACAAATTAAAATGAAAGTACTATAAAATATAATTTATCTTTCTTATCTTCTCGCACTTTTGCTTGCTGAGTTAATAGAGATAACTAAGTAGTTCCTCAAACTTGTATTGAGAGACTGTAATTAAGCAAACTGAAATAACATAGCATAAATTTTACCGTCTACGAAAATCGAACCAGTAACCCTCAAAGTACATGAAATACCATTCAGACAATCACAAAAGTACGTAATATATGCTTTATATAGAACATACTATAATTACAAAATTATAAATACTTTTCTATATTAATTAAGTTTCTCAATTTATGTTATAAAGTAAACAGTAAACACAAGCTTACCATTAAAATTATCACGATTTTATATTTATACACATAACTCACCCTTGCTCCGCTCGGGTTCGTCCATAGTTACGTTTTAAGGTTTAGTATAGATTTCTCAGAGATGAGATATTTTCCCGCGGTAAAAAGTATCCTATATGTTGACCTGGATAACCAGCTACCACCATATCAAATTTTACAAAATCCTTCCAGTGGTTTTTCTGTGATGCGGTAACAGACAGACAAACTTTATAAAAAATATAGATTCGACCTCTATATCGATAATAATGTCTATTTCAATAAGATTTTCCAAAAAAATTTTTGATGTACAGATTCGGCTTAGTTACAATTTTATTATATGTATAGAATATTAGGTAAGACTAGCGAATGACATGAAACGACAATGAAAGGTGTAATTTATTGCTGACTGAACCTTTTGACTTTTACTTTTGAAGCAAAATTTATGTTTGAAGCTTATTAATAAATTAATAAGCTGAGATTTTTGTTGATATAAGTATCATTAAATCTCTCTTCTTTTGGTATATTACATCAAAGTTGATTAACTAGTGAGTGAACCCTTGTTAAGAGGAATAATTTCGTAATACATTGTTTTCATATAAAGTTATATATATATATATATATATATATATATATATGTATATATGTATATATATACGTGGCGCACGCCACTAAAGCATAATTTTTTTCGAAAACTTCAACAATCATCGTCATATTTCAGGCAATTTACACAAAACCGTTACACTCCATTTATTAGTCTTCATTGTATTTTTTGAGTTTATCGCGTTCAGCGACACAGATAAACAGACAGACTTGATGAGTGACCTTTGTTTTATAATACACAATTTGAAGATATACGTTTGGCCATAACATAATGAGAAATTATATGAACTTCAGCAACTTAAGTACTCTTCATACACCGGCTTAACTATTGTTACATAGTTAGGAACTTCCAATAATATCTTATTACGCTCTAATAAAGTGCTGAGCAGTGAACAATGAACATCCTTTTTAGTGGCATTATAGTGAACATTGGTGTACTTACATGCATTACTATTATATATTTACAAAAAAAAATGAGCGAAGCGAGGGTACATCGCTTAGACTTACCCTCGCTTCGCTCGAAATTTTCTTTTTAATTCTATCTCTATGGTTAAGCATTTTATACTCTACTACTCTATGATTTGCTCAATCAAAATGTATGCATGCATAATATTTTTATTAAACATATTTTAAGACCAACACATTGATAGATGAACCTACATATATACATATATAAAACAACAACAATTTTTATTTCGTGTCTCGCATGAAAATATGTTAGTTTTTCATGTTTTAAGAGTCTCCTTAAAAAATCGGTACAAAAAAAAGTTTTTTTAGAGGTCGCTCACAATTTTTTTTTTTGATTTCCAAAATGGTCAAAATATTTTTTTTGTCTCGTTGTTTTATCATTTACACATTGAAAAAGATTTCAATTCTGAAAATTTCAAATTAATATTTTAATTTCTAAGCATTGCTTTTTTATCGTGAATATTAGTGTACCTAAAACATGAAAAACTTACATATTTTCATACGAGACACAAAAAAAAGTATCGGTTGAATTGCGCCCCCTACTATATATGTAAAACAACTTTTAAGATCCATCTTCTTTTGAAAAGTACACAAATAGACTATAACCTGGGGTACCACAGACTGTACAGTAGGTACTTGCGAGCAAAAAGAGGATTAGCCACTAGTTTGAAAAATTAAACGGCAGAAATCGTCTTGTTTTAAGGCCATTATAACTTGACTAAACGAAGCGGGCTGCGAACTGTTGATGTTTGTTTAAATTTAAGATAGACGCGAATGCTCAGCCGAGTGCAGGTGCGATGCTACATGTACGAAATACTCTAACTTAAATATCATATATATATAGTGTTCAGTACACCTTAAATTATACTAGAGGAGTTGTTGTAAATACATAATATATAAGACACCTCGCTCTCAGTAGTCAGTCTTCACAGTATTCGGCAATAAATAACTCAGAAAGAAATTGTAAAAGGATTAAATAAATTTTATAAAGTTATTAACTGTTAAATTATTTTTTTTAATTTTTTTTAATTTTTTTTTTCAAATGTCTCAATCGTTTAAATATGCGTTTGAATATTTAAATAAAATCAATTATGATGCGTGTGGCCACACACATACGCGCATGCACGTATGAATGCACGCACACACACACATACACACACACACATACACACACATACCTATACACACCATCTTTATTATACATGTGCACATCCGCACGCACTCACACATAAATATTATTTTTTTTTATTTATATTTCATCTTACTTATTTTGAAGTATAATTATTATCAAATATAACATTGTCCGAAGGGTTGATATATGCAATACAGTTCATACTTTTACAGTATCATCGTAGCCATTGACCTATAAGTATTGTTTCTTTAATATATAAAATTCATTTCAAATTTCAATTTCAATTCAATTACCAACTAAAAATAATTTTAAACGCTTACTTTACTCTTCAGACATACCAGTTACATTTGTATTTTTTGTTCTTCATTTTAAAACGCCATTTCGTAACGGATTGTAGAACTTAATGTTATGAATATAAGTTATATTAAATAAAAAAGTAATAAGAGTTAAAATAATACATATTTAGAATAAGACAACTAAACTCTTCGTGTAATTTGCAATCACAACAATTTAAAAATTAATTATATTGACGAGATATTATAGGCTCAAAACACTATCTACCACAAACTATATATTATATTAGACTACCTCTTGTTTTTTTAAATTACATAAATAAAATATGTAAATTGATCTAAATAGATATAATTTATTTATTAATTTTGTACAGAATTTGAGATGAAATATGTTTTTATTCTAAATATATTATAAAATGTACAAGTTTGAAACGTCACGATTAACAGTAAAACGTGAAATAGCACTCTTGGGAGCTATTGTAGCAGATCATTAATGATGTGCCTCTGAACGCTTCCAGCCGCCTAATTTATGTTATAACAAAATATAGGTTTTGTAAGTTTGTACCCTTTCACTGCATTTAAATATTAAAATTAATTTATCAGGTAACACCTTTTTCGGCTCAAATGGTTAGTCTCGATCATTTAAGAAAAAAACGGTTGAGGAATTATAAGAAACATACTTTTGCCCACGGCTTCGCTCGTATCTTATCTGCGATTCCAAAATACCATCTATGGCCTTGCTAAATTTTATCGTAATTTGTTTAGTAGTTTAAGCGTAACAGACAGAATTACTTTCACATTTATAAAATTAGTATGGATTAACCGGGTTTAACCGATCTGCTGATATTTTACATGTATTAGAGCAATTCTATATATGTACCTTTTTACTTCATGCATATTAATATACATAATATGTATTCTAGCATTATAGCGGAACCCTACTAAAAGCAGGTCACTTTGAATATACAGTAAATGAGCGTAAGCAACGTTTTTTGAATGCAAAAACCCCGAACTAACAGTGCAGTGAATCGCGATGCAGATATAAAGAGCTTTCAAATTTAGTAATTTTGTATCCAAAATTTTAAATTCTAACGTTACTATTACAATGGCGAATTTATTTTGTTTGTTCAACGTTTGTAATGAAGGTTGATGTTTGGGTCCTTAGGGAACGCAAGTAATAAAAGAGCATAGTATTGTTTACGTTTATAATTAGAAGGCTTGCCTTGCTAGCTTATTGTGCTAGTTGTTAATGTATATATCTATACTGACATCTATATATATAAAAATCCCTATGGAATTGAACAATGTACACTATGGACTCCAAATTGCTGAAGCAATTTTTAATGAAATTTTCAGATAAAAAAAATCATGTGAGTTTTAATTAAAAATGCTGTATTCCTTATTTTTTACTTAAGTAAATATTCTTTTGCTTTAAGAAATCACTCTATATAAATAAATCTAATATATTTAAACGAGCAATTCATGTATATTTATATCTTTATATTTTTATTTATTTATACCAGCGATCTCGGAAACGGCTCTAACGATTTCGCTGAAATTTGGTATGTAGGGGCTTTCGGGGGCGAAAAATCGATTTAGATTAGTCTTATGTCTAGGAAAACGCGTATTTTCGAGTTTTCATGCGGTTTTCTTTTGCATTATTTATATGTGAGTAAACGCATCGTGGTCAAGCGATCAAAGCCCAGGGATCGAGTCCCGGTCGGAATACAAAGTTTTTACGTTTGTTCTTTTTTTGTATTTATTCAAGTTTTTAGTTTTTTTTTATCTAAAAAATATGATATAACAAACAAGAACTCCGAGCGAAGCTCGGTCGCCCAGTTATTAAAATTAAAGTGACTAATAGTTTCTAATGTCAAAATAACACCTGTTTACTAAATGCATATGCAATTACGTACCGTTCTTATAACAAAACCCATGTTTTTAAATTTTTGTCTGTATGTCTGTCAGTTTGTTTATTCCGGCTAATCTCCGAAATGGCTGGACTGATTTTGATGGAATTTTTACTGACAGCTGATGGTATAGAGGAGTAACTTAGGATACTTTTATTCTAGACCTAGAATTAGGGTTCCGCTCAAATAATTTAAAATGCACACAGGGAAGCCTCCGAGCGAAGTGTGGGTAAGTCACTAGTGAATCATAAAGATAAACTAATTTTCATAAGAAACAAAATAAGTAAAATACATTATTGTCTTATATTTTCACCAATTTGACAAATAAATAGTCAATGTGCAAAAAACAAATTTATACAAAAAGTTGGCACAATATAAAGATAAATAAATATGTTTAAATAAATATGTTTAAACATTAACACACAGCACCATTTAGTTCCATGGTAAGCTAAGAGGTTTGTGTTATGGATACCGGATAGTTGATACATTACACATAATAAATAAATATTAAATACATACATATTATTATAAATATAAACACCCATGACTGGAGCACAAGCATTCATGCTCATGACATAAATGAATGCCCCCAGCGGGACTCGAACCCGCGACCGCTGGCACAGCAATTAGGGTCAGTTTCAACTTAGCCAAACGTGTTGTCAGAAAGAAAAATATCTTAAATATAGCCAAACGTGATGTCAGAAAGAAAAATATCTTAAATATATTAATATAAACTTTAACAGCATGGCAATGTTTTGAGACCGAAGTCAAGAAAAACTTAAAATGAAGATTTGTTTTCCAATAACTTAGATAGAGGAACTCGCTCTGGGTCATATTTACTGACCGCCCTCGTACGAGACATTATTACTTTAGTATTTGTGTGACCGGCTGCTTACTGTTAAAACCTTGTAAATGTTAAAAGAAATTTAAAAAATATTATGTTAATATAGTTGAGAACTAAAATTTTTAGATGTTAAAATTTATAATAACATACGTATACAAAAAAAATATATATTTTGTGGTACTTCTTACTCTAACAAATGTAATATTACTAGTTATTCAGTCATTCATTTTAGTTCTTGAATATAAAAATTGAATATGAGGGAATATTTAAAACTATTTCTTCTTAAAAAATAATATATAAGACAATTCCCATTTGTATGGAGCGCTTTTTACATTTACTCGGTTATACTAATGTGTAGAATAAAGTCGACCACAGTGTTCCACCGGATATTGCAAGTCTGTTTACTAGAAGTACCTCAATTTGTGTTCGTACAAAAATTCACATTATGTATTTTATACCTTCTTTTTGAAATATAATTACATATGAATGGTAGTTAATAAATAAATATGTTGGTACATTAACACACAGCACCATCTAGAGGCTAGAGGCTTGAGTTATAGATACCAGATACACTACACATATATAACTTTAAATACATACATATTATAAATATAAACATCCATGACTGGAGTATAAACATTCGTGTTCATCACAAAAATGAATACCCCCAGTGGGACTCGAACCCGTGACCACTGGTACAACAAGTACTACAAACTGAGCTAAACTGTAAAGTGTCCACATCTATAATACTAGATCGAGTATTTTTGAAAGAATCAATAAAAATATGTAAAATTGAAAGGTCATTTAGTCATTGGCAAATATAAAACCTAGAAAACTACATAAAATAATAAAACATTTAAAAAAATGCATATACATTTAAGCTAAATTGTATATAACATATAATATTTAGTATTTTTAAAGATTGCTATTAAAATTGTGATTTAATTGTATCTTAGAAATTACTACATCTAAAAAAATAAATTCAGCCAGTTTTTTCACGTTAGTATGTTAGTATGGATAAACAAATATCTTTTTTCTCATAAAATTAAATTATATAAATCCACTAGTAGCTAGGTACCTTGAGTGGAGCAGTGTCTACGTCAGTGTCCCTCCGGATACTCAAGCGTACTGGTAGAGTCTCAATTTGTTCTCACAAATTTACCATCTCGTATTTTAAACTATCCTGGCTAAAAATAGGAACTAAAATACAAAATTCTATAAAAAATATATATGTCCATGTCTGAATTGATAATAACGATGTTTGTTTGTCTAAGAATAGTATAACGCGGTCGTTAAAAAGAAGGAATGGTTTGAGGATGTGTAAAATTGAAATAATACTAAATAGTATGATTGTTTTGAAAAAGTAGAATTAAAATTTTCTTTTTCCAAAGTACATTTTATTGCATTTTCTAAGAATATTTAAGATTACTTTTTTGAGTAGAATTTCAATGCAATTTCTTTTTAGAAGCTATTTCGCATACTAATGTCTCTTTACCATATATAATATGGGGTTAAGTATGAAATTGCCGATTTGTACTGAAAAATTGAAGTTCGTTTTTTTTTTTAATTTAACATATTTATTTAGTCAAAATAATAACTATTATAATCTATACATTGCTGCCATCTAATAGGAAGGTCATTTATGCCTTTGCAATAGAATTCTGGTGATCTAGATTCGACAAACTGTGTGAAAGGATTTTGTACTGCCTCCTGAGAAGAAAACTTTTTATTACGTAGAAAATTGTCCAAATCACGAAAAAAATGGTAGTCCGTTGGAGCAAGGTCTGGCGAATACGGAGGGTGACGAATGGTTTCTAATTGCAGTTCCTGTAGAGTTAAAACGGTTTCTCGTGCTCTATGAGGTCTCGCGTTAGCATGGAGCAATAATGGTGAAGATCGATTCATGAGTCGGAGCTGTTTCACAGCTAATTTTGCTATCATTGTTCGGAGTTTGGCACAGCAGACATCTGCCGTTATTGCTTAACCAGATCGGAGAAAGCTATAGTGAATAACACCATGCTGAGACCACCAAACAGTTACCATTGCCTTTTTATTGGTAAGCTATGCTTTAAGACACTGTTGCGGCGTTTGTCCTGAGGTCAACCATTGCATTTTTCGCTTACAATTATCGTATAGAATCCACTTTTCATCACATGTCACAATTCGATCCAATATTCCTTAATTTCTGTATCGATTCAACAAGGCAACACAAGTTTCAACATGCCTTTCTTTCTGCAAATCAGTCAAATCATGAGGCACCCATTTTTCATATTTTTTTATATTATTGAGTTGACGCAAAAGAGTTAATGTTGTTGGTAAAGTCACGTTAAACCCTGCCACTAATTCCTGGGTAGTTTGGCTCGGATCGGCTTCCACCATCATTCAATTCATTGCTACCTGTGTGGGCGGTCTTCCACGTGGTTCGTTCTCCAAATCAAAGTTTTCATCACGAAAGTGTTTAAACCAAAATCGCACGGTGTGTTCATTAGCAGTCCCCACTCCAAACGCAACATTGATATTGCGAGCTGTTTCTGCCGCGTTAGTTCCGCGTCGGAACTCGTATTCAAAAATCACTCGAATTTTCGAAATATCCATCTTTCTTGTCTAAGCTGAATAAAACAACAACTGAAAGTCGATAATCAAATGTTATACATTTTTTAAAAGTAGAACAACATAGGTACCATTTGAAAAAAGTTTCACTCAAAAATCTCAAACCATGAAGGTTCTATGTCAATTCCAAGTACCTATTACAATAAAACAGCAATTTCATACTTTAACACCTATTATTTATAATATGTATATATTTAAAGTTATAATATGTGTGTAGTGTATCAACTATCTAGTATCCATAACACAAGCTTCATGCTTGCTATGGAACTAGATAGTACTTAGTGTGTGTTAATGTCCCAAAATATATTATTATTATTATATATCTTTTATTTTTTAGATAATAATAAAAAATTTAGGTTAATAAAACTCACACATGATTTCTTCTGTTTATACAAGAACTAGTAGTATTTATTCACAAAAGACCATAATACAGTTCTCAACAACAGTTTAAGTAGACCAAAGTACTATTAACATATATTTTTCCTCCCTTACTCCGCCGAGAACAAGTTTTCAGAACAATTTGTCACGCTACTGGAGTTTTCGTTTCGGAAACCACTACATGCGATGCTATAAAATATAAAACAGATATATTTTTAGTAGACAACTAGTAAGTGTTTAGCAAATGTTTTCTACGTTAAAATTACTTGGATATTTGTTTCTGTTTCAAACACTATTTTTCAATATAACATTGACTTTATATGCAATATGACTCACCCTTGCTCCGTTCGGGTTTGTCTCTAGGTACGTATTAACGGTTAGTATATCTAGATTTCTCAGAGATGAGATATTTTCCATCACTAAAAAGTATCCTGAATGTTGACTAGGATAACCAGCTATCACTATACCCAGTTTCATCAAAATCCATCCAGTGGTTTTCTCGTGATACATTGCCAGACAGACAGACAGACAAAAATTCCAAAAACTATACATTCGGCCATTTTATCGATAATAATCTACTTCAATAATATTTGCCAAAAAATATTTAATGTACAGATTCGACTCAGAATTTTATTTTATGTACAGATGTCAAAAAACTTTTTGTCACCATTAAAAACGTCTGGTATTTTTAATTACGTTTTTCAGTACAGTTCAGGATATACTTATTTGTTTAAAAGTAAAAATAGCATTTAAATAAATAAATAATTTGACACGTAATGACTTTGGCTCGAGTACTTCAGAGAATTTTGTATAAAGCGTGAATCAAATTATTTCTCTTCTTAACACTTTAACTTGGATGTTTAAGATTTGGATTGGATGTAGCTAGTTATTTAGGTCAATATATAGGATACTTTTAGCTGCGGGAAAATATTTCATCTCTGAGAAATCTATACTAAATGTTAAAACGTACTAGGGATGAACCTGAGCGCAGCGAGGGTGAGTCGCTAATATTCTACTAAAATTAGCCTTTCGGATGCATAAACTATAGAATTATGCAATAAACACGCAACATAAATAATATCCGTGATATCTGCATGCAAATAAACATACTTTTAATAATTATATATTATACTTTCGATAAGATTTTTACATAAAACAACAGATTTTTTAGGTTTTATTAAATTAAATTGTTTTATTTTAGTGAAGTCGGATCTTTGCATAAGTCGGACACTTCCCCTTCCGGACCATGCCTGTTACAGTGGTCGCCGACATTTTACATGGTCACGTAAATCTCTAACTTAGAAACTACTTTGAAAATGCACCACAATTCAAATTATTCAATACCTAAAACTAAACATGTGTAGTGTATTCTTACATTTTCTCAAATTTTCTGGATGAATAAAATTTCTATTATAAAATATCAACTAAATAATAATTGTTAGTTATAGTTTATAATTGATATTTTGATAAACGTACGTATATTTTGGACGACAAGTTTGGTTCAATTTGTAGTGACCCTACTTGCTTTTCCAGCAGTCGCGGGTTCGAGTCCCGCTGGTGGCATTCATTTGTGTGATGAGCATGAATGTTTGTACTCCAGTCATGGGTGTTTATATTTATAATAAGTATGTTTTTAAAAGTTATATGTTTTGTGTATCAACTATCTGGTATCAACGACACATGCCTCGTAGCTTACCATGGAACTAGATGGTGCCATTCGTTATTTTTATTTATAAACAATGTTCGTATATTCAGTATTCCTTAGACCAAATGGATTCTTCATAACTAGTTATTTATAATCTGCTTGTCGCTAAGTTAAATCCAACGATGGAAAAATTATGATTAAATATTTGCTATGACCATTTTTGTAAGGCCTTCTGTGAACAAATTGAGGCAAGGAGGATTTGCTGAAGCTCATTAGTTACCTATATTTTGAAAATTCATTTTTAACACTATTTTTTATTTGGCCCGGAACTAGGACTAACCTAGGACCTCAAGTTCTAAACAGCAGCAAGCTAATTACTGGAGAATAACAGAAGAATACAATTGTATCTACTTACTATATCTAAGGTATCGCATTCGAATCTCAATACTCCCCGCTATCAACACAATAAAGAGGCGTATCAAGATATTAAATAAGATTGTAAGTAAAATTTTCCATTTCTCTATACCGAAGCTACACTTTTAATGCTCATTTTCCTTATAATGCTTCGTTTTTTTTTTTCATATGTTATATTTTAAATATGCTTCACGTGGAAAACGATGGTGCCATTATGGGGGAATAAAACGCGTCATATATTACGGTTACCAAATTACCCACCACGATATCTTTTAAGACAGTGGCCCTTGACGTATGACGTCATATCTCACAAATATACTTTGAGGGGGATTAAGAGACGTTCAAACGGCTGATGTATGAAAGCGTGTTATCGTTGATTCATGCTCTCCTCTTTGGTTCAAGCTGGAGCCCTTACTATAGATCTATTCGATTGTATTTCGAATTAATTTGATGTAATTTATTTTAATTTTCGTTTTTAATATATTGGTCAGTGGTAATATATTTTCAATATTTAAAATGACTAAAAGTTTTTAATTTTTTTAAGAAATTGTTATCGATATTCAGTCCACTTCGCGTATTTTCTAATAAAAAGATAAAAAAATAATTTTATCATTACAATTATTATAGTATATAGTACAAAGATAAATCGTGATCACTATACAATAAGCCTACTTAATTAGCAGACTCACACGATTTGCTGATATCGATTAATATTAATTTAAGGTTAAACCTATTATTTCAATTCAATTTTTTTTGTTAATGGCTTCAAAGACCCATTAATTCAATTTTCTACATTTACCTCAAATTGTATACCTGAGTGAAAACTCTTAGTAGCGGTATTGCAATTTTATGAGGTAACTTGTCATCTTCGAGAGCGTTATTTTTCGAATGTTTCACATCGTTTAGATGATATCTCTTCCTTTGATAGTATCTATACAAAGCAACGCAATGAATAAATATTTTGTGTTTGGCAATATTTTCCTTCACTTCCTCCAATAGAAATTGAGCATATACACTGGACCACAAAGAAAAATGGTTGGTTAGAAAATCTTCAATATCTTCGAAAGTACCTGACGTTCCTTTATGAAATAAAGACTAAATTAAAGAATATTTTAATGTGCTTAAACGAAAATAAAAAACATGAATTTAAGCTTTTTAGTTTTAATAAATGTAAAATAAATAAAAATGCGTAGTTTTTACAGTTTTTTCGTAAATATATGTAGGTTTTTTCCTAAAAACTTGTTTGATTCTGAAGCTTAAATGAATAAAATAGTTTAATCAGAACTAACTTCTGGACTTATGTAAAGAATAAAAAATGCCTGCCAAAAATTGAAATATTGACGTATTGTATAAGGGTTAATACACACTATAGTCCCAATTACAGTTTGTTTTCGGTCCATTATCGGTCTGGTAAAGTATTTTCATAAAAGAAACAATGTGTGCATTAACTATCAGTAAGAGTCAAGTCAAGTGGCAGTGGTAGCCCAGTGGTAACGCGCTTGCTTGGGAAACCGAGTGAAGTGGGTTCAAATCCCGGGTCTCGCACCTCTGATATTTTCATGTGCGAATCATTTCTAACTTGATTACCACTTGCCTTACGGTGAAGGAAAACATCGTGAGGAAACCTGCATGTCTGAGAGAACCTAGCAAGTTTTCGAAAGACATGTGAAGTCTGCCAATCCGCACTTGGCCAGCGTGGTGGATTGACGGACTTTACAAGTCTCTCGAGAACTTCATGGGTTTTCTCAAACATGCAGGTTTCCTCACGATGTGTTTCTTCATCTTAAGACAAGTGGTAATCATGTTGGAAATGTTTCGCACATGAAAATATCAGAGGTGCGAGACCCGAGATTTGAACCCGTTTCACTCGGTTTCCCAAGCGAGCGCGTTACCACTGGGCTACCACTGCCTTCATTACTATATTATGTGCTAGTAATAATTTATGTATTTTGCCAGTACAAAGATAATGCTTCGAGCGTATAATGGAAACGTAACAGTAAATTATTTGGTATTTTAATGTACTTTTGCATTAATGACCTATAGCATAGTATACTAGGAAAATATTTTATATCCTGTTTCACTGCTTGGAGCTAATGTATCTCTATTATACGCGTTATCTATACTTAATACTATAAAGCTGAAGAGTTTGTTTGTTTGGTTGAACGCGCTAATCTCAGAAACTACTGATCCGATTTGAAAAAATCTTTTTGCGTTTGATAGCCCGTTAACTGAGGAAGGCTATAGGCTATATATCATCCCGGAAAAGTGTACGGGTCCCGTAGAAGAAGCGAGGGTGAGTCGTTAGTTTATTATACACTTATTAAAGTTTCAAATCAACCGATAGATAGGATATAAAGATGCAGAAAAGAGCTCTCAGTTTTACGCGCACCCATAGTGCGCTTGACTAATTTTGGTGTTAAGTTTTTATTATTTTTTTATTATATCTCAAAATGTAAATCAGTAAATTTTGTAATATACAAAAATTTTAAAGGTACCACAACAAAAGAAATAATAATATTAAAGATAGTATAATAATATAAAACAATTTGAAATAATAATTATAATTTAAAAAAAAGAATAGATATAAATAATAGCCTCCTTTTTCACGAAATTTCTAGAAGTTTCGATGCTTTTCTCGAATATTTTGTTCTTCTTTTACTCTTCCACACGCTATTCTTTACGAATAACTGTTCTTGTGTAAATTTCGAAACTCTCCACTATGCGACAATATTATTGTAATAATGATAGGTTATCATCAAAAACCATTAAATATCTGCAAATAATGGTATATGATTTAAGCTGATTATTTTTTTTGAACACTCTTAGTAATAGTACTTTCTTAGTAATTAAATACGCCAAAACAAGTGCACTTCATAACCCTTTTTTTTTAAATTTCAATGGGACTTAACACAGCTGCTAAGAGATCATGCGCAGGTTTCGATAACTTTATGCTCCTAATGCACGGGGGAGTACTACCGCTAACTTTTCAACTTTGGGCCGTTACTAATAGTTTACTTGTTATAAACCCTCTTAAATAACTATACTTGATCTGACTGAAGATTCGAACTTTCATTTGCCGTTAAATTTTAGCTACTAAACTAAGGAGGCATCAAATAAAGCAAGGATTTAATTAACGAACTTTTAGAGAAGATGTAATTACGTAGTAGAGCCCCGATAATTTATAAGAATATAAGAATTAGATATTTAAATAATAAAAACTCCATATTTTTAATGTTAATTTATTTTAGTATATGAAGTATATAATATAGTCTATATACACATAAAGATTGTGGTAGCCCAAACGCGTTTGCTTGGGATACCAAGTATAGTGGGTTTACGTCCTTAGTATCTCTGACATTCTCATGTAGGAATAATCATTACCACTTTACAGTCTAGGAAAACATCGTGAGAAAACTTGTATATCTGAGACAATCTAGCAATTTTGAAAAAACATAACGTGAAGTTTAGGAAGTGGTACTTGGCCAACGTGGTTGACTATGGCCTGATCCCCTTCATATAGAAGGAAGAACCGTGGTCAGCAGTGGGACGTAAAAAGGAAAATATAAATAGCACACATAATATAATAAAATTGTAACTAGTTTTAATACCTTTATATTTATAATAATTTACACTCACTTCGGGTGTGAATTATAAATGAAACATTTTATACATGTACAGTATTACTTATAGGCAGTGGTAGCCCAGTGCGGGTCTCGCACCTCTGATATTTTCATGTGTGAATCATTTCTAACATGATTACCACTTGCCTTATGGTGAAAGAAAACATCGTGAGGAAACCTGCATGTCTGAGAGAATTTAGTAAGTTTTCGAAAGACATGTGAAGTCCGCCAATCCGTATTTGGTCAGTGTGGTCCACCACAACACACACTATAGCCTGATCGCTTTCGTATTGAAGAGAGGCCCGTACCCAGTGGTGGGACGTTAAAAATGGCTGAATACATATATAGTATTATTGCAATAGAAGCCATTGTTTTTGGAATTTTTATTCATCTGTGTATATTGCACATTATTCGATAGCTGAAAGGATTTTAATGGAACTTTTTATTGTACAGATCATAAATGTCTGAAATAAAATCAGCGTAGTTTCATTTCAACCAATCGACGAAATTCAAAGACAAAGCTAAAATGCTCATTTCTGAGTCTATATGAAACGGAGGCTGTATTTAGTAGCTGCGGTCTAAATAGAAAAACACACGCGGCCGGTTTTGTACGCAGTACTTAGTATTAAAGCTCGGTTACTCTGATTCCGTACTTATTACCATTCTATTATTTTAGCTATTTCGATCAAAATCAAAGGATAGTGTAGGAATCAAAGGAATGTCTTTAAGGATAGTGATATTGAATTGAATTTAACTGATCTGAACGAACTGAACTGAATCGAATTGAATTGCTTTTGGACTGGACTGGACTGAGCTGAGCTGAACTGAATTGAACGGAATTGCGTTTAATTGAAAATACATTGAATATGTTGGGACATTGATACATAGCACCGTCTATTTCCATGGTAAGCTACGAGGCTTGTATTATGGATACCAGATAGTCAATACATTACACATATATAAGTACATGCATATTATATCTATAAATATAAACATCCACGGCTGGAGTACAAATATTCGTGCTTATCACACAAATGAATGCCCCCACCGGGACTCGAACCAGCGACTATTGACACCGCAAGTAGGGTCACTACAAACTGAGCCAAACGTGTCGACAAAAATTGAATTTAAATTAAATTATTGAATAAAAAAGAAAGAAAAATTGAGGAAAACATATAAATAGAATTATAATATACATATGTAAAATTAACCTATCTGTATAAAAACTAACTGTTTTCAATAATTTTTTTTATTGATAATACCATAGTTCGTCAATAATTACTAAATCAAAAAGAAGATAATTTTGTCTAATCACTTATAGAAGATAAATCTTGTTTATTATTAAAATTATCTCCTATCAGTCAGATGTAATGATAGGCATAAATAAATCTTCGTACTCTAGAGTAATTTAATGTATAACGGCAGTCAGTACTTATTTATTGGTCCTACAAATACATCGCGTATCACGATCAAACGTTATATAAGGAAATAATTAATGTTCCCGCAATTCCTCTAACGGCCATTCATCATGACGCCATTTGTTCAAATAGCTCAATTCAGATGTTGATATAAATTTTTAAATATTTTATTAAGATGTAAAGTGAAAATAAACAATATATAAGACTCGATTCTATTAATATTGTAAGATTTTGAAGATGTCTGAATGTTTGACTTGTAAAGTTTGCTTTGCTTTTTTATTTACTGTGGGTGTAAGAGATATGGTATTATAAAACTCCTAGTTATAATACTATTACATGCATATTATGTTGATTTGTCCTTCTTTCAAAAACCAAGGGCAAAAAAAGCATCATTTTATGCACAAAGGGGAAGCCTATTTTAGGATCCTACGTTTCTCGAACCAAATATGTAACAAAAAAAATCCTAGCGTTGCGCGTGGCTCTGCCCGCGTTCGGATGACCAAAAACCAAAATCTTAGGTTTTACATATTAGTATACTCTTACATAATATACCAATTTCATTGCGCACCGCATGATTGGTAAATATGACGGTGATTGACAATGCCACAAAGGTACTTCCGTTAATCTCATATTTTATTTAGCAATATTGCAGTTTTTGTTTTAATAATAACGTTTATAGTATGTCTATACTTCTGTTTTGTTTGTTTGTTTGTTTAGTTTTGGCCGACAAACTCTCAAACTACTAAATTAATTTTGATCATTTTTTAACTAATAGACAGCTATTAATTAATTTTTATTTAGCTGGTTATTTAAATTACATAATAACTTTTCTTAATGTTAATTTGTCGCTAAATAGGGATAGGTTAGCGCTAGATAGTAATATTTTCCAAAACGAATTTCAAAAGGAAGTGTTGGGGAAAGTGAAAGTTTCAGAAGTATATAATTAAGGTAAATAAGTAAATAATTTTCAGCAAATGCCTTTTATTATTTCATATGCCTAGGGTGATATGATTAATTATTTATTGTTATTTATATGTGAGGTGAGTCCTAAGTCCTACGCTCCTAGCTAGTGTCAGATAAATAAAATTAGTTGTTAGCTGAAGTTGTGTTTCTCTTCATTATTAGTGAAATTTAGCATTCATACCCGGCTACGTTTCGGTTCCGGCACTCCGGCTTCTTTCGATTGTAGAAGATGCATCATGGCTTTCTTTATAAGTCGATAGTCGCCTGTTAAGAAATAATTCTCTTTGGTGAAACGTTCCTCAAACGGAACAGCCCAGTGTCCCTGGATTATGCCATACCTTTATAGGCAACAAATTTAATATAAATAATAACTCGCATCCTCACATCCTGTCTTTTTTTCTCTTGCTAATCTAAAAATCTAAATAATCAATGGGAGGGGACGGAACGGGCCGGAACGTAACCGCACGAAACGGAGCCAGAACGTAACCAGAACGGAGCCGGAACGTAACCGGAACGTAACCGGAACGTAACCAAACCGTAACCGGAAAGTAACCGGACTGTAACTGGAACGTAACCGGACCGTAATCGAATGGAACGTAACCGGAACGGAACCGGTACGGAACGGAACGGAACGGGCTGTACCGAGACCGTGACCATGACCGGGCCGTGACCGGACCGTCACCGGACCGTGACCGGACCGTGACCATGACCGGGCCGTGACCGGACCGTCACCGGACCGTGACCGGACCGTGACCGGACCGTCACCGGACCGTGACCGGACCGTCACCGGACCGTAACCGGATCGTAACAGGACCGTAACCGGACCGTAACCGGACCGTGACCGGACCGTGACCGGACCGTGACCGGACCGTAACCGGATCGTGACCGTGACCGGACCGCGACCGGACCGTCACCGGACCGTATCCGGACCGTGACCGGACCGTGACCGGACCGTGACCGGACCGTAACCGGACCGTCACCGGACCGTGACCGGACCGTGACCTGACCGTAACCGGACCGGACCATGACCAGGCCGTGACCGGACCGTCACCAGACCGTGACCGGACCGTAACCGGACCATAACAGGACCGTATCCGGACCGTGACCGGACCCTGACCGGACCTTAATCGGACCGTAACCAGACCGGACCATTACCGGGCCGTGACCGGACCGTCACCGGACCGTGACCGGACCGTATCCGGACCGTGACCGGACCATAACAGGACCGTATCCGGACCATGACCGGACCGTGACCGGACCGCGACCGGACCTTAACCGGACCGTCACCGGACCGTAACCGGACCGGACCATGACCGAACCGTAACCGGACCGTGACCGGACCGGACCATGACCAGGCCGTAACCGGACCGTGACCGGACCGCGACCGGACCTTAACCGGACCGTCACCGGACCGTAACCGGACCGGACCATGACCGAACCGTAACCGGACCGTGACCGGACCGGACCATGACCAGGCCGTAACCGGACCATGACCGGACTGTATCCGGACCGTAACCGGACCGGACCATGACCGGGCCGTGACCGGACCGTATCCTGACCGTGACCGGACCGGACCATGACCGGACCATGACCGGATCGTGACCGGACCGTAACCTGACCGTAACCGAACCGTAACTGGAACGAAACGGAAGAGAAGAGAAGGCGTCAGACGAAGCAGACAGGCGAAGAAGATTGGAGTCGGAACGTAACCGGAACGTAACCGGAACGTAACCGGAACGTAACCGGACCGTAACCGGACCGGAACCGGACCGGAACCGGAATGGAACGAAATGAAATATACAAACAAACAAACTCTGCCTATTTATAAATAGGCAAACAAACAATCAAACTCTGCCTATTTATAAATAGGCAGAGTTTGATTGTTTGTTTGAACGCGCTAATCTCAGGAACTACTTATCTAATTTGAAAAATTCTTTTTGCATTAGATAGCCCGTTTATTTAGGAAGGCTGTAGGCTATATATCATCCCGAAAAAAATGTGCAGTTCGCATGGGATAGATTATTTTTTGTCTAAGGACGAACCCGAAGCGAAGCGAGGGTGAGTTGCTAGTACGCCCATAAGGCCTGTGAGTAAATGAGAGCTTGAACGAAAAAAACACCGAATATTATTATAAAAATGTAGAAAAGATAAAAAGTGAGCTTACATATTTCACTTCCATTTTAGATTTTTAAAGCAAAATAAATTAAATGAGCGTGATTAATGTCCCATCACTACATGGTGGAGCCTTCTTCAAACAAGCCCCCTCTAAACTTATTTAGGTCCGCCCTCCATCACATTTGAGAAAATATAGCGAGTAATACCATAATAAGTTATTGAATTCAGTGAGATATTTATATATTCATCAATGTATAGTTTAAAAATATATAGTAATATTGTGTTATACTAAAATTTATTACAACTCATAACGATAAGCCTTCAATCTAATGGCTAGTCACATTTTATATGTTTTATATTTATTTTATGTATACTATATATATTCTAATATATATTATCCTGGAATATGTAAAAGTTTCTTTAGTATAGGAAATGCATGTTTTTTGTTAACGAAAATAGAAGATAATTCAAATTATTTCGAGATTGTTTGTACAAAAATATGCTCTATTTTCATAGGATATCAACCCTTAATACTATTCTATGGTATATATAATACTAAAATATATTCAAGAACATTTACGAGCAGAGTTTCTAGTACATTAATTATACATTAATTGTGGAAATGACAAGTTATGACAGAAATAAAACGGGAACTGTAGTATAACCAAATAAGTAGCTATTATTGCGTAGTAACTGTCTTAAATGAGATGAGAATACAAAAGGAATATTCGTGGTAAGTAGAAATTATAAGCTTTTAATTGACGTCATCATTGTTAGGTACATCTATTACAATACTTTATTATTTTGGTGGATTCCAATGGATTTTTAAAAAAATAAATAGGGGTTCTTATAAAAGAAATATGTTTGAGGTAAAAACGATAGAGTATAATCATAGTGCAATCGTGAAAAGCCCTTGGATTGTATGGATTGCATAGAAATTCATAATGTACTTATGCTTACGCTTATACTTATGTAAGGTTGCATTTATAAATATGAGCGTTTTAATGAAAAATAATGTAATATTTGATTAATTTGTAATGATTTATATTTAAGGCATTTAGTTATGTGACCTTGGCCGATAGGAATGTATTTAAAAAAATAAAAAGGACGCGGTTATTAATTTATTTTCCCGCGCTTTTGCAGAGAGATGTCAGTAGCACTCTGTAGTGTTTAGTTATGGAATGTTTATAATACCAAAAATTATTGTAAAAAACTATGTAACTCATTATTTTAACAGAGTAACTGTCGAGTTTCTTGCCGGCTCTTCTCGGCAGAACTGCTTTCCGAGCCGGTGGTAGCTTCCACACGGACAGATGTACCGATGATTATAAAAGTACTGAATATAAAAGCATATACAAGGAATATCTCGAAGTTTTATTAACGTCGTCCTATACTTATATACTGTACTAACCTCTCGCGTTAGCTTGCCTCAGTGGGATTAGAAATCAGTAGTACCAGTTTTATCTTTGCAAGAAAATACGTAAGTGAGGTTTTCCGTTATTACACAATTTAAGAATTCACCCTTTCGAGCACTTAACCTACATTCATCTCCCATAGAAAATATAGTAAAACCAGAAACCAACATATATGTTGTTTCCTCTGGTTGTATTTGAAGGTCCATGGTGCCTCTCTTTCCATGAACTTACAAACGTCTTTGATGCTATTTTTCATTACATCTAGACAAGTGGAGGATGCTAAGTTAATAAATTTTGTATATTTTTACAAAAAAATATATAAATCCAAACTATTCTTAGGCATTTAAGGCCCTTCAGGCGTAGTTTTTTATCGGCGATCCATTCGCGTAAAATTAAATTTGTAGTATACTATATAATACATAGAATCCACTTGATGTACAGAGATAAAAATTTCGCCACCTTCATTCCGCCCTTGTAAAATTTACGGAGAAATTATAAACCACCGTGTATGGTGATGAAAAAAGGACAAGGCAATTAATCTACTTTTGCATTTTTATGCACTGCTTTTAGGTTTTTCTATCTATTATCATTAGCGTATGTACTTGGAACTATAAAATTGAATGTCATTTTTCTTCGAAAGAAGAACTTAAAAGAGATCTTTTAAATTACATGAAAACACCCCTTAAAAGTGGATCTTGCAAAATCTTTTTCCGTCGTCGTCAACTTAAAACAGCTTAACGAGGTTCAACTTTCTTTAATTACATTTAGAGCAGTAAAAATTTTGCTGCCACTAACGTTCCGAATCAGCTGAAAGTTCGTACGAATTGTTAAGATCCGGCAACTTAGGGCAATAAGTCTTGAACTTGGAACCGTGACGAAGCGTTCTTTAAATCAAGAAGGGTTCGTGCCTTCGGCTCTGTTAACGTATGGATTGTTTTCACACGTGTGTTTTTATTTTTTATTTTACAATTTCGGTTATGTTATAAAATTATAGAAATATTGTATAAAGGTGAAGAAAAACGTCGTGAGAAAACGTGCAAGTCTGAGAGAAACTAGCAAGTTTTCGAAAGGCATGTAAAGTCCGTCAATCTCTTGGCCAGTGTATCGTGGTCTGATCCTCCTCGTATTGTAAGGAGGGCCTTGCAGTGGGATGTTAAAAAAGGGCTGAATATATTTTCTTCGTAAGATAAAATTAATTAGATATTTATAATTAGCTTAATCCGGCTCGAGACAAATTTACTTCTTCTATACAGTCAATATTTTGACAATTTCAAATTTTAATATTTAATATTCTCTAATTCAATTTAATTCTTTTTGTTTAGTGGTTTTTAGGAGTGTCGTATTGGTTTTCTGAAAAACAATATAGGTAATTGAAGACATTAATTACACATACGTCAATCCAAATCAAAAATTACTGATTTCACAGTAATCTCTATGAATATCTTAGTATACAATTCAATTGGATATGTCCTATTACTCCTAATACATACTCTTAACATAAAAACTTTTACATTTACAATATAAATGTCACAGTAAAAATGCTGGCAAATCTAACAACTTGGAGCAATAAGTCTGAAACTCGGCACCGTGACGAAGCGTTCTGTAAGTCACGGAGGAGTCACGCTACTTGACTGTGAGAATATATGGATGGTTTTAACTTAGTGCATTTTACAATTTTCTTGTTTTATATCTATTGAAAGGTCTTTAATTTATTATATTCTGTGATTAAGTATCCCATGAATATTAAGGATGTCTATGTCTTATTATATTATACTTGTTGATATAATTAAAATATACGAGATGATAATATGAACTATAAAAACCTTCAAAAGAAAAGCGCTTCTCACTCAGATGACACTATTTGTATATGACGTCAAGACGACACCGAATATTATATTTAACCTTTGGCAATACAAAATATATCTGAGTTAAAAAAAATGAATTTTACGAATACGTAAATAACCCTACAGGAATTCAACAAAAAATAAGTACAGCTAAAAAAACGACATGTAGGTGGAAGACAACATTAGGTCACTGTTTTTTTTAAAGTCAGTAAAAAACGCTTACATTAAATGTTAAAATTTAATACAATAGACACTATCAAAACACTGTAATATTATATTCTATTTTTTCAAACGTCAAAGGTCCTCACAGCGTAAAGTTAATAAGTTTTCAGGGACAGGGAAAATTAAACAAAGGCCAGTAATTATGAATGCCAATCTATCTTATAATTAGTCAAAAGGGAATGGTACGGCTCTTAGCTTAAATCAACCTGCAATTTAATTAAATTCAATATGCCCAATTTTAGGAAAATTTCCTTTGATATATCTACGCATAACGTGTTCTACATTGTTAAATCGTATTACAAGGTTATTGTGTTGGGGTCAAGCTGTTATTTCATATGCCTAATTAAAATTACTAATTTTTAATTTCTTTGGATTTTATTTTTTATTTCTGTAGGTATACTTTTTATTTTAACTGCTTAATGACCGTGTCGATTGATTGAGTATGAAGAATGAAATAGATTTATGAGAAAAAAAATAGACTTTTATAATTTCTACAAATTATAGAAAACTGAAGCAAAAATCTTAAGTTAAGAAAAGCAAAAATGAAATAAACGTCTGCAGATTCATTACACCTGAAAATATTTCAACTCGCGAATTTCAGCAAACGGCCTTAAACTCCCAGAAGTCATTACCTCCATCTAAACGAAACAAAAATTTATTCTCCCAATTTTGAGATAAACAGTAGCAAAGAAATTATATTCCCGTAACGGTAGTTAGGGCAATACTGGCAACATTATTTTACCTTTGTCCTCTGCCCTACGAGGTGTTTCCTAACCTTTTTTTACAAACTCCAATAACCCGAAGTAATGGCCCATAAATCAACTAAATTACCCGAACATTGCAATATTTTTTTGCCCGTATGGAGACGAAGTATAGATTTAAATTGCTTTGTTTATAAATTATGTAACACATTTTATTTAATATAAATAAGCACAGTAATATTACTTTAGCGTATTTAATGTCTTTATTTATAAAACACTAGCTGTGCCACGCGGTTACACCCGCGTTAAATTTGTTTGATTATACATATTAGTTTTAAAATAATGTATGGAAGTTTGTCCGATTTGTTGATGATTACCGCTCCGCTCCCTTCGGACATGCAAACGAACAGACAAACAAACTCTGCTTCCTTAAGATATTTATATAGATAAAATGGGGTACCTTTTTATTATACTATTATATAGTTGACTTTAATATTAACTGTCTTTAAGAAAAGCCAAACGGTCTTAAAATAAAGTTACTTCTTAGTTTGATAGCGGTTGTTAATATTATACATTCATTTTAAGACGACGGATTAATTTTATAGCAAAGCATACATAACATATACACATAAGTACATTCTCAACTTGTTTGAGTTAAAATATATAAAATTATAATTTAATTCTTTAATAAAAATCAATTTATCTATTGTAAGTGCAGATCTTTAGTCCTTTATCATTTTTAATACATATTTGGTAATTTAAAATACATAGTTATTGATCTCTTTTTAAAATGATGAATCTTTCCTTTAAACAACTAATGTAATAATAGTTAATACTAATACTAATAAATATATAGGTGCTTCATATAATGGAATATAAAAACTAATAATTAATCAACCAAAAATATTTTTGACAACTACTTTTATTGAAGATAACAGGCAACTTGCGTCCATCTTTTTCTTTGAACTCAGAACATTTGCTATCCGTATAGATATTTTTCAATTCAGTGTCAGATTCGACATGGATATCGGAGAGAGTATGCATGTTAGGTTTTCTTAAACCCACAAACCATTACGACCAGAAGTAGGAGTACACACTCTGCTGTGTACTCCTACTTCAAACAATCAAAAGCAAAAGAAAGCTCCCAATTCAAGCTCAATGACAAAGATGTCCATTTAAAAGATAAGTTTTTATGAAAATAGAATAAATAACATAAAAAATATTGATTACGTCACGTTACAAAAGTGCATTGAGTTAGTAAGAAAAAACTTTAGATTTATTTTTATACTAATTATTCCACATATTTCTAAGGTTTTATACCTTTAAAAATTAGCTTATCCACCACACAATATCTTTCATTAATTTCCCATTTATAAGAAAATCGAACATTTAGTATCATATACAAATCTATTTCACCACTGTTCAATTTACCGCCTCTCAAGGGGCAGATATCAACTGCATTTCTACCAATATTAGATAAGTTTTATACTAACTTTCATCCCCCATTTTATCCCCATATGGGATGAATTTCAAAAAATGCTAAAACATGTATTTATTTAACTATAATAAAGAGTATTTTATACCAATTTTAAAGTAATTCTGATCATATATATTTTTTTTGGTTATATCATAACGTGTTTTCCCGTGGGAATGAGATAATCAGATCTTACGACGCCCTATTTAGACGGAGGAGATTCCGTTGGGTTTTAGTGGGTAGTTACTGGCTTTGACTGTGAGTCCCACACCTCGTGCCTAAATGTATTTCCCAAAGTTAAAAAAAAGTACTTTTTGCGTGAAACACGCACATCGATTTCGCTAAGTTATTGTTTTATTAATTATTATATGTATAAACTAGCGACTCACCCTCGCTTCGCTTCGGGTTCGTCCCTAGATAAAAACAAATATATCCCACGGGAATCGTACATTTTTCCCGGATAATATATAGCCTATAGCCTTCCTCAGTTAACGGGCTATCTAATGCAAAAAGAATTTTTATCGGATTAGTTCCGCGTAGCGCGAAGTAGCGCGTTCAACCAAACAAACGAACAAAGAAACAAACAAACAAACTCTTCAACTTTATAATATTATATAGTATAGATAAGTCGTTTATCTATAATTTATGAGAAGAATGTATTATATGAAAAATAAAATTATATTATTTTGTATTTTTTTAAGCATTAGTTGTCTTTCTCTTACGAGAAAGAGTATAAATATAAGGTAAATAAAGATAATAAATAAAGCGTAATATTGGCTTATTTACTTTTTCCATATCATAATCAAATACGTTAGCTATTATTATTTACTAATATTTATTTGCTTATCGCAGCAATGAATTATTCTTGTATATTTTAAATCAATATTGTTTGGCTTTATGTTTAGTTCTATAACACTCTACTCGTATCTACATATACCGTAGTCTGAGTCTAAACTATAAATTATTTTCATACTAACTTTTAGTAGTAAGTGAAGCTCAAAACATATCAACATAAAACATATAAAATATTACAGACTCTAAAATTTCCCCATACAAGTACTTAATACATATTAGAAGAGTATTCATATTTGATGAATAAAACCTTTATAACCTAACCATAATGCCTCGGAAACGTTAGAACAAAAACGGTAGATCGCATACATAGTCTGTGTAGTGTTTGCTTAGCGATTGTGTTGTGAAGCAAATGTTAGCATTTACCATACAGGTACTCTAACTTGGAATAGCTATATGTCTATACTAGTGACTTACCTTCGGCTTGATTGCTAGGTACGTTTTCGATTGATAAAAAATGTTATTGTGTATTTAAGGATATATATACGTGGTACCATAAACTTTTTAGTGAAGTTGTAAATCCGAATTTTGTGTAATTTCGAAGCTTTCGATTTTCACACTGGAACTCTTAATATTTCTAAAATAATACATGCCCTATAAACTTTTCTATCTTTCAATAAAATTTTTATTACAATCGGTAAAGCCATTCCAGAGTTAACCCCGGACAAAGAGAAAGACAGACAGAAATTTTAATTAAAAAAAAAAGATTGTTTAGGTATTGGTATCATATAAACAGCTTTATGTACTTAAACAAACATTGTTATCTTAAAATCACAGCCAGACACAACAATTTTATTTATGTGTATAGATAATAGATATACAGTTGAACATTAATAAAGAGTTTTTATTTTTTTTTGTTTTTTTTTTTGTCAATATTCACCAATAGTGAACCGATTTTAATTATCCCTTTTTAAGGAAATAGATAACATATAATCTATGCATCAAAAAAATTAAAAACACGTAGACACAAGACATATACATAAAAAAAACATACAATTGAATTACGTTCCTTCATTTTGAAGTGAAAAATTAAATGAGGTATATCAATGCTCTTGAGATATTGCCGGTGATGTTTCATGTGGGTTACGAGGTTTAATGTTTGCTTTAAATAACAAACACTTAGAGTTTCATATAGCGTAGTAGACATGTGATCAAAGACTCACCTCGGGACACCAATGAAACTTGTCTTCATTTAGAATAACATGTAGTTTATATTAAATAAGTAATACATTTAATGTAAATGTGTAGGGAATAGCAAGAACAAGTGTTTTCGAATTACATAGGTATTTGTTATGTGAATGGTAAATAGTGCTTCGGATTTTACGGGTTCGATTCCCGGACGAATGTTAATAAGTTAGCTTTATAAGAGTTATATAGTGTGTTTTATAATTAATCCCTTTGTTTAGCTTTGCTACTAAACTAGATGATATTAAAAAAAAACCGTGATTATGTTATTTCCTACGATTTCCTAAATTCTATTATTATTGTTATACTATCATTATATTAATTTTAAAATACAAGAAAGACATAAATGTAAGGAACTTTAGACTTGACACTCCAGTAGAGTGTGGACCTTATCTCAATACTTGCGGGTAAACTCACATATGTCGTATTTGCAGTCAAAAAATTAAGACTGTTAACCGACATTAATACTGGCCAACTTGTATATTTTACTTAGAGTACTCCTATTGTACCTAGTGAAGCTGGTTCAAATCCACTTGAGAAATCGAGCGAGGCGGATTCAAATTTCGGGTCTCGCACCTCTGATATTTTCATGTGCGAATCATTTCCAACATGATTACCAATTATCTCACGGTGAAGAAAAACACCATGAGGAAACTTCCATGCCTGAGAGAACCTTGCAAGTTTTCGAAAGACATGACGTACAGTCAACCAACCCGCACTTGGCCATGATGGTGGACTATGGTCTGATCCCCCTCGTATTGAAGGAAGACCCGTGCTCAGCAGTGGGACGTTAAAAAGGGCTTAATAAAATATCACTATTAGATAGTACTGCAGATATAAATTCAGCGTTTTATCAAATTAAAGCTCGTAACTTCATGAAATGATTAAAACATGCGATACTTTTGGTTACATTTAATTTAAATAGTTTTATAAGATAAAAGAAAACTTGTTGTAGCTGGACTTGCAAAATGTGTATATTTTTTGGAGACTAAACATGATACACACATTACATATATATATATATATATATATATATATATATATATATATATATATATATATATATATATATATAATATATTATAATAAAACTCTTCAAGCTACGAGTATGTATCTTAAATCAAGAAATGTTTACTGTACCTCGACATCCAAAGAGTACATATACTTGGATGTACTTGTTATATATTTATACTCATTGTCTTATTTTACGCAGACAGAGTCACAGTAAAAGCTAGTCGTTATAAACCTTCCATTTTGGCACAATGTCTTCAATCATTCATAGCAGACATGACATCTTATTTCCGTAGATTCTTGAATTATATTCCTAAGGTTTGATAATGTAAAATACATATATAATATTATATACATATATACCTAAGTAATATAAAGGCAGTATTATAAAAGTTAAATTAATTTCATTGGTTCGTTTAATTAAGTTCATGATTTTATTCAACAACTATAATTATGAAGTACGATCATAAGAATCATAAGATTTTGATTTAGTACAACTTTGTCTGCTGGTGATAAATAACAAATAATATAAATAAATAGACAGAGATTTCAACAGAAATTCATGTAAATTATTATAAATGTCTGTTGAAGCTTAAAAAGCTCTCACTTTCGATACATTAAATTACTAACCGATCGATCGATAGAGCTTTTCCAAAGAAGATGAAATATTAAATATAATAAATAAAAGATTGTATTAGTAATATATTAAAAAACTATTCTATTGAGAAATAAAACTTTGAATAAACGTCTATATGACAAACACAAATGTGAACAGCCTTGCTTTTTGAAGTCCTTTAAAAGTCGAGTGTAAAAGTTTCTGAAAGGTTTTTAACGCATGAGCAATTTTACATAAAGATACGTTTTTCATGGACAGACGGCTTTTTTATTTATGTAGATTATAATTTAAAATGATTAATTGATAAAACAGATATTAAATGAAATTGTTAGAATACAATATAATATACATATATATTTTATATAAAGTGGTTTTTAATCACTTTATATAATGGTTATTATAATATATAAGCTATATATATATATATATATATATATATATATATATATATATATATATATATATATATATATGTAAGCCTAATGGTTATTTCTATGTTATAGAAGCTTTTACTGTATGTAGTCTTTTCAATCTGTTGTTAGTTTTGGCTATTACGTATATTAAAAAGTCTTGTCTTGTTTCTTAGAGAAATTAATTGCACCGTTGTTAATGCAGAAAATATATTGTTGTTAAAATAATACTATATTGCCCTTACAAATAAAACATCAATTCAAGCATTCAACTGCCTTTCATTGAGATTACAATAGAAATGTCGCAAGTGCTTTTTTCAACTTAGTAGCATCGATCAAAAAAGTACTAGATACACAATCCCATACCAAAGTTCTCTTAAAACTGTCACCAACTGTATTTAGGTAATTATTCTAGTTGAAATAAATATCCTAAAAATTGTGAATTGAACCCTGAATGCAATGCTTAAAGTTATTTTCACAAAAAAAATTAAAAGCGCGCTTAAATGTTCTAATGAGCGTTCATTTGGTAAGGACATTTTTGTCGCTGATCGTGTATGTGTATCTAGCACTTTTTTGATCGATGCGTACTTGTAGTATGTTATGGGAAACAAAAGCTCTCAGCAACATCTAAGCTTCTATTCAAAGTTAAAGCTATATTTTTGCCGTCTGACATTGATATAAATATATTTTTTATTTTTTTCAAGCCTTTAAGAATTTTTAAATAAAACTATCTTTTCAGACTTTTTTGCGGATTTAATTTGATTTTTGATTGCTGATGATTCAATAGCGTTGCAGCAATCATGGTCACGCGAGAGTCTAAAGTTTTAGATGTTTCATAGGTTTATACAGTTGTTACAGACAGCACCTACATACAGACGCGAAATCCTCGTGACCGGTTTCGGCCACGGTGGTCAGACAAAACTCTCACTCACTTCTTCGTGTGCCCTCATACTCCGGTGGAACGATAATTCATAAAAGATCAGGCTTAGGAGTAATGGCTTTACGTGTTTTCCGAGGCACGGGGGTGACACACCGCCAACTTCCCAACTCCGGGTTTTTACTGAGACTTTCTTGACTATACTGAGACTTAAACAGAAAGACTCAATAATTAAACTTGGTCCGACCCAGGATTCGAACCCAGTATCTTTAGATCTGCAGCCGCACAAACTAGCCACTAAACCAAAAGGATTTATAATAGTAGTGTCATGAACAGTAACACATAATACTGAATATAGAATATAGAAATACATAATAGGTACACTTTTTAAAAGTTAAGAGGCTTATACATTGCCAGACTTAAATAATTCATTCTAAGTGAAAGTTAAATGTTACAATTTAAATAAATTCAATATACATTTAAATTAAAAAACAAAAACATTAAGATAAGAGGATAACAAGATATTAAAAATTTCTTCAACGTTACTATATCAAGAGAAACTTGTTTCATTACGTGGGACTTATTCTGTAGAGCTTAGTGTGTGAATACCCGTTCCAGAACTTCGCTATTAAGTATCCATAGATAAAGTTTGTATGTTTAAGCTACAATATAGAACTTCTGTTAAACTTTTCTTGAATTTAAGTCATTAATATTAATCGAAAAAAAATACTAGCTTTTGCTTGCGACTTCCCTCGCATTGCAAGTCTAAAAATAAAACTTATACTCAGGATGTACAGACAATGAAATTATAAATATATTGCTTTTGCTAATAGCTACAGTCTAATACAGTATATTATATGTAAAAATGATGACAGTAAGTGAATTCAATTCAATTCAGTTTTCTTATTAGTGGCTTTAAAGCGTGTCAGTTGAACGCAGATTACTTCGCCAATGTCACGTAGAATGGAGAAAACACGAAGACGATTGGTCGGTAAAATAAGATAATTAAAATTATATTCAATTATAATAGTTTTTAGAATTTTTGTCTGTCTGTCTGTCACTGAACAGATTTTGATGAAATTTGGTATGATGATAGCTTGTTATCCGGTTCAAAATCGGATACTTTTTACTGCGGGAAAGTATCTCATCTCTGAAAAAGCTATATTAACCGTTAAACCGTTCCTAGGAATCAATATGAGCGGAGCGAGGGTGAGTCGCTAAAACAAAATATTCGAATTAGTGACACTATTACTATAGGCAAAATTAATTCAATGATATAAAAATATATATAGCTAGGGGTAATTACTTTCAATCCTTGGCAATATTTAGGGGATATTTAATTTTGAGACTACCCATGATCATAGCGCTAACAATGCCAGAATATCGGGCACTCTAAAAAGTAAGTCTTAAGCCAAGTAAATATACGGTTTTACATCATAATAATATTGCTATGATATTTTTTACGAGTTCCTATAGTTTTAAATTAAAAACCACACTCGCTTGAAAAGATCTATAAGCATTAACATTAAAATCTCAATACACCATTACAGGTGTAATATGGCCACCTATTAATTTGGCGAGTGATAAATTTAAAACAAGTACTAAAATATCTTTTACACCTTTCGATATTGAAAACGCATAAAGTTTTATACCTCGTAAAACCCTAGTGTTAAGATCTCACAAGAATAATTTTATTGGTAACATCTCTTAAATTTCTTGTTAACAGCTTTTAAAACGATAAAATTTTAAATCACTGTATTCTAGGGGTAAATTTTTGGGGAAAATTAATTTAATTTCATGCATTATTGGTTATCCATCTGTCTGTCCATGATTCACGACCTATTTGTGACTTTAATGCATAAAATTTGAATCATCAAAATCAACGTATTCAAAAGCTCCGACCATTTATTATTAAATACTACTTTGGTTTTTCAAACTCATTAAGTAACTTTGAGAGGTAAAAATATAATACTTTCTTCGATTTACGTGAATATTTGACATTTTAGATAAAACTATCTTTTCGGATTATTTCGCAGATTTTGATTTCTGGTTCTGGACGTTTCGAATGCTTTACAGCTATCATGGTCACGGGAGAGACTAAGATTTAAGACATCTCAAAGGCGTTATATACTTGTGCAGACCAGTGCCTATCCACAATTTAAAAAAATGATTTTAAAAATTCAAAAATGGCAACAGAGTAGGTTACCTTACAATATTTGTTGATTTTAATTCGGATAATTAAAAAAAAAATATTAAGTATTATAATTAAACATTATAATTTAATTTTAGCTGTTATTATTATAAGTAATACAATTTTTTTAAACTTTATTAATTAATAATATAATAATACTTTCTTAGATTTACACGAATATTAGACATTTAAATAAAACTATCTTTTCGGATTTTTTCGCGGATTTATTTTGATTTTTGGTTCCCGACTTTTCGATTATACAGATAAAAAATATACATATATTAATTTGAATTACTGTTATTGCAATCCACACAGTATGAACTAACTACATTTACTGGTTTGTTATGTTGGTTTTTGTTTTTAGATTTTATTATGTTCATTACAGGATCCCACGATGAAGGTAGTACCCATTTATTTAAAAGGTACAAATATATATTTTAGAATAATTCAATTTTTAGTTCTAATCATGAAATAACATACAAGATATTAAATTGTATCTTATAATATCTATAAATATAATAAAATAGTAATAAAGGCAAAATCTGTATATTAAATATATTTTGTAAAATCTTATTGAAATAGACATTATTATCGATACAGAGGCCGAATCTATAGTTTTTAGAATTTTTGTCTGTCTATCTGTTACCGCATCACGGGAAAACCACTGGATGAAATTTGGTATTATCCTAGCTGTTAACATATTACTCTTACTTTTTACTGAAATATCTCATTTTTGAGAAATCTATACTAAACATTAAAACGTAACTAGGGTCGAACCAGAGCGGAGCGAGGGTGATTCGTTTGTGTATAGATATAAAGCATCTAAGTTATTATTAATAAGCAGCCGTTAAATTATTTTGTCCCAGGATAGGGGTTTTCTTTGAATATGTACATATATTGAATCTAAGAAAAAGATCTCATTTAAGGGGTTCGTACGTGGAGCTAAATATAAGTATACGAAATAATTGATTAATATGTAATATATTTGTATAATATTATGTTGTGTATATGTATAATTTGTAACTTTGGTGGTGTAGTGGCTAGCGTGTACGGCTGCACACTCGGAGGTCTGAATTCGAGCCCAGTATCGGGACAAGTTTAGTTATTGAGTCTTTCTGAATAATGAGCCTCAGTAACAGCCTGGCGTTGGGAAGATGGCGGTGTTTCACACCGTGCTTCGGAGAGCACGAAAAGCCGTCGGTCCTGCGTGCGAAGTCCTCCCACCGGAGTATGACAGTGACAGCAATAGAGAGTGCACTTGTGTCTGCGCGTATACTTGTGCACTATAATATCTCCTGCGTAGTTGGCTAGTCTCAATGAGATTGTTCGCCGTGGCCGGAGTGGGTCAGGAGGATGTTATTACATGTAAAATTTTTAGTACACCATTTTGAATTACTTAAAATTAAATCTAGCTAAGAAGTAATTTAGATATTCGTTGCATACTTAAATACTTAACACCATTCAAATGAAAATATATGAGACTTTTTTAAGCGCTTTTGGATTTGAAACAGAGTCCATGAGGAAACTACCACCGCGGCACCAGCTCAAAATGCAGTATCCACAGTTGCTGTACTTTTAATACAACATTGCCAACTTATCTTAACTCTACACATCTTAATCTATAAAAAACTATTGAATAGAATAAAATGCTTCACTTAGTAATACATTTTTAATACGCGAATCTTCGGTTTATCGAATAAAATACTATCGATATATTTCATTATTAATATAACCCAATATTGGTTGTCAAATGTAATATACAATATAATGTTCACATTTCTCATAATCGGATTACCGAAACGGACCTTTTTAATATTTTATCGCTAAGTAGATTGAAAACGAATTGTCTCCGTGTTTATCCGATTACTAAAACTCGTTTTTGTCCATCGAATATAATGAGGTCGATAAGATTATAAATAAAAATGTTATACTTTTCGAGTAAATCGAAATCGATTTTATATTAGATGGCCTATTTATATTACAAATTATTTTTGATGTTTTTGAATCTTTGTGATCTGAAATTCGATGAAACGAAAATGCGACACTAACAAGAGACAAACACATAAAAGTATAGGATTAAGCCGGCGAGAGAATGAGATAGAATACATTGCCATGTTGCCATGGCAACCGTTGTTGTTGTCTGACAAATATATAATATTATATTCTTTTCGCATATGATATTCTATAAATATATCTTATATATTTAAACGAGCAATTCTTGTATATTTATTTATTTATTTATTTATTTATTTATTTATTTATACCAGCGATCTCGGAAACGGCTCTAACGATTTTGCTGAAATTTTGTATATGGGGGCTTTCGGGGGCGAAAAATTGATCTAGATTAGTCACATGTCTGGGAAAACGCGTGTTTTCGAGTTTTCATGCGTTTTTCTTATGCATTATTCTACGCAAAATTTAACAGCGACATCTATACAATTGTCTCAGTAACACTTAGTCACTTAATGTAAAATTATTTTTAAGCCAAATTAAAAAGAAAATTGTTCTTATCGCGACATCTATACAACTGTCTCAGTAACACTTAGTCACTTAATGTAAAATATACAATCTTTCAAGAACTCCGAGCGAAGCTCGGTCGCCCAGGTACTGATTGTAATATGCCTAATTCCTTATTTTTAAGCCAAATTAAAAAGAAAATTATTCTTATGGCGACATCTATACAACTGTCTCAGTAACACTTAGTCACTTAATGTAAAATTATTTTTAAGCCAAATTAAAAAGAAAATTGTTCTTATCGCGACATCTATACAACTGTCTCAGTAACACTTAGTCACTTAATGTAAAATATACAATCTTTCAAGAACTCCGAACGAAGCTCGGTCGCCCAGGTACTGATTGTAATATGCCTAATTCCTTATTTAATTTTTAATTTGTTTTATTTTATTGCGAAATTTGCCAAAGAAGTTTTACTTCAACCGCGCGTAAAGGTAACACGCACCCATTTTTTTTTAAATATATTAGAACTTCCTTGTTATGTGAGTAGTTTGCCATAGAAATAGCTTTTATAAAAACCTAGTTGTTATAACAATCTAAAGATTAAAGCCGTAGTTTAGTAAAAAAAAAAACACTGAAATGACTCTTGAGAATTTAAAAATAATAACTTTTAAAAAAAAAATAAAAACCGACTTCCAGGCACTGAAAAGTAAAAAATAACTAAACGGGGGTTTTCATTTAGAATAGATACTTAATCAGATATTTTCGAAGTCGGTGTGCTTTGATTTGTATTGGCTGGCACCGACTTCGAAAAAATCTGATTAAGTATCTATTCTAAATGAAAACCCCCGTTTAGTTATTTTTTACTTTTCAGTGCCTGGAAGTCGGTTTTTATTTTTTTTTAAAAGTTATTATTTTTCCATTTTTAGTGTAGACGTATCATCAATACAAATTAATCAAGCCCAAACACCAGGTAATTGCTGTAAATCGTTGAGGAGTTCCCTCGACTATCTTTCGGATGCATCATCAGATCGACTCCAGACTTTCATTAAATTGTAGTGCTATAAAATACCTAATGAAAATGTTATCAAACGCACTAGTCGCCGCTACAATTTTCGAAAGTTCCCCTCGATTTCTCTGGGATCCCATCATCAGATCCTGGTTTCCTTATCATGGTACCACTCTTGGGATATCTCCTTTCCAACAAAAAAAGAATTATCAAAATCGGTTCATAAACGACGAAAAAATGCCCGAACAAACATAAAAAAAAAAAAAAAAAAAAACATATATACGGTCGAATTGAGAACCTCCTCCTTTTTTTGGAAGTCGGTTAAAAACTTACAAATTCTAATTTCTGTTATAGTTTAGGTATATAAGGTCAAATACAAAGTAATTAAACACGAAAAAATGATAACCATTAGACAAGATATTACAATCGTTGAGGATAATACTTTATTAGATTTACGCTAATATTTGACATTTTAAATAAAACTATCTTTTCGGATTTTTTGTCGGATTTATTTTGATTTTTGATTCCCGACGTTTCGAATGCATTACAGCAATCATGATCTCGAGAGAATCGAAGGTTTTAGACGTCTCAAAGGCATTATTTTCATATAATACAGACAACCTAGCCAAAAATTACAAAATGAATTCAAAAATACGAACAATTTCTGTAAATCAAAATAAATCCGCGAAAAAATCCGAAAATATAGTTTTATTTAAAAATCGTTGAGAAGTAAAATATTATTATAAATAATCACTAGAATCAAAAATAATCAATGAACATCTGAAATTATGTTATAATCGTACACAATATAAGCTTTTATTCTAAATTTCATCACGATGATGTTAAGTTATTTTTCAATTCCCCGGATTCAGAGCGAAACGATCCAAGCACGTTGTTTAAACGGTGATTACGAACGCTGAACTTTATTATTGCTGGAGAGTAACTCGATTAACTTTGTTTTGTAAAATACGTATAATTACACTAGAGTACTATTATAATAACTATTTATATAACTATGTACCTACTTTCAAATAAACGGTAATATATAAAAAAGATTATTTTTTGGAATTATTTCGCGGATATATTTTGATTTTTGGTTCCGCGTTAAAATAATTTCGTAAAATAATCCGAAAAGATAGTTTTATTTAAAATATCAAATATTCGCGTAAATCTAAGAAAGTATTAAACGGTAATATAAATAATAAAATAGATCTACAAAGATGTTTACTTTCAGATTCAGAAAATATTTGTAATGAAATTTTGTGCAAAACAGCTAGTGAGTTTTAATGCACGTTGAAACCCCTGCGTAGTACTGAAAAGGTAGTATAAGAGTTTCTAGCGCTAGTATGACCTTTTTAACGTCCCACTGCTAGGCACGGGCCTCCCTTCAATACGAGGGGGATCAGGCCATAGTCCACTACACTGGCCAAGTGCAGGTTAGCGGACTTCACATGTCTTTTGAAAACTTGTTAGGTTCTCTCAGATATGCAGATTTCCTCACTTTGTTTTCCTTAATCATATTATCTTTACATTGAGAGTATTTTGCAAGCCGTGGAATCCATTTTTTATAAATAGAATATTACTTTCTTAGATTAAAACGAAGATTTGAACATCCCGTGATCAAGATTGTTGTAAAGCATTCAAAAAGTCGGGAAGCAAAAATCAATATTTATCCTTAAAAAATCCAAATATATAATTTTATTTAAAGCAAAATATTTTTAATATAAATAATAAGATAAACTCTACAAATATAGAGAACAATCGTTCTAACATACAATTCATCTTGAGACCCTAAATTTTATAAGATATTTTACATCGTGCACGAGCCGGGATTTACGCCGCAATAACTCACCTGCAGCTGCCCGGACTGTGAGCGATGATGGAACAATTTCCTTAACAAATAATTGCTTATATCTTGTTAACCTTCCTTCTAAGATTTCGTTGTTTTTGTATTGAAGTGTCCCATTTTCAATACAAATGTATGATTATATAAACTTCAATAGTATCGTTTTGTTAAAATTCGACCAATTGTGTGTATTTAGCCCTTTTTAACGTCCCACTATTGGGCACGGGCCATAGTCCACCACGCTGGCCAAGTGCGGATTGGCGGACTTACCAATTTTGTAATGTATTTTAATACTAGCAACTTATTTTATCTCAAATACATTCTTAGGTGCCTTTTACATTTATAGTTTTATATACATACATACAGCGGCACAATTATTATAACTAATAGTAGTCTAAATGTTACTCCTAGATAGTCTGACTGTGTAATAAATTTTATGAAAATCGGTTCAGCCTTTTATTGTGAATAAATGTAATAATGGGATTATTATTATATTCACATTTTATGTAAAATACATATAGTAGTATAGTATTTACTATAGATAGATACATAGATAATACTCTTTATTGTACACAAACAAACAAACATAACCAAAATAATATACAAAAAATAAATGTACAGCAGACGGCTTTATCGCTAAAAGCGATCTCTTCCAGGCAACCTTGAAGTGGAGAAGTGTGCGGCAGAGACGGTAGGCGGTAGGTTATACACAGATGTTATTATATCAAAAATATGTATTGATAATAATCGTAAGTAAATAATAACTAGCGACTTACCCTTGCTTCACTCAGTTGCTTCTACAAGTATAAAGAGCTTAAGAACACATAAAATACAAACGTCCAAAATATTTTTTTACACCAAGAACCTTCGGAGGCGTATACAGATTAACCCACCAGAGTTTCATCATAATCAATGGCTCAGAAACGCATAGAGAACAAACATACAAACATTCAATTTTATTTATATACATAGATAGAAGAAAGATAAAGATAATACTATATTATAATAATTTATTATTAAACATCGTATATACGTAAAAAAGATATATCCTTGCAAAATAAAGCAAAACACTACCCCATTTACAATAATTAGAAGGCTGCCGTATAAATAAATGTACATATTATGCGGACGTTAAGACAGTTGGGCGCAGGAACTTCTCAGTTTGGCAATTCGTATTCTGGGAAATGGAAATAATAAGAGAATAACTATTCCGTTTATTTAAGTTCCAAGCACGTCCCTTGCAAGTTGATTTTATTAGGGAACATTTACTCGCAGTCTCCAAAGTGTAAAGTATCTGAAAATTGTTGTAAACCTATCTGGGTTTAATTATAACCACAGAGGTGTTGGATATTATTTTTTAAGATTATTGTAATGGGAAAATTTGTGTGAAAAATTATTATAAAAACATATATCAGCATAATATAATTGCTTTGATCAAATGTTATAAATAAGTTATTAAGTATGTATTCAGTACTTTTTAACGTCCCACTGCTAGGCCAGGGCCTTTTTTCAATATGAGGGGGATCAGGCAATAGTCCACCACGCTTGCCATAAGCGAGTTAATGGACTTTACATGTCTTTCGAAAACTTACAAGCTTCTCTCAGACATGCAAATTTCCTCACAATGTTTCCCTTCACCGTAAGACAAGCGATAATCATGTTGGAATTGATTCGCACATGAAAAATCAAGGGTGCGAGATCCAGGATTTGAATCCATTTCACTCGGTTTCCTAAGCGAGCACGCTACCACTGGGCTACTACTGTCATACGTTTCTAAGTATTATACTAATATCCTACAGTGAGTATTTGATGTTGCTAGATATGTAACATAATATGCTACAAACTTTGATGTTACAAGAAATATATTTCTCGGTCACCATTGTTTATGATTATGATCATTATGTTAAAATGTAATGTAAACTTATTATCTGTAATATCTCTCATATTCTATACATATTATAAAATTGTAACTAAGCCGAATCTGTACCTACATTAAATATTTTTTGGAAACTCTTAATGAAATAGACTTTATTATCGATACAGAAGCCAAATTTTTAGTTTTTAGAATTTATGTCTGCCTGTCTGTCTGTCTGTTACCGCATCATGGGAAAATTACTGGAGATATTTTGATGAAATTTGGTATGATGATAGCTGGTTATCCGGATCAACACATAGGATACTTTTTACTGCAGGAAAATATCTCATCTCTGAGTTAAATGTTAAAACGTAACTAGAAACGATCCCGAGCGAAGCGAGGGTGAGTTGCTAGTTTGTAATAAATTATCTCTAATATAAACATAGCAGTTCCATACACACATACACATAATTTCATGTTTTTAATATTTAATAATAATACTTCTTTCTTATTAAGCAAAGAGAAACTTTTTTCTATTATTTCAAAATGTTTAAATCGCGCTCTATTGATAATATCAGAGTTATTTAATTGTAAATAATACCATTCAAGAAATTATCATTCAAAAATCTTGTAAAGTTTTGCAAGGTATCTTAAGTATTCAACAAGGTATTTATGGCGTAGCAAATATTCGAACATGTTACATACTTTCACATAACAAAAGTCGAAATAGTGAGATAATAATAATATATTTCTACTTATAATAAAATTATGAGTCGAATTTACTTATTGAAATAGTTATTATTATCGACACAGAGGCTGAATCTATAGTTTTTAGAATTTTTGTCTCTCTGGGAACGCTTCACGAAAAAACCAATAGACAGATTCTGATGAAATTTGGTATGATGATAGCTGGTTATCCAGATCAACATTAAGGATGCATTTTACTTCGGAAAAATATCTCATATCTGAGAAATCTATACTAAACGTTGAAACGTAAGTAGGGACGAACCCGAGCGGAACGAGGGTGTGTCGCTAGTACTAATATATAAGAACAAAAAGATTTTTTGTTTGTTTGTTTGAAAGCGTAAATTTCTAGATCAGTAGATCCAATTTGAAAATTTATATTTGCGTCTAATAGGTTACAATATAAGGCTAGGTTTACGTGCTGTCCGGGGGCGTACGAGGGCGCAATACTGCCAATTTCCTAACTCTGGGATGCTACTGACTATTCTTTAAGAGAAACACTCAATAACTAAACTCAAATAACTCCGCTCGGTGGAGCGAGGGAGAATTGCTAGTAGGATTATAAAATAATATTATCCTTCACTCATAAAAAACTTGTATATAATTTTATTTTTTAAGGGTAGATACTACGTTGAACATCGCAATTTAAAATGTGATAGCCAAATATTTGTAGTAATCATACAGATAAAGGAATTAAGAGATTAAAAAGAGAAAAAATGTAGGCATCCTTGAGCAGGGTCGGATTTAAGCAAAGGCGAGACTGAAGCCCTCAGGCATTGTTAAGAAGCGGCCTTTACAATACGAAATTTGAATCCTTTTTAGGTAAAAAATACAACTATATATTTGACAATAAATTCACGCTTTTGTTAAAAGCAAGCAAGTAAAGTAATACAAAATATTTAAATTGTTTTTATTATTCACATAAAACTTTCATCTGATTTGAAAAAATATTTCGCCTTTCAATTATTTTTTTCTATGTGGTCTATAGGATTTGTTGGGAGTATTTAATGTTCGTTAGTAACTTCACGTAAACACGTAGAGTATCCTTATTAATATCCTCCGAGACAGTCGGATGAAATTGAGTGTCAAACACTACAATCTCTACATACGTTTAGCTAGTTCCAAAGTCATCATTGCATTCGTCATGTCTCTAACTTGACATCCACAGTACATTCTCAAGCCTCGTAGCTTATCATGGAACTAGATGGTGATGTGTGTTAATGTCTCAACATATTTAACATTCTATTGATCATTACATATTTTAGCATATTCCTTTAAATCTTAGTATCACGTTTTCATAATACTTTCTTAGATTTACGCGAATATTTGACATTTTAAATAATACTATATAAAATAAAACTATCTTTTTGGATTATTTTCAGAATTTATTTAGATTTTTGGTTTCCGACGTTTCAAATGATTAACAGAAATCTTGATTACGGGAGAGACTAACAATTTGGACGTCGCAAAGGCGTTTTAAACTTGTTACAGACAATGCATATCCATAATTTTACAAAATGATTACAACAATTCAAAAATGGCACCAAAGTACCTTAATTACGCGAAATAATCCGAAAATATAGTTTTTATTTAAAAAATCACGTTTTCATTTAAGCCTGATATCTATCTAATCTCTTCTTCGCAGATTCTATCAGATAAGCTAATTGAAAGATGTTCAAAATCAATGAAGCAAGAAGCAATAATTTTATTTGACGGTACTTAAGATTGGAATAAAACTCCCAAGAATTCTATGATAAAAGCAAGTACGCTCTAAGAAAGTACTTATACGTAATTACAGATCTTTAAAAGGCTCTCGATTCGAGATCCTCTGAAAGCAAATGGCTACTTTCCCCTTTAAGTAGTTAAGAGTTACTCTATAGTCTATTCTTAGGACTATTGGCGGTTAGAAACTGAAGGAGGTAATGAATACTGCAAGGATATTTTATAATATTAATTGTTAATTCTTGTATATAAATGTATGTATACCTAAGTTATTATGTTGTTGTCTTATTAGAATGCAGTGTTGCTTATAATTAGGGCATCATTTAGTCTAGATCTTATTTTGTTTATTAACATGTACAATTGTAAGAATGTATGCTCTTTTAGCGACCTATGTAATAAATAAATAAATAAATAAATTCTGCCGAGTCGTCCTGATTATTTTACATGGCTAACATTGGCTTAACTTTAAAAGGCACATTAAAACAATTTACTAGAAAATTGTAGGTCTTAAAAGGGTTTACAGAAAAGTTCGCAATAATATAAGTCTATTTCCTCACCCAGACGCACCCAAGCGAAGCCAGGGTAAGTCGCTAGTAAAGCCAACGTGAACTTATGCTAGAAACATTGCGGTAGAGTAAGTTAAAAAACAGGCGTATCTTGTAATCACTACATGCAATCAAAGTTCGTTATAGTTTGTTGCCAACCAACTCTTCACGCTGGCCCACCGCCAATATAAAGCAACTTAAACTAATTCGAATTGCTCAAACGTATATAGAACATACTAGCGATTCACTCTCGCTTCGCTTCGGGTTCGTCTCTAGACAAAAACAAATCTATCCCACGGGAACCGTACGTTTTTCCGGGATGATATATAGCCTGTAGCCTTCCTCAGTTAACGGACTATCTAATGCAAAAAGAATTTTTAAATCGGATTACTAGTTTCTGAGATTAGCGCGTTCAACCAAACAAACAAACAAACTCTTCAGCTTTATAATATTAGTATAGATTTTAAGAATATCTACATTAATGCAATAATATAAAGTTTTAAATAATACTTTCATAGATTTACGCAAATATTTGACATTTTTCGCGGATTTCTTTTGATTTTTGATTTCTGATGTTTTGAATGATTTACTGCAATCATGATAACGGTAGAGACTAAGGTTGTAGATGTCTCAATAAGTATTATATAAGAGTAATAAATGGGATGAAAAAAAAACTTAATAAATCCGCGGAAAAAACCGAAAGGATAGTTTTATTCATTTTTAAAATGTTATAGGTATGTATGAGTATACTAAGAATTGGCAAATGTTAATTTACTTTAAAATATAAATATAGAAAATATGTTGGTACATTAACACACAGCACCATCTAGTTCCATGGTAAGCTACAAAGCTTGCGTTATGGGTACCAGATAGTTGATTCACTACATATAATAACTTTAAATACAAACACATTATAAACATAAACACCCATGACTGGAGTACAAATATTCGTGCTCATCACACAAATGAATGCCCCCAGCGTGACTCGAACCTTCGACCGCTGACACAGCAAGTAGGCCACTACAAACTGAGCCAAGCGTTTTGTCAAAATAACGTTTTCTTTAAAATAATTGTAGAATAACTTTGTACTAATATCGTCCTTAACCGTTCTTCTTACGAATTTTTATCATGGTGTCCAATACAAAAGTGTATATAAAAGCACGGCCTTTCATTCCATTCACTCTTACGATTCAATATAAAAACAAACAGACAATACTGCCGAAAATTAAATTATTAAGATTAAATTACTGTTTAAAGATTTCATTCAATAATTCTTTCAATTAATGCTAACATTTGACTTTTTAATTATTATTTTTTTTTAGTTTTGGTTATTTTTATCTATACATATAATGAAATTGTAACTAAGCCGAATCTGTACATTGAATATTTTTTTGAAAATCTTATTGAAATAGACATTATTATCGACACAGAAGCCGAATCTTTAGTTTTTAGAATTTTTGTCTGTCTGTCTGTCTGGCTGGCTGTCTGTTACCGCATCACAGAAAAACTACTGGAGGAATTTTGATGAAATTTGGTATGGTCGTAGCTGGTTATCTGAGTCAAAATATAGGATACTTTTTACTGCGGGAAAATATCTCATCTCTGAGAAATCTAAACTAAACGTGAGAACATAAGTAGGGACGAACCCGAGCGAAGCGAGGGTGAGTTACTAGTTAAAAATAAAATCACAATTAATTCTCCACATTTAAAAATTTGAAAGAAAAACTATCTCAAGCGATACGTTTGCTAATAAACAGGATATAGTTCGACTTAAAAGAAATAGATTTGTTAGCTTATAAACTACTTTTCAACCGACTTCTTCAAAAAAGGATGATCTCAATTCAGCTGTATTTTTTTATCGCCGTACCTACCACACAGCTGTGTAAGGACACAAATATAATATGTGATAGTACGGAACCTTCAATTGTGAAGTTGGACTCGCACTCAACCATTTATTATTTTTGCTTCACACGACTGAAGTTACAGTAGGAGATCTCGATGTATGTGGTGGACCCCTTACTCTTTTTCCAGTCCAAGTATATTTTTTCAACCATAAAACATCTTAACAGACACGACATAAGGTGATTACCAAAAATTAGCTCTATTATTAACATCTCTCGATTAAAAACAAATTTAATACATTTTTTTTTTAAAGTGCAAGAAGTCTTTTCCTGTGATAACTTAGTATCAATCGAAAGTAAAAAACTTGTAGAAAATCCTATACCACGGATGACGGTCTATTGTGTTGTTAAAAAAAAAAAGAAATTTGAAATTGTTAATTGCTCGTATCGGATCGTATTTTTTGGAACCAACCAAGTATCAAAATGTAGATAGTTTTATTACAATGATATAGGATTGTTATACCAAAACATCTCCGGACTAGAGATTTTTCAATAAAAAATAGCTTGGAGCAAATTTTTGGTAACAACCCCTCTAGGTCGTGTTTTTTAATATATTTTATGGTTTATTTTATGGTTAAAAATATATTTCGCGTGGAAAAAGAGTTAGGGGTTAACCACATAGATCGGGATCTTAGACTATTAGGAGTTCGTAGTTAGATCTTAACAACGTCGAATAAACTGTACGTGACCAGACAGAACTAAGTGCTTTTGATAATCTATTTAAAATCCCTTTTATTCTTTTCAGTACAATTTTATATTTTGTAACTTTTTAACCCACTAGAGATTGCTTTTTCATGAATATCATTTTAATATATCATTAGGTCTTGTGTTCATCCCAAAGGAGTACTAACAACGTACTTCATTGTAAAGTTAGAATACTAAGCATTCTCATTATTTTTTATGTAAAATACAACAGTTTTATGTTATCTTTGAGACAAAAGTTATATTTCACAAGACATACTTTTTAACCGACTTCCAAAAAAAGGAGGAGGTTCTCAATTCGACCGTATATATGTTTTTTTTTTATGTTTGTTCGGGCATTTTTTCGTCGTTTATGAACCGATTTTGATAATTCTTTTTTTGTTGGAAAGGAGATATCCCAAGAGTGGTACCATGATAAGGAAACCAGGATCTGATGATGGGATCCCAGAGAAATCGAGGGGAACTTTCGAAAATTGTAGCGGCCACTAGTACGTTTGATAACATTTTCAGTAGGTATTTTAAAGCACTACTATTTAATGAAGGTCTGGAGTCGATCTGATGATGGACCCAAAAGATAGTCGAGGGAACTCCTCAACGATTTACAGCAATTACCTGGTGTTTGGGCTTGATTAATTTGTATTGATGATACGTCTACACTAAAAATGGAAAAATAATAACTTTTTAAAAAAAAATAAAAACCGACTTCCAGGCACTGAAAAGTAAAAAATAACTAAACGGGGGTTTTCATTTAGAATAGATACTAAATCAGATTTTTTCGAAGTCGGTGCCAGCCAATACAAATCAAAGCACACCGACTTCGAAAATATCTGATTAAGTATCTATTCTAAATGAAAACCCCCGTTTAGTTATTTTTTACTTTTCAGTGCCTGGAAGTCGGTTTTTATTTTTTTTTAAAAAGTTATTATTATACATACTTTTCACTATTTCACCACCTCTTGGTCCTAATATCAGACTCGTTCGATGGTATTAAATTACTTTAATTTCGACGAGATTTCACGTACTATTATATCAATGCAAGTACGTTAAGATAGAATTCTACGATTAATTTATAAGTGTCATAGTGAGTAGCAAACTAAGGTTAGTTTGCTTGTTTCTCTTTTTCGTGCAACCATACGTAAAAGGTGAACGATGGCACAAGACCAGAAATCATGGAAATCTCTTAGGGAGGCCTAAAGACGTTTCGCCTTCGGGTGTGTTTTTGGGCCAAGACGATGATATTTTATGGGTCGTATAATAATATAATAATATGTTGGCCACTTTTAATATTGGTAGTCCAACATCAACTGACTTACCCACTGAGCATGAAAGATGACCAGTAAAATTATTATATAATATATTAGGCAGTTATCTTTCTATATATCTTCCTTATTAGTAATTTAAATAGCGGATATCATAAAGGAAGTGGCGAATTATTCAAATATGAACAATAGAATGCAGACTGCAACGCCCACAAGGAATTTCGCTTGTAAATGGCTTATTAATACGTGAATCGAGGTTCATTTGCTTGATTACAGTGTTCCTAAGTGCCTTCTTGTTCCGTAACGGTTATTAATTATAAGTTTAAGTAAGTTATGATCGTCTGTAAATGAAAAGCTTATAAGGTATTTCGTCATATATGGAAGTACGTTTTACATAAGAGCTTTTGCGTGTAAAAAAGCTTTAAGTTTTATTTTACTTACTCTCAGTATTTTATTACCTTTATATGACTTTTTATGTATATATATTTTTATATAAATTAAACTTATTTGAAACAAAACTAAGAATGGTCAAATGCATGTTTTTTTAGTGTGTTATAATTATAGTGTTTTTTTTTAATCATTACCTATCAACAGAAATAATCACAAGTAACAAGTTATAATAGTACCTATCTATCAATTTAAAACTATTTCACAAAGCAAATGGTTATCATTACATTTTTGTATTTCATATATCTAAAAATAATAACTTATAGGCTCTAACATAAACAAGCCAACACAACTTTGTCATACTAAAGTGATTGCGATACACAAATAAGGCAACATATCCAAACTCAATTTCGTTACTAACAATACTTTGAGCCGGTAATGAATTTCGAGTTCCTTTGTGTAACGAAGGCACATTTTATCGGACATGACGGTACTGACAAAGAGGAAACCTCATCTGTTATCGTCAATAGCAAATGGAGGGCGTTGACCTGATGAATATAAGATTAATTGATGTCTACACTCGAAGATAATGTAACAGAAGGGTTAATAATAAGTTTAATCAAATTCAAAAGATATCTATTATGGCTCTTGAGATGGTCTAATGTATATATGTAATGTTGGTGCTTATAGGTAATTGAAAGATGTACTTTTTTCCTTCAAGGACGCGTTTGGCTCAGTTTGTGTGACCCTACTTGCTGTGCCAGCGGGCGCGGGTTCGAGTCCAGCTGAGCGTATTTATTTGTGGGGATTGTATAATGTATCCTATTTCAAGAAACCATCGAATGTATACCGTTAAAAGTAGTTAGTTAAACGACGGTAAATTTCCGCCTACTTGTACTTAGCCAGCGTAGTAGACTACGGCTTGATCCACCCCATATAGACGAGAGTCCCGTATCCAGCAGTGCATATTACAGTAATCAATTATTTTTGTAAATATAAATCTACATCTAGTAATGTCATAAACATAATAGAAAAAAATATGTACTTTCGTCCCAGAAGGCCAAAATATTATTTATTTATTTATTTATTTATTTATCACAAAAAAAAATACATATAAAAAAGAAAAAAGATACCTTGTGTAGAAAGGGTGACTTATCTCTTTAAGAGATCTCGACCAGAAACCCTCGAGCGTGAAAAAAATAATAATGAGGTGCGGTGTAGGTACAAACTACAGATATCAATTATTATATTGATAAACAAACATACAAACATACATATGTACATACATTATATACGTACATACACATATTTCAAAAAATCACTACATAGTATAAAACGAAATCGCTTCCCGCTGCCTGTCCCTATGTATGCTTAGATCTTTAAAACTACGCAACGGATTTTGATGCGGTTTTTTTTATAGATAGAGTGATTCAAGAGAAAGGTTTATATGTATAATATATGCATACTAACTGTCAAAACGTACCTAGGGATGAATCCGAGCGAAGCGAGGGTGAGTCGCTAGTATATTATACAATAAGGAAATTATGTGGAGTGAAACAGATCACCTAAAATAACTTTTCTTTTCAGCGCGATTTAAACAGCGATTTTAGTGAGGGATTTTCATTTAAGATCTTATAGGGAAGGGAGTTCCAGAGTTTTACTGCTTGAACTGTGAAGGATTTATCATAAAAAACAGTGTTATAAGAAGATAAGTTTAATTTCCTTCGCCTAACACAGGGTCACACGGGTCTTGAGCTGGGGATCGACAGCTGAAAACGCTCGTGTAAGTACGTAGGAGAAGATTTTTTTTAAATAGTTTATAACGCCGTAAGTATACGTATATTTCGGCGAAGACGAATAGGGAGCCACTTCATTCGAAGACGAAGATCACTTACATGATCCAATTTGTGCAAACCATAAATGAAACGGATGTATAAATTTTGAAGTCGATCTAATTTATTGAGTAGCATCTCTGTAGCATTTAAGTAGCAAACGTCAGCATAGTCTAAAAAGGGAAGGATTAAGTATTATTAAGCCGGTTTACTCAAAACTTTAATATCAATACAACGCAAGGGGACAGAAGAAGATAAATATTCATTTATTTTAATAAATATTTCGTATGATATATATTTTTTAGCCCATCAAGTAAACACACGTATTATTTATTGAGTACTATTTTGAACATTCAAATGAATCAATCTCTTACCTATGTTTTCGTTTATCTACTGGTACCTTGGAAGAATCATAAAAACAATCCATAAAAAAACAAAGAATTCAAAATTAAAAACATCTCGGTAATATTCAACATGCCTACCAACTGAATTTAACACAAGTACCCGCTAAAATACAATGTCAATTTAATCAAATCAATGTTAATTGCGTTGTAAAATTCTCATCAAATCAAATAATGACCCCATTTGAAAGCCACAACTAAACCAATGGTTAATACATTATAATTGTACATTCAGTAAGGCTTTTGAATCGAACTCAATAAGTTTCTGGTCTGAATCACCATTGTTAGCGACACATTGAAATCCAAGCGCTATTCATGCATTTTAAGTGTAACATAGTATTGCGGAACCGATATATCTATGTCCTTTTGTTATTTAGAATTTGCTGATGTGAAATAATTAAGTCTTGAATTGTGAATTGTTTTATAATAGAATATATTTTCTCATACTATGACAGTTTTATCCTCGCTTCGCTTAAGTGCATACGTACCTAATAGTAACCTATGTGTTCTTCCGGGCTACAGACACATACACGCACGCGCACACATACACACAGAGACACACACACGCACGCACGCGTACACTTTAGTTTATTTGGATGCTATTAGCTTAGCACCTTAAAGTTCTTTAATTTAACAAACACAATACGTTCTTGCGGAGGCCTATTACATTTAGACTGTGATTTTTCAATTTAATACCCATCTTTGACGTTCTTATTCAGAGAAACTGAAACTATTCGACGATTTTGACTTATTGTATGATGGAGAATAATTAATAATATAGTTCATAGCGGCCTCGCTTTTCGCAAATTTTCATTATTAATTGAAATAAAGCCAAAATTCCGAAGCAAGTTTTTAATAAAATGCGTGACGACACTTTTTCAAGCTCATGGATTAAAATACTGTACTAAGCAAACGAAATGAAAAATACATAATAATATCTCGTATATAGTGGTTGAGTTCATAGCGGCCTCAGAATTTGAAAATATGTATTGGATTACTATAAAAAAAAAACCTTTTTAAAATCTTAAAAACTACTAAAAACGTTCAGAATTAGCTGTAAATATATCCTTACAACATTAATATTATTAAGTAAAATTTATACCAAAATATACGTCAGTTCAAAAGAAACGTAATTATATACTTTTTTATTCTAATAACTTATTATAAAACTTTACATAGAAGTAATTACAACTGCAGAAAATGCCACACACAGCGATGCTTCGGCCGCTCGAATTCAATACCATAGAATTCAGTACATTTTGTGATAGGCCTCCAGAAACAATACATTTTGCTAGTGTCGATTTTTTTTTAATTTTAAAAATACATTCTCGCACATGTCTTGTACTGTGACACAAGTCTTTAGTAATAGCTGCATTCAATATATGAAAAGGAATTAAAACGAAATAAAAATTAAAATATGTGAGAAAAATAATACATAGTCCACATAGTTTTCAAAGGAACTATATATATATATATATATATATATATATATATATATATATATATATATATATATATATATATTTTAATTTAAGTAACTATAGTTCTGCCAAACGTTCTTATAATATTAAATGAGCAACTGTTGTATACACGTATATACATTTATTTTGTGTATTTCGGAAACGGCTCTAGCGATTTAGATCAAATTTTGTTTTTAGATAAGGCTTTGCTTTATATAGGCGTCTTGTCTGATTATGTATGTAATATAATAATATAAACTAATTTTTACACCTTGTCCGAAAAACACCGAGCGAAGCTCGGTCGCTCAGGTATTAATAAACGTAAGAGTGGAAGTGACAAGCAAGAAAACATAATATCACATTTAAAACATAAAAAACCGGCCAAGTGCGATTCGGACTCGCGCACGAAGGGTTCCGTAGCATTATAAAAACGGCAAACAAATCATGTTGTATGTGAGCCTCCCTTAAATATTTGTTTTATTTTAATTACGTATTTTTAAAGTGAATATATAACTAAATATTCTGTGAATATTTCAAGCATCTACCTATAGCCGTTATCAATATCGAAGCGAGCGAAAAAATCACGTTTGTTGTATGGGAGCCCCCTTAAATATTTTTTTTATTCTGTTGTTTAGTATTTGTTGTTATAGCGGCAACAGAAATACATCATCTATGACACTTGATAGTTAGACAATAAAAACTGTGATCAGTTCATGAGATACAGCCTAGTGACAGACGGACAGACAGACAGACAGACAGACAGGCAAACGGACGGACAGCGAAGTCTTAGTAATAGGGTCCCGTTTTACCCTTTGATTACGGAACCCTAAAAAAACATTAGAAAAATTAAAACTTACATTTTTCAATTTGAGTTTTAGAGAAGAAAATTTAACAGCAAGTGAAAATATAAGCAGTGTAAGCCACAAACACTTCAATAAACGCAAATTAAGGTCGAACGTTCAAAGCTTAAGTCTTTACTTATTTTTATAATTCGGCAACTTGTGCCAGTCACACCGCACCGCGGGACAGGAAGATTAATGTTAGGCTTCTAATTAGAAAAGTTTTCCAACAGCCACTTAACGAGCTTTCCTCACCTACGACGGAAGGCCACGACATGGTACCACTGTTGGATAAAGCTCCTTTAATTACCATTCAGCTTAAAAACCTTCTGTCACAAATGTCATTGTCATTTAAGATTTTTCTTTGATTCTACAGTATTTGCGTGTTCTATGAGATATTTTTAATATTATTGGCTCCTTATTACATTTTTCGATTAAAATTTATTTGAAAGTTAATAATGTTCTAGAAATAACATTAGATATTAAATATGGTCATTTTTAATATAGTATACATCTACACGATATTATGTATAGCACGGGCAGTAACGGCTTAATCCAGTTTCTAAGCATATTTCACCAATGTTTCCACTAACACTATCAACATAAAGTATGGCTTCAAGAAATAATTTAAATAAAAAGTAATTACATTATAGTAAATTTAAGTTTTTGAGTCGTTTTCAACCTGGAAATAGTTCAATCTTTTTCTCACTCACTCATAACCATCCCCTATTAACCATCCTTCATGTACCTACAACTATCTTGTCAATAATTATCGTTAGCCATAGTACAGAAATGCGCACCATATACCCAACAAAATTAACTTGTTTTATCGATATATAGACTTATAATAAAGACGCCCTTATGATTATATACAATAAATAGCCAGCCTCATATCGTAATCAGTTCTGCACCATTAACATAGTAATTTATTTATTGAATAATTCTTACCAACTAGAGTACAGATACAAACTGTATTACTAAAATATTTTTTTCTTTTTGAAGTTATACTTCTGGGACGTTTGGAAAAAAAATATGAGAGTAAAATTTTTACGATGCGCGCTCACACCGACATCCAAAAAGCGACATGATGAAGTTAGCTGATAGCTGTTTGTTGCCATGGTAACCGTTTTTATTGTCTGACAAATGATATATAATATTATATTCCTTCTTTAAATGATATTCTATAAATGATTGTAATATGCCTAATATACATTATTTTATTAATTTATCATTTCTTTTACATCATTTCTTTTTTTTTTTTTTTTGGGTTTTTTCTAATTTTTTTTAATACTTAAACCACCCCTGACACACCCCAATCAAAACAAAAAGAACTATTTAAATTGGTCCAGCCGTTTTTGAGTTTTAGCGAGATTAACGAAATTGTAAATGAACATTAATATTTGAATTAAAATGACATGTTGCATGTAAAACTATCAGAAACAAGAAATATAAGTTAAACCGATACACGGTAGAGGCTTTCATCATCGCGGCTTGTAATCCTCAGATGATCCTAGCTTAATTTTAAACTGTTGTAAAACCCACTGGTTTATGATTGATTGTACATCGGATTTTCTTCTTACATATTCATTATTTTACGCGAAATTCGACATAAAATTGATAGGCTTGCCCACAACATTTTAAACACAGGTACATTCACTAGGTACAAAATATTTATTCTAAGTATCACGTAACTCCTTTTTTATAATGTTGGAAAATACAATTAAGCACACCACTTTTATACACAGGTAGTTATGTAGGACTCATCGGCTAGAAAAGCCAGTATTAGCCACTAAAAACCAACAGAACCTCCTCTTAATGGGGTGTCGCAACATCGCTTACGCAGTCAACCACGACGCCCCGTTAGGTCTGCCGAAGTAGACCACAACAACCATAACTCACTCCACTCAGTCAACTCTGCTATCAGAGAAGTATCAGGAGCAACCCACAAAGCACATCGCCCACTAAGGTGGGCCACCACCCAGTGCCTGTCTTGGCTTCGCGTCCGACTTGGTTGCCAGTCGCAAATGAGCCCACCACAACAAGGTAAACGCATATTTGGGAGAGTATTACGTAACTCCTACGAGTTCCTTAGTATCATACAAGATCCTTGCTAAAGAAATGTGCAAAGTTATTACTATTACATTTCACTTAATTTCCTATCTACCTATGAAAGCTTTAGAAAACATATTTCGTCATTTCTTCATAGTCTATCGATTATAGAAAACAAATAAGTATAAAAAAATTTAAAGAGTGCGTGTATGAATGTGTACACGCGCAAGAAGTAAAACTTCTGTTGGTTATCGGTACTCTTTATGAAATTCAATTTATGTTTTAAATAATTAGGATGGGTGAGATACTAAAAATAACGCATATTAGGCATATTGCTACTTACTGTTGTGTTTCTTAAAGAGTACCGATAACCTACAGAAGCTTTACTTATTGCGCGTGTACACATTCATACACGCACTCTTTAAATTGTTTTTCCGTAAAGAATTTGTTGTCTTGACTCAGAGATCGTATCGTACACGACCAGTTGGTCGCGTGGTCGACTTGTTGTTCTACTGAAATTTATGAGGAAAAGGAATAGAGAGTGCACTTCTGTTTACATGCTTTATGCACTATATATAATAACTCGTGCACAGATGGTTAATCAGTCAGGAAGACATTATTAATAGATTATATACAGTAATAACTTGAAAATACGTCTTAAAGTATGTATTAGCCATTATTATCTATATATTTAATATTATAAAGCTGAAGAGTTTGTTTGTTTGTTTGTTTGGCTGAACGCGATAATCTCAGAAACTACTAATCCGATTTGAAAATTTCTCTTTGCATTAGATAGCCCGTTAACTGAGGAAGGCTATAGGCTATATATTATCCCGGAAAAATGTACGGTTCCCGTGGGATAGATTTGTTTATGTCTAGGAACGAACCCGAAGCGAAGCGAGGGTGAGTCGCTAGTACAGTATATAATGAAATTACAGATTATAAGCATTTGCACTGGAATCAAACTCGCAATCAACTACTACATCGTGCGGTCAAAATTAAGTTTATTTTAAAATATTTAAATTGTTAAACTGTATTCTATTTATATTTCAACTTACAATACATTACATACTCTTTGCGTTTTAAAATAAACGCAGTACATAATTACGTAGCAAATTAATAGGTGTCAAACATAGAGGTTCCTATTACGTACGGTTTATCGGATTTCGCGCTCGCATTATGATGTTGTGGGCATTTTCGGTGAATAATCCGACGTACAATGAACAGATTGAAATTTTTTCAGCCCAAAATAGACTATATTACCTTGGAGATAAAGTTGAAAATGTGATTTTTCAATAATAATGAAAGTAGGTCTGAAATTATGTCACGCTTCAAGACTATATAATGTTATAGTAACATAAATAGATTTAGTCTATTTTATACAGTTATAACTATCTTATTATGTTTGATATTAATATTATTAAATACTAGCGACTTACCCTCGCTTCGCTCGGTTTCGTCCCTAGATACGTTTCAATTTTTTGAGCGGAATCCTAATTCTTTTTCTAAAATAATAGTAGCCAAGTTACTCCTTATAACATCACCTATCTGCCAGTGAAAGTCCTGTCAAAATCAGCCATGTCATTTCAGAGGTTAGCCGGAACAAACAGTCAGAAAGACAGACAGAAATTTTATAAATTGTGTTTATTTTTTATGATTTCATATGTATTTAGTAAGAAGCTGTAATTTTGACATCACAAACAGACAATCCAACATTATTTATCTTTATAGATAACTAATAAAACCAACATATACACAAAATTTCATAATTTATATTATTAGTGTACCCTACATTATTCAATTTAATATCATTTTATAATTAAACAAAGACTTCTTTTCCTCAGTTTATACTGACCCTACTAGCTGTATCAGCGGTCGCGGGTTTAAATTTCATTGGAGGCATCCATTTGTGTGATGAACACGAACGCTTGTACTCCAGTCATGGGTGTTTATATTTATAATATGTACGTATTTAAAATTATATATGTGTAATGTATCAACTATCTGGTACCCATAACACAAACCTCGTAGCTTACCATGGAACTAGATGGTGTTGTGTGCTAATGTCCCTACATATTTATTTATTTATTATATTTGTAATATTAATACTATAACTACTACTATAACTGCCTCGGTGGTGTAGTGGCTTGCATGTATGGCTGCACATCCTGAGGTCCTCGGTTCGAGTCCCGGGTCGGGCCAAGTTTAGTTATTGAGTCTTTCTGTATAGTAAGCCTCAGTAACAGCCCGGAGTTGGGAAGTTGGCGGTGTTTCACCCCCGTGCCTCGGAGAGCACGTAAAGCCGTCGGTCCTGCGCCATAACTCTCACCGGTCGTGTCGAGTAGTCGTCCCACCAGAGTATGAGAGTGACAGGAATAGAGAGTGCACTTGTGTCTGCGCGTACACTTGCGCACTATAATATCTCCTGAAAGTTGGCTAGTCTCAATGAGATTGGCCGCCGTGGCCGGAATCGGCCAGGAGGACATCATCACATCAATATTAATATGCTCTCATTGATATTCAAATACTGAAGATACACAATAAGTGTATCAATAGTGTCCTCAAAAAGATGAGCACAATTCGAAATCGTGCCTTTTTTCAAATTTCTTTTGTTCATTGCTTTTCAAATGAAAAAAATAAAACGCACGTTGTTTCGTTTAAAAAAGTACTTTATGTTGAGTGCGTAAGTTCGAATTTGTGTTTAAACAATTAGAATTTTATTCTTTAGTTTGACTTAATATCACGTGTCGATGCCACTTTTTGAAGAGATATTAGTTAGGAAATGTGTTTTTACGAATATGTTTAAAATATCAATGTACGCCATACATTATTTACGTTTTTAAATAAACTCCTTTATAAATAATAATAAGTCTCTAATATTTATATTATTAAAGTCTCTAATATTTATATAAGCTCTACATTATGATTTATGCTTACTCTATAAACATTATACTGAAACAAATCACTAATCCGTACGCCGCAGACCGCGACCGCAAAGCGCAGCAAACGTCTAACAATTTAATTGGTGGTCCAATGATTGGTAATTACTGACAATTACTAGTTGTTGCGTGTTCATGAATTCAAGTTTATTTAACAAATTAGCGGGATAAAGGTCTAATGTGAAAATGTGGATGACTGTTCAAATAATGCAGTATTTGCTCATTTCTCTACAATTAAGTTTTATTTGGGAATTGAATAACATTATTTATATATAATATTTGTATAACTTTTTGTCATTTTGTCATTAATGTTCACTTTAGTTCAATTTACCTAGTGTCCATAGTACAAATAGATAAATATAGCAATTTCTGTTTCACTGGATTGAAAAATAGTGCTCTAGTTTATCCTCTACTTTGTACAGAGCTACATAGATTTAGTGATTTCTAACACCTATTTAACATACTTTTTTTTACGTTGTAATTGCTGTTGTTAAGTTCAATTAATTAATTATAAACATTGACGTTTTATATTATGTCTCATTGTATTACCTCGAACGAAAAATGTTGTGAGATTTAAAGAAAAATATTTTTTTATCCTCTAAAGACTGTTAAGATGCGTACTGAAAAGTGTAAATAGTAAATAAAAGAGTATAATTAAGTGACTAAAGTAAAAACCAGAAACATTTCTATTACTAAATAAATAAAAATATAAACTTTAAGTCATAAAAAATACAATTTTTCATACAATTAAATGATAAACAAAATAAAATTAATATAAAGTCTACAGGAAAGAGCTGGGTAAAACACTTTCTCTAAGAATTTGTGTGATTTCATTCTATAAAGCAACATTCTTTAGCAACTTCATCGACTGTTAAAACCATAAGTTATAGCTATCTCAAATATTTGCTATATCAATACTTTATTTATGTCAATAGAAACTTCTGATTGAATTATAACTTTAGCGTTTTGAAGTTAAGATTCTAAGAACATAGATTAGAAATTTTATCAGTTTTGATAGTATGACATTTGTATTGGGGTCATACAGATTTGTCTGAGTCGTAGTAAGATAAAGTTTGGTTTCAAATGGAGTTATGCTCTACAGAGTACTTCGAAAAAGACTAACCCAGAGAGAGAGGGAAAATTTGGGTAAATAAGAATATATAAAATATACACAAAAAATAATTAGTTTTTGACCGCCAATCAGTTCGCCTGTTAGGTACATAGACCAGAATAATATTACTACAATAGAAGAGAAAGTAACAAACATATCCAAAAGATCAATATTAATATTTGATAAGCAAAAATGTTTAAACACATTTTTGGTCATCAAAAATAAAAATTTTAATATAAATTTTATTTTATTTTTAATATAATATTATTGTTTTATGTTATATTTAACATAATAACATAATGCTCTATAGAACGTTATTCTATTAAAGTTACTATTTCCACTGACGTTCGCCAACGCTTTTAAAATTGTTTTCCTTTTTTTTATTACCTAAGAAAAAATAATAGTTTCATTATAAACTATAAAAAAAAGGTTTTTCTCATGAGATTTTCTCATAATATAAAGTAGAAACTATGTGAAAATGAACTAACTTGCCGAAATTGCAGACGAAATCTAATATATTATAGCCAAAGTGCATGCCATTTCTGACATAATATCTCATGCTCTTTAGAAGGATTCAATATTTCGGATGCCGTGCAACGATTTCAAGTAGAAATGAAAATAAACATCTGGAAAACTAAGCAACATTAAGTTTCAAGTGTTTCGTAAAACGATCCAACGGTTTTCCATTACACTATAACTTTTCATATAAAAACATTCACTTTTGTAAAGCATCTTTTGACTGCGATTATGAGCTTAAAGCTTTGTTGGAAGTACATTTATTACTGGAATTGTAGTGGTGTTAAATTTCTTTGCAATTAATTAATAGAGTTAGCTGCTGCTCTCTGTATAATATCAACCTCTCATTGTTTATGATAGTTGAAATAAAAACTTTTTAAACTAATAAAGAGCGATTTCTAGACATTAAAAAAGTATAAAATAACTGAAAAGGGGGTTTTAATTTACTATAGATCTAATCAGATAATTTCCCAGTCGATACCAGCCGATGCAAAGAATAGTAAATCTACTTCGCTATATACATTTAAATTCATCACGAAATATGTACGTATAATATTTTAACAATAATTAAAGTTCATACATTATCATATTTATCTATTAGATAATCATTTAAGGGTTTGTCGGTTGGTTTGAAAAAGAGAGGAGAAAAAGTTTTTTTAACTAAGTTAATAATTTTATCTTTGCCTATTCAAGTATAAATATACATCTGCTTTATACAGTTTTAATTTAATTAATACTGTAGTAGTGAAAACAGAAGTTTGAACATTAAATCCCATGATTCTAACTCCTTTATAGTTATTGTTATTACAATATTTCTTAAATTTAAAAATATAAATGAGTAAAAATGTATAATTCAGAACATTTTAAGATTTCAATATACGATATGCTTAGTGACTTAAAACCTCTGCCTGTGGTCTAGTGTTTAGCATGTCAGCTGCAGATATGGAAGTCCTTTATTCGAATCCCTAGTCGGGCAAAGTTAATTTATTGAGTTTTCTATTAAGAAATTTCTAGTTGAAACCCCACTTTGAGAATTTGGCGATATTTTACCTCAATGCCTCGGAGATATTATAATCGTTTATTGACTTATCAATACTAATATTATAAAGCTGAAGTTTGTTTGTTTGTTTGGTTGAACGCGCTAATCGCAGGAACTACTAATCCGATTTGAAAAATTATTTTTGCATTAGAAAGCCCATTAACTGAGGAAGGCTATAGGCTATATATCATCCTGGGAAAATGTACGGTTCCCGTGGGATAGATTTGTTATTGTCTAGGGACGAACCCGAAGCGAAACGAGGGTGAGTCGCTAGTCATTAATAGTTTTACCTGACGTTGAATTCAATTTAATGAAATTTCAAATACAATAAAGTTACAAGCAGACACTTGTTTTCTGTTATTGATGATTTTCTTGAATTCAACGGAAAAGTTATTTAGTTTTGTATACTCGCAAGATTTATAATGTAACCTCCGTTACTTGATTTTCTTTGTGTCACAATGTACTTCTTAGTTTAAAATTTAAGGTTATAAGTAAAAGGAGAAAGCGATAAATATATTTTTCACTGAAACATTATTCTCGCTTCGCTCGGCTGTGCCTTAAGATGCTTTTTGCGTTTATATTATTATTAGCGACCTTCTTAGGTGCCCAACAGGGGCCTATGGACTGTGTAGCAAGTTCCATCCAAATCCATGAAGTTGTTTTAAACTGAAATAATAACTGAACAAAAATAACTAAATATTTCATTCCGTATGTCATAACTGTCTGTTTGTAAAAGGAATGATAAATTAATAAAATAATTAAATAAGGCATATTAGGCATATTACAATCATAAATTTATAGAATATCATTTAAGGAAATAATATATCATTTGTCAGACAATAACAACGGTTACCATGGCAACAAACAGTTATCAGCTAACTTCATCATGTCGCTTTTTGACTGTCGGTGTGCGCGCGCATCGTAAATATTTTACTCTCACAATTTATTCCAAACGTCCCAAAAGAAGTATAACTTCAATTATGTTTTATGTACAAAACATCAACAAAACTTGTTTTTATAACGAAATAATAAACAAAAATATAATAAAGATGTGACGAAAGAAGGTTTTTGCTCTCGTGACTTATACTACGAGCTGTTCTGGAAACAGTTTAAATTGCTTTTTCAGACACAGAGCGTCTATTCCAAGTACTAACAACAGTTTCTTCTCGATATTAGTCTAGGATCAAGTTTAAGCGATTTTTGTAAGCAAATAAAAAAATGTTTCTTTTCATGCGCAAAAGATTCAAAGACGTCCTTTTGAAAAGTAAAAATTGAATCGAATTTGAACACTGCTTGTACAAAAATTGGTACAAAATAAATGAAATTTAAATAATTTATTTAGTTTATAAATCTTACATTTCTAATCCTGCTTATATTACAAACGCAAACGTTTTCAAGGATGAATGGATGTTTCTCTCGCATGCCAAAACTACTGAACGGATTTTGATTAAAATTTACGGCAATGTAGCTTACCTATAGATAAAATATAGTAATAACTAAGAGAACTAAGCATGTGGAACCGCAGAAAAACGCTTGTTTAGTATAATTTACTGTAAAATATTATAATTATTTGGACATTTAACATAAAACATTTTTTTTGTAATTGTTCAGTTTTTTTGTTCTTTCAACACTTCGGAGCTCTCAAGTTATAACATAACTAGAAAATTCATAAAAATATTATTAAATTGAATTATTTTAAATTATCCAATAAAAATCTTTGAAAACATAAATCTCTTTAGAGCCTTAATTTGAATGGGAGACAATATAAAAATTCACGTGGTATGGAAATGAAACCCACTATCTCAGGTCTATGGGAAAGTACCATTGAAATATAATTAATATTTTATAATTAATACATTTTGGTATTTCATTTCCTATACTTAATTATAAGTTAGTGGAAATAGCTATAGGCAAGTTCTAGATTTTGTTTATAAATAGAGTTGATATTCTAGTCTTTGAACTATAATAGCTATTATTAAGCTTAAAGCTTAAATAGTTATTCGATCATACAATCGATACTAATATTATAAAAAGACATATATATTACTTGTAGAACCCGCGACTTCGCCCGCGTTCAACCTAGAAAAAAAACCTGAGATTAGCGCGTTCAAAGACACAAATTGACTCTGCTCTCTTTGTAATATTAGTATAGATATATGTATATACACATAGGAATGAACCCGAGTGAAGCGAGGGTTAGTCGCTAGTATCCTTATTAAATTAAAAATTAACATTTTATAAATAACAAAATTTTAAGTCCATCGGTCAATTTGTATCTACTTATCCACATAAATGGTTATAAGGAAAAACCGCTTAACCGTTTTTAACGCGATTTACACTGAAAGTTAGAATATTTGGATAGGAGTAACATAGGCTATATTTTATCATCGTAAAACAAACAAAGAATGGGAAAAAAGTAGTTTAAAATAAAATCTGCATAGTTAAAAGAGTTTAACGTATAATTAAATGAAAGCACCAAAAATAAAAACTCATTAGTATTCCGAAGTGTACTTAGTATCAGTAGTTTCCAACTAACCGTTCACTTATTGTCCCCAACGGCGTAAGGTAATGCGGAATTAGAGGTCGTTGACCCGAGCTTTTGAGGACATTTAGAACTTAATTTTAAATGTTTGTATAAACAAAAACAATTCTATTTCGAGTACAAATATTGTATATATATATTGTGTCTTTCAAATATACTATTGTTTTTCTAATTATACTCGAATGATTTAGATTTACCTAATAATATTATTACTATACTAGGTATTAGGTAATAACAGGGATTTTACCTTCATGGTAGTTTCTATCTAACCTGTATTCTCTATTTTTGACTCCCGTTTCGCAAATAGGAGCAGAACGGAAAGCCAAAGCTGTAAAATTAGATCATTGATTACAATGAATCCTGACTGTTTTTAAATTAAACTAGTACTTATTTATTATCGAAAATCCAATAGAAATCCGTTCAGCCATTCTCGAGTGATAGGTAATTAAATTGGCAGACAGGAACAGACAAACATTCTAAAAACAAAAATAAATATGGCTTCCATGGCATCTCACATTATATTATTATGAACGAAATATGAATTCATAAACAACAACTTTTATGAACTAAATATTTAAGATTTTTGCAGGTTATGTATGGAAATATAACCAACAACCCGCACTTGGCCAGCGTGGTAATCTCCCTCGTATCGAAGAGAGGACCGTGCCCAGCAGTGGGACGTTAAAAAAGGGCTGAATACTATATTGAAATCATCATGTTCAAATTGTATAATTATATTATTAATTTATTTAAAAGTAAAGTACGCTTAATTTATTGTATATACGATACATTATTTTGTTTTAAGTAAATGTTAAATCACTGCATTTATCTAGACAATGGAAATATTAATTTTTAAAATAATTTCGTGGTAGTCGCGGATCCGACTTCTGATTGGTAAATAACAGTATATTCGTATTTAAATTGATATCTAACCAAAAATTATATTAAAAAAGCAAAGATGAAAAACCGGTCAAGTGCCATGTAGGACTCGCGCACGAAGGGTTACGTACCATTATCTATAAAAACGGCAAAAAAATCATGTCTGTTGTATGGGAGCCCCCCTTAAATATTAGTTTATTTTAATTTAATTATTTATTTTTAAAATGAATATATAACTAAATATTCTGTGAATATTTCAAGAGTCTACCTGTTGCCGTTATTAATATCGAGCAAAATGAGCAAAAAAAACGTTTATTGTATGGGAACCCCCTTAAATATTTGTTTTTATTCTAATTTTTAGTATTTGTTGTTATAGCGGCAACAAAAATACATCATCTGTGAAAATTCCAACTGTCTAACTATCACGGTTCATGAGATACAGCCTGGTGACAGACGGATAGACAGACAGACGGATGGACGGACAGTGAAGTCTTAGTAATAGGGTTCCGTTTTACCCTTTGGGTATGGAACCCTAAAAATATTAATGAAATCGCTGTAATAAATAGTAATCATTCAGCCCTTTTATAGGTCCACGGCCAAGCGTGGGCTCCGTTCAATACGAAGGAGATCAGGCTCAAAATAAATAAGTTAACAAGATTTGACATATCATTCGTGACCAATTACGTTCCCTCAGACATGCAGGTTTCTTAACGATGTTCTTCGTAACCATACAGTGAGTGGTAAATGCTGAAAAACAATTCGCACATATAAAAAGGTGCTAGATTTGAACCCGCTTCACTTAGTTTTTCAAAGGAGCGCGTTACCACTGGGCTACCACTGCCGTATAAACCATTATATGAATAACTAATTATAAATTCAAAAAGCCTGAAGGTTAATTACATTATTGCAAACAATTACCCGAGCGTGATATTACATGCACAGAAATATATTATGATTTTCGTAAAATACTGTCAGATGCAAATTCGTTTGTAGATATTATTATTTTAACAACAATTTATCATCATCGAAATAATGTTACTGGTGTTTATAAAATTAGAGGGTTTATATTTTATAAATAATGATATGATTAGTGGTATAATCTATACATATAATAAAATTCTGAGTCGAATCTGTACATTAAATATTTTTTGGAGAATCTTATTGAAATAGACATTATTATCGACACAGAGTGTGTCTGTCTTACTGTGACCGCATTACGTAAAAACGATTGGAGGGGTTTTGATGAAATTTGGTATGATGATTGCTGGTTATCCGGGTAACATATATGATATTTTTTACTGCGAGAAAATATCTAATCTATACTAAACGTTAAAACGTAAGTAGGGATGAACCCGAGCGGAACGAGGGTGTGTCGCTAGTATAAATATATAAGAATAAAGAGATTTTTTGTTTGTTTGTTTTAAATCGTAAATTTCTAGGTCAGTAGATCCAATTTGAAAATTTATATTTGCGTCTAATAGGTTACAATATAAGGCTACGTTTACGTACTGTCCGGGGGTGTACGAGGGTGCAATATCGCCAATTTCCTAACTCTGGGGTGCTACTGAGTAGTATTCTTTAAGAGAAACACTCAATAACTAAACTTGGTCCGACCACCACCAAGAACTAGGACCACCGGAAGTGAGTCCATGTGTTAGTAGTACTTAACATTCTTTTCAAGTTTTCTGTAGTAACGAATCGATGTATTTGTTTGCATAATGATAATTTTATAGCCTGAAAACGGTATAGGTTAACCGGAAACAGTTTCTGTGAACTTTCAGGACTAGATAAGGCATAGGTTATTTTTATCTCTTTGAGTTTCTCACAACTTGGGTAAACTAACTAAATGATCATTCATATTAGTCAACTATCGTTAAAGGACCTGGGCGATTGAGCGTCGCTTGCCTTTCTTCGAAGATAAAAATTGCGTTTTTTTAGAAAGGATACCTACCTATAATATAGATAAACTTAAAAAGCAAAATCTTATCTGAATACAAAATTTGATCCAAAACATTAAAGGCGTTTTCGAGATACACGATACACATATACATTTTATATATTATAAATATACATACAAGAATTACTACTTTAATATTAACTTTAGTAAATATTCAACGAAAATTACATAGCAGGCAGCCTTATCGCTCAAAATGATCTTGATTGAAAGGGAGAAAGTGTGACAAATAGGCGGTGTGCTTATTTCAATAATATTTAACATACAGACCAATATACATACATCCAAAAAAATACATAATACGTAAATACAATAAATAACTTACTCCTTTTTTTTTAAATTACGTGTTAAGCTATAAAATTACATACCATACGTAAGACCATACTAAATTTGTATTGTCAATACATTTAATACCATAGATTAGCAAAACATAGTACTAAACATAATTTGTAATATTTTTTTAAATTTATATCAGCCCTGAAGCATATTTAAATAATTTAATTGAAAATTTCATAGATCGGACACATTAATTAATTATTCAGAGCTCTGTCCACCCCAATCACGCCAACTTTGGAAGCTTTACAAACTTTCAGAGATCAACTGATTGCATACAATCTTTGGACTTGACATGGTTTAATATTAAAGTTAATTAAAAGGTAGTTACATTTTATATATTTGTTTTCGCCGTAAAACTTAATGGATGGCAAATAATACGCGTACGTTTCAGAGAAATGAACATTTCTGTTATCTATACTAATATTATAAAAAGAGACGATTTGTTTGTTTGTACCTAATTAGCTCCGAAACTACTGAATTGATTCCCATGAAGTTTGGTAAGAAAATAGTCTGAGATTCTGGGAAGGACAAAGGTATTTTTATCCCGGAAATCATCCTTTAAACGGGTGAAAATGGGGATGAAAATTTGTATGGGGAAGCAACCTAGGGACGAATCGAGGGTGAGTCGCTAGTTATTTAATAAAATGAGTCAAGAAGATTGGGGATATTATCTAATCTTTCATAACATAAACCTTGACCAATTTCATGTTTTTAATGGTTCATTTTCTAAAAATCTTTCATTTAATACTTAGTAAACCACGATTTGTTTTAAAGTAGTATGCTTATTTTTTATTTATGCGAATGCGCGTTTTGGAAACACCAGTCAGATATTAAAATGTACTCCCTATTAATTGTGAAGAGTTATGGGTTGTATGTATGTATGTATGTATATGTAAAGAAACTATAAAAAAATACATATAATTATAAAGTATAGTCACTCTTATACCATAGTCCAAGTTTAACTTTTGTTTAACTGCCTTGGTGGTGTAGTGGCTAGCAAGTACAGCCGCACATTGAGAAGGCCTGAGAGACCCGGGTCGGGTCATGTTTAGTTATTAAGTCTTTCTGTTTAGTAAGTCTCAGTAACAGCCCGGAGTAGGGAAGTTGGCGTTTCACCCCCGTGGCTCGGAGAATATGTACAGCCGTCGGTCCTGCATCTTAACTCTCACCGGTCGTGTCGAGCAGTCGTCCCACTGGAGTGTGAAAGTGACAGGAATAGAGAGTGCACTTGTGCACTATAATATCTCCTGTGCAAATGGCTAGTCTCAATGAGACTGGCCACCGTGGCCGAAGCCGGTCGGGAGGTCGTTATAGACCAAGTGGAGTAAAACTAGCTTTAGCGCCACTTCACTCATATCATCAGAATGTTGTAAAAAATATTAATATATTTTTTTATGACTTCAGAGGATTGTGAAGTAAATAAAAAAGTAAATTTTCATACAAAAAGCGATAACGTTTTTCCCTCCATTACCAAAGTCTAATTTTCATAATTTTTGGAAATGTTGTAGATATAATGAAAAACTAGGTCCGTACGTTTTTATTTTAAAGAAATATTGCGTATGATAGAAGTTATTAGCATCTAAATATCTGTATTTTTGACTTAAAAACTTGCTCGAGCGTTTTTATTTTTCTTTATTTAAATTAAACTGAATTACCAAAAAAGGAAAACGTACAGACCTAGATTAAGGTATACTGAATTTAACGAGATCAAAATTGTCTCATTTCGTAAATGTTTAGGGGGGTGAAAACGTTATCGCCCGAAACAATATTTCAAACAGGAAATGTAGGTAACTGCCTCTCAGATTTGCAACTCTCTCTATCGCACCATAAGGGTTGGCAAAGCGAGCGGTATGAAACATATAGCATTTTTTTAAAACCTACTCGCGCCGCGTATAGGCACTTCACAATCCTCTCAAGGAATGTAGATTATTTTGAAAATCGATTTAGTGGTTATATATGTACGTTTTTATTCATTAATATTTACTTATAATTGCGTATTGGAGTCTGTTCGGCACATTTTTATTAGGCTTTCGATTTCAGTCTGAAATAATGAAGGGTAAACATTTGCACTCAAACAAAAATCGATATTTTCAGGTGGCTCCATGCAACATCAATTTAATTGGATTATTTTGAAAAATTAAATTATTAAAATTGTAACTTACAGTTTAGAAAATAGCCGGTTAGTAAATACTTTAAAATAAATGATGCACCGTACAATATGCCTTAGGCTTACGTGCTTTGTTACACTGCGCTAGAAACACAAAGCTCTAATTTCAACCCTTGAGTTGCATTTGTGTTATATAATCAGTACACGAGTCTGTTTACTGATTTAAATTCGTTCAGCGAACTATGAAAGAGCTGTGTTCGGAATACATTAGGAGACTATGGGAATTGTGCAGAATGGTATACACATAATTTAGTTCTTGGACGTTCATTCTAGGTTTACTTTAGTGCTATAGGTACATCTAAAAAATAAAGATTATCAAAACATTAATGTACTATAACATCTCCCTCACAAATGACCAAAGTTGGTCAAAAAGACATTATTGATTATGATTATATGTTTTAATATAATCTAGTAGAAAACATTAATTCCATAAATTCTTCAGTATACACATAAATATATCAGTTCATTTTTAGAAAAATATTGTACCGAATGCCTTACGAAAATAATATAGTAGGTTTTTCTATTAATATCTTTAATATAAAAACATTAAAGAACTAGCGACTCACCCTGGCTTCGCTCGGGTTTGTCCCTACTTACGTTTTAGCGTTTAGTATAGATTTGCCAGAGATAAGATATTTTCCCGCAACAAAAAGTATCGTATATCTTGACCCGAATAACTAGCTATCATCATAGCAAATTTCATCAAAATCCCTCCTTTGGTATTTCTGTGATGCGGTCACAGACAGACAGACAGACAAAAATTCTATAAACTATAGATTTGGCCTCTGTATCGATAATAATGTCTATTTCAATAAGATCTTTCAAAATATATTTAATGTACAGATTCGGCTTAGTTACAATTTTATTATATGTATGGATTAATATCTGTATCTTAAAGTGATTTATCTTACAATAGAAAGTAAACTGAAAGGAACGAAAATTCTTTATGCGACTTCTCATTAACTTGATGTTTTATAAGTAAAATATGAACAAATGTTATCCAATAAAATATTATTAGAATAGAAAGCTAGGTTACATAAAATATTCTTCAAAGGCATAAAAACTTTAGTGAAAGAATTCTTTTCTATACAAAAACTTGAAAAATAGGGTACATTGACCCAAGCTTATTGCACAACAGTTTCTAATTTAATACGGCCTGCCCGATTTGTTTACAAAGGAAAAAATTTATTCATGAAATTTGTTCACCCAGGTCCGATAAAATACACTCCTTGTTACTTTAACTGGAACCTTTCAATAAATTTATCATATTGTCGATATATTTGCGACTAATATTAAAGTTATAAGACGAGTTATTTTAAACTGAAAAAGTGAAATTAGATTTGTTCACGGCGTTTTATAACTACTAATGTTTTAGATTTTAAATGAAAAGGTTCCAACATCCAAATGACTGACATTTTCCACCCATAGAGTAGGTTCTTCTTGATATTTATATTACGTCCGTAAGTATATATATATAAAGAGATAAAAAAAAATTATTCCGGAAATTTACCCTAATGGGGGTGAAAATAAGGATGAAAGTGTCTATTAGGAATCAAACTAGGAACGAACCCGAGCGAAGTGAGGGTGAGCCGCTAGTTTATATATATATATATATATATATATATATATATATATATATATATATATATATATATATATATATATATATATATATATATATATAAAACAGTTCATCACCTAATCTCCTCTATTTGTCATTTTTTCAATATTGTTAATATATTTTTTTTTAACAATGATTATAGTCAATCACTAGGCTAACACTAGGCGAAAAAATTGTGTAAAATGTACACACAAAAAAACATACAGCCTTTAGTATACCTTTTTTAAGAAAATCAAGCATTTTAAAAGCTCTTTACGACGGACGATACGTTTGGCTCTGTTTGTAATGAACCAACTTGCTGTGGATTCGAGCCCCGCTGTGGCCATTCATTTGTATGATGAACACGAATATTTGTATTCCAGTAATGGATGTTTTTTTATAATATATGTATTTAAAGTTATATATGTGTAGTGTATCAATTAACTGGTATTCATAACACAAGCCTTGTAGCTTACCATGGAACTAGATAGTGATGCGTGTTGATGTTCTAACGTATTAATTTATTTTCTTTTCACACGTCCCTTTCCTCTTCAAAATTTGACATACATTTTTTATATCGGATATTTAACATTATAAGTCAATTATCTTGCTATTTTATTATTTGTGTTACTAATATATTGTATTAAGCCATCTAGCCGTGACAAACAACAATACCCTACAAAACACGTCGAGTATCTTATATCGAAATTTATGTTTTTTATATACACTGATTTTGAGGGGTTCAACACGATGCCAACTGACTGTAAGATCTTTATTAATAAGGGATCGGGATTCGGATATAAAATAAAGTTGTCTTAAATTACTTCTCCCTAAAAGGTCTTCAGAGAATGGGAAGGTGGAGTCATTCCATTTGAACGTTGCTTTCCCCCAGCACAGCTCGCTATATATATGAGTTTTTTAATATTTTTAGTTATATTTTACACCTATGAAGTAATTTCTTGTTTTGTTATTAAATGCACATTTAGATCCCAAAAATTAAATATGACTAAGTTTATTATATTTATTTATTTATTTGGATTACCAACAGAAATAACAATAATTTTAATGATAATAATTTATTATTATTTTTTTATTATACATTTTACCGGAAGGCGAAGCGTGGGCAGGCCTCCCACAAGGTGGACCGACGACTTGGTCAAAGTCGCTGGAGCTCACTGGATGCGGATGGCACAAGACCGGTTGTCGTGGAAATCTCTGGGGGAGGCCTATGTCCAGCAGTGGACGTGTTTGGGCTGAGACGATACGACGACGATAATTTACATAATAAATTATAAATATTATTGTATTTTTTTTATAATCACAGCATGCAGTATTATTGTAAAATTTTGGATAATTTTATTGATAATCTCTTCTTCTATTTACTTTTTATTAGTGACTTTCGCTTGTGATTTTTATTATTTTATTTTTTATTTATTTTTTTTTCCTTTCGCTCAGCTTGCGTACTATGGGGTTATAATCGCCTCTGTTACCACTTAAACTCTTTTAATTTCTTCAACTTTTTGTAGTAACAAGGCTAAAATCAGACAAAAATAATAAAATTTTCATGCACTGTACTCTACATAGATAAATAAATACGTTATAATACTACATCAAGGCACTAAGGTAATAATATAATTTTGTGTCTGTTTTAAATTAAGACCCTAATTGCAATAAGACAATTAAAACATAGTTAATAAGATGGCAAATTGAAGCTAAAAAAAACTAAAAAATGGAGAACAAAGACACAAGAAAAACCTAGTTTTATTCATACAGTATAATTGTATTTAAAAGATGATTCTTAGATAACAAAATTTCAATATTTCTATAGCATTAAATAATAACGATGCTATATATTCAGACTGGGATTTTGGTATGGCTTCATTACATTTCATTTCGGGAAAAATTTATGAAGGCAGTTGTATTACTTTTATTCCTTAAACAGAAATTCGCGGTGAAAAACGGTCTCACTTTTGTAAATCTTCTTTGTTTTGTTGGCTTCCTAAGCGACTTGGCTCAGCTGGTATAATCGTTCCGTCTCTAAAGAGAAAATATTTGAAATCAAACGCTAAGAATAATAATATGTTTTTGTATTTCACATTTTGTTCACATGCTTTTGCAAAAAGTACAATACATAAATTATATTTTTTTTGTATAGGCACTAGCCACTTACCCTCGCTTCACTCGGGTTCGTCCCTAGGTTGATTACCCATACAAACTTTCATACCCATTTTCACCCCTATAAGGGATGATTTTCGGAATAAAAAATATACTATGTCCTTCCCAGGGTCTCAAACTATCTCCATACCAAATTTCGTCTAAATTGGTTCAGTAGATTAAGCGTGAAAAGAAGACAGATAGACAGACAGACAGAGTTACTTTCGCATTTATAATATTAGTATGGAGTATGGATTATTTTTCTAACTTTATTGACGTACTTACGTACGTGACACAGTAACATATACTGTGATGTATGTGCGACGTTGGCTGCAACTTGAGTTATAATTAACTTATAATACGTTTATGTACATAGACGATACCAGACCCAAACAAGCAATAAACAATTTTGAAGTTTTGCTTCTTTTGGGACGTTTGGAAGAAATTATGAGAGTAAAATTTTTACGATGCGCGCACACACCGACAGCCAAAAAGCGACATGATGAAGTTAGCTGAAAGCGAAGTGATGAAGTTATCTGCATTCCTTTTATAAACAGAGAATTGTGACATACGGGATGAAATCTTTAGCTATTTTTGTTCTATTACACCAAAGAAGTATAACTTCTTAAGTGCGTACATACGTACACAGACACGTTTTTTATCTATCTATATATTTATACACGTTAATTTCCTCATCTCCAAAGTGGATAAATTGACTTTAAAGGTGAATTAAGAATTTACATGACTTCAAAATACGCTGCTTTTTATAAGAGAAAAATATTCAGACATTCTCGCAGAAAAACAATCTATAAGAGGAGAGTAAGAACAGAAGATATTGTTATAGAGCTGTGGCGAAAGTTTATAATTTACTTATTTAATATTTAGCAAAAAAAATGTAATTTTATATTACACAAGAAATATAATAAGATAGCTTTTATTTATTGCGGTCTTTTCTTTCAGTAGAGTCATCAATAATGTAGCGATAGCAGCAGTGGCACTAAATCTCCGTGGGTCAGTGAAAATAACTACATCCTTGTTTAGACAAGGTTTAGGCGACCTAGATAAGATACTGCGGGTCGGATATTGCATCTTTGTGCAGTCTTGAAAATTGTTCACTGTTATAAAGCTGTTATTTATATTTAATTTTTGTAATGGCCTAGAGTTTATTAAATTTTTGTAGAGCAAAAGATAAAGGAAAATGTAAAAATGCATTCATGTCATCTTATGAAGTGAAATTTCTTTACAATCGTTGTGATTTGAAACTCGATGAAACGAAGATGCGACACTAAAAAGAGACCACATAAATATATAGTATTAGCGACTCACCCTCGCTTCGCTTCGGATTCATCCCTAGACAAAAACAGATCTATCCCACGGGAACCGTACATTTTTCCGGGATAATATATAGCCTATAACCTTCCTCAGTTAACGGGCTATCTAATGCAAAAAGAATTTTTCAAATCGGATTAGTAGTTCCTGAGATTATCGCGTTCAACCAAACAAACAAACAAACAAACTCTTCAGCTTTATAATATTAGTATACATTAAGCCGGCGAAAGAATGAGATAGAATACATTGCCATGTTGCCATAGTAATCATTGTTATTGTCTGACAAATATATAATATTATATTCTTTCCAATGATATACTATAAATATATGATCGTAATATGCCTAATTTGCCTTATTTATTTATTGATATGTTATAATTTAATTGCGATGGCAAACCAAAGAAGTTTTACTTGAACCGCGCGTTACACGCACCCATTTTTTTTTTTAATTTTTACTAATAGAGTGAAAAATACAAGAAAAAGATTGATATAATAGAATATCCTTGTATAGCACGTGCATGTAAATAAGATTGCAGGAAAAATCTAGTAATAAATGAAGTTAACAGATAAATGTTGCAGATATTTTTTTTTAAATTATTGTAATATATTTATCATATATTGTAAATCTGGAATATGTAACATTTTTGCATATAAATTGATTCATGTATTTTACTGTACTCATCTACATACTACATACCATGGACGTCAATAATATCACAGAATTATGCTGAGTATCTCTTTAATACAAACGTAAATAAATATGAATGTATATATAATACCACTACCACTTGCACACTTTTGCATACCATATATATGGAATCCATAGGAAAAACTTAATTTATCAATTTATTTTGATATATATATATATATATATATATATATATATATATACCCATATCAAAATAAATTGATAAATTAAGTTTTTCCTATGGATTCCAAGAAAAACCTTAGTCTCTCCCGTGACCATGATTGCTGTAAAGCATTTGAAATTTCAGAAAAATCAAAATAAATCCACGAAAAAACGGAAAAGATAGTTTTATTTAAAATCTCTCGCATATAGTATATACATTTGAATGTAAGATGTTGCATATTTCAACAAACAATACAGCAATACTAATCTGAAGCATGGGCTTACAATTTTTATATAGATACTAGCGATCATCCCTAGACAAAAACACATCTATCACACGGGAACCATACATTTTTCGGGATGATATATAGCCTATAGCCTTCCTCAGTTAACGGGCTATCTAATGCAAAAAGAATTTTTCAAATCGGATTTGTAGTTATTGAGATTAACGCGTTCTACCAAACAAACAAAAAAACAAACAAACTCTTCAGCTTTATAATATTAGTATAGATTTATCTTATTTTTGATAGCTCAACTTTAGTTGCGCCACACAGAAAATTGTTTCACAAATTTTTCTATTTTGTAAAGTAGAAAACAAACAGACACTCTTTTCAGTGAGTGGAGAGTTCAAGATGAAAAAAATATATAATATTATAAATGCACTATATAGTGTGTATAGTAAATATTCAGAATTCAATCCCATTTAACGTCTTGATCCTCCTAGATATTGGCCTCCCTTTAATACGACGAGGATCAGGTCATTGCTGACCAAGTGCGGGTTGGCGGACTTCACATATCTTTCGTAACCTAACCTCTCAGACATGCAGGTTTCATCACGATGTTTTCCTTTATTGTAAGATAAGTGGTAAATAAAATTGAAAATGATGAACATGAAAATATCAGAGGTGCAAGACTCGGGACTTAAACCCACTTCCCTTGACTCCTCAATCTAGCGTGATACTACTAGGCACTATCTCCAATGTACAATATAGCGTGTAGTGTATTTTTTTGCAGTTGGAGAAAAATAGTTGCGGTGACTTTCTGTCTCTGTCGCCTTGTATACGCTCCCTGCAATTGGCTAGTAGATATTGATACCAAAAAAATATTCCGCACACAAACTCGTATATTCAGTACACGTTCGCTGACTGAGTAACAAATGGTTGGCTAGTGAGTAATACAATTCCATAGGCCGAGCAACAGTTACGTCGCCCACCGCGTATCCTCATAGATCTTCATAGCATTCGACTTGATAACGAAGAGTTGCCGTAACCACACTATGTAGTGAGTGCGGGGCCTAATACTTAAAATATATAAAAAAATATATAATCCAAGTAATAAAGCCTATAACGATAGGCAAAAAATAAACTAGTAAATTATTCATCTCCTTTATCCAAAATTATTTTTCATTCCATTTACAATTTCTATTTGACTGATAAAAGTTGGTCAAGAAGACGTTAACATCGACGTTATCATGCATCTTAATATATCTCAATTATTTGAATAAAACATCTTATTAATAGATGTAAAGTTCTAAAAGTCCCCACAAAAGGCCCATATATTATCTTTTATAATAATTTTGACCCATTTCAACTTAAGTACTAACCCAAATCCGACCTACGAATGTTATCGTAGATTTTCACAACAATAGCTTAGAGTGGAAATCAATCGAGGTAAATGGACGCTTTCGTCACAATGCGAGGGTAATCTAGCTTATCCTAACAATAGATTTGGAGGACTTTCATTATTGTATTGTGATTATATATACTTATATATAAAGCTGTTTATCACATTCAGGCCTTGTAACCCTTTTTAATGTCCCACTGCTGGGCAAGGACCTCCCTTCAATAAGAGGGGAATCAGGTCATAGTTCACCACGCTGGCCAAGTGCGTGTTGGCGGAATTCACATGTCTTTCGAAAATTTGCTACGTTCTCCCAGACAGGCAGGCTTCCTCATGATGTTTTCCTTTACCATAAGATAAGTGGTAATCATGTTAGAAATGATCCGCGCATGAAAATATCAGAGGTGCGAGACCTGGGATTTGAATCCGCTTCACTCGGTTTCCCAAGCGTGTGCGTTACCACTGGGCTACCACTGTCTAAGCTGTTTATACTGACTGATTTATCTTGCAAACTAAAATGCTGGCAAAATGCCATAGATGCTTAGATTGACCTTGCATTTTATTCAATTAAATAGTATAGTACTTGTCGAGAATAAAATTAAGAATTCATTTTAATAAAAGAATTTTTTAAATAACTCGAATTAAAAATATTTTCATAACTAGCTCATGGCTGCGGTTTTTCCCATGTGAATATTTTCATATTATCGATTCATTAATAGACCTCACTGTATATAAATAGATAGAACATACCTTGGCCCCGTACAAATCGTCAAAAAGCCTACTAATACCATAATTTAAACCAATACAAATTTAAATCAGAAAGTGAATGAAATTAAAGCTAGATTATAAGGCCTATATGATCTTACTACAAAAAACAATAACATTGTGTTTATTGTATTAAAAACAAAATATATAGGTGTATAAATTCGTTTACATACACGGAGTGCACGGAGTTGTAACAATTGTCGGTGAGAATATATGCCGGTGCCTGTACACTACGTGCATGGTACGCGACGTTGCGGGACCGGTGCGTGCAGGCGGCGCAATGGTCAGCATACGCAACACTAAAACCGTTATGTACGGCTATGATATGCTGTTGATACACCTGATACGTTCATAGCACGGTCATGGTATCAGGTATGAGACGGTGTAGTGGGAAGATCCTTAAAGGTGTTTTTCTGAAAAAAAAAAAAACGATTTAAAAAAATCGCCCAGGCACTATGAATAAACTTGTAATTTTGTATTCCCTGTTAAATTAATAAAAGTTACAGTAACCAAAGTATTGTATTATGTCCAATACAGTTATTTTGCATTTTAATTATTATTTGTAATTTTTCAAACATGCTATTAAGAGAAATAATAATGATATCAATTTTAATTTCAAAATGAGCACTGTGGAAAAGCTTTTAAGGGGCATTATGCTTTACAATTTAATTAGTTACGATGTTTTACGATTTAATTAAACGACTAGGTACGACGAATTAAACGACTATTTTACTATAAAAGCTACAGGTTCGATTCCAGTTCGAAATATAGAGGATTCTAGACTATAGAAAATCAGAAAAAACCATCATGAGGCAATATTTTCTTTCGAAAAACTGTCGTGGACCCTATAATATAATACAATTATAAAATTTCATAATTTTAATAATGGACTTTCGCCTAAAAATTCCTTTGACCCTTTTCAAATTCATTAAACGTTTTGACACACCCATTAGACCTTTATTGAAACATTAATTCCTCTATACATTATGCAGATGTTAACAAAATTATAGATGTAATGATTCATTTGACACCTTTAGTCTACACATTAATTCCTAATTTCGCGTCATTTACGAAAATAAAAGAGGCAAAATGAAATTTATTTTAACAAAATAGAGTTCAAAATTGAATATCCATGGGGTATTTTCCTAACTGGTCTAGAGAGCAGCCGCGACCTATAGCTGATATTATTAACACCTGCAACGGCTTTACTAGAATTAAATGACGGCTCCCGATAAACGCTTTTAGCGACATGCAACTAACTTAGCGTTAAAAGAACTCATTATACGACTTTATTGACCAAATAAAGACCAAAGATTTAACAGAAAAAAAATCATAAAATGAAAACCAACCTATGTTAAATTTTATGGAACCAAATGACAACTATTCCGCAACAAACTAAAGAAGAATCACGTAAATCGGTTCATAAATCTCAGAGTAATCGGTGCACATACATAAAAAAAATACCAATTGAATTGAGAACCTCCTCCTTTTGGAAGTTGGTTAAAAAAAACATTAATCAAAAACAAGCATTTTTTTATTAAACCTTGTAAGAATCTTTATTTCTAACTCAATATATTTTTGTTCTGCCAACCCGCATTTGGTCCGCGTGGTGGACTATGGCCTAAGCCCCCTTATATTGAAGGCAGGCCCGAACTCATCACGGAACGTCAAAAAAAAATACAAGGAAGAATACAAAAATTTTTGTTAACATGTGCCATATATAAAAAAACTCTTCACAAAATTAATGTTATCTTTCACTTAAAATGTTGACACATAGCGTGATACATGATAATTATCTGCGAAACTTGGCTTGCTGTTGATATTCTCTTCCCTTATAATCATAATAAAAGCTGTCTAGACGAGAAACAATTGTAAAACAAAACAACCGCACAAGATCAAACGGAATAAGCAAAGCAATTATGTATGCACAATAAATTTTATCCTTGTAATTATATGTATATTAACCGCTACGCTTGGAATGGTGGAGAATAAATGCTTTCAAATAAATGTTGATTATGAAGACATTTTAATATTTATTAGTAACTAGCAGAACCCGCGGCTTCGTTCGCGCTAAAAGTACAAATAAAATCTCTAAAAAGGTAGGTTTCATACAAACTTTCATCCCCTATTTTACCCTCTTACGGGTTGAATTTTGGAAAAGGCTGAAGTACGTAACTCATTATTTTTGCCGTACTTAATTCACACGAAATTTCATGCAAATATGTCCAAGGAATGGAGGCAGTGGTAGCCTAGTGGTAACGCGTTCGCTTGGGAAACCGAGTGAAGCGGGTTCAAATCTTGGGTCTCGCACCTCTGATATTTTCATGTGCGAATCATTTTCTAACTTGATTACCACTTGCCTTACGGTGAAGAAAAACATCGTGAGGAAACCTGCACGTCTGAGAGAACCTAGCAAGTTTTCGAAAGACATGTGAATTCCGCCAATCCGCACTTGCAGCGTGGTGGACTATGGCCTGATTCCCCTCGTATTGAAGGGAGGCCCGTGCCCAGCAGTGGAACGTTAAAAAGGGCTGAATACATGTCCAAGGAATAAAAAGTTTCATACAAACTTTTACTCCCTATTTCACCCCTTTGGGGGTATTTTTAGGAGCTTTTATTATTACGGAAAGTTTCACTTATAACACAAAATAAATAGATAAAAATTCACAATATAAGCACAGAATTTATAATTATAGTGCCATAGGTTTACGTATCGCTTAGCCTCCAGGGATTTAGCAATCCTAAGAAATGAGTACGTCACTTCGCCCAGTCTATAGCAACCGTCCATTTATATCACTTCTTTATTTTTATTCATAAATAAGCAAAATCATGTAGAGTACTGAATGCTTTACAGCAATCATGGTCACGGGAGAGTCTCCTCCGTGAACATGATTACAGTAAAGCATTCGAAACGTCGGGGACCAAAAATCAAAATTTTTTTGGGGAAAAAATCCGAAGAAGTTTTTATTTATAAATAATAAGCCTATACTTACATCATAAGCTTTAATATTGAAAGACATAATGGTACATAATTAAACTATGCGTGCAGAGCCGCAGGAAAACGCTAGTCTATAAGGGGAGAAAATCGAACCTAGAACCATTCAAATAAAAATTAATTCAATATTATAAACATAGTTTTCTTAAGCAATAAAACAGACAATATTTTAAAAGATATTATAATCTAAGATTTATCTACACAAATATGAATAACAATATACGTAAGAAATAAAAATAATACGTAAGTAAAATAGATAATCCAGTGCTTTTAATATAAAGTGCATTTGTAATATACTAGCCAATGAAGGCTTTATTACAACATAGCGCTAACCCGAGGCACGCTCGGACAGGATATTGCGCTACGTATAGTCCGACATAAGGCAGACTAGTATCTAAGTGGTACACTTGTAATTTAGATGTTTTATTAATCGACTGCAGCGAGAAAATGAAGAGTAATGAGTTTTACATATATAATGTTTTTTTATAATGTGTTTTTATATAAATACATCATTTGAATTACATTACATTATAAAATGATTTTTTTTGATTCATTAAATCTTAAGTCAACTTTTTTTTTAAATTACGCATTGAAATCTTCAAACCAAAAACTAAACTCAATCACTTTTTTGTATTACAAGAATCGGGCTACTATTATAAATACAAAAGTTTATATCTGTATGTTTGATAGTTCGCCACAATGAAACGGATTTGGGGTACACTGAAAGTCGAGAGACGAGTGAAGCTAGGATATGACCTTAGTTGTATACTAATAATAAATTTCAATGACGATTATATCTGAAACTATTTTCCACATAAGGGTCTTTACAATACAAATAAACTCCAAGGTATTCATAATATGAAATATTTTGCTCAAATACTCAAGTACAAAATAGCTAATTTGGTATTGTCAGCGGAGTCAAGTGGTTCATAATGTATAAAAAACAAATGCGATTTACAAAAGCGAGACCATTTTTCACCGCAAAATTCTATTCAAGATAAAACATTAACGGCCTTTTCTCCTAAATCATAGCTATTTTCTGCTTACAATTTAAAGGAATGTTCTTCTGTTTGTGTGAGAATGTAAAGTTCAGTCAGTTTTTTGTTATTAACTTAAATTTTCATGAAATGCTGACCCTTGATGTGCACAACAAACAAAACGGCCTACACTTTGTACAGATCAATATATAGACTATATTTTGGACTCATGAAATGATAAACTATCTTTTTGATATTTAAATATTTTCTGTAAAAGTAGCATTTTTCATTGATTTGCAATTTAAAAACAACCAGATATCGTACATTCATACATCCATCATCTATCTTTACATATAAAATTGTAACTAAGCTGAATCTTTAGATTAAATATTTTTTTAGAAAATCTTATTGAAATAGACATTATTGTCGATACAGAGGTCGAATCAATTATTTTTGAGAATTTTACTCTGTATTTCTGTCTGTCTGTTACCACAACACGGAAAAACTACTGGAGAGATTTTGACATAATTTGGTATGATGATAGCTGGTTATCCGGGTCAATATATAGGATACTTTTTACTGCGGGAAAATATCTTATCTCTGAGAAATGTATACTAAGCGTTAAAACGTAAGTAAGGAAACGTAAGTGAGTCACTAGTACATTCTAAAAATATTAAATTGTTTGAATTTCAACACAATTAAAAAGTTAATATACAAACCAGAAAAAATATACCTACTTACATATATATTATATAGCCAAGACTTGAAGTTATTGAAATTCTTAATTTTTTTTTAAATTTCTTTCGGTAAACTATTATATTTATATATTATATTATAGAGTTTATATATTTATTATTATATTATAGAGTTATTAAGAGTGCGCCGTGAGACCGCTACGACTCGAATTTCTAGGAGCGGGATGACAAGATAATGTTTTATCGTGAGTGAGGAGTAGAGCGATAGATGCTCAACATAATAATGACGTAAGCGCCAAAACAGTTTTTAATTCACTATAAATTAATTAAACAATCAATAGAAAATTGGAATTCGGTAATTAAAGAAATACTTCTAGGTTTTCTGACAAGGCAAAAATCCTACAAGAACAGTGAGCTGTATCTGAAATAAATAGCAATACGTGTGCAAAACATGTATTTTTCAAAAAAAATATATTATCGAGAAAGTTTTTACCAATCGTGTTTTTAAATTTGACAATACAAGATAGATATCCAAAGTATCATTTCCCTAAATATCAAAATGGTAGCTTTCACAGATTTTGAGATAAATAATGATGTCTAGGTACAAAACTGCCATATGCATATTCTTAAAGCTTACTTGTAATCAGTGATAGCGATAAGGCCACTACTTGTGCATTTTCCTATCACTGTTTCTTTTTGTCTCCTTTTATGTGTATAACAAAGAGTATTATTAATAAAAAAATATATTATTATTAAAAAAAAGAATCGGACGAATTGGTTGAGAATGCACCAAACTTAGTGTCCTCTGTCCCAATTGTGAAAAAGAATACTAGTGTAATAGATTTGACCTGTGATGACTCCAGGACCTCATTTGCTGTTGTAAGCAAAAATAAACTAAAAAAATATATTAAAATAAACAAATTAATTAAAAAGTATCACCAATTATTAAAAACAAAAAATATATATAAAAAATATAATAACATTTGTAAAGAGAAAATAGCACTAAGAACAAAAATGATATCCTATTGTCAAGAGATTAATATTCTTAAAAATGACTATGAGGCCGATGTCAGCACACTGCAGTCTGAGATTACAAATTTGAAATATAGCTTAGACACATTAACCAGTAAATACAATACTGCTCAGAAAGAAATTGCTGAACACATATCTGCCATGGATGACCTGGTGAAACTTAGTAATAATAACTTTGAGCGTTTTGACTCATTTATTAAAGACCATATTTGTGAATGCCACCTTTCACCTTCAAGTCCTTCAGGGCAGTTAAATACTAGCACAATTAGCGACCCCCTGACTCAGCCTGTGGAAACTCACACCGACCTCAAATATAAATTAAAAAATGTAAAACCTTCACAACCTATACCTCTTCCTAAGGAAAAATATATAAAAATTTATAGTGATGAGTTGGGAAAAGGTATGGGTGTATTATTGAATGACTTTTGTGCGGGCCAGAGAGTTATCAATCATTGCATGCCCGGAGCCACTTACAATCACATAATAAATAGCATCTTGAGTGAGGCTCACTGTCCCAACACAACTATCATTATATTAATTGGGAGAAGGGGTAATGTAAACAAGAGTACAATGGAAAAGATTTTAAATAAATTGCAACAATTAAACATAAATAAGATTTTATTGTTTACACTACCTTATTTAGCGAAATTGCCTCAGGAAAATAGATTAAGATATGACATTAATAATTTAATGCACACAATAACTACTTGTAAGTATTTAAATTCAAATATTAAAAAAAATAATATAATTGATGTTATTGACATTAATAATTTATGGAAAAATAATAATTATATACTGACATATAGTAGGCTTAGCCTATCATATTTTTTTAAACGACAGATAGCATCTGTGCTATCTTATTATATACAAACTGACATAGCCAATGTTTTGGTTACTCCGACTTTTGCTCCTATTGAGCAAAATTGTAATATGACATTTTTTGATTTGGAATCCGTTCCAAATAGCAATTTAAATTAATAATTAAGACAACAGAGGATGCCTCTGGCACATTTATAAGTAATGACATTAAATCAAATAAATGTCATAGTAAAATACCACAAAATGCCCATAATTGTAAAAAATTAAAAACTGTAAACCTGGTGCACCAAAATATACAGGGCATGATAGGTAAAGATCTTGAACTGGAGTTATTTATGAATGGTGAAAATATTCATATTTTATGTTTAACAGAACACTGGCTTTCTATTTCTCAGTCCATATTTAACTTCAGCGGTCACCAGGTAGCTAGTATGTTCAATAGAGAAAAAACTATACGTGGGGGCTCTTTAATAATAATAAGTAAACTTTTAAAATATAAAGAACGTAAAGACATTGTGAGCCTCTCTGTTGAGCAAACTATTGAACTAGCCTGCGCAGAGCTTGAGCACTTCATTGTTGTATGCGTATACAGACCTCCTAATGGGTTATATGAGTACTTTGAGAAAGTATTAGAAGAAACTTTGTTAAAATTAAATAGTTCTAATAAATTCATTGTTGTTTGTGGTGATTTTAATATAAACTTATTAGAAAATTCCACTTTAAGTCTCAGATTCAAATCCATGCTTCTATCATATAACCTAAATAATTTATTTCTTGAACCAACTAGAATCACTGCTACCAGTGCTACATGTATTGATAATATATTTACAAATTATAAACCATTCTCTAAAACTATTATAAACAAGTTGAGTTCAGACCATTGTGGTCAGTTAGCTTCATTTTCTTATACTTTAAATGACAATAAAAATATGTTAAAAAAGATTTTTGTCCCCATAAATACTACACGTATGGAGAAGTTCAGAGGTAATATTGTAGCAAAACTTCCTTATTTATCTTACAATAATGACCCCAACTTCTTATATAATTCTTTGTTTAAATTAATAAAAACAGAATTTTCTACAATATTTACTTCTAAAACAGTCAATTCAGGGGGTCTCTTGTCATTTAGTGAATGGGCAACTCCTGGTATCTACAAGAGCAGGCAAAGACTATATGAATTGTATGGTGAAAAAGCTTATAATCATAGTACATCGTTTGCTTCTTTTGTAAGTGCCTACTCAAAAATGTTTAGGAGAGTATGTTCCATGGCAAAATCTTTGTATATTAAAGACAAAATAAAAAATGCACATAATAAAGTAAAAGTGACATGGAACATAATTGCTTGTGAAAGTGGGAGAGTCACAGACCGCAGCTTCGATTTTAAGTTGAATATAAACAATAATTTTATTACTTCAAACCAAGAAGTTGCATCTGAGTTTGAAAAATTTTTCACTGACATTCCAATTTCAACAACGCAATCACTCAATTCATCTCCCGCTATTGCCGAATCTTTACTTAAGAAACATGTTAAAGAATGTAATGTAGTATTTAAATTTAAACCTGTATACCCCAAAGATATCATTGCAGCCTTCAAAAGTTTGGATCTCAAGAAAACCGCTGACCTATGGGGTATATCTGTAAAAGTTATTAGCTCGGTAATTGATGTTGTTGCACCTCATTTAGCTACTGTATTTAATAGCAGTATAGAGCATGGTGCGTTTCCTGATCTAATGAAACACAGTAAAATTATTCCTATTTTTAAATCAGGTAGTACCTTAGACCCTAATAATTTTAGACCAATTTCGGTACTGCCAACGTTTAGTAAAATTTTTGAGAAAATCATACTCGCGCAAATGTTAACGCATTTCAATGCACACAATCTACTTCATAAGAAACAGTTTGGATTTACGAAAGGCCGCTCCACGGCAGATGCTAGTGTTGAGTTAGTAAGAAATATTTTTGAGGCTTGGGAAAGGTCACAAGATGCACTTGGGATATTCTGTGACTTATCCAAGGCCTTTGATTGTGTGCATCATGAGACGCTGATCAGGAAACTGCATCATTATGGTATTAGAAATAAGGCACTCGACCTTTTGAATTCGTATTTAAATAATAGAATACAGAGGGTTGATGTTAATGGTAAGAGATCTCCTGGAGCTCCGTTAGATATGGGGGTTCCGCAAGGGTCTATTCTCGGCCCCTTTCTTTTTCTAATTTATATTAATGATTTGCCATCTTTTGTACAGGACAAACATGAGATAGTATTGTTCGCTGATGACACTTCACTTATTTTTAAAGTGAAGCGAAATTTGCTTATGTACGACGATGTAAACGATGCTCTCTCAAAGGTTGTCTATTGGTTTGATTCAAATAATTTATTATTAAATAATAAAAAGACAAAATTAATAAAATTCACAACACCCAATGTTAAACTTGTTGATAATGGTGTAATATTAAATGGGGAAATGTTAATACCGGTAGAGTCTACTAAATTCCTGGGTATTATCATAGATTCCAAATTGCAGTGGGGCCCCCATATTGAGGGACTAGCGAGTAGACTCAGCTCTGCAGCGTTCGCGGTAAAAAAAATTAGACTTCTTACTAATGTAGATACAGCTCGCATAGTATATTTTAGCTATTTTCATAGTATTATGTCGTATGGTATCTTACTCTGGGGAAATGCAGCAACTGTTAATACGATTTTTGTACTGCAGAAAAGAGCTATTCGTGCAATTTATAGTTTAGGTCCTAGAGCGTCATTAAGAGATAAGTTTAAAGAAATAAAAATATTGACTGTTGCTTCTCAGTACGTGTACGAATGTGTTATGTATGTTCGTAAAAATATACACGAATTTCCCAAGAATTGTGACATGCATAACTTTAATACTAGGAGCAAGCACAAACTTGTAATGCCTGTAACTCGTTTAAAGAGAGTCAGTAATTCTTTTTATGGACAATGTATACGCTTGTACAACAGGATCCCAGAAAATGTTCAAAAAGCTTCAATCATTAAATTCAAAAAAATTGTTAAAGAACGTTTGTGTGCTAAAGGTTATTATACAATAAATAATTTCATAGAGGATAGCACGCCTTGGGAATGAAGTGATCGCCTCCAGGCTACTTCAACTTTATAAAAATATTGTAAATTACAATTTATTAAAAAAATATTAGTCCCGCTGAGTTTCTTTCGCCAGTTCTTCTCAGGTCTGAGGTTTCATTTTTCCGAACTGGTAGTAGACTCATGACGTTCAGTAAAAAATTGTAATAATTTAATGCTGAATAAAATATTTTGAATTTGAATTTGAATTTGAGAACCTCCTCCTTTTTGAAGAAGTCGGTTGATAATTCAGTTGTAACATCTTGAAAGATGGACTAAAAAGGAAATGTATGATAATCTCATAAGTATAATCTTACCACACTGCCCTAACTTCCATCATGCAATTATACGAACTTCTAACACATTGCGTGACAAATTCGACTTCAGTAGTTGTAATGGATTAGAGCAAACTTTGCTACTATTACAGATGGAATTAATGAAAATGACCGAATATAATTAATAATGCAAGTTTATATAAGATATATACATGTATGTATATTGTATATTCTAGAAAATCTTATTTTTTGAAATCTTTCTGGTAATGAAACTCCAATCTAATTTGCTACGAGATATTCAAGAAACAGTTCATAGATATAATTTAGAGTTATAAGAAAATATTATTAATTTATTTTATTTGATGCATGAATAACTTGGAGTACTTATAACGTCGAAAGCTATGGGTTTGATTACCGCATGAAGTAATGATTAGCAATTATCTTATTGAGGTTTTGTAAGGAAATTTTAAAGCAGAATATATTATAAAGCATAAATGTATGTATGTTCTAACACACCCAATCTATTCTCGTTTACTCTGACAGCCAAGTAAAGCAATTTCTCACGGGCAGATATCAGGTATAGTACTGACCAACGTAGTGAATACATATACCTAAGTAACATAAGCGGCCCGTGCTCACTTCAATCCTTCCTACACTCTCTATTCTCTAAAAACTTCTAACGTCTTATGTAACCATCAGTAACTAACTGTAATAATATTACTTTTATTTATTTTCTTTAAAATATATTGGATATTATAACAACTGTATTTTATTAAACGTAAATGTTTTTAAGCATAAACTCTTTTTATAACTTGTATTTTTTACTATGTATGTAATATTGTACTTTATAATTATAACTTGAAATTTAATTATAAACACCAATAATATGGTATTACTTGTTTAATATATTTTTTTACATACTTTTGATTGTTTGTGGTGTAAATGAAGATTTATGAAGGAAATATACATTTTCCTTTTGATTTCCACTAGTTTTACTATAATTATAATTCACACCGTGGTTACATTTTTCTCAGTATTTGAGGAAAATATGTCTATATTAATCCCAAATATCTATGACAATGAAAATACTAATTGTATAAACAATTTTATTGAATAATTCAATAAAATATAAGACGAAGTTACCTTAAAATAATGTCTTCCTAAAGAATTTTGGTACTGACGGTGTATATGTAGCAGTCGGAACTCGTGGTCAAAACTACTTTTGATTGAAAAAATAGTCAAAAGTAATTTTGAATTTAGTCCTCGTTTAATAGCAGCTTAACTGTTAAAGAGTTAAGGAGGTTAAAGAGTGAATGAAATGGAAAAGAATTATGCTAATATTATCAAGGAAATTGTTAAACGTTAAGTTAGGTTAGGCTATTTTTTATTTATTATGAGTAAAAGTGATTTTGACTAACCCTCTTTGTGTTGGTCAATATCAGTCAAAAGTGATGTTGACCAATATTTTATAGTCAAAACTACTTTTGACCTACAAGAGTTTTAACTGTAACATATGTATTACTGAGTCTAGTCAGCAATGCAGGAGATATTACCACGATACGATACGAAAATCGAACCCAGGATTCACAATAAAAAATATCAAATAATATTTAATACATACAATATCCGGCAAACAAATTATAAAAGCTTTCAATAGTGTGCATCGCGACGGAATCACATTCTGCTTTCATAAAATATATATATTGTTTCATTGATCTTATAACTCGATTAAAATTGAGTGAAAATTTAATGGAAACTGTTGTATTTTATGGAGAAAAATCTCTATATTTTTCATTTGATTGAATTTATTTACACACAATGTAACACTCTTAATTCTCTTTTGCAATATAATAAAATTATTAATATATTAGTACCATATTTAATACAAAACTAAATATATATGTATATATCTACTAAATACTAAATAATGCTAAATCTATATATAACTAGATCTATATATTTATACATAGATTTAGTTTTGTACAAAAACAAAAATTTCACTTCGCTGGAACTTTTGTTGGATTGCACAAGACCATGGAAAATTTTTGGGAGGGCCTTGTCTAGCAGTGGAAGTGTTTTGGCTGAGACGAAGACGACGACGAAAACAGCTACCTTTTGGAACGAAGTTCCTTATCGCCCGTTACACACTCTGAGCGGATGGGGGCGAGACCGAAAAAAGTGTAATAAGACTTTTAACATTGAAAATGTTTTTTTTTTGTCGCTTCGGTATAGGCCCGATTTTCAGCGAAAGTGCGACGTCAGCGGAGTGGAGAAGAGAAGAGAAAAGAAGAGAAATTGGCAAAGAAGACAGACGAAGAAGTCTTCTTCTTCTTTCTTCTTTGCCTATCTTCTTCGCCCATCTTCCTCGCCCGTCTTCTTTGATATGAATCGCATTTCTACATCAAGCCCTTATTGACCCATAATTTTCGATATGGTGGCCATTAGGGGGCTGGTCCGCTATATTTTTCCGGCTTTACCCTTAGTAATAATGATTTCATTTCGAGTTTCGAGTACTGGGCAAAATAGTAAAAGCAAAAATAGAATTATATTTGTACGCCGACTAATAATAATAATTATAATAATGTCCTACACTAAATACATTTTTTCTTCTTTTTTCTTACTTTCACAATAAATCGTTATAAATATCCATGCCTATTTAATAGTATAGATATAAAAGTGTGTTTGTTCATTTGTTTTTGTCCTTCTTTCACGTTAAAACAGAGTAACGGATTGACGTGTTTTTTTTTGTGTGGAGATAGTTGGAGGGCTGGAAAGTAACATAGGCTTATAGCATAGCATAACTTTTTAATGCGAGAGATTATCTCATTCCCACAGGAAAACACGTTATAATATAACTTAAAAAAATTATGATCAGAATTACTTGACACTTGGTATAATGCTCTTCAATATAATTACACGTGTTTTAGAATTGTTTCGAAATTCATCCCATGAGAGAGTAAAATAGAGGATGGAAGTTTGTATGAAACCTACCTTTGTAGAGTATTTTCTGTAGTTTTAGCGCGAGCGAAGCCGCGGGTTCTGCTAGTTATATAATAAACTTTATAATATTCATCAGGGACTACCAGAAAGGCGCGCGATAGTTTTGTAGGACTCTTCCAGCTAAGCAAGTTTAATGTTTTATATTCAATCCTGAACTCTTACAATAACACCGACATATCGAAAACTCAATAATAAAAACACCAACAAGTAACGAGATAAATATTAAATACTCCTTAAAACTCTATGTAGCAAAATATAGTAATTCCAGCAAAAGTCTATTTTGATAACATTTTGAATTATCTTGGCACACAAAAACGAGTAATATGATAAAGTAAATAAAATCAAGCCTTGTTGCAAGCCAGGCCTAATTTAATAAAGCCCTAGATTTGTTTACTAAGAAAAAATTTATTCATGAAATTTTCCCTCCGTGGGTCCGTCCGCTCGATAAAATAGTTTTTCCACGCATTATTTACTTTTTCGAGGGTTCCAGTTCGACAAACATTCGTCATATTATCCTTGTTTTTTAACCGACTTCCAAAAAAAGGAGGAGGTTCTCAATTCGACCGTATATATTTTTTTATGTTTGTTTGCGAATTTTTTCGTCGTTTATGAACCAATTTTAATAATTCTTTTTTTCTTGGAAAGGAGATATCCCAAAAGTGGTACTATGATAAGGAAACCAGGATCTGATGATAGGATCCCAGAGAAATCGAGGGGAACTTTTGAAAATTGTAGCGGCGACTAGTGCGCTTGTTAACATTTTCATTAGGTATTTTAAAGCACTACTATTTAATGAAGGTCTGGAGTCGATCTGATGATGGACCCGAAAGACAGTCGAGGGAACTCCTCAACGATTTACAGCAATTACCTGGTGTTTGGGCTTGATTAATTTGTATTGATGATACGTCAACACTAAAAATGGAAAAATAAAAACTTAAAAAAAAACCGACTTCCATGCACTGAAAAGTAAAAAATAACTAAACACCGAGTCGGTGCCATTCTAAATGAAAACCCCCGTTTAGTTATTTTTTACTTTTCAGTGCATGGAAGTCGGTTTTTTTTTTTTTTTAAGTTTTTATATACATACAAATTATTTTATAACAAATTATTTCTCGAAATATTCAATTTCTCAAAGTACAAAATTATTATAATATACTAGCGACTCACGCTCGCTTCGCTCGCGTTCGTCCCTTGGTACGTTTTCACGGTTATGTTTACGTATACATAAATAGTAGCTTGCTACTCTTAAGATATAAATTTAAATTATATAGCGATTTACCCTCGTTTCGCTCGGGTGCGTACACCGTACGCGGATTTTGTTCGTAATTTTATGGGTTTTAATTTTCTTTCGTGGAACCCTGATTCTTTTTCTAAAATAAAAGTGACTTAAGTTACTCCTTATAACATCAGCTATCTACCAGTGAAAGTCCCGTCAAAATCGGTCCAGCCGTTTCGGAGATTAGCTGGAACAAACAGACAGACCGACAGACTGACAAAAATTGTAAAAAATTTTGTTTTGGTACCGTGTATACATATGCATTTAGTAAAAAGCGGTTATTTTAATACTACAAACAGACACTCCAATTTTATTTATTGGTATAGATTATGTAAAAATATGTCAAATTAACATCACTAAGACTTAAGGCAGTGGTAGCCTAATGGTAACACGCTCGCTAGGGTAAACAAGTGAAGCGGGTTCAAATCCCGGGTCTCGCATCTCTGATATTTTCATGTTCGAATCATTTCTAACATGATTACCACTTGCCTTACGGTGAAGGAAAACATCGTGAAGAAACCTGTATGTCTGAGAGAACCTACCAAGTTTTCGAAAAACATGTGAAGTCCGCCAACCCGCACTTGGCCAGCGTGGTGGACTATGGCCTGATTCCCCTCGTATTGAAGGGAGGCCCGTGCCCAGCAGTGGGACGTTAAAAAGGGCTGAATACATAGATACATACATAACAAGACTACTAGATACAAACAAAATTCTAAAAATATATGTTACTTATTCATTTATTAAATACAAATTTCGTTTTACAAACATGTCAGAAAGGTTTAAGATACATAAAGAAATTTAAAAGCTCCGTACACACTTTAAAACCACGTTATGAAACGCAAAGAGGTCAAAGAGAGCCGATCACACGATTGGTAAATTTGCTCAAAATTTACCAAATTAATGGAGCAAACCTAAATCTAATTTGCAAATGGGGTAAAGCTTGTTGGCTGACACACGACACACGACACACTGTGGCGATTACTTAACACGACGTGGCTACGTGGTGGTCGTAAACATATTAGCTTTTATAAAAATACATCCTTTGCAATATGTAAATTGAGTATATAAAAAATTTTTGTTTACTTTTATCTCTAATTCTTATATTATAAAATTTGTTTCAATCAGGAGTAAGCCGATAAAAGGATTTATAATGATGGTTTTTACTTCAATATTAATTAATTTATTTAAATTTTTTATATAGTATTCAATAGTTAATTAACAGATGGCGCTACTCAAGAAAGAAAACGTTTTAAAACAGTTTTTCTATTGGCAAAGCAATATACTATGTAGTTTACTTATGAATTAACGTCAAATAAAACAAGAAGATGAGAATCAAACGATCTACGTTAAGAACATGCATACTGTTAGTTATAAGACTAATTAATGTTACTAATATTATAAAGTTTGTGAGTTTGTGAGGTTGTAGGGGGTAATCTCTGGACCTACTGAACCGATTTAGATAAAATTTGGTAAGATGATAGTTTGAGATCTTGGAAAGGATATATAATTTTTATCCCCGAAATCATCTCTTACGGAAGTGAAAGTGGGGATGAAAGTTTGTATTGGGAAGCAATCTAATGAACCCGAGCAAAGCGAGGGTGAGTCGCTAGAGTAATATTATAAAACTTAAAATTAAGAAAAAATCTGTACAACCTCAAAAATTTATGTTTTATGTGTATATTAATTCCAAGTGTTATATACACTGGACCGCAAAGAAAAAGGGTCGATTAGAAAATCTTCAATTTCTTCAAAAATACCTGACCTAGCTTTATGAAATGAAGATTAAATTAAAAAATATTTAATAACACATAAAATAATATATAAAACCTTTTTATTTATTTTTCATAATTGTGTAAAAAAACTGAAAATGTAAAATTATGTATTGTAAATAATGCTTTAGAATTTATTTATTTTTATTTTTTCATTTAAGCACATTAAAATGTTCCTTATTCTTCTTTATTTCGTAAAGCTAGGTACTTTTAAAGATATTGAAGACTTTCTAACCGACCCTTCTTCTTTGCAGTCCAGTGTAGATTAAAAGAGAAATGAAAAGTCACAAAACCTTTTGGCAACAATTGAAAATTGATATCAATTGCAAGAAAAGCGGCAGACAACAAAAATCAAACGTGTCGCCCCAAGGTTTGAGACGCTACGTTTATTCATCACAAAGCGAATTCCTTCTTATCTAAGAACACCGACCTTTTGTTCCATTACTGTAACGACAAGATAATATACTGCTAGGACAGTTATTTCCTTAGTTCTACGCTCAGATTTGTACATTTAAATATAATAAAAAATAAAGGTCTTTAAAAATAGCGAAAACCTCGAGACAAAGAGATAACATTCTTTTTATTGACTGGTTTATATGAGTAAAGATGAAACTTATCTGTAAATTTCAATTAACAGTTTTTAATAACATATTATTGAAATATGCATTACAAAATCGTTATTCCAATTAATTTATTTTTGGTTTTACTTTGTTTTGATTTAGAAGCATCTATACAAACATGTTATTAAATGTATACATATATTGTATGTATATGTTTAATGAACATTTTTAAACTGATCTGTTGTCACAGTTAAGAACCTGGTCCGATGTATTATTTACTAGCGACGTACCGCTGCTTCTCGTGGAAGTTTCTAGATTCCTATATATACTTCAGGTTACAATCTATCTGTGTATTAAATTCTATCTAAATCGGTCAAGTCGTTTCAATATGAAGAAGTAACGTACAAATACTCCAACTTTGAGTCTAACGTTAGAAATAACTGTATATTGTTTTGAAAATAGTTCATACATAAATTATGATTTCTAACGTTTTTTTTAAGTTATACTTCTTTTGGCACGTTTGGAAAAAATATGAGTGTAAAATTTTTACGATGCGCGCGCACACCGATAGCCAAAAAACGACATGATAAAGTTAGCTGCATTCCTTTTACACACAGAGAGTTGTGACATACGGAATGAAATCTTTAGATATTTTTGTTCTGTTACGCCAAAGAAGTATAACTTCTTACGTGCGTACATAAGTACACACACATGTTTTTTTTTCTAAATTGACACAATATATTTTACCTTTATACCCACGATATATTCTCTAATGATATATGCTTACGTACCTACAATTTTCTACCAACGCCAGGCGATATTGAAATAAAGTTACAAATCGAAAACAATTACCAAGACGCAAGTTTTTTGTGATGACCCCGATCTCTATCAAAAGAATAAAAGGGAAATTCCCACGTTTCTTTTGAAACGGAATGTGATAATGACATCGCTTTAAATATCTACAAAACTGAATGAAGATTTGAAGAATGTTACAACATAGAATACATATTTTGTTTCAAAAAATTCACTTGATATTTTAGCTTTGAAAAAGAAGTTTTTTTGTACATTTTCAATATTAATATTTAAGGTTTTTAATATTAATATTGAAGCATTTTTAATATTAATATTTAAGGTAGTTATAAGTATATATGGAAGCTTCCTTACTTTCTAAAGTTGGGATTATTGATATCGCCATCGTAAATCAAGGTCGTCATTCCTAGCATTGTGACTGTAATATTGGATTAATTGCCTTTAATAAGATGCTTATTGCCTCGATGGTGTGGCTAGCATGTAGGTTTTTAGACCCAAAAGTCCTGGGTATGAGTCCCGGGTCGGGCAAAGTATAGTATAGGCTTTTTATTAAGAAAGTACCTAATACTTTCTTAGATTTACGCGAATATTTGACATTTCAAAATAAAACTATCTTTTCGGATTATTAACAAAAACAAACATAACAGACCAGTAGATGTAATTAGTTCATACTGTGTGGATCGCAATAAGAATAGTAATTCTAATTAATGTATTTTTTTTTATCTATATAGTGAACAATAGTGTTGCTTAATATTTTAACTTTAAATAATAACAATCTAAAATAATATTAAACTTTTTTAAACTACATATAAAACAAATATATTACTTAAATAAATAATTGATATTTAAAAAATGTTCAATAAATCTTTATGGTCACAGATAATATAATAATAGCAACACTAAATAAGATTAGTAATTAATTAAGAAAAATTGTAATATTTATTATAATAGCTAAAATTAAGTAAATAATATTGCTATATTTAATTATAATACTTATTTAAAACATTAAAAATTTTAAAATGTTTAGAATTAAAATCAACTAATATTGTAAGGTACTTTGATGCCATTTTTGAATTTTTAAAATCATTTTTGTAAAAATAGTAGGTAGGCTGTCTGTAACAACTGTATAATGCCATTGAGACATCTAACACCTTAGTCTCTCCCGTGACCATGATTGCTGTAAAGCAATCGAAACGTCGGGAACCAAAAATCGTAATAAATTCGCGAAATAATCCGAAAAGAAAGTACCTATTAGTAAAAGCCCAAAATTGGGAAGTTATCGATGCAAACCCGCGCCCCGGAGAGCACGTAAAGCCGTAAGTAATGTGTCTGATCTCTCACTGGTTGTCCAATTGTCATTCTACCGAAGCATGAGAGTGACAAGAATAGAGAGTGCACTTGTGTCTGCGCGTATACTTGTATACTATAAAATCTCCTGTGCAGTTGGCTAGTCTTAGCGAGATTGGTCGACTTGTCCGAAATTGGTCTGGAGGACAACCTTTCCACCTTCCTTCATATTTGGCTTCATTGTTCATTAATCATTGTTACTGAAATCACTTACGATGTAATAAGATAAAATCTATACATATAATGAAATTCTAACGGAGTCGAATCTGTACCTTAAATATTTTTTGGAAAATCTTATTGAAATAAACTTTATTATCGATACAGAGACTGAATCAATAGTTTTTAGAATTTTTGTCTGTCCGTCTGTCTACTACCGCATCACAGAAAACCCACTGGAGTGATTTTGATGAAATTTGGTATGATGATAGCTGGATATCCGGGTCAACATATAGGATACTTTTACCGCGGGAGATTATCTCATTCCCACGGAAATATACGTTATAATACAACCCAAACAATATTTATGATCAGAGTTTCTCGAAACTTGGTATTAATGCTCTTCAATACAATTAAATAAATACGTGTGTTAGCGTTTTTTGAAATTCATCCCATAAGGAGATAAAATAAGGGATGAAAATTTCTATAAAACCTACTTTTTTAAAGTTTTTTCGTTGTAGTCTTAGCGAGAGTGAAGCCGCGGGTTTTGCTAGTATAATATAAATCTCTAACCTAACATCATATGCATAAATTGACTTCAACCGATTATTTTAAAGAAGGAAAATCTCATAACGAAAAAATATTATTACTATCTTTATTGCCATGCATAAATGCTTTTTTGGTCCATTTAATATGTTAAGTATTCGATTATTATTGCTATTTATTCATAAGCTCCGCGTCTAGACAAATTTTATTACGTTTATTAAGAAAATTAATTGGTAATAAAAAAACCAATGAAAATGTTATCCATATTTTCTAATCTAAAATCAAAATATATTTTACTATATAAGAAAATCAACAAATTTTAATTCTAGGCTATTAGTAAGGAATTATTATTCGCTTAATGGAGAGCATATTACTTTAGGCCAGTGTTTTATTTTATATTCACTTATAAAGATCGCGTTTCTATCCCACATAAATACGAGTAGCAAGTTATCAATGAGGCGTGCAGATAACTACTTCCAAGCGTTTTCACGAAAGCTCACCACGCCATGAAAAATTGAAGCGATTTTTATCTTACCTTTGCAGTCAGCTAAATATACTAGGATTGTTATACTTTCCACAATGAAAATTGTTTTAATTATATGAAAAACATTCCAATTTTCTTCATGTTCTTTACAATTATTGAATACTAGCGACTTACCCTCGCTGTGCTCGGGTTTGTCCTTAGGTTGATTCCCCATACAAACTTTCATCCCCATTTTCACTCCCTTAAGGGACGATTTCTGGGATAAAAACTATTCTATATCCTTCCTAGGGTCTCAAACTATCTTCTTATTAAATTTCATCTTAATCGGTTAAGTAGTTTCGGAGCCTATTCGGTGCAAACAAACAAACAAACAAATCCTTCCTCTTTATAATATTATTAGGTATTATTAGTATATATTATTAGCATAGATTATGATAACGCTCTTGACGCTACATGGTATGGTCCTTTTTGGTAATATTTATCAATCTCAGACTAAAGAATCATATAGATGGGGTCTGCAAAAAAAAATGTCAAAGTCAAAAATAATATTGTGGTTTGCTGTTTATGCAACTATTCTCGATTCTTCCATACACATTGTTCACTTTCTTTGAAGCATAAGGAAATTTTTATAGGTATTAATCGTTAATTTGCAATTTTTGAGAGTTAAAGAGAAATAATTAAAATATCTATACAGATAAATAAAATTGAAGTGTTTGTTTGTAATGTCAAAATGACAGCTTTATACTAAATGCATATGGAATTATATATGGTTCTGCCTGTGTTGTCTGTGCCTGCTAATCTCTGAAACAGCTGGACCAAATTTAACGGGACTTTCACTGGCAGATATTTGATATTATAAGGAGTAACTTAGGTTACTTTTATTTTAGAAAAAAAAATTAGGGTTTCGTTTAAAAAAATTATAACTTACCTAGGGACGCACCCGAGCGAAGCGAGGGCAAGCCGCTAGTTTTTAATAAAACTATGTTTTCGGATTTTTTCGTGGACTTTACAGCAATCATGGTCGCGGTCTCTCCCGTGACAATTATTAGTAAAGCATTCGAAACGTCGCGAACCAAAAATAAAAATAAATGGACGAAAAATCTGATATTTTTTTTTATTAAAAATGATAAATAATCACGTATATGTTAGAAAGTAATAAAAATATTTGTTACATACATAGTATTCTTTTGTTTTTTAAACATTCACTTTAGCGTTACTTCTCTTTCCTTGAAAAAGAGATAGAATAATTTTATCTAAGCTTATTTATATTTTTATCTACTATATAAAAATAAGTCGGGTTTTCCTTCCTGACGCTATAACTCCAGAACGCACGAACCGATTTCCACGGTTTTGCATTCATTGGAAAGGTCTCGGGCTCCGTGAGGTTTATAGCAAAGAAAATTCAGGAAAAATTTCAACAGAAAAGCGGGAATATCTTTTTTCACATACATCGCCATCTCTGATACATAACATGTACTACAAACCAATATCGGATCAACATATAGGATACTTTTTACTGGAGGAAAATATCTCATCTCTAAGAAACCTATACTAAACTTTAAAACGTAAGTAGGGACGAACCTAGGCGGAGCGAGGGTGAGTCGCTAGTCTTTAATATAATATAATTCGTTAGCTACTTTTATTTATTAACTCATCACTCAGTATACAAATTTCCATATACTATTTTAAAACATTACGTTTTATTTTAAAATATTATTGTTATACTTTGCCTATATTATTTTTTAGTCTGAGTCTTCTAAAAAAAAGAAATTACAGTATAAAATACCTCATCTACCTATCATCTTTAGTGACATAAATATAACATATAAAAGTAACAAATAAATTCCTTTAAATAGAATCTTAAATAATATACCAACTGAATAACTCATTTCACTCGGCTTTAGTTAGCTCTGAGAACGCAGTACTGATAAAGTGGGATTGATCCCACACACGGGATCCGGGATTCAGTATCCTAAGTGTCCGATGAATCGTGAAATTCACTTCATTCCTCTGTTGGTTTTGCCGGGATTAAGATTTCTGTTTGCACGTCTGCACGTAAGCTATAGGTTACGTAAGTTCGAAATTACAATGTGAGGCTGCTTAGTTATCTATACAGATAAATAAAATTGGAATGTCTGTTTGTAATATTAAAATAACTGCTTTTTATTAAATGCACATGGATGTATACACGGTACATATACCAAAACAACATTTTTTACAACTTTTGTCTGTCTGTCTATCTGTTTGTTCCGGCTAATCTCTGAAATGGATGGAACGATTTTGACGAGACTTTCACTGGCAGATAGCTGATGTAATAAGGAGTAACTTAGGCTACTTTTATTTTAGAAAAAATAATTAAATTAAAAATAAAAAAATAAAACCCGACGCAAAAAAACTTATAGTTTAAGGAACAACCCTTAAAAAGTAAATAATTTTGGAAAACAGCTGATACTCTTACACTGCCACACACCGATATTAATCAAACATAGCTAAGAACAACCGCAAGGAAACTGGATTTCAAATCAAAAAAACCGCATCGTAATCGGTCCATCCGTTTGAGAGCTACGATGCCGCAGACAGACACACAGACAGACAGACATCGACGTCAAACTTATAACACCCCTCTTTTTGCGTCAGAGGTTAAAAATATGGTCCCACGAAAAAAAATTAAAACCAAATTAATTAACTATTTTCTTTTAGGAAGCAACATAGGGACAAACCCATGCGAAGCGAGGGTGACTCGCTGGTATATAATATAGCTATTTTATTTTTCGCGATTGTTATTCATGAATGTAAAGTATATGAACGCGATGTATCTCGTAGATTTAAAATTTATGTTTTACGTAAGGAGAAAAATCTAGTGATTTGTTTTATGTTCTGCTATATTTAGAGCGTTAGGACTAGATTTATAAATTGTGTACTTAGTTCTTACGCTGGGGACTAACAAAAACTTATTTTCAAAATTATATTACGCTGGCTAGGCATTATTACTAGTGAAAACCTTCGAATCTATAGTACTGCTATGGTTTTTATTTATTTATTTATTTCATATTACATTGTTTCTAATCAATTAATTATAAAAAAATTCTTTTATCATTTCATTATACACACTTTTTGTTTTTTCTATCCTGTAGGATACTTTAGTCTAAACAACTATGCAACGCGTAAAAAATAAATACGCAAGATCTATTATTTTCCTTTATTTTATTTTAACTTATATACTTATATATAAATTAATTTTTATATAATAAAATATAGATACCTATAAAGAATAAAGAAAACTACCTAGTACCTATCTAAGATTTAAAAATAACTTTTCAATTTTACCTGTAAATCTTTCCATCGAATGAAATTCTTAAATTTATAAGAAAAATACACGAATATGAGATGGAAACTTATAACTAATCAAAGTTAAAATGTGAATAAAAAATATAATAAAAAAGTCGAAATATTAGTTTCCATTTCAAACCGGTTCAAATTTTATATTTTCTTAGATCTACGTGAATATTTGGCATTTTAAATAAAACTATCTCCTCAGAGTCTTATCGTGTCTTTGCAGAGTCTCTCCCGCGACCATGATTGCTATAAAGCATCCGAAACGTCGTAAACCAAATATCAAGATAAATCCGCAAAAAATCCCAAAAGATAGTTTTATTTAAAACGGTAAAATTTTATTTGAATCAAATCAAAAACCTTGCTACTCCTGTAACAGAACGAGCTAAATTAGTTTTTAATGAAATGATAAAAATATTTAAGGAGGCAACAGCAATAAGTCTGGCATAATCTCAAAAGATTCAAAGACCTTTAAATATAAAAAAAAAAAAAAAACAATAACTTTCGAACGTCAAAAGTCACTGTCATTGTGCAATATTCATTACTTCACATTACTACATACTTTTAGTTTTACTTAATGTGTAAAGTACAATATCGTAAAATAATCTATTTAGTCCATATTATATTCCTGAGACTTATATAAGATATCGTAGAAACTTTAAATATTGTATTGACTTCGTCGCTATGTCGTAGAGTCATAATATGTCATTCTCATATATTTTTTAGATTTCTATTCTACAACGATTGTAGAATAACATCTTATCTAAGACCCTTGTATATTAGTTAAACTTAACTAAAATTTATGAATTAAGTCAACTTATAGAAAAACTAGTCATGTTTATAGTTTAGTTTATTAGCTACTAGCGATTAACCTCGCTTCGCTCGCGTTCGCCTCTAGAAAAACAAAAACTCGGGAACTGTACATTTTTCCGAAACAAAAACTAGCCTATATATTATTCTGACATATGAACTATATTATTGTAAAGTTTCATTGAAATCCATTCAATAGTTTTTGCGTGAAAGAGTGACAAACATCCTCACAAACTTTCGTATTTTTAACCGACTTCCAAAAAAAGGAGGAGGTTCTCAATTCGACCGTATATATATATATATATATATATATATATATATATATATATATATATATATATATATATATATATATATTTATGTTTGTTCGGGCATTTTATCGTCGTTTATGAAGAAGAAGAAGTATAGTACAAAAAAAAACAAAAATTCTACTGTATTATACGATTATTTTAGAAACTGCTGATACGACTTCTTATAAAGATGCCTGGAATATCCCCGACATAAGATTCTTCCAGACAGTATATTCTATTCTATATATTACTTCGAGCTCAATATGATTAAATAACCATTTATACCGATCTTAAAGAAAGACGAGGTTGTTAAATTAAATAAAAAGATTGCACAACTTCAATTATTACTTTTATTTTATAGTTTTAAGCTTTACTTATCAATATTTTAATCACTTTTACTTTTAACACTTTTTCTGTCGCCACGATGCCGTTTCTTAATTTCAATCATACAGAGTACAGACTATAAAAACAATATTTTATTTTAACACATTTTTTACAGATAATAAAAACCAAACTATTTTTGTTTTCAACAATAAGATGCAAAATCATTATTTCAACACACCTCCTTGATTTTGTATCCTTATATAAGTTTACACATAACATTATATCCTTATATACATAACATACAACATAATATAAGAATCTACACAAATTACAAAAACAAAAAAAAACTTATTAACTTATTAACATTAACATCAGCCTGTAATCCCTAACAAATATCTAAACTGTTGAAATTTACATTTACTTAATGATTTGGTCAATATATCAGCTATTTGATCATCTGTAGAAATCTTTTGAACATTAATTAAACCTTTAGTTTCAAAGTCATGCACAAAATGGTAACTAATATCAATGTGCTTAGAATTTTTGCAGAATTTACCATTCTTAGACAATGCTATTGCACCAGTATTATCTTCATAGATTTTTACAGGATCACTTATTTTTATTCCAATATCATTCAATACTCCTTTAATAGGTATTATTTCTTCAACACAGTCAGCTAATGCATAAAACTCAGCATGAGTAGAAGCTCTAGACACAATCTTCTGCTTTTGAGATTTCCACATTACTGTGTTTCCAAACACTCGAATCAATATTCCACTTGTTGACTTTCTGTCCACAATGTCTGCAGCCCAGTCGGCATCTACATAGGCCTCCATGACAATATCACAACTTGTATTATATTCTAACTTCAAAGAACGAGTACAATATAGATATTTCAGCACACGTAAAGCATATTTATAGTGAGTATCATCATAACTATTTTGAAAACGACTTAAATAATTTACTGAGAAAGACATATCTGGACGAGTTCCACTAGCTATGTACAGCAAAGCTCCAATTAAATTTCGGTACTTTATATTTTCATTTATTTTATAAGCAGGTAGTAGCTTTAAGTTTAATTCCATTGGTGTTTCAAAGTTCTTTGATTCTGTGACATTAAATTTTTCTGCAACACTTTTGATGTAATGTTCTTGACTTAAATACATCTTCCCTTTTTTAAGGTTGTACTCAATTACAATTCCTAAATACTGTTTAACTTTTCCCATGTCCTTCATTTTAAAACGTTTGCTTAAAGTGTCCTTTAACTCTTTTATTGCTTTGTTGTCACATGAATATAATAATAAATCATCAACATAAAGGATTATATAAACTTCTTCATTATTAACACTTCCTTTATATAAACAATAGTCATAGTTTGATCTAGTAAACATTATTTCTGTCATGAAATCATGAAAACACTCATACCAGTCCCGAGGACTTTCTCTCAAGCCATACAAAGACTTCTTAAGGCGACATACCTTATTCGGTTCAACTTCATAACCCTCTGGTGGATAAATATAAACTTCAGATTTAATATTACCATTTAAAAAAGCAGTATCTATGTCCATCTGTTCAATTTGCCAATTTTTTACACATGCAATAGATAATAACACTTTCAAAGTTGTCATTCTGGCAACTGGTGAATATATTTCTTCATTTTCTTCATATAACTGCTGAAAGCCCTTTGCTACAACACGCGCCTTATATGTTCCGTTTGATTTAATTCTATAGATCCATTTAACTTCAATTATATTTTTATCCGCTGGCTCTTCAACTATCTCCCATGTGTTATTTTCTTTTAAGCTCTTTAATTCTTTATCCATTGCTGTAACCCATTTTCTAGACTTTGGTCCTTTAATAGCTTCCTCATAAGTACATGGTACTGAAGCATCACAATAATTTACATAAACAGCATGATCATTAAACTTTTGTGGTAATCTTCTTACTCGACGAGGACGATCTATACCTTTCACCTCCTTTACCTCAGCATTGCTATCCATCTCTTTGGTATTTTCTTTAACTATCTCAATATTCTGTTTCTCACATTTTTCCTCATTTATTTTTCTATTGTTATCTTCTTCTTCTTCATCATCATCTGAGAATTTGATACATCTTGCAGTCTTTTCAATGAATTTCACATGACGACTGATAACCACTTTGCTATCGATCAGCACTCTGTAACCTGTATCTGTATATCCTACTAATATCCCCTTTGACGCCTTGGGATTTAGTTTTGACGATCTGCATTCGTCAGGTACTCTCACAAATACCTCACTGCCATATATTTTTAGATTAGACATGTCTGGTTTTCTATTGAAAAATATCTCATAGGGTGTTTTTCTGATCACAGTATTCGCTAACAATCTGTTACCCAAATAAGCAGCTGTGTTCACACATTCAGGCCAATACTTCTTATCTAACTTGGCTTCTCTTAATAGACACCTGGCTCGCTCCATAATGGTTCTGTTATATCTCTCAGCGACTCCGTTCAATTCGTGAGTATATGCAGGAGCTGGCTTCAGCCATATACCATTTTCCTTCGCAAATCTAAAAAAATCTTTGTTTATGTATTCTCTGCCATTATCACATCTTATTTCTTTAACACGTTTGCCTGTTTGATTCTGCACTAAATTTATATATTTCACAAAACAATCAAAAACATCACTTTTATTTTTAATACAGTACACTATAGCAATTTTAGAGAAATCATCAATGAATGTGACAAAATAGCGTTCACCATTGTATCCTGTGGGATTCACCGGGCCATTCACATCAGTGTGTATAATTTATAACATGTCTTTTGCTCTATATCTGTTATTTTGAAAAGGTAAGTTACACATTTTATTTTCTAAACATATTTCACATTGAACATAATCATTTTCAATATTGTTTGGCAAACCATTTACTACCTGATTAACACATAACTCTTTAATCATATGAAAGTTTGTATGAGCAAAAATTCTATGCCATTTTTCTTTATTTGTCATGTTTGGACTACTACATGTGTATGACTCTGAATCTATTTTCTGACTAACTTGACCTACCAATTCAAACAATTTATTTTTTAAGAAAGCAACAGCAATTAAAACATTTTTAGAATCAAAAATTTCAGCACTATCATGATTAAACACTACCTGGTTATTTTGAGATACAATACTAGACACACTTAATAGATTTTGTTTCATGTTAGGTACATAGTAAATATTTTTTATATTTATAATTTTCAACTTGCCATTTACCTTAAACTGCATTACAATATCACCTATTTTATTTGCTTTTAAAGAAAAACCATCACCTACTTTTATATCTACTGGATCTTTTAAAATTTTAGAATTACAAAAGTACTTATCATTGTTCACAATATGATCTGAGCAACCACTATCTAAGAGCCATTTTACTTCCTCAGTACTTGGCGAAGCGACTGACATCACCTCAACAATAAAGGTGCTTGGAGTAGAGTCCTTATTCACTGAAGCATTTCCAGCAACTTTACTATGATGACCTCTTGAATAATAACCTCTGGAATTTGATCGACCTCTTGAACTTGAACGTCCCCTCCAATTTGTATTTCCACGGTTACTGCCATAGCCTCCTCTTGTAGAATTATTGAGACGAGGACAATTTCTTTTCATATGTCCTGGCTGGTTACATCCAAAACAAATAAACATACTCGAATCCTTCCTTGATTGCATGCCATGTGGTTTATTTGACATAGAGTTAAATGACTGTAGGTTTTCTTCACTATTACTGGAGTATTTCTTTCTTTGTTCTAATAACAATTTTGTTTTTATATATTCAACTGACCTTTCAGTCTCTGGCATTGCATCTATAATATCCACAATATGGGAGTGACTTTCTGGTAAGGCCAACAACAGGTAATTCAATTTATCTTCTTTTGTAACGTCTTCACCTGCGTTTTTTACCTCATTTATTAGCGTTTCAAATTTGTTAAAGAACTCCGTTGGTGTTTCGTTATTTTTCATTTTGAGTTCTAATAATCTTCTTTTACATAAAAGTTTATTTGCGCTGCTCTTTGCCAAATACGTTGCATCGAGTTTTCTTATCATATTTCTGGCACTACTCTCTCTCACTACGATGTAATTTTTTGCTTTCAGTTCTTTTTGATTCCAATCGTTTTCTTTAATTGTATCTAGTCTCTTCTCATTTTCAATCACTTCGTAGCAATTTTTCATTTGTAGAAATAATTGAATCCTATATTTCCATTTGTCATATCCTGTACCATCAAATACTTGCAATTGTATTGAAAAATCTTTTTCTTTTTCTGCGGCCATTTTGAATGCAATCCTTATTTATTGCGTAATCAGTGAATTTCTTGTTTTCCAGTTAACCACGCTCTGCTACCATGTTAAATTAAATAAAAAGATTGCACAACTTCAATTATTACTTTTATTTTATAGTTTTAAGCTTTACTTATCAATATTTTAATCACTTTTACTTTTAACACTTTTTCTGTCGCCACGATGCCGTTTCTTAATTTCAATCATACAGAGTACAGACTATAAAAACAATATTTTATTTTAACACATTTTTTACAGATAATAAAAACCAAACTATTTTTGTTTTCAACAATAAGATGCAAAATCATTATTTCAACAGAGGTATTAAATTCAGGTGTATATTTTTGTTACGTGTATGTTATACGATACCATCGACTATTTATGAATCGATTTCATTTACAAAATCGCACTAATATTGTAGACGCGAAAGTTTGTGAGGATGTATGGATGTATGTATATGTTTGTTTTTTTTTATGCCATCAAAAAGTGATTACCGCCGCCCATGGACATCTGTAACACCGCAAGGCTTGCAAATGCGTTGCCGGCCTTTCAAAAATAAATACGCTCTCTTCTTTAAGGTTGCCAAGTCGTTTGTTGCTCTTTTACGTAAAAAGTACTAAACGGATTTTGATGTAACTTTACAGCAGTAGCTTATACATCAGAATAACTCATAGACTATAATTTATTAAGATATAGTCATATATAATAGAAATACGTGGACGGAGCCGCGGGGATACCTTTGTTTTTAATAAATAGAATCCTACGTACGTTTCAAGAAAAATGTCACTGCTAAAAATAATTATATTATCATTTTAAAAAGATTTTAAGGTAACTTCTTAGTTTTTAAAGTATTTTTATTCATATGTAAGCTCTACAAATGCATACAAAGACTATAATAGTGTATTTATATAAATATGTATATGTCCAGTGGTAGCCTAAAGGTAATGCGCTCGCTTGGGAAATCGAGTGAAGCGGATTCAAATCCCGGATTTCGAAAACCTGCATGTCTGAGAGTACCTAGCTAGTCTTCGAAATGTATGTGAAGTCTACCAGCACTTGGCCAGCGTGGTGGATAATGACCTGATTTCCCTGATATTGAAGGGAGGCCCGTGCCCAGCAATGGGACTTAAAAAAAGGACTAAATAGAAGAGCAAATAAATCATACATTTTGAGCCTATGTACAGGTTTTTACTGAAGGATTAGAAAATACATAATTTCTTTCCTATATAGCAATTTTTATGAAATATAATCCCTGAAGTTATCTTTAAAACTCCCAACGCAATAGCATGGATGTTTTAATTTTGCTAGCATCAAAACTAATGGTCTGGAGGCACCGTTGCAATTTTTAAGGGTTATTTCATGCTGCGTGATTTTTTATTATAGCCAAGAGCTTAAACATATTAGTTGTTAGCGAACTAAACCAGTCGCCAGACTAATCTAGTGGTATTTGGGAGAAGTATGAATACATAGAAATAAGTAGATAATAATAGAAAAAATAATAATTTATATTTTCATCAATTTTTAAAACATGTAGTATCAACTGAATTTCCGCTTGATCTCATACCTTATTGGAAAACCTTTAAAAAGGCATGATTTGATATATTTAATATTACTTAATATTGTAAAAGAACAACCATTTTAACAGGCACTAGCCTTTCCTCACTATGAGGAGGATCACTAGACCAAAATGTTCACTTCATACGTATTTTGAAAACCAGGCTTTCTTGGTTAAGCAGGTTTCCTTAGATATTTTGTAGAACGAAAAATATTATATATTTGAAATTGTATGTATGGTTAATGTACTATATATAATATTAAATCTATACACATAATAAAATTGTAACTAACCCGAATCTGTACATTAAATATTTTTTGAAAAATCTTATTGAAATAGACATTATTATCGATACAGAGGCCGAATCTATAGTTTTTAGAATTTTTGTCTGTCTGTCTGTTTGTCTGCCTGTCTGTCTGTGACCGCATCACGAAAAAACTACTGGAGGGATTTTGATGAAATTTGGTATGATGATAGCTGGTTATCCGGGTAAATATATAGGATACTTTTTGCTGTGAGAAAACATCTCATCTCTGAGGAATCTATACTAAACGATAAAATATAAGTAGGGAGCGAGGATGAGTCGCTAGTTCATATATAAGCAAGATATTTTATGAATTCGATATGACATTACATAGTTTAAGATTAACAAAACTTATTATTTACTGCTGTAATTATACACTAGCGAGTATAGTACTGTACCACAGAATAAATAAAAAGAAAAAGTATGAGGGCTAAACTTAAAGCTCACGAATAGAGTAAATAATACAAAATGAAACGAGCGGTTAGCACGGGACTTGCGAAGTTTTTATTGTTTTTGATGTACCTTCACTGCTTCGCTCTTGTTTAGTAATCCATGTTCAAGTTATGTTTAAAAAATATGAAAATGTACCTCGTATGAATGTAAAGAAAAATGTTTGATTTCGTCACTATAATCCATATCAATAGTTGTATATATACTATATAATTAAATGAAACTTTATCCAAATAGACTCATTACAAGCACTTTTGAATCGTCAATTTAAAGAATATCGTTAAAGTATTACCGTTTATTTGTTTTAAAAAATATTACGTATAGTTTTAAGTTCAATTCATACTAAGCTTAATATTTATATCAGACTAGCATGACCCGCGGCTTCACTCGCGCTAAAACTATAAAAAAAAACTAAAAAGGTAGATTACATACAAACTTTCATCCCCTATTTTATCCTATTAGAGATTGAATTTTAGAAAACGCTGAAATACGTAACTCATTATTTTTGCTGTACTCAATTCATACGAAATTTCATGCAAATATGACCAAGGATTAAAAGTTTTATGCAAACTTTTGTCCCCTATTTCACTCCCTTGGGGGTTTTATTATGAAAAATCGTTCCTTAGTGGATGCCTTCGTCATATGAGAAATACGTGTGTGAAATTTCAATTTTCTAGCCTTAAGGGTTTGGCATGTGCGTTGATACATCAGTCAATCACTCTTGCCTTTTATATACATCTATGAGTTTTTAGTTATACTAATGTTCGCTTATTGATCGAAATTCGACCATAATCATTATTAAAAATTTGAGGAAAACATATTATATGAATAGAGTTTACCTTTCCATACAAAAAAAAAAATAACACTAAAGCTAAACAAAAAAAAAAGAAAATCGATTAAGAAACAGAGGAGAAAAAGGTACTGAACTGTTCTGTCTTTGCCGATTTATAGATTAAATTAAGATAGTTTTTTAGTTAGCATCAAAGGCAGGCAGAAAGAACAGAATTTTAATTTAACGTTGCTTATATATCTCATACTAGAGAGACACGTAGTCTAGCCACTTCTAGTAATATCCCATGGGAACCTCTGAATATAAATATAAAATACATAATATGTTGGGACATTAACACACAGCACCATCTAGTTCCATGGTAAGCTACGAGGCTTGTGTTATGGATACCAGATAGTTGATGCACTAGACGTATATAACTTTATTAAATACATACTTATTTGTAAATATAAACATACATGATTTTAGTACAAGCATTCATGCTCAACACACAAATGAATGCCCAGTGGGACTTTAACCCGTGACCGCTTTACAACAAGTAGGGTCACTATAAATTGAGCCAAACGAGTCGTCGTCAAATGTTGTTTGAAATGAACGTTACAATATAAAAATAATAAAGAAAAATAACTTAAATTATTTTCTAACTAAACTGCCGTGAAGTGCTAAAAATTTGTTTATTTGAATTTGAAAATTGTAATGTGATTTTACAGAAATGTTAACGTTTTACGAGGAAAACCTTGTGCTAAGACTAGTCTCACTCAAAGTCGAGAGGTCCGAATAAATTATGATAATAATATGATCGGCAAATATTTTCGTAGCTCTGATTCGGCACTCGGATTTGGAGGAAATGACAGGAAAGAGTCAATTATACGCAAGGATGGCACAGTAGAGCAAGATCAATTCGGCTTTATAGGAAATTGGTGTGGTACGAGCTATAAGATGGTAAGTTTTAGAAAGTACTTGAAGTCATTAGTTTTTAAATGATAATGTAATAAAATTTAAAAAAAAAGCTTTTTTTAAATGTTGATATTGATTACATAATGAAATTTTAAAACAAATTTTCGTTTTGTTTTAACTCTGGATGTATGGATGTATGTTATAGAGTATGTATAATGAGTATATTTGTGTAATAAATATGTAAGTAATATATTTATAGTATATAATATTTATGTAATAAATATGTAAGTAATATATTTATAGTATGTATTCAGTCATTTTTAGCGTCCCACTGCTGGGGACGGGCCTCCCTTTAATACGAGGGGGATCAGGCCATAGCCCACCACGCTGGCCAAGTGCGGATTGGCGGACTTCACACGTCTTTCGAAAACTTGCTAGGTTCTCTCAGACATGCAGGTTTCCTCACGATGTTTTCCTTCACCGTAAGGCAAGTGGTAAACATATTGTAAACGTACGTACTTACGTGTAAGTAAGTGGTTAACATACATGGGATTTGAACCAGCTTCACTCGGTTTCCCAAGCGAAGGTGTTACCACTGGGCTAATACTGCATTTGCCAATATATTTATAGATATAAAAAAATAACTGTTTCTAAAATCATCTTATTCGTAACACTGAAGCTCGTCAATTGCTACAGACAGAAAAAAGGGTACTGTTTTGATTTTGCCTTTTTTATATTATATATCCCAATATCCAAGAAACAAGATGATTAAAAAAATTATACAAAAATAATCCATTAAAAAAATTATAGAAGGTCTAAATGTCATCTACGATGTCCACAGTCACCGTCGTACTTAAAGTACCTCTTTTTTTAACCGACTTCCAAAAAAAGGAGGAGGTTCTCAATTCGACACAATATATATATATATATATATATATATATATATATATATATATATATATATATATATATATATATATATATATATATATATATTTTAAATTTAGATCCGTGTTCAATAAGATATTACATATGTATTTTATTACAAAAAATTATTTCGTGTACAAAAGCAGGGGTAAGTCACTAGTATTTATTAATCTATAGTGTATAACAAATTAATCAACATGGATTTACGACGTAAAGTTTAGTTTTATAGACCGCTATAAAGTCTAGATTTATTCCTTAACGCTAGTACTCGCGTATAGTCACGTGCTGGTGTTTGGCGAGTCGTAACCAGATTGCATTTTACACGACGTACAATATGACGGTAGTAAATAACATTGTGTTCAAACTTTCCGTTAAATTATGATTTTTATTATAACATGATTTATTGTTATTTACTTATTGGGTATATAATATAATATTGTATTGTATAGTTTCTATGTATGTCTATGTATTTTACTCCTTAAGTCGGAAACGACTAGGCAGATTTGCATGTAATTTTGAAAAGCTAACAGCGGCAGCTAACCAAATGTCTGTTAGGTAGCTGGAGGTACTCGAGCAAGTTGAGAGTTGGTACTAAGCCTTACATATGTATATCGTATACAGTATTGAGTAAAATATTTTTTGAGTAAAATAGTAAGATCAAATAACTTCATAAAGAACATTAATTAATAGAATATTAGCTAAATACACAGTTTAACACAAAGCTTATTACTTAATCCATTTAATACGAAGCCTACTCTGAAGTAGATTGGAGAAATAATCGTTTAATTGTGCACCACTTCAGGGTGAAGGCAGAATCTCCGATAACCTTATTACACTTGCATGATATTTAAAACTAGCGACTCACCCTTGCTTCGCTCGAGTTCGTCCCTAAGTTGCTTCCCCATACAAACTTTCATCCCCATTTTCACCCCCTTTAAGGGATGATTTCCGGGATAAAAACTATTTTATGACCTTCCCAGAGTCTCAAATTATCTTATAATTAAATTTCGTTTAAATCGGTTAAGTACTTTAGGAGCTTATTTGGTACAAACAAACAAAAAAAATCATCTTCTTTATAATATTAGTATACTACATTACATACGAGTGTGTGGTCAAAACTCATTATAGAAACATCTTCGTATAATGTATGGCTGTTCGACTGAGAATTTATTGACTGACCAGAGAAAAACTTGTTTGATCAAATAATATTATTAAGAATTTGCAGCTTGCCTTCTCTTCGCTCGGGTGCATCCCTAGAGGCCTTTTTGTCATACATTTTATTGCTATATTTCAAACTGCTTAGGCAGTGCAAGCCAATAAAGTTATATAATTTTTAATAGTAAATCTAATTTTATTGCAATAAAAATAGATTTACAACACATTTGGCTCAGTTTGTAGTGACCCTACTGCCGTGCCAGCAGTCGCGGATTCCAGTCCCGCTGGTGTTCATTAATTTCTGTAATTTGCACGAATGTTTGTACTCCAGTCATGGATGTTTATATAATATGTATGTATTTAAAGTTATATATGTGTAGTGTTAGATCAGTAGTTTCAGAGATTACTTCCTACGTAAAAACATACTAACTTTACCTTTTTAATATTAGTGTCGATTAAAAAATGTTCACAGTAATAAATAAGCGTTAGGTAATTTAGCAATAAATACGATTGTGTATTAAAAAAGTGATTGAAACCCTTAGCGAGAATTCAACTCATTCTTAATCAGTTATAACTATTAATTTGCTTCTTTTCCTTAATTATTATTAATCATTTTTAATTATTTTATATAATTTAATAAAATATAAATAGGTAATTAATTTAATTTATTAAAATTTAATAAAAAACAGTCAATGTGGGGTAGAAATCTAGTCTCAAACTTTTAACTCTAAAAGTTAGGTTACTAAAATGTTAACATCCGCTTTGAGCTAAATTTAATAAAATGCCTTAAAATGAAGCCTAGGCTAAAATCAACACAGTCCCAAAACAGGAAGTGGATCCAAAAACTAATTTCTTAGAGAAAAAGCTGCGTCCAAGCGGAAATAGCATTGTGAATTTGATTAAAAATAACTTGGGGCTTTCGTTGTTTTTATTTTTGTCTCGAATTTTAACGTTGGCGCTGTATACAGGGAAGTTCACACTGATCGCACTATATCGTCATACTGTCAAATCTTTAATAACCACTTTAATTTTTTATATATATTAATATAGTTTGTCATTTTATTCTCGTTTTCCGCTAGTAACTAGACAACAGAACAGACAAAAGTATGAATGTATTCAGCCCTTTTTAACGTCCCACTGCTGGGCACGGGCCTCCCTTCAATACGAGGGGAATCAGGCCAGAGTCCAGCATGATTGCCAAATGCGGATTGGCGGACTTCACGTCTTTCGAAAACTTGCTAGGTTTTCTCAGACATGCAGGTTTCCTCACGAGGTTTTTCCTTCACCGTAAGGCAAGTGGTAATCATGTTGGAAATGATTCCCACATGAAAATATCAGAGGTGCGAGACCCGGAATTTGAACCCGCTTCATTCGGTTTCCCAAGCGAGCGCGTTACCAATGGGCTATCACTGCCTTAATACTAATACTAATTACTTAGTTATTATTATTATAATTATGTACGTTTATATACTGAAAATATTTATATTAAGCACGTTGTAGTTTAATGCTCTTAAAAATGTATCTCCTACATGCAATATTATCGTACTAACAATGCATAAAAAGAAATAAATAACCTCTTATTAAATAACTAAAGCTAAGTCAAAACCTATAAGTTATAAATAGATACTCAACATCAGTTTATTTTATAAAATATTTTTTTTAATTACTAAGAAGCTTCATAAAAAATTTACAGTCATAGCAAAAATTCATTTTGTATTCTTTTTCAGTTCACAGTACTCGTTAGTGCGCGATTGTACTACCCTTACTCTGACAAGCGATTTTGTGAAGGATTCTAGTATCTCTATCATTATTAGAGAATTCGTAGATGTAGCATTTTCAAAATTTCTTTCAAACGAAGCACTTCACTATGAATAAAACGAGTTTTATTAGGTTTTTTTAATTTAAAATATAACGTTGTTACTTTATAAATACTTATGATACATTATATTAATTTCGATTTCTTTTATTAACACACTAGCGACTCACCATCGCTCCGCTCGGATTCATCCCTGGGTACATTTGAATGATTAGTATAGATTTTTTAGAGATGAGATATTTTTACGCAATAAAAAGTATTCTATATGTTGGCCCGGATAACCAGCTATCTTCATACTAAATTTCATCAAAATCTGTCCAGTGATTTTCTCGTAATACGTTCCCAGACAGACAGACATAAATTCTAAAAACTATAGATTCGGTCTCTGTATCGATAATAATGACTATTTCTATAAGATTTTCTAAAAAATATTACATGTATAGATTCAACTCAGAATTTTAGTATATGTATAGATATATATAGTTTTATATAAATTTTTAATGTAAAGGATGTTAGATGAACTAACCACATTTCACGTGAGATTTAAATTGGTTGTCGACTTTCTGCTAAACTTTCAAACCAATTCGAAACTTGAGCGTTGCAGTGCTTGTGATTTATTCTACAAAATCCTATTGTTCTACAATTTACAGCAGGTAAAATGTGTGAATTACTTGAATTTTCTTTCTAATACATTAATTATAACCAGCGACTTACACTAGCTTCGCTCGGGTGCGTCCCAAAGCTGCGTTTTAATTTTTTTGAGCGGAACCCTAATTCTTTTTTTTTTAAAGTAATCAGTGAAAGTTCCTTCAAAATTAGTACAGTCGTTTTGGAGATCAGCCGGGACAAACAGACTGATAAAATTTAAAAAAATTGAGTTTTTTATAAATACCGTATATTATTTCATAAGTATTTAGTAAAAAGCCGTTACTTTGACAATACAAACAGACATCTTAGTTTTATTTATCTGTACAGATAAAAGATAGAAAGTCTTATATATTATATATTATTAATATCTCCTAAATAATTATTTTATTCTTATTCAATTAATTCTTTATTTTTATTTATTTTAGTTAAATTAGGTTCACCTTTTAAAATAATTTTGTATTTATCAAATTCAGTTAGTTTAACGAAATACAGATAGCGTACTTAAAAAAAGCGTGTGTGTGTACTTATTTACGCACGTAAAAAGTTATACTTCTTTGGCGTAACAGAACAAAAATAGCTAAAGTTTTCATCCCGTATGTCACAACTCTGTGTTTGTAAAAGGAATGCATCAAACTTCATCATGTCGCTTTATGGCTGTCGGTGCGCACGCGCAGCGTAAAAACTTTACTCTCATTTTTTTTTCCAAACGTGCCAAAAAAGTATAACTTCAAAAAGTTTAGTTTCCTAATCTTTTTCTACCAATTTGTTTTTTATGTTACAGTATGAATATACATATTATGCATGGGAAATTAACTTTAACATAATTAGGGTAAATAATATATTTTTATCAATAATTTACATTTCATCATATATATCATTTATTGCATTATTTGGCAATTACTATCCTCATAGTCTGAACATACCTTTAGGCCTAAATTTCAAATTGCTTTACCCGCCTCAAGGCATCCAGTTAAGATCTAAATTCACAATGTTAGTCTACCAACATCTTAACGAACCGTAATATTTACAATTTCTATAATAATAATAGTCACCTAATTTTGTTAAATATTTTATTGTTAATATATTTTATACTAGCGACTTACTACTCGCTTCGCTCGGGTGCGTCCCAAGGTACGCGGATTTTGTTCGCAATTTCATGGGTTATTTTTTTTTTCGCGGAACACTAATTCTTTTTCCAAAAGTAATAGACAGACACAGAAAAATTTTAAAAGTTGTTTTTTTCTTAGAAGTATCGTATATACTTTCATATGTATTTAGTAAAAAGCTGTTATTTTGACTTTACAATCAGACACATCAATTTTATTTATTTGTATAGATAATTAAGTATAGTAGTAATTTTCTTTATTGTAAATAAACTTCAATATGGAGGTGCTCAATTCTTAGGGCTTTATTGGTTTTACTATATAATATTTTTAGTGTGATATGCGACATTTTATTTCACCGATTGTGAATCGATTTTGATAAATTTATCTTAAAAATAGTGTTGATTATTCAGTTATTATATTATTTGTATGTTAAATGCAAATTATTAATCGTTACAATTTTAATTAATTTTTGTAATTAATTTTAGTAGGTACTGCTATATTGGTGTATAATTTTCGTAGGTATGCTATAACTAATTTTTGTAGGTATTGCTATCATAACTTAAATAAATAAATAAAAGTTAACGATTCATTTATTTACTGAAATTTGTTGAGAGGCAGTCATTATAGCCTTCTTAAATTAAGATGTAAAAAAAACAACGGTCATCATTTAAAATAACTACGTTTTGTATTTATTATTATCATACACTTATCATATACTTCATATAAAAAATAGATTATATCTTTGGGGTGATCCCACACAAATCGATGACACTGTCCTAGCGGTTGCGGGTTCAAGTTCCGCTGGGGGCATTCATTTGTGTGATCCGCACGAATGTTTGTACTCCAGTCATGGGTGTTTATATACATAATATGTATGTATTTAAAGTTATATATGTGTAGTGTATCAACTATCTGGTACCCATAACACAGGTCTCGTAGCTTATCACGGAACTAGATGGTGCTGTGTGTGAATGTCCCAACATATTTATATAAATATCAAAGAAATTTACTCATAACACTGGTATTACTTTAATCAAACTTTTTATTTCGTATAATTTATTCAATTGAGCTTTTACAACTATGGTAACTCAGGGAGAGTTGTCTACAATTTTACTAAAAAATCAATTTTAATTATGTATGTAAGATAATAAAATAGGCATAGTTTATTTGAATCACTGTTTATTTATGCCTAATGTAATGATTTAATGAGAACGAAAATGTTATAAAACTAAGTTAACCTAAAACTTTATTTAAGCTTTCAATTTATTGTTTGAAAAAATATTAAAAAACTTCTATGTTTTTATAAGTAAGTAAAAGCGGTTTCGCAATAGTTTGAAGTTATTGTTGAGAAATCATAAATATTTATTAGTTGTAATATTTAAACTGATCTTGTTCACATAAGCCACGATTTATTTATACATATAATAAAATTGTAACTAAGCCGAAACTGTAGATTAAATATATTTTTTTAAATCTTATTGAAATAGACATTATCGATACAAAGGCTGAATCTGTCTGTCTGTTACCGCATCACGGAAAATCCTCTAGAGGGATTTTCATGAAATTTGGTATGATAGTAGCTGGTTATCCGGGTCATATAGGATACTTTTTACTGCGACAAAATATCTCATCTCTGAGAAATATATGTATGTATGTATTCAGCCCTTTTTAACGTCCCACTGCTGGGCACGAGCCTCCCTTCAATATGAGGGGGATTAGGCCATAGTCCACCACGCTGGCCAAAGCCGGATTGGCGGACTTCACATGTCTTTCGAAAACTTGCTAGGTTTTCCTTCGCCGTAAGGCAAGTGGTAATCAAGTTAGAAATGATTCGCACATGAAAATATCAGAGGTGCGAGACCCGGGATTTGAACCCGCTTCACTCGGTTTCCCAAGTGAGCGCGTTACCACTGGGCTACCACTACCGTTTGAGAAATATATACTAAACGTTAAAACGTAAGTAGAGACGAACCCGAGCGAAGCAAGGGTGAGGTCGCTAGTAAATTACATATATTATTTAAAATTCACGATTCATGCTGAAAAGGTAAGACGAATTTGTATAAAATTTAGTACAGAGATAGAATATGATAGTAATACATAGGATATATTGTTCGTATTCAACCTTTTTCTAACATCTCACTGCTGGGCACGGACCTCCCTTTACTGCAAGGTCTACTTGGCTATAGTCCACTACGCTGGCCAAGTGCGACTTGGCGGATTTCACGTGTCTTTTGAATACTTACTAGGTTTTCTCAGACATCTAGTTGTCCTCACGATGTTTTCCTTCAACGTAAAACAAGTGGTAATCACGTTGGAAATACATATTTCCATGAAAATATCAGAGGGCGAGACCTGGAACCCGCTATTGTTAGTAATAACCAATAAGTAAAGCGAGGACAACTTACTAGTTACTAAAATCCATCTCCTTGCTTTATAACCTTTCTTATAACGTAATTTGAAAGAAACCCTTATTATTTATCTTGGAATTTCCAAAAGAAATACAAACATTGAATCCTTTAGACGTCAAACATGTTATACAAATTGTCGTCCCTTAGATGCCCTACATTTCCGATAAGAGAATTTCTTTGTTTTGCCATTGTCAAATCAAGATTATTTAAAGATTTGTTCTATTTCACTGGAGTCCCAACAATTCGCCTTGGCTACTTTGGCTATTTTCTTTCTATTTATCGCTTTTGCTTAACATATAAATGGGAATTACTTCGAACTTCTGTCTACACTATGCCTTTAAAAACAACTGAAAGGTTCAAACGTTCGATACATTTTCAAATATTTTAATTAAATTTCAATATAAATAAACAAATAAGTAATTTGTTAGGACATTAATACACTGCAGCATTTAGTTCCATGGTAAGCTACGAGGCTTGGGTTATAGATACCAGATAGTTGATACACTACACATATTATATAACTTTAAATCCATACATATTACAAATATAAACACTCATAACTGGAGTACAAACATCGCTCATCACACAAATGAATGCCCCCAGCCAGTCTCGAACCCGCGATCGCCGGCACAGCAAGTAGTGTCACTACAAACTGAGCCAAACGTGTCATCAAATGATATAGAATTATTTTTTAACTAACTAAGCAAACGAAATCACTATGAGAGTACACCTTTTAAAAAAATAACAATATCCGTAATTAACCCTAGAAAGTGTTTTATTTTAGCTAGACGTTTATAATATTAACAAACACATTTTGCTAACATATTAACGTATTGGAACAGTTCTTAAAAGTAAAAACGTATTTTTGACCAACTTTAAAAAAAGGAGTAACTCAATAAGAGTGTTAATTTTAATGTGCTTGATTTGTGATATCTAAGTTAATTCTGAACTGAATTTCATCTTTCCTCACTAAGCTTATACTTCAAGGGTGATTTTATTAAAATTGCAAGTAATTAATTCTAGCCTCAACCACTTCTATTTCATTGAGTAAAAGTTTTGGTGCCAATGCCCAATACAAACTGAATGTCAAATTTTATTCCAACTCAGATTTTAAACAAAGCAAGCACTAAAGAAACAAATTACTGGATGCTATTAAGAAAATTAATAATATTTGTGATTAATTATTTCTGAGGGCTCTCGCCTATTAATATTGTTTCATCGATACATTTTCACTATAACAACATTGATCACAGATGAATTATATTTTACTAAGGCTTTGTGGTTTTTACGCACTACTGGTTAGGTTTTTGATTTGAAATTTTCTTTTAAAGATTTTTATTTAAATACTATTTACGTATGGATATAAGTTGTTTTATCTTTTACATTTAAACCATTTTGTTTAATTATTTTTTAATTTAAAATGAAAAGTAATTCATTTCTACTTCTCTTCTCACTCAATCTTAGAAACTTATATGGATGGGGGGCATAATTAAACAAACATGATGCAGAATCGATGCATTTACGAAGGAGTTTAGTTTAGGTAAGTGGAATATCTAGAAGTTATGGTAATATGTAAACAATTCTATGGTAATTGAGAAGGATACCGTAAAATTTGTTAAGTATTTCAGCTGAAGTCAGTATATGTCATATAACCACTTGCTTGACATTGAGTACATGGGCGATTGAGCTTCGCTCGATGTTTTGTAAAGCAGATAGCAGCAGATAAGCTTAAAAAGCTATATATATATATATATATATATATATATATATATATATATATATATAATTTTTGAAATACGAGTTTACATCTCCGTCTATTTACTACTTATGTATTAAGACATCTAAAAAATGAAATAACCTAACGCAATATTTTTTTTTAGCTCAAACTAGAACTAATACAAAAAACTCTATGATTAATTATAAAAAGTGGCTTCTAGATCAAAAAATCATATATCGAGATAGGGTTAATACAGTCAGTAATTTCTTACATTGCGATGGATCAACAAATTCTAAGTATAATACAATTTTTTCATCATCCGCCCAATAGTGCGTATAGACCACAACTTTTCATCCCTTATCACTTTATATTAGATTTAAATTAAATGTCTGCCACAACAAACAATGGGATATTACAACTATAGTCTGTAATACAAATTTCCAATTAATTAAAAAGTATTAGGACCGTATAACTCAGACTCGATTTTCCAATTTACCCCCATGTTTAAAGTAGAAAAAGAACTTATATTATATCTTCATGCAAATAATAAAGCAAGTATTGTATACTCATGACATTAATGTATTATTACAAAGATAATTTGATTAGTTGGTTAACTAAGTCGAATCTGTACATTAAATATTTTTTGAAAAATCTTATTGAAATATTAATTATTGTCGATACAGAGGCCGAATCTATAGTTTTTGGAATTTTTGTCTGTCTGTCTGGGAACGCACCACGAGAAAACCAGTGGACAGATTTTGACGAAATTTGGTATGATGATAGCTGGTTATCCGGGACAACATAAATAATAATTTTTACTGCGGGAAAATATCTCATCTCTGAGAAATTTATACTAAATGTGAAAACGTAACTAGGGACAAACCTGAGCGGAGCGCGGGTGAGTGACAAGCTTAATATAAATTTTTATGAATAAGTTACGCCAGAAATCTGAAAAAAATATATATGATTCTCTGACGTTACTATTTAATTTGTCATTTCATTACAAATTTAGGGATCTGTTGCCAAATGACCGAACTCTTTTAAATGTGATCGGATATCTATTCGTATGTCACAGCGCTTTTACTCAAGAACTATTGGAGCTCTGTAGATAATATGCAAAAAAAACAAAAAAAGGGGTGACACTTCCTACATGTAACTGAGATATGAAAAAAAAATTCAAGTGTAACATGGAAATGATTGATGTATGAAGTCCATAAATAGGTCTTAAACTCAAATATATGTTTCTACTCGTGAATAACTTTCCCAGCCTTTAGCCAATTAAACATATAATACTCCCAATTTTGAATTTCATAAAAAGCATCTTACAGGGTAATAAACAGACTTTCTAGAACGTGTGATGTCCATTAATTTACCCCCAAATGAGATGATGCTCCACCGTAATAAAGTACCCTCGAGAGGTACACGGTAATTTCTTGCAAGGTTTATATACTCATTATATAGGTTATATATCGCGATATTATCTTTTGTTTTGTTAAAATTATATTAATTAAACTGAAAGAATTATATAGATGGACCCACAAAAAGAATGTCAAAAATCAAAAATAGTAGCGTATTTCATGCTACTAATTACGATTTTGCCATGCATCTCGTTTACTTTTCAAATATTTTATACAAGTATTATTCTTAAATTTACAATTTTAGGGAAGATTAAATGTGAAGCATTAGTACTTTTTCCTTGAAAAAGATGATATTATTATTATTATTTTATTATAATAAAATCCGTTAGCTATTTATATTTTTTAATATTTATTTACTTATCACAGACATGAATATTCAATTAATATTAGTATTCTATTTAAAAAAGTTATATATTATTGTTGTGATTATTTAATTTTAATACTAAATTGCCAGATATTCACAGTAACCTATATTTATTGTCATTAATTGGAGTTTCAATTAGATTATTATTTTATACATTAAGTGTGCAAATGTATTATTTAAAAAAGAAACTAAATTTATATTAAATCCAATATTTAAATCATTCAGGAATAGTCAAAGTTAAACTTAAATTATTGTTGTGATTTAAATATGACGAAATGTATGAAATAATTTATATTTATTTTAATAATATATTAAAGTATTATTTTATAAATTAGATACATAAGTAGATTATTGTAATTTGGAGTACGACTGAAGTAGTTGAAGTGACATTAAAATTATTAAAAAGGTGGGTTGATTAAAAATAAAATTATTATATAAGGATTGCTTCATAAGGTTAGGATTCGTTTTTATTTATTTCGCAGATTTATTTTAATTATTGATTCCAGAAGTTACGAATGCTTTACAGCAATCATGGTCACGGGAGAGACTAAGGTTTTAGACATCTTGATTGCTGTAAAGCACTCGAAACGTCAGGAACCAAAAATCAAAATATATCCGCGAAATAATCAAAAAAGATAGTTTTTATTTAAAATGTACATATTCGCGTAAATCTAAGAAAGTATTTTCTTAGTATCATTTTTTTAAAAGAAGGGAATGAAATATATTATTCGTAAACTATATTTGTAAAAAATAAATTTTTCATCTGTCTACTTTAGTATAATCAATATAAATTTCTATTCGTACTACTTGTAGATTTTTTAATGTTTTTTTTTAAATCCACGGAACATAATGGTAATAAATCCATATAAACTTTTAATCACGTTCATAGCTATCTGTAAAATGTAGATATCAAAACACAGTTTTAAAGTTATTATGAAATAATAAATAGATAAAAAAAATATAAAATTAATATATTTAGTAAACACTAAATAAAATTCTAGTTTTGTGAACTAGAAATAACTTATATAAGGTCAAAGAACTTCCTTTTCTGATATTCGTAGCAGTTGTCGATGTATTGTTTTCAATTTCAAAGTTACAGGAAGACAGTTAAAGATTTCAATATTGAAATTCGTACTGGAAAATTTTATGGAAAATATTGAAATTATTGAAGTTTAGTCTAAACGCTTATTCGGTTTGTTTCATTTTTATTTTAGGTGAGGAATACAATACAAACGTGAATGTTAACGGGATACAGGGTTCAAGATCTGTTCAGGTTAACCCAGAACTAAGAAGAATTTAGGAGGATGACTGCCAGCCTTCAGTAATGAAGAGGTACTTAAAGAAGAAGAAGAAGACGTTTTTATTTCATATAGCTGATAAGCAAATACAAATGACAGCTGTTTAATGGTAAGTAGTATCTATAGTATAAGCTATTATACTTGTTATAACAGCGATATGATCAGCTTTACTATTACTAGCAATTCTTATTGGCGCAAATCATTTAGCAACTATTTTTACTGTTATAGAATTCAAATTAGCTCTAAAGAGGCTTCGAGTCGTAAGTAAAGCGTCACAGATACCCAAGTAATAAGGAATGTCAGCATCCACTTCATTCCCTAAGGAATGCTCATGTATTTTTTTTTCAATATGTCCTATATATACGACAATATTTTATTTGCATTTATTAAGAAAAAGGAATCCTGCGCACTTATATTTTCCATACAGTTGTGATTTTTGAATTGCTTGGGCTTATAATACCCCACTGTGTACTCGAAGGGTTAACCCAACGTCATAAATGTATGAATTAAAAAAAACATTTACTGTCTAAAAAGGCACACAAAATTTATACCGTGTATTAAATTTACAAAAATTTAAATTCTAAAAGGACAAGATTGTTGAATAATTTTTAAAATAAATCAACCATGATTACTTAGATTATTACTAGTTACGTCATTTTTATTTGTAAAATATCTAAATTAATGCTTGCTCAAAAGACTTATTGCCACGTGTTAAATGTTTCTATTTAATACATCAAAAATCATTTCAAATTCTCGTCTTGTTGAACCATAATTTTAGCAGAAATTACATAAATTCAAAATACATAACGTAATTTGATTCAGCCGTAACAAATGATGAATGTCAAAAGCGCTCGTTATCTCACTACAACATTGGACTCTATCAAGAGTTATACGCTTTGCTGAATTATGTTTTATATGTGTTTCGATTTATTACTTGATACGTTTGCTCTACGCTCTACATGAATAGAGTAATTATTGAAATTTACTGTTTAATGTCCATATCTTTTAAAGCATATGATATAAGGGCAATGAAATATGTACATATAAATAAAATTTGATGACTATCTGCGTGTAACATAATATATTGTTAGTACAACCCCTTTATTATAATAGTATTCCAGTTTATGATAGATTACATTTGTATTATGTGGGATTTATACAAGAGCAAATATGATTTAAGTACTAAGCCAACATGTGTTATTTCTGAATAAGTTATTAAATTTAGAGAAAAAGTTTAGGTAAAGCGTTCTATACGAAACGATTATTGTTTTAATATTATGCCTGTTTAATTTGTTTTCTCCTTTTATTGTTTGTATTATTTAATTCTTTTAAAAAACTCAATTTAACATGTTGAGAGGCGCATACACACCCGTGTGTATTTTAACAATTGATTTCCCGGAAATTCGCACGGAAGCGTTAATAAAATTGGTCGAATGGAAATTAGTTTAGTAGTTATTTACTGTTTTTATTTCAATTCTAATTAACATTATTATTATACATGTATGTAATGTGTTCAGCCTTTTTCAACGTCCCATTATTGGGCACGGGCCTCGTCTTAATGCCAGAGGAAACAGGCCATTGTCCACCATGCTGGCCGAGTGAGGGTTGGTGAACTTGATGTGTCTTTCGGACTTGCTAGGTTCTCTTTAGATATGTTTCCTCACCATGTTATCCTTCATCGTAAGACAAATGTTAATAATGTTGAAAATGACACACATGAAATCGCACATGAAAATATCAAAGTTGCGAAACCCGGGATTTGAACCCGTTTTACTAGGTTTCCCAGACAAGCGCGTAACCACTGGACTACCACTGCTTATCTATTTACAAATACTATGTATATATGTACATACACTATCATGTATATTATTATGAAATTAAAAAACAAAATCAAATTTTAATTTTCTTGTCAAGAGTGACAAACACACAGCCTTACTAATTGAATTTCTGTTAGACTCTTGGGTGTGATCCTAATAAAATACTCGCATGAATTACGTATAAATATTACTTCTATATACACTTAATTAGCATTTATTTGCAGGTCTGTCCGTATGATTAATTTATATATAACTATATCACTATATATAATAACGAGTTATTCTGATGAATAAGACATTGTAAAACAATAAAACACTTTTCCTGTATTATTCGTTTTATTGTCATCTATACATATAATAAAATTGTAACTAAGCCGAATCTGCACATTAAATATTTTTTTGAAGATCGTATTGAAATAGACATTATTATCGATAAAAAGGCCGAATCTATGGTTTTTAAAATTTTTGTATGTCTGACTGTCTGTCTGTTACCGCATCACGGAAAAAGCACAAAAGGAATTTTGATGAAATTTGGTATGATGATAGCTAGTTATCTGGGTCCACATATAGGATACTTTTTATTGCGGGAACATATCTCATCTATGAGCTATCTATACTAAACCTTAAAACGTAATGAAGGATGATCCCGAGCGAAACGAAGGTGTATAGTACACACTAGAGAAAATCGTACATCTCGCGCCAAACGTCAAAATATACTCGTCATCATACTTTGCCTGCCTGACACCTGTGTAGATAAACTCAGAGATTGTACGAAGGAGCTCGATGTCTTCGACTAAACTACCGGCACGTAATATACTTAATTCTGTAAATTTTCATCAAAATCCGTTCAGTAGTTTTGCGCAAAAAAGTGACAAAAATCCATCCATAAAAAGTTTCTTTAATTCAATTCGTAAATCTCTAAGCAAACATCTATAAACAAATAAAACAGTCCAATTTGAAAAAATCCTTTTACATTTTGTAGCCCAATTACTGAAGGTAAAGACTATATTTCATCACGCTATGACCTTTAGAAGCAGAAAAATTGCACGCAAATGAGACAAGCGAGCGGAGTTGCGGGTAGCTCTAGGGATAATCTATTGGTACATTGGCCATGAAAATGTCCTAATGAAAACTCAATACCGGCAGTTTTGTATTCTATCCCCGCACAACATATGTCTACGTGATTTTAATAAAATCAGTTCATTTCTTATAACTATTTGTTGTTTTATATATTAGACATTTTCGATTAAATATTCTGTACTAAAATGGCTTTATATTAACAGCTTCTAGTTTACATTCTAGTTTAAATTCACTTAAAATGTCTTTTAAATTATTTATTGATATTAACCTACTTATATGGTATGATTTTCCATATTCGTACTATTTTCTAAATTACTTAGGATATGCACATTTTGCAGTATAATAAATGTCAAAATGTAATATGAGGCGTCTCAAAGTAACGTTTCACAGGGCTCATTAATTTGCCCTATAAAATAAAATGACATGATAGTATGAATATGTTATAAGGGGCGTTTAACCTCGAAGGTGCTTATAATATTATATATTAAAATTACTTCGTACTTTATGTTAATACAATGCAATTCACGTATCTATCTATACATATAATATAATTCTAACTGTGTCAAATCTGTAAATTTTTTTTTTTTTGGAAAATCTTATTGAAATAGTCATTATTATCGATACAGAGCCCGAATCTATAGTCTTTAGAATTTTTGTCTGCCTGTCTGTCTGTCTGTCTGTTACCGCGTCACGAGAAAACCACTGGACAGATTTCGATGAAATTCGGTATGATGATAGCTGGTTATCCGGGTCAACATATAGGATACTTTTTACTGCGGGAAAATATTTTATCTCTGACAAATCTATACTAAACCTTTAAACGTAAGTAGGGACGAATCCGAGCGGAGCGAGGGTGAGTCGCTAGTTTGTTATAAATCAATTACAAAGCAGACCAACAATTTTTAATCAAAAAACAATAAAATCACTCATTTTATTTTCTTTGCAACAAACCAATAAGCATTTTATTGCAGTTATAATATAATATACTAGCTGACTCGTCCGACATTGCCTTGTCGAAAGTTCAATCTTTTTGTGATATTCGAGTTCATTCAAGAATCCTACCTAAGAATATATTTTGTCTTTTCTGAATGTACTAATTTTTGCCTACGGCTTCGCTCGCTTGCGAAATTTCATCGAAATCTTTTTAAATATAAACTATCTTTTCGAATTATTTCGAGGATTTATTTTAATTTTTGATTCCCAACGTTTCGAAGCATTCATGGTCACGGCAGAGACTAAGGTTTTAGATATATCAAAGGCGTTACAAAAAATCCGTGAAATAATCCGAAAAGACAGTGTTATAAAAAATGTCAAATATTTGCGTAAATCCAAGAGTATTCATTGAAATCTGTTCAGCGGTTTAAGCTTGAAAAGTTAACACACACAGTTACTATTACGTTTATAACATTAAAAAAGTATGGATAGTTTTATATTGTTTGTATATTTTGTTGAGTTGATGTCATTTTAAATGAAAGATGCCTCTCGCGCCACTTTAACGAGCTTTGACAGTCATGATTAATTTATGACGCAGTAGATCCGGAAATTCTGCAGAATCCGTTTTAAGATAAATAAATTACCAAGTTTGTTCTAATGTTTCTTTAAAAGTCAAATATCAATGATTAAAACGGGTAAAGATAATAGCTTTCAAGAACATTATCCAATTTGAAATTAATTCAAACTTTAGTCCTAAACACATACTTATAATAATTATTAAGGATCGGAACGGTGACGAATTTCGAAGGTATGTATATTTTTTTTGTAATGCTCTGTAGCTTGAATGTATATATGTATAGATTTTTTCATTTATAATAAATAAATAAATATGCTGGGACATTAACACACAGCACCATCTAGTTCCATGGTAAGCTTCAAAGCCTGTGTTATGGATACCAGATAGTTGATATACTACATATATATAACTTTAAATACATACATATTATAAATATAAACACCCATGACTGCAGTACAAACATTCGTGCTCATCACACAAATAAATGCCCCAGCGGGACTCGAACCCGCGACCACTGGCGCAGAAAGTAGGGTCACTACAAACTAAGCCAAACGTGCCGTCAAATTTATATAATAATGTTATATATTATAGGTCTATTTATTTATTTATTTTTTAGATTTTTATATAACATGAAGTTACTTTATCAGTAGAATTGAAATGAGATAGAATATTTAAAAACGACACCTGTACATCATAACAATAATTACATATATTAATATTAAGTAGTTCTGAAAAAAATATATATGATTTTAACTCTTTTAAGCACTTTTGTGACACAAAGTGCAGAAAATTTAACAATCGGTTTAATATTATATTATTAAACCAATTTCTTAATTTCTATATAATTGTTATCTTATCTTATAATATTAAATGAGCAATTCTTGTATATATGTATATAATTTTAGAATTTTTGAAATCATTTTTGTAAAATTGTGGGTAGGCATTGTCTGTAACAAGTATAGCGCCTTTGAGACGTCTAAAACCTTAGTCTCTCCCGTGACCATGATTGTTGTAAAGCATTCGAAACGTAGAAACCAAAAATCAAAATAAATCAGCGAAAATTTATTTAAAATGTCAAATATTCGCGTAAATCTAAGAAAGTATTATACGCATATAATTTATTTCATACATCTCGGAAACGACTCTAACGATTTTGATCAAATTTTGAATTCAGATAAGTTTTTGCTTTTGAAGTTTATCTACAAGTATCTTTTCAAAAAAAAATGTTTTTTAATATCTTTTACAAAAACCACGGTTTTACAAGTATATTCCGAGTGAAACTCGGTCGCCCAGTAGGTACCTATAGCCTAAGATGAAGACAGCATAATATGATTAACGAATAACAACACTATAGCAAAAATTATACAACTAACGTACCACAAGTATGATTCTATTGTATTTTTAACAAATAAATACAAATTGAATAGACGTAAAGTAATTTTCTTTTATTATATTGATAGAGAGCCCTCGTATTATTTTCAATACCAAACTTTTAGGAAGCAGAATAAAAATTCAATATTGAAATCCATACTTCAAAATTCGAAGGAAAATGTTCAATTTGGTGCCAAGCGATAAAAGTTGCCTACCTTTAATGGCGCGAAGAAATAGCATCAACTTCTCCAGTGTGATTTATTTTTCTAAAGAAAATACTTTTTATAATATTTTTACTTAAGTCCATTTATTGATATCGACTTATGTTATAAGTTATTCAAAACTTCGGGATCTATTGGCGCTGAGCTTAATAAGCTTTAAGCTTCATTCGTGTTTCTTTTTCTCGTTTTACTTCCTTCTTCCTTACGAATTTCACTGTTTTAGGAATTAAAATTAATAATATTATAAAATAATATCTACATATTTATACTAATATTATCAAGACGTAAAGTTTGTAAGTTTGTGAGGTTGTAGGGGGTAATCTCTGGACCTGCTAACCGATTTAGATGAAATTTGGTAAGAAGATAGTTTGAGACCCTGGGAAGGACATAAAATACTTTTTATCCCGGAAATAATCCTTTAAGGGGGTGAAAATGGAGATGATAGTTTGTATAGGGAATCAAACTAGGGACGAACCCGAGCGAAGTGAGGGTGAGTCGCTTGTCTTTAAATAAGTATAATAAAAAATGATCAAATTGTAGTCGAATATTTCTTTTAGTAATAATATTATCATCGCATGATGTTTAGTCCGTATGCCGTGTTCATTTAAATAGTTTAAGTAAATATTTTGTTTGAATCTTGTCTAACTTGCCTCATATATTACCAATCTAACCATCCTAGGTATTATGTCATTTTTATCCTGTGGTTTCTGGCAACTTTTATAAAGCCCTCAGTTCAACGTGGAAGGGGCTAATTCACTAATTATGTTAAAATACGCGACCGCTACTTGTGAACTTATGAACCCCATTGGTAGCCTTTAAAGGTACAAGTAGTTTAGACGAATATCATAGACTAAGTAATAAGCTTATTTCCATAGTCCTTAAGCACGCATTTTTAAAAATGATGTAATTTTATCTCAAAAATGTGAGTTTCTTGACAACAAAATTTAAAATCAGTACCAATTACTTTGACAACATAGGAATTTAACTCATGTAGATTAATTATATATATTATTTGTAATTTAAATAATTTCTGTTTCCAAAAATACTCTTAAAAGGGTACCATGTCGTCAATAGCATCAAATCTTTCATTCAATCCCTGTACCTTTACCGTCTTTGCTTTTATTACCATTCGTTTTAAATATACTCAATATAGATCATACAAGCCACATTTTAATTTAGTTATGTACTTATATCTATGTAAAATTTAAAAGTAAATGTATGTTTGTTGGTTTTTTAATTAAATATTGATGAGTATATAATAATGTCTTCCTGACCGATTCCGACCACGGCTGCCAATCTCATTGAGACTAGCCAACTGCGCAGGAGATAATTTAGTGCACTAGTGTACGCGCAGACACAAGTGCACTCTTTTCCTGTCACTCTGATACTCCGGTGGGACGACTACTCGACACGACCGGTGAGAGTTAAGGCGCAGGACCGACGGCTTTACGTGCTCTCCGAGGTACGGGGGTGAAACACCGCCAACTTCCCAACTCCGGGCTGTTACTGAGGCTTACTATACAGAAAGACTCAATAACTAAACTTGGCCCGACCCGGGACTCGAACCCAGGACCTCAGGATGTGCAGCCGTACATGCCAGCCACTACACCACCGTGGCAGTTATATACTATTATAATATATGCAAGTGATTTTTTTACTAGCGACATATCCTTACTTCTCTCGTGTTCCTGACTGCCTAAGAATTAGTGCTACACACAGAAATGTATGTTTCTTACATACATACATTACACATACAAACTTTCACATTCATAATTGTAGTCCTATTAGACTGGTACGAAAAAAGCACTCAATAGACTAGGCGGTTATTTCTTTTTCTTCTTTAGTGGCTTAGAGTTGCCAGGCGCAATACATTCTGCCAGTGTCACGTATTGTGAGGAAGATACAGATGAGTTTGAGCGGTAATTTTGTAATTTGGAAGCTTTGACGTGGAATTAAAACTATAAATTAATGTACAGTCAAGCAGCATCCTACAACAATAAAAAGATAATTACACAATAACAAAATGGCACAAAAAATTAAAATACATAAATAATAAGAACTATATTATAATTTAATTTTATTATCTATAAATTTAACTAATACTGCTACTACTTTTTTAGGCGTGTATTTTATAAAGTAAAACAGACAGATAAATATTTCACTTCGTATCCAACCAAAGCCAGGGCGAGAGTCTAGTCATATCAACCGTTAAATTGTTATTTTATAACTACGTAAGAATTTACAGGGTTAAAAACTTTTTCACGCAAAATACATATAATTATGAAACTTTAAAGGCCGTGCCCGAAAGGCTTCACGGAAGTTTTATGAATAAAACATGCAAATTTCAACATTATTCTTAATTGTTCAACTGAATTCAATTATAATTTAATTTCGTTCTTGTATACGAAACTCCTTTGTTTATCTATACGTATACTAATATTATGAAGTTAAAGAGAAAGAGAACGCTCTTATGTTTTCTTTTTACCCGACTGTGGCTAAGCTCGAGGAGGGTTGTGGGTTTGACTTGTATGTATGTATGTTTGTATATATGTGTTCCCTCGTAATTACTAAACGGGTTAGCCGATTCTTAGGGTACATACGTCATAGGATATATAGATATAATTAAAAATGAATATGGTGGATCTAAAGCGCCATTTTGAGCGTATTGAAAAGTAAAATTCATCCGAAATAATTGAGTAAATTCAGGTTTTAACATATTATAAATATAAAAACCCATGACTGGAGTACAAACATTCGTGCTCATTACATAAATAAATGCCTCCAGCGGGACTTGAACCCGAGACCGCTGGCAAAGCAAGTAGGTCAAACCAAAACTCATATGTTTCTATTAGAGACAAGCTTTTATAGTGAATCTTTTGCGTCCTACGATAATTGCTCATATATTTATTTAGGGACAATTTATTTAGGGAAGAAGGTAGGGTACAAAGGAAAGCGATACCATAATTCATTTCATTCCACCAATATACAGATACAAAATAATGTAAAAAGAATATAATTTCAACAACTTATCTAGTATAAAGAAGATCTACTCTTACTTCCCTAACTTACATTATAGTAACGTTATAAGCATTTAGTAACAATAAAAAGCATCCAACGAATATTTGGTATACACCATTAATTTTCCCATTACCGCCATGTTGCGTACTTTTCCTTTATATCAATCATATTTAATGGTTTTCCTCAATTAAAATGTTATAGCTCAGTTACTTTGATAACATATCTGCCAACAAAAGCAGTTTTTAAATATCTTCAATTTAAATTTTAAGATTTTGGTTGAATCTTAATTCATTTTGAGACTGATCTTGAGATATAAGCATTAACTATATTATTGGAAAATTCTTTAAGTGTTTCTATTTATAAATAAACAAAGAAAAACAATTCAGTACCTGTTTCTCCTCTGTTTTTCAACAGATTTTTAGTAGCTATTGACAAACTTTAGTGTGATTAATATTTTTTGTAATAGGTAGTTTTTATTTAAATAGGTAAATGAGATTCATACACGTTTTTCACAAATTTTCAACAGTTATTATTCTCAAATGTCAATCATCAGGCGAACACTGATTATTTTAAATAGATTCCTATGCAGAATACAGAAGTATTACAATGACTCCACATTGTTTGTGCTTTTTTATTTAGTTTATTTTAATAAATACTCAGCCTTTTTGTAACGTCTCACTACTGGACGTGTCTCCTTTTATTATGAGAGGGATCAGGCTTTTATTTTGAGGGTTCACCTCACTGACCAAGTGCAGGCTGGTAGACCTTACGTTTTTCAAAAACTAACTAGTTCCTCTCAGATATGCATGGTTTACTCACGTTTTTATCCTTAACTTTAAAATAATAACGTTGAAAATGATTTGCACATGAAAATATAAATGTGAACCCGGGTTTACACCTGCTTAACTTGGATTTTCAAGCGAGCGCTTTACCACTGAGCTATTACCTATCACTCAAACTCCACTGTGCAGGACGATTTCATTTTCCTATAAGTACCAAAATGATATTGACGGTTTAAAATAAACCTAATAAAACGTCCGAAATAAAATATATCACTTCAATTTTATTACTTTCCATAACCTATTTTATTACAAACTTAATGCATAAATTCGGAACCAACAACAATCCATATAAATTGAGTGCCATAACCGGTGACTGATGTATGGACAAACTCGAATTGTTATCAAGTTGTTCGATTACATTCAGGGTCATCAAATCTGCAAATTGTCTAATATCTTAGCTATAATTTTTTTTTAAATGTGCACTGATTTCAAACCACTCACTCTTGCTTTGCTCGTTTTCGTCCTGGTTGATTTCCCATACATACTTTCATCCCCATTTTCACTCCCTTAAGAAATGATTTCCGGGATAAAAATCCTGTTTTTCCCAAGATTTCAAACTATTTTTTTACCAAATTATATCTAAATCGGTGTAGTAGTTCCAGACATAACTTCCTACAAACCAACTCACAAACTTACAGATTTTACCTCTTTATAATATTAGTATTAGATTATTCCATCCCTTAGAGATGGGTTTTTTTCTTGAAAGTGTAGGAACAATGGAGATAAGAATTTGTTGATAAATGTCTGATTCCAGGATGCAATCCATATCCTTGCTTGCTTTTATCGAGATCTATTCAGCGGTTTCAGCAAGAAAATATAACAGATACATACATATGATACAGGTATGGCTGACGTTATATAGGACTAAAATTATTACTAGTCCCTGTTAAATGCCGTTCCGAGGATTAATAGGTACAAACAGATAGAAAAAATGACACATAGACACAAGATTATTTGAATGTTCTCTTTACAGTTGCATCGCGATGACCAGAGTTATGTAGGTTTATATTTTACTTATTTTATTTAATGTAGTACTTGTTTGTACACCATGTCGTATACAGGATATGACGATTATTGAATCAAAGGTGATATAGAAGTGTGAGATCTAAATATCTATCAATTTAACCCCTGTATATGGTCAGCGATATCTAGTAATTGAAAATTGTGTTTTACTTTCAAAGGAGTAATATAAAGAGATCTTTGGTACCCTTAGCTAAGTTTTTCTAAAAGTTGTTCATTTTGATTTTTTATTTAGGTTTCTAGAACATTCTATATAGTATACTAAATATTCGTGAACACACGGGACTTACGTTAATAAATATTGAGATCCTGTACCACCCTACCCACCCACTGCTATTGTTAATTCACCATGCCCTTATACCTGTGTAATATATAATACATAGGTTATATTTCATTTATAGATATTATTAGATTTTAGTACACAATAATAAAAAGCTGCGTGCAACTTTTAAAAATATCTCAATTCATGGTAAATTATACTCTATTATTAGAGGAAGGAAAAACTTAAAACGCTCATTTATACACCTTTTCACAGTTATTTGTTATCTTAGATGAGCATCCCTGTACATTTTATTACTCCATTGTTGCTTGAAGTGAATGATGGTCTCTCTCCCCCGCGTTACCGGCGTGGCGCGTTCCGACGAATTCTGACAGCCGTCATTAATTTAATTCGAGGTAGAGCTAAGCCTTGAACAAATCTTAAGTCTTTGGGTACACGCTAAGTTGATATGAAAAGGTGTTTTGTAAGTAACGTAAGACTTATATTTGAAATTAATTCAGTATTTTGATTGTCGAGAAAAACCTATTTTAAACATGAAATAATCTAGTCTAACCCTTTATGTTGTGTCTTAGTGTTCCATTTTTTGTATGTATTCAGCCCTTTTTAACGTCCCACTGCTGGGCACGGGCCTCCCTTCAAGACGAGGGGAATCAGGCCATAGTCCACCACGCTGGCCAAGTGCGGATTGGCGGACTTCACATGTCTTTCGAAAACTTGCTAGGTTCTCTCAGACATGCAGGTTTCCTCACGATGTTTTCCTTCACCGTAAGGCAAGTGGTAATCAAGTTAGTAAATGATTCGCACATGAAAATATCAGAGGTGCGAGACCCGGGATTTGAACCCGCTTCACTCGGTTTCCCAAGTGAGCGCGTTACCACTGGGCTACCACTGCCTCCATTCTCCTTCCATTTTTTACGTCGATTTAAACATTGTATTATTGATTTATCAACAATCTCTCGACCAAAGAGACCTGCGAACTTTATATTATATCTAATCAATTTGAGTTTTATAGGATTTGATCTTACAGACTCCCAAGCTCAAGGGTTGGAGTCAATAAGGCATAAAATTACCGTCAACTTTTTTTGGTTTTGTATAATTTCTACGTAAATGCTACAAATTGTATATTATATCCAAAAATTTTGTATAATTGTAGTGAACATATAATAAAATACAGTCCCTCCGCCGCGTCTGTTTGTCCGTCTGTCTGAGCACGATAAGTTCAAAAACTACTGAATGGATTTTCATATAGTTTTCACTTATTCATGAGTAAGGTGTTAAATTGGTTGAAATATGATGAAAATTGCTGAAGATGTCGGGAACATTATGCCATCTGGAAGCTTCACTGGCGTGCGCCGCGTAAACCAATTGATTTAAATGAAAACAATGTATTACGTACTTATTCATACCTAGGGACACACCCGAGCAAAACGAGGGTAAGTCACTAGTATAAAGATAAAAGGTAAACTAGGTCAGGAGTTCGATTTTATCCTAAAAGACATGAAATTTCTGAAATGAAGCCAGCAATGTACGTAATTGCAGTTCATCTTCTTTGCATACTTTACCTGTTTCAATAATTAGGGCCACACGAAACTCTGACACTGGAGAATTTATTTTACCCTTAATTTAAAATGTTAAAACTGACCTTTTTATAATTTAATCGTATCTTTTTTTCCTCTCAGAATAATTGGTGCCATATTTTATTTCTGCGTTTGTGTTTTAATTAAAAAGACTGTTACAAAGAATAAAAAGAATATTAGAATGGGTATTGGTGCATCCAAAGAATATGTAGAAGTTAGAATTATGATCAATTTCTCTTATTTTTTTTCTAGTATTTTTTTTCTATAAATATGTTGGGGCATTAACACACAGCACCACCTAGTTCTATGGTAAGGCCACGAGGCTTGTGTTATGGATACAACTTTAAATACATAAATATTAGAAATATAGGCACCCATAATATGAGTACAAACATTCGTACTCATCACACGAATGAATGCCCTCAGCGAGATTTGAACCCGCAAACGCCGGCGCAGCAAAGTAGAGTCACTACAAACTAAGCCAAACGTATCGTCGAATAATAAAATTAATTATAGAATACGTATGATAGACATTTAGAGGATCTTTTGGTTTTGAGGTTGATGAAGTTAGTAATATATATATAAAATAAAATACAAGTAGACAAATATATAAAAATACAAGTAGACAAATATAATATAATATAAAATACAAGTAGACAAACTTAATTTTGCATTATAACACAATAACTAAGGAAAGGAATTTAGATTTTTTTTAAACAAAATTAAAAGTGACTAGAGCTTTTTAAGACCATTTATAGCTTTGGAAGCAAATAATCAAAATAAATAAGAAAAGTCTATTTCAATTTACAGATTATTGTCAAATGTTCGCCATCATAGAAAAATAATATTAAGTTAAAGTAATACTTATGGCTTGTACAGTGTACATTAATAATTTAAGAGTACATTTACTTTGTATATTTGTTACTAGAAACTCACCTTACATTTTAGCGTTTAGTATAAATTTCTCAGAGATGAGACATTTTCCCGCACTAAAAAGTCCTATATGTTGTCCTATATTCTATATGTTGACCCAGATAACCAGCTATCATCATACCAAATTTCATCAAAATTTATCCAGTAATTTTTTCGTGATGCGTTTCCAGACAGACAGACAGACAAAAATTCTAAAAACTATAGATTCGGCCTCTGTATCGATAATGATGCCCATTTCAGTAAAATTTTCCAAAAAATATTTAATCTACACATTCAACTCAGTTAGAATTTTATTATATGTATAAATGTCGATGTATTTATTATCTCTTCTTGTAAATAAGTTTATTTTGCTCGAATTGAAATATTGTATTTAATATTATATAATAATTTATTGTTGTTCTAAGGCAACGACATGGCGGAGCTGCTACGATGACTCGTAGATTTGCTTACACAAAGATCGCTAGGTGCAAACATAAATCAATTTATCATTTCCACGACAGAAATAGGATCTGTTGAAAGCTGAAGTGGAATAATTATTCTGTTTTTCACGTTTCGTAAATATTCGTATAACTTAACATGGAAAGTATTTTTCACTGAAATTTTTATATATTACGTTATATCTTAAATAGTTGTATTAATGTATACTGAAATATAAACTTGAAAAGTTTTTTTTGTTTGTTTGAACGCGTTAATCTCTATATCTACTGATCCAATTTTTGATTTCTTTTTGCCTTTTACAGCTTACTTATCAAGAAAAATTATATGCTATGATACTTTTCACTACGACCTACAAGAACAGAGTAATTTTACAAAATTAAACGACACGAGCCGAGCCTTGAGAAAAACCTAGTATTATTCATATAGTTCCTAGAGAATAGTAACAAGAAGCGTGATGTATATATTTTTACTTCTATTATATACATATGTTCAAAATTACTACACAGTAGTTAATATTACAAACCAAACTTATGCTATTGATAGATGAGTAAGGAGTATGTTCGATTCAAATGTAGTATTCTTAGCCAAAAATATATAATAAGAACACAATAATAACTTATGTTAAAGTGAAAATGCAAATTTTTTTTTTAAGTAAAGCTTTTTAACAAACGTTTTAAAAAAAAGCTTGACAGTATATGGACGGGAGAAACAAGATCTTACACGTCTCGAAAATCATTATATAGTTGTTACAGACATTGTCTACCCACAAAATTATGAAATCATTTCAAAATACAAAAATAGCAACAAAGAGTTTTAATATTAAACATTTTTATAATTTTTATTTTAAAAATAAATCCGCGAAATAATCCTAAAAGTTAGTTTTATTTAAAACTAGCGACTCACCCTCGCTCCGCTTCAGGTTCGTCCCAGCTTACGTTTTAACGTTTAGTATAGATTTGTCAAAGATGAGATATTTTCCCGCAGCTATCGTCATACCAAATATTTTTCACAAACAGACGCGGTCACAAACAGACAGAAACACACAAACTACAAAACTATAGAATTTCAATAAGATTTTCCAAAAAATATTGATTGTGCAGTTTCGGCTTAGTTACAATTTTATTACAATATACATATGTATATTAGATATATTCACGTATATTTAAAAAAAATAAGTAAATAACATGTTAGAATAGTATATAATTCTATTTATAATAAGATATATTCAAAAAATATTTTATTCATTACGTTAGCGAAAAAGAAAATTAGGAAGATAATTCTGAATTTGCATTGAACGAGGACTTCATTAATTCTTACTTCAATCCACGTAAATCTTTCTAAGGGACTATCTACACTTAGCAGTCACAAATCGACTAAAGTCGTACTGTACCGAAATAATTAATTTTAATAATAATTTTGCTAAATTTTAAAATGAAAGTTATATTGTATTGAAAGTAGATTAATAATTATTTAAGTAATTTTCCTTACTAAGTTAAAATACTAATGCTAGAATTGTATATAGAAAATGGCGAAATATCTATGACATTTTCAATTGTTTTTATATACCATCTTATTTATCTGTTATAATCTATTCCTTCTTTTGTGATATACTAGCAGAACTACAAAAAAAACTCTTTAGCTCTATGCTATAAGTAATAATGTATGGAAGTATGTCCGATTTGTTGTCATTTATGATTACCGCTCCGCTCCCTTGGGTAGTAGCATGATGATATATAGCCTATAGCCTTCCTCAAGAAACGGGCTATCTAATGTAAAAAGAATTTTTCAAATCTTATTAGTAGTTCCTGAAATTAGCGCGTTCAAACAAACAAACAAACTCCACCTCTTTATAATATTAGTACAGATTTCATTTAAGAAACAGATTGTCGACAAGTGTAGCAAGTATCTTAGTAACTTTTGTAAAACAAATTATCTAGAGTTTCGAGATAACCCGAAAATGACTACTCCTTAATAAATTGTCCCGCTTCGCTTTGCTTTAGATAGTATATATTTTTACAAGTTAAGCGTCAGATAGAAATATTTTTAATTACTATTTTAAAATCTTACGAACGAAAAGAAATTATCAGTTAAATTAATTATTTCATATCGATTAATATTGTATATTGTACATACAATGTAATATGTTTACGAATAAATAATTATGATTACGTATTGATTTTCTTTTGAACATACCATAAATTTCATATTAGTAAAAAATATTTTTTGTTAGTTTAAAGTTTTCTCTCAAAATCCTAGCTTCTTACCCTTATATTGCAAAAAACATATTTACTTTGTACGATAATTGGATCAGAAATCATTGACTTTATAGAGAATCCTTATTCCCTAACACTGCATGATTTAAATTAATTCAAAAATAATTAATTTATATATTACCTTTATCTAAAGATTTTATGTAGTTTTAGAGAACCCTAAACACCAAACTTAATGTCCGACTGTTTGCGGGATGATAATGATTTTCCCTATACAGAGGGTGATATGAACCATAAAAAATATTATGTACTTATACTTTATGAGACAATATTCACGTTTCATTACAGGCTTCGTTATTAGAAGGGATAAATTACTTGGCAACTAATAGCATACTTCTCATGTGATTTAATTAAATATTTACGACTAAGTGCGTCCGTTTTTAGGGTTCTATAGCTAAAGGCCAAAGTGGAACCAATGGATAATATTGTTTTTTTTTTTTATTAAAGTATACCACGGACTTATAATACGTGCTTTTTTAGTGAGCTTTTTTTTTTTTTGGTTTGGCTGTGATTATAAACGTAAACAGTTATACTTGCGCTTATTCGTTTTTAAAATTAGTCGAAAAGATATAATATACATAATATTAATAACTAGCGACTTAGCTTCACTTCGCTCAGTTTCTTCCCTAGGTAAGTTTTGGCACTTAGTATGTAATAAATTTATTTTTCTATTTTTTTAAAGATATTGTCAATGTTTTAATAGTTATACGGTGTGAAGACAAATCCAACAAAATAAAGATCATAAAAATCAGTCCAGCCGTTCTCGTGTTACATCTAAGTGTTGTAACAAACCCGACTTTGTTTTATATGTATAGATTTTCGCTCAGTGGCCTGAATTCTTAATTTTTGATAGGTAATAATTAATTCCTAATTAATATTAGATAATTAATATTAGACACTTTTTCTTATAAGGTATGCAAAAGAGTTAGCAGTAACTTCCTCCTGCAGGCAGTTGTTAAGGCGACGATAACTACTAGAGTATTACATATTAAAGTACATAAATCTTCACTAAGCCGAGATAATTTAAAAGTTCGACGCAACATTACCCCATGTAGCAATCAAACTGCAATATCTAGCTTTTTCGATAGAATTGCGAAGCGAAATATTTCATCGCGCTCTTGCAAGTAAAATTTTCCTACTGAAACTTTAAGGATCTTATATCATAAGCTAGCGATCTCACCATTTTTGTCGACATGATTTATTTTTGTAAATATAAAATACGTCTATTATAAGTACATTGCAAAATTTCAAGAACATACAAACAGACACACGCAAATAGCAACCTTTGTTTAATACTTTTTAATTATACCTGGGTGACCGAACATCGCACGGAGTTTTTCGGATAAGATATATAAATTGCGTTTTTTCATAAATGACACCTATATAGATAAACTTAAAAAGCAAAACCTTATCTAAATACAAAATTTGATTTAAATCGGTAGAGCTGTTTCCGAAATACATGATTTTTATATATATACAAGAATTTCTAATGTAATATTATTATATAAGACTAGCGGCTCACCCTGGCTTTGCTCGAGTTCGCCTCTAGAAACAAACCTATTCCACGGGAACCGTAAATTTTTCCGAGATAAAAAGTAGCATATGTGTTATTACAGACTAATTTATCTCTGTGCCCTTCATCTTCATTCTGACGTGAAAGAGTAACAAACATTCATACATCCATACTCACAAACTTTCACAATTATAATATTAGTATAGATAATATATTAAAAGAACAAATATAACGTAACCATTTCCATTTTGAAGAGCATTATGATCAAACCAAAATGAAATATCAATAAAATGCAAAGATAATCCTTTATATTGCAAACATCATTGGATACACCATTACGCACGGCTGACTATTCAAGTTTTATGGATTTTGGATATAACGCTATATACGTGTTATGTATATGAAAAATATTCTTTCATATCTATACTAATATTATAAAGAAGTAAAGTTTGTGAGTTTGTGACTCTGTTGGGGCGTAATCTCTGGATCTACTGAACCGATTTAGATGAAATTTGGTAAGAAGAAAAAAATTTGGCTTAAGACCTTTGGAAGGACATGGGATACTTTTCATCCCAAAAATCATCCCTTAAGGGGGTGAATATGGGGATGAAAGTTTGTATGGAGAATCAAGCTAGGGACGAACCCGAGCGAAGCGAGTCGCTAGTCTATTCATATAATAAAATAGTAACTTAGCGAAATTTGTACACTCACCCTCGCTCCGCTCAGGTTCATCCCTACTTACGTTTTAAGGTTTAGTATAGATTTCTCAGAGATGAAATATTTTCCCGCAGTAAAAAGTATCTTACATGTTGACCCGGATAACCAACTATCATCATACTAAATTTCATCGGAATCCCTCCAGTGGTTTTTCTGTGACGCGGTCACAGACAAAAATTCTGCCATTCAGCCTCTGTATCGATAACAATGACTATTTCAATAAGAATTTCCAAAAAAAATATTTGATGTACAGATTCGACTCAGTTTGAATTTTATTATATTATGTGTAGATAAAATAAAATATGCTGTTATAAACTTAAATAAGTATAAGTTACAAAACGTTTGTTACGTTACCATTAAAATGTGAAGGTATAAATCGACATCGACGGTAAAATGATTCGAACGGTTAGGCTTGATATTTAGAAATTCTATATATTGTACCTATAATTTAAGTTTTTTTTTAATCTTTGCTTTCTTAATCAAACTAATAATAATATGATTTAGCTAAAAATATAATTCTATAGAGTCTGTTAGTTGGAATGCGCAGTTTTCTGGAATTATCTGTCGGATTTAAAAAAAAATCATTTGCATTTTATTGCCTACTTATTTTGCCCGCGGCTTTTCTCGCATTGTAAGTGAGGCGGGAATCAAAGGGAGCTTATTTCCTTTTCCAGGATGCTATTTTGTTCTTGCAAAAATTTATCGTAACCTGTTTAGCGGTTTAAGCATGGAAAGATAACAGAATTAGTTATACATACAGCTATACTAATATTATAAAGCTGAAGAGTTTGTTTGTTTGTTTGTTTGTTTGTTTGGTTAGCCTGAACGCGCTAATCTCAGGAAGTACTGATCCGATTTGAAAAATTCTTTTTGCATTCGATAGCCTGTTAACTGAGGAAGGCTATAGGCTATATATCATCCCGGAAAAGTGTATGGGTCCCGCGGGATAGACTTATTTCTGTCTAGGAGCGAACCCGAAGCAAAGCGAGGGTGAGTCGCTAGTTTATAATATTAGTAATAATTTTTGAGATAGATTATAAGTTTCTTACAATAACTCTTAAACCCTTAGTAACGGCGCAATTATACATAAATTAACTAACAGCAAAGCTGCGGGCAATGTTTCGTATTATTTTGTTTATTTGTTTTGTTTGAACGCACTAATCTCAGGAACTACTAATCCAATTTGAAAAAATCTTTTTGCTTTAGATAGCCCGTTTATTGGGGAAGACTATAGGCTACATATTATGATCATGCTACTACTCTAGAGAGCGGAGCAGTAATTATAAATGTCAAAAAACCGGGCAGACTTCCATACATCATTACTAATAGCATAAATCCAAAAAGTTTTTTTTTTATAGTGAAGCCGCGGGTTCAGCTAGTTTCTTATAAAAGAGATAATGTGTTTGTAGGATTAGCGTTTTGTTTGTTTTTCCATGTACCAAGAGAGTAATGGATAGATTTATTATTTATATCAGATAGGTTGAAATATGAAAAATAACATACGGTAAGTATTTTTTCCGGAGCACTAAATGATTCCTGTGGGATATTGTAAAATATTACTACAAATATACAGTTCGGAGTTAGTACAGCGAAGTAAACGTACTTCACATCGCTATTTCCTCATTTTCTACGAATGATAGCGCTATTTACAACATTGTTCGTCTCAAAAGTGCAGTGTTATCAAAAAATAAACAGACTCTACCCTATGAAAAATCTCTACATTACAAAAACTAGAACACAAACTTATAAAAAGAGTATGAAAAAATATAAAAACGAATGTCGCAAAAGTTTAAAATGTACAGACACCACACCAGCAATAGCATTCGCACGGCTTCTTCCAGTAATACAGTCGATATTTGGGTCTTACGTAACATTTATTCGCGCCGCCATTCTAACTTTACCCTACAATAAAACAGTACGTGACCGTGGATTTTAATGCAGTTGTTACATTGAATCAATTTGGAGGCGGTGTGATTCTATACTCTCATTTCTTTTGTTATGAAGTATCTGTTTTTATCGTTACGGCGCGGCGTTTTGGGGACGTTTGTGCGTATTGTACGTGAAATTTTGTTTATTTATACCTTTTTTGTTAATATAATTTTTAAATTTACATACCATGGATATGGTATATATATAAAGTTAAAACATAATAATAGAATAACAGTCTAACGTTTTCTAAATTTACATAAAGTAGAATGTATACATTTTTTTATTCAATATATGTTAAACTAGTGACTCACCCTCGCTTTGCTTCGGGTCCGTCCCTATACAAAAACAAAAATATCCCACGAAAACCGTAAATTTTTCGGGATGATATATAACCTATAGCCTTCCTCAGTTAACGGGCTATCTAATGCAAAAAGAATTTTCAAATCGGATTAGCAGTTTCTGAGATTAGCGCGTTCAACCAAACAAACAAACAAATTCTTCAGCTTTATAATATTAGTATAGGTACTAGCAGTACCCGCGGCTTCGCCTACGTTTAAACTTCCAATCGCTATCAAACTTCACAGTATCAAACGCATTTTTCATCAAAATCGCTTCAGCCGTTTTGGAGTCCATAGATAACATACGCGCCTCTGATATTCTGATTTTCAACATGATTGCCTTACGTTTAAGGAAAATATTATAAAGAAAACTTTATGTTCTAGAGAACGTCCAACCCGAACTTGGCCAAAATAGTGAATTATGGTCTGATCTCCTGCACTGAAGAGAGGCCCACGCCCATCAGTGAGAAGCTAAAAAAGACTAAATAAATAACTGCTACTAATATTAACTTCTATTAATAAATGAAATAAGCTTTCTTTTTCTCTTAATGAAAGAATCTACTGCCTAGAAAAAAACAAAATTTACCTCTTTTTACCTATGTAAAAAGACGAAGATTTGTGAATAAGAAAAATAACTAAAAGGCTTCAAACCCCTTAAAACTATACAAAAATCATAAAAAACATACTTTTAATAATATTTACAAAATTAATATTCTCCAAATTACAGCCATCAGAAATAATAAGCGTATTTCACATAATTGCTCTTACAATATAATTCTCTGCTAATTAAGACAAGACTGAGTACTCATACGCACCTAATTAAATTAATACGTAAACGTGTTCAAAGTCAGAACGAGTCAACTTTTCATACGAATTTTGTATAGAGGCCGACGTGAATAGAACACATTATAAAGATCCATTCACATTGCTACTAAAAGTCCTCATTATACTATAGCTTTTCCGGTTTCTAAAAACGGACGGATTTATTTGTTCAGCCTTACAGCCTTAAATAGCCAAAAGAAACAATATTGTACGGTACTTTGCTTCGCTTAGAATTTTCGCGTTGTGAGTGGATAAACATTGCTTGTTAAAGTTGTTTTTCATTTAAAAACGCTTTATCGTCTATGCGTTTAAGATACGCCATTTGAATTTAGATGCAAAAAATTGTTTTACATTTTGGAAATTCTTATTTTTGTTTGAAAATTGAAGTGTTTTATTTATATGTATGTATACTACTTTTTTAAGTGATAGATTTTATTGTCGTAAATTGTCTTTTAAGGGTTTCTTACCTGAAGGATGCCAATAGAACCTTATTACTATGCCTCCGCTGTCCGTCCGGCTGTGCGTCTGTCCGAGGGCTGTATCTCATGAACCGCAATAGGTACAGAGTTTAAATTTTAAGAGTATATTATTATTGCTATTACCGCTATAACAACAAGTAATAAAAATAAATAAAAATAGAAGAAACATTTTTTAACGTTCATAATCGATCATCGAAGTTAATATACTACATACATAGAGTAAATGTCATATTAATAAAAAGTACATGTACGATGGTACGGAACCCTTCGTGTGCGAATTCGACTTGACCGATTTTTATTTCATTATTTTTTATTTTATTTTTAAATATTGTAATTGTAAGCATATTTTTCTACCTTTTTGTCATCTGGGTAATCCTACTTATATTATAAACGTGAAAGCTTATGAGAATATGACATTAATTTTGACGGCACGTTTGGCTCAGTTTGTAGTGACCCTACTTTCTGCGCCGGTGGTCGCGGGTTCGAGTCCCGCTGGGGGCATTCATTTATGTGATGAGCACAAATGTTTGTACTCTAGTCATGGGTGTTATATTTATAATATGTATGTATTTAAAGTTATATATGTGTAGTGTATCAACTATCTGGTATCCATAACACAGGCCTCGTAGCTTACTATGGAACTAGATGGTGCTGTGTGTTAATGTCCCAACATATTTATTTTTATTTATTAAAAATATATTAATGTATATTTACTACTCACGCAAAAACTACGGAACAAATTCGTAACGCATATGTTTAATTTATAAAGATAAGAGAAGAGTAATACTTAAACTAAGAAATAATTAATTAACGCAGGCTTTTTTTAGGACTAAAAAAAGCTCAAGGAAAAACGCTGCTTTTATCTGTACTAATATTAAAAAAAGAGGTAAAGTTTGTGAGTTTGTTATGTTGTAGGGGGTAATCTGTGGATCTACTGAACTGTTTTAGATGAAATTTGGTAAAAAAATTGTAAGACCCTAGAAAGGACATAGGATATTTTTTATCTCGCAAATTATCCCTTAAGGGGGTAAAATGGGGATGAAAGTTTGTATGGGGAGTCGCTAGTTATAAATATATATGAAATTGTGTTTCAATAAAAATATTCTTTAATTAATTATCAATAACTAGTGCCGAAATAAAAAAACACTGCGTGATTCGTCTAAAAAAATATAAAGAAATCGGTTAAGCCGTTTAGTAATTACGAGAAAACATAGGATCGGACATATTTGTTCTTCGCGACAATCAGATAAAAAGTAACATAAAATTTGAATCAATATATACGTATACTGTAAAATATTTAATGTTCTATAAGTAAGTTATTATGTGTACGTCTTTATCATCGCCATTAATAGAACAGGTTACCACGCAAAGTGCTCTGTCAAAGTGTAACGGGTTTTCATTAAATTAAGGCTTAACATTTCATTTGAATTGGTACCTGCAGTAAAGGGAATTTATTATGGAAAATTCGTTCGTACATTAACATATGTTAATGGCTTTTAAGTAATTTAATATGAAATTATAGAATCTTCTATAATCGTTTATTGTGTATGAAATTATAAATATATTATGGAATTATATATATTTCCATATTATGGAAATTGGTTTTCTATCTAAACATAATATAATGAAATTCTAACTAAGCCTGCACATTAAATGTTTTTGGGAAAATCTTATTGAAATAGACATTAATATCGATACCGAGGCCGAATTAATTTTTAGAATTTTTCTCTGTATCTGTCAGTCTGTGACCACATTACGAGAAAACCACTTGACAGATTTTGATGAAATTTGGTATGGTGATAGACGGTTATCCGGCACAGGCTTTCCTTTAATACCAGGGAGATCAAGCCATAGCCCACCATGCTAGTCAACTGCGGATTGGCGGACTTCACATGTTTTCCGAAACCCCTAATTTTTAATACAAATGAGTAATAAATTTTACTAAAAACACGTCGAGTCGGGGCGTGAGCAAAGCTACTTGTACTTGTATTTCTTATTTATTCGCTAAAGTCTAAACAATAAATAACTTAGACTAAACAAATCTAATATTCCATCTCATTTACGAAAGTTAAAAGAATCTTATATTTTATTCAAAAGCATGATTTATCGCTATCATTGTCACGCATTATGTAGCAGCGAATAAAGCACCGAAGCACTGCGCAATTGAGATTAACGCTTGGCCTCTAATTAGATTGTTACATGTAAGCTACTAAAAAGGGATGAGGCATTGTTATTTAAGTAGTGAATATGAAATAGCTAAAGATAACGGTGTTGTAATATAGACTGCATTATCTACTAAAAGTCAGTGAATTCAATTCCAACTCAAAAAAATAATATCGGCGAAACCTAAGTAATAGTATCAAGTGAAGTAGATTCAAACACCGAGTCACGATCTGAAAATTTAATGAAAAATCGAAAAAATAACAAAAACTATAAAAAATAACAAATATCTTATATAATAGAAGCACTTGTGAGATTTTTAAAATAAAAACTTCTATAGGCAGGTTTAAATGGGGAATAAATCCATGTAAGTCGTCATGGGCATGGTCACGTGACGTGTTAACGCTAACACTCAGAGTGCCGATAGATATCAACTAGATACATGTAAACAGTTTTAATTTACAAATTTTAATTTAAGATCAAACAATTAATTTGATGTCCAAAAATAACAACTGTTTATTTTTAGTTTTAAGTTTTCACTTCTGTCGGCAGTCCTCATGACTGCTTTTTTTTTTTTTTGTATAAATGTTATTAGCTCTAATTACCCTTTATTCAGTACGTTAGTAATATGGCACTTTCTATACCACGGAGTATGTATGAGATACTCTCTCTTCTTACATTCGTCATGAACATATGCCACATCAATTTAGTCTTCATCGTGACTACTATATATTCGGCTTGTGTTCATTTATAAAACAAAAACTAATTGTACTTGAAAAAACTATTTTTCGTCGTAGGTAGTTACTAATTATTTATAAGCAGGTATACGTATAAGTAATATCTGTTTATATAAAAGCTAGGTACTTATCTACTACTACACTAGGTATCTACTATCGTAATCGTTAATATTTGTCTATTATAGAAAACTTCAGAATATAATATGAACATGATATATCAAAGCGTTATGTCACGTGATCAAAATATGACATACTCATGTATTTTAAAAAAGTGCGGCGAAGCCTAAAAGGAGGGTTATGCGTTTGACCTATTCTTGTAATTGGAGGCATAAATGTAGCAAATAAGTATAAAACATGAATCTTCCAATATGTTTTTATTTTATTTTTTTAATTCTTTTTAATTACCTTTTTACGCAGTCGGGTATTTCGTTTTTACTTTATTAGTCATATCGAAAATCGACTTAGAAATCGAATTCCTTTACTGATAAAAGGGCTTCACATGTGTATCTATTTCTAACTATAGTTCTAAGCGTTTATCGTAGGGGAACTATGATAAGAGGTTTATTTGAAGCCGCATACCAAGGAGAACTTAAGTTGCATTTTTCGACCTAATTAATATATATACAACTAGAAACTTACCCTTGCTTCGCTCGGGTGCTTTTATATTTCTAGTAAAGTCTTCAGGCAGCACCACAGCCTGCCAGCTCCAGATCATGGTCGATCTCCCCCCCAATTTACTATTTATCAATCGCACAGGCGTTGATAGTAAAATAGTAAAAGAAAGTTATTATTGAACAATATATTAAAAAAAGGTATTTCTTTCTTAAAACTCTTTTTCTATATTAAACTAAAACAAATAAAATAAAATAAACGTGTGTTTGTACTTATGTACGCAAGTAAGAAGTTATAATTCTTTGGCGAAACATAACAAAAATAACTAAAGATTTCATCCCGTACCTCACAATAACTCTCTGTTTGAAAAAGGAATGATAAATTAATAAATAATTAAATAAGGCATATTAGGTATATTACAATCATATATTTATAAAATATCATATAAGGAAAGAATATAATATTATATATCATTTATCAGATAATAACAATGATTACCGTGGCAACAAACAGTTATCAGCTAACTTCATCATGTTGGTTTTTGGCTGTCTGTGTGCGCGCGCATCGTAAAAATTTTATCCTCATTTTTTTTTCCAAACGTCCCAAAACGAGTATAACTTCAAAAAGGTTTACTTAAAATTTTTTTAATTAAGTACAAGCGGTTAAAATATACAATTCAAGGACTTAAGCAGATTTAATTATATACCCTACCTTTCAAAAAGTACATATTGTTTCTAATAAATAAATAATTAATGAAAACAACTTTTCCTTATTTGAACGCGACTTATTAAGTGTCTGTTTTGATTTTGTATTTTAAAATTGTAAGTCAAAGAAAGGCACTACGAGTAAAGAGTTCCTTAGAAGAAAATATTTATATCTAATATGTAATTTACTAACTTTAGTATTTAATTATATTGTAAATGTAGAGGTACTAGGAAAACCTGTATTACGAGCACAGGTAACAAGCTCCTAAGCACTCTTTCTGGATATTTTATAAGTTTTAAGCGAAACAGTTATATAATGAGTATATTTTTGCAACTTGATCCTTTGCTATAAAGAAACGATTATATATACCATAAAAAGTACTTGCCGCAGCTTTTCTAAATATATCCATCTACCCACCCACTTCGTTAAAACGACGAAAAGTAAAAATATGTTGTAACTTTTCATGGAAGTGACTTACGTAGGTATGTATATATATTTTTTTATCATACAGCTATTATTCGAAAGTTGTTTGTTGTTTGTTAGTAATCGTATCATTAATAAAATATTTTTTTAAGGAAATTTTTTTATTGAATTTGAAAAAAAATCGAAAATTAAAAGATTCGAGGACAATTAAAAGTGGTTTTTCAAGCAAAATTATTTCAATTTGGACAGAAAAATGTCTAATCACTATTATAAATGTGAAAATTTATACGTATAAAAATCGTACTTACCGAAGTACGCCTCCTCCCGCCCTCTACAAGAACCAGGGGATTGATCTCATGGTCCACCAAAACAAGGTAAGCCCACATTCAGGGTGGAGTTAGACTATAATGGAATAAAATACAGGTAAAAAAATTGTAAAAAAAATTGCCTCTATTTTTTAAATTAAAAGTCACTATAAAACACACCCCATTATTAGATACTTACATAATATTCATACAAGTTGTCTTATTACTGGAGAATATTACAGTCCCTTCCTCTCGACGACAAAGTTTTAACAATCACGCGCTCGTACCAACTGTACAACTTTGTCGCTCTCTGCGTCATTTTAACTGAATATGTGTTTAAGGCTTGCGGATCGCTTTAATCTGCATATTTACTCAAAAGTTTCGAGTTCGGTGAATCTATTAATGTTCAAAAGTTACGGTAGAGTAAGTTTTTTTTAAACAACACATTAAGTATGTTTTAAATAACAATATTTAATTTGTTTATCTTAAAAAACCTTAATCCTTACCGTGACCATGATTGCTCTAAAACATTCGAAATGTCGGAAACCAAAAATCAAAATAAATCCGCGAAAAACTCCGAAAAGATAGTTTTATTTAATACTAGCGACTCACCCTCGCTTCGCTTAGGTTCGTCCCTAGGTACGTTTTGACGCTTAGTATGGAATAGTTTTTTCTTTTTAAAAAATTTTTCGTGAATTTTTCCGATTTTTTAATAGTTATTCTGCTATTCAGGATGAAGATAAATCCAACAAAACAAAGATCATAAAAATCAGTCCTGCAGTTCTCGAGTTATAAGTGTTGTAACAAATCCTACTTTGTCTTATATATGTAGACGTCAAATATTCGCATAAATCTAAGAAAGTATTATATAGTGTATCATACTGGAATCGAAGTAGCAATCTCCGGCACAGAATGCAATGCCATATACACATATATTCATGTATAGGTAACATGGAAAAAAATAATAACTAAGTTATAGCGATATAATATGTTACAACTAGCAAAACTCGCGGCTTCGCTCGCGCTAAAACTACAACAAAAAAACTTTGAAAAGGTAGGCTTCATACAAATTTTCATCCCTTATTTTATCTCCTTATGGGATGAATTTCAAAAAACGCTAAAACAAGTATTTATTTAATTGTATTGAAGAGCATTAATACCAAGTTTCAAGAAATTCTGCTCATAAATATTTTTTGGGTCGTGTATTTCCGTGGGAATGAAATAATCTCCCGCGGTAAAAAGTATTCTATATGTTGACCCGGATATTCAGTTATCATCATACCGAATTTCATCAAAATCTCTCCAGTGGTTTTTTCTGTGATGCGGTAACAGACAGACAGACAGACAAAAATTCTAAAAACTATAGATTCGGTCTCTGTATCGATAATAAAGTCTATTTCAATAAGATTTTCAAAAAATATTTAAGGTACAGATTCGGCTTAGTTAGAATTTTATTATATGTATAGATATACATATTGTACCGCCATATACATAACTCGTACCTGTTCAGGTAAGCATTGAATGTTTAAAGAATGCAACGCTTAAGTTTCTATCTACACATATCGATCGGTAGAGTCGAGGCACGCTGCACGCCCTATTTATTATTCGAGAGTATGTAGCTTTTTACATTATGTATAACATTTTACTTTTAAATAATTGAATAAATTGTTACATACATTCAAAGTGCTTGCTAATACTGTAAAGGAAACATCAACCTGCAAATCTAAAAAACTGAACCAGTTTTGCCAGTGTGGGCTATGACCTAGCGCGGTTAAAAGTTTATTTCATAATGATTATAAAAGAAATTTTAATTTAGCAACCAAAAAGTTTGAAAGTAATTTACATCAAATTGTTTTATTTATTACTAGCGAATTACCGCCGCTTCGCTGGGGTGCGTCTAGGTACATTTTAATTGTTTTGTGCGGAACCCTAATTCTTTTTCGAAAATTAAAGTAACCTAAGTTATTCCCTATAACGTCAGCAATCTACCTGTGACAGTCACGTTTTTCGTTCACGTTTATACTTTTGAGTTTAGGCAGAAAATACAAACAGACAAAAAAAATTAAATTATTTTTTTCTTAAAAGTAATGTGTATAATTTCATATGCATTTAGTAAAAACTGTTATTTTGACATTACAAACAGGCACGTTAATTTGATTTATCTGTATAGATAGTTTTTAAACAACAACTGTTTAAACTTAATTGAGTCTACCACTTGTAATGAAACATAGTGCCATAGGCCTAAAACGAAATGTAAAAGAAGTCTGTTATTTTTTGTCTAACATTAAAATATGAGCTTGTTTACATCAATGCTAACATTTTTATCTTCTATTAAATTATGTATTTTACTATATAACTAACGACTTACCCTCACTTCGCTGGGGTTCGCCTCTATAAATTCAAAAACAAATTTATCCTACGGAAACCGTACATTTTTCCGGGATAAAAAGAGTATCCTTTGTGTTATTCTGATGTGCTGATTGCTTAAAAGGGTAACAAATAACCATACATCTACACATCCAGACATCCAGACATCCTACATCAGCAGAAACTTTCGCATTTATAATATCTGGGGGCACAGCAATGCCCCCGCTAAGTCGAGCAACAAAGGGCACTGCAGTACCATTCTTTTCTCGATGCAATTCAAGGCATTTTTCACCCCCCGTAACTTCGTTATGGATAAAGATAATTTTCAGTGACTAATAGAACTTATTATAAGTGGATGTAGTTTGAGAATTATTGCAGGTCAAAATTCTTTAATATCGTCACTCACTCACCGATCATCAAAATTCTAACGTACTCCTAACACACATGCGAGCTTCAAATTTTGAACACAATTAGTGTTTAGCTTATAAACCAAGGAATTTGAGTCCCACAATTTCAGTCTCGTTTTCGAGATATACAATAAGCTGCATAAGTGCTTTGTAATCCTATACAAATAGATATGCGATTACAAAATTACTTTTGCAGTTCATACATATAATCAAAACAAAAATAAATAAAGTACCACCTCTTTTCTCGTCTAAGGTGTGGAATTTTGAAAAACATTGAAATTCATGTTTATACTATGTTTATCAGTTTAATCAAGAAAACAAATAGTAAATTTCAAGCAGCTCAGACCATTTTTTTTTTTTTTTTTTTTATAATGTTTGTACCATATACATATATGTTTCTTCCGTTTGGGGTTGAATTTCTAAAAACGATGTCAAGTTATTCTATTAATTAAAAAATAAATATATCTAATATTGATACAGTCAGTATATAATGTTGTTACTTAACTAATTGGGTAATGGTTTATTACAAAGTTTTCGGATAGATGCTTCCATAGATAACTGAATAAATTAACTAACTTAGTTTTACATTATATCTCATAACTTTTTGCGGTAGAAGAAATGCGTTACGAGACTTACAATTTTTTACATGTAATGTTCTTGATGGGATTAGAAGGATATATAATCTTAGCTGAGGAATAATATAGACAGAGTGTCATAGAATTAAACATGTAATATGTAAACAGATATTTTCCTCTCAAAAATTATAAATTAACGAATAAGTATCCCTTTAACATCTAATTTTTTTAAAGTAAACGATCTGTAAGACAAAATTGAGAATAGTAGCAAATACAGCAAAATCATGCTACTATTTTTGACTTTAACATTTTTCTATACATATAATAAAACTAGCGACTCACCCTCGCTTTGCTCCGGGTTCGTCCCTAGACATAAACAAATCTATCCCACGGGATCCGTACACTTTTCCGGGATGATATATAGCTTATAGCCTTTCTCAGTTAAAGGGCTATCAAATGCAAAAAGAATTTTTCAAATCGGATCAGTAGTTCCTGAGATTAGCGCGTTCAACCAAACAAACAAACTCTCCAGCTTTATAATATTAGTATAGATTCTGAGTGGAATCTGTACCTTAAATACCTATTTTTTGGAAAATCTTATTGAAATAGACTTTATTATCGATACAGAGACCGAATCTATAGTTTTTAGAATTTTTGTCCGTCTGTCTGTTACCGCATCACAGAAAAACCACTGGAGGGATTTTGATGAAATTTGGTATGATGATAACTGGATATCCGCGTCAACATATAGGATACTTTTTACCGTGGGAGATTATCTCATTCCTACGGGAATACACGTTATAACACAACCTAAAAAATATTTATGATCAGAGTTTCTTGAAACTGGGTATTAATGCTCTTCAATGCAATTAAATAAATACGTGTTTTAGTGTTTTTTTTGAAATTTATCCCATAAGGAGATAAAATAAGGAATGAAAATTTGTATGAAACCTATCTGTTCAAAGTTTTTTTTGTTGTAGTTTTAGCGCGAGCGAAGCCGTGGGTTTTGCTAGTTTGCTATAAAATTATAACCAGTAACTAGCAATGCATTTAAATTAGTATTATTTGTGCCTCTATTCAATAAACTTTAGTTAACATTGTTCATTCATCAAAATTAGTCACAAATAGAGTCAATCAAAATGTGAATGCTATTAAATTTCACATAGCTACAGTATAAAGTTTATTTCAAAATGATAGAGTTCAGTAAAAGTAATAAATAAATTAAATATTAATCACATTAAGCGTAGCTCGTACATCGTTTCGCGAGATTAAGTTTACCGACCAATTTGTTTTGGACTCCCCTCGAATGAATATATATAGTTGAAATGGTAAAATGTGTTTGTTTATTGCTTCTCTTTTCTTATTTATGTTATACTAGCTTTCCCCGTGGCTCCGCTCGTTCAATCTATTCAAGTATAAATGTTTCGATCTCAGAAGGGAAGGATATATATAAGGAAAGGATATATAATAAATTTCCATTCGAATTGGGTTATCAAATGCAAATAAGATTTTTCAAATTCTGCTGGTAGTTCCAGAGATTAGTGTTTTCATACTAAAAAAGAGCGAACACTTCAAAATATGGATGATATTGGACATTTTTAACACGATTAGAAAAAGATCAAAAAACTTTACAATACTTAATCAGTCCAGATTTGATGTTTAAGACCGCAAGATAAAAAAATTAATAGTTATGTATACAGATAAATAAAATTGGAGTGTCTGTTTGTAATAATAAAATAACCGGTTTTTACTAAATGCCTATGGATGTATACACGGTACATAATATGCCAAAACAACATTTTTTACAATTTTTGTCTGTCTGTCTGTCTGTTTGTTCCGGCTAATCTCCGGAACAGATGGACTGATTTTGACGGGACTTTCACTAGCAGATAGCTGATGTTATAAGAAGTAACTTAAGCTACTTTTATTTTAGAAAAAGAATCAGGGTTCCGCGAAAAAAATTAAAACCTATGAAATTGTGAACAAAATCCGCGTATGGCATACGCACCCGAGTAAAACGAGGTTAAGTCGCTATATAATTTAAATGAATATCTTAGGAGTAGCAAGCTACTACTTATGAGTACCTAAACATAGCTAACCGTGAAAATTTACCTAGGGACGAACGCGAGCGAAGCGAGCGTGATTCGCTAGTCTTTACAAAATATAATTTTTTTTTTTTTTTTTTTTTTTTTTTTTTAGTTGGGGAATGCATTTACGCATACCACCTATCCCCCAGGTGATTATGTGGGGCTCACCGGCTAGAAGAGCCGGTACTACCCACTAAACCCCAACTTTCCCCTCCCCTCCGCCTTAGTGGGACGCCGCGGGATCGCTTACGCATAACTACCGCGACGCCCCGGCGGCAGGCCTGACGGCCACCAAACCAATGGGGCTGCTCCACAGTCCACTCTGCTGAACCAGAGAAGTACCCGGAGCAGCCCCATTAAACCACGCCGCCCACCGAAGTGGGCACCCTTCAATCGGCTGCAGAGGACAGGGAGAGCGGCAACGACACACCGACACTCCTCTTCCCCTGCAGCCCCACCGCGTCTGCCATCTAAGACGGTGGCAGCCCCGTCAAGGCCGCGGGGGGCAGGGAGAACGGCGCACCGAAATACCGGCACTCCTCTCCCACCGCGGCCTTCCCCTCTACCGGTTACGAGCCTGCCCTCCCACACAGTCCCGCAACCGGTCCCCGCCCTCCGGTCGCAAGACCGCCGAAGCGGCCCCGCTCCCGGTGGCCGCAACTCCGCTCAACGGAGAGCGGCCCCGTCTGGGTAGCGCCCTTCACCGCGGTTGACGGCCCGCGGTTAGGGCACCACCCTGCTGTTGGTCCGCGCCGGATTTCTCCGGTACCACCCGCTGCAGACTAAGCGGGTGGCGTTCCCCCATCCGCCACCTGGGGACGCGCCCGGTAGGAGTCAGCTCTCCCCCGGGTTACAAAATATAATGTTTTAGGATGTTGATACCATTAAGTTATCTAATGAGGGAACCAAGTGATGGGGAGATGAACTCTTTAAAAGCTAAAGCCCTACTGGTAAGGTCTTTATGTTTTAAATAAAACTATCTTTTCGTTTTATTTTGCGGGTTTATTTTGATTTTTGGTTCCCGATGTTTTGAATGCTTTACAGCATTTATGGTCACGGGAGAGACTAAGGTTTTAGATGTCTTAAAGGCGTTATATATTTGTTACATACAGTGCCTACCCACAATTTTACAAAAATGATTTCGAAAATTCAAAAATGGCACTAGAGTATCTTACAATATTTGTTTATTTTAATTCTAAACTTTAAAAAAAAATATAGTAAGTAATATTATTTATTTAATTTTAGCTGTTATTACTATAAATATTAAATATTTATTTTAACTTTATTAATTAATAATTAAAAATTAAAAATATTAATTAAAAAAATATTATTGTTTTATATGTAATTTAAAAATTAAATTATTAATTTAGATTGCTATTATTTAAAGTTTAAATATTAAGCAAAACTATTGCTATCTTTACAGATAAAAAAATATATGCATATAAATTTAAATTATTGATATTGAGATCCATAAAGTATGAATTATCTACATTTAATGGTCTGTTATGTTTGTTTTTGTTGTTGTATTTGATTATGTTTGTTACAAGATCCCACGATGATGGTTGTACCCAGCCATCTTTACTATTGAATTTTGGATGTTTTTTTTAATTTCAATAGCTTCACGAATCATCCTGGGGCGATAACAGTTCTCTTTCGCGAGTATTTGTGGACTATCAAAGCGAATATAGTGCAGATGTTGTATTGCGACGGTGTTTCATATCAGCTATATGTTCTTTGACTCGAGTTCTGATCGATATCTTTGTTTGTCTGATGTAGGAGAGCCCACAATCAGTTTTATTCAAAATGTTTTTTTTTTTTAATTTATGATTACATTCAAAAACTTTGAATGAGTTGTGTATGAAAGTTTAATACTGAAAATTTGTTCAATTGCATACTCAGTGTATACTCAGACTATAACCCAATTATATTAACCCAATAATATTAGACCCATCTCCAATAGAGATATATTATATAGGCTGAATTATTATTATTCTTTATACAAGGTTCATATAGTAACTCATTACGTAACTAATCCCGTATGAAACCATTTTAGACGTTGTATTGTTTTCACTTTCAAAGTTTCGTGAGGTCTGAAAGAATTCAATATTGAAATTCGTATAGCAAAATTTTATTAAATTTTTTCAAACTATTCAAGTTTAGTCTAAACGTTTATTCGGTTTGTTTTATTTATATTAATCATACGCATTACACAGGTGAAGTCATGTGCTATTAATATCTTCGGACAACAAGTCGAAAGTAGCAAAGATCAACAAATATTTGCCAGTTGACAAACAGCATAAGTTAAACATAGATTGCGAACAGTCGATTCTTCATTTGAGTTGAATGAACCGTTGCAACGAACTCCATCTCATAAATAGATATATTAATTTATTAAAAATTATACTTTACTTTGAAATATAAATTCGATTTTACTATTTTCGATATTGGAAAAAATAACTTCGTCTGTTGGTGAAATTGTATGAAAATCTGTTTGGTATTTCAGAAAGACAGACAGACACGGCGGGAGGATTTTATTTATATCTATACACATAATAAAACTGCAAAGGTTGAACGTCTGTACATAATTTTTTTTTGTTAAAAGTAGAGTCAGGGGTATGTAAGAAAAAAAATAGAACGAATCCAGTTTTCCAGTTCACCTTATATCCCGTCATCATTTTAGGTACTTTTCATCCCGGAAAATTAAAGAGTTCCTGTGGGATAGTTAAAAAACTTTAGCAACTTATACAGCTTAGTATACAAAAACTACTGATTGGATTTTAATGAAACTTTACAATAATATAGTTTATATATCAGAATAATAAATAGATTACTTTTTATCCCGTAAAAATGTATGGTTCCCGTGAGATAGATTTGTTTTTGTTTGGCTAGTTTTATAATATGTATAAATAAATCGAAATATTTAATCTATAATTTTGTTTGAAAACATGTTAAAGTAACTCGAATGAGTTCTTTTGTGCATATTTTACCGTCATGTGTGACACGTCACTTATAGGTAAAAGTGAATTTGATTTTAATTTATTTTTCCGATAAATATTAGTCTCTGTTATTGGAAGTGACAGAAAAGCGTTTTAACGATTAAACGATTTACCGCGGTTTCGATATCGGTAAATACAATTTTTCAATCCCACTATATAAATATTTTAGTTTCGTATCGCTTCAACTTACTAATAGTTCAGTCGCTAAAAACCAAAAAAAATATATATCAGGTTATAAGCAAAAGTCGTGGACGTGAGACCCACTTATTTTGCATTAAATGTACAACCTATATGCTTTACTTGCAGGTTTCCTCACGAATTTTTTCCTTAATTAGGTAAGTAGTAATGATGTTAAAAACGATATCACATGAAAATATCAATGATGTGACACCTGAGATTCGAACCCGCTTTCCTTAGTTTCCCAAGCAAGTGCGAGCAAGTTACCACTGCCTACGTATCGATTTGTAAAAATATCCTTCTGTTATATACCTATAATAAAATCTTTGTAGTATATTTATTTTAAAACTAAACCGATTTAATTAACTTTGTTTTTTTATTATTATCCTATTCTCAACCGGCACGCATAATTTCCTTAAACAAACAATCTCATCTAATTTATGGAAAGACGTTCTTATTAATTTTCCCAAATTCTAAAATACGATGGTTATAAAATACTGTATATTTCAAACCGTCCACATTCATTAATAGCTGCTTTTAATATGAAATTAGCACCTTCAAAATGATTACGTTATGACGTAGTTATGTATGTCAGCGGCGTTTGCAAATCACGCAATGTCACTGTACAAATGTGTCCAACCTACCACGGCAGTTTTTTTTATTATTTTTCAGATATTTTTATATCAGAAAAATGGTAAACAAACATACAGCCAGCCTAATACTAAGAAATGACTGGAAATACGTAAAGAGCGCTTGGAATACTAGGATTTTCACGTGTATTATTAGTTAAATACCGGAAGGAGGAAGGAGACAGGAAGTGGATGGTTGGACTTTAGCTTATTGAAAGACAATGACAATAGGTACTTCTCGAGTCGAGCCACTATTCATGTTAACATTACCAAGAGTCTATTATTGCAGGATCGGATTGTCACGTTGGTTCAGTGAGTATTTCCTAATAAGATATTATAAAGTATCTTGTTTCGTCAGTCATTGACTAAGTCATGAACATCTCTACGAACAATAATAAAATTTTCCATCACTAAAGTTTCAACTATGTAGTAACAGTTAAAAGTGGATTTCCACTTCAGTCTAGTACCATATCACTACCACACTTCTTTATCAACTACAAGCTTTTAAATAAATTAAAACAAGTAATATCTTAAAAAATATTACATATACATATCTTTTTGTATATAACACCAGACCAGAGACATCGCTATGATTTTTTACCACGTCTAGGAAATGAACCCATTACTTTAGTACCATTGTAATAATCATATCAATACCATTCAACCACAATACCCTATCAGGAACGAAACTTAGATCGATGAAGAATTTTAAAAGATAGATAATTGCTATTACTATTAATAACATATATAGCTATAGTAATAGCAATACTAAATTAGATTAATTAATAATATTTTTTTTAAATATTGACAGAATTATAATAACAGCAAATATAGTTAAAATATAAAATTTAATATATAATTATATAATTTATTATTAGAATGTATTAAAGTTAACAGATATTGTAAGGTATTCCGGTGTCACTTGTGTACTTCTTCCAAATTATTGTATAAACATTGCGGGTACCTACCGTATGTAACAACTATATATTTTAAAGACACGTTTGGCTTAGTTTGTAGTGTAGTACTTGTTGTGCCAGCGGTTGCAGGTTCGAGTTCCTCTGGGTGCATTCATTTGTGTGATGAGCACGAATATTTGTACTCCAGTCATGGTTATTTATATTTATAATATGTATGTATATATGCATATATAGTGTATTGACTGTCTGGTATCCATAACACAAGCCTCATAGCTTACCATGGAACTAGATGGTGCTGTGTGTTAAGGTCCCAACATATTTATCTATTATTTAAAATTATATATTTTTCTTTTGAAATTGTCTTCTCCACTTTACGTGACATTGGCGAAGTAATCTGTGCTCAACTGGCAACACATTGAAGCCATTAAAAAAATGAATTGAATTGACTCTTCGAGACGTCTAAAACCTTAGTCTCTCCCGTGTCAATATTTGTTGTATACGAACGGGAACAAAAATATAAAATAAAATTGCGACAAAATCCAAATACATAGTTTTATTTAAAATATCAAAATTTTCATGTAAATCTAAGAAAGTATATTCAAAGTTTAATTCATATTTGATTTAACAACGGGAACGCGCTATAAAACAAGTGGTGACAGCCACAAGCTGTCACCGCGGCCGCGTCCGCACCTCGTATTTAACCTTCCGTAAAAATAATTGCTACACCGAATCATTCTGAATTAAAATTTTCAGTATGAAAATGGATATACCTACTTTAAAGTAATTAATAACTGACTGATTTTGTATTACATTTTTTATGTAATCTCGCTCGCTTTGCGCAGGTTCTGACATGCTGCAGATACTTGTTTTCTTAATTTATTGCCATACTAGCTGAGCCATATATACCCAGACGGAAACTCCGCTTTGCAACGTGGAATATTGGCTCTCTAACAGGACGATGCAGGGAACTCGCAGATGTACTCATGAGACGTCGGGTCCAGTGTGCTTTCCTTCAGGAAACTCGCTGGAAGGGCAATAAGTCCCGTAATATCGGACAGGGTTACCAGCTTATATACACTGGGTCACCTTCAGGTAAAAATGGTGTAGCGGTAGTGCTTTCTGAAGAGCTTCGGAATGGTCTCCTAGAAGTTGACCGTTGCTGCGACCGGCTGATGCGGGTAAAGGTACTGATTGAGGGTGTTGCCACGAACTTAATCAGTGCCTATGCCCCCCAGGCAGGCTGTAGTGAGGCCGAGAAGGAGTCCTTCTGGGAGCAGTTTGAAGAAGTACTACGCGCTATACAGACTACCGAAGTAATAGTCGTTGGGGGGGACTTAAACGGTCACGTCGGTAAGGCAGCTGAGACATATGAACGTGGTTTTGGTTATGGTCGTCGCAATGCAGAGGGAGTAAACATTCTAAGAACCTGTATTGCGTCTGATCTGGCCATCGTGAACACGTTCTTCCAAAAGAATGCTGAGCACCTTATCACGTATAAGAGCGGGCCCCACTCAACTCAAATAGACTATCTGCTGACCAGAAGGTGTCATATCGGCAAGGTAACTAACTGCAAAGTCATTCCGGGTGAAAGCCTGACGGCCCAACATCGTCTCCTTGTCATGGACTATTTGTTTACCCCGAAAAAGAAACTAGCCGAGAAACGCAAACCTAGAATCAAGTGGTGGCCACTGAATGGGCCGATGCGGACTGACTTCCTGGCGGAGGTTGAGAAGCAAAACCTATTGATTCACACCGAAACCGCCCAGGAGGCTTGGGATCGAGCACAGTCGGTAATTAACGCGGCGGGAAGGCGAGTTCTTGGCGTTTCTAAGGGAGGACGAGTCATCGACAAGGAGACATGGTGGTGGAATGACCAGGTACAGGGGGTGATTCGAGAAAAGAAGACTGCGTTTAAAGAGTGGCAGCAAACCAACTCTCCTGAAGATAGAGAAGAGTACAATGCAGCCAAACGTGCCAGCAAGAGAGCTGTAGCCAGAGCCCGCAGTGATAGCTTATCACCATTATATGATAAGCTAGAAACTGCGGAGGTGCAAAAGCTCATATACAAGCTGGCACGTGCCCGGGATAAAGCGACGCAAGATATCACAAAATGTCTTTGCGTCAGGGACTCCCAGGGCACGCTGCTTTGTAACCATGCCTCTGTGAAGGAGAGATGGAAAGACTACTTCTGCGAGCTGCTGAACAACCAGCACCCATATAGTCTTCCACCCGAACCGCCCCCTAACCTCGGACTTGTTGCCCCAATAACACCTGACGAAACTCGGGATTGTCTTCGCCGCATGAAGAACCGAAAAGCGGTGGGACCTGACGACATACCGATCGAGGCGTGGAAATCGTTGGGCTCTCTTGGTGTGCTCATGCTTACTGATCTCTTTAACTGCATCTTGAACACTGGAAAGATGCCAAACCAGTGGCGCTTTAGCTTTGTAACCCCTTTATACAAAGGCAGGGGCAGTGTTCAAGATTGCGGTAGTTATAGAGGGATCAAAATCATGTGTCACACCATGAAGCTCTTCGAACGCGTGATCGACCTCAGGCTCCGCCAAGAGTGTTCTGTCTCTGAGTGTCAATATGGGTTCCAGCCAGGATCGGGCACCATGGACGCCATTTTTGCCCTCAGAACTTTGATTGAGGCTTACAGGGAGAAAAGGAGAACTCTGCATTTGGCATTCTTGGACCTGCAGAAGGCCTTTGACTGTGTGCCTCGTCAATGCATCTGGTGGGCGTTGCGATTCAAAGGCGTGCCTGAGACCTATATTGACATTATCAGAGGCATGTACCGCAATTCCGCTTCCGTGGTTCGAACCGCTGTTGGCGATACCGAGCCCTTTTCAATCACTGTAGGGGTCCACCAGGGCTCCGCTCTTAGCCCGTTCTTATTCAACGTAGTACTAGATGTTGTCTCGACATGCATCCAGGACCAGCCTCCATGGTTGATGATGTATGCCGATGACATAGTGCTCGTTGATGAGAACCGTCTAGAGCTGGAGCGTAGAGTGAACCTGTGGAAGGGTACGCTTGAGAACGGCGGTCTTAAACTAAATGTGGCGAAGACCGAGTACATGGTTTGCGGAAGTCCGGACTCTAGCACCATCCAAATAGGGCTTGAATTAGCCGTTAAGTCGGAGAAGTTCAGGTACCTTGGATCCGTCCTGCACGAGTCCGGAAGCATCGATCACGACGTTCAAGCCCGTATTAGAGCTGCTTGGGCCAAATGGCGGGAGGTCACAGGTGTGGTCTGCGATCGCAGAATACCGCCCAAGCTCAAGGGACATATATACAAGAGCATCATCCGACCAGTCCTTCTATACGGAAGCGAGTGCTGGCCATCGCTGTCTCGGCACACTCAGGAGCTTCACGTCACGGAGATGAAGATGCTGAGGTGGATGTGCGGCGTAGCGTGGGCTGACCGCATACGCAACACGTTCATCCGAGGCAGTTTCGGGGTCCGTGACGTAGCGGATAAGCTCCAAGAGCGTCGTCTGAGGTGGTATGGTCATGTCGCGCGTAGGTCTGAGGACTATGTTGGAAGAAAGTGCCTTGATATATTTGTCCCTGGAACAAGACCTCCCGGGCGCCCAAGAAAGCGATGGCTGGATGTCGTGAAGCAGGATATGAGAGCCAATGGACTTACACAGGATGACGCGAAAGACTGTGCAAAGTGGAGTAGGTTTAGCAGGAAGGCAGACCCTGGCAATAGCCGGGATTAATAAATGCCAGGCAGAAGAAGAAGACTAGCTACTCACTCTCGCTCTGCTAGGGTTCTTACGTTTTAACGTTTAGCATAAATTTATCAGAATCGAGATGTTTTCCCGTAGTAGGAAATATCATTTATGTTAAACTGCATAACCAGCTATCATCATTTCAAATTTTATCAAAATCCCTCCAGTCGATTTTTCGTGATACGGTCACATGCAGACAAACAAAAAATCTAAAAACTCTAGATTCGACCTTTGTATCGATAATAATGTCTATTTCAATAAGATTTTCCAAAAAATATTTAATGTAAAGATTACCAACTCCTTTGGTTTTCATATTATACGTTATTATACGTTCATGTTATACGTTAGTACTAAAATCTTTTAATTTAATGGCCGGCGTATTTCTCTCTACGTCAGAAATCACAAACGAATGTTTATATGTATTAGTTATCATATAAGTTACTGTCTGGATGCAAGTCAGAGTATTTTATTCATATATTTTGTGAATATAAAGATAACCATCTACGTACCTATATTTATTATTTCTGAAAACTACAAATATGTTGAGACCTAACACACAGCACCATCTAGTTCGATGGTAAGCTACGAGGCTTGTGCTATGGATACCAGATAGTTGATACACTACACATATATAACTTTAAATACATACATATTATAAACATAAACATGCATGTGTTCATCATGCAAATAAATGCCCCCAAATGGAACTCGAACCCGCGACCGCTGGCACAGCAAGTGGGGTCACTACAAACTGAGCCAAACGCGTCGTTAAAATTGAACTATAAATAGTTATCTTAATACTCTAAACTTTTTACTTAACATAACTAATGCACACAGGTTAAAATATGATATTACATACTAAATTATCAATATAATACATTCAAAATGAAATAAAAATTATAAAGTAAATGAACACGCATCTATATGACTTCGTCTTCCGTTCCAAGAATATACGGTCCTTATAATTACATAAAGAAGAGAATCGTCATAAACATAAGAGATTGAGAGCCAATTAAAAACTTCGCAAAAAGTTGTAAGTATCTCAAATACTTTAAACTTTCTGGTTTCTTAATGATATATGTATTCAGCCCTTTTTAACATCCCACTGCTAAGCACGGGCTTCCCTTCCATATGAAGAGGATCAGGCCATAATTCACCTGGCCAATTGCAGGTTGGCGAACTTCACATGTCTTTCGAAAACTTGCTAGTTTCTCTCAGACATGCAGGTTTCCTCATGATGTTTTCCTTCACCATAAGACAAGTGGTAATCATGTTGGAAGTGATTCGCACATGAAAATATCAGAGGTGCGAGTGTGGATTTGAACCCGCTTCACTCGTTATCACTGGGCTACCACTGCCTCTAATGATATATAATTAAAGCTAAAATTTATTTCTATATCCTTATTTCATATACATAGAGATATAATAATTTCTTAGATTAAAGCTTATATTTAACTATTTGAAAAAAAATATCTTTTTAAATTTTGAATCGTAGGAACGGGGTACATGAAAGGTCTCCTGTGTTACAATAATTGCTGTAAAGCGTTTAAAATGTCAGGAAACAAAAACTAACTTAAATCTACGAAAATACGCGAAAATTAGTTAGATTTAGAAAATTTAGGTGACGTAAAATACTTTTACTCTGATATATCACTTTATTCCCGTGAGATATAAGTAAATTGTAAGAAAAAATGGACAAACCACGCAAACTAAGCAAAAGTGTCACTAACAATATAATTTCAGGTTTAATATAACTTTTGCTTAATTCGCTGTTCTATGAACTTTTTGTTACAATAAATCTCTTGGGTAACAAGTTTTATGATACGAAAGGGGTTCTTTGGAAAGTAACATATGGGACTGATGTTATCGTTGATTGGTATTTCAGGTGAGATTTATTGAGCGTATTACTTTTACATAATTATAATGAAAATTGGTTCTAAAGCACTAGCTTCTGTCTTAAAATAGTAAGTATAAAGTAGGTAATTAACAAACCCTAGACAGACTTGACTATAGTATCCTACAATTGCCTATTGATCACCGTCACGTATCTCGTAGGCATTCTCTATTATGTATAGTGAAACATATATCACAAAAGCAGTAAATAATTATACAGCCTGAATATAAAAAGAAGAGAAAAGAAGATAAAGGAGTAAGGAAAGAGAAGGAATGTAGTTAAGCTATCTAAGGCTCTTATTCCAAAATAATCGTGAAAATATAGGTACTGCTACTAGTTATAAGAGAACTTTACATATATATCTGTAGTCGAGCTAACACCTAATAAGGCTTTATATAATATACAAAAATATTTGTATCGATCATATGAAATAATGAATATTATTTTGAGCATGTTTACTATTTATCCAATTATGCATTGGATATCAAAAAATCATAGTTCACAAAATTTTGCATACCTTAAAACTCATAGTTCATGCGTACATGAAAAACAATTTTGATTAAGACATTTCCAGCTTTTTTACTATTAGTTTTTATTAAAATAACTTTTTAGTAACATTAATTAAAACTGTGAGCTTCTCCATATTGTAATGAAATCATAACATTCGTAACACCGTAAAAAGTAGAAGAATACAAAAATACATGTCAAATCCAGGTCGGTTTCAAAACTAAGCCCCCAAGCAGGTTGGGAACAGGTAGATTGAAAAAAAAGAATTTTCAAAATCGCGGCCGTTCTCATTCACAAAATGTGAAATTCGTAAAAAGTGAGCTTGGTCTCGATAGATACGTCCGATTTTAACTGCTTTCACATTTTGTGCTGGTAATTCTAATTCTACATCCGGAGGATTTTTTTAAGCACTACTTTTATACGATTTATATGTGGTTATTTAAAATGTTTGATTATTTTCGCTCGTAAATAGTGATTTATCAAGTTACTTTTTTAATACTAGCGACTCATCCTCGCTCTGCTCGGGTTCGTCTCTACTTACGTTTTAACGATTATACTTTCAGTATAGATTTCTCAGAAATGTGATATTTTACCGCAGTAAAAAGTATCGTACATGTTGACCCGGATAACCAGGTATCATTATACCAAATTTCATCAAAATCCCTTCAGTGGTTTTCCTGTGATGTAGTCACAGACAGACAGACAAAAATTCTAAAAACCATAGATTCGGCCTCTGTATCGATAATTATGACTATTTCAATAAGATTTTCCAAAAAATATTGAATCTACAAATTTGATTCAAAATTTCATTATACGAATATGAATGTATATGAATTTCTCAGATACTCATAGGTCTCATTTTTTATATTTCTGTTGTATCTATTTTTTATGTAAAATACAGTATATTTTTTTATAAATTGAAATCCCTGGCCTCAGAAACTACTATATCGTTTTCATTAATAGGAATAAAGTTTATCTTGGAAGGTATACGCTATGATTTGTAAACATATTACGTTAACTAGCGACTCACCGTCGCTTCGCTGGGGTTCGCCTCTAGACAAACAAAAACAAACCTATCCCACGGGAACCATGCGTTTTCCGGGATAAAAAGTAGCCTACTTGTTATTCTGATGTATGAACTGTATTATTGTAAAATTTAATTAAAATTCAATCAGTAGTTTTTGTCTACTAAGCTGTATAAGTTACTATAGTTTTTTAACTATCCCACGGGAACTCTTTAATTTTCCAAGATGAAAAATATCTAAGATGTTTGCCGTGGGTATAAGGTACCATGCAAAATTTCATTCAAATCGGTCTAACAGACAGAGAAACAAATAATTTGAAAAAATCTGGATTTGTTCTTTTTCTCTTCTTACATCCCCCTGACTCGGTTTTTAGCATTTTTTTTTTCTATGCACAGACATTCGACTTCTACAATTTTATTATATATATAGATAAGCTACCGTAGCGTAGTGATATGGTATTTTTGTACTTAGTTGGAAAAAATCGTCCTATCTGAGAACTTCACATGATGAGTTTTTATAAAACGTTTTACAATAAACATAGAGTATAGTATATATATATATATATATATATATATATATATATATATATATATATATATATATATATATATATAGTAATAGTGCTTCAATATAAATAATTTTTCAGTAATATTAAGCGTGCAAGCTACATATAAAGCACCGTTTCTATGAGATCTATTGTTTAAGTTTCTAACGTCGTATCAATTAGATAAAAATATTTATTTTACATTTATTATCTATGTAAATTGTATTTACACATTAACTAGATACTTACCTTTGCTTTGCTCGGGTGCGTCCCTAGGTGTGTTTTAATTTTTTTGAGCCCTAATTTTTTTTTAAATAAAAGCTACAGTTAAAGTTACTCAGTAAACAGTGAAAGTGCCGTCAAAACATTCCAGCTACACGTTACGTTTTGGAGATTAGCCGGGATAAACAGACAGACAAGATCATATATAATTTATATATTTCATATTTCACTTCAATTTTATTTATCTGTATAGATTAAATAGATTACATTTTAAAACACTATTTCAGTTAACATTAGAGTTCAAATATAAAAGTATCCGAAGTAGTAAAAAAATTTAAAGCTAGATAGAGAAAGAACAATTAAGCACCGACCTATAAAACGTAACGCTTAGACCAAATTTACACAGCCAAGGATTTCAATAATCGTTTGTTCAATCAACGATTAATTGGTCCGTCGAGTTCCGCTCGCTTCGTGTAGGGATATCTACATCAGCCAACGTTTGCTTTTAGTAATGAGGTATGAGTAGTTTAAGTCTGGCCAAATATTTTGAACTTTTTACAGGTATATCATAATTTTTATATTACTAGCAGCTCACCCTCGCTTCGCTCGGGTTCGCCTCTAGACAAACAAAAACAAATCTATCGCACGGGAACTGTACATTTTTCCGGGATAAAAAGTAGCCTATTTTTTATTCTGATGTATGAACTATATTATTGTAAAAATTAATTAAAATCAAATCAGTAGTTTTTGTGTACTAAGCTCTATAAGTTACTATAGTTTTTTAGTATCCCACGGGAACTCTTTAATTTCCCGGGATGAAAAGTATATAAGATATTGACAGAGCATATAAGGTACCACCATACAAAATTTCATTTACATCGGTCCAACAGTTTCGGAGATTAGCCTGTACAAACAGAGAAACAAAAAAAAATCTAGATTAGTTCTATTTTTCTTCTTACATCCCCCTGATTCGGTTTTTGGCATTTTTTTTCTATACAAAGATATTCGACCTGTACAGTTGTATTATATGTATAGATTATAGATATTTTAATACTTTCTTAGATTTACGCGAATGTTTCATATTTTAAATAAAACTATTTTTTCGGATTTTTTCGCGGATTTATTTATAATTTCTGATTCCCAACGTTACCGGCGAGAGAGTCTCTCCTGTGACTACAATTATTTCTGTAAAACATTCGAAGCAAAGCAAAAATAAAATAAAACCACGAAAAAGTCCGAAAAAATTGTTCTATTTAAAATTATTATGAATTTATCTCATACTAAGAAGTAAGAGATAATGTAGATTGTCATAGAACTAAACACGAAGCCAAATAATTATGTAGTATATATAGAGTATAGTATGCAAATTACAATTTGTATACTCAGTGATAAGTGAATAAATGTAAATATAAAAATAACAAACCGTGAAAAAAAAGTTTCATTTCAAATGATTTAAGTTTTACATTTTTCTGACAAAAGAAATACTTAGTGCTTGCAAAAAATACCCGTTATATTACCCGTTACCGTGAAAACGTACCTAGGGACGAACGCGAGCGAAGCGAGTGTGAGTCGCTAGTCTAATCGATTTTAATGAGTTTTTTCTTTATATTTGGTAGGTATGAAAGTAGGTCGTAAAGTATTTTTTACCCTCGTACCCCTTTTTACCCATTTTTTAATCGCGATTTTAATAATTTTGAAAGAAGAATATTATATAAATACATAGCAACGAAGTCAAACTAAGCAAGGGTGAGTCGCTGTATAACATAAAGTCAAAGAGTTTTTTTTTTCTGTAGATTGAACGCGGGCGTAGCCGCGGGTTCTGCCTGTATCATATAAGAATATCAATTTAAACAATGTCAAGTTTTACATGGAAACTACGAGAATACAAACCTAGCGTAAGTTGTTTTGTGCCCTAACGCCTGTTTCATTTCCACCGTCGGCAAAAAGGTACTTGATTGCTACACAAATACTTGCTTAATGGAAGAACTATGTATATGTTTATGTATGTATCTATAAGAGCTAGCTATATACAGTTTGTAAAGTGTAAAGATTTTGATCAAACATAGTATTTAGATAATGTTTTGCTTTTTTAAATTATATATAGGTATTTATCGGAAAAACGCAATTTTTCACAAAAAAAATATTTTTTGTAACTAATTATTGTTAGAGCCTTTTTCTATTTGCTGTCATGTTGACAATGTCATATAGCGCTATCTCGTAAATGTTTGTGGTACTTGCACTGCCGCCAATAGATATTAACATACTAGAATATAATTCCAGGGCCCCCAGGCATTACTTATTTTTGATGTAACAAAATTTAAACAATAGATAGTCTTATATATATTTATACTCCTATACGTGTCCTACAAGAGAGTCTCTCCCGTGACGATGATTGCTGCAAAGCATTCAAAACGTCGAAAACCAAAAATCAAAATAAATCCGCGAAAAGTCTGAATATACTTTTAAAAAATGTTATACATATTCGCGTGATTCTAAGAAAGTATTAATTAGTTTAATTTGATAATCTAACTAAATAAAAAAATCTAACTTAACTATTCTAGAGAGCTAATTCTACGTGTTATTTGCTTAAGCTAACTTAATAGATACGTATATAACGGCTTTTCTTTACTACTGAGTTAGAATTGGTATTATGTTTGGTTAGATTTATTACTCTTTACCTTTAACAGCCTTTTAACTTTTATGTTCGCGATGTCTCATAAAGTAGTATAACTGTACCAAACTTAATCGATTTCAATAAAACAAAACAAATAAAATAATTATTGTTAATACTTTCCAATAAAATGGTAAAAAATTATCTATACATATAATAAAATTGTAACCGAGTCGAACCTGAAAATATTTTTCATTAAATATTTTTTGGAAAACCTTGTTAAAATAATCATTATTATCGATACAGAGGCCGGATCTATAGTTATTAGATTTTTTGTCTGTTTGTCTGTTCATCACGAGAAAACCATTGGACAGATTTTGATGAAATTTGCTAAAATGATAGCTGGTTATCCGAGTCAATATAAGATACTTTTTACTGCAGGAAAATATCTCATCTCCAAGAAAGGTTTATTAACATTAAAACGTACCTAGGAGTAAATACGAGCGGGCCAAGTGTGACTCGCTAGTTAAGCTATAAGGAAGAAGTGGTAGCCTAGTGGTAGAGCGCTCGTTTGGAAAACCAAGTGAAGCGTGTTCAAACCTCAGACTTCACACCTCTGAGGTTTTAAAATTAAAATATGGCCACGACATCTTCATGTTTTAGAGAACCTTACTAAATTTCGAAACACATGTGACTCACCAACCCGTATTTAGTCACCATGATGGACTGTTCCCTGTTGCATTTGAAAATTGTTTAACAATAAAGGCGACCTTTTCATAAGTCTATTTTAAAATATTAAGTCAACATTATATTTGATCAGTAGTAGGAATCGCGAATAATTAAAATTATGTTATGTTTTATTATACTTTATTGTTTACGTTAAAAAAAGTAATAGAAATAACAAGGGCTATGTTATTATCGTTTGCTTTTGCTCCGTAAAGGAAAAGAATCATCGACTTTCTTTCACAGTTTTAATATTCACATAGATAGTAGTTATTCATTATTACACAAAAATATAACAAGTTATTCTATTCTTATCAAAATATGGCCGTAGCAGCCCATTGGTAACGCGATCGCTTAGGAAACCAAGTAAAGCGGGTTTAAGTCCTAGGTCTCACATCTCTGACATTTTCATGTGCGAATTCCAACATGATTATCACTTTACGGTAAAGGAAAACATTGTGAAGAAACCTGCATGTCTGAGAGAACCTAGCGAGTTTTCGAAAACGTGGTGGAACACAGCCTGATCTTTCTCGTAATGAAGGGAGAACTGTGCCCAGCAGTGGGATGTTAAAAAGGCCTGAATACATGAATACATTCCTAAAATATAAAACAAATACTTATTAATTTAAGGAAAGAACAATGGTGTAAAAACAAACTGGAAAAAGCTTTTGTGTATTATAATATATTAAGTTCATAAATTAAAACATGAATTTAACTCGAAATGAACAAAAATATATTTCCAAAGCGTAAAAGTGTACGAGCAATTAAACTATCCCAAACGTTTTATTTGTTTAAACACTGCTATAAATTCAAATTGAAAAGTTAGCATTTAAGTTGAGTAATTATTTACTTCATACGAATTCTGGTAAAGTTATTATTTATATTATAAACTTTTATATTTATTGATATTATAATAAATAAATACGACATACAGCATGTCTTTATCTTACTGAATCTTTGATAGTAGTAAAAAAAATATTATGTACAAACTTTACGTTTTATTTCTTCCTTTGTACTTATTTTTGCTAATAAATATATAAAATAATACCGTGAGTTATTGTGATCATAAAACATATTTTAATCAAGCTCAAAGCTTGATTAAGTATCACTATGTAATATAGTGTTTAGTCACTAAATATTTTTTTTAAATGTTTCTTTTGTAATACTTTCTTAGGTTTACGCGAATATTAGACATTTAAATAAAACTATCTTTTCGGATTTTTTCGCGGATTTATTTTGATTTTTGTTTCCCCACAAAACAAAAATCAAAATAAATCCGCGAAAAAATCCGAAAAGATAGTTTTATTTAAATGTTTCTTTTGTTTGATTTCGATCGTGCATCAACTAATCTCACTAAGTTTGAATTAGGTTATACAGACACACATACACTCTCTATTTGTATTCACTCTCATAATCTATTCTTGTTTTTAATTAAATTCTCATATGATATTCCTGTACACTAAATTATAAAAATCAGGTGCAGAACCAACGCTTAGAAACGAAATTAGCGAAACAGTCCTTGATCAATAAAGTACTAGGTACACAATCAGCGACAAAAAATGTCCTCACCGAAGGAGCGCTCATTAGAACATTAGAGCGCGCTTTTAATTTTTTTATGAAAACAACTTTAAGCATTGCATTTAAGGTTCAATTTACATTGACGTATATTTATTTCAACTAGACTAATTACCTAAACACAATTGGTGACAGTTTTAAGAGAGAGGGATTGTGTATTTAGTACTTTTTTAATCGATGGAAACAGTAACATACATATAATGGAAACAAAAACCAACTGAACCTAGTTCAAGTAATTTGCTCTAAATAAAGTGTTGTAGCTTTACGTTCTTCTATTATTGGATTTCGTTACATTTATCCTTTTCTATTTGGTAACAAAACCTTTACTTTACATAATTGTTACTTGTATTAAGTAAATTAACTAAATATACAGAGTATTTGTGTATCGATATCTTTACAAGCCTTTTTTTTGCACCCATTATGGTTTAAATACACTCAACTCCCATACACGCAACTCCCAACTCCCATCAAACAGTTTACCTGCAATTTGTCATCTTTATGAAAATCTAAAAATCTAATATTTATTATATAAACATGGTATTCTTAAAGATCTTGGCCACAGCGGCCAATTTCATTAACATCCATCACACATCAATAAATCCAGCACACGAATTTTCAATAGCTATCTGCTCAGGAGATAGTTATAGTTACACCTTATCCATCCGTTCTAGATTAAGATTTACATAGAATAAGAGAGACGCAAACTCAGCGTCTAGTCAGTCCACGAGAATGTAGTCAGAGAATAAAGGAGCCTCATCTCGGCTACATGTCTCTCATTTAGTTTTATTGTTTTAAATTTAATTTTAAGTTAGTTAGTACAAATAGTTTTCAAAACGCTCCGAAACCAAAACTAGATACCTATTATTGTTCGCTAATATGCCCGCAAACACAAGTGCGTTCTCTATTCTTATCACTCTGACACTCCGGTGGGATAATTCCATGCAACTAGTGAGAGATCGCATCGGAACCAACGATTTTAAGTGCTCTCCAAGACATGCTAACTCTAACAGTCAAAAGCCAAACACCGCCAACTTCCTAATTTATGCTTTTTTGTATTAATTGCTTAATACAATAACCCAATTGATATACTTTTCCTGACTCAGGAATCAAACCCAAGCTCTTCAAATCTGCATACATATATACTTGTAACTAGACTAACAAGGCAAAATGCAAAATTATATTACCATAGGTCGAAGTCCAAAAAGCAGTTATAGAAACTGATTAATCACCATTATCAATTCGTGTTTGAATTTCGTTCATTAGAAGCTTATTTAGATTATGTAAAATTATGATGTAATTATGTAAAATGGATCCAACCCACGAAAAAAGTTTTTTTGAGTTACTGTCACTATCATAGTCATACTACGGTGGGACAATTATTAAAAGCAACCAGTAAAAGGTAAGGCGCAGGACCGACAGCTTTACGCGCTCTTCACGCCACGGGGTATCCCGACTTCAGGCTGTTACTGAGAATTTGTCGACAGAAAAATTCAATAACTAACCCCAACCAGACCCAGAATTCAAACCCAGGACCTCCGAAGATCCGAACGTACATGTTGGCCATTAAACCACCGGGGCAGTTAAACAAATATAATATCATAGTAATATTTTACGTACTTTCTTAGAAATGTTCAAAATAATTTTTCTTTTCACTTGAAATACTGCTAAAATATTAATTCGGTTCAAATTAAGAGCAAATAGAGAAAAGTGTTTCGTGACCCTTTGTTGTAAATCTTTTACAAAACCTGAACCTAAGCCAACATACCAAGTTTACATAGATAATATAATTTATGAAGCCTGAAGGAATCTATACACATTACAATACAATACAATACAATATAATTGTAATAGGCGATAGACTAATATTTAATATTTTAAAACTACTTATATTTCAACAACGAATATTTTATGTTAATACTAGCGACTCACCCTCGCTTCGCTCGGGTTCATCCCTCGGTACGTTTTCATTTTTTTTAAGCGGAACCCTAATTCTTTTTCTAAAATTAAAGTAGCCTAAGTTACTCCTTATAACATCAGCTATCTGCCAGTGAAAATCCCATGAAAATCAGTCCAGCCGTTTCGGAGATTAGCCGGAACAAACAGACAGACAGACAGACAAAAAATTTAAAATGGTGTTTTTCTTATATGTACCGTATATTATTTATCTGTATAGATAATACTTACCTACTTTTCTACAGGAACGAACCCGTGTGAAGCGAGGGTGAGTCGGTAGTAAAAAATAAAAAAAATATATATATCCCTTACTTGAGAAATAATTGATTCCCCATCAAATCTTCCACCACCTTTTTCACCCCCTTATATATGATATGTTTTACGGGATGAAAACTATTATATCATTTAGAGGGTCTCAAACTATTTCCATACCAAATTTCATCTAAATCGATTCAGCGGTTAAGCGTAAAAAGATGATGTACAGACAGACAAATTTACTTTCGCATTTAATATTCATATTTGAATATATGAATTTTTGCAGAGTGGGGAGAAGCAGGGTGGGGAGAAGCAGTGTGGGGAGAAGCAGGATGGGGAGAAGCAGTGTGGGGAGAAGCAGGTTGGGGAAAAGCAGGGTGGGGAGAAGCAGGGTGGGCAGAAGCATGTTCGGGAGAAGCATTGTGGGGAGAAGCATGGTGGGGAGAAGTAGGGTGAGGAGAAGCAGAGTGGGGAGAAGCAGGGTGGGGAGAAGCAGTGTGGGGAGAAGCATTGTGGGGAGAAGCATGGTGGGGAGAAGTAGGGTGAGGAAAAGCAGGGTGGGGAGAAGCAGGGTGGGGAGAAGCATGGTCGGGAGAAGCAGTGTGGGGAGAAGCAGGGTGGGGAGAAGCATGGTCGGGAGAAGCAGGGTGGGGAGAAGCAGTGTGGGGAGAAGCAGGGTGGGGGGAAGCAGGGTGGGGAGAAGCAGTGTGGGGAGAAGCAGGGTGGGGAGAAGCATGGTCGGGAGAAGCAGTGTGGGAAAAATCAGGGTGGGCAGAAGCAGAGTGGGGAGAAGCATGGTCGGGAGAAGCAGTGTGGGGAGAAGCAGTGTGAGGAGAAGCAGGGTGAGGAGAAGCGGGGGGGGGGGGAGAAGCGGGGTGGGGAGAAGCAGGATGGGGAGAAGCAGGGTGGGGAGAAGCATGGTCGGGAGAAGCAGTGTGGGGAGAAGCAGGATGGGGGAAGCAGTGTGGTGAGAAGCATGGTGGGGAGAAGCATGGTGGGGAGAAGCAGCGTGGGGTTCTAGACGTAGGGTCGCTGAAAGTGTCGCTGAAAACGTGTCGCTGAAAAAGTGTCGCTGAAAACGTGTCGCTGAAAAAGTGTCGCTGAAAAAGTGTCGCTGAAAACGTGTCGCTCAAAGAGTGTCGCTGAAAAAGTGTCGCTGAAAGTGTCGCCTGTCCAGGTATGCGAGTTGTAACATTGTACTCTCTTCTTCTAACTGTGAAAAGATGGAGTAGAAAAATGTGCGAAAAGTAACGATAGTGAAGCTTGCTTAATACTTTAACGAAAATTAATTTGCAGAATATACGTTAAATATCTTTTAAGATACTGGATATTTTGAGTTATGATAGCTAAAATTAAATTGGTTTTCTATAATACCTTTAAGAAATACTAAAAATCTATTGAGTAAAAGTTTTTGTTTAGTGTATAAATGTTATGTAAGTAAAAACAACACAATATTCAGCGGTACGGAACTCTTGATGTGCGAGTCAAAATCATACTCACTTGAATGAAACACATACTTTGAAAATATTACAACCATCAAATTATATAGTTATAACATAAAACCAAAAACTTTTTTTATAGTCTAAACGCGGGTGAAACCGCGGGTTCTGTTAGTAATTATTTAATTCAGTTCATTTGAAGATTCATTTTCAATGTACTCGAAGGTCGTGGCAGACACGAAATCTGTGGATCTTCTATTATAGGTATAGATAAGAACAGGTATTGTGAATGTACCTTAAGAGATAGACATATACTGTTGCAGATTTTTCTATAGGCCTTTTCAAGGCCTACAATTTTTTTATACATTGTTTTGATGTATACCTTAAGATTTAGTCAGCGGAAGGTTTCTAAAAGGACGACTCGATAAAACCAGTTATTGTGATTTCATGTGGTAAAGAAAGATTTTCCTAAAATAAAAGGTTTCCTAAATGTTGACCCGAGTAATAAGTTATTATTTCACCAAATTTCGTTGCAATCGATTCATTTATTTTTGCGTGAAACGCGCATACACAAAAGACAAACAGACATACAGACAAACAGACAAAAAAATAACTATTGTTTTGGGGTCTATATTGTATACAAAATACGTTACAGTCGTTGTTTTTAAAAAATATTTTATGAACAGATTTCGCCAAGTTACTGTTTTATTATTATACAAATATATCCCACGGGAACCGTACATTTATCCGGGATAAAAAGTAGCCTATTTATTATTTTGATGTATGAACTATATTATTGTAAAGTTTCATTAAAATCCAACCAGTAGTTTTTGTGTATTAAGCTATATAAGTTACTATAGTTTTTTAACTATCCCACGGGAACTCTTTAATTTTTCGAGATGAAAAGTATCTAAGATGTTGACCGGGGATATAAGGTACCACCATGCAAAATTTTATTTAAATCGGTCCAGCAGATTCGGAGATTAGCCCGTATAAACAGACAAACAGACAAACAGACAGAGAAACAAAAAAATTGAAAAAAATCTGGATTTGTTCTAATGCTCTTCTTACATCCCCCTGACTCGGTTTTTAACATTTTTTTTCTATGTACAGACATTCGACCTCAACAGTTTTATTATAGTATAGATAAAATTTTAATGAATATTCATAAAATGTCATAAATATGACATTTTATGAACTTAATTTTTTGAATCATAAACGAAACAAACCAAAACACTAGTAATATGAATGTTTCGGAAAAATAATAAAAAAATCATTAAAATACTTTATTTTTCTTATCAAAATTCCACTCAACATATGTCTAACGGTATTATAGTATATAATCATACGTTATATTTGTATGATTATTATATTATACACACTTTTCTAACAAGTATAATGAACTAAGCGGATACTTCTGTATGTTACAAAGAAGTAAAACTTCTTCGAGTTCCATAATGTATATTCAATATTCTTTATAAGCACTGTTGTTATATTTAGTAAAAACACAATGAAAAATTGTTTAAGCCGACTTAAAAAAAGGAGGAAGTTATTATTTCAGGTGTATATTTTTTTGGTATGCAAGGCGATATCTTCAATTACTTATAAACTGTTTTTTAATACAAAGAATGAGTAACAAGGGAAGAGATAAAAAAAGAAAAACAAAGACTTCCCATAGGAGAGACGTTTATTATATTTTTTTTTTCTGAGAGTTAAAGCAAAGTTAAAAAAAAAGCACTAGCGTTAAAAATAATAAAAATTCTACGTATTAAGCAAATTGGAATAGTTTTCGAGCTTATATAGTATATTTCTCAACTTCTTTGTATTAAACTCGTACTATCAGAACATTTTAATTCATAATATGCTTTTAGTTTTGACACTGTACTCGCGGCTTTAGTAAAACCGGGTAGTATAGCCGTAGTATAGCCGGGGTAATTAGTGCCCCAAAAAAATTACTTCAGACCAAATCTCAGCATGAAGCCCTTTGAGATTAGCCACCTGCAAAGAAAATATTACAGTGCGTAATCACAAGTGCTCTTTCTAGGCCATGTGACAAGACATAGTATCTGAGGCACCATATAAAATAATAACTCTGTGCTAGGATTTTTTTTACCCGATTCGAGACTCGAATACAGGACCGATTCGAAGCAAGATTATCAACTATATACATATATACATGTACTATCCACTGTAAAAACGAAGTAATTTTCAAATACAGTTAATAAGTAAATGCTAAACAAACATTTTTTATATGAAAGTAGCAATACACGTTTTGAGGTTAAAAGAGGATCTACGAGGATCGAGGGGGGTTCATAAGAGGATTAAACACGGTAATAAGGTTTGCACGACGGCACACTTAGAGAGGTCAAGTGGGGCTTACATGAATTTTGTTCTTTAATAGAAAGCAAGGGCTATTTTGTACACTTTTCCTGAATTCTTTTAGTTTCGTCTTTAAAATAGTATATGTTTAATTTAAGTTCGCAATTTTACTAATGGTATGTTTTAACATTCAAATTTCATTTCAGTATAAAAATATTTTAAATATAATCAAGCTGAATACCTACTTAGATATTCGCGAATATTTAATATTCTAAATAAAATTAATTGTAACTTTATTAATATTTTGATACTTTGTCTCCGATGTTTCAAATGCTTTAAAGCAAATATTGTCACAAGAAATACTACTACTAATTCCGTGACCACATTGTGTGTGCAAATATCTGGTGTCTTAATCTCGCTTCATTCGTGTGCGTCCCTACGTATCTAACAGTAACTTACGTGTTACTCCAAATCATCATCTACCTATGTACCAAATTTCGTCCAAATAAGTCCAACCACAAACAAATAACCGTAAATAAAATCACATACATAGACACAAACAAATAATCGTAGTCCAATTAAGCAATTATAGATTGCAGTCAAAATTTATAATAGTGCCATTTACTGGGGCTCGAATTCAAATCCCACGTAAGTCATATACATAAACATTCTACTAGTATTCGCCCAGTGATCGAAAATCAACCATATTCACTATTGAAATTTTGAGGTAAACATATAATTTTGAGGTAAACAAATAATAGAATTTACCTATCTAAATTAAGAAAAAAAATATGACATTCAATTTAAAGACTACATAAAGAGGAGAAAAGGTACTGAAATGTTTTGTCTTCATCTATACACATAGATGCTTAATTTGATCTAAATACGTAAATAGAGTGCCTTCAGGAAACCCAATTAACGCTCACTTGTTGTCGCAATCTACGTTTTTAGGGCTCTTAATTTTTGGTGATTTTATGTCTATATATTGCCTGTAATTATAGTTTATTTGTATGAAAAATGGTGGCTGAATATACTAAAGCGAGAGTGTCATGTTCTTTTTTTTAATTTTTTTTTAATAGGGCGTCGCAGGATCACGTCATGTCCTACCGCAGGCCTAACAGAAGAACATTTCGACAGATGGTACTAAGTCGCCTTAACGTCGTTATTGACTATTGTCAGAAAATGCCGCGAAGAAGGTCTTATCGCAAAACCTACAACTACCTATTATGCTGTAAAATAGAATCTTAGAACTAAATACTTATTTCTTTTGTTAAGTTTATTTTTTATGGATTCTTTAAACACAATAAGTTTAAATCACAGAATTTGTAATATATAACTATCTCGATGGAAGTGTGAAAGTAAAATTACAAAGTAGCCTCGTAGGACCTATAGAATAAGAAGAAGAATAATTTGTAAAAACATGAGAACTTCTTGGAAAAAGCGAAATTAGTATACTTTGAATGTGACCATTAAATTCAACCTGAAAAGTAATTTTAAGTACAATACTACTTATAAAGAATAAATCTACGAAATATTCAGCTAATATGAAAATTACCTAATTATAATACTATTATTATATAGAAGGCATATATATATATATATATATATATATATATATATATATATATATATATATATATATATATATATATATATATATATATAGTGGTAGCCCAGTGGCAACGCGCTCGCTTGGGAAACCGAGTGAAGCGGGTTCAAATCCCGGGTTTCGCACCTCTGATATTTTCATGTGCGAATCATTTTCTAACTTGGTTACCACTTGCCTTACGGTGAAGGAAAACATCGTGAGGAAACCTGCATGTCTGAGAGAACCTAGCAAGTTTTCAAAAAGACATGTGAAGTCCGCCAACCCGCACTTGGCCAGCGTGGTGGACTATGGCCTGATCCCCCTCGTATTGAAGGGAGGCCCGTGCCCAGCAGTGGGACGTTAAAAAGGGCTGAATATAATACTATTATTACAAATGTGAATGTTTGTATGTGTATATTTGTTCACTTTACTCTTTCCTGCTGAAATGGCTAAGTAGATTTTAATCACTACACACATATAATATTATAACATGTAGTCTTATAGAAATAAAGTATACTAGAAGATAGTTCTGTCTGTATATAATATTACCAAAAAAAAATAGAAAAGGCAAGCAAAGCGAGGACTAGTCACTAGATTCAAATAGTATTTAACTATCACCCGTTTTAACTTAATTCATTCATATTTACTCCACTTAAGTAAAATCCTATAATATTCTAAGCTCTATTTTCAATATCGAGAAACATACTGTGTAAGCCTGATCATGTTATATTGAAGATCAATACAAATATGCTTTGCATACAAAGTGCGAATTAATCATAAGCTACTTAAAATCGTATTCATCACTGTTATCTTGCATCATCGCATTTAAAGGAGATCGGGGAGCAGATCAATCTTGTGAGCATTAGACGACGCATCAGACTGACATCAATCACGCGAATTGATCCCGAAATGTTTGGAAATAGAAGGTGAGAAAAATATATGACTGTATACAAATAAATGTTGTTCTTTTAGGCATATTGCTTCAAACTGAGTTAGTTAATTATAGCGTGTATTTAGATATTTAGTGTAAAAATAAAGTAAAATCTTATAAGATTTGTGAATAAAACTAAGTTACTATCACTAAATGTTTCCCTGACTTTTGACTCTACAACAGAGAATCGTATGTCAGTATCTATCCTATAAGTGTCTATGGCATATCAAATCAATTTTTTGAGAGAAGAATAAGAACACTTCAAGAGTAATTCTTTCTCATATATTATAATAATATAAAGTAACGACGAATTTAACTTAAATTCATGTAATTAAAAAAAATGAATAAATTAATTATTTTATATATACAACTTCCATGACTACTTAAGTGACATTAAATAGAAAGAGGTATTCGAAATCTTCGGCATTTGCAAACCGTTTTTAATATTTTTACTAATAAATAGATTGATTGTAGTGATCGGGATGGGTCCATATAAATACAAACTCAATAAAAAATACTTTTGATCTTGTAGTACTTTGTTTAGTTTAAAGTAAAAAGATAAAAAAAAACGACTTCCTGGCACTGAAAAGTAAAAAATAACTAAAGGGGGCTTTCATTTAGAATAGACACCTAATCAAATATTTTCGAAGTCGGTGTGCTTTGATTTGTATTGGCTGGCATATGTATATATATATATATATATATATATATATATATATATATATATATATATATATATATATATATATATACGGTCGAATTGAGAATCTCCTCCTTTTTGGAAGTCGATTGAAAATTACTTCTTGCAGGTTTTGCTGTAACGAAGCACTATCCCAACATTTCCTTTATAGATGGCCATGCATTATAGAAAATCATATTTTACACGATACCCGGAGATATGATCGCGGTCCGTGACAGATGACGTAATTTGTCGCCGGCAGATGGGAAACGCGGGTTATTCCCGATGTCCTTTTTGCACGACACACCAAAACACGTATAATCGTTTGAAATTCAATTTTTACAAAAAGATGATTTCAATGTAGCTGTATTTATTCTGGATAAATTTTTAACATTTTGAGGTAAAATCTAAAATATTATAATTTTAAATGTAAAGATAAAAAAGATATTTCTTTTGTAAATTCCATCAGAAGCATACGTTGAATGATTTTTTTTGTACATTTGGTAGGTATAAGAATAAGTCGTAAAGTATTTTTCACCCTCCTACCCCCATACCCTATTTTTTAATCGCGATTTTAGTATATTTGTATGAACAATATTATATAAATACATTGCGACGTTTAGCCGCCGCGGGTTTAGTAAATCATAAAAAATTTCTATTACAATAAAGCCTAACTTACGTACATAATAATTGCTCACTGCTCATATATACTATACTAATTAGAATATATTGTATAGTAAATTTAATTAGAAATTTGCGTCTTTCATTCGTTTTCTATTGATATTCATACCAATTGGCGTGATGGAATTTCAATACCTTAATCTGACGATGCGTCTTAAATCTTATTGTTAGAAGCTAATAAATGTAAGTGCTTTAACCCTCGATTAAATTACTTCATATAACTAAAGAACAATCACATTGTGATATATTTACATGATACATACAAAATATTTATAGAAGTTATATAAGTAAATACTTACTAGTTATATAAACTACAACTGCCTCGGTGGTGTAGTGGCAAGCACGGCTACACACCCGGAGGTCCTGGGTTCAGGTTCCGGGTCGGGCCAAGTTTAGTTATTGAATCTTTCTGTTATAGTAAGCCTCAATAACAGCCCGGAGTTGGGAAGTTGCCGCTGTTTCACCTCCGTGCCTCGAAGAGCACGTAAAGTCGTCGTTTCACCGTAACTCTCACCTGTCGTGTCTCGTGTCGAGCCGTATGAGAGTAACAGGAATAGAGAGTGCACTTGTGTTTGCGCTCTCTCTCACACGCGCTGCACTATAATATCTCCTGCGCAGTTGGCTAGTCTCAATGAGACTGGCCGCTGTGGTCGGAATCGGTCAGGAGGATATTATTATATATATTATTATTATAGGTAAATTGATTCTTGACCTATATGACTAAAATTATTATTAAATATAATAATATCAAAGTGTGTGAATAAGTAAGTGAGTGTGTAATACACATACACTTACGCACACGCACATATACACGTACACACGTTTCGTTAAGTTAAATAAATGTTCTTCAGTAAATAATATCATTGTATAAATAGCTAATTAAGAGGAATACAATACAGAGCAAAATCACGTTCTAGCCTTCAAATCAAACAAATACTATAATCAGATCCTTTCATCGGTTTTAATCAAACACCACTTAATCCGATCCGGGACCAATATTAATCAGAGTTGAGTATTTGCGGGTAGTGGTACAATATGTAAGCTCAAGCGAAGAAATCCCAAAATAGACCCGTCAAGTAAAAGAATAATCTATACATATAATAAAAAACTTAAAAAAAAAACGACTTCCAGGCACTGAAAAGTAAAAAATAACTAAACGGGGGTTTTCATTTAGAATAGATACTTAATCAGATTTTTTCGAAGTCGGTGTGCTTTGATTTGTATTGGCTGGTACCGACTTCGAAAAAATCTGATTAAGTATCTATTCTAAATGAAAACCCCCGTTTAGTTATTTTTTACTTTTCAGTGCCTGGAAGTCGGTTTTTTTTTTAAGTTTTTATTGTTCCATTTTTAGTGTAGACGTATCATCAATACAAATTAATCAAGCCCAAACACCAGGTAATTGCTGTAAATCGTTGAGGAGTCCCCTCGACTATCTGTCGGGTCCATCATCAGATCGACTCCAGACCTTCATTAAATAGTAGTGCTTTAAAATACCTAATGAAAATGTTATCAAACGCACTAGTCGCCGCTACAATTTTCGAAAGTTCCCTCGATTTCTCTGGGATCCCATCATCAGATCCTGGTTTCCTTATCATGGGACCACTCTTCCGATATCTCCTTTCTAATAAAAAAAGAATTATCAAAATCGGTTTATAAACGACGAAAAAATCCACGAACAAACATAAAATAAAATTAAAATATATACGGTCGAATTGAGAACCTCCTCCTTTTTTTGGAAGTCGGTTAAAAATTGTAACAAAGCCGAATCTGTACATTGAATATTTTTTGGAAAATCTTATTGAAATAGACTTTATGTCTGTCTGTCTGTTACCGCATCACGAAAAAACCACTGGAGGGATTTTGACGAAATTTGGTATGCTAATAGCTGGTCATCCGGGTCAACATATAGGATATTTTTTACTGCGGGAAAATATCTCATCTCTGAGAAACTATCTATACTAAACGTTAAAATGTAAAAAAGTACGAACTCGAGCGGAGCGAGGGTGAGTCGCTAGTAATAATAATAACATTGTATATGATTAATGATCTTACAAAACTAATTTTAATAGAAATAATATTCCATGTCTGGTGTTTTGTTCAATATCGCAGTGTTGCAGACTTTCACCTATCTCTTAATAAACTAAGAAAGTACTGTTTAAGAAACGAAATGCATAATACTTTCTCAGATTTACGCGAATATTTGACATTTTAACTGAAACTATCTTTTCGGATTATTTTTGTATTGCTATAGTTTAGACCATCTGCTATTTTCCTCACCCGACTAGTTAATCTTAAAGTGACACTATTTCTATTTAATTTGAAAGTACTTTGCTGAATATAATATATGTAGATATTTAAATGGGCTATATCATTAATTAAGAAAAATTTAAAATACACTTCAGGAAAATGAATGATAAGTAGGGATTTTGAAAGTTTTTTTTTATATAATACTAGTGTCTCTCACTCGCTTCGCTCGCGTTCATCCCTAGTATATATATGTACACACATAGGTATAGAAAAGTAAGTACCTACTTTAAAAATTAATAAAAATATATATAATGTATATCCCTTACTTGACACATGATTCCCTATACAAACTTTCATCGCCCTTTTCACTCCCTTAAGAGATGATTTCCGGGATAAAAACTGGATAATTTTATCTTATTTATAAGTTCTTCCCAGGGTCTCAAACTATCTCCGTACTAAATATCTTCTAAGTTGGTTCAGCAGATTAAGCGTGAAAAGGAGGCAGACAGAGTTACTTTCGCATTTATAATACTATTATGGACAAAAATGATTTTTTTAAATAATAGAGTAAAGAAGCGTTATTTCAAAAATAAGGCTACTCTAATATTTCTTTGTCAAAACAAATGTGAGCGAGTCATCGGGGAATTCATAAAAATCATTGGGGCTTTCCATATGAATTGAGCATATCGCATAATATATTTTATATAATAGCTAAATTCTTAGACAATCACCGGTTTCTATTGATCGATTTCTTAAAAGAATAAAGACGTACCTACCACGTATTAGATATGTGTTTGTTTCAAATACGTGAAATAATTTTTGGAGACCGCTTCATCGATCTGTTTTCTATTAAGGAAGATATCTTGATCTACCTCGGTACTTCGACTGCCAGTGGTCCACACAATATATTAAATCCTTAAATGAAACTACATATACTTATCTAATCAGATATTTTTGGTGTCAGTGTAAACAACGCAATGTAATTAAAAGTGCATTATCCATCAAAATGTTAATAAAATCACAAAGTTTTACTTAAGTTATAGTTACAATAAAAAAATTATCGTCTGGAAGCACTTCGACGATTACAAATTATCAATCATAATTTAGAAAATAAGAGACTCAACCTAATTATAACGCAAGTTAACTACAGAATAAATATTATAGTGTCGGTGTATGTACATAAACAGGGATAAACTCTGTCTCACAGGACCGACGGCTTGATTTGCTCCCCGAGGAACAAGCGTGTAACAATACCCATATTATACCTATATAATCATTGATTGCAAACGAAAACTATTATCTATTACAGTTCTATGTTGCCAAATAAACTTGATATCTTTTGTAAAGTTATCAAAACACGTCGAAGCGTTTTAGATTCGGGAAGTTTTAAATAAAATATTTTGATCGAATGAGCCAGACAGATCCGAGGGAGAATGCTAGCTTCGTGTGACTCTACAAGGCAGATGTTTAATTGTTGTTTGTATTTTATCTCACAAGGCTACTTTCCAATCGAAGTTATTAAATATTATCAACTCACCCTCGCTTCGCTTGGATTCCTCCTTAGGTGCGTTTTAGAAGTTAGTATAAAATACAATAACTATATATTATATAATATATTATAACCTATAGCCTTTCTCAATAAACGGGCTATATAGTGGAAAAAAAATTTTTCTATGAACAATATTATATAAATACATTGCGACGTTTAGCCGCCGCGGGTTTAGTAAATCATAAAAAATTTCTATTACAATAAAGCCTAACTTACGTACATAATAATTGCTCACTGCTCATATATACTATACTAATTAGAATACATTGTATAGTAAATTTAATTAGAAATTTGCGTCTTTCATTCGTTTTCTATTGATATTCATACCAATTGGCGTGATGGAATTTCAATACCTTAATCTGACGATGCGTCTTAAATCTTATTGTTAGAAGCTAATAAATGTAAGTGCTTTAACCCTCGATTAAATTACTTCATATAACTAAAGAACAATCACATTGTGATATTTTTACATGATACATACAAAATATTTATAGTAGTTATATAAGTAAATACTTACTAGTTATATAAACTACAACTGCCTCGGTGGTGTAGTGGCTAGCAAGCACGGCTACACACCCGGAAGTTCTGGGTTCAGGTTCCGAGTCGGGCCAAGTTTAGTTATTGAGTCTTTCTGTTTTAGTAAGCCTCAATAACAGCCCGGAGTTGGGAAGTTGTCGCTGTTTCACCTACGTGCCTTACGTGCCGAAGAGCACGTAAAGTCGTCGTTTCACCTTAACTCTCACCGGTCGTGATTCGTGTCGAGCCGTATGAGAGTAATAGGAATAGAGAGTGCACTTGTGTTTGCGCTCTCTCTCACACGCCCTGCACTATAATATCTCCTGTGCAGTTGGCTAGTCTCAATGAGACTGGCCGCTGTGGCCGGAATCGGTCAGGAGGACATTATATTATTATTTATATATTATAATATTATTATTATAGGTAAATTGATTCTTGACCTATATGACTAAAATTATTAGTAAATATAATAATATCAAAGTGTATGAATAAGTAAGTGAGTGTGTAATACACATACACTTACACACGCACACGCACATACACACGTACACACGTTTCGTTAAGTTAAATAAATGTTCTTCAGTAAATAATATCATTGTATAAATAGCTAATTAAGAGGAATACAATACAGAGCAAAATCACGTTCTAGCCTTCAAATCAAACAAATACTATAATCAGATCCTTTCATCGGTTTTAATCAAACACCACTTAATCCGATCCGGGACCAATATTAATCAGAGTTGAGTATTTGCGGGTAGTGGTACAATATGTAAGCTCAAGCGAAGAAATCTCAAAATAGACCCGTCAAGTAAAAGAATTATAATCTATACATATAATAAAATTGTAACTAAGCCGAATCTGTACATTAAATATTTTTTGGAAAATCTTATTGAAATAGACATTATTATCGATACAGAGGCCGAATCTATAGTTTTTTTAAAATGTCTGTCTGTCTGTTACAGCATCACGGAAAAACCACTGGAGGGATTTTGATTAAATTTGGTATACTGGTAGCTGGTCATCCGGGTCAACATATAGGATACTTTTTACTGCGGGAAAATATCTCATTTCTGAGAAACTATCTATACTAAACGTTAAAATGTAAGAAGGGACGAACCCGGGCGGAGCGAGGGTGAGTCGCTAGTAATAATAATAACATTGTATATGATGAATGATCTTACAAAACTAATTTTAATAGAAATAATATTCCATGTCTGGTGTTTTGTTCAATATCGCAGTGTTGCAGACTTTCACCTTTCTCTAAATAAACTAAGAAAGTACTGTTTAAAAAACGAAATGCATAATACTCTCTCAGATTTACGCGAATATTTGACATTTTAAATGAAACTATCTTTTCGGATTATTTCGCGGATTTATTTTAATTTTTAGTTCCCAACGTTTCGAATGCTTTACAGCAATCATGGTCACGGGAGAGACTACGGTTTTAGACATCTCAAAGGCGTTATATACTTGTTACAGACAGTACCTACCCACAATTTTATATACTATTATTTTTAAAATGTGTCGTGTGTATGTCGAATTGTTATCTCACTGAGTATGAGAGAGACATGTAAAGAGAGTACACTTGTGTTTGCGCACATACTTGTGCACTAAACATACGCACTACTCTTGCGCAGTTGTTTAGTCTCAGTGAAATTAGCTGATCACAGATAATAATCTAACGATAACATTAAGTTTTGTACAACTTCATAATATTAATCATACACTCTTAAATATTTCATAATCCTTTGTTTTCTGTATTTCTATAGTTTAGACCATCTGCTATTTACCTTACCCGACTAGTTAATCTTAAAGTGACACTATTTTTACTTAACTTGAAAGTACTTTGCTGAATATAATATATGTAGATATTTAAATGGGCTATATCATTAATTAAGAAAAATTTAAATACACTTCACGAAAATGAATGATAAATAGGGATTTTTAAAGTTTTTTTTTTTTTTTTTTTTTATGTAATACTAGTGACTCTCACTCTTTTGGCTCGCGTTCATCCCTAGTATATGTATATATATACACCTAGGTATAGAAAAGTAAGTACCTATTTAAAAATTAAAAAAATATATATAATATATATCCCTTACTTGACACATGATTCCCTATACAAACTTTCATCGCCCTTTTCACTCCCTTAAGAGATGATTTCCGGGATAAAAACTGGATAGTTTTATCCTATTTATAAGTCCTTCCCAGGGTCTCAAACTATCTCCGTACTAAATATCTTCTAAGTCGGTTCAGCAGATTAAGCGTGAAAAGGAGACAGACAGAGTTACTTTCGCATTTATAATATTAGTATGGACAAAAATGTTTTCTTTAAATAATAGAGTAAAGAAGCATTATTTCAAAAATAAGGCTACTCTAATATTTCTTTGTCAAAAAAAAAGTGAGCGAGTCATCGGGGAATTTATAAAAATCATTGGAGTTTTCCATATGAATTGAGCATATCGCATAATATATTTTATATAATAGCTAACTTCTTAGACAATCACCGGTTTCTATTGATCTATTTCTCAAAAGAATAAAGACGTATCTACCACGTATTAGATATGTGTTTGTTTCAAATACGTTAAATAATTTTTGGAGACCGCTTGATCGATCTGTTTTCTATTAAGGTATATATCGTGATCTACTTCGGTACTTCGGCTGCCAGTGGTCCACACAATATATTAAATAAATGGAGTCCTTAAATGAAACTACATATACTTATCTAATCAGATATTTTTGGTGTCAGTGTAAACAACGCAATGTAATTAAAAGTGTTTTATCCATCAAAATGTTAGTAAAATCACAAAGTTTTACTTAAGTTATAGTTACAATAAAAAAATTATCGTCTAGAAGCACTTCGACGATTGCAAACTATCAATCATAATTCAAAATTAGAGACTCTATATGATTATATCATATCGCACTGTAATTTTTAATCTACTAGCATACATAATTATAACGCAAGTTAACTACATAACAAATATTATAGTGTCGGTGTATGTACATAAACAGGGATAAACTCTGTCTCACAGGACCGACGGCTTGATTTGCTCCCCGAGGAATAAGTGTGTAACAATACCTATATTATACCTATATAATCATTGATTGCAAACGAAAACTATTATCTATTACAGTACTATGTTGCCAAATAAACTTGATATATTTTGTAAAGTTATCAAAACACGTCAAAGCGTTTTAGACTCGGGAAGTTTTAAATAAAATAAATTGATCGAATGAGCCAGACAGATCCGAGGGAGGATGCTATCTTCCTGTGACTCTACAAGGCAGATGTTTAATTGTTGTTTGTATTTTATCTCATTAGGCTACTTTCCAATCTAAGTTAATAAATATTAGCAACTCACCCTCGCTCGCTCGGATTCCTCCTTAGGTGCGTTTTAGCAGTTAGTATAAAATACAATAACTATATATTATATAATATATTATAAAATATAGCCTTTCTCAATAAACGGGCTAAACAGTGCAAAAAGAATTTTTCAAATCGGTTGAGTAGTTCTTGAGATTAGCGCGTTCAATCGAACAAACAAACTCTGCCTCTTTATAATATTAGTAGGTATAGATAAAAAGTAGCTTATATCACTCTGTGCTAGTAAAAGTAGCTAACAGTACACACACATACACGCAAACTTCCACAAATATAATAATATTGGGAAGGACAAAGGAAAAACATTAATACTATAAATAAAAAGGCTTCTTGTCAGTTAGCTCACGCGCTATTTCGACAGTAAATTGCAGATATTTTTTTGTAAAAAAAAAATATTTACAAAACGCATCACATTTTATTGAAATATTTATTACAATCACGACTCACCTCCTGAAACTGCAAATACAGTTTAGTTCGTTTCACAAAAATTTTACTATCGGAATTAATATTTATATAATTGCTGTAGTGGAAATCCGTAACAGAAAATGCAAACAAATAAAAAAGCTTTCTCTTTGATTTACATTTTAGAATATTGGTTTCTAAAAATAATCTCCATTCATCACGTAACGTACTGGCTTTTGCGCGTCGTATCGTTGTCATATCTAGTAAAAGGATCTTTTTTTATATTAAAGAATTACTCAACCCGAATAAAAAAATCATACTACTGTTAAAAGTGTGAAAGTTTGTATGTGTGTGTATATGAAACTGGACAGATTTGGATGAAATTTAGTACGCCAATAGACTGTTACCTAGAATAGAACATAGGTTATTGTTAGTTACCTGTTACCTAGGGACTCAACCAGGCATAACAAGGGCAAATCGCTAGTATACATATATAGAAAGGCTAATAATAGTAAATATAAGAAAAGGCAGTACACACGGCAGAGGAAGTAAAAGAAACTTTCTCTGGAATCTAAAACAGATCAGAACATGTGATCTTGTTTTCAGAAATGGAATTTTAAATCTGTATGTATATTATACTTAACAGCTAGCCGCAAGCTTTGACTAAGTACGCTGTACACCGAGTGCTTAAAACTTCCAACATTTTTTCAAACATTTTTGGTGCCAATTTTCAAAATTTTGAATTCATTTTGTTATTTTGTGGGTAGGCTGTTTGTAACAACTATATAATGCCTTTGAGACATCTAACACCTTAGTCTCTCCCGTGACCATGATTACTATAAAGCAATCGAAACGTCGGGAACCAAAAATCAAAATAAATCCGCGAAAAAATCCGAAAACATAGTTTTATTTAAATGTCTAATATTCGCGTAAATCTAAGAAAGTATTAAGAAAGTAATATTTTTATGATATTATAAACATTATATATTAGCCTAGCCTTCCTCTTCCAAACAAGCAAGCACGCAAACAAACAAAAAAACAAACAAACAAACAAAAAGAAATAAATAAAATTTCCTTTTTAAAAATATGTTAATATTCTTCATACTCGTAAAAATCCCTGACTAAGCATAGCCATAATTAAGAAGACAATTTGAGTCAAATTAATGGCAGCTACTTAGGCTAATCACACGGGGAACTCTAAAGAACGCAGTTTCCCACTCCAATGCGGCAATATAAAAGCTGAGAGTTTTTACAAAAATTATAATGCTACTAGTTACTTATCCTCACTTTGCTCAAGTCCTTATCTAAGTGCCTTTTGGATTTTTTTCTTTTATTATCAGTTAAAACTTTTACTTTCTTAATCTTTCCAGTACAGAAAAAACACACAGAATAATGTTCATAGTCGTTTTTAAGTTATAATATTACATACAGACATTGCCACACTCTGCCGAATTTTATTATTAATAGTAACCTATTTGTTACTCCATATTATCTATCTACATATATCTACTTAATTTCCATATCTATATCATCAATGACTTTTCAAAATTTATTTATGACATAAAGTAATGGAAATTTTGTACATGAATATATTGGGTAGTTAAATATTATAATGAACAGAATATTAAAACAGAAGCTTGGTATCTAATACTGGATTTTCTTATAAAAAGTAGCGTAAAAAAGTATCGACGCAAAGATTTCCTCGAAGATACCCAAGAGTAATATAAATAATATTAGCAAGCTTTTCGATTCAATCTGATAAAAAATCCAACAAAATATAACTACGCTTAAAGAGCCATATATCAGCATATTTGGTATAATGTTTAGATTATATTATTAGTCGAAATTCCTGTAAAAAATATTGAGAAAAACTTACCATCTTCTTTTGTTTTAGTAGAGCACATCAAGGCAGTGGTAGCGCTATATAAACATGCTTGTTTGGGAAACCAAGTTAAGCGGGTTCAATTCCCGGGTCTTGCACCTGTGATATTTTCATGTGCGAACAATTTTCAATATTAATATTATTGTCTAGGAAGGAAAACAACGTGATGAAAACTACATGTCTGAGAAAATCTATCTTTTTGAAAGACATATGAATTCCGCCAATCTGCAGTTGGCCAGCGTGATGGACTATGATCTAACCTCTTTTGTTTTGAAGAGAGGTCTATGCCCAGCTGTGAGACATTAAAAAGACCAGAATACTTAATAATTATTCTAATCAGAGAAGAATGAAAACATTTATATTAAATTATGTTTAATAATAACATTCACCAAACTCCTTTATGGGAGCTTTATACCCGAAACAAATGTAAAAACTAATTTCTAAGATAATTACTATAACAGAACACATCCTCCAAATGAGACAATAAAAAATAGATTTTCATTAAATATACAAATGAAAATATTATTAAAAGACCATAAAGAGTTTATACAACTCTGGTTAAAATAATAAGTAAGTGGATAACCTTTATATGGAGTTTACTTCTATTAAATATTTATTCATCAGATCTCGCGCCAGTACTTCCCCGATGGGCTACATTCTTCAGAACAGCATTCTTGTCATTAATGTCTAATTTACTATTCAAAAGTAGCCATAAACAAGTAAATGAGTAAAGTTATTACGACTTTAAGCGTGAGTTGGGTTTGAAATAACACCATACTTCGTATCACAATATAATACAGAATTTAACTGGTAATTTTAACTTACCAATATCGCCTTTTAAATGAACCACCCATCGTAGAATATTTCAGCTATTTCATAAGAAACATCCCAAATAATTTTCATTTTCCACATACGGTCTTTAACAATATTCCGTTAGAATAGCGACAGCAGCCTCGGGGGTTTTGGTTAAATTTAATAAATCTTTCCGATGTTTCCTTCTCCTCTAAATGGGCTCCGGAAATTCGATGAAAGACCTGTTTTCATAACAACGCACCCTCAAAGGATAAAATGAAATATTTCCGTACGCCAAAAAGGCTTTGGCTGTTGCTAAACGGTGTTAAAATGTGCACGTGATTTTGCGTGGTACGGTAGGTAGCTGAAGGCAGTGGCCGGATGCGTTTACATGCCGCCGTTTCACAATTCTTTAAGCTTTTAAAACAAAAGAAAAAACAGGTTACATACTATGTATATGTAAATGATAATTTAGAATCGCTATCGCTGATAGAAAAATAACATATAAAAGTATTTTACTTGTTCCGAATAATTTTATCTTTTTCATAATTTTTTTTATTTTCTACTAGCGGCTTACCCTTTGAACTTAAATGATTTAGGAAAGCAAGAAAAAACAAACATTAAAAAAAAAACTTTTTTTAAACCATAAACCTTAGGAGTATACATAATAATCCACAAGAGTTTCATCACAATCAGATCAATGGTTTAGGAACGCATAGACGACAAACATACAAACATTCATTTTTATTTATACAGAAGATTAGCGATTTATGAAATTTTCATGTGATTCATATCTTATCTTCATTTGAGTCACTCAGTTTGAGTCAGAACACTATTACACCCCAAATCGACAAAGTTACCACAATATTTTTGATAAGGTGGACGTTTTTATTATTATATTATACCACAATAAAACTTCCGACAACTGTAGTGACATAGTGGAGTGTGCATTCTAGCCCATAATTATTATAGGTATGATATGTTGTTTTTTGTTTTTTCAGTAACCGAAAAATAAGCCAATGTGATTTTTAGCTATATAAAGCTTAGAAGCTTTATATTTTCTTATGGTATCTAATGGTTTTAGTTGGATGTGAGTACATTACAATAAAATATTCAAAAGGACATCGAGTATAGTTAAGATCTCAATAAGAACCGCAGGCTTTTTATATATTCGACTATCCACAAACCCTCTTTTATAAAATCGGGATGATTGGCCTTCTAATGGGTGAGGCTTTTGTCCAGCAGTGGACGGCGATTGTTAGAAAAAAAGTACCCACGCTTCACTTGGATGCGTCCCTATGTGCTTTTTGTAATTATAATATTTTATATAGATAGCGGCACACTAACAATAGCTTGTGTAAAGTACAAAAGTATATAAATCAAAACCTCATCCAAATCCGTAAAAGTTGCTTAATATGCAGAGGAGATTATTTGTATCATTCATCATACTCGATATAGTAAAGTGAATATTGGTATACTAGTAGTACCTCGATGCTTGTGAAAAGTGGAACAAAAGAAAGTGCCTCAAGATGAAAAAAGCTTGCATCATGTAAACTTATCATACGTTCAGTCTCATCTACGTATGCTACTGTTACCTAGAATTTTAGGTATTATACAAGGCTCTAATATCTTTTACATATACTTTTCATATAACATTTTATGTTGATTTTATATTATTTTTAGAAAGACGTTTTCATTTTGTAATCGTGGCCTAGAAACTTATTAATTTTTATTCATGTCGATTTGTAAGCAATTTAAAAAGCTTTTCAGAGTTCTGCGAAATTCTAGCTTTCATCGTAAATTTATGTGAAGTTAAATAATGAAATGATTTTATACATACATATTTTACTATTTTTATAAAATTATTAGCTATTTCCAAATAAAATTTATTATTCGTCTATATAAAGGCGTAATTTATCTTGACACAAAATATTACGTTAAAGACGTTGACATACATATTTATATCAATGGTAAAAGGTTTTTTGAACTAAAACGTCTTTACGTACGCTTGACTTGTAGAGTAAGCTGGCAAATGTGTGACGAGAGCGTTACGAAAAGTATGATCTGTGGCGTGGCGAACGTTGCCATGGTAACCGTTGTTACTGTCGGACAAATGATATATAATATTACATTCTTTCTTTAAATGATATTCAATAAATATATGATATATATGATTGTAATATGCCTAATATGCGTTATTTCATTATTTTTTTAGTATCTCATCTATCCTAATTATTTAAAACATAAATTGAATTTCGTAAAGAGTACCGATAACCTACAGAAGTTTTACTTCTTGCGCGTACACATTCATACACGCACTCTTTTTTTTTTATTGTTTTAACGTTTTCATATACTTTAACTTTTTTTATTACTTTTACGCTTTATATGCTTTTTGATATATAGGCCGGAGGATGATATGATCTGGCTGAACATTAATATTGCCACAAGAATAGTAGTACTGTTAATGTATTACAAAATATACAGATGAATCTACGCGGAGTGTATAGATCAAGTTACTATGATTTTGTACAATATAAAAATTAAAAAAGGGCTAAAATTCAAAAATCACAAATAATAGCAAAAATTCAAATACAATTTCAAAATTTTGCATTCATAAGCGATTTGAGAACGTCATAGACTAAGCCCAAGTTAACAAAATAAAGATAATTTAGAAAAGATTGAAGATATTAATAAGAAAATTTGATTGAATTGATTTATAAAAGACTTTTTAACTTATTACAAATTGAATTGAATTGATTTACACTTTTTAAAATTACATCAAGTGATTTCTGTGATATACATATGTGTGAATTTCTCAATTTTACTCGCAGGAAACAATTACTATAATAATAACATAATGATCGCAATAACAACCTCGATACCCATTTGTGTGAAGTCAATTAAAATGGCAACATCATTGAAACTTCGTAATGTGAGAAAGTTTTCCGTTTTGCAAACGAATGCAAGCATTTAATGACTCCGAAGGACAATTTATGACACTAGCGGCACTTAATGACTAAGTTTTTGTGCATTAATATGAAATTAACGATTATTTAATGGATTTAACGTTATTGTCGAGTGTTCAAATATAAAACATAGAATTTAGAGATTTGGAAAGTCGTTTAAAAAATATGATTAATTATTTAAATAGCATTGTATGGTTTGTCAGTCTATACGTTTACATTAAGACCATAATAATTAACGAATTTTTATACAGGATTACGTACATACATTAAGTTTACAGCTAAGGCGTATGTCTAAAACATTTTTGGCTTATGCAATTAATTGAGAAAAATATAAATAAATAAATAGTAAATATGTCGAGATATTAACACACAGCACCTACTAGTTCCATGGTAAGCTACGAAGACTGTGTTATGGATACCAGATAGTTGATACACTACACATGATGATGATGTTCTCCTGACCGATTCCGGCCACGGCGGCCAATCTCATTGAGACTAGCCAACTGTGCAGGAGATATTATAGTGCACAAGTGTACGCGCAGACACAAGTGCACTCTCTATTCCTGTCACTCTCATACTCCGGTGGGACGACTACTCGACATGACCGGTGAGAGTTAAGGCGCAGGACCGACGGCTTTACGTGCTCTCCGAGGCACGGGGGTGAAACACCGCCAACTTCCCAACTCCGGGCTGTTACTGAGGCTTACTATACAGAAAGACTCAATAACTAAACTTGGCCCGACCCGGGACTCGAACCCAGGACCTCAGGATGTGCAGCCGTACATGCTAGCCACTACACCATCGAGGCAGTCAACATATACATATTATAAATATAAACACCCATGACTAGAGTACAAACATTGCTCATCACACAAATGAATGCCCCCAGCGGGATTCGAACCCGCGACTGAGCCAAACGTGCCATATATATTATTTCATTTGCTATAGTATAATTACGTGCTTTTGAGTATGCATTTATATTTGGCCTTAACATGCTACTTAACCATAGCTAATTATAACCTAACTAAGTTTATACATAACCATGCTTTATATTGGCGGTGATTAGATTTCCCAAGTGGCTGTTTTACGAACTAATGTCTATAATTTACAGTATTACTTAATTAAAATGTAACACGTCTACTTCACTGTTAGTGGATACTTTGATTTTTTATTGTAGACTAATTGAAATCTGTTTCTTGTCGATAAGGTATCTCATAACTACCTTCTAAAGCTGAATAGAAATCTCAAGCTGATGAAATTATCAAGGTATAAAAAAAAGGTTTTATTGAAATCTAAGCAGCCATGTCATGCGACATTTGTCTTATTTTATTTCTAAAGCAAAGATTATGTGCTACTACAGGTTTCAGTCTATCTGTGTTTTAAATTTTATCCAAAACAAACCAGCTGTTTCATTATAAAGGAGTAATAAACATACACACATATAACTTTTGTAGTTTTATACTTATTTCCTTTAAAAACGTAAAGGCAGCACCCCTTCAAGCAGAGTATCACTTTAAAATCAATTAGCAATTTACTTACATATTGCTAAGACACAAGCATACATACAACCATTGACCATTTAATTTTGAAGTTGGTCAAGTATTCAAAGTGCACCTTGAACATTATTACATATATACATGATATACATAAGTATCTATAATAAACGATAGTAAATTAATACGTTCGTAAAATTAAGGCGAGCTTAACGTATCTTCCGGTAAATGCATAATCTGTGTAAAACTGACTGCTAATCAAAATTCAACTATGTTAATTTCGGAACTGAAATATTGTGAAGCCCACTCGCTCGCTTCTCATGTATGGAATATTTAATTACCTCCAAACTGCTATATGTTGTGGGAACCTAGCGGAACACATTTGTTATTTAAATAAAGCTTTGCTCTCTACTCTGCCTTTTTAAGTTTTGTGAAATGGAATTTCAATTATTAATTAACTAGCTTATGCCCGCGACTTTTTGTGACATTTAAACTCTCGTTGACTAACAATATCTACTATACTATACTTTAGTTTCACGCTATTATTTCAATTTATATTAAAAACATCCGATCTTTATCGATTAATTTGTATTTTTATAATACTTTCTTAGATTTACGCGAATATTTGACATTTAAATAAAACTATCTTTTCGGATTTTTTCGCGGATTTATTTTGATTTTTTTGTTTCCCGACGTTTCGATTGCTTTACAGCAATCATGGTCACGGGAGAGACTAAGGTGTTAGATGTCTCAATGGCATTATACAGTTGTTACAGACAGCCTGCCTACTATTTTACAAAAATGATTTTAAAAATTCAAAAATGGCATCAAAGTACCTTACAATATTGGTTGATTTTAATTCTAAACATTTTAAAGTTTAAGTTTTTAATAAGTATTATAATTAAATATAGCAATATTATTTACTTAATTTTTGCTAGTATAATAAATATTACAATTTTCTTTATTAATTACTAATCTTATTTAGTGTTGCTATTATTATATTATCTGTAACCATAAAGATTATTAAACATTTTTTAAAATATCAATTATTTATTTAAGCAATATAATTGTTTTATATGTAGTTTAAAAAGAAGTTTAATATTAATTTAGATTGTTATTATTTAAAGTTAAAATATTAAGCAACACTATTGTTAACTTTATAGATAAAAAATGTTAATTAGAATTACTACTATTATTGCGATCCACACAGTATGAACTAACTACATCTACTGGTCTGTTATATTTGTTTTTGTTGTTTGTTTTTATTATGTTTATTACAGGATCCCATGATGATGGTAGTACCCAGCCATCTTCCCTATTGAAGTTTGGATATTTTTTAATTTCAATAGCTTCGCGAATCATCCTGGGGCGATAACGGTTTTCTTTCGCTAGTATTTGTGGATTATCAAAGCGAATGTAGTGGCTTGGGCGATCCTGGCTATGTTTACAGACTGCAGATGTTGTATTGCGACGGTGCTTCACATCAGCTATGTGTTCTTTGACCCGAGTTCTAATGGATCTCTTTGTTTGTCCAATGTAAGAGAGCCCACAATCACAATCAAGTTTGTATACCCCTGCATCTTGGAGAGGGATGTTGCACTTGACTGGTGGTAAAAACTGACTAATTTTCTTTGGCGGCTTGAAGTAAGTTTTGATTGAAGCACGCTTTAAGATGTAGCCAATCTTGTCAGTGACTCCTCTCATGTATGGCAGGACAGCAGGGACTCGCTCAACTGTGGCTGGTTTCACTCGATCACTGTGACGCAGGCGCGGCACTTGCAGCTTGTTGTCTCGCAGGACTTGCTTAACATGCTGCAGTTCTCCGGCTAGATGTTGCTCGTCACAGATCCCTTGTGCTCTCTGAAACAAAGATTTTCCCACGGTAGCTAACTGTGAAGGATGGTGGTGAGATTCACCGTTCAGGTACCTATCAGTATGGGTCTTCTTTCTATACACAGTATGACTCAAGGTGTTATCTGGGTTGCGTTTTACTAAGACATCTAAGAAAGCTAAGGCATTGTCAGATTCTAATTCCATAGTAAATTGTATTTTAGGATTTATAGAATTAAGATGTTCTAAGAATACATTTATTTTATCAGATGGTAATATTGTGAAAGTGTCATCTATGTACCGCTTGTAGAAACGAGGGGTCACAGGTGATGTGTTCAGAGCAGTCTCCTCGAAGTCCTCCATGAAGATGTCGGCCACAACGGGAGAGACTGGCGAACCCATGGCCACTCCATCCACTTGCTTATAGAATTCATCATTCCACAATAGATAGCCGGATGTTAGGCAGTGTTTTAAAAGTTCAATGTATTCTATTGACATGTTGTGATCCAGTAGCTTCCTAGATATTACTTTAATACAGTCTTCCACTGGTAGGTTGGTAAATAAGGACTGTACATCAAAACTAACCATTGTTTCATTGTCCATGAGTTTTAGGTGTTTAACTTCATTGACAAAATGGTAATTGTATTTTTAATCAATCTGAAAACTGATCAAGTGTTTTTGAAATATATGCAGTTGTTTTTTTTTTTCTTTGAGTAAAACTTGATATTTGTAATATTTAATGTACTTTACTTCTATGAACCGTTCGTTTGTTCTAACATACCTATATAATTTTTATATGACTTTAATCCTTGTCATATAGGAAATATTATTGGAACTATTATTAACCTTTGGAATTGTAATTCGCAAGCGAAAATATCATTTTACCTAATTGTAAGTCTTTAGGTTAGAAAAGATTTTTTTATAAACTTAACATCTACATAAAAGATTAAAACGTAAATAAGAATAAAAACATTATTCATATCCAAATTAAAGAAATAATATTTCAATTACTATATTTTTTAAATACAATCCCCCTAAAGACAGGGGGAAAGTCTTTAAGGGTGGCTTTCAGGAAGTCTCAATAAAAAAGTCTGCTTGTTAACTTCGACACGACTTTTATTTATATGACATTTATTTCTAAGCTCATTACACGAAAATCATAAAACCGTATAAAAATAAGCTTCAACAACATAAATGATATAATAAAAGTTAATACTGCAATCGCATTAATTCCTTTATTTCGTAATGCGATATTATTATAGTGCGGTATTAAAAATGCAAATTGCCATTTTGTTATGCACAAGTAATAAACGATTGGATTGGATACATGAATATAATATGCGTGGTGGTTACTATTAATAATAAATGTAGGTACAGCTGTGAACAACCTTTGGCGCTTTGCCACTGACTTGTTACTTGAGGTCCATGTTTTGCCGGAGCTTTGACGGAGACGCTTAATTAATATATAGGGTCTTACGAGAAAACATTCTAGCTTACTGTATAGCAAATATCTAAAAAAGAGGTATTCGGGCAATTTATGACATCGGAGCTCGGGACTATGTGAGTTTTTTAATAAAATTGGTGTACTTACGGTTGCATCTCAATATATGTATGTATATTGTCATATCATATTCGCTTGACGAAACATCCAGTGTTATTTAAGAAATAATGATAGACACAAATAAATACTAGAAATAAGGATATACTAATAGTGCCAAGCTTTCGTCTTCAAAAAGTGAATAAGTCCTTTCTAAGACAAGGTGTACAATAAAATTTCGCACTCTATTTTGAGCTTGCCACTTTAACAATTTAAGTCAAAAATTAAAAAAAATTTATCGAGCAAAGAATATTATTCCATCGCGGAATACTTTCCTGATGCAACTGTGTGGTGTTACTATTAGTTGGTACTCACGCAAGATAAAAACATAATTATTGTTTCAATATATTGTAAATTATTATTATATTCAAAAAGAGCAACTGTTGAGTTTCTCGTCAGCTTCTCTCAGCAGAACTGCCTTCCAAAATGGTTAATTTTAAATATAACATTGACGATTCAAAAGTATTTGTAGAAGTCTATTTGAATAAAGTATATTTTGATTAGATTCTGATTTTTTATTTCAATTGTGTCAATACCAAGAAATTTTAGATGTTACAAGTTAAATAAAACTTTTTTTACGGACAATATCAGAAGAATATCGACATTCTTAAACCAATATTATTTACGTAAGTTTAAAAAAAAAACTATTTAAAAAAGCTTAACCGACTTTGCTTGTGATTTATTTCCTTGGATATGAAGTTTATTTTATAATAAAATGTAATAATCATTCTAATGATTGATTAACGTGATAGAAAAACTAGAAAAAAATAAGGACTAACAGTGTAATAAGTTGTCTGAGATGAAAAAAGAACAAGCAAACAAAAACAATTTCAAATTTATAATATTTGTCAGGACCCTGCTTATAGGCAAAAAGAAGAGTAAATATAAAAATCAAAAGTTATTCATTTATGAGGCCAAATTATACGTTAGTAATTATTCTAAATGCTTTCAACAGAAATTGAAACGTTGATTCTCTGTGATATTAAGCCTACGAAAGAAAAGTACAGGTTTGATATGCGTCGTGCTTTAAATTACGGTCTTCATACTACCATTATGTTGTTGTTGTATATTATTTAGATTAATTAAAGATTTGACAAATTCATTTCGTAATTAGAAATGTACTTTCGATATGATAGTGATACTAATGGTTAAAAAATTACGTACTCTGCTACCTATAATGTATACATAGAGGTTCTTAAGCACTATATAAGTTACGTAAATACGCCTCCCTCAGTCAAAATTATGTTTTTATTCCATTTTCTGTAGAAACCCTTGGCCCATAGAGTCAAAGTGCTAAACACTTCTTAAGAGACATAACACCTCGTCTTATTGCCTCTACTGGTGACAGGAGAGCTGGCGCATTTTTCGCTCTAAGAATCAAATTGGCATTCAACGGGGGAATACGGCTAGCATTCTTACCACTATTCCACGCGGACATGACTTGTACAGTAATAACTAAGTGTACATTTATTTTGTATATATAATTAAGTATATTTGTAATTTTCTTTATTGTTAATAAAAAGTTTATAGCAGTATATTATTATTGAGGTTTTAAAAATCTTTAATGTCTTTTTTAGGTCAACCCTGTACTTTAGGTTTGTGAAGACTATACGAGGCTTCTAGAAAGACGACATAACACAAATAAGGCATGGTTCTATTAACTCATGGTACATAAATAAAACTAGATATAGTATCAGATATTAATAATAATACTCTTTATTGTACACCGAACAGAAAATGTATATAGACACTAATTAAAAACAAAGGCGGCCTTATCGCTTAAAGCGATCTCTTCCAGGCAACCAATTACCAGGTAAAGGAGAGTGTGAGAGAAACGGTAGGCGGTGTACTTGCTATAATACGGTATTTTGACGTATGTCGCATGAATAAGTATGCATGTATAAATACTTATATATATGCATGTATAAGTATTTATACATGCATACTTATTCACACAACACAAAAATATAATATTTAATGATTTTTATTAGTAACTGGGCGACCGAGCTTCGCTCAAAGTTTTTGATTGTAAGTAATTTTTTTTTTATTTGGCTTAAAAATAAAAATAAAATACAAAAAATTTGAGTATATACATAAAAAAATGAAAGTAAAAGCTTTGTATCGAATCCCGATTCGAACACACCTGTGATAGTCAATCTTGTGCCTTGGCTGCTTGACTACGATGCTTTTACCCAAATGTGTGAAATTATTAACATATTTTGCGTGGAATAATACGAAAGAAAACCGCGCGAAAACTCGAAAATACGCGTTTTCTCAGACATAAGATTAATCTAGCTCGATTTTCCGAAAGCCCCCACATACTCAAATTTCAGCGAAATCGTTAGAGCCGTTTCCAAGATCGCCGGTATAAATAAATATAAAAGAATTGCTCGGTTAAATATACTAGATTAGATTATATGGTTTAAGTTAAGAATTTAATGATTATGGAGGTGCCATATGGATAGTAATGTTGCATTTGTATTTAAAACACATTAAACCAGTACAGCACTCGTCAAAGAATTTAAATAAATTACCTACTAATACTATAAATAAGACATTTTAAAATATAACATTTTTTTCGGATATTTTCGCCGATACATTCTCTAGTCTCTTCCGTAAATATGATTGTTGTAAAGCATTCGAAACTTTGAGAACCAAAAAGATAGTTTTTTTTAAATGTCAAATATTCGCGTAAATCTAAGAAAGTATTAATTGCAATAAAAAAAGAAGTTAAGATTTAAAATGTTTGTTAAGTGTGAACGAAGCTTTACTACTCGCACTACAATTTCCCTAAGTGTCACGAACAGTTTTCTTCAGCATACTTTCTACGATCAGACTCTCAACTTCCATGGTGAAGTGGGTGTCTCAAATACCATGTTTTTCATAGGTGTAAACATCTTGAGGTAAAGTTTTCTAATAATAACAATAATTTTTAATAATTTAATATTTTATATTTATATTTTAAATAATATTTTTTTTTCAAATTAATAATTTAAGGCGGTAAGTTTATTTAACTAGTAGTGACTTACCCTCGCTTCGCTCGGATGCGTTCTAGGTACGTTTTAAATAGATATGATTAGTTATTGCGAGTGTACCTTAGGAGAATTAAAGATTAAATACGAAAGAAAACCGCATGTGAACTCGAAAGCACGTGTTTTCTCAGACAAAAGACTAATCTAGATCCATTTTTCGCCCCCGAAAACCTCCACATACCAAATTTTTGCGAAACCGTTAGAGACGTTTCCGAGATCGCCGGATAAATAAATAAATAAATATACAAGAATTGCTCGTTTAAATATATTAGATTATTAAGTAATTAGCATCGTAATAGGCCCCAGCCTTTAATTTAATTTTTATATAATAATAACAAACCAGATTGAGTTATTAAAAATATTTCTATTTTTCGACACATAAAACATTCATTCCACGTGCTGTAGAATTCAACATTCATATTTTATAAGAGACGTGTGTAAACTTTATTAATATTTGTCCGTAGCTTTCAACGTCACAGTGGACTATAAGGAATTTTATGCGATACCATTTATGGTTCTTAACTCGTCATGACGTAACACGTTGGAGCCCGGCTTGGAAACCGTCCAAAATTCTGCACTTAATTGTTAATGAAATTAAACACTTACGGATATTACTCGTTTTATATGGACAATAATTTTTATGTACAACTAAATTATTCCCGTGTCTCTGCTTCCATTGATATATCTATACTTAATATTATAAAGCTGAAGAGTTTGTTTGTTTGTTTGTTTGATTGAACGCGCTTATCTCAGGAACTGCTGATCCGATTTGAAAAATTCTTTTTGCATTTGATAGCCCGTTAACTGAGGAAGACTATAGGCTAGATTTGTTTTTATCTAGGGACGAACCCGAAGCGAAGCGAGGGTGAGTCGCTATTATGTATATAATAATTACTTCCCTACTAAAATTTGGAGTGTGATAATTGATTATAGCCAATCATAAGTATAACTAGTGTTCGCCCAGTGGTCGGAATTGGACCAAAAATTTTTTTTTTTTTTGATAAGACTAAAGCTCGTGGAATCGCTAAACTGAACAAAAAAAAAAGAAAAAAAGGTAATGAAATGTTTCGTCTTTAAAATTTATATATATAAATAACATGCAAAAATAATATTTCCTATCTTGTTTTCTCTCTTATCTGACTTTCATAGATTGTCGCATTTAAAGTAAAAAATATATACATATATATTCAAAATAAACCTTTAAACTTTATAGTGCAGATGTAATTTCGATAATATATAATTATATCTCATAAAGGCTGCTCTGCTAAGCAATTAAGAAAACAATACAAAACACATTATAAGAAAGTTCCATCGTTAGGTTTTCGCTTTTCATAGTAAAGTTAAGTCATCATTTCTATTTTAGATCAAAAATTAAATAATACGCCGAAGTCGCAAATATTTTCCTCCGGCCAGAATCAAATAAGGACAGCGTCTCGATATTATTATATCACTCAAATATGAGGGTGCTATTATATAAGCCTGTATAACATATACATATATGTATGTTCATCTATTTACATATATAATATGTCGAGTCAAGTAGTATAGCATTCAAAAATCTTTTAGCATGATATATAAATTGAAATCCTGGTATCAACTCTTAGGTTGAACTGAAAGAATTATTCGTTTTTTCTGCGAAATAATTTTTCAATAGCTTTTCCCAGGGTTTGTAATTTCGTGGTTTTACACCCCCGATACGTTGAATACGTTAAGCCATCCGTCCTATCAGTTATGTCGATCTGCGCTCTACGAATATAGAGTGCACATTTGTTTGAGCACACACTCTTGCAAAAAATATTTCTCGCGTAAGTCTAATCTTAGTGTGAATGGCTGTCAGTGTGATGATTACTAAGCGGACAAGCAAATTAAACCCCTATTTACCCCTATTTATCTCTCTATGTCCACGACATAACATACATAAAAACGAACAATATTAATACAATTCTATATATAGTACCTATGTTTTACAATAAGATAAATAAATTTTATTTATACATATAATAAAAGTGTAACTGGTCGCTATCTATACATGGAAGGTATATGAGATAAACTATTATTGGGGGTCTTTATTAACGCAATAGAACTCACAACAATGATTTTAAGATTGTTTGTCTGTTTGTCTGTGCGTTTGTGCGCGCTAATCTCAGAAACGGGATAACCAATTTGGATGCAATTTTCATTAATGTATTGTGGTAAGCTTCACTTAACATTTAGTATTTGTTGTATTTCAATCAGTTTATAAATAAAAAGTATATTAATCACCTATGAATTATCCACGAGACGAACCCGAACGAGGATGAGTCACTAGTAAACAAAAAAATATTATATATATACATATATATATACATATATATATATATATATATATATATATATATATATATATATATATATATATATATATATATATATATATATATATATATATATATATATATATTTGTATGGTTTTATACTATATTAAGTACTTAATACTTATAGAATTTTATAACTTTAATGAAATGAGCTAATCAAAATATGAATATCAAATTAAATTCTTCACCCTTTATTGCTTAAAACCTTGTGAATCATTTATATTAGTTTCCGCGTACAGTCGTTTTAAGCTTTAATGAGTTGTTTTCAACTGGTATTTACTCGTAGCGATACCACATTTTCGTAAATAACGTGTGTATTTTATTTTTTAATGGGTTCCTACTTCACTCCCTAGTTTGTCTGTCTTTGACGGCAGCTACAAAATAACGGAATTATAAGTTTCTTTTAGAATGGAGATTTCATAGGGTTTCATAGTTGACTTTACCAGTGTATGAACATGAATGTTTGTACTCCAGTCATGGGTGTTTATATTTATAATATTACTAGCGACTCACCCTCGCTTCGCTTCGGGTTCGTCCCTAGATAAAAACAAATCTATTCCACGGGAACCGTACATTTTTCCGGGATGATATATAGCCTATAGCCTTCCTCAGTTAACGGGATATCTAATGCAAAAAGAATTTTTCAAATCTGATTAGTAGTTCCTGAGATTAGCGCGTTCAACCAAACAAACAAACAAACTCTTCAGCTTTATAATATTAGTATAGATGTACGTATTTAAAGTTATATATGTGTAATGTATCAATTATCTGGTATCAATAACACAAGCCTCATAACGTACCATGGAACTACATGGTGCTGTGTGTTAATGTCCCAACATATTAATTATTATTATTTTTATAAGACGAAAAATGCCACACAGTAAGATTTTAGTACACGAAGTCACTAAAAACGTGTGTCAATGATTCATTCATCATTGTATTATTTATTTAAGAGGAGGCTCCCTAAATTTAACGCTGATTTGCTTTCATATTCTATGTATACCAGACATTAAATCAATGTGATAATTTCAATGTATGATTTTTCAAACCTTTTTCTATGGATCAGAAAAAACAGAAACACAATTGGATGAAATTTTCTCGATAGTTTTATTTTTTTAAAAATATGCCTTTTTTAGAGATTAATGGATTTTACTCTTAAACTACTTCAGTTATATACGCAAAAAAAATACTCAGAGAAGGAAAATATAGTTTATTATCTTCTGTACGAAAGACATTTAAATTGACCAATTATTATTCTCATAATAAATTAAATTAGATTTGAGACTTACGTTTTTTAATTCTGTGCAAGAATAAGATCGATCGGATATTCGATATTCAACCTTGTTCGCAAGCAACTAAGGTGCAACGACGATAATGATTCAGTCGGCCGCTGGCCCTTGACGAGGTAGGACCTATGTCGCTTTTGCTCGCGCACAACCCCCCCGCTAATTCATCGAATTATTCATTCCTTGGACATAGTGTAAAAAATCAACGTTTTTTGCTTTTTATACATAGCTTAGTAAAAACAACTTTAAGTAACACGTTTAAGGTTGAATTTACATTATTGTATATTTTTTAAACTAGAATTACCTAAATACAGAATACTTTTGCTTATGATTTTTTGTGTAATATCTAGTTTAGTGATCGATGATTCCGTTCTGTCGTATACTAAGGGTTTCGCGCGGCTATGCTTGTGATTAATATTAAATATGAATAAATAATATAATTAATAAATATAAATCATTTACTATGCGCGTTGTATGTATGTAAGTGTTTGTATATATAACATACATACATACATGTGTTTGTATATATAACATATATACATACATACGCGTAGGATTTGGACGCGGGTTTCAAATAAATCTACATGTAACATACCTACCAAATTTCATAAACATAACGCGAACTTAGCTAACCATAACTAGTACGGGTAAGTAAGTATATCATAATAAAACATTGGTTATGTTTGTCCCTCAAGGATAATGCAGATTTCTATCACAGAAATAATTTTCAAATCGGACTGGTAGGTACCTATCTACATATGTAGTTTAGCAGATTATCTTCATATTTATAACTTTACCTTTTATTATGTACATATAAGTATATACGGGGCCATTTTAAATTTACTGAAGACCTTTTGTGAATATATTATTTACATCATAACATCGTCGAAGTTTTTTTATGTAAGATAAAGCAGTATGTAACAAGTTAGTGTAAATATGTTCTTTGAAGTGGCGCCCCTGGTGTAATAGGCACAGTGGCCAGTGAGCGCAATCAGCTGAGCGCGGGCGTCGAGCGGTTAGAAAGCCAAGCGCTTAGAAAAAAAAGCAAATTTATATTTATACAGATAAATAAAATTGGAGTGTCTGTTTGTAATATTAAAATAACCGCTTTTTACTAAATGCATATGGATGTATACACGGTACATATACCAAAACAACATTTGTTACAATTTCTGTCTGTCTGTCTGTTTGTTCCGGCTAATCTCCGAAACGGCTGGAGCGATTTTGACGGGACTTTCACTGGCAGATAGATAGCTGATGTTATAGGGTATATATAGTTGTAACTTAGGCTACTTTTATTTTAGAAAAAGAATCAGGGTTCCGCAAAAAAAAATTAAAACCCTGAAATTATGAACAAAATCCGCGTACGGCCTACGCACCCGAGCAAAACGAGAGTAAATCGCTATACTTATAATATTTAATTTAAATGAATATCTTAGGAGTTAGCAAGCTACTATTTATATAGGTATACCTAAACATAGCTAACCGGGAAAACGTACCTAGGGACGAACGCGAGCGAAGCGAGCGTGAGTTGCTAGTCTATACTCATATTATAAAGCTGAAGAGTTTGTTTGTTTGTTTGGTTGGTTGAACGCGCTAATCTCAGGAACTACTGGTTGGTATTGAAAAATTCTTTTTGTGTTGGATAGTCCATTTATCGAGGAAGGCTTAGGCTATAGAACATCACGCTACGACCAATAGGAGCGGAGCATAAATGAAAAATGTTGCAAAAACGGGAAAAAATCATTCCTTTTGAGAGCTTCCGTTGCGTGCGCTGCGTAAGCGGTTGAAGTTACGCAAAAATCGTGTATGACGGAATTGTTCCCCTTTAAAAGTTCTAAAAAAAAGTCCGCGACAGCATATGTCTATCTTTTAAGGTTGACTCAAAATAACCCTTTTTATGGCAATCAAATTTGTTCTAAAATAATGCATTACTTCCGAAGGTGTTTTTATAAACATGATACTATCCTTATCCAAATAAATACGTTATTCATCACAAGTATTTAATTTTGAACAAAATTGCCCTTGACATAATTTGATTTCAATGAATATCTTAGGAGATATCATAGTTTTAAAATATACATATTTAACTTTACGCGGTCTATGGGTGAGCGCGCTCTCAGCCCGATACAAGGCGAGGGCAGGGCGGTCGTGAGGGGGGAGTCACTATTCCACGCGGACGAAGTCCCGGGCAAAAGCTAGTAGATAAATAAAATTGGCGTGTCTGTTTTAATATTAAAATAACCGCTTTTTATTTATTGCATATGGATGTATACACGGTCCATATACCAAAACAACATTTTTTACAATTTTTGTCTGTCTGTCTGTCTGTCTGTTTGTTCCGGCTAATCTCCGAAAAGGCTGCACCGATTTTGACGGGACTTTCGCTGGCAGATAGCTGATGTTATAAGGAGTAACTTAGGCTACTTTTATTTCAAAAAAAAAAAATCAGGGTTCCGCGAAACAAAAATTAAAACCCACGAAAAGCGTACACATCCGAGCGAAGCGAGGGTAAATCACTATATAATTTAAATGAATATCTTAGGAGTAGCAAGCTACTGTTTATCTATCTTCTTCTTCTATACTATAATAAAACTGTAGAGGTCGAATGTCTGTACATAGAAAAAATATGCTAAAAACCGAGTCAGGGGGGTGTAAGAAGAGAATAGAACAAATCCAGATTTTTTTTTAATTTTTTGTTTTTCTGTCTGTTTGTCTGTTTGTACAGGCTAATCTCCGAAGCTGCTGGACCGATTTGAATGAAATTTTGCATGGTGGTACCTTATATCCACGGTCAACATATAGGATACTTTTCATCCCGGAAAATCAAAGAGTTCACGTTGGATAGTTAAAAAACTACAGTAACTTATACAGCTTACTACACAAAAACTACCCATTGGATTTTAATGAAACTTTACAATAATATAGTGCATACATCAGAATAAGCAATAAGCGACTTTTTATTCCGGAAAAATGAACGGTTTCCGTGGGATAGATTTGTTTTTTCTAGAGGTGAACCCGAGCGAAGCGAGGGTGAGCCGCTAGTATATAAATAAACATAGCTAACCGTGAAAACGTACCTAGGGAAGTACGCGAGCGAAGCGAGCGTGAGTCGCTAGTAAAAAATAAAAAAATGTTTCGCACCTTCTGAACCACGTATTTCAATTCGCAAGCCAAGCAAAAGTGGGTGTAGCGGTATGATCTCGGACTAGAATTTCGATGATCGTAGATTCGATTCCCCTCGTGTGTAGACATTTTTTTCCTTTTTCTCAATTATATATTGAATTTTAAATTTTAATATACAAAGATTTTTCGCATGCGCTTTAATTACTATCCCTTGTTGAAAAGTCCAAAATCCCATTTTTTTATCGTTTCTATGCCTTTTGCATATCTATACATATAAACAAATTGTGACTAAGTCGAATCTGCACATTAAATATTTTTTTGGAATATCTTATTGAAATAGACATTATTATCGATACAGAGACCGAATCTATAGTTATTAGAATTTTTGTCTGTCTGTCTGTTACCGCATCACGGAAAAACTACTGGAGGGATTTTGATGAAATTTGGTATGATGATAGTTGGTTATTCGGATTCCGGGTCAACACATAGGATATTTTTTACTGTGGGAAAATATCTCATCTCTAAGAAATCTATACGTAACGTTAAAACGAGGGTGAGTCGCTAGTAAATAAATAAAAAAAAACGATAAATGATAATAAATAAATAAAATACTTATTTCTTTGCATAATTGAAAAATGAATAATATTATATAAAAATGAGAAAAAGAAAGAAAAATGACTACGCACGGGGAATTGAACCTACGACCTTAGAGTTATTAGACCCAGCTTTTACCGCTACACCAACTCATACTTGGTATGCATTGTGAAATAAGTGGTTCATAATCATAATCCTTCGATTGCTTTTGATTATTATTTATTCAATACTACAACAAAAATTACATACTAATTTGTAAATTTTTAAACATCAAATCAAACTAACAAAAACATAAGTAATTTCCTGATAAAATTCCTAAATATGTATTTATATATTATGAATATATAAATACTTGAATAAAATATAATTTACATGTTCAATATCTACTCAAATTCATTTATTGCATAGGAATAAATGTCTTAGCTTTTCGCGATTACTAAATATATACGTATTATAATAAAATAAAATGTTATCGGATCAATTCCCGTATTTTAAATTTTAATAATATTAAAATCAAATTGATAAGTTGGCCTACTGCTTATAGACGCGCTTGCGTACTCTGTGACGCTTGACCTGTAGTTATGAGTTCACGCCGGCGACGTGAGCGCACAGCTCGCTTTGCGGGAGGGGTGGTAGCGTTAAATGCCTACTTCGCCCGGACAGCCTGGCCTTAATACTAGTTTCTAATTTCACTTAACCGTTGAACCTTGAGCGTGAAAAGGTAATATCTAGTAAGTAGTTGTTACTTTTCAAACTATCATGTATATATATGTGATAGAAGCATTACGCAATGTACAAATTATTTTAATCGACACAGTCCGACTAACACCGCTACGAACCTTTTGAGAAAAGCAATTATTTGGTGCTCAATTAAAATCCTTTAGTAATATCCTAATAATATGTCCTTCTGACCGATTTCAGCCATGGCAGCCAATATCAGTGAGAATAGCCATCTGCCCAATTCCAGGTTGTTAATAAGAATTTTTTTTACATATAAACTCAATATAATCATCCCAAGTAGCAGTGGTAGCCCAGTGGTAAACGCACTCGCTTGGGAAACCGAGTGAAGCGCACCTCTGATATTTTCATGTGCGAATCATTTCTAACTTGATTACCACTTGTTTTACGGTGAAGGAAAACATCTAGAGGAAACCTGCATGTCTGAGAGAACCTAACAAGTTTCGAACGACATGTGCAGTTCGCTAACCCACACTTGGCCAGTTCGGTGGACTATGGCCTGATCCGCTCGTACTGAAGGGAGGCCCGTGCCCAGCTGTGGGACGTTAAAAAGGGCTGAATACATACATACATACATACAATCAACCCAAACTAGAACTATATAATCCAGGACCAGATTTTCAAAGTACATGCAATACGCCTGAATAAAGAAACAATCCCTAATACTTGAAACTATTAGCAACAGATTTAAAAAAAAAGAGGAAAAAAAAAGCATGGAGTAACAAAAAATTTTTCATATTTAATAACTGATAAAGACTAGCGGAACGATAAAATACCCTAGCTAATGAGAGCGTATTAAAAACCATAGCAATTAAACATATAATCCGTCTCTTTTAAGTTGGTTTATTGATCGTATCGTATGATGTAAACAAAACGTTCCTGCTTCACCGCAACGCATGAATGTAACGCGGTTAGCCGCGTGCGTGTTCCCAGTTTCGAGCTCCTGATAATCTTTTAATCCGGGATACTTTATGTTAACCGCGATTGTTATAAATTCATGTAAATTTATTCAACTATTACATGTTTTTTTTTAATTTAAACTTCTTTCTTAACTGTAGAACTATTTAAAAGTAATTAAAAAATTGAATTATAATATCGAAAACCCGACTTCATAAAATGGGCTTAGATTGAATTTTAGATTATGATCTTACGAGTATATCATGTACAATAATGAATCGATAAAATCATAATAATCATAAATGAACCCGGGTCTGGCACCTCTGATATTTTCATGTGCAAATCATTTTTAACATGATTACCACTTGTCTTACGGTGAAGGAAAATATCGTGAGGAAATCTGCATGTCTAAGAGAACCTAGCAAGTTTTCGAAAGACATGTGAAGTCTGACAACCCGAACTTGGCCAGCGTGGTGGACTATGGCCTGATTCCCCTTTTATTGAAGGGAGGCCCGTGCCCAGCAGTGGGACGTTAAAAAGGGCTAAATGCAAAGGATAGGGATAGTTATCTTTCTTTTAGATACTAAGAATAATGAGTAATAATAGTTTCGTGACCGACCAACATTTTCTTAAATGTATATGTCCTCCTTAACTCGAAACTTATTACTTTTTTTTTTAAATTCTTTTTCCCTTTTCTTCCTCTAAATATTTTACATGTACTTGTTGATAAATGTTATGTACACTTTTTATCGATATACATATCAGTGAGTGTGTTACTTTTATATAATTTAGTGTGTTAATGTCAAATATGTATATTGTAAGTGTGCTTAAAAAATAAATAAATAAATAAATAAATATTCTGTATGCTTTTTATAAAAAAAAATTTAAGCTTAATTTAGTGAAAGTCGTAAATTAAATTCACTTCATTTAATTAACTGTAATATTTCTTTTTACCATGTTATATTTTACCATGTTTATATGTTATATCAATAAGCTTGATCGACTACGCACTTGCTGCAGTTTCAAAAATCATATACTCTTAGGATATTTCAATGATAACAAAAATATCAATATGTTTTCACAAGCGAGCGCGTTACTACTGGGCTACCACTGCATATTTGATTTGAACCATTGTCAAAATAAAAATATATATAATTTGCTTACATTTTTATTCTGCTAATTGAAAATGAAAGCAAATGTTTACAGCAAAAAAAGCTCGTGTAGTGTATTTGAAGTTTATTTTTATTACAGTCAAAGCTTACCTAATAAATAGGTTTTTCGCGTGCTCTTTTTATTTATTCAACTAGAAAGTACAAGCATAAAAATGGAATAAAAATCAAATTATGAAAATTTTTGTACTACATTGTGTAATGTGTAGTTATTAAAAGATTTATTATAAACAAACCACCTTCAAAATAATATTTAGTAGCCATACAGCAAAACAAAAGTCCTATAATCGTCATGTCCGCCTGTCTATCTGTACGTTAAAACAACTTTGTTTTTCATAGAAACACTTTGAATTATAATAATCACCAGCGTTTGTGTTTCTAAGATCATAACTTTGTCTCGCATATCCTTAGGCTTTTAAGCCATTCCTGTTTTACTATTTTATATATACTAGTAACTTACTCTCGCCTCGCTTACGTGCAGTTACAAGTGCCTCAGCATAATCTATCTTGGCACTATATTTCATCTAAATTAAACCGGCCGCTTCAGCGTAATTCTTCATTAAAAAAAACGTGTGTGTATACTTATGTTCACACGTAAGAAGTTATACTTCTTTGGCGTAAAAGAAAAATAACTAAAGATTTCATCCCGTATCTCACAACTCTCTGTTTGTTCAGGATCATGTCGCTTTCAGCTAACTTCATCATGTCTCTTTTTGGCTGTCAGTGTGCGCACGCATCGTAAAAATTTTACTCTCATGTTTTTTTTCAAACGTGCCAAAAGAAATATAACTTCAAAAATATACACACAAATCTCAAATACAACAGCAGTTTGTTTTGATTTCCTAACAACTGTAGAAACAAATAAACTCTCCAACTTTATATATTGCTATATACATTAAAGACTTATTCTGCTGATTTCTCATAAATTACTAATTTGAATAATATTGCGAGTCACAAATACCATTAATATTACATTGAAATATATTAATTTCTTGAACGAATTGTTTGATAGAGCACGTTCAAGACTTTAATTACGATGAGGCTTTAACAGGTAACAAACAAACTCACCCTCCCATTTATAATTACTGTCATTATTTATAACTAGCAGTCTCCCTCGATTTCGTTACATGTTTTTTTTTAACTAATATTTCTTAAAAACACTCAAACTGTGTTTTATTAATTTTATCAAAAAACTAACTATTGATGCGTATAAGAGTTCTATATACACAAAATATGTTTAACTAGCGACTCACGCTCGCTTCGCTCGCGTTCGTCTCTAGGTACGTTTTCACGGTTACCTATGTTTAGGTATACATAAATAGTAGCTTGCTACTCCTAAGATATTCATTTAAATTATACAGCGATTTACCCTCGTTTTGCTCGGGTGCGTACGCTGTACGCGGATTTTGTTCACAATTTCATGGGGTTTTTTTTTTTCGCAGAACCCTGAATCTTTTTCTAAAATAAAAGTAGCCTAAGTTACTCCCTATAACATCAGCTATCTGCCAGTGAAATTTCCGTCAAAATCGGTCCATCCGTTTCGGAGATTAGCCGGAACAAACAGACAGACAGACAGACAGACAGACAGACAGAAAAAATTGTAAAAAATGTTGTTTTGGTATATGTATCGTGTATACATCCATATGCATTTAGTAAAAAGCGGTTATTTTAATATTACAAACAGACACTCCAATTTTATTTATCTGTATAGATAACGATAGGGCTGGTACAAGTAAGGAATAAAATTTAAGTGGACTGTATATAAGTTTAAAGGATGCGATTTGCGGGTGCGGATAGCGGGAAGAAAAAGCAAGCCTACCTTGCTGGAGCTCTGCGTTAGGTCTTCAGCTTCAACGCCACTGATGATGACAGCGGTTAGATGGTATGGAACTGTTCACTTGCGTATATTATAACTGTAGGCGTGCGTATAAGACTATTGGCGAAAATAACTACTATATTTTTTTTTTATTGATGCTTGACAAAATTACTCCATGCCGTCTAATGTTAAGCGAAAGTGGAATCGGTTCCGGGACAAGATCTTGGTACCGATCAACGTCACCCGTCGGCCTACACATTAAATACCAAAAATCTTTTCTTAACCATTATTATATTAAAACAAAAATATAAACATATTAATGTTATGTCACGAAACTTTAATAGAAAGATTATTAAAGTAAATTTAAAGCAGTTCATTGAGAGTTATATATATTTTGACACATTTTATTGCTTTCTTTTGGGTTCTGTTGCGTTAAAAAAGACCCCCAATAATAGTTTTTCACAAATATCTTCCATTGACAGACAGCGATCAGTTACACTTTTATTATATGTAATAATAATAATAAATAAATAATTCATTTTTGTTAAAAACTAACTACAATTTGTCTTAGATTCTTCTGTAGTGTTACATCAAATGCTAATTCAAGAAAATGATTTTAAATAGTGTGTGTTTTAAATTATGGTTAAAATTAAATGGGTACTAATATTATAAAGAGATTGTTTGTTTATTTAAACACGCTTATCTCATGAACTACTAAACATTTAACAATTTAAATAAGAAAAAGATATTTTTATTTAAAATGTCAAATATCGCGTAAATATAAGAAAATGTAACGTAAATCATTTGTATTTATATACTAGCTGACAAGACAGTCATTGTCCTATACTAATTTCAATTTTATTGATTTGTGATCTTTTCGCTCGTACAAAAATACTTATAATAAAGCAATACGTAAAAAAAACAATAACAGTTTCTCCCGAATTTCCCTGTTTTCCAGGTAATATTTTCCATTTTTCCAAAAAAGCTTTTTAAAATCTAAATCGCTCGCCAAATCACAACATTGTAATACGTAAAAAACTCGGAAATACTTAGTTGTTCATACTGATAGCTAAATTTAATTAATATGTATATGTTTTCTTCAAATTTTTAATAATAACTAGCGACTCACCCTCGGTCCAGTCGGGTTTATCCCTAGTTACGTTTTAACGGTTATCTTAGAGGTGAGATATTTTCCCGTAGTAAAAAGTATCCTATATGTTGACCCGGATAACCAGCTATCATCATACCAAATTTCATTAAGATCTGTCCAGTTATTTTTTTTCATGATATGGTCACTGACAGACAGGCAGAAAGACAGACAGACAGACAGACAGTCAAAAATTCTACAAACTATAGATTCAACCTCTGTATCGATAATAATGTCTATTTCAATAAAATTATACATAAAAAAAATTATTTAATGTTCAGTTTCGGCTTAGAATTTTATTGTATGTAAGATTATGGTCGAATGTCGACCACTGACAAATACTGGTATTGTTAAAGGATTAGGAGGAACGAATTATACAGGACCTGCGTTTTACGAAACTCAGTTAGCTGAACCCCGATAGTTAATGTGAGTTTATTTATTCCTCCCACTTAGTGAGGGTAACATCGGTATCGCACGCAAGCTTCACTGGCTGATGAATCACTTAATTTGTTCCAGTTATTCGACCTCGGAACTAAATTGTGCACGTTTATATGTATGAATATTTTAATTTAGACGAGATAAGTGTTATTTAAATTAAGTGGAAGGTCCACTTAAATAATATTATAAAATAATAATAAAAACTAGAAATAGGTAACTACAATAGTTTTGTATATTATATAATTAAGTACATTTGTAATTTTCTTTATTGTAAATAAAACGTTTCAAAATTAAAATTAACAAATATTGTAAGGTACTTTGGTGCCATTTTTCAATGTTTTGAATTAATTTTGATATTTTGTAGGTAGGCCGTCTGTTACAAATGTATAAAGCCTTTGAGACATCTTACGCCTTAATTTCTCTCGTGACCATGATTGCTGTAAAGCATTCGAAACATCGGGAACCAAAAATCAATAAGAAATTCACGAAAAAATCCGAAAAGATAATTTTATTTAAAATAAGCTGTATAGTAGTTGAAATATATAGCGTAACTCACCCTATTGTTAATATTTTCATACAATAGAGCAAAAGCAAAAAGAAACTTAATAATACGTTTATTGTATCATCCCTTCTTAGATATTTTTTGGCTATTTAGTATTTGTTTGGAAATCTGCCATAATAACTATCTATTGCGATTGCAGCTCATTAAATATACCTATATATATAAAAAATGTTACTAAGCCGAATCTGTACATTAAATATTTTTTTTTAAATTATTACTAATTGAAATAAATATTATTATCGATACAAAGGCCGATTCTATAGTTTTTAGATTTTTGTCTGTCGGTCTGTCTGTCTTTTATCGCATCATAGAAAAAACAGTTGAGGGATTTTGATGAAATTTGGTAATGTGATAGCTGGTTATCCGGGTCGATATATAGGATACTATTTACCGCGGGAAAATATCTCATTTCTGAGAAAAAATACAGAAACTGCAATGTAAGAGTATACTTATATGTAAAACCTAATGCTAGTTAAATATATAACGGACAGGCTATGAATAGCATAGACTTAGTCTATTTCAAAGTCTAGGTTCCGACAGGTTCTCTGTTTTTATGGGATTCAGTGACAAACGAGCAGACAGACCGCCTGATGGAAAGCAGTACCTGTCACCCATAATACCTACGGTTCATGCACTTAGGTTTTAGGTAACAAAAATACAGAACCGCCGGTGCGTTATCACTGTGAGGACTAAGATGATGATCTTGCCTGTAATTGCGCTGGCTACCTTATCCTTCAAACCGGAACACAACAATGCAATCATTGTTGCTTGGCGGCAGAAATAGATAAGGGGGTGGTACCCATCCAGGCGGACTCCTCAGGCTTGACAGAGTCCTACCACCGGTAAAGAGTCCTACCACCTACCTCTTAAACAGTGAGAGCATATATTTTTAAAATGACTTTAAATAAACTAAAATAACTATGTTTTTCCTAAGTAATCTACATATAAAACATATTATATCAATAAATTATTAATAGGAAGAGTGACACTACTATTTTATTTGCATGTCTATAAATATTCCAATTATTATGAAGCGATGTTAGAATATAGAAATTCTCGATCCCTTTCAAATAATTTACTTTAACGACATAAGTTTTCTGGATGTGGCATAAGGGATTTTAGTACGAGTGTCATCTAAATAAGCCCAGACTTCATGTTGTTAGGTGTTGTATTGTTTTTTTATTCTAAACGATCAAATCAGAATCATTCACAGCCTTATTTAAACCTGATAATACCTAAGTTAGAAACATAACTTCATTAATTTTAATATTATTAGTTATATAAGTATTTTTTCATTTCTTTGTTACGGCTATTAGATATTACTGCGGCCATTTCTGGTGTATTGTAATCGCCGCATATCGATTTAAAATAGACCACTGAACCCAAAAGCTGTAATATACTGCAGGATTTGCTTAATGGTATACTCCATGTTTTTATTTGGCCCTAAAAAGTTCCCTACATGAATACAGCTTTATGTAAAAGAGATCTAAACTCCACAAGAAGATTCCCTAAGATTCCCCAATAAGATTAGAGATCTTCTAATATATCTATACTAATATTATAAAGAGGCAGAGTTTGTTTGTTTGTTTGATCACGCTGATCTCAGAAACTAATAAAAAAAATTTTTCCATTAGATAGCCCGTTTAATAAAGGCTACAGGCTATATATCATATAATATATACTCTATCTATTCCATACTAACCGTTAAAACGTACCTTGGGACAAACCCGAGCGAAGCGACGGTGAGTCGCTCGTAAGTTATAACCTTATTATGTTGATATTGTACTACAACTATTTAAAACTAATAAAACTGTGATTCAATTTATGACAAATAAAACAGGTTGCAAATTACATATTTTGTATTCGCACAAAACATATTTGTATATAAAAATGTATTTTTACAGTGAATTCATACAAATACTATATAATAATAACAGTATATTTGAATCAGTTTAGTCTGTTTTTATTGTTAACAATTATAATCACATTTCGTTTATATCATGTATTAGCGACTCATTCTCACTCCGCTCGTTTTAACGTTTAGTATAGATTTCTCAGAGATGAGATATTTTCCCGCAGTAAAAAGTATCCTATGTATTAATTTGGCTAACCAGCTATCATCATGCCCATTAAAATTTGTTCTGTGGTTTTCTCGTGATGCGTTCCCACACAGAGACAGACAGACAAACAAAAATTCTAAAAACTATAGATTCTGCCTCTGTATAATAACTATTTCTTCTTATTCTTATTTTATATAATAACTAGCGACTCACCCTCGCTTCGCTTCGGGTTCGTCCCTAGACAAAAACAAACCTATCCCACGGGATCCGTACACTTTTCTGGGATGATATATAGCCTATACCCTTCCTCAGTTAACGGGCTATCAAATGCAAAAAGAATTTTTTTAATCGGATTAGTAATTCCTGAGATTAGTGCGTTCAACCAAACAAACAAACAAACTCTTTAGCTTTATAATATTAGTATAGATAACACAGTGTACAGATTCGACTTAGTTAGAATCTTATTACATGTATAGATTATTGTTTTTACGAGAAACAAAAACTAAATAATATAGATATTCATCACAATTGTCAAATTATGATTTTTGAACATTGATTAATTATTAATCTTTGAGCTTAAGCACGTTTCATTTCATTTGATTTCACAATTTTATGTTATAGGTAACTGTATATTTTCATTTGACTTCAAAAAAGGAAATTATCAATTAGACCTACATATATGTTTTAACCAATTTAGTTTTAAGTAATAAAAATAATACTTTTTTAGATTTACACGAATACTTGACATTTTAAATAAAACATATTTTTTCGCGGATTTATTTTGATTTTTGATTCCTAACATCAACCATAGTCACGGGGGAGACTTTCCAGAAAAAAAATCGAAAAGATAATTTTATTTATAATAACAATGATAATCAAACCTTATCACTTCAAATAAATCTCTATAGCTCATCCAGGTATAAATTATCTAAGATTGTATTTTAAGAGGAAACCTAACGATGGAAAATGTATGCGCATACATTTAGAACGCGAGTATACCAATTTTTAAAGAAACTCGCTTCATTTGGATTTTATTACAGGCAGCTATATAGGTAAGCTTTGATAGCTTAACTCATAGATCATAATTAATTTAATGTAATACTTTCTAAGATTTTATTTATTTATTTAGATAGTTTTATTTAATTTAATGTAATTAAGAATAATTTTAAACTTAGTGAGACTGATGTGATAGTTTAGGGTTCTTTCAAATCATGACACGAATCGTAAATTGTGCTGGATTTCTACTAAAACCTTGGTGCACAAATCTTCTTGGGAAAACGAAATGTATATTTACCTTGGAAGATAATAACGTGAAAATAAACTAGAACTATTTATACCATAAGCGCATCAGCGTAAATTATTTTCTAAGTAGCGAACTTTATGGAATTTTCTAAGTATGAAAGGCATTATTGTACAATATACTTAGTAACAGTACTTATTAGTAAATTAATATACTTAGTACTCCAAAAAGATAGTTTTATTTAAAATGTCAAATATTCCCGTAAATCTAAGAAAGTATAATACTTAGTAGTTAGAATATGTCAGTACATCATAGGTCACGAGTTTGAGTGCCATTTGAATAAAAAAATTTGAATAAAAAAAATTTGAATAAAAAATTGTATTTGCCACACAAGTATTTCATTTATTTCACTTTAAGTACTTTTAGTGCTTAATCCGTTCCACTTATATATCACTCTCATAACATTCCGTAAACGATGACAGTTACATATTTGTATAGAAATAACAATATCACACAGTAGACGAGTTTCCAACACAAATAATTGTTGTTCGGACAGGAAGACGTATTGAATCAATTTGTTTGCCCGATTCTAACTCGGGACAGTTGGGAATAAATCACAAATCACTATGAAATATTACAGAGGATGGACCAGCATAACTTGACACCTCTCTCCATTCCGTCTCTACGGCGGATAGGAGCTCAGCTAAATAGTTGACACAAGTTGAATAAAATTCAACAGAAAAGCACCCATAAACTCTGGCCCATTCGTTTCGGAATATAGTTTAGTCTTTGCGGAAATAAAACTAGGAAATTGAATGAAAATATCGTGGTTAGTTTGATTTGATGTGTTTTATAATAACTGCGTTTCAAAAGTACTTATTAATATTTGATGATATCACAAATTACAAATGCGAAATTTTGTTTGTTTATTTGTTTGTCCTTCACGGTAAAACGGCTTGACAGATTTGGATGAAATTTAGTACTCAGATAGATTCTAACCTGGACTTAACATATAGGTTACTGTTAGGCAACTAAGCACGCACCAGAACATAGCAAGAATTCAATTCATTTTTTTATTTGACTTTTAGGCGTGCGAGTTAGGCACCAGATTACTTAGCCAATGTCGTGTACGATGGAAAAGATACGGTGTAGATAAGATATTAAACGGTTAAAAAAGAGATATTCATACTGAAGTCTGTTCACATATAAAATATAATAATAATTAACTATATGATATGTATTATGTGATCTGGGCCTACAACAAACAAGATGTCACAATATAGTATATACAAAACTAGCGACTCACCCTCGCTTCGCTCGGGTTAGTCCCTAGGTACGTTTTAACGGTTAGTATGAAATACAAATATTTGAATTTCTCGACTTTTCTGTATTATAATATGCATGTATTATACATATAAAACTTCCTCTTAAATCATTCTATCTAAAATCCGTTTCGTAGTTTTAAAGATGTACATACATAGGGACAGACAGACAGCGGGAAGCGACTTTGTTTTATACTTTTATTATATAATTTGTTAAAGCTTACCCTTAAAATTTTTTGATGAGTTCCAGTAAATACTTCATTCTTTAACGAAATGGAAATATGCAACAGCAAAAAGAGTATAATTTGTTAGTTAAAAAACTCATTTAGTTTAAAATTATCACCTACAAGTACTCTTGTTATATTTTATTAGAGTTACTTATGTGATAGATTCATCACAAGATATATGTGTGTAATGTTTAGTATTCTGTGGTCTATTTAAGAAATGCAAGGCTTTAAATAATGCCACTTTATACCTATTATAAAATAGGTTTAAAGCATATAAGGAAAACACCACTGTATTTTATTACAGTACAAGGAAATATCATAAAAATGTCAAATATTTTTTTTAAGTATTCGCTTCGTTTTTAGATAAGACTGCCAGTAGTTAAACTAAACTTTAGTTTATATGTAAAAAATGTTCATTCAAAAAGATATTTATGCTTTAACGGCAAAACTTAAGTGGTGAAGTGTCAAAACTACTCAGAATATTTCTTACAAATACTTTAAGACACGCTATTTGGCATGCTGTCAATTGTTTCTTATAATAAAAATAGCAAATAAAACTTGTAATAATGGAAAAATACTTGTATATATTAAGTATAAAACTTTTTTCTCGCTAATTTCTATTACTGACATAACAAACTTTAAAATGTTTTTCTTATATTTACTAGCAAATGTGTATTTATAAAAAGTGGAGCTTTAGATATACATTTTGAACTTTCAGTCTTTCTTTATTTTACCATCTGATTGTGAAACAATGAAGGTATTTAATAGCCAGTTTAAATGTTAATTTTTGTGTAATTTTCTGACCCATCCAGATCATTATCTTCAGGAATGACACGGTCGGAAATGGGGGCATTCAATGCTTAGAAGCATTCAGATATAGTAGAAAATGTGAAAAAATAACAGCCCACTCCACAGAGCAAAAGTTTTCCCTCTCATTAGAAAAAAAAACCATTGGAGTGAATGACTCGTAAACCTAAGCTTGGGGTGTTATTTTGTACTTGATTTCACCCACGGCTTTGTTTATGTAAGTGTTCCGTAAAGGACTGTTGTTCTAGAGTTAACTATTTCACATTGTGATGCCTTGTAAAGTAGTAATCTAAATATAGAAGGGTTAAATTGTAATATTTTCTCTTCGGATTTGTCGCTAGACAAAAACAAATCTATCCCACGGGAACCATACATTTTTACGGGATAAAAAGCAATTCTAAATGAAAAGCTAAATATTGTTCCAGACTATAATCTATCTGTGTGCCAAATTTCATCCAGATCCGTTCAGACGTTCTGGCGTGAAAGAGTAACAAACATTCATTCATCCTCACAAACTTTTACAATATTTATAATATTAATATGGACTAATAGGATTATTTCAAACGTTTCTATTTATTAAAATCGGAAGATTTTCAGACGCATATGAAGATAGGTGTGAATGTGAGATACCAAAGATCGAAAGTTGGATTCGCGCACAGTGCGAACATTATGAAATACGTTTCGGATAAGTTAAAACAAAGCGCTCCGATTAGTATCTTTGAGTACCATACATATCGAATAGTATTTTGTGAGATTAGTTAAATTGATGCTAGACAATGGCTATTATCAACAAAATATTTGACGACACGTTTGGCTCAGTTTGTAGTGGGTATTTGCTGTACCAACAATCGCGGGTTCGAGTCCCACTGAGAGCATTCATTTGTGTAATAATCACGAATATTTGTACTCCAGTCACGGGTTTATATTTATAATAGTATGTATGTATTTAAAGTTATATTTGTGTATTGTGTATATCAACTATCTGGTATCCATAACAAAAGCCTCGTAGCTTACCATGGAACTACATGGTGCTGTGTTAATGTCCCAACATTATTATTTATTTTTATATTTATTTATTTCAAAAACTATATTATGGAAAGAATATATGCTTATGTACCATGCTATATAATTTTAGATCTCTGATAGTGAAATCGATTGTTGAATCGTTGTAGAATCGAATCGTTATGATATTGTATACATTATCCTTATGAAAGAACATGCTTTAGTAGTAAAATAATAGATTTATCTACAAAAATATATGTATATATATAAACTTAGAAAATACATGTATAAAATTTCAAAAATAATAAAACACAAATATCTCCAAATAGTAACTAACAAATTCAACAAACATGTAGCATATCTACCAATAAAAAATGAAATATAAAAAGAAAAGATAGAAGGGAAAACCAAAACAATAAAGATAATTAAAATATGTATAATTTATACAATTTTATGCTAATAGCAATCATGTCTTTAGAAAATTGTAATTTAAAATATGACATAGAATCATCTAATTGATTTTCGGGGTGGCTCGAAAAAGCCAGGACAGAGGTAGCTTGACGGCAAACAAATGGAATTTGATTGATTATGAAAATTCCAATATACCCTTAGAATATCCCAACTTAAAGTTCCTTGATCGACTCTAGGGAAATGAATTCCACTTCAGCCTAATGAAAATTCTTTGATACTTTATTCCTTAATCTTAAAATTTCTAACTTCGGAACGTATTTTATTATTCGAATAAAAACAAAAGGTAATGCTTCAACGTTATGGTTTTCTATATTGTCGCTTTAATTTGCTGATATTCTAATTGGCTATTGTATATTGAAGACGAAAACTTGTGTGGGAAATGGTCACGTGGTCAGAGTACGTCATTTTCATATATGCATGTTTTCTATTAACAGTATCGATTGTAGTAGGTAATACAAGTTGCCTTAAGGTCCCAATAACCATCATTCACCACTAAACACCAATCTATCTTTGGTATTCTTACGAACGATGCAAATTTGACATAAGTAAATTACTTTTAAAAACATACATATTTATAATAATATATATGTAGTGTATCAACTCTCTGGTATCCATAACACAAGCCTCGTAGCTTATTGTTAATGTCCCAACATATTTATGTATTTATTACATAGAGCTTATATCAAATTTCTATCTCTGATAAGTCAAACTTCAGATAGAGAACCAATATAAGGGGGTTGGAATCAATAAAAGTGCTTTACGCGATAAAATTGGTTTACGCGATGTTAAAATATAATCCTTAATACTATAAATGTGTAATTATTTGTTTTCATCCTTCTTTATACAGCAATGGAACAATGGGTTGTCATTTTTTGATATACATAGTTTAGATATTATCTACAATGATCATGAAACTGATGATTAATTGAATAAACACTAGCAACCAGACCGCAATATATATATATATATATATATATATATATATATATATATATATATATATATATATATATATATATATATATATATATATATATTCTAAATGTACAAATAAAAGCAATCCACCCAAAGCATAAGATAAATACGTTCAAAGTCATGTTTCGTATTTAATTTAACAACCATTTGCATTTGACTAGGTTTTCCCAACATCGAGACCGAAAATAAAATAGGGCGAATTGAATGAATTCGACGACAGAGGAATCGGATGATAAGAGCGACGTTGTATTTTTTTCGTATCTCATTTCGCTCCATTAGCTCCATTTGTTTTGTAGAATGTCTTCAAAAGTCGGTTTTTTTCATGATGAAATCTTGAAATGCGTTAACTGAAGGAAATTCGTCTTGTACAACATTTCAATGGAAATTATGTAAAGGGCGCTTTTTGGGCTATGTTTTTTTTTTTGCATTAATTAGTTTTTAAATGCGAGAGAGTATTGTGAAATCATGATAAATATATATGTATAACTAGCGACTCACTCTCGTTTCGCTCGGGTTCGTTCCTAGGTTGATTCCCCATACAAACTTCCACACCATTTTCACCCCCTTAAAGGATGATTTCCGGAATAAAAAATATTCTATGTTCTTCCCAGGGTCTCAAACTATCTTCTTTACAAATTTCATCTAAATCGGTCCTGTAATTTTTGTTACATACATACAAAAACACAAATCTTTCCTCTTTATAATATTAGTGTAAATTGTCGGAGGAAGATTTAGTTACCTTTTTTTGTTAGAATGTAACCTTATTCAAAGTCACTATTTTATTTTATTTAGTTTTTAATTTAATTGATACATTACATAAATATACATATTATTCAGTAATTAATTATATTATTTTTCACTTCCTGTGTAATGTATTCTATCTTAAATAACAACGGTTACCATGGCAACGTGGCAATGTATTCTATCTCATTCTCTCGCCGGCATAATCCTATATATTTATATGTTTGTCTCTTTTTAGTGTTGCATTTCCGTTTCATCTAGATTCAAAATAACAACCATTCTAAAGAAGTTTCACTTCAATAAGAATAATACTATAATATTATGTATCTTTAAGCACCAGTTCTCTTCCTCTTGAAAAAGAGATAGCATAATATTAGTTTATTTTTTCTTCTTTAATATGATAAAATTCTATCTATTTTTATTCCTTAACGTTCATTTACTTATCACTCAGAACACAAATTGTTATATTTTTATTATTTTAATATATACTATTTTAAAATATTGTTTTGCTTCATGTTTTTTTTTAATATATATGATGGGACATAACCACACAGCACCATCTAGTTCCATGGTAAGCTACGAGGCTTGTGTTATGGATACCAGATAGTTGATACACTACACATATATAACTTTTAATATTTACATATTATATATATAAACACCCATGACTGGAGTACAGACATTCGTGCTCACCACACAAATGAATGCCCCCAGCGGGTCACGAACCCGCGACCGCTGGCACAACAAGTACTCATACTCAAGTCACTACAAACTGAGCCAAACGTATCGTTTAGTTCTATGACACGATATTATTCCTTAGTCTGAAGCAGTAAAATAGATAACGTGAAAATATACTGACTCAAATACCTACAAGTACGTTGATATGAAAGTCGTTTCATAGCAATAGCGAATTTACAGCAGAAAAATCTAGTCCATGTAAAAACACTTGTCAAAATTTCGAAGCTGATAGGTTCTATTTGGATTTATGTTTTTGCACAAAAGAATACCTGTATTTTTATTCTTTTATATGGAAAGCGTTTTACGTTTTATTTATATATTGATGAAATAAAAAAATATAAAAACTCCTGTATGCATGATTATTGCTCACTATTATGTTTCATTCAAAATAATTATTAAATTTATTACTATATTATATATAAGAGTACATTGTACAATTTATAAGTAATTATTTTATATACTTCATATGTATGAATTCAGCCCTTTTTTAACGTCCCACTGCTGGGCACGAGCCTCCCTTCAATATCAAAGGGATCAGACCATAATCCACTTCGCTGGCCAAGTGCGGATTAGCGGGCTTCACATGTTTTTCGAAAACTTGTTAGGTTCTCTGAGATATGCAGGTTTCTTCACGATGTTTTACTTCATCGTAAGGCATGTAGTGATTAAGCTAGAAATGATTCGCACATGAAAATATCAGAGGTGCGAGACCCGGGATATGAACCCGCTTCACTCGGTTTCCCAAGCGAGCGCGTTACCATTGCTTAAAACATATTTCGTATGGACTGCAGAAATAAAAAGTAGAAATCCAATTACTGATATAACTTTAGTAAAAAAAATACTTATATAAAATACTTAAATATTTAGGTATAAATTTCACAAAAACAACACAGATTTGTATTTTCCTGAACTACAATAACATAGCTTAAAGGCTTTGCCTTTGTGACATTGGAACCGTTAGAACGCGAAACTCTTAAAATATTTTTAAACTTAACGACTAAGACACGTAAAATATTTACCATCGGAATTGTTTGACAGAAGACAAATAGGGGTCCTTTACACTAAACGTTCACAAAAGACAGTCTAAAATATTCATATACTCCCGCAAGATATTCTTATATAACAAGGATACAGGAATGTATTGTCGTGGAAAAAGATTTTAAAGTGACCTACATTTTCAAGGGAAATTTCATTTGTTCCGTACTGTTTGTCGGAAAATTGAATATGTTACAATTAAAGAAAGTATAATAAATCAAAGAGTTATGTACGTTTGTTTATACAATAAATTTTTTTTTGTCGTTTTTTTAGCTTCAGTTCTCTATCTATATATTCTAGGAGATTATTTTGTTGAAATCTGGATGTTAGTACAATAATTTGTTACCATCGAACTAATAATCAGAAGAGGCTGGGAGGGAGATAGTAAGATGCCTCAATGACTCAATTTTTTTTTAAATGATTTTTTTTAAAGGAACTTATTGAAAATTAGAACATAACCATTATAAAAAAAGAAAGTATGGTCTTTAAGATAAAAATATCCTATTACGTTAAGGATAATATTATAATCTTTCATCTAATATATAAATATCTCGTGTCACGGTATTTACGGTCTCCTAAACGGCTCGACAGATTTTAATGTTTTTTTTTTGGTACGTATGGTTTTTTGGTATTATTATATTTTAATAATAATAATATTATATTTTATTTTTGGTATATTTGGTACGTATGAGAATAGGTCGTAAAGTATTTTACCCTCCTACCCCCACCCCATTTTTTATCTCGTTTAGTATTTTTGTATGAATAATACAATATAAATACATAGCGACGAACCCGAGCGCAGCGAGGGCGAGTCGCTGTAAAACATAAAGCCAAAGAGAGAGAGTTTTGTAGATTAAACGCAGGCGTAGCCGCGGGTTCTGCTAGTATGCATATATGTATAACATTAGTCTTAAACTCTGTGCTATTATAATGTTAAAATCTAAATTAAATACTAAGTCTTACCAGATTTTTAAATAAAACTATCTTTTCGGATTTTTTCGCGGATTTATTTTGATTTTTGTTTCCCGACGTTTCGATTGCTTTACAGCAATCATGGTCACGGGTGAGACTAAGGTGTTAGATGTCTCAAAAGCATTATATTGTTACACCTTACACCTATTATATTGTAACACCTTAGTCTCTCCCGTGACCATGATTACTGTAAAGCAATCAAAACGTCGGGAAACAAAAATCAAAATAAATCCGCAAAAAAAATCGGAAAAGATAGTTTTATTTAAATGTCTAATATTCGCGTAAATCTAAGAAAGTCTTACCAGATTTTTGGCTCGAATGTAAATTCTTTGCTCTACTTAACCTTCATTCAACAAAAATATTTATCATCCAAACTTAAAGTATGTAACATTCAAAGTAGAATATCAAGTTAAATATCTGATGTTAACGCTTATTCTGCGAGAAATTATATCATTCTAGGTCGTACTTTTCATACCCTTATTAACTGAGTTCATTGAATGAAAATGAGATTTACTTTTACTTTTTTCTTGTATTTCTTTTCCAGATTCTATCCTCGAATTTCGCTCTACAGAACTTAAATATATTTTAAATGTATGTAATATAAATAGTAAATTAAATGAAAATAATGTATAAAATTTTAATATTTGTTTAAATTATACTACCTAATTACAAGTTTTTTATATTCAGTTAACATTAAAAATAGTATTATATATTTTTGAGATAATTCAAAACATATTATTTTACATTGTCTGTTAAAAAAATATTCAACAGAAAAGTAAAAAAAAACGTCATATCTTCCTATTAATTGTTCCAAGATGGCTTCTTCTTTGTTGTTTTAAACATTTTTGATATTCTCTAAACAGCACCTAAGCTAGAATGTTTGAGTGTTTTACACAGCTTCTTCGGTGAGGATAAAATCCAGAGTATAAAGAGCTATCTTCGTTTTGTAAGACGACTTTTTTAAACCTTAATATAGGTACCCTTTTATCTATAAAATTATCATAAATTATACAAACGCGCAATTTATGAATTTTCAGCATAGTTACAACAATTTTTTAATAACTATGAGTTTGGTACCGAAATGGTATGAGTTCCGTTTTTCCCTGTTAGCTAGCTAATCCTAAAAAAGATTGTGAGAGATCCTTACAAAAGGCTTCTGTTTTCTTTCTTTTCATCTTCAATACATGTAAGCGTCACTTTCTGTATAACCAATCCTAATGTAAAACACAAAGTAAATAACACTGACCAAATGTAACTCGAATTCACGAATTTAACTTCTAATCCATCAATATAAGGTCCTATTTCAAAAGTACATAACACGGATATATTGTGTTGTAATACGAATCATCAATGAGCGAGTCTATCTCACACTAGTCGATATTTGCGAGTACTATAATCCAATACAATCGCAGTTAAAATTAACTACTAATCAACGCGGTTAAAGTTAAACTAAGAATGTTTGCCAGTTATTTATCCGATTTGTGTACATATACATACATATATACGTACATGCTACCTATTGCCCGTGGATCTGCTGACGTTTTTTTATGTGACGAAGCCTAATATTTGGATAGCCTATAACTTTCCTCATTAAATAGGCAAAAAAAAATCTCAAGTCTTATTGCTAGTTATAGAGATTAACATGCTTAAACAAACAAATAAAACAATATTTCAATTACATATAACTATTATAAATGAGACAGTATGAAGTATATGTGTGCATATATTTCTTACTCCTTACGTCGTCGTCCTTGAAGTGTCTGGACAGATTTGGATGAAATTTAGTAAATAGATAGACTGGAAGTAACACAAAGGCTTTACTGTTAGTATTTAAATTCCAAATAGGAGATGGTAAGGTACTTAAAGAGCGAAGAAAGGCTGATCCTCTAGTATTTATTAAATAAAGCTTAAGTCCGCTGCTGTTTACTATAGTCCACCAACTCACATTTAGCCAGCGAGGTGGACTATGTCCTGATCTCTGATCCCTTGTATTGAAGTGAGGCCCGCGCCTAGCAGTAGGAAGTTAAAAAGGGCTGAATACAATACAAATAAAGCTTTAAATATTTTACACATCTAAATATTTACAAAGCAAGTATTTAATGCAAGACGTCAGTTTACAGGTCGGAGGTAAGACAATACCACCGCTGACAGTCCAATTATCCAGTCGCAACCCGCAATAGCTCTGTTCCCGATGCGACTCGTTTATTTACAGAGAAATGAGAGGCAAGAAATAATTGCTTCGCTACAGAAAGTATCGGTTTTTTAGTCTCCAATGTTGAAACTTCTTTCATACTTTTTATTGGTATCGCGTAATGAGACAATGATAATATTTTTTTCTTATGTATTATGAAGAAAATGTAAAGTATGTAATAATAAAAATATCTAAAAAAATATAGAAAATAGTCTTTAATATAATATGTTTATTATTGGTAGTATAGTATTTATTTAAGGAAATATGAATAAAAATACTAAAAAAAATTGTATCTTATTGATTGATATTGGTCATAAAAAAGCTCGAAAATATTTATTTTGTTTAAATGTATAAGCAGATATGTATATACACTTAAAAGCTTCTTCAAGTACTCTTTTTATGTTTATTGGCAGTATAAAAAGCCTTAAATACAGATTATCGATCAAGTTGATAACAAATAATAGAAAAATCTAAAGGACCACGACTGTGACAACCAAACATTATTAATTTTTGTTTTAACATGCAAAACCATTGTTAGATATTTGCAGTGTTAAATCAAACGCAAGTGTAAATTAAAATAACTAAATGAATTCAATACTAAATTATTTATGATTTTGACACCGCTTGGAAATAATTATCTGCCTCTTCTTTATTCTGGCATTTTAATTTAATATTCGGGTCCATTCAATCTCTTCCCATTTTATCATGCCATATAAACTTTGATCGTAGTCTAACGCTAAGTAACCGGAAGCTTGACTGGATTCTTCTATAGTTAAGTCTCAATGTTGGAAAGTCTTGTCAATTTTCACAAATCCAGGGTGTAAGGAATTAATTGATATATTTCTACCAATTTCAAGTTGCTGGATTTTAGTTAAAGCTCGAACAGCAATTTTCGATATACAATAAGCATATATTATCTAATCTAATATATTTAAACGAGCAATTCTTGTATATTTATATCTTTATTTATTTATACCGGCGATCTCGGAAACGGCTCTAACGATTTCGCAGAAATTTGGTATGTGGGCGCTCTCGAGGGCGAAAAATCAATCTAGATTAGTCTTATGTCTGGGAAAACGCGTATTTTCGAGTTTTCATGCGATATTGTTTTGCATTAATTTACGCAAAATATGTTAATAATTTCGCACAGTTTTCTATAAGCATCGTGGTCAAACGGCCAAGGCGTTTTGGAGGAGGAGGAAGGATTGATTATCACAGTTGCGTTCGAATTCCAGTCGCATACAACGATTTTACTTTTATTTTATTAATTATTTTGTATCCAAGTTTTTAGTTTGTTTTTTATTATCTTTAAGCCAAATTAAAAATAAAAATGTACTTTCAACCAAAAACTCCGAGCGAAGCTCGGTTGCCCAGGTACTACGATTAAAACGTGCAAAACCATACGAAGGAATTTAATTGGTTTTTTCAAGTGGGTCAAAAACAAAAGAATTTCCCATGTTTTTCTAGTTAAACAACCATGATCTACATACATACATCAATATTCATCAATAGGCAAATATATATTATGTACTTCCCAAGAGGTTTCTTAAAATTTAAATCTGCACAAACTATTTTGTCATACAATATTCTTACAACATTTTGGGAACTGTATGTACATATGCACCTATCTCCTGTACTACATAAATGGTAAACGTTATTTTACAATTAAAGATTTAATAGAAGATAGCATACCTTGGGAGTGATATGATAGCCTCCAGGCTACTTCAATTTTGTAGAATTATTACAATGTATATCTTTACTTTCACTTTAAAAAATCACTCTTAATTACGCACAGTTCTTTCGCCAGTTCTTCTCAGGACTAACATTTTTTTCTTTCCGAACTGGTGGTACACTTATGTCGTTAAGGCCAGGCTGTCCGGGCGAAGTAGGCATTTAACGCTACCACCCCTCCCGCAAAGCGAGCTGTGCGCTCACGTCGCCGGCGTGAACTCATAACTACAGGTCAAGCGTCACAGAGTACGCAAGCGCGTCTATAAGCAGTAGGCCAACTTATCAATTTGATTTTAATATTATTAAAATTTAAAATACGGGAATTGATCCGATAACATTTTATTTTATTATAATACGTATATATTTAGTAATCGCGAAAAGCTAAGACATTTATTCCTATGCAATAAATGAATTTGAGTAGATATTGAACATGTAAATTATATTTTATTCAAGTATTTATATATTCATAATATATAAATACATATTTAGGAATTTTATCAGGAAATTACTTATGTTTTTGTTAGTTTGATTTGATGTTTAAAAATTTACAAATTAGTATGTAATTTTTGTTGTAGTATTGAATAAATAATAATCAAAAGCAATCGAAGGATTATGATTATGAACCACTTATTTCACAATGCATACCAAGTATGAGTTGGTGTAGCGGTAAAAGCTGGGTCTAATAACTCTAAGGTCGTAGGTTCAATTCCCCGTGCGTAGTCATTTTTCTTTCTTTTTCTCATTTTTATATAATATTATTCATTTTTCAATTATGCAAAGAAATAAGTATTTTATTTATTTATTATCATTTATCGTTTTTTTTTATTTATTTACTAGCGACTCACCCTCGTTTTAACGTTACGTATAGATTTCTTAGAGATGAGATATTTTCCCACAGTAAAAAATATCCTATGTGTTGACCCGGAATCCGAATAACCAACTATCATCATACCAAATTTCATCAAAATCCCTCCAGTAGTTTTTCCGTGATGCGGTAACAGACAGACAGACAAAAATTCTAATAACTATAGATTCGGTCTCTGTATCGATAATAATGTCTATTTCAATAAGATATTCCAAAAAAATATTTAATGTGCAGATTCGACTTAGTCACAATTTGTTTATATGTATAGATATGCAAAAGGCATAGAAACGATAAAAAAATGGGATTTTGGACTTTTCAACAAGGGATAGTAATTAAAGCGCATGCGAAAAATCTTTGTATATTAAAATTTAAAATTCAATATATAATTGAGAAAAAGGAAAAAAATGTCTACACACGAGGGGAATCGAATCTACGATCATCGAAATTCTAGTCCGAGATCATACCGCTACACCCACTTTTGCTTGGCTTGCGAATTGAAATACGTGGTTCAGAAGGTGCGAAACATTTTTTTATTTTTTACTAGCGACTCACGCTCGCTTCGCTCGCGTACTTCCCTAGGTACGTTTTCACGGTTAGCTATGTTTATTTATATACTAGCGGCTCACCCTCGCTTCGCTCGGGTTCACCTCTAGAAAAAACAAATCTATCCCACGGAAACCGTTCATTTTTCCGGAATAAAAAGTCGCTTATTGCTTATTCTGATGTATGCACTATATTATTGTAAAGTTTCATTAAAATCCAATGGGTAGTTTTTGTGTAGTAAGCTGTATAAGTTACTGTAGTTTTTTAACTATCCAACGTGAACTCTTTGATTTTCCGGGATGAAAAGTATCCTATATGTTGACCGTGGATATAAGGTACCACCATGCAAAATTTCATTCAAATCGGTCCAGCAGCTTCGGAGATTAGCCTGTACAAACAGACAAACAGACAGAAAAACAAAAAATTAAAAAAAAATCTGGATTTGTTCTATTCTCTTCTTACACCCCCCTGACTCGGTTTTTAGCATATTTTTTCTATGTACAGACATTCGACCTCTACAGTTTTATTATAGTATAGAAGAAGAAGATAGATAAACAGTAGCTTGCTACTCCTAAGATATTCATTTAAATTATATAGTGATTTACCCTCGCTTCGCTCGGATGTGTACGCTTTTCGTGGGTTTTAATTTTTGTTTCGCGGAACCCTGATTTTTTTTTTTTGAAATAAAAGTAGCCTAAGTTACTCCTTATAACATCAGCTATCTGCCAGCGAAAGTCCCGTCAAAATCGGTGCAGCCTTTTCGGAGATTAGCCGGAACAAACAGACAGACAGACAGACAGACAAAAATTGTAAAAAATGTTGTTTTGGTATATGGACCGTGTATACATCCATATGCAATAAATAAAAAGCGGTTATTTTAATATTAAAACAGACACGCCAATTTTATTTATCTACTAGCTTTTGCCCGGGACTTCGTCCGCGTGGAATAGTGACTCCCCCCTCACGACCGCCCTGCCCTCGCCTTGTATCGGGCTGAGAGCGCGCTCACCCATAGACCGCGTAAAGTTAAATATGTATATTTTAAAACTATGATATCTCCTAAGATATTCATTGAAATCAAATTATGTCAAGGGCAATTTTGTTCAAAATTAAATACTTGTGATGAATAACGTATTTATTTGGATAAGGATAGTATCATGTTTATAAAAACACCTTCGGAAGTAATGCATTATTTTAGAACAAATTTGATTGCCATAAAAAGGGTTATTTTGAGTCAACCTTAAAAGATAGACATATGCTGTCGCGGACTTTTTTTTAGAACTTTTAAAGGGGAACAATTCCGTCATACACGATTTTTGCGTAACTTCAACCGCTTACGCAGCGCACGCAACGGAAGCTCTCAAAAGGAATGATTTTTTCCCGTTTTTGCAACATTTTTCATTTATGCTCCGCTCCTATTGGTCGTAGCGTGATGTTCTATAGCCTAAGCCTTCCTCGATAAATGGACTATCCAACACAAAAAGAATTTTTCAATACCAACCAGTAGTTCCTGAGATTAGCGCGTTCAACCAACCAAACAAACAAACAAACTCTTCAGCTTTATAATATGAGTATAGACTAGCAACTCACGCTCGCTTCGCTCGCGTTCGTCCCTAGGTACGTTTTCCCGGTTAGCTATGTTTAGGTATACCTATATAAATAGTAGCTTGCTAACTCCTAAGATATTCATTTAAATTAAATATTATAAGTATAGCGATTTACTCTCGTTTTGCTCGGGTGCGTAGGCCGTACGCGGATTTTGTTCATAATTTCAGGGTTTTAATTTTTTTTTGCGGAACCCTGATTCTTTTTCTAAAATAAAAGTAGCCTAAGTTACAACTATATATACCCTATAACATCAGCTATCTATCTGCCAGTGAAAGTCCCGTCAAAATCGCTCCAGCCGTTTCGGAGATTAGCCGGAACAAACAGACAGACAGACAGAAATTGTAACAAATGTTGTTTTGGTATATGTACCGTGTATACATCCATATGCATTTAGTAAAAAGCGGTTATTTTAATATTACAAACAGACACTCCAATTTTATTTATCTGTATAAATATAAATTTGCTTTTTTTTCTAAGCGCTTGGCTTTCTAACCGCTCGACGCCCGCGCTCAGCTGATTGCGCTCACTGGCCACTGTGCCTATTACACCAGGGGCGCCACTTCAAAGAACATATTTACACTAACTTGTTACATACTGCTTTATCTTACATAAAAAAACTTCGACGATGTTATGATGTAAATAATATATTCACAAAAGGTCTTCAGTAAATTTAAAATGGCCCCGTATATACTTATATGTACATAATAAAAGGTAAAGTTATAAATATGAAGATAATCTGCTAAACTACATATGTAGATAGGTACCTACCAGTCCGATTTGAAAATTATTTCTGTGATAGAAATCTGCATTATCCTTGAGGGACAAACATAACCAATGTTTTATTATGATATACTTACTTACCCGTACTAGTTATGGTTAGCTAAGTTCGCGTTATGTTTATGAAATTTGGTAGGTATGTTACATGTAGATTTATTTGAAACCCGCGTCCAAATCCTACGCGTATGTATGTATATATGTTATATATACAAACACATGTATGTATGTATGTTATATATACAAACACTTACATACATACAACGCGCATAGTAAATGATTTATATTTATTAATTATATTATTTATTCATATTTAATATTAATCACAAGCATAGCCGCGCGAAACCCTTAGTATACGACAGAACGGAATCATCGATCACTAAACTAGATATTACACAAAAAATCATAAGCAAAAGTATTCTGTATTTAGGTAATTCTAGTTTAAAAAATATACAATAATGTAAATTCAACCTTAAACGTGTTACTTAAAGTTGTTTTTACTAAGCTATGTATAAAAAGCAAAAAACGTTGATTTTTTACACTATGTCCAAGGAATGAATAATTCGATGAATTAGCGGGGGGGTTGTGCGCGAGCAAAAGCGACATAGGTCCTACCTCGTCAAGGGCCAGCGGCCGACTGAATCATTATCGTCGTTGCACCTTAGTTGCTTGCGAACAAGGTTGAATATCGAATATCCGATCGATCTTATTCTTGCACAGAATTAAAAAACGTAAGTCTCAAATCTAATTTAATTTATTATGAGAATAATAATTGGTCAATTTAAATGTCTTTCGTACAGAAGATAATAAACTATATTTTCCTTCTCTGAGTATTTTTTTTGCGTATATAACTGAAGTAGTTTAAGAGTAAAATCCATTAATCTCTAAAAAAGGCATATTTTTAAAAAAATAAAACTATCGAGAAAATTTCATCCAATTGTGTTTCTGTTTTTTCTGATCCATAGAAAAAGGTTTGAAAAATCATACATTGAAATTATCACATTGATTTAATGTCTGGTATACATAGAATATGAAAGCAAATCAGCGTTAAATTTAGGGAGCCTCCTCTTAAGTAAAAGAAAATAATAATTTAATTCTGAATAAAATTATCAATTACTTATAAATAATATATTTGTAATATTAAATTATATTTGAGCATAATTCATACATAGACTTTCCACACTATATTTGCGATATCCATCTCATTAACACTGTTTGTTTTACACTTTGCACAAAATATTGACTATAGTTTAAGTACCAGATAACAATATGACATGATTTTCAATGTGTTAACATATGTATGTTTCAAAATATTAATGTTAACTGTTTATTAATATTTGTTTTTAGTCCTCTGTATACATTTTTGTGTAAATATATTAAGTGTTTTTTTAGTTTTACCGGTGGTAAGACTCTGTCAAGCCTGAGGAGTCCGACTGGATGGGTACCACCCCCTTATCTATTTCTGCCGCCAAGCAACAATGATTGCATTGTTGTGTTCCGGTTTGAAGGATAAGGTAGCCAGCGCAATTACAGGCAAGAGGCATAACATCTTAGTCCTCACAGTGATAACGTACCGGCGGTTCTGCAGTTTTATTACATAAAACTTAAGTGCATGAACCGTAGGTGTTATGGGCGACAGGTATCGCTTTCCATCAGGTGGACTGTCTCCTCGTTTATCACTGAATACCATAAAAAAAAGTGTAATGGAGTTAGAGTATATAGATTAATATTTTTTGTAAAATAATTAATATTTACAAACCACTTATCTCTAAAGAGAAGGAAAATTCTCCTCCCAGAGAATTGAATTGAATGGATTCAAAATATCAACCTAAATATAAACGTAGTCAAATCTGACAATTATTATAAGTGCGAAAGTCTGTATGTACGGCTGGATGGATTGACCTGGAGTAACATATAGGTGGTGGTAGTACAGTAATAATGCGCAGGCTTGAAAAACCAAGTGATGCGGGATCCAATATCGGGTCTTGAAACTCTGATGTTTTCTTGTGTGGATCATTTTCAACATTATTACCAACTAACGGTGAATTAAAGTATCTTAAGGAAATCTGCATGTCTTAGAGAGTTTTCGAAAGACATGTGAAATGCCCCAACCCGCACTTGGCCAGCGTGGTTGACTATGGCCTGATACCCCTCGTAATTTCCAATGCGAGGGAGGCCCGTGCCCAATTGTAGAAAGTTAAAAAGAGTTAGATGAGATAAAGAATTAGAACACATAAGCTACTGTTAGGCATTTAAGTACCGAGCGCACCCGAGCGTAGCAAAGTAATGAAGCATTTTACGACTGCAGTCGCATACGTTTGACGATGGCTTAATTTAAAGCGCAGGATAGGTATACGGTTTTACTTACCTTTTCTCATATCTACCAAATATACAAAAAATATCATTAAAATCGGTCGACGTTTCGGAGGAATGCGATCACAAACACCGTGATACGGGATATTTATAATATATTAGATGATTATAAATGATAAATGTTATGTTATTAAAGAAGTTGTTTAGTTAATAGCATCATTCCAAACATTAGAAGTTTCCTTGGAATAACATTGCGTAATATATTTTTTTATAATATATTTTGCAAAGAGGACTAAGTTTAAATATTATTTTTTAAATTATTACTATCCTTTAATACTGTATTACCAGTTAAGATATAATGTAATTTTTATGTACCAACAATTGTTGGTTCATCTTCATAGTTTTTCTGTAAAAAGATTTTGCCCACAGCTCCGCTCGCTTAGTTCATTTATGTATAACTAGTTTTTGCCCGTGGCTTCGCTCGCGTGTGATAACCGGGGAGATCAAGGATGACCTATGTTCGATCCCAGAATGAAATCTATGTCCTTTTATCGAAACCTGTTTAGCGTTTTAAGCGTGAAAAGATGAAGAAGAACAGACAGAGTTACTTTACCATATTTTATAATATTAGTAAGTAACTATTGCTCCGCTCCTAGAGGTCTTAGAGTGTTATTAGATAGTTTTTAATGTTCCTCAATAAATCCTACTAATATTATAAATGTGAAAGTTTGTGAGGATGGAAGGATGGATGCTTGTTACTCTTTCACGCCAGAACGGCTGAACGGATCTGGATGAAATTTATCACAGAGATAGATTATAGTCTGGAATAGCACTTTTAATTTTTATGCCAAAAAATGTACGGTTCCTGTAGGATAGATTTATTTTTGTCTAGGGACAAACCCGAAGCAAAGCGAGGGTAAGTCGCTAGTGAGCTATTTGGTTTGTAGTTATTCGCCTTTTTAAGCGAACAAAATTCAACGTAATAAATATATTATATATATTAGTGTAGAATAAGTCTTGGCGTCAATTATCTTTTACTTAATTAAATAAGTGGTATTTTTTATATTTATTTTTTATTATATTTTTTATTTTTTATTTTTTTTATTTTTATTATATTTGACATATTTTATTGCATGTATACACAAAAAACATTGATCCAAAATAAGTAAGAAACTTTCTATTTTAGAAGTCCGTCAAAACAATGAATTTTACAACATGTAGCAGCAGTAGGTGCCGGAACTAACATCACCACGTTATTCTGTATTTACTATCAATTGAAAACAAGATCTGGTATGTACGTGCGTGCAATACAAATTGTGAGATTGAAAACGGATCAAAGTGAAGATCTCTGGCCTAATGGACCATACCCTCTCGATTCAAAACCACTGCTCTACGATTGTGATTTATTTATCTGTATTAACTAGCAATCTGCTTCGACTTTAGGCAGCGTCAGCATAGTGGTAACTTGCTCGCTTGGGAAACCAAGTGGGTTCATATCTGGGTCTCGCACCTCTGACCTTTTCATGTGTGAGTCATTTCCAACATGATTCCCACTTGTCTTACGGTGAAGGAAAACATCGTGAGGAAACCTACATGTCTCAGAGAATCTAGCAAGTTTTCGAAAAACATGTGAAGTCCGCAAACCCGCACTTGGTGGTGGACTGGGCCTTATCCCCCTCGTATTGAAGAAAGACCCGTGCCCAGCAGTGGGACATTAAAAAGGGCTGAATATAGCTTCGATTTTACTAAGCTCTTCTCTTTAAATATGACACGCGAAAATATAAAAAAATACAACCTAAAAACTTTTCTTAGTGGTTATTACATTCCAGGAATAGACACGCTGTCAAAATTTTAGCGATAATGCCACGATGATGATAAAAAAGTAATGGCAGGTATTTATTTGAATATAATATATATTAAGATAATAATTACTATCTATCTAGAGATTGCAGCTTCACGTTTTCTAAGAGAGCGTAAGTCGTATATTTGAATAAAGCTAATTGACATAAATGAAACTTAGCTATATTTTTTATTCAGGCGCGCAACATAAAAATTGAACTTAGATAAATTAAGCAATAAAAAATAAAGTATACAACAAACACATTACAATAAATTAAAACAATACATAATGTTTTTATATTTTATATACAAAAGTTTGTATGTTTGTTGATTGCGATGAAACTCAGTATACAAATATATAAATATATAGGTTACATTGATGATGATGATGATGCTACCTGCAATAATATACATAAAAGTGAATCTAAAGACGCTCCCAAGCAAAGCGAAGGTAAGTCACTAGTATTACATACACGTCACATTGACGTTTGGTTCAATTTGTAGTAATTACTTACTGTACCAGCGGTCGCGGGTTCAACCCCCGCTGGGGGCCTTCATTTGTGTGATGAGCAATCTTTGTACTCCAGTCATGGGTATTTATATTTATAATATGTATGTATTTAAAGTTATATATATGTAGTATATCAACTATCTGGTATCCATAACACAGACCTCATAGCTTACCATGGAACTAGATGGTGCTGTGTGTTAACGTCCCAATACAAAAAAAAACATGTCTGACCTTATTATTTTACTAAATACACTAATAGCATTCCTTACTAAATCTACAACATAAGAAGCCTTATAGTATCAGAATACATAATAGACATAACAGGAAACATTTTCTTTCAAAAATAAGTAATCACCATCAATAATTTGGTAATTTGGGGAACAAACAACAACCGAAAACAACCGCCTAACAGCATATTAACGCCATTACCTCCGCAAATAACTTTGTTAACCACTCATTGGACAGAAAGGAAATATTTCGCCTTACGTCGCAAACACAGTATTTTCTCCTAACGCATTGTATAAGTTGCCGCCGTGTGTTTTTTAGAAACGAATTATATGAAAATATACGGGCGAATATAATGGATAAGTCAAATAATAATGATAGTTTGTGTTAGTTTTCGGTTATAATATAATTGTTACAAATTAATATATTCTTTAAATATCAGTTTTACATTGATAATATTATAGTAATTATGTTATGCTAGCGACTTAATAATTCGTTCCTAGTAAAACACAAAAACAAATCTATCCCACGGGAACCGTACATTTTTTCGGGATAAAAAGTAACTTATGTGCTATTTTTAAAATTTCCTAGGCTCAAAAACTTCAAAACGATAAAGAAATTCAAAACCTCTTAAATACATACTTAATATTATGAATGCGAATGTAACTCTGTCTGTTACATTTTCATGCTCAATCCAGTGAACCGATTTAGATGAAATTTCGTATTAAGATAGTTGGAGACCTGGGAAGGACATAGGGTATATATCAATTTTTTATATAGATACCTATATAAAAATGACACTTAAACCTTAATCAACTTGAATGTAATGTTATAAAAAAAATTACTACGTGTAGCATTTTATGAATTTTATCCCCGTGTATTTTAAAAATTCCATTATTATTTCAGAGAGGCGAAGACCGCCGAAAGTCTATGCTGTGTATGAAACACATGAAAGTTTGATGCGATCACGCGGTTACCGGTTACCCTATCGATATATTGCAACGTTTTATTGACATTTACTAGTTGAATTTGTGAACGGAACGAAATTCGCATTGCGCCTTTTTTGTTATGAAATATGAAGAGCTTCGATGATACAACGAATTGGGGATAATCGCTTATTATTTTGCACTATTTTGCAAAGTGTATGTTTATTTTGTAATAAATAATTTCGCCCTTTTTCAGAGTTCATCGAACAATGTAAATGAAACCCTTTTAATATACGTATGAACACTTACATTCATATGTCCGTTTGTCAATCACAATGTTTTTTAATGTAGGTTTATGATATTTAGTGTTTAATTTTTAAAGTTAATTTTAGGTGTTATTTCAAGCAATATTTTTGAGCTTAACATGCATACTACCACGAATATTAAATAAATAAAGAAATATATTGGGATTTAAACACACAGCACCATTTAGTTCCATGGTAAGCTACAAGGCTTGTGTTATAGATACCAGATAGTTGATACACTACACATATATAATTTTAAATACATACAAATTATATATATAAGCACCCATGACTAGAGTATAAATATTCGTGCTCATCACACAAATGATTGCCCCCAGCGGGACTCGAACCCACGACCGCTGGCACAGCAAGTACAGTCACTACGAACTGAGTACACTTAAAATTTTATTAGATAATCGTCATTGTTTTACAACTCATGTTATATATAATTTAGTTCGCAATACGTACATTTATATTTTACAATACCCTTAATGATGATCGTTTTTGCATTGCTTTTGCAACTTTTGAATAGCATAGGTTATAACTAAGGTTTTTATGGAACTCTAGAAATGCAGGCAAATTGCCTAGGACCTTTTCAATACGTTTCGTGAGTTGTTCGAACATCGGAAACGATAGATTAAACACCGTGAAGTGTAGTCTATTTATTATTCTGATGTATGAAATATATTATAGTAAAGTTTCATTAAAACCCATGACCAATAGTTTTGTGAACTAAGCTCTATAAGTTACTATAGTTTTTTAACTATCCCACGGTAACTCTTTAGTTTTCCGAGATAAAAAGTATCTAAAATGTTGACCGAGGAGGTATAAGGTACCACCATGCAAAATTTCATTTAAATCGATCTAACAGTTTCGGAGATTAGCCCGTGCAAACAGACAAACAGACAGAGAAACAAAAAATTGAAAAAAAAAACTGGATTTGTTCTATTTCTCTTCTTACATCCCCCTGACTAGGTTTTTAGCATTTTTTTTCTATGTACAGACATTCGACCTTTACAGTTTTATTATATGTACAAATTGTATTCCTATTATACTAAGTTGATAAACGTTGCTATATATGTATTTTTTATTTAAAAATGTATATGTACATTTAAATAGTTTTAGTAAAAAAAAAATATAAAGCAAAATTATACTCAGAATGTGTTAAGTTGGGTTATCTTCATAAATGCCAGTGACTTACCCTCATTTTATTCCGGGCGTCTCTAGTTGCCTTTTTAACCGCCGACACAAAAAATGGGATGTTATAAATTTAACGTGTATATCTGTCTGGGGCATCGTAGCGCCCAAACGGATGAACTGATTTTAATATAGTTTTTTTTTTATTATTATTTGAAAGGTGATTTAATTGAGATGTTTTTTAGCTTTAAATCAAGCAAATTTTGCTCCTGCTCTCTTCTAGATACACCTTTTTTAACGGTAAAAAGATATGAACAACTTACACAGATCTTAACGATTCTAAACTTGGTATCCCGTTACTTTCATAATAATAATTATTATTAAGCGTTTATTTCGGACAAGAAGTCCATAAAAAATCATCAGTATTTTACAGTACACAGGAAAATAGAGATAATATACTACAGACTTATAACAGAAGTAAGCAGATTGAAAATACAAACATTTAACGTTGAAATAAATAAATCATATATGTCAATTTAAGGCATGTCAATCACTCAAATTAAATTAATAATAATTAAATTACATTATATCAAAGGTTTAAATATGTCATGAATAGAAAAATAAAAAGAATAGTAACATGATAGAAATAATAAAATACAATAATACAATATAGTAAAAATAACAGTGAGTCATCAGTCAATGTTGGCCTATTGTAATACACATCATTCTGTGTTGGATCGGGCAATCGGCAATCGTTGGGTTTTTTTTTATTTATTTCTTATTTGCGGCTATGGTGTCACTGCGACCATTTCTGGTCTATTGTGAAATCGTTGGGTTAATGACATTGCAATAATAATATGGTAACCAGGGCCAGATGTTGCAGCGTCACCTGAAACCTGCAAGATAAAATACTGCAGAGATATTGTGTTAAAGCTTATTGAAATAGCCTCAATAAATAAGTTATGTGTTGGGCTTTTTCTAAATTTTTAATTTAAGAGTTATGTGTTATACTGGTAGCGCCATCTTTTGACAAATTTTATAACTATCACACACACTTTCGCATGAATAATAGTAGCTCAATTTAAATTCTATTCATACCTACATATAATAAAATTGTAACTAAGCCGAATCTGTACATTAAATATTTTTTGGAATATTTTAGTGTCCATACAGAATCTACAGTTTTTAGAATTTTTGTCTGTTTGTCTGTCTGTCTATGACCGCATCACGGAAAAACCACTGAAGGGACTTTAATGAAATTTGGTATGATAATATAGGATACTTTTTACTGAGAAAAATATCTCATCTCTGAGAAATCTATACTAAACATTAAAATGTAAGTAGGGACGAACCCAAGCGGAGCAAGGGTGAGTCGCTAGTAAGTAATAAAAAACTAAATATTCGCATCACAAGGAAGAATATGCGACTTATAAAGAGCAATGTAAATTTATTTAAAGTTAAGAAAGACTACATCATTAATCTAATGTCAGGGTTTACACGAACAATGTTCACTGTTCAGGTATACTTCCTCACGTACTAACAATATATTTATCATTTGTGTAAAATAACAAGATTGTATTCAAAGATATTAGTCCTATTTTAATAAATTAAAAAATATGTATAATAAAAAAAATATCAACCCCATTATTTAGAAGAAGTACCTTACTAATAGTAGTAAGTACTGCTATCAAAAATTTTGAATATCCGTGGTGCTATTCACCGGGAATGAATTTTAGGAAAGTTCCTATGTGTACAACTATTCCTGTGTAAAGATAAAACGTATTTTTAGTGTTATTTTTACATGTTATATATGTTTTACTCTCCATCCTGATCATAAACAACAAATAATAGACAAGGAGAATTTATGCACTGCTATTTTTTATGTTGGAGGATATGTATTTAGAATATTATAAGTCAACACTGCACGACTTCTCGTAAATGGTAAATACGCGCAAATCAAAAGATCTAGAAAGCATGAATCAATCTTTTGAATCAAATGTATCGTACCTATAAATAATAAACTGAAATATTTAAATATTTGATGTATGGTTATAACACTTAAGTTTTAATAATTGCATAATGATAGTATCAAGGAAATAGTGAACGCTATCGAAAGGAACGAATGTAGAAATATAACTTCTATCAGAGATATTGAATTTCCGCACGTACAATAAAAGGGTACTTAGTATGGAATATAGGACTCACAGTGAATATTAAATGTGCGCTGAATCGTTGAGCTGATGAATCTTTTAGCGCTGATTCAATATTCTAATTTCTATAGTTTTACATTAATTTCATGGATTTCTAGATTGTTACTCGATGTCGATATTATGCACTATTTTATATGATTATTATAATTAAACCCTCTAAGATTATTAGAAATTATGGTAAGATGCCTGATGGTTTGATGGTGTACTCGTATTTCTAAGATGGGTCAAATCATAAGACAATACTTGCGTTGTTGTATTGGCCTCGCCTCGTGTCACAAAGGTGGCGTAAGTAAATATGACTTATGATTTGTATTAGATGTATGCATTACATCGCCTATATTACAAGTAATCAGCTTTAATTAATGTTTCTAAAATGTTTTCTATTAACAGTATTTAAGTCAGTAGCTTATAAGAATGGGTCTTTTTTATTTATTTTGATATTTAGTTCCCGACGTTTAGAGTGCATTACAGCAATCATGATCACTGAAGAGGTCCCCTCTCTCCTGTGACCATCTCAAAAATATAATGAAATCTTTATTAAGTAAGCAGTCGATTTGCTATCGCTCAATATTTAACATAATATTGTATGAAGTAATTAGACATGAAATTATTTAAAGTAATTATTACAACCAATTGGCATTCAACAATGACTATTAATTACACGAGCTAGTCGAGGAGCAAATGACAATTAATATGCAAATAACAATTCTAATCACGATAAGATGTCAAAGGAAGAAAACTGGAACTAAGCTGTAAAATTAATAGTATTAGTTCTAGTTCTACGTCAACGTAAACATGAGAGAGTGTGAGATTGATAGAACGAGTATGTAAATGGTGACTCTCTGCTTTTCTCTTTTTAAATTATTTTCTATAGAGTGATGGAGAGAAATATTTCGATGTAGTATAATCAAGTATTCAACTCAACAGGTCCTAATGAAACAAAGACTCTTGGAGTCTACCAGACATAAAAAAATGATTGTTTTTTTACGTCCTCATAAACATATATATAACGCATGAGTATAACTAAAAATATTGAAAACTAGCGACTCACCCTCACTCCGCTTGGGATCATCCCTAGGTACGTTTTAACGGTTTATAGATTTCTTAGAAATTAGCAGTGCTGGATTTACACTAAGAGCACTTGGAGCTAGCGCCCAGGGCGGCAAATTTTCAGGGGCGGCCAAAATTCGGAGGGTAAGAAAAATACTTCCTTCGCGTTATCGAAAATGTTTTTTATATTTTCCAAAAAATTAATAATTAAAAAAAAAACTATGTACTTAGTACATTTTTCAATAAATTGTAAACATTTGTTAATTATATTTTTACATGTATATTATTATACACTTTTGAAAAAATTAATAACTAAAAAAATTAAACTTTATCCATTTTATGCAAAATTTTGATAATGGTACGGCATGTTTTACAGTGCCCTGGGGAGGCGTTAAAGCTGAATCCGGCACTAGAAATGAAAAATTTTCCGGAAAAAGTATCCTATATCTTGACCCGGATAACCAGTAGTTCGGCCTCTGTATCGATAAAAATGACTATTTCAATAAGATTTTCCAGAAAATATTTAATATACGTATATTTAGTTAGGATTTTATTATATTATATATAGAAAATAAAAAAAAAAGTAACAAAAAAGAAAAAAAATGATAACTTTATTTCTTACTAGCAACTAACCGCTAAACGATGAAAAACAAAAATAAATCTATCCCACGGGAACCGTACATTTTTCCGGGATAAAATTCTATGGCTACTCAAGACTATAATCTATTTCTGTGCCTTTCATTCAGATCCATTTAGCCGTTCTGGCTTTAAAGGGTATCAGACGTCCATCCATCCATTCATCTATCCATCCTCACAAACTTTCAAATTTATATTATTAGTAGAATTTATAGGATTTTAAACCAGTCAAACAAGTATTATTATGTAAAAGGTAAATTATCCAATTTAGCTGTATTTACTACATACTATATTTCTGTGCACGCAAATATTGTATTGTATTCAGCCCTTTTTAACGTCCCATTGCTGGACACGGGCCCCCCCCCCCCTTCAATACGAGGGGGATCAGGCCTTAGTCCACCACGACGGCCAAGTGCGTGTTGGCGGACTTCACATGTCTTTCGAAAACTTGCTAGGTTCTCTCATACATGCAGGTTTTCTCACGATGTTTTCCTTCACCGTAAGACAAGTGGTAATCATGTTGGAAATGATTCGCACATGAAAGTATCAAAGGTATAAAAAAGGTATAAAGGACCCGGCATTAGAACCCGCTTCACTTGGTTTTCCAAACGAGCGCGTTACCACTGGGCTACCACTGCCTCTAATACGCAAATATTATGTTATTAAAATTTAACCTTTCACCCACCCTATAATCCTTATATAACATTCTAGTATAAAAAAACAAAATAAGCACAATTCAAAACACTGCCAATATATCAGACATAAAAACCATACGAGCCGTATTCTAAATACGTAATAAAAGCTGAAATATACCACGTAAATATCGCTAATAAAATATCCCTCTAAGAAAACGATTCCTTGTTTTTATTTAATCCGTATAAAATCCTTGAACAGGTAAAGAAATTTTACGTCGGCACACAACCCTCTTTCAACAGAATACCTGAGTACCCAAAAGAAAATCCTTTTCATTTGGCCTCACAATAATTACCTAGTGAGGAGCCTTTTTAAAAAAATCCTAATTTCAGAGGAGAAATAACTAAGGCCTTTTTTGGCTATTTGTTGATTCCAAATAAACGTATTATTTATTTTATAATTATTTTTAACCGACATTAAGAAAGAAGGATTTCTATTTTTTGTGTGTGTCTGTTACGCGATATCTTCGACAACTGTGAATCGATCTTCATATGTATGTTTTTTTAATTAGAATATGTAATTTTTTTTATTTCACCTTAGGTCCTGTTCAGTTTAATAGTAGCTTGTACTACTTTTATTGAAATATTTCTGCAGGAATCCACATATCAGATTCAATCATCAAAATCTAGTGAAAGCTTAGACTTATAAATTTAGAGTAGTATAGAATATATTTAGAATAATATTTACAAAAAGTATGAAAAATCAGATAAGTGCGATTCTGACTCACACACCGAGGGTGTGGCGTGAAACATTAAATTTTTGTTATCTTTTAACACGCTAATTTGCTACGTTTAAAGCAAAACAAAATATTTTGCTCATCTACATAATTCATTTTGTAGATGGCATAAATAAGTTTGAATTTCATAAATAAATAAATGTGTTGAGATATTAACACAGCACCATCTAGTTCCATGGTAAGCTACGAGGCCTGTGTTATGGGTACCAGATAGTTGATACACTACATAGATAGATAAACACCCATGATTGGAGTACAAATATTCGTGCTCCTCACACAAATGAATGCCCCCAGCGGAACTCGAACCCGCGACCGCTAGCAGAGCAAGTAGGGTCACTACAAACTGAACAAAATTTATCATCGTCAATGTATTTTATAGCATTACTATGAAAAACAGTTATATTTGTGACCAAATATGTGAAACATAAAACATCCCATACCCCATAACTACTTTACCTATCGTTAAAAGTTTTGAAAGCTCTATTGTCCACCCCATACTTCAAAAGTTAGAACTTAAGGTTAGGACTTTAGAAACATATAACTCTGCAACAAGGCAGTGGTAACCCAGTGATAACGCGCTCATTTGGGAAACCGAGTGAAGCGGTTTCAAATTCTGGGTCTCGCACCTCTGATATTTTCATATGCGAATCATTTCCAAGATGATTACCACTTGTTTTAAGGTAAAGGAAACCATTGTGAGGAAATCTGGACATCTGAGAGAACCTAGTAGCATGTCTGAGAAATCTAACAAGTTTTCAAACGACATGTGAAGTCCGCCAATCCGCACTTGGCTAGCGACGTGGACTATGGCATGATCCCCCTTGTATTGAAAGGGACGCCTGGTCCAGCAGTGGGACGTTAAAAAGGGCTAAATAAAATACAATACATACAACTCTAAAACTATTGAACAAAAAACATTTAGAAATATCTATTAGATTTTAAAAACATATACAAAGATACCCTTCACGCTAGTGTAGGCTTAAAAAAAATCATCCCTCAATTACATGTATGGAGAGCAACCACTTATTTTATTTTTACTATTATATATTATATTATACTTTTGACAATTTTCTAGTACATTGTTTTTACGCATCTCTCAAGGCTTCGCTAGCATATAATCATTCGTAAACAGTTTTTTGACAAAATAACGTCATATCTCAATCACTATGTATAAAATATTGCGAAAATATTAAAAAACATATCCAAAAAAAGTACAACATGATTGAGTACCTCCTTTATTGAAGTCTGTAAAAGAGCCGTGAAAAAAGAGTCTATATTATACAACTAGTAAATAGGCAAAAAACAAACAGGTCAGTACCTTTTTCTCCTCTGTTTGACAGTTTTTTTTGGTAGCTATCGACGAGCTTTAGTGATATCAATATAAAAAATTCCGATGGTTTTTTTTATATAGGTACATTGGCAATTTCTATTTTTGTATGTTTTCCATAAATTTTCAATAAACAATATGGTCGTATTTCGATCACTGGATGTCTGTCTGTCTGTCTGTCTGTCTGTCTGTCTATTTGTTCCGGCTAATCTCCGAAACGGCTGGACCGATTTTGACGGGACTTTCACTGGCAGAAAGCTGCTGTTATAAGGAGTAACTTAAGCTACTTTTATTTTAGAAAAAGGATCAGGGTTCCGCAAAAAAAATGAAAACCCATGAAATTGTGAACAAAATCCGCATACGGCGTACGCAAAAACGTATGTACGTACGTAACGTAAATCGCTATATAATTTAAATGAATAATTTAAAAGTAGCGAGCTACTATTTATGTATAAACATAACTAACCGTACCTAGGGACGAACGCGAGCAAAGCGAGCGTGAGTCGCTAGTATTATATAAATAGAATTTACATGTTTGAATTACTTTATTTTGATTTTGTTATTATTTGATTAATCTTTAACTTGATTTTGCATTTAATTTGACTTATTTTGACTACATTGATTTACATGATTTTTTGACATGTACTATTTAGTTATTATTTGATCTATTTTTGTTTTGACGTATATTCTTTGACTTTTTTAATATTATTTGTTGTATGTATGTTTAGAACATTACTTGAATTAAATGTACAAATTATCTTCGTATGTTTCATAAAATACACTAAAAATAATAAGAAATACACTAAAAAATCGTAATAAAAATATAATATAATTATTTCTATTGAATTTATCTGATAGTATTTTTTATTAGTACCTTTCAGTCTTTAAACATGTGAAATACAGGAATGTGAAACTGTAAATACTAGTTTATGGATAAATTATGCGATACTAAAAGGCGATACATACTATGCCAAATGTAAACGCTACCAAATATTCAGTAAAGCATATGATATATGCAGTCTAGACGACTTCTATGTTTCAATAATACAAGATTGTAGTAAAAATGTTTACAAGGGCGAAGATACAATTCTTACAGATGTGGGATATGATAGCTTAAAATGTATAATATTTTTTAGATCATTAGAATGTTAATAATTTGTTCTATAATAAGTAAATTACAAAAACTATTTCGGTTTTAGTTCCACGTTTTACTCCATATCATAAAAAGTGCTGAACAGATTTTGATGATATGTTTACTATTCCCTAAGTTGAAATAAATGTAAGCAAATAAAAAAAAGAATGATCACGATCCGATTACTATTTTTGGAGAATGCATGGACTAACATACATACATACATACATTTATGTATATATATATATATATATATATATATACAAACGTATGTACAACGTACATATATATACACCTATAGATACGTCGAATTGATAACCTCCTTTTTTTGAAGTCGGTTAATAAAATTGTTATATTTTTAACTTTAGCTTTAGTACGTAGCGCGTTCAAACAAATAAACAATAAAATATGTTTTGAATTATGGATAAAATTAAATCGATACTAATATTATAAAGAGGCAGAGTTTGTTTGTTTGAACGCGCTAATCTCAGGAACTGCTAATCCGATTTGAAAAAATCTTTTTGCATTGGATAGCCCATTTATTGATGAAAGCTATAGGCTATATATTATCATGCTACTACCTAGGAGAGCGGAGCAGTAATCATAAAAATCAACAAATCGGGTAATTATTACTAATAATAGAATAAAGCCAGAATTAGCGAAGTTTTAGTAGTTTTAGCGCAAGCAAAGCCGCGGGTTCTGCAAGTATCATATAAATTACAAAATAACTAATCTCATCTCTTACGAGACGTAGGCTGTATACATAGTAAATATCTAAATTATACATAACCATCATGTACGAGTACGTTACATTATCTACTCCAACTTTAACCATTAATACGTAACTAGGAAATATTCGCGATTTTGTCTGAGTTCATTCATTTGTAGGTAAATTTTAGATACCTTGGGTCACATTATTGCAATTTTCGTGGGGATCCCTATTTTTTACAATAAAATATAGCCCATAGTACTCGCTGATAATGTAGCTTTTGATAGGTGAAAGAATTTTTAAAATTGGTCCAGTATTTTTAGTATGTATATGTTTATCTATTACAAACAAACATACAAAAAAAAATCTCTTTATAATATTAGGTACCTGTAGATAAAAAAGAGTTTGTTTATTTTCAGTGAAACTAAATTAACTTTAGAATTAGAATAATAAATTTATTCAAGTATGTACTTACTAAATAAAGTTTGTGTTAAGACATATGAGAATACGGTTTTAGGCTTCAAGTGCTTCATGCTTGATAAACTTCCTTAAATTATACATTTTTTTTATATGTTGACTTATACCTGTGACAGACAAACTGTGTCAATAGCAAAGATGTAGTTTAAAGGAAATTATGGGTTTATGGTTCTAAGAGCATGGAGATGAAAATTATTATCACTGTAGTTTGACCTTGACTACCATTGGAAAAGGACTTTAATAGGATACATAAAGCTGGCTTATTCGCCTCATTTCCTCTCATGAGATTAATTTCTGACAAGTTTTGGAGAAAAGCTCTGCCTTGGGCTTCATTGATGAATCGTTTGGATGGTAGATTTGCCAGGTCATTTTCTTCGATTAGATATCTACTTGTTGTCCTCGAGTTTTTTGAAAGCGTCGGGTGGAGGTGCTTAATAATTATGCTTTTTCTTTATGTGAGGTTTATAACTAAGTAATTACTATTATGTTGACAACATAAGAATTTTATTTTATTAAAAGTAAACTGTAAGTACATAGGTAACTTATAATTTAGGAACAATTGAGGGACACGTGAAGTAACTACCGGTGGTTGATTTAGACTAAATACTCATTCGAGTGAATGAGTATATGAACAATATGATATATATACAAGTATCTGTTCACCGCTAGGTACAACCCTATGTGTCTTGTACAATTTTATAATATAATATATATTTTTATCATTAATGGCCTTTTTTAAATTGTTGTTTTTTTTTTTACTTGAGGAATAGTCCTTCGTCTTGCCGGAACTTAACCGTCTAAAAAGCAACATAGGCGTTACTGAAAATTAACTTCAATTATTTTTCAGCAGCATCATCCTTATTTCTGTATTTTTTCAGAATATTATATATTTGTTTTAATCTAAAAATAATCAAATATTTTACTGTTTTTTATGTTAATAAATGATTCTTGAATGATAATAATTTTATATACTATAATATTATAATGATTATAATGCATAATTTATCCATTTAATCATTACATATTTTCATTATCATTCAAGAATCATTTATTAACGTAAAAAAACAGTAAAATGTTTGATTATTTCCGCATTGGAACTCATTTCACCAAAGGTCGTGTATTCGGCAAAACCCTCATTAATTTTGTCTACGTTTTAGCCTCATGACTCTTGCGGGCCTCGCGTGGTCGTTACGAAATTGGAGATGCATGCTTAGAATAATGTATACCAGCACTATTCCTTTATCGTACTTTTATATATAAAAGAAGTCCTTGTATGTTACTCAGCAAAGGGAAACATGAGCGTAGCATTGAAATTCTTTAAAAAGCAGCTAAAATGCACGTTATTTTATCGAGACATAAAACTAAACAGAAGTGAAGGGACTTTTTTAATAGCACTAAAATTAAAAAATATTCGCGAAACATTATTAGTTTGTTCTAACATTACTTTGATGTATAACGGATTCTTTAGCTTGAAATACATATGTGTATTTAAATTGATGTATATTTTTATGTATGTAATCGTTACATAAGAACAATTATTGGTTACACATATTTTCTGAGCATCATATTCAATGCTATTTATGTAATAATTAGTATACCGCAAACTTTTAACGCTATCTGACTCATTGAATAAGCAGAGGGGATTCTACACACATCCAAAGACATGAAAATCATCTAGAATAAGCACATATTTAGTAATTTATGTCATTGCAAAAAGTAACTAAAATATATTTATTTATAGAGAATGTTTTTTATAAAAACAAAAAAAACCACAAAAAGTTCAGACTGTTATAACTTCCATGAAAGCTAAATATAATGAGTGCAAGAGTTACCGATGTTTACTGTCGTTAGATTTTTCCTTACATCTAAATAAAGGTTTGGTTAAAGCTCTGAGCTTTTAGCGATAAATCCACCAAAATATATATTTATATTTTATTTTCCATTCAGAACGGTGTATCTTGTAAAAATAAATAGACTCTTTTAAGTAGCTCAGTTTGTGTTGTTACGTTTTTACTCATGAAATAAAAAGAAGAATAGCTTCATGATACACCCATTTGCCCCATTGACAATATAGAATATATAAGGGTCATGTTTAGATACCCCATTGACAATACATATATGTAGAATATATAACAGGTTGCCTTATAATACACTAGTGAAGCTTGGTGATCCCCTACAACATGTGTTTGTCAGTCATGTGTTTGTCAAAACAACCTTGTCGTTGGGGGCACTCATTAACGTCCGGCATTTTAGCCGGGCGCGGATTCAAGAAACGCACTAGGAGGTGGCCCATTAAGGTAGGCGAATCATGCGAATTCTGGTACTTCTTTGATGGCAGAGTGGACCGTGGGAACAACCCCATGAATGTTGTGGTCATTTTTGGCCTGATAAGACCCGCCGTCGGGGTGTCGTGGTTGAGTGCGTAAGCGATCCTGCGACGCCCCATTAAGACGAGGGAGGTTTTGTTGGGTTTTAGTGGGTAGTACCGGCTTTAGTAGTATGTGTAAATGCATTTCTTAACATAAAAAAAAAGTCAAGCTAGGTGATATTTCAGGTTGAAAATTCATTAATGCTAAAATAAACATATTTGTTATATTATATTTAATAATATAGCTTTGAAATGGGGGAAGAATTAAAATAAAATCTGATCAGTAATTTTTAGAGTTTATTGATTGATTGATTAAATTTGAAAATCAGCAAATCTTTAAAGGAGAATAATAGATAATCTAAAACACGTAACTTGAGCCAAACAGAGGAAGCTAATATAATGTCGCCTGTTGCTTCATAAAGCCTTTCCTGACACTTACTCAATGGCGACGGCTTTATTCCAGTTTTATATAATTTACATAAATTTTCCTTATTCTACCTCGTAATTTTGTTAATTAATATTTTATGATATAATAATTTGACAGAATTAAAATTTGTTGCTATATTTCATTTTAAAATCAAAAGAGCATCTCAATTTTATTGATATATTTATATGGTACACTAACAACTCACCCTCGCTCCGCTTGGGTTCGTCCCTACATACGTTTTAACGGTTAGTATACATTTTTCAGAGGTGAGATATTTTTCCGCAGTAAAAACTAACCTATATGTTGACTTGGATAGGACCATCTATCCTCATACCAAATTTTATCAAAATCCGCCCAGTGGTTTTCTCGCGATGCGTTTCCAGACAGACAGACAAACAGACGAACACACAGAAAGACAGACAAAAATTCTAAAATCTATACATTAGGCCTCTGTATAATAATGACAAAAATATTTACTATTTAAATAAGATTTTTCAAAAAATATATAATGTACAGATTCGACTCAGATTTGTTTTATATGTATAAATGAAAATAAGCTTTCTAACAGTAGCGACCATCCTAATTAAAAGTTTTAGCCAGTACATTCACAGGGCATGAAAAATAAGAGATGATGTAAAACTTGGAAGCGCAGCAGTTTTATTAATTAATATACCTGCGGAAGAACGCTAGTTCTTATTATAAGTGTGTTTGTTAACACCTCCTCCTGACCAATTTTGGCCTCGGTCTCTTTTGTAGAATGTCATTAACATTAGCCAACTGCACAGGAGATCTTATAGTGCATAAGTGTACGCGCAGACACCAGTGCACTCTCTATTCCTGTCACTCTCATACTCCGGTCGGACATTAACTCGGTACGGCCGGTAAGAGTTAAGGCGCAAGACGGACTTTACGTGCTCTCCGAGGTACGAGGGCGAGACACCTCCAACTTCCCAACGCCGGGCTCTTACTGAGAATTTCTTGACAAAAATCCAAATAACTATTATTAACCCGACCCGAGTCTAGAACCTAGAATCTCCGGACCTGCAGCCGTACATGCTGGCCACTAGACCACCGAAGAAGTGTTAACATATACGTCGTACGAGATTCCTCAGAGAGTTTGGAAGTTTACCGGTGCGTTGTATCGTGCAGAACTTAGTCCCTTCATCCCGAAGAATACCCACCACTTGGTCGAGTTCTTAGTCAATGTCAACGTCTATTGTGGTTTCCAGGGCAGCGAATCGATTCTCCAGTTTTAGCTGGAACGTTTCAGACCCAGCAGGAGTTTGGAGCATATTGGGCCGGAGCGTAGACTTTATCAAACGATCCCGCTCAAGCTTGTAATCAATACCTAGAGTGCCTCGGCCAAGTCGGTGATCGCTTCCGGTGTTGAACCTGTTGATCACGGAGACATCTCTAAATATGCGCTTCTTGTCCGTCATAATAAAGTCTATCTCATTTTTTGTCAAAGTATCAGGGCTTCGCCTCGCTATATATATCACTTATCTAATAAATCATCCATCAGTCATCGACCATTAGAAAGGATATGTAAGTCTTGCTATATCTATATAATAATAATTAGGAGAAATTAATTATTAATTAATGACTTGAGGTAATTGAGGATAGCCTAATGACAATTGCAATCAAATCCTAACGTTGACACAGATTGCTTTGCTAAGTTATCGAAGGTTAATCTATACTTATAAATATGTATCATATTATGTCTTTGACTTAACATATCTATGAACCCATATTGATGTCTATCGTATTATTTTTTACTAGCGACTTACCCTCACTTTGCTCGGGTGCGTCCCTATGAAAGTTTTGATTTTTTTGAGCGGAATCTTAGTTCTTTCTTTATAATAAGAGTATGTATATGTCTTATAAGATCAGCTATCTGCCAGTAAAAGTCTCGTCAAAATCAGTCCAACCGTTTCGGAGATTAGCCAAAAAAAAACAGACAGACAGACAAAGATTTAAAAATTGTGTTTTTTTTTATATGTACCGTATACACTTCCATATGCATTTAGTAAAAAAAAAATATTTTTACATTACAAACAGACACTTCAACTTTATTTATCTGTATAGATTATAGTATGTATAATGTATATAGTAATATTAAAGATAAATGATTTATTATACGAATAAGTTATACAATATAAATACAAGGACTTAATAAAATACTAATATTGTCATAATATATTAATGCTATTAATTATTTATTCTTTTCATAATTTGAGATGTCAAATGTAAAGATTACGTAGGTATTTATAGTAACTATCAATACATATAATAAAATTCTAACTAAGCCGAATCTGTACATTAAATATTTTTTGGAAAATCTTATTGAAATAAACTTAAACGATTCTATAGTTTTTCGAATTTTTGTCTGTCTGTCTGTCTGTTATCGCATCAGAGAAAAACCACTGAAGGAATTTTGATGAAAATAGCTGGATATCCGGGTCAATATATAGGATACTTTTTACTGCGGGAAAATATCTCATTTCTAAAAAAAAAGGGAAAAACCGGTTAGAATAAAACCATGATGATTCTATAAGTAAGATTTTTCGATGAGCCTCTGTTTCAGAATTCATATATTTCTTGTTTCATGTTAAACCCCAAAAACATAAAAAAAATGTCTATCTCTGTAGAAATATGTAGAACATAACAATTTTCATAAAAGTCATTCATTTTTTAAGTACGAGTACACAAAGTACGAGAACAAATCGACCCAAAATTACAAAAACTGAGGCAAAAATGAAGTAAGTTTTTATCCAGTTCTTTTATTAAATTTATAGGATATCAAGTTTAGAGATGGTGTTATTTTGGTCAATATTTTACATCCTCCTGGATTTTGGAGAGTCCCACCCTTCCTCCCGTTATTGTAGGAGACACGCAGTTTTATATCATTTTTTCCTTATTTCAAGAAAATAAACAGAAAATATAAAACTAGGATAGACAGCTTAATAAAGTGACTGAGCTGAAAGCTTGAATTCAGCATAACACTGCATGTAAAGGTTTCTAGGTTCAAATAAAATAAAAATCATGATATGCAGAGCAAAAGAAACCCTGACTACCGCCGTATTATCAAGTGTCATCTACATATGTTACAAATGCATTTGAAACTAAAATTTCGAGTATTCGTATCGTATATTTGAAAGTATATCGAAACAAATTATTCTTTTTACTTGAATTTTTGTTTTTTAGGTACGATTTTATCGAAATTCATCATGGTACGAGTACAGTGACATAATATCATCTCGACATCATAGGATCTCGGTGGTAAGTAGTGTATTGGTGAAATTTACATATTATGGTAACTACATATATAATATCAACAAAGAAACTTAAATCGCGGAAGATACGTATGCATATCACGCGACATCAACACCGATTATGAAAAGGGTTCTTGGCGTTGGTCCTTTTTTCAAAAACAACCTATACTCTAGATTCCATGAGAAAATCCACCCCTAAAAGGATAATTACTTTTAAAGTGATTTTAAAATCGGCGAATCTGTTTATTTAAAAAGCTATTTTGTTTAACTAAAAAATAAAAGTTTGGCCCATTTTCTAATACAGAAAAAAAACGAATCAATTTGTTTTAATGAAACAAAAATGTTTTTATAATTTTATATTGTAAGGTTGCATTTTTATATGTTTTAATGGAAAATAATATATGTATTTGATTAATTTGTAATGATTATGTATATGGCATTTAGTTGTGTGACCTTGGCCGATAGGAATGTATTTAAAAAATAAAAAGGACGCGGATATTTATTTGTTTTCCCGCGTATTTTTTTGCACAGAGATATCAGTACCACCTTGAACTCTCTAATCACGAAATGTTTGTAATACTGTAAATCATTATAAATTATGTAAGTCATTATTCAAAAGAGCAACTGTTGAGTTTGTCGCGGGCTTTTCTCAGCAGAACTGCTTTCCGAGCCGGTGGTAGCTTTCACACGAACAGACTTGCTGACAATCATAAAACAATTAATCTGATCTTGCAAAACTACTGAAATATCTCGAATCCTCCCATCCCATCCTACAATACTAAATTCATATTTAAAACATTAAAGCCCAACATGGTTTCCTAACTTTGTTCTATATATCCTAATCTACGCTTAGTATTTTTTAACGTAACAAAATGCCGGCCAAAGCCTAAAATAATGACATCCCGACTTATTCGACAGATGCAACAAAGAGGTTCGTTAGTCGCCACTCGTGAGTTACACGGCATTTTAGCGTCCCTTTTGAAACAGAGTATACTTTAACAATGTATCAATGGAAGCATTGTTTCTATCAATTTTAAAAAAAAACTTTCAAAAACTTGTATTCCGATTTTAACAAGCTTTCAGTTACTGAACTATGTAAAAAAACTTTGGTTTACTAGTGACTTTTTCTTGTTTTGCTCTGGAACTCGGCTATTTAGATTTTGTATTTATAGTAGGTGCACTAATGCGAGGGATTCTATAAGGGATTCGTTTTTCATCATATGAACGGAGCTTAAAACTTAAAAAAGTCTTAAACTTAAAAAAGTGTTATGTATAATTGTAGGTATATGTTATCATTTTATGTAAATACTATGGCAAAACTTTATTGAAATCAATTATTATGATGGGAAAGCATATAAGAGGAAGGTAATGTGTGAACAACTTTCCCAAGGTAGCACTTAAAAAGGTTACATACTCTATGGTAGCATTGTGCCTAGTTGCCCGCAGGTTTTAACCGTATATTTAACATTGTGGTTCCTAAGAAACCATAAACTATAGGTTAATATATATAAAAAAAACAATAGCGGAATTTCAAATATATAATTTAATAGTATATACACTTATAAAAAGGCAAGGATTGTGAGTATACGAGTACTTCGCAAATTTCTTAATAATAGATAATTCAGATAAAGATCACTTTTTAACTCAATGTCTATCAAAATTATTACTCTAAGACATTAGTCTATTGTATAGTGTTACTGAATAACATATGGGGCATAGCTAGTGCCCCAAGCGGTGTCAGGGTGTGCTATTAAATAATAAGAATTTGTCGGAATGTCAGAGAACTGAATAATTAAATATTACAAAGCAAGTAAAATTTATAGAAATTAAAGAAAAAAAATTAGCCAATAGTCATGTAACAGTCAGTAAAATGTTTTCGTTCCAAAACATTTAACTGATCTATTACACAAACTTCAAACGAATCCGCGTAGCTTTAACTACATCAGCGAAAGCGAATTTTCCGCACCAACGGTTATTGGAAGACTTATCAAAATTTATGTGGGCTGCTTAGTTGAGGCTAGGTTTTCTAGTACATATTATGTAAAAATTATTGTTGAAATTAAATGGCTAAATATCTAAAGAGTTTTACTTTTTAAATTCTATATTGTATAAATAAGCATTTAAGTACAAAGCAAAATATGACCGTAACTTCACAATGTGGTCAGTGTTTACTTGTAAATAAATTCGTCTTGTTTGGCACATTTTTGTATATAAATATTGCGGTAATCTAGACCTGCTACTGCTTCTGGACTTGTTATTAACCTACAGACTATCTTACTTGTTGACTAGATGACTCTTGATAGATTAGATTATAGTATTTATACTCATTGAATCAGTTCCAATGAGTTTGAATTCTACGTTGGGTTAAAAGAGATAACGGTAAATCTATACTTGTTACGTGTACAAAGTCATTAAATGATATATTAATAAATAATAATATTATACTTTAAATTTACGATAAATAAGGATATTTTAATATTTAACATTAATTAAAAAGAGTTAATAATAAAACAAAATTTTAAAAACATGCTTTTATTGAGTTTATTTTCTTCCTTTTAGCGCCTTAAAATAAAAGCTTGTTTTAAAAAGTTTTTTTTTTCTATTTATTTATTTATATGTTTTTTTAGTTTACAAATCACATAGTGTTTACTTATCATACGGTAAAATTTCATGTCTGTACGGTTTACCGTTGAGAAGATGCTTTGTCTGGAGCATCATCAAAATCAAAATTATCAGAAAAAATCTTTGTCATTGGTAAATTTTAACTTTGTATTATATAGTACCAAACATTGCAGTAAGTTTTCGAAAGACATGTGAAGTCCGCCAACCCGCACTTGGCCAGCGTGGTGGACTATGGCCTGATCCCCCTCGTATTGAAGGGAGGCCCGTGCCCAGCAGTGGGACGTTAAAAAAAAGGGCTGAATACATTGCAAGTTAAATAAAAGCTTGTAAAAATGAAAATATTTAGCAAAAACCTACAATTTTTACATGAATTATCAATATAAGAATACAACTGTAGAACTTTATCTAACAAACTTGTATAATACCAGGCTTAAATACTTTGTAATCGCATTTCACCACTTGTTTAAATTTTCGCTTTAACTTCCAGTAAATGTTGCAGGGCTTCGATTAAAACTCGAAGGTTTTCTAAGTATTTCCAATTTATAGTGAAATATTCTTAACTTTCTCGTTGCTTTGTTGTCTAGTTCTTATTTTTTTATGTACATTTACCAACATGATTTTGTAAGGGTAGCCCCTTACAAAATCATGTTAGTAAATGGGCTTGCTTGGGAATCCGAGTGAAGCGGGTTCAAATCCCGGGTCTCTCATCTCTGATGCTTGCACGTGTTTGCTTGCTTGCTTGCTTACTCTTGCTTGCTTGCCTTGCTGTGCCAGCTGTCGCGGGTTCGAGTCTCGCTGGGGGCATTCGTTTTTGTGATGAGCACAAATGTTTGTGCTTCAGTCATGACTGAGTGTTTATATGTATTTATAATATGTATAATAGTAAAATTTAAAATATGGTGTTTCCAGCTATAATACTTAAAAAATATATTAAAATACTTTTTTAATTACAGCTTTTTAGTTACTAACTACTTAGTTTAACTAATAAATTACTTTTAAACATATAAGTTGTATATATTTTTATATTTAAAGTATTTTAAAGTAAGAAAATAAGCGAAAATGGTTCTTAACCAACTTTATACATTGTAAACTGAACTATTTAAAATGAAAAATGATGAAAGAAACCTAAATTTAAAATAAATAAAAGTGGTTTTTAATTATCATCATTTTAAGTAGTACAGGGATGGTATACCTTTATGGAATCCTTGTTATGAGCCCTTTTATTTGATATGCATATTACAAAAAAAGAAAATAAAAAAAAAATCACCTTAAACAATGAAATTTAGTAACCCCCATATTTTTTATGTCACCTATTTAAAAACACTTGGACTAATGAGACAAATCTAACGATACCTAAATTAAAGAAATCCATCGAGTGGTTTGGAAGATAAAAGAGAGAGAGATAAAGAAGAGGGAATAAAGAATATTACAAACAAACATACAAAGTTAGGCGCGAAAAACATAACTCTTTCCTTGCAGTCGGGTAAAAATATATCATATCTATATACTACATACATATAAAAATCAATTGTCCATGTGGTATGACAGAGCATCACTTGAGAATGTAAAATGAATGTGATCACGTGAAATGAAGCATAGTTTGATTAGTCTTGCATCCAAACCATTAAAATCTATAAAAAAAAGTGGGACATTTTGCGAATTTAATATTTTCCTGGTAATAGTGGTGGCTAAATATTTGTCGGCGGATGCGCAATGCAAGAGAAATAAAGTATCGTCGAGTCAATGAGACTGATGAAGAGCGTAGACACAGTTTTTAGTCAAATCCAATAAGAATTTTTCAAGTACGTTTATATATGACTCTAAAACAACGGATACGGTCGAGTTTGACTCGACATTGTCATATGTAATAATTCGTCATGAATTATTGGCGCTCAGATACACTCCAATAGTTGATTAAACCGTGAATGTATCTATTGACTTGGAAACCATGATTAGTACGAGTATTTGTCAACATTGCAATGCTTTGAGATCTCGACACAAACCTGTGTTGTGTGAGCGGAAAGATGAAATTCCCAAAGTTGACAATGAACGTTTTATTTATTTTTTTTTGGAAATATTTGTAATATTCTAACTATAAAAAAATTAAAGAGTGCGTGTATGAATGTGTGCAAGAAGCAAAACTGTAGGTTATCGGTACTCTTTATGAAATTTTATTTTTAAATAATTAGGAGAGGTGAGATACAAAAGATGACGCATATTAGGCATATTACAATCATATATTTATAGAATATCATTTAAGGAAAGGATATAATATTATATATCATTTGTCAGACAATAACAACGGTTACCATCGCAACAAACGTTCGCCTTGCCCGATCTACACTTTTAGTAACGCTTTCATCAGCTTACTCCCCCAGTCAAGCGTGCGTAAAGAAGTTTTACTTCAATAATCTATTTTATATTTATATCTATTTTGTATAAATTGACTAAACAACAACTCTTATGTAAGTTAGTAATACTACATACCTACTCATGTTTTTGTGAAAAAAAATCAACACAAATTACAACAAAACAAAAGGTATTATGTACTAAAAGTTAAGATAGGAATATCGATTTTTTATACATAATATATTGTTTAAATACCCAATAGGTGTAATATTTTATATAAAAAATAATAATTTTACATACAAATAGTGATGGCATATTAACTTACGTACTGCTAATCAGTTAATAGGTCTTTGTAAGTCATAGATGAACTGTCACATGTTCGATTAGTTTACAATTTTATTTGAACAGATTATTTACTTCATTCCACATTCAAATAAATTGATACTTTTAAATTATAAAATATGTGACTTTAAAACTGTTTTTTTTTTCATTATTACTTAACCATATTTTACTTTAAAGGGAGGTCTCGCAGTCGGACGTTAAAAAGGGCTGAAGGCGTTTTATTAGACTTGATAGGTATGTATAGAAAGTAAGTGTATAACATTTGAACTGTTCCCATTTGTTGTCATATTTTGACTAATAACTAAAAACCATAAAAAGTGAATTTGTATAGTTATACAAATTTCCTTTAGTTCTAGAATCGAAAACACCTAACTAGAATAGTAGAAAGGTTTAAAAAAAGCGCGGCACAAAGCCCAAAGGATAAAATTAAGCTTACTTTAAGTTCGAATCAGATAAAAAGGACTTTAAAAGCAATGATTATTTGCCTCATGTAATATAAATGACGAAGTTTAAAACTGAAAGCTAAAAAACTTACTTTTAAACAGTCGACATAAATTGCGAAAAGTCGTCCAATAACCGTTGAAGCGGAAAATTCAACTCCGCTGATATAGTTCGAAGGATTTACTTAAAGTTTGTTGAACAGATCGATCAAATGTAGTGGAAAAAATCTTCGCGGTTGGTGACAGAGAGTACATTTAAACTCTGACAATGATTATTTAGATTCTACAGTAAATACTTGTATTGGTAGTGGTCAGGCGCTTGCTTATAAAACCGAGTGAAGCTAATTCAAATCTTGGGTCTCGCACCTCTGATATTTTCATGTGCGAATCATTTCCAACATGATTACCGCTTACCTTACGGTGAAGGAAAACATCAAAGAGAACCTAGCAAGTTTTTCGAAAGACATGTGAAGTCCGCCAACCATATTTTCTTATATTTATTTAACTAATAAATATAAAAAAACCTTTATTCTTTAAAGAAAATAAACGATCTACGTATATGGCAAAATTCAGAATAGTGGCATAAAATTGTAATCTTTTTTAATCATTGTATATTATTTTAACTGTGTTGGTGTAACTTGTTATTTATATTTTTTTTTTTTTTTTTTATGACATTCAGTGACAAACGAGCAGACAGACCACCTGATGGAAAGCAGTACCTGTCACCCATAACACCTACGGTTCATGCACTTAGGTTTTAAGTAACAAAAATGCAGAACCACAGGTGCGTTGTCACTGTGAGGACTAAGATGATATGCCTCTCGCCTGTAATTGCGCTGGCTACCTTATCCTTCATACCGGAACACAACAATGCAATCATTGTTGCTTGGCGGCAGAAATAGATAAGAGGGTGGTACCCATCCAGTCGGACTCCTCAGGCTTGACAGAGTCCTACCACCGGTGTTATTTATATAATTTAATATTTTATAATAGTAATTTATCATTGTAACTTTATAAATTGTAATTGTAAATTGTAACTTAGCCGAATCTGTACATTAAATATTTTTTGGAGAATCTTATTGAAATAGATATCATAATCGATACAGAGACCGAATCTATAGTTTTTAGAATTTTTCTCTGTCTGTCTGTCTGTTACCGCATCACGGAAAAATCATTGGAGGGATTTTTATGAAATTTGGTATGATGATAGCTGTTTATCCGAATCAATATATAGAATACTTTGACTACGGGAAAATATCTCATCTCCGAGAAATCTATACTAAACGTTAAAACGTAAGTAGGGATGAACCCGAGCGGAGCGAGGGTGAGTTGTTAGTTAGCTATAAAACTATTATACTCGTATATAATAATAAATTGTAATATTGTAATTGTCACTGGTGAATCAAATAAATAAATCTATACTATAATAAAACTGTAGAGGTCGAGTGTCTGTACATAGAAAAAAAATGCTTAAAAGCGAGTCAGGGGGGTGTAAGAAGAGCAATAGAACAAATCCTGATTTTTTTCATTTTTTTTTGTTTCTCTGTCTGTTTGTCTGTTTGTACGGGCTAATCTCCGAAGCTGCTGGACTGATTTAAATGAAATTTTATATGGTGGTACCTTATATCCCCGGTTAACGTTAAGGATACTTTTCATCCCGGAAAATAAAAAAGTTCCCGTGGGATAGTTAAAAAACTGTAGTAACTTATACAGCTTAGTTCACAAGACCTACTGATTGGATATTAATGAAACTTTACAGTAATATAGTTCATACATTAGAATAAACAAAAGGCTGCTTTTTATCCCGAAAAGATGTACGGCTCCCGTGGGATAGATTTATTTTTGTTTGTCTAGAGGCGAGTCCGAGCGAAGCGAGGGTGAGCCGCTAGTAAATAAATAAACAGCATATCACGCTATTACTTTTGACTTTGACATTTATTTTGGCGGACTCTATTAATTCTTTAGTCTAAGATAAAAAGATACAATAGACATTTGTATGAAATATTAGCTTTATTAGAATTTACCAAACATTTATACTTCAATATGATGTAATCTTTGATCGCAAAATTGCGAAGCGAAGCGAGGGTGAGCCGCTAGTCAAAGTATAAAATACATGACTTGTACAAGTATTATCTTGAAAGCCTCTATTAAAACTAAGAGGCTTACTACTTAATTACACTATTTATTTTTTCAGATAAGCTCATATTTTATCTTCAATATAGCAATTTATTTTGTGAATATCTTTTAAGAAATTAGATATGTAATATTTATTATTATTCATATATAATATGAGATTTTATAGAGAAAAATGAGAATTATTGTATTATCATCTGAATTTAAAATAAATCTTATTACATGCATACATTATGTAGTATATATCAGTTAAAAATCTTTATTTGCTACGTTTACTAATGTATCTTCCATAAAAACAAAAAAAAAATTAAAAAAAAAATGCAGCCGAATTGACAACCTCCTCCTTTTTGAAGTAGTCGGTTGAAAAAGGAGGAGGTTCTATGTTCGTCTGTATGTATTTTTTACGTACTTTTACCGATTTCTCCTAGATAATGGTACTGATTTTGTTAGTTTAAATTGTATTTAAATAAAGTAGATTCGAGTTGGTTTCACATAACTTTACTATATGTATAATATATATTATAGATACCTATACCGTTTTCGAAAAAAATAGAAAAAAACATGGAATTTCAAGTATACCTTTACGTGAAAGTCGGTTCACATTTTTTTTAAGTTTTAATATTATGGATAGTCTGATTAGCATTACCTGAGTAAATAATCCTAATGGTGTTATTATATACATCATGCTTTAAATGTCTCTTTAGTCAACAAGTGATTTTAAACACGGATTAACCTGTCGAGAGTCGCGGGCACACCGGTGTGCCAGTTAACAATTGATTTCTTAGAATTTAACCAAGGAGGTGTTCAGAATAATCTTCTCATTAAAATCATCATATTTTAACCCTCAATAGAGCTGTTAAAATAAAATTTCAAGAAATGCATTCATTCTACAACTTATTTATTAAGGAACATTGTAGGCTCAATATTGCACTACGATCCTTAGAAACGAAGTAAATATTCATACTCGTAAAAACTACTTGACCGAAACCGTGTAAAAAGGCTGGTGGTATATTATAGATATCGTACTAGCGGCTCACCCACGCTTCGCTCGGTTCCGCCTCTAGAAAAACAACAGCAAATCTACCCCTCGGGAACCGTATATTTTTTCGGGTTAAAAAGTAGCCTATAGTTATTCCAGACTATAATCTATCTCTGTGCTAAATTTCATCCAGATCCGTTTAGCCGTTCTGGCGTGAAAGAATAACAAACATCCATACTCACAAACTTTCACATTTATAATATTTATACAGATATATATTAGCTTCAAACAAGTTATGTCCAAGCAAATACACTATGGGAATCACAGTGCAAACCAATCAAAGACCTATAATCACCAATATCCAATAATAGCGCTACAGCGTCTTAAAGACGACTAATCGGTTATATACCATATCAAACTATTACTACCACATAACACCCTTATTACGTACCACATTAGGTTGATAATGCACTTGCATTTACAAATTGACAAGATTGTAGAATATTTATATGGGTTTCCTATTTATATGGGGATAAGGTTGATTTTGCGATAATTTGTTCTAACAGAATGTATGGGCCTATTTCAATTAATTTCGGTAACAATGCATTGAAACTACGAAATTACTCAGCTCTGCCTTAGGCGTATGACGATATTAACACATAATAATCAATTAACAGTGAAACGCAGTTAAGGGTATCAATTTCTAGGCAAATAATAAGAAAATGGTTAATTTATGGGATATATGTAGTTACTTTAAAAGTAGCTTATGTGTTATTCTGATGTATGATCTATATTTTGTACACTTTTATTAAAATCCATTCAGTAGTTTTTGCGTGAAGGAATAACAAACATCCATACATCCTCACAAACTTTCGCATTTATAATATTAGTAGGATATTAAATATTCGCGTAAATCAAAGAAAATATATAAAGTAGTATATATTCGTTATGAATATTTTAAACACATACAAAATAACCGTATTACTCCGGTCCCTACTGAATCGCAATACCTATCGATTCTTTGGGAAAGAAACGAGGGGAATAAAGGAATATACAAAAGGCAGCGTTATTACAAAATTAGAAATAGAATTACAAGATTATTACCACATACATATTATGTACATGTTTAACTTATTTATCTCAAGATTTAATTCATTTTTACATACATATAAATTCTGAGTCGAATTTTAAATATTTTTTGGAAAATCTTATTGAAATAGTCATTATTATCGATACAAAGACCGAATCTACAGTTTTTAGAATTTTTGTCTGTCCGTCTTTCCGTTTCTCCATCCGTCCGTCGTCCGGGAACGCATCACGAGAAAACCACTGGAAAGATTTTAATGAAATTTGGTATGATGATAGCTGGTTATCAGAGTCAACAAAATCTGTACTAACCGTTAATCTATACTAATATTATAAAGCTGAAGAGTTTGTTTGTTTGTTTGTTTGTTTGTTTGTTTGTTTGTTTGTTTGTTTGGTTGAACGCGCTAATCTCAGGATCTACTGATTGGAATTGAAAAATTCTTTTTGTGTTGGATAGTCCATTTATCGAGGAAGGCTTTAGGCTATATAACATCACGCTACGACCAATAGGAGCGGAGCATAAATGAAAAATGTTCCAAAAACGGGAAAAAATGATTCCTTTTGAGAGCTTCCGTTGCGTGCGCTGCGTAAACGGTTAATGTTACGCAAAAATCATATATGACGGAATTGTTCCCCTTTAAAAGTTCTAAAAAAAAGTCCGCGACAGCATGTGTCTATCTTTTAAGGTTGACTCAATATAACCCTTTTTATGGCAATCAAATTTGTTCTAAAATAATGCATTACTTCCGAAGGTGTTTTTATAAACATGATCTTAATCCTTATCGAAATAAATACGTTATTCATCACAAGTATTTAATTTTAAACAAAATTGCCCTTGACATCATTTGATTTCAATAAATATCTTAGGAGATATCATAGTTTTAAAATACACATATTTAACTTTACGCGGACTGTGGGTGAGCGCGCGCTCAGCCCGATAAAAGGCGAGGGCGGGGTGATCGTGAGGGGGGAGGGCTAGCCGCCGCGCCGCGCCGGTAGCTCTGAGAGCAGTCACTATTCCACGCGGACGAAGTCGCGGGCAAAAGCTAGTTCTTTATAAATAACAAAATAATAAACTAATTATATATACAAATCAGCAGGACTATTGTTTCCTACTTCTAGTTCTATTAAAGTTTAATTACATTTATAGCTGTATTAAAAAAAATCTTAATTAAAGCTGTGAATTGATAATGATATGATCAATAATGATAAAAAGATCAAAAATAATAATGATAAATAAAAATATGAACCTACATATTAAACTGGTTGCTAGATAATTTAATCTACAAAGCAATGCGTGCTGAGCTGTAGATAAGGCGCGTAATTTACTACGTTATGTTGCGACTGGTCGCGTAACAAGATTACAGTGTTAGCATTAACTGCTCCAACTGATAACTACAATTGATTAAACTATCCTCTTACATATTGAAGTGGATATGATAAATAAATAAATATGTTGGGAGATTAACACACAGCACCATTTAGTTCCATGGTAAGGTACGAGGCTTGTGTTATAGATACCAGATAGTCGATAATTGATACAGTATACATATATAGTTTTAAATACAAATACACATTATAAATACATGTATAAGCACCCATGACTGGAGTACAAACATTCATGCTCATCACACAAATGAATGCGCACAGCGGGACTCGAACCCGCAACCGCTGGCACAGCAAGTAGGGTCACTACAAACTGAGCCAAACGTGTCGTCTAATTGTTTGATGATTGATTATAGTAAAATCAACTGCCTCGGCGGTGTAGTGGCTAGCATTTACGGCTGCACATCCGGAGGTCCTGGGTTTGAGTTCCGGGTCGGGAAAAGTTTAGTTATTGAGTCTTTCTGTTTAGTAAGACTCAGTAATAGCCCGAAATTGGGAAGTTGGCGATGTTTGACCCCCGTGCCTCGGAGAGCACGTAATGCCGTGGGTCCTGCGCTTTAACTCTCATCGGTCGTGTCGAGTAGTCGTCCTACTGGAATGCACTTATGTCTGCGCGCACACTTGTGCACTATAATGTCTCCAGCGCAGTTGGCTAGTCTCAATGAGATTGGCCGCCGTGACCGAAATCGGTCAAAAGAAATAATTTCATTAAATCATTAACAACCTCCTAGGTAATTTCTAAGAAATTATGAAAATATATATATATATATATTTTCATAATTTCTTTTATTAATATATAATTATTTATATAATTATATATATATATATATATATATATATATATATGTTTTTCTTCTTCCTTATTACTCCATACTTGTAAACAAACACTATCTGACAATACACATAGAATATTTACAATATAAAGGTGGCTCTCATTATTTTTTACGCCGTCTTCATTCTTTGAAGAACATCGTTTACAAATAAAGAGGGACAAACTTTATGAGACCTTGTTAGGTTCCTTGTTACCTTCTACAATAGGATTTTATTATAATACAACATATTCGTTAAAAACTCAATATGATACGAGACAGGTAATAGGGTTAGAGCCTTAGATGTTCGATTGATTGAACTAGTTACTAGGTATACTTTTAAAAGATTTCTAAAGTGTCAAATCTCATACCTTTTACATTATATTATGATATCAATAAAAAAAACGGCCAAGTGCGAGTCGGACTCGCGCACGAAGGGTTCCGTATTATTATCTACAAAAAGGCAAAAAAATCATGTGTGTTGTATGGAAGCCCCCCTTAAATATATGTTTTATTTTAATTTTATTATTTATTATTAAAGTGAATATATAATTGAATATTCTGTGAATATTTCGAGCGTCTACCTGTTGTCGTTATCAATATCGAGCAAAAACGAGCAAAAAAAATCACGTTTGTTGTATGGAAGCCCTCTTAGTTATTTATTTTATCCTGTTTTTTAGTATTTGTTATTATAGCGGCAACAGAAATACATCATCTGTGAAATTTCAACTGTCTAACTATCACGGTTCATGAGATACAGCCTGGTGACAAACGGACAGATAGACAGACAGACAGAGGGACAGCGAAGGCTTATTAATAGGATCCTGTTTAACAATTTGGGTATGGAACCCTAAATATATGATTAAAGTCGGCCGAAAAAAGAAAAAAAGCAGATACAGGTATAAAACCTTAAAAGCAACTAGAAAATAGAAATATAGAATAATAAACATCCTGTCTATATGAGTTAAGGCTACGTTAGCAATTATATATATTCAAATGTCATACTGTCTATATTTGTCACCGCGATTAGTACCGCCCGCATGTCCGCACTGCGACTGTTTGCCGCAAGTACACAAATAGATACTAACTTGCACACTGATCTATAATTCGGCGATCATGACTTGGCTTTTCCTTGCCTATATATTGACATAAATATAAATAATAATTTACTAGTATAAATTATAAAAATCATATAATATTAAATGAGAAATTCTTGTATATATGTATGTATATTTTATTTCGTGTATTTTGGTAACCGTTTGAACGATTTGGATCAAATTTTGAATTTATGTATTTTCTGAGAAACAATTTTTTTTTTATATCTTTTCCGAAAAAACACGATCTTACAAAAAAAAAATTGAACCAAAGTCGGTCGTTCAGATACTAATATTTCAATGCAAACATTCACATTTGAAAAATTAAATATATAGTTACAAAAATTTGACTCAACAGAGGCTCGAATAATCCTTTTCAGTTAGACAAATGGTTACATGAACCACTGAACCAGATGGTAATATTCAAGCAAAAAAAGGTTAGTTGCCCCTTATATTTAAGTGTATATCATATTATACTAAAATAGAATTCAATTCTCTTGCTAATGGGTTCAAAACGTGCCGCGTTGTGCACAAAAACTGAAATATATTGTGCTCCTAAATAAAATTGTTTTCAATGTGGCTGTTTTTCAAATTTCAAAACCATTCAATCAGGGACTTATTATCAAACAAAATTGGCAAATGCCACAAAACTTGTACCTAGCAATTTAAAAAAGTAAGCCCAAGTGTTTTTTTTTATTTTATATTCTTATTTAGTTTGCAAAATACATTAGTAAATTAAATTTTGTTTAACTTATAAAGTTTTATTATATATAATAAATATTTTTAAAAGTTTTATTATATATAATAAATGTATATTTTGTATACAAAATATACAAAATAAATATACACTTAGTTATTACTGTGCAAGTCATTATTTATTATTTTTAAGTTAAAAACTTTGAAGATTAACATTTTATAATAAAAAAGAATAACAATATCAACTCTTTATTAATTTTTAGATAAATTCTGGAATTATTTTATAACTGTTTACCAGTTTGAAGTTGTCTTGCACCTCTGATAATTTCATGAATCATTTTCAACATGATTACTATTTCTTTTACGGTAAAGGAAAAATATCGTGAAGAAACAAAGAACCTAGCAAATCCGCTAACCCGCACTTAGCTAGCTTGGTGGACTATGGCCTGTTTCTTTTTGCATTGGGAGGAGGCCCGTGACCAACTATGGGACGTTAAAAAGGGCTGAATACATACATTTCATCATTGTAGATATCACTAATTAATTACCTAATTTAACATGACGAAAATTAGCTGCTAAAATCTGAGTTTATTTTTTAAGCTTCATTTGGTTATCATATACATACATATATTATACAAATATGCAGAATTAATATAAACAGATAGACTATCTTTACATTAATTCTAAAGTTCTTTGGATTTTTCATCAAATATACTTAATGTTAAGATTTTTTTTATATTTTACTTTTTAAAATAAACAAAAAAAAAAACATTTTAATGATTAAAATACAAACAAACCAAACTACACTTACCGTAGTTAACTATAAAGTAATTTAAGTTCCAACCAAACGTTGCAACGAAGTGTAACATCGCAATCTGAGTTAGAATCAACGGCACAATACCTCTAGAGAATCCCGAGATAATCCACTTGGCAGCTTCATACAATGGACCTATAGTATGTACCTGCTTTTATTAAGGCTTTACGTCAGTCCAAAGTAACATTTTAAGCTAAATATCGTCAGGTCTCAACTAACTTTATTGTTTTACATTGATATTAAAAATCATGACGTTCATTTAAGCTATAGGTACTGTTGTTAAGTTACTATAACAAGATAAAGATATAAAGTCTTTTGAAAACAGTAGTGTTTTATACTGTACATATTTTCTGTAGTTTAGTGTAGTAAAAAAGTTTCTTTAGTCACTTTTCAGCTTGATTAACAGACCTATCTATGACACTAACTCAATGCTGAAATTGCATCAAAAATTGACCAAATACAAGGCAGACTTTCAAGAAAAGGTTTCAATATGCATATGTATTGATAGAAATTTGTAATAAACCTATACATATTATAATAAAATTGTAACTAATCGCTAGCTGTACATGGAAGATATTTGAGAAAAACTATTTTTGGGGGTCTCTATTGACGCAATAGAACCCAAAACATCGATTTTGAGAATTTTTATCTGATTGTCTGTGCATTTGTGCATTTGGGCCCCCTAATGGCTTATGGGAAATGGCTTAACTGATTTAGGTACAGTTTTCACTAATGTATGGTAAGCTTCACTTAACTTTTATTATTTATTTAATTTCAATCGGTTCATAAATAAAAATGTTATGTCATTTTAAAGAATCTCCTAGGGAAGAACCGAGCGAAGTGAGGGTGAGCTGCTAGTGCTATAATAAAAGTATAAGAAGTAATTATTCCTCCTCCTCCTTCAGTTCCTCCTTCCAGGAGGGCCTCCCTTCAATACGAGGGGAATCAGGCCATAGTCCACCACGCTGGCCAAGTGCGGGTTGACGAACTTCCCATATTTTTTTTGAAAACTTGCTAGGTTCTCTCAGACATGCAGGTTTCCTCACGATGTTTTTTTTTCCTTCACCTTTAAGACAAATAAATATTTTTTTATAAAATCTTATTAAAATAGATTTTATTATCGATACAGAGGCCAAATCTATAGTTTTTAGAATTTTTGTCAGTCTGCCTTTGGCCGCATCACAAAAAACCCACAGGAGGGATTTTGATGAAATTTGGTATGATGATAGTTGGTTATCTGGGTCAACATATAGGATACTTTTTACTGCGGGAATATTTCTCATTTCTGAGAAAACGTAAGTAGCGACGAATCCGAGCGGAGCAAGGGAGAATCGCTAGTATGAATAATAAAAATAATACTTTATTCCTTTGTATTTTTTAAGCATTAATTCTATTTTACTTGAAAGAGATAGCATAATATTAGCCGTTTTTTTTTTCTTTACTTATCACTGTATACTGTAGGTTTGGTATACAAATTGTCATTACAAATGAACTTACTTCACTTCTTTAAATATTATTGTTTGGTTTCAACTTTATTTCTGTCTATTTGATTTCTTGGTCTGAGGGATTTAATAATCTATATAAATAAAAATGAATGTTGGTAAGCGCATAACTCAAGAATGGCTGGACCAATTCGGCTAATTTATTTTTTTGCATGTTCCTTTAGGTCCATGGAAGGTTTTAATACTTAAAAAAACAATTAAAAAAAAAACTATATCCATGTTACTATATTCAAGCTAATGACGAACCCGAGGGTGAGTCGCTAGTTGATATTATTTGTCAAAATATTCTGACCGACGTTAAAATAATGTAAAATATGTTAACGCTCAGTAACTTATAATAGCAAAAGCTACAGATTAATTTTTTTTTTACTATAAAAAGGAGTTGACCTTTATCCATAGATGAATTTTCGGTTATATCCGAATATTGCATTTTTGAGGCAAATACCCTTCAATTTTTCATATACGTCCATCTACTCGTATGTAGAATAGGCTATGAATTTAATCGTTTTTTCTTTAGAAAAAATATTTTTAGCGTATAAAATCGACGACAAGGTACTTCAATAGTTTATGACTAGTGCTACTACTAGTAGTGCAAAGTTTTAAAATTTATAATTAAGTCAAAATAAAAAAATCACGCAAATGATGAAGTGACCATATTTATTGTAGTAATTGAGAGAATATAGCAATTTTTTAGTAACCAGAGTTGCATAGAGCTACACTATACTACTTATTCATACATTATATTACGTAATTTTTTTCTTTGTGGGTCCGAGATTTCTTATCACATCATATTTTTGCACATATAAAAAAACTTTATTAAACGAGATACAATGAGGTGATCAAAATCTTAAACCATCTGTTCCCCTTCTCGCAATATACTATATTATATATAATAATAATAATACTATATTATATATAATAATAATAATATGTCATGACGCCAAACAATCTTACGGTTTGTGAAAGTGTTTAAATCGTCCCCCGATTTTTTTTAATTTAACACTTTCCGAAAGTTTCCAGAATGTAAGGGTCAAATTTTGCAATCGTTTAAATAAGTGGTTCAAAAAAAGCAGGATAAATATTATTTTCTATACAAATACCAACAATAATTGCCCTTCAAGGGACCAATCTATACATATAATAAAACTGTAGAAGTCGAATATCTGTACATAGAAAAAAATGCTAAAAACCGAGTGATTTTTTGCATGGTGGTACCTTATATCCCCGGTCAACATTTTACATACTTTTCATTCCAAAAAATTAAGACTTCCCGTGGGATACTAAAAAAAACTATAGGAACTTATACAGCTTAGTACACAAAAACTACTAATTGGATTTTAATGAAACTTTACAATAATATAGTTTACACATCAGAATAATAAATAGACTACTTTTCATCCCGAAAAATGCACGGTTCTCATGGGATAGATTTGTTTTTGTTTGTTTGAGCCGCTATTTTAATAAATAAATAAAAAAACAGGCACGTCGTCCTACGCCATATCTGTGGTGTGACCTTTTGTAGCAATTTATTTAATTTATATTAGTTTATATATTTATAATATATTTATTCTTGTTCAAATTATGTACGCAGTTTTTCAAATACGTAACATTGTAATATAACCATGTTATTTCAGGTGGAATTTAATTCTTTATATACAGTAAAATAGTCGGTTTCTTTTATTATACAATACAATATAATAAATTCTTCAGCAAATACAAGATACTCGTATGTATCTCATAACATAATGAATTTGTGCATTGATATAAATGGCATTGTGTTAGCTGTGTAGCTGTACATAGTAATTTGTTATTAATCTATATTAGTCTATACTAATATTATAAAGCTGAAGAGTTTGTTTGTTTGTTTTTTTGATTGAACGCGCTAATATCAGGAACTACTGATCCGATTTGAAAAATTATTTTTGCATTTGATAGCCCATTAACTGAGGAAGACTATAGCCTATATATATAGCATCTCGGAAAAGTGTATAATTCCCGTGGGATAGTTTTGCTTTTGTCTTGGGACGAACCCGAAGCGAAGCAAGGGTGAGTCGCTAGTAGCAATATAAAATATATGGTAAAATTAGATTTTAAAGAAATTCGGCAAAAGTCTACTATATTTCTAAAGTCATTATGTCACAATTACTGCATTCTCGTGCAATTACTGTTCTTCTGCAAGATGTCGGCCACGGCGACCAATCTCACTGAGATTAGCCGTCTGTGCAGGAGATAACTACAAGTTCTGTCTTTCCCATACTCCAGTGAGAGATGAGGACTGACAGCGTTAAGTTCTCTCTGAGGCACGAGGGTGAATCATTCATTGATTCCAAATTCCGGACTTGTATTGAGAATTTCTGGGCACGAAAACTTAATAATTTAACTTAACCAGACTCGGAACTAGAAGCCAAGACCCTCGAGTCTACAACCGCATAAGCAATATATAATAATAATGCATATATTCAGTTGGAAATCGAACCAACACCTTTTCACTTATTAATGCTTCACGTAGTCGTAAGTATCTAGCTAATAGCTACATTTAATCGAGCAATTCTTGTATATTTATTTATTAATGAATTCATTTATTTATTTATTTATACCAGCGATCTCGAAAACAGCTCTAACGATTTCGCTGAAATTTGGTATGTGGTGATTTTCAATCAATCAATCTAGTATCTTATGTCTGGAAAACGCGTGTTTTCGAGTTTTCATCCATTTTTTTCGCATTATTCCAAGCAAAATATGATCGGGCATAAGCATCGTGGCCAAGCGGTCCAGGCACAAGTTTGACAATCCCAGGTGTCCGGGTTCGAGTCCCGATCGATTATAAAGTTTTTAATTTAGTCTTTATTTTTTGTATTTATTCAAGTTTTTAATTTTTTTTAATCCAAAAAATACGATATAATAAAAAAGAACTCCGAACGAAGCTCGGTCGCCCAGGTACTAAATAAAGTAACTGACAAACAAATGCCAATGTAGAGTACAAGTTACAGATTTAATTCAACGTTTAAGTATGATCTATCTTGTTAAATTGGAAGATTACCCGCTAACTACTAGTTCCGTATATAAATGCACTGTAGAGCTAAATGTTTGCATCGCCTTGACTCTACGTCTGTAAATATTTATACATAATGAACTAGAAACTATATATTTATAATTAAATATCTATACTAATATATTGTAATTGTAATATCTATACTAATCTGTATATTGTTTGTTTGGTTGAACGCGCTAATCTCAGGAACTACTAATCCGATTTGAAAAACTCTTTTTGCATTAGATAGCCTGTTAACTGAGGAAGGCTATAGGCTATATATCATCCCGGAAAATGTACGGTTCCCGTGGGATAGATTTGTTTTTGTCTAGGGACGAGCCCGTAGCGAAGCGAGGGTGAGTCGCTAGTAAAAGATAAAATAAGATGTATCTGTTCGCATGATACGATATTTATTTATATTTTATATACGTATAATTTAACACTTTTTCGACAAGTTTTTCTCCAAAAATACTACTTCTGTCAATCATTCCCAAATCTTGATCTAGAGAGTACCCTGTTAAAACTAGTTATGTCATGTTTCTCCTACAAGAAATCTTTTCTTTCATAATATAAAAAAATGTTTTTTGCGAGATAAAAAATGTCATATATATGTCTTATTCTCTGTACGCAAACAAAACTCCTTTTAAAATCAGTTAAATCTTTTCGAAGCTTAATAGTAAAAAAAAACTTTGTTTTTCAAATAAGTCAAAAAAATGGGCTGGTACCATGAAAATAATCATATTAAAAAAGTTACGCAGATTTAAGATAGACGTTTAATTTTTTATACAGTATTTATATTTAACTAGCGACTCACCCTTGCTCCGCTCGTCCTTACTTACGTTTTAAAGTTAGTATAGGTTTCTCAGATTTTCCTGCAGTAAAAAGTATCCTATATGTTGACCCGAATAACCAGATATCATCATACCAAATTTCATCACAATTGCTCCAGTGGTTATTACGTGATGCGGTCACAGACAGACAGATAGACAAAATTTCTAAAAACTATATATTCGGCATCTGTATCGATAAAAATGACTAATTCAATAAGAACAAAATCAAAATGTACAGACTCGACTTAGAATTTTATTATATGTCATATGTATAGATATCTAATTGGTACTTTCTTCCTTCCTCAGTTAGATGCTGACTCACTGATTGCACATATTGGTCATCGTGAGTTCAATCCCCTCATCATTATTGCATTTACCATGAAGATGATCCCAGAAGATAAAAGAAGTTCAGGAAAGGGGTTTTTTAAGAGACGACCGTTATATAGTGCGGAAAGTAAGGAAGTGCGAAGAGCCACTATAATCTATCACTGATTTGCCTAATTTAAGATGCAACGCATCAATATAGTATACACAAAAACTAGTGTTACTATTAGTATTTTAGTTTTCTTTTAATTTTACAATTCACATATGCGAAAACATAACATTTTGATATTTTATGCTACGGAACCCTCAATGTGCGAGTCAGACCCACACTTGCCCGATTGTTCTTAATACTTTATACTATTACGATACGATAAAAATACATTAACCTTTGAATAAAATAACAAAATTGATAAACAATAGCAATAAACTACAAATACGATTACCCCTTATAAAAATACTCTACAAACGGGAACTGATAAAATATATGCATTTCGCTCACACGTAAGACCAGACTAAATATAACATTGTTTATCTCTTTCTAGCAATTTTTTTAGCGGGACTTTCTTGTCTTTATTCGTGACGATGCCCGCATATGTATTTAAACTCTGGCTGAGAGTGCAGGTTTTTAAAAAGATAACCATATTTCGTATCAAAATAACATGAAAATAGAAAAAAATAAATAGAAACAGTGCGCATGCGTGAATTACGTCAACCCGAACACGTCAGGGTTACACGTGTAGTGATATTTTTTTAATTTTTATTAAATATGTTGTAATTAATATATCTGTGTACATTAAAGGGTTGTGAAAATGAGCCAGGATATAGGTCTGGACGCCATTTTGGCTGAATTGGGGCCATTTGGAAGATACAATATTGTGAACTATGCTTTTCTTTTATTCCCTATATATTTGGCGGGAATGTACGGCTCAGTGTATGTGTTTGAAGCACCAGATATAAAATACAGGTGAGATTTTTATATTTTAAAATAAAATTATAGTTAAATAGAACATTTGTTATTTAACATGTCATAGTTATTTAAAATGTCATAAAGTATGCGAATTTTATTACATTCATGACTGTAATATAATTGAATACGATAATAGTTATAGGTACTTGTAAAATAAAACAACGTTTATTTTTTTAAGGTTAAGGTTAGAATATGAGCTTCATCGTGGGCTCCATTACGCACGCGTAAACTTTCACTAGAGCTTTTTCGTCATTCATATTGTTATGGAGTATGGGAAGTAGGGGAATTATTGTAATGAAATATTTTCCTAAACTTTTGCTTTAATTTAGTTTTGTTTAAAACCAGTTATAACTTACTAAATACTAAATAACAAGTTATAAAAGATGAATTAAAAGCTAACCTTGTTTATGTAAACGAGTTTCAAATATTGACATTTAAAATTAAAATAAGCAGACTTACTTCACAATATTAACATAAAACATATGTATTTATTTTCTTATTTTTATATACTATAAACTTAACTAGTTTAGAGAAGAAACTAGTGTTAAAATTCCAATTTTTTTTATTTAAATTGTTATTTAATTTGTCTTGGTTTGACCAAGACAAATTAATAAATTATATTATTAACATTACAAATAACCGTATTAAATAGAAATTAATAACCAGTAATATGCGACGCTCTACGTAGAGCCACTCAAATGTCTTAAAAATAATAATTGCATCCCAAAGGCAATCCACAAAGCATAGTCTTTAGAAATATAAACAATCTTTCTATCCTGTATTGAAATTACAGACAATTTCAATGGTTAATTCATTAAGAAGATACTCTGGTTTTGCAACCAAATATTTCTCATTCGCAGGATAAAATCTATCTTGACATTAATGTGTGACCTTGCAGCATATATTTATTTATATATATATATATATATATATATAAAATTGTTTTTATAAATCGGTAAAAAACATATCACCACGACAAAATAAGATGTATTTTTCTGTCTCTCCATCAGTTTGTACGCGGTTATATCCAAATATTGAACTAAACGTTGATTTTGGATGACATTATGGCATCGAAGTTGTTTAGGATAATAAAAATTGAATCTACAGCTTATATAATTTTTTTTTTTTTTTACTATTTAGTCGTTCAACGCTAGAGAATAATATATATCTAACAGCTTCTGTGTCCCTAGTGATTGTAAAGCTGTTTACCTACTGTATCATTAATTAGTAGGAATAGTGTTAATTACTTAATCATCTGTGGATACTTTGATTTAGTATTGTTAAACTTTTCAAACATAGCAAATATTGACTTTATCAGTCAAAGAGCTGTGACTCACCGGTGCGAAACTTGAACGATTATGAACTAAAAAATAACATACAGACAGATCTCCAAACAGTAGTATATTATAAATATTCATAAAATTATTTTTATATTATATTTTTTTACATTTGAATGTCTTATGTGATGTGATACAATATATAATATATGTGAGTTTAAAGAAATTTTCATCTCCTTGAAGACGGAACAATGTACGTTACAAGTGCGCTATAATTTTTAATATTTTGTAATATATTATATTGTATTTATAATATATTTTAAGTATGTACATTAAATTATATGTATGAGTATTACTTTGCCCTTTCAAAAGGGTGCCCTTCAAATGAATAGGATCGATGGGATTTTTGCATAAAGATATGGGCCTGAGGGACGCTTTATATTTCGGTACCACATCAAATGATATCCGTGGAAAGGGAATAGGAGTTTATACAATTATTATCTATAAACCTATTTAAATATTTTTTATATAATATTTTCTTAGATCTACACGAATATTTGATATATTAAATAAAACTTTTTGAAAAAAGGATTTTTTCGTGGATTTATTTTGATTTTTGGTTCCTGACGTTTCGAATGCTTTCCACTGTTATAGCACTCATGGTCACGAAAGAGACTAAGGCTTAAGAGTTAAGATGTCTCAAAGGCATTATATGGTTGTTACAGACAGTCTATCTACAAAATAACAAATTGAATTTAAAAAAGAAAAATAATGGCACCAATTACCAAAGTAGGTACCAAGTAGTAGTACCTTACAATATTTAAATATTTTATTTTTATTGAAATAAACTTACTGCACGATATGGAACGTAACTAGTTGATTAAGCCAAGGACATTAATTTGCAATAAAAAAGTTGTGTAAAAAAACCGAGAGATGCCTTGCATGATTCGAATTTTTCATTTTATTTGTGATATAAGATATTACTTCTTGCCAAATTTCATGATTAATCTAAGCACGGGAAGTGCCTTAGAGGTTTTAATTCCCTTGGTAGCCTCAAAATATACGGCATAAACGGCCGTATCTTTTGATTGAGTTGACTTAGAAGTATGATTTTTTCACACCTCCGAGGTATTATAGGTTTGAGTATTTAATATTAATTTCAGCTTAATACCTCCACGCGTTCCTAAGAAAAATGCTCTTGACAGATAGACAGGTCGACAACGAAGTGGTTCTATAGGAAAGGAACCCTTCCCTTTTTTCTTTTGAGGTACGGAACCCTAATAACTAATAATACAATAACAAAAACAGTACCTAATCATGACGTAATATGTCTAAATAAAAAAACTTCAAACTATAAAACAACGTAATAAGTAAATAATTAAATTATATAATCGAGCATAGTACAAAGTTTTAGTAGTTAAAAGATAAAAAAACACATATACATTATTCTTTTAGTTTCAAAAATACCGTAAAGATTATATTTCAAGATATAATACCACGTGTACACAAACTCCTAAGCCTGATGTGCATTATGCATACACACAGAATTATATGACAGTGTAGCGCCGGATGACAACTGACGCTCAGTCGGATGCAAATATATGTAAATATCTGCATCGGGCGACACAAATGTGCCGCGTGTTTGATATTACTAGCCTTAAGATTGGTACATACTAATTTGTAATGTGAATACGTATATTTTGCTTATTTTTTTAAGGTACGGAACCTCAAAAGGAAAAAAGGAACCCTTACAGAATCATTCCGTTGTCCTTCCGTCTGTCTATTTGTCTGTCTGTCAAGACCCTTTTTCTCAGGAAATGGAGGTATCAAGTTTAACATTGTATGTTAAAGTATCATTCAATAGAACTCGTATTATATAAACGAAAGTTTGTATGAGTGTCGTGTAGTACATGAGCTACTGTTAGACACCAAAGGTTACACCTGAGTAAAGCCAGGGTAAGCCGCTAGTAAAGAAATATTTTTTGTGCATTATAACTTTTTTATACCACAATAGTGACTTACCTCGTGGTAAACAGTAACCCATCTCTATGTACGCTTAGTATATATGCTCATAACACCAGGAACATCGATCAATTGAAATAAAGATGGTGAAGGTAAGAGAGAAATAGAAAAGAGGTGGTGGGAAGTGTTTAGGTCTCTAATGCAAATAGAAAAAGCGAATTTTAGAAATTTTAATGTTCTCATAATCGGTATGGCTGTCTGTCTCTATACTAAAAGTTGTTTAGAGTCCAGCTAGCAGTAAATATTTTTCTTGGTCATTAAAATTAAATATTTTAGGTTTATATAGGTCTGTATTTATACGGTTACATATTAAATTAAATATATAGTACAGCTAATCATACAAATATCTATTTAGATATTTTATGCCAAATTTCGCTTCACATAGCATTATATCTTCAATGTGTTTCAAGCTTTACAATCTACGTGACTTAATCCTTTGTGTGCAAGTTCGACACTTTGTTTGAGATATTCCACTTGATGTTACAAAGGGCTTTTGATTATTTTATTATAATATATATGTCATTTTTGTATAAGAAAAAACAGCATATTGTCAGTGTATTTCTCTTCTTAAAGGCAAATTGAGTATATTGTTAACATGTCACATTACTTTTGATTAAAGCTAGTCTTCTTACTAATATTATAAATGTGAAAGTTTAGATGTTTGGATGGATGTTTGTTAATCAATCAGGCCAGAACGGCTAAACGGATCTGGATGAAATTTGGCACAGAGATAGACTATAGTCTGGAATAGTACATAGGCTACTTTTTTCCCATAAAAATGTATGGTTCCCGTGGGATAGATTTGTTTTTGTTTTCTAAAAGCAAGCGAAGCGAGGGTGAGCCGCTAGTCTTTTATGATTATTTTTCCTTAAAAGAAATATTACAAAAAATATGAGAACATTATGTTCAATACGTAGGTACATACTACATAGTATATAATACATAACAGCTCAATCTCAAAGTCTGTCTCCATCTATCCTTAAATGTTTATATACAGAGTGTTTCAACGTGTCTTAAGTGCTTGCTCTTAAACGACAATGTTCGACTTAGAACAAAGAGAATTGTAGAAGAGAGACATGCGACTTATCACTTATATAACTTAAACTATAGATAGCACTTTTAATGACATTAATTTGTTTTAATTTATATATTCGAAAGATGCGTTTACTTTACGGTTGGGTAAATAAATAGATATGTGGAACATAATATACATATATAAGAAGTATATATAAAGTTTCATATATTACTGCTTTTAGACCTGACCTACTAATGAATTCAAAATCGAAAATACAATCACTACCTACGCTTATTAAAAAAAAATGCTAAGCGACTAGCTACTAGTGTTACTATTATTACTATTGTATTGTAGACTACTATTTCTATTGTATTTTATTAATGGTTGAACTTTTTCATCATTTCTTTGATTCAATATCTAAGCCCTTTTTGACGTCCCATTGTTGGGCACGGGTTCAATACGAGGGGGATCCGGCCATAGTCCACCAGCTGGCCAATTGCGGGTTGGCGGACTTCACATGTCCTTTGAAAACTTGTTAGATTCTCTCAAACATGCAGGTTTTCTCACGATGTTTTTCTTCGTCGTAAGAGAAGTGGTAACCATCTAATAAAAAATATGTATATATAATACAAATATCTATAACTTATACTTTAAACTCTCTAACTTACAATAGTAAAGATTTGTGTTCAAAATCAAAATATTCTTATACAGATTGTATATCATTTCTAATATTCTCTAAGGTTAAAGTAATTTTGGCAGCAAATGATCCAGGCACTATGTTTAAAGGACATGTACAAATATGCGAAAGAGCGTGCTTTGTATGAACCGTGCCAAAGTAAATGAAACGCTTATGATAATATATGTATATCGCTATACGTACTGCATTTTACTATCTCAAAACAGTGTAAAACAAAGTCGGTACTTCTATCTGTCTGTTGCATTTAGTTTTTTTTTTTAAGTGACGTTACAAATTTTGATAAAGTTTTTTATATTTTTAAAGAAAATATTTTCCAGAACATATATATATAAGTACTACTAGAAGAATTGCGTAATATCATATTTAAAAACACTACATAAACCTTGATATTTGAAATTATTAAATAAGGTTTCCGAAGCAATTACAGATTGAGCGAAGCAAATCCGACTTGATAGAAGCTACAGGTACTATAATAGGTAGAAGCTTTTCGATCATAAAAAGTGGAAAATAGTATAGTTTTAGTAAACTTAATACTTAGCTTAGAGTTCCTATATTATTTGCATGTTAGAAATAAACAAGCTTTTTTTAACAAAGCAACAATATATCATAAAAAAAATAAACAGACAGACAATTTATTTAAGATTATTTTAAACTAATTCCATCTAATAGAGGAATTATTAGTAATACTGTTGCATTCAAATATAATAATTCCCAGACGGTGTTTGCACATTACTTATCTATCGTTAGTTAGCGATTCCATACCAAAAAATACTGTGCTGGAATCGATCTGGCTCTATCCGTAATAGGATAAGCGCTTTAATTAAATTTTAAAAGTTTAAAAAAATCGAGACAAAAACACATAATATTGGTAAAAAATCATATTAGGATTGAAAAAAAACAAATATGAAAGAATGTTTTACCGAATGTACCTAATATATGTACGTATCTAAGCGATTCTCACGCAACCTTTAGGTCCCTGTAAAGCCTGGGTGAGCCTGAACTTGTCTACATGTCTAATACGTACCCCCTCTGTAACTGTAATCCGCCCTCTAATGATCCACCTTCGTCAATTTGATAAATTGCTCGAAGAAACGGGTTGTCTTCAGATAGGTAAAGTTTCTAGATATTTCTATTTCAGTTTGCCCTTTTATTTCTTTTTCTTATTCTATTTTACTTAAGTATTCACAATTCTATTTGCCTAAGTTATATTGTTATACTCAAGAAAATATTTATTGTGTTCATCATGGGAATTTGCTTTGGTAGTTTCTTCTTGTATGTACACACCGTTTTTATAACAGTGCAAAATGAACCTTAAAATATTTGCTTAAACTAATTTGTTTTAAAATACTTTTTCATTATATATATATATATATATATATATATATATATATATATATATATATATATATATGTATGTCAAAAATTCTTTTACATTTTTATTTTTAATTGAATGTCAGTTCAGTATGTCCATGAGGCAGCTACCACGAGTTCGGACTACCAGTACAGTTAAACAATAACAAACGGCAATAAAATTGCTCTTTGTTATTTAATATTTGGTTAAACACTATAATACAATACTATTGAATGAGGAAACTTTTAAGATTATATTTTACGGTTAGATACAGGCCCTTTCACGACAATAGACGATATCGCCTTAGTAATAGGGCACGGCACGTTACTACTATAGAGTACAGCTATTCTATAACATACTTTAAGTATTTTATTATAATAAACTATTACGGATACAGATTTCGAGTTACATGAAGTTCTGATAGAAAAATATTACTGATTGCTGTATATATATAGGTTCATACTACATTGTTCCCTGTTGAAAGTGTATGAAGTGTACATAAGATATGACACGTACAATGTACATGTATCTAAATAAACAACAAAATATGTTATGTACTATGACCAATACAATACCTTCGCTTCATTCCCTTCAGGAACGTTCAGATTCCTAGAAAAACACTTATTAGGTATCTAAACTAATATTATCCCATTTGCAACACTTAATACATTTGTCACCATTCAGCTCATAAATTATTTTAAATTTGTTGATATATTAAATAGGCAAAGACAAAACAGTTCAGTACCTTTTCTCCTCTGTTTTTCTACTGATTTATTTTTTGTTTGTTTAGTAGCTATGTTTTACGAAGGTCTTTAGTATTTTCAATATAAAAAAAATGAAAACAGTTATAATTTTTTTTATACAGATAGGTAAATTCTATTCATAAATGATTTCCTCAAATTTTAAAAAAATATTATAGTCGGACACTAGTACATATGAAAACATCTAAATAGAACCTCCTCTTCCTTAAAGTTGGTCAATAAATGTGAAGTAATGTTTTATTATATTATGTATAAAATTTATATATTTTTTATTTGCTTATTATAAACACTGACTTTAATAGTATAAAACTGATTTTATAATAATGTTTCAAGACAAGGGTAAAACTCTGACGTCGCGTCAATACTTGTATTAATATTTATATTTTATAAAATAAATAAATAATTTTTGAACATTAACACGCAGCACGATCTAGTTCCATGGTAAGCTACGAGGTTTGTGTCATGGATACCAAATAGTTGATACACTACACATATATAACTAGAAATACATACATATTATAAATATAAACACCCATGACTGGAGTATAAACATTCATGCTCATCACACAAATGAATGCCCCCGGCGGGAATCGAACTCGCGACCGCTGGCACTGCAAGTAGGGTCACTACAAACTGAGCCAAACGTGTTGTTTTTATAATACTTTTTTTGTATATATGAATAATTATTCATAAATACTATTTAAAAATATATAGCATAGGCATTTAACGTTCATTATATTTCAAATCAAGTCACGCTTTTGTTAAAAAATGAAATGAATTGGCGACGTGATCTGTGTAACAATGTGAGTTAAATCTACATGATGTAGATATGTTCATGTACAAAACGTCGTTTATAAAGTTATGTTTTTAAATATTATCTTTAGTACATATAATAAAATTGTAATGAAGCCGAATCTTTAAATTAAATATTTTTTGGAAAATCTTATTGAAACAGACTTTATCATCGATACAGAAGTCAAATCTATGGTTTTTAGATTTTTTGTCTGTCTATCTGTTTATCAGCGCATCACGGGAAAATTACTGGACAGATTTTGATAAAATTTGGTATGATAATAGCTGGTTACCCAGGTCATAATATAGGATACTTTTACTGCGGGAAAATATCTCATCTCTGAGCTAAACGTTAAAACGTAACTAGAGACGAACCTGAGCAGAGTGAGGGTGAGTTGCTAGTACATATTTTTATCTATACTATAATATTATAAGCCTCTGGGTAGATTTTGATAAAATTTGAATTGATGATAGGTGGCTATTCGGGTCAACATATTGGATACTTTTTACTGCGGGAAATTATCACATCTCTGAAAAATCTGTACTAAACATTAAAACGTACCTCAGGACGAACCCGAGCGAAGCGAGGGTAAGTCGCTAGTATAAGTAATAACAGCCTGTAACTACCAAATCAACTTTATCATTTTATATAAGTGGGATATTGTTTTATATTTAGATAGGGATATAGATAGATATTGTATGTATATTTCTACCTACCTATTCAAAAAAATCAACCTATTGGTAACGTGCATGCTTGGGAAACCGATGCAAGTTGAAATCCCGGGCTATGCATATTATTTTTATATATATTTTAATGTGCGTATTATTTTATACATGACTAGCTGCTTACCCTCGCTTCGCTCGGTTCGCCTCTAGAGAAACAAAAACAAATCTATCCCACGGGAACCGTACATTTTCCCCGGATAAAAAATAATCTATTTGTTATTCTGATGTATGAATATATCATTGTAAAGTTTCATTAAAACCCAAACAGTAGTTTTGTGTGCTAAGCTGTATAAGTTACTATAGTTTTTTAACTATCCCACGGGAATTCTTTAATTTTCCGGAATAAAAAGTATCTAAGATGTTGACCGGGGATATAAAGTACCACCATGCAAAATTTCATTTAAATCGGTCCAACAGTTTCGAAGATTAGCCCATACAAACAGACAAACAAACAAAGAAACAAAGAATTGGAAAAAATCTGGATTTGTTCTATTTCTCTTCTTACATCCCCTGACTCGATTTTTAGCATTTTTTCTATGTATCTACAGATATTCGACCTCTACAGTTTTACTATATGTATAGATTACTACACACACTTACATTACACTTACCTTATGGTAAAGGAAAACACTGTGAGGAAACCAACGTGTCTAGAGAGCCTAGCAAGTAGCAGCATGCACTTGGCAAGCGTGGTCCCATTGTATTGATGGGAAACCTGCTCCCAGTAGTGGGACGTTAAATAGAGCTAACTACTCATACAAACATTGAAAAAAATAATTATAAAAAATCAGAACAGGAAATTGAAGTTAATTATTGAGAAAAACCAAGATTAAGGTGTGTATTATTTTTTGAAGAAACTAATGATTTAATGAACAGGTTAAATTTTAATCTTATTAACTGAGTTAACTAAACGAATTTGTTTCCCCATTAAAGTTCAAACAATAACTCGGCTAACCTCAGTCCCATCGAACAGATTACGCCATCACTTACAACTGCTTTAATGTGCCCTATCAATCATGTCGACTGTTATTAATTGTATCAGTTCTGAATCTATTCACTTCAATCTATATAGAAAACAGAGAGATGCATTGTATAGCAATTTATTTTAACTACTTATTTCTGGAAACGTGTCACCATGTAAGAATGCAAGGGTAGCGGATTCCATTTCCCTATACAGAACCACTTACAATCGATATATAAATAGACAAAGACAAAACAGTTCAGTATATTTTTCCCCTTTGTTTTTGAACTGATGGCCTTTTTTTGTTTCGAAGCAATTGACGAGCTTTAGAGATCAATAAAAAAATGCGTATGTTGAAATTTCGGCCACCGTGCGAACACTAATACTAATTTTACTTAATCTTAAAAAAAAGAAACATTATTATTATTACATTATAGAGTTGATATATGTACACAGCACAGAGTAATGTAATATTACAAATCTACACATACATATACTCGTAATAAAATTGTAACTAAGCCGAATCTGTACATTAAATATTTTTTGGAAAATCTTATTGAAATAGACTTTATTATCGATACAGAACCCAAATCTATAGTTTTTAGAATTTGTGTCTATCTGTCTGTTACCGCATCACGGAAAAACCACTGGACAGACTTTGATTAAATTTGGTATGATGATAACTAGTTATCCGGGTCAACATATAGGATACTTTTTACTATAGAAAAATATCTCATCTCTGAGCTGAACGTTAAAACGAAACTAGGGAAGAACCCGAGCGGAGCGAGGGTGAGTTGCTAGTATAATATATTTCTATAATGTCTTAATATATTATTTGACTATAGTTAAAGCAAACATTTACTTATCTTTTCACTACTTACTAGCGTTAAGCAATAATAGCTTTTTAACATAAGTTGCATAAATGTATATTTTTTTATAAGTTTTTTTTTTTAATTAACATGAAACCCTAGAAGAATTATGACCTATTCATTCACAAAAACCATAAACCCGAATCGAGTTACACTCCACTTTTTTAACCGATTTCCAACAAGGAGGATGTTCTCAATTCGTCGGAATCTTTTTTTATGTAAGTTCACCGATTACTCAAAGACGCCTGAACCAATTTGGAAAAATATTTTTTTATTTCAAAGGATATACTGCCCAGGTGGTCCTATTTAAATTTTACCGAAATCCGTCAAGCGGTTTTTAAAAAATCAACAGTATAACATTGTATTTAAATAAATGGTTTAATCAAATATGTTATAAAAAAACTTTCTTCTTACAAATTACCTGCCTAAAAATAGAAAAATAAAAACTTAAAAAAAATACTATAAAAAGTTCAAAGTTAAAACATTTATACGTAGGTACAAGTAATTCAAATAACGTACAAAGAAATCGAATCAGGAGATATTCCATTACAGTAAAGCTTAAAAAGGAGGATTCTTAATCACTAGCCTTGGATGGTGCAATTAGTCGGAATCCTTTGTTCACTATAATTGCTACTCTCATCTGGCCGGACCGACGGAAACTTTCAGACCTTTGCTTGGAACACACCTGAAATTAATTTGTAAGGGTTTCAACGACGATTAAAACCACCGATTATAAAATCAAAATTTAAATTTATTCTTAACTGGCGGATCACCCTCGCTTCTCTCGGGTTCGCTTCTAGACAAACAAAAAAGTCTATCCCACGGGAACCGTGCATTTTTCCAGAATAAAGAGTAGCCTATTTGTTATTCTGATGTATGAACTATATTATTATAAAGATTTATTAAAATTCAATTAGTGGTTTTTATGAATTAGCCCTATAAGTTACTACAGTTTTTTAACTATCCCACCGGAACTCTTTAATTTTCCAGAATGAAAAGTACCTAAGATGTTGACCGGGAATTTAGATATCACCATACAAAATCTCATTTAAATCGGTACAATAGTTTCGAAGATTAGCCTGTACAAACAGATAAACAGACAGAGAAACAAAAAAATTGAAAAAAAAACAGGATTTGTTCTATTTCTCTTCTTACATCCCCCTGACTCGGTTTTTAGCATTTTTTTTTCTACGTACAGACAATCGACCTCTATAGTTTTATTATATGTATAGATAAAACAAATTTGAACAATGTCGTTGTTTATAGTGGAAGAAATTTAAAAAAAAATTGAAATTGCAGAGCTTTTAGCTTAGAGCGTTCATACAAACAAATATTTAGATTACAGTCGTATATGGAATTTACGAAATACAATAAAATCGCAATATCACACAAAACTGCTTATAATGTTGATTTTTCCTCTTAAACAATTGTAATAATTATTAAAAAATTAATACCATAAAAAATAACCAAAAACAGTAGAAAATTTTTTTTCGACACATTTCAATCGAATGTAAAAGGATATCGAGTGAAGTCTGAGACCATTCCATAATCCTAACCAAGGCTCGTCCGTATATCAAATTACGATCGGTCCGCCGATAGGTGACGATCAATTTGCATGCGTGTACCAATCGTGCTGGACCTGGATTTATGGCAAAGCTGATATACCCCTTCAACTATTTGGCAAGTTATAGGGAAATTTTTCGTGTAAATATTCCAAATTGAAAAACTATTTTTTTTTTCTAAATTTATATTAGATGTTGTATTTAGTCCATGGGTGATATAGGAATTTATTGGATTTTTAGATAATATGATAAAAAATTTGCTATTTTTTTCTAAATAATTAACATTAATTTAGCTGTAAAATTATTTATACACTTTATTTTAACGGGTTCGAAATCCGCTGAGGGCAGTCATTTTTGGCATGAGCACGAATTTTTAAACTCGATTCGTGGGTATTTAATGTTTATGTTTATAATATGTATGTATTTAAAGGTATATAATATGTGTAGTGTATCAACTATCTGGTATCCATAACACAAGCCTTGTAGCTTGCCATAGAACTAGATGTTGACATAACAACATATTTATTTATATTTATGATTGCACAAAACTGATTCCAGTCTTCTACAATTATATCATATTAATTTTGAACTTCATTTTTAATAACATATAGGCTGTAAATTATAAAATTTACGAGATGCTATTAAATTATGAAATCTTTTTTTTTACAATAATTATTCTCTCTATATTTAATAATAAAATAATATTAATTCTATGCAGATGCAATGTTTCACAATGTGAACATTTGAATCACACATCTTGGCTAGAATATGCAATACCAAAAGAAAAGAACAGCTTATCAAGATGCGAGATGTTTGGAACTAAAGCTAACACCAGTGAAACGTGCAGCGTTGATAATTTCGACACGAATGTGGTAAACAAATGTACGGAATACGTGTATAGTGACGAAGACTCTGCTGTGAAAGATGTAAGTAAAACAGCTTTGATTAAAAAGAAAATAAGGATAATAGTATTGTAGTAGTCATTAAACGAAAAAAATTTTTTTTAAATGTTCACAAAATTTGTAATTATACTAGCGACTCACCCTTGACTAATTTTTAACGTTTAGTGAAGATTTCTCAGTGAAGAAATATTTGATTATGTATTGACCCAGATAACCAGCTATCATCGAACCAAATTTCATTAAAATCTGTCTAGTGGCTTTCTCGTGATGCATTCCCAGACAGACAGACACGAAAATTCTAAAAACTATAGACTCGGCCTCTGTATCGATAAAAATGAATATTTCAACAAGATTTTCCAAATAATATTTAATGTACAGATTCGACTGAGAATTTTATTATATGTATAGGTTAACATTAAAAGATAAATCTTTTTATTTTTTAATGTTAATCTATGTTGTGTTAATAGTAATTTAAATTCTAGAATTAATTTCATGGTATACCTAATATCAAAATATTTATAATATAATATTAAATAATAACTAACCAGTATGGTACAGCTATAGCAGTGGATCATATCTGTCTTATACGTAGGTTCCGGATTCCTCTCCTGTATAGAGCAAATACTTGTATATCATAATTCTTCTATTTAATTAGGATACCCATTATGTAATATTAATAATGTAAAAATAATTAGTAATAATAACTAATAATAGTTGAAAATCCGATATGAGTAGTAAGTACACACACTTATCTGAATATAATAACGTACGATATATCATGCGCGTGGCCGATGGTGACGGCGCATGTTGGAGGCGTGGTGATAACGTATCTAAGCACAAAAAATAGGTTAATTTAAATAGACAACTGTCCCAAAAATCATAAGATGAACTAAATCTCCCTGATATTTATTTGGGTTTTACATTATCTAATATATTTAAACTAGGAATTCTTGTATATTTATTTATTTATTTGTACCGGCGATCTCGGAAACAGCTCTATAGATTTTGCAGAAATTTGGTATGTGAGGATTTTCGGGGGCGAAAAATCAATCTAGATTATTCTTATGTCTGGGAAAACGCGTATTTTCGAGTTTTCATGCGGTTTTCTTTCGCATTATTCCACGCAAAATTTGTAGATGATTTCGCACACTCGGTTATAAGTATCGTGGTCAAGCAGCCAAGGCGCAAGATTGACTATCACAGGTGTGTTCAAATCCCGGTCGGATACAAAGTTTTTACTTTTATTTTATTTTTTTGTATTTATTCAAGTTTTTAGTTTTTTTTTGTTTTTATACCAAATTAAAAAAAAAACTTTTGACCAAAAACTCTACATTATGATAGCTATTTTACAAATAACACAACTTACAAATAAGTCACGATAAAACAATGTTCTATTTTTATCACGGCGTATGATAATAAGTATGTTATATTTCATCATATTAAATCGGTTAATATTAATTGAAATACCATTTACATAGAAAAACTTTTAGTTATCATTTTGGTATTTTTAAATATTTTTGATAGATACATCCATTTCCTTTTAAAATTTCATTAATAAAATGAATATCGCGCATTTGTATTGCGAAATTATTTAAAGAATTCACCTGTATACAGCGTGGAAAAGAATTGTATAACACTTATATTTAATTGCAGTTCGATTTGGGATGTCAAAATTGGAAACGAACCCTTATAGGGTCAATTCACAACGCTGGACTGTTTATCTCGTTGCCCCTTACAGGCTTCATATCGGACAAGTATGGCAGGAAAATTGCTTTGTCTATAGCTTCCTTAATGAATGGCATATTTGGGTTAATAAGATCCTTCTCCGTCAATTACCCCATGATGTTGGTATTTGAATTCTTAGAAGCTGGTTTGGGAGCAGGTGCTTACAGTACAGCTTTTGTTATTGGTAAGTCAGTATTTTTTTTTCTGTAGTAATATTTAGAACACAAAGAAATATATGTCAGGATATGAAGTCATTTTCCTCACTAGAACAAAATATATTAAATATATTCATTATTCATATATATTAAATATATTATATTAAATAAAAAAAATGTACTTAACTTATTTTGAAATATAATTTTTCATTTTTATATGGACGTTCAATTTTAAAATATTTTGTTTCAGCAATGGAATTAGTCGGACCTAAAGGCAGGGTATTTGGAAATACCCTTATAAATATTTTTTACGTGATGGGACTGATTTCTTTATCTGGATTTTCTTGGTGGCTGCAAAGCTGGAGACATGTCCTAAGACTTATATATACACCAGCCCTTTTAGTGGTATCTTATTATTGGATTCTAAATGAAAGTGTCCGATGGTTGATTACTAAAGGTCGTCACCAAGAAGCTGCTGATATTCTAAAAAAAGCAGCGAAGATGAATAAAGTGAACTTATCAAACGAAGTACTTTCCCCACTCTATGAACTTGAAAAAACTGTGCCAGATAATGAAAAATATAAAGAAAATGCGGATAACGAACAACGCCAAGACAAACAAGACTCTAATTTTAAAAAAGTGATCAAATCAAGTATTATTAGGAAAAGACTGGCTATATGTTCATTTCTTTGGATAACATGTACTTTCGTCTATTACGGTCTGTCTATAAATTCAGTGTCGTTAGCCGGGAATAAATATGTGAACTTTATGTTGGTTGCTTTCGTAGAAATCCCAGCGAATATCGCGTGTTTGTTAGTGTTGGATAGGTTCGGGAGGAAAAGAGTGCTAATTACTACATACGTTTTGAGTGCATGTTTGTGTATAAGTCTATCGTTCCTTGCAAAGGGTAAGTCCTAATCATATTTGAATAGAATAATTTATTTTAATAAATATATCATAATTTCTTACATTTACGTCTAAAACCTTAGTCTCCCTCGTGACTATGATTACTGTAAAGCATTCGAAACGTCGCGAACCAAAAATCTAAATAAATCCGCGAAATAATCCAAAAATATAGTTTTTTAAAAGATATACTTTGTATTCTAATTTGAAGAAAATTTAAACAGTTTCTTTATAATTAATCAAGAGTGTCAAAAGTTATTAAGTTTGTTATACCACAACAAATCTCTCGAGCCAAGCTTTCAATGATAATAAACTTTCCGCCCAACAGAGATAATATGAATATCTCTCCCAATCTCATCCGAGCACGATTTGACGCGAACAAAAGACGGCTTGATAATCCTAAAAACAGTTTACGCCAAATTGACAACGCCTCAAGTTGGCCGGTATTTTGCGGTATATCTGTTTATTTAGTAATCGATGTTTGCTCAGAATTAATGGAATATTCGCGTTAAGCCGATTTCTGAAATATGACTTTCCCTTACATTCGAAGATATAATGTAATGACTTTTCCGTCGTCAGTACTCGAAACGGTGTTTAACAAACATTGCATGAATAAATGAATGAAGGAACGTTTTGATGTAGGTCTGATATTGCAATTTTAATGGTGATAAAATACAAGATTGGTGGCGACTCGCTCTCGAGTTTTACTGTTTTAAGTGAAATTATACGAAATGAGATTTCATACAGAATTTTATTTGCGGCTTACAAGATTTGAGGTTAAAATACGATTTGCAAGTGACAAGATTTTTATCATTGACCCGCTTGACCTGTATGAAAAATATTTTTTATTTATGGACACAATTTTGTATCCAGATCCAGGTATAAAGTAAAAAATTGTACAATAGATAGATTATTATTACAGATATAATAACACAGAATAGTTTGTATAAAATTCAATGTGTTAGAGTAATCTATACAGATAAATAAAATTGGAGTGTCTGTTTGTCATATTAAAATAACCGCTATTTACTAAATGCATATGGATGTGTACACGGTACATATACCAAAGCAATATTTTTTACAATTTTTGTCTGTCTGTCAGTCTATCTGTTTGTCTGTCTGTCTGTTTGTTCCGGCTAATTTCTGAAACGGCTGGAACGATCTTGACGGGAATTTCATTGGCAGACAGTTGATGTCATAAGGAGTAACTTAGGCTACTTTTATTTTAGAAAAAGAATCAGGGTTCCGCGAAAAAAATTAAAATCTATGAAATTGTAAACAAAATCCGCACCCGATACGGCATACGCACCCGAGCAAAACGAAGGTAGATCGGTATATAATTTAAATGAATATCTTAGAAGTAGCAAGCTACTATTTACATATGTATACCTAAACATAGCTAACCGTGAAAACGTACCTAGGGACGAACGCAAGCGAAGCGAGTGGGAGTCGCTAGTATAAGAATAAAATGTATTTTTTTTTGTCTACCTCAGTATACGTAAAATGGACATAATATATAACAAACATGGTACTTATTCCTTCTGGTACATCGATTAAAATATCTGATCATACTCGGTAATAATATAAATCGAAAGGCTATTAGTCAAAAAATTAAGAATCTGTTTAGTAGTTATCAACATAAAAACCAACAAAATTTTCCTTATTTAAATTTATATATATATATATATATATATAAAATGAAATATATTTATTGTTTATATGTTTTTTTCACAGAACAAAAGTGGTTATCCCTCGTCCTATACCTGTCGGGCAAGTTTTCCATAACAGTTGCTTACAGTTCTGTATACATTTATGTATCAGAAGTATTTCCAACGAATGTGAGACAGTCGCTGTTGGCTGTTTGTTCGTCTTTGGGGAGAGTTGGCTCTACGTTAGCACCACTAACACCTCTACTTGTAAGTACAAAAAGTATAATATAACTTAATGTAATGTTTTACTATCTATATTAGAAAATCAAAATATCCAAATTAAGCTAGTTTGCGTATCTAGTAATTACAACTTCTAGATTAGAAATAGTATTTCTAGTTTTCTAGTTTTCTAGTAAGCGTAACTTTAAAGCACTTGCAAGTACTTATCATTTAAATTCTTACACACTACAGAATTATCATACAATCCTCATATTATATATGCGTAATACTTTGATTTATAACGTTGCTATTATTTCCCTACAGGCGCTATACTACGATAATTTACCAGCGATATTCTTCGGCAGTTTCGCGTTAATCGCTAGCATCTTAGTATTTTCGCTACCGGAAACTATCAATGTGGCTCTTCCAGATACTATAGAAGAAGCTGAGCAGATCGCTCAAAGAGCTAAGAGAAAGGACGTCGCTTAAATCTCGAATAAACAATATTCTATTGTGCTCACTTTTCGCTTAAATTTTCAGTCGTGGTTGTAAATAGGAAAAGTTTTAGTACATGTATATATGATAAATATTAATGGGATCATTTTTATATTTATTTATGGAAAATCAAAAAATAATAATTTTTAGGATTCCATATATTCGTAAGAACGTAATTGACATAGGTTTACTCTGTCCAATTTACCAATACATATGTCCTGAGGCTACTTTTACTCAGCCATATCTAAACATTTTATTAATTACTAGAAGCAGTTAATGTGCCTCTTACAGACACTTTCTTTGAGATCATTCAAAGAACTAAGAGAAAAAATAAAATCAAAAGTCGCTTAGTGGTCAAAAATACTATTTATTGTGTTTGTTGTCGACATAACTTTTGTAAAAGCTTTATTTTTAAAAGAACTAAAAATAAAAAATATATTGAAATACTTTTGAAAGTTCTTTGTATACCGAATAAGGAAATATATAGAATCACTTATTTGTTTGACTGTTCTTCTGTCACAGCTAATTTAATCTGTATCTACAAAAAAAGTTAAAAAATAACTATAGTTTACGGGAAAATGTAACGAAAGCCCTAAAGTTCATAAAGTCTGAAAACTTTTTAATTAGGTAGGTACTTTAGATTATCATTTATCACAGTCGACTCGCGCTTGGCCAATTTTAAAGAAAAATTCAATTTTGTCTGTTACCCATGTATGAAACGTTAAAAATCAAATTGATTTTTAATGTTTTATACATGGGTATAAAGTTTGAGTTCCATATAATACAACAGGACTAGCATTTTGATATGATGCCAAATTTTTATATTTTTTTAATATTTTCTTATACCTAATAATCTTATTTAAGTATATTTTCGTACTAATTATACAATGTAATTATACGTTTACTATTTGCTATTTATATAATCGATTTTATTATATAAAATCCTAAATGGAGAATCTAAAATTTAATATAGGACACTTATTTGGAAATTACAGACAGACTTTTCATTATTACTAATAATCTATACATATAATAAAATTGTAACTAAGCCGAATCTGTGCATTAAATAATTTTTTGGAAAATCTTATTGAAATAGACATTATTATCGATACAGATTATTTACTTTACCGAATTTATAGTTTTTAGAATTTTTGTCTGTCTATCTGTCTGTTACCGCATCACAGAAAAACCACGGGATTTTGATGAAATTTCGTGTGATGATAGCTGGTTCTCCGGGTCAACATATAAGATATTTTTACTGTGGGAAAATGTCTCTGAGAAATCTATACTAAACTTTAAAACGTAAGTAGGGACGAACCCGAGCGGAGCGAGGGTGAGCCGCTAGTATTATATAATATTTCTAATAATAGCATAGGTAAATGCACACATTTAAAAAACTACTTGCACAAATGACTTAATGTAATGTATTTTTCACCGATTTTATAAAAAGGAGCCGGTCTCAATACTAAATGTATGTTTTTGTACGTTACACGATATCGAGTATCGTGAACTTATTTTAATAATATTATAAAGCTGTAATTTTTACTTAAGAAGCCTTATTTAACTATAGCTTTATATGAAATTGTAAATAATAAATACGCTTTCTCACCATCAAGTTCAAATAAAAATTTGCTCAAATATTTATACCAATTTTTTGTTTTAATCATAAAAACCCTTGCAAAAAACACTTATACATATATAATACTGTAACTGTAACTGTATAAAAAAAGGTACCTAAACATGAACTTAGTAAATAAAATTTTGCTTGTTATAAAAAGGACGATGAAACGGGTTCGATGCCCGCAATAGCAATATTGTAATACAACCGCTACTATTGAGTATACAGGAAGCTCACTCTAAAAGTGTTCCTTCTATTTATCTCGAAAATAATATAAAACTAAGTTGTTTTAATCTATACTAATATTATAAAGAAACAGAGTTTGATTGTTTGTTTGTTTACTTAAACGCGCTAATCTCAGAAACTACTAGTTCGATTTGAAAAATTTTAGATAGCCCATTTATTGAGAAAGGTTATAGGCTATATATAATATTATATTATATTATAAACAGTCTATTTATTTCAATACTAATCGTTAAAACGTACCTAGTGTAATAAAATCATAAAATTATTGTAAAAATAAAAAATAACTATAAATGTATACGATTAATGGTGACGTATAAAACTAAATTACTATTTCAGATTTTTTTTATACGTATACAGGTGAATTTTTCAAGTGGGCGTGCATGGCTAAATCCGAAACTATGAGGAATAGCGAAAAGTACTCAAAGGAGTCTCGTGCCCGATTTTCATGAAAACTAAAACTGCATCATTGGATTTTTGAAAAATCAATTTTCCTAGCCAGGAATCGAACCTATTGATTTTGAAAAAAAAACACATACTGTATAATTACACCATTCGATAGTGTTGCTAATAAGAAACACATTCTGGGAAGTCATGACATACGGCAAACTTACAGAAAATTTTGGATTTTAATAAACTGCTTCATTTTATAGTAATTTCTTCAATAATAATTATTATTTGAAAAGATTGACATTTTTAATACTTTTGCATTACATATTTATGAAAAGTTTTATTTTTTTGATTTTCTCGAATGTTTTAACACATGTCTATTAGTTTTAATGTATACACCTATCGAGCTGATGTGATGATATCCAGAAGACGGACAGAAGAACTCTTTAATGATTACCAGTAAAATTTTTGACTTGAAGCTGATTTAATTCGTTTCCACGAGTCCCATACATTATATTCAGTAAAAGTATGGTTTTTGTAAACAAAATAAATCATTTTAGATGTGAGCTAAGTGGTGAGGTCTTTGTCTTTAACATTTTCTGTTTTAGTATAATCTCTTATAAACGCCTGATAAAATTTTATATCAATATACGTCGAAAAAGATGTTACTAAAATAAACACATCAATAGATGCGATATAAAATGTGGAATAAAATATAATTGTATTAAGTAGGTACATAATGTGTATAATATTGATGAAGACCCTTTAATATAAATTTTATTTATAAATAACTGAATGCCTGTCAAGGGTCATAATTTTTATTAATTACTAGCGACTTACTATTGCTTCGCTCGAATGCGTCCGTAGCGCGGATTACAGTCATAATTTCATTTTTTTTTTCTGTGCGGATACCTGACTGTTTCATAAATAAAAGTAGCCTAAGTTACTTCTTGTAGCATCAACTATCTGCCAGTGAAAGTCCCATAAAAATCGCTCTAGCCGTTTCAGAGATTAGCCAGAACAGACAGACAGTACAGATATTAAACGTTGACGAGATAGTATAAAATCCAAAGGTGTTTATTTGATTCATACATTTTAAAATATAAGCTTTTTCACTATTCTATGTATCACTGTTAGAATTTATTGCCTTCAAATATTTTCCTGCACTTGATTGATTGGAGTGTACTCCATATTTGACTACCGTTCCCGTTGCCCACAACATACTGCAATTCCTACAGTTTATTTATTTTGCACCATCCACGTTTCTAAAATAAAAATATGTTTAAAATTTTATTGAATAGTATTAATAAACTTCATGTTAAAAAACTCGCTTAAAGTGTTTGAAAAATTTTCGTATAGGTACGTGTAACAAAAACATCTACGCAGTCAAAGTTGTTGAGCTTTTAAACCAAGATTTTTAAAGGCGTTTAATTTCAATTAATATTTTAAATGACTCAAGGTTTTTCATTCATATCTATACTAGTAATATTAGCAGCAATCATAAATATCAACAAATCGGGAGACTTCCATATTTTTTGTAAAGCTCATGTTTATAATATATTTTAATTGCTTTAAGCTGGTACACTTTTGTCAAATACCCCATCTATTATAAGCAACCTCACTTAAAAGGAGTCCTCTTCCAAAATCTTATACAGGTGCGAGAGTGTAACAGTATAAAAAAGAAGAACTCACAAAAGTCACAGACAATATGTATTGTATAAAGTACTCAATAAATATATATATATATATATATATATATATATATATATATATATATATATATATATATATATATATATATATATTATATATATATATATATATATATATATATATATATATATATATATATATATATATATATATATATTAGTAGAAATCTATAGTTACCGGATTAAATTTCATGAAGCGCATTATACTAACTTAGCCAGATAATAACTCTAAAATCCCTTCATTTCACTGCTATTTACTTTGATCTTCCTCTAAAAACTTCTATGTTATTTGAACGTACCAACTTTGTTCTACTATAGTGTAGCTTACTATCTATACTTAATATTATAAATGCGAAAATAACTTTGTCAGGTCTGTCTGTCTCTCTATTACCTATCTCACTCAATCCGCTGAACTGATTTAGAAAGACTGAAAGACATAGTTTTATTCCGGAAATTATCCCTTACGGGGGTGAAAGTGGGGGGACCCTTGGGTGGAAGTGTTTAGGGAATCAATAATCTCAAGTAAGACATATATATATATATATATATATATATATATATATATATATATATATATATATATATATATATATATATAATACTTACCTACTATTCTATACCTATGTAAGTACATTGTACATACATATATACCTAATATAATAATATAACTTTAACCTAATATTATAACTATATATATATAGTCTATGCTATACTAAACGTTAAAACGTCCCTAGGGACGAACCCGAGGGAAACGAGAGTGCGTCGCTAGTATAGGTATAAAATATTTATTAAATCAATATTATACAAAAATATAATAAATAAAACTCTTTTTAATTTATTATATTATTTTTTTATATAATCTGGGAAAATTATGTGTATCTGGCAAACCCAAGTTTATCGGACACTCGTAAATAACGTCTGATATCATAATATAAGAAATATTAAACGAAATTCTTCAAATTCTGATAGTAAGGAGAATGTTTTTATTAAAATATATTCTAGCAATAAGCAGTCTTATTCTGATTCAATAATCTGATCAGTACTTATCTAATAACATAGACATAGAGAGTGGACTGTTTCTTTGCCAGACGTCAGTTAAAAATGGCGGAAAGGTGCGACAGAGACAAAATGAATGTGCGGCCGGAAGTCCTCTGTATTAATTGATTAATTGAAATACGTTTAATGAAGATAGATAGATATTTACAACCATTTTACATTCCATTATAATATTATTACTTTCAATTATAACTTTATAACATTCCATTTATAAATTCAAACTAGAATAAAAGACAAGTATTGGTCGCACGTTCGCTTTCTCTCTTTGTCAATTTCATGATTGTATTGCTCAGTCTATTCTATACGTCTATATCTAATAATAATAAAAAATTATATAATCTAAGGAAAATTAAACTTAGTTTCTGAAAACACATTATATTTTAATCTGCCTTGGTTTTTTAATAAAAATTCAAAACCTCCACCAAGTCTTTTCTACCAGGAAATCATTATTTTTTAAGATAAGCCTATAAGTTATTATTTTTATTCATATATCTCTTCAAACAATATTAATTATTTACGACGTGTGACCAATGTCATGTCATTTGTTTAAAAAGTAAATGACAGATTATCATTAAAAAAAACTTTAGGCAAAATTATATTTTCATCTTTGTATGTGGTGGTGGTGGTTATATAAATAATTTAAATAATTATAACCAGACAAAAATTCATTTTATTAAATACCATTTGAATATTATAAAATTTACACAAAATAGCAACAGTGGCAAAATGAATTCTAGTAGTTATTAATTTTGTAAATATTTAATTTAAAATAATTAATATGTGTTCGCCCAGTAGTTGAAATTTGAACATATACATTATTTTTGTTGATAATACTAAAGCTCAGTGGTAGCCCAGTGGTAACGCGTTCGCTTGGGAAACCGAGTGAAGCGGGTTCAAATCCCGGGGCTTGCACCTCTGATATTTTTATGTGCGATATATTTTGTAACTTGATTACCACTTGCCTTACGGTGAAGGAAAACATCGTGAGGAAACCTGCATGTCTGAGAAAACCTAGCAAGTTTTCGAAAGACATGTGAAGTCCGCCAATCCGCACAGGGCCAGCGTGGTGGACTATGGCCTGATTCCCCTCGTATTGAAGGGAGGCCCGTGCCCAGCAGTGGGACGTTAAAAAAAAGGGCTGAATACAATACTAAAGCTCGTCAACAGCTGTATTTAGCCCTTTTTTTAACGTCCCACTGCTGGGCACGGGCCTCCCTTCAATACGAGGGGAATCAGGCCATAAACAAAAAAAGAGAAAAATCTGTTGACAATCCGAAGAGAAAAAGGTACTGGCGACTCACCCTCGCTTCGCTTCGGGTTCCTCCCTAGACAAAAACAAATCTATCCCACGGGACCCGTACACTTTTCCGGGATGATATATAGCCTATAGCCTTTATCAGTTAACGGGCTATCAAATGCAAAAAGAATTATTCAAATCGGATCAGTAGTTCCTGAGATTAGCGCGTTCAACCAAACAAACAAACAAACAAACTCTTCAGCTTTATAATATTAGTATAGATATATCATGTTATCCAAATTCTACGAACATCATCTTTAGTGGTTACTTATCTAGTAGGCGTTTTATATAAGGGTTTAAATAATAAATTATTCATTGATCAGTATAATTAATAAGGGAATCACAATGTTATATACTTGAAATGACAATTCTAATAATTTAATTGAGCAAGCGGGTTCTGGGACATCGATAATCAACTTCCAATTATAATATCAAAACATACTCTCTATGATCCAACATGATTAACCAACGTTACTAAGCCACGTATCTCTAATGAACGTCAAGATGGTGTCCCAACTCCGCTCGAGACGTAATCTCTGCTCGAAATTTAAAAGTAATAAAAACTAAACCAAATAGATAGTAACTTTAAACAATAATAAGGTAAAACCTTATTATTCTAACAGAAAAACGTAACTAAATACTCCTTCGACATAGAGATTATGCATTACTTACTGCTACTACATAATATTCGGCGCACTCTGCTTCACTCATAGGATGCAAGTGGAATTTTAAGATGAAAGGAAAATGTAAATGATGTATACACCACACTGCTGTCTGACTCGAAGAGAAACTATGTATTACAAATATTATGTAAACAAAATCTTTTTACTATAATGAAAACTATTTTATTGACATTATCGCATTTCATTTTGATTTTTAATTCCCGATATCAACAGCTTCATGCGTAAACCTTTAGAAGCGGAACATCACTACATAATATATAAAAAGGTTTCCCTGTCACGTCTGTCTGTCTGGCTGAACGCGATAAACTCAAAAACTATCAAACGTATTTTTATACGGTTTTCATCAATAGATAACAATAGATCATGAGGAAGGTTTAGTTGTATAATTTATTAGGTTTTGTGTAAATTGGCTGCAATATAATTAATGATTATTATTGAAAGTGTTGGCAAAAATCATACCGACTTATATATAAAAAACAATAAGTATATTACAGAATGATTCATCTAAGTATCTAGAAACGCACCCGAATGAAGCGAGGGTAAGTCACTAGTTTATTTATAAATAAACAAAAGAAGACGCGGATAAACGCTAGTTTAGCTTTGGGCTTTCAATATTTCTGTATTATATTATAGGTCTAAAGAGCTTGTCCTATAGGTCCTATTGGTTATACCCTATTTGTTTTTATGTTTCGGGGGAAAAAAGCACCCTGTGTTAATATTTAACTGTAAGAAAAGATAACATCAACAAACACATTTTCTCATCTATACTTACTAATATTATCAAGAGGCAGTGTTTGTTTGTTTGTTTTTTTGAACGCGCTAATCTCAGGAACTACCGATCCGATTTGAAAAATTCTATTTGCGTTTGATAGCCCGTTTATTGAGAAAGGCTATAAGCTGTATATCATCATACCACTATTCAAGGGATTGGAGCAGTAATCATAAATGTCAGCAAATCGAGCGGACTTTCATACATTATCACTAATAGCATAAAACCAAAAACTTTTTTTATAGTTTAGCGCGAGCGAAGCCGCGGGTTCTGCTAGTTTAAAATATGACTAAGGTTATGTGGAACTCTGATGAATAAATACATAGGGCAGGCTATGTTAGGCAATACATTCACTCACTTTGTAGGTCACGGTCTCGCATGATTCTATAATAACGTACATATGTTTTTTATCCATCTTCAAAAGCTTTTATCACTTATATTAAAATTTCATATATTTATTAAGCTTTATTTTTATTTTTTTATACTAAAACTCTAAACTTGTTATACGAACCCTAACCTTACTTAACTAAATGCAAAAAAAAAATAAACCGAATGAATGTTTCCCCTAGCCTAGTCTATTATTTTTTTATTAAAAAAATATACTATGAGGTTTACTTTTAAAAGAACGCTTTAAAGATAGCGATCGAACATAAAATTTCGTTTTTATGAACGAAGGGTTCTTTGATACACTGATATGATAAATAATAAATAAATTTGCAAGTAAATATTATGAACTACAAATCTCATATTTTTAAAACGATCACTTTAGAGAAGCTTTAAATAGTATGAATTATAAACTGCTTCAGTAGAAGTTTAATGTTTTATTCTAGTACGTTCAATGCAGAAGCAGCTGGATGAAGGTGCAATATATGTATAGACATAAGTGCACTCTCTTTTCCTGTCACTCTCATACTCCGGTGGGACGACTACTCGACACGACCGGTGAGAGTTAAGGCGCAGGACCGACGGCTTTACGTGTTCTCCGAAGCACGGGGCTGAACCACCACCAACTTCCCAACTCTGGACTATTACTGAGAATTTCTTTATAGAAAAATTCAATAACTAAACTTGGCCCGATTCGGGACTCGAACCCAGGACTTTCGCATCCGCAGTCATACATGCTACTAGACCAGTGAAACAGTAAAGTACATATAAAACGAGTATGGATCTGGTTATTTCTTTGGTACACTATAGCACTATAGAAGTAATGGTGTCAGACTCTTCTGACTCATCGACTGAGTCCGAAAAACATACCTACTCGTATTTATATAATATTTAAATCCATACTAAGTAATATTATACATTAGAAAGTGTGTTTATTTGTTTGTCCATCTTTCACATCTGAAAAGACACATTGGCGTGATTTTTTTTTGTGTAGATAGTTGGGATAGTGTGGAGAAAGGGCTGGAGAGTGACATAGGCTATTTTTTAACGCGGGATATTATCTCATTCCCATGTGAAAACACGTTATAATACAACCCACAATAACTCATCCCACATATGTATGTATATATGTATATCTTATATATTTAAACGAGCAATTCTTGTATATTTATTTATTTATTTATTTATTTATTTATTTATTTATTTATTTATTTATTTATTTATTTATACCGGCGATCTCGGAAACGGCTCTAACGATTTTGCTGAAATTTGGTATATGGGGGCTTTCGGGGGCGAAAAATTGATCTAGATTAGTCACATGTCTGGGAAAACGCGTGTTTTCGAGTTTTCATGCGTTTTTCTTATGCATTATTCTACGCAAAATTTAATCGCGACATCTATACAATTCTCTCAGTAACACTTAGTCACTTAATGTAAAATTATTTTTAAGCCAAATTAAAAAGAAAATTGTTCTTATCGCGACATCTATACAACTGTCTCAGTAACACTTAGTCACTTAATGTAAAATAAACAATCTTTCAAAGTGCCATGACAGGTAACATCTTGCTCCGGTTTCGTATATTATAATTACGAATTTTAAAGCTTTTTCCCGCTACCAGTATTACTTTTTAAGAATAAGAATTAAATACATCAAAAAGAATTGCAATAGCTACCTACCGACATCTGCTCATTCCTTCCGTACTAGCAAGTCCTACTTATGTTCATTATGTAAACTGTAAAATAATTATGTTTAAAATAAAGTATTTTACTAAAGTGTATCAATGATTTGTTTGTTTAAATGACTGAATGATGATGAATATGATAGGAAAGGCCTATGTTTAGCAGTGAACGTTTTATAGCTGAAATGACAAATTCTATACCAATCGGAAACGTCCCCAAACGATTAGGATGAACATTTTATTAGGGGGAGGTCCCCCAGTAGCGGACACTTAAGGAATATTTGAAATAAAATAACAAAATTCATGTCAAGATTTATTTTTTTTAGTTTTAAATGTTCGTTATTGTATAATTAATCAATACAAATATATAGACAGGCTCAAAGATTTCCTTAAAATATAAATTTCTTTATGGATAACTAATATACGAAATAACACGTCTTCTAAAAGGTCCTCTAATATCGGACAGTCTTCTTTTTTAATCCTAAATCTTCTTTTTTAATCCTAAAGATAAAAATACATTATTTAAACAAATAATTAACCAACAAATTATTAAAAATGAAAAAAAAACAAACATACAATCAGAATATATATAAGAACATTGCATGAGATCAGTAGGTTTAATATTGTGGTCTGTAAAAGTCACAAATGTAGACTACAAGCAGGGCAAAGAATCCAATCTTCATCGTTTTCTTCTTGACAGATTGTACAAGTTGTTGTTTTTGAGCCATCGGTGTTTCATGTGATAGACTCTTCACTCTCTCCAATTTTGCTATCGGCTTACTAAACTTTATATATATTTTTTTTTTGATTCGTCAGTTTTCTTGCATTTAAGCTGAATCAGATTTTGTATTTTTATTTACTATAAGTGCATTTTATAAAGGAGAGGATGTTAAATCACTTTTCTCCGCTTTTCTTCGTCGACTTACAGTTTCCTTTGCCGCAATATTTAGAACCGGTGATAGCTGATGAATTGTCGTTTTTTGATGTCAAGTATCCTTATAGAGTGGTGTGAGCTTACCCATGTTGAACTTAAAAAACAATACTAACTCAATTACTTTCTAAAATAACGATAAAACTGTCCGTCTATAGGGGACTTTTGAGTGTCCGAACTTAGGATCCATTAAAGGTAAGCAAGAAAAATTACTGTTTATAATATATACTGTGGATTAAAGAAAAATGCTTTAATATAATGGATTTATGGCCGTTCCAGCAATATTCGATTTAATAATCGATTTTATTAAAAATAGAAAATAAGAAATCGTGCTTAATATTGTATGTCTTTTTAATGTCAATACTTTTTCTGTTCTCTTTTTATTGGAATCTGTCACAAACATAATTTATAAAAAGTAAATGAAAAAGGTCTTATTTAAAAATATAAAAGTATAAAAAAGATATCTGCGTATGTTTGTGTGTATATAAATTTGTGCCTACAGATTGTTAACATTACAATCATGGTTCATTATAAACAACATCATTGTATTATTGATATATTTTCAACATGCCTCTAAATATTACTTCAAATAAAAAATTTACTAACCTCAAACTTTGTACAACTCTCCTCGGTGAACAGGACGACACTGGGTAGTAAGCGACCGCTCCTATGCCTCACTTCTCAGGATCATTTTAACCATGACACAAATAACGAAACTGCGCGTTTTTTTACGTTGATTTGAATTATGTCCGGCTTTAGGACCCGTCCGGGCTTACGGGACTTCCCCATCAGTTTACGTTTTGCTCTTTAAGTTATATAGATTATCATCTAAAAATACGATATAACAAAAAAGAACTCCGAGCGAAGCTCGATCGCCCAGGTAGCTTATATATTTAATCGAGCAATTCTTGTATATTTATATCTTTATTTATTTATACCAGCGATCTCAGAAACGGCTCTAACGATTTCGCTGAAATTTGATATGTGGGGTCCTTGGGGCGAAAAATCGATCTAGATTAGTCTTATGTCTGGGAAAAACGCATATTTTCGAGTTTTCATGCGATTTTGTGTTAATAATTTCGCACAATTGTGTATAAGCATCGTGGTCAAGCGGCTAAGGCGCGAGATTGACTATCACAGGTATGTTCGGATCCCGGTCGGATACAAAGATTTTTTCCTTTATTTTTTTTTTTTTTGTATTTATTCAAGTTTTTAGTTTTTTTTTAGTCTTTAAGCCAAATTTAAAAAAAATGTACTTTTAACCAAAACCTCCGAGCGAAGCTCGGTCGCCCAGGTACTAATAATATATAGTCTATCTATTCCATACTAACCGTTAAAACGTGTTTAGGGACGAAGTAAAGTAATAAATAAGAAAAGAGGGTTATAAACTTTAACGTAACAAAATGGGCATCTACTAAGATATATTTGATGTATCTAAAAGATCAGTAAATAAATATGAAATAATGCGATTGCCGAGTTTTACTCTTCACTTTACCGCTATTACTATTTTTACCCTTTTAAAGTTATACCGATTGCAATAATAATAAGTTGAAACCGTATATAACTTCATTTAACCACCCTCCTAACATAACACCCATATTTATTTTACTTTATTACAACGATCCTAAAATAAAGGAAATGATTTAGAATTTTATAAAGAGACTAGCAAAACTCGTGGCTTCGCTCGCGCTAAAACTACAACAAAAAAACTTTAAAAAGGTAGGTTTCATACAAATTTTCATCTCTTATTTTAACTCACTATTCATCCCGAATTTCAAAAAACCCTAAAACACGTATTTATTTAATTATATTGAAGAACATTAATATCAACTTTCAAGAAATTCTGATCATAAATATTTTTTAGGTTGTGTTATAACGTGTATGAAGGAAATACTATATATATAAATATATTAGGAAATACTATATACGTGTATAGGAATGAGATAATCTCCCGCGGTAAAAAGTATCCTATATGTTGACCTGGATATCCAGCTATCATCATACCAAATTTCATCAAAATCCCTTTAATAGTTTTTCTGTGATGCGGTAACAGACAGACAGACAGACAGACAAAAATTCTAAAAACTATAGATTCGGTCTCTGTATCGATAATAAAGTCTATTTCAATAAGATTTTCCAAAAAATATTTAAGGTACAGATTCGACTCAGTTAGAATTTTAATATGTATAGATAGAAATGATTATTATTTTTATATTATTAATACATACTAGATAAATATATTTTTTTATTTCTTGGATCTATGCATTATATCCAACTTTTACAAAAAGATACAGAATCGATATGAAATTTTGCCTACCTATCTATGACACATATACATGACTTATATTTGGAGTATAACGTAGTTTTGAGCTGTCTACAGAATGTATGAGGACATTCTATTGAAATGTACTTTTAAAAGCTTAATTGAATAAAGTTAATTTTGATTTCATAAACTATTGTATGACGGTTATTAATATCCAATAAAACTGTACTCTTGGACGTTTGTATATTGAAATAAAATCAATTGATTCTAAATACCTTAAAGAAACTATGTATTTTAACTATTAAATAGAAAGGCTAGAATATAATAAGTAGTTTTGGTAAAACATAATCTATAAGCACATAAAATATAGAATCGCAATGTGAACGAAGCAAGGGGATTTTCACTAGTGACGAAAAATTCAAAATGTATGCTCGTACGTATTTGTGTATTTAGTAGGACTAAGTAAAGGAATGCTGTAGGCATTCTTGTCACCATTCGACGCGAACGTGATTACAGTTATAATTTAAAGGTACACTATCTACACTCGTTACGTTTTATTATAATTTAACTATTCAAATAACACATAAGATGTTTGCCATTGAAATAAAGCTTCAAACTAGAATTAGATTAAAAAAAAACATTTGGTTGAATTAATGAAATTTTCATAAAATACAAGCAAATGGAATGGATCATCAAACATAATTATGGTATTGTTGAAAATATGCTCATAATGTGAATGATTTATCTGTATATATGTATATATATATATATATATATATATATATATATGTCACTTTATTTCTCTGATAAGTCGTCTCTATTAATTCTGTTTGTTCACTATGGACTCCAAGACGGCTGAAGCGATTTTGATGAAATTATCAGGCAACCTTCAATCAGCAATCATATAATACTAAAATAAGGAATGAAGTCTACATACGATACGCAATAGTTAGGAGGTACCTACATTTTTATCTTTACTTATTCAAATTAACTGAGCTCATTGTATGTGATTAACATATATCGATAAAACTTCAAACTATTATTATGTTTGCAAAATCAGATACAAGCAAATATTTTTAACCCTATACAATACACTCAGGTAGAAGATTGACTTAGCATGTGGAACTCTACACTATATACAAAATTCTACAATACACTTGCCTAAAAAAACCTAATAAAATCAACCATTACTGTTTTTCTTTGGAAACAACTATTAATTTCTTAAGCAAAAACAGTAATGGATTTTGTGATATCAATATTATCAGAGTGCGGTTTCACCGGCGTAAGCGCGTGGAACGATGACGTTTCATAGTAGCGTTAAATGTGAAGCGTCGTGCCATTGCAAGAGCCAATGAGTGATCCGAAATACTCGGTCGATGGCACACGTACCGACCGGTGTATTACTTTTAAACATTATTAGTACGATTTTGATGTAATTTAAACGTTTTTATAAGGATTTTCTGTAACAAATCAGTGAGTGAATAAACAGTACACGTGGTTCATTTTGGACGAAATTTTCAAAGTTACAGTAAGTAGTTTAAACATTTTGTACGTTAAATATATATGTTAAATTTAAAAATTATAATGAGTAGTATATAAATACTATAATTTTGATATTTTAATAAATAAAACAGAATATACCATGCCGAGTTCTAAATTGTAGAGCGTTGCTGATGTTAATTAGATTGCGCACATGTTGACGAGACCATACTTGTTATTTTAAACGTTTTTAAATTTCATATGAAATACACTGTCTAGTTAAATTTTAATATTTAACTCTGCGTTAAACCACTTATTTTTATGTTAACATTTTATTAATTATATAAACCTGCGTAAAATATTATATTACTAGTTCCTCCCAACAAAACTCAACTGGGTCACAAGTAAGGACATCTATACAGTGCATGTATGAAAAATAATAGCATATGGATACCATACCATTGAAGTATTTGAATAAATAGCATTGACTTTTTTTTTGTGCAATTTTACTAGAATACAATCTATACAGATAAATAAAATTGAAGTGTTTGTTTGTAATGACAAAATAACAGCTTTTTACTAAATGTATATGAAATTATATATGGTATCAAAAAAACATTTTTTTTTTAATGTTTGTCTGTTTGTTCGCGCTAATCTCTGAAACTACTGAACTGATTTTGACGGAACTTTCACTGGCAGATAGATGTTAGAAGGAGTAACTTAGGCTAATTTTATTTTAGAAAAAGAATTAGGGTTCCACAAAAAAAAATTAAAACTTACCAAGCGACACACCCGAGCGAAGCGAGGTGAAGTCGCTAGTAAGAAATACGATTTAAACCGCAGAGTATTTAGTGTAGAGGCTCATTTAATAGTCGTTGCGCAACTAGCCTAACTGAACTGTAAACATAACCATTTGAATTTTTATACTTATCTCAAACATATTTGATCATAATTCATATCTTACATGTAACTTTTCTAAATACTAATATAAATAATCGGTTTTTATTGCAAACATTTTTTTAAATATACACAATATACATAACTAAAAAGTTTAAATAAAAAGGAGTCCGCTAACAATAAAAAAAATCGTAACATTTACACAAAAAACACACACAAATTGACTCTCTACTCCTTTTTTAAGTCGGTCAAAAAGATAACACGGCTTAACTTATCATTCCAAACACTATATATTTTTATCTTTTTGTCTGCGTCCATTCAATCATTCTCCCGGTTATCGAACCCCATACAAAAATAACCTGAAAGCGACTATACAATAGTCATTTAACAATGCATACTCCACAATGGGATTTTAAAAACTATTTCCTGTGCATCACAAAGCAAAGTATTTCTGTAACAGACCCTTCGTTCGCAAATTAAGTATTTTAAATAGAAATACATACTGTCGGTGGATTTTATGTTACTTTATTTATCGCTATATAGGTCAATTATGTTTAATATATAAATAAAAATATGTGTGTGTGTACTTATGTACGCACTTAATAAGTTATACTTCTTTGGCGTAACAGAACAAAAATAGCTAAAGATTTCATTCCGTATGTTACAACTCTCTGTTTGTAAAAGGAATGTAGCTAACTTCATCATGTCGCTTTCAGCTAACTTCATCATATCACTTTTTGGCTGTCGGTGTGCGCGCGCATCGTAAAAGTTTTACTCTCATATTTTTTTACCAACATGCCAAAAGAAGTATAACTTCAAAAAATATTGAATAAGCATAAATATGTATGTTTTTCATATAGGTAGGTTGATTTTTAATAATAATAAATATGGGACATAAACACACAGTGTTGTTATAGTCAGTATATAATCATCTAGTTCCATGGTAAGTTATGAGGCTTGTGTTATGGATACGAGATGGTTGATACACTACACATATATAACTTTAAATACATACATATTATAAATATAAACACCCATCACACAAATGAATGTCCCCAGCGGGACTCGAACCCGGAAACGATGGCACAGTAAGTATGGTCACTACAAACTGAGCCAAACGTGTCGTCGAAAATTGTTTATTTAAGGCTTTTAAAGAATATCTTTAACATGTCCTCTTTACAGCAACATCATAATCGAAATATCAGCTGTTACAACAAAATACACCGAATTTGTTATTTACAATTTTCATAAATATTATCATCCTCAAAGACAGTAAAAGCATGCAGTATTATATTACTGGGTAAAAAGTGTCATAAGTTCAAATTCAAAATATTTTGTTCAGCATTAAATGATTACAATTTTTTACTGAACGTCATGAGTCTACTACCAGTTCGGAAAGAAGAAGCCTTAAACCTGAGAAGAACTAGCGAAAGAAACTCAGCGGGACTAATATTATTTCGTTATATAGTTAGTATTAAGGTCGAGGACTAAATATGAGTACGAAAATTTTAATGTGCCTGCCAATAGGCAGATTTCAATGAGTCTTTTTAAAAAAAAAATTGTTTTCTAATCCGCGGTAAAGTGTAAATAATAAAGTATTTTTTCTAAAAACATGAAATATATACTTTTAATAATTTATATTGAGAGTCAGTTTTAGTCCTAGAAGAATGCAATTCTGCTGAGAAGAGCCATCGAGAAACTCAACAGGTGTTTTTATATTGAATTAGATTGTCTTGATTTTTAATATAAGCCTATAATAAAATATCCACGCGGCTCTTTTTTGTAAATACATAATATGTTGGTATACAATCGAAGAATTCGCAATATTTTACTTAAGAATTATTATAAAATAGATATCATATCTTATCTATTCTAAACGAGAAATTTAGGTTACTATGGTTCTAATTCGCTTTGATGCTTGACTTGATTTTAAAATTCCAGCGACTGAATAGCAAGATACGACTTCAACGGCCGTTATCTAATATATTTAAACGAGCGATCCTTGTATATATTTATTTATTTATTTATATAGAGGAGAAAAAGTATTGAACTGTTTTGTCTTTGTCATTTATATATAGAAGATAAGGAATTCCTATACCGTAATAAATGATATAAAATAACAAACCCATAGTCAAAGGAGGAATAATATATATATACCATATATATATATATATATATATATATATATATATATATATATATATATATATATATATATATATATATATATATGTATGGATTTATTATGAGTTGCTACATACGTTTTTATTCTCACGGTCAATGAAAACAAGATGTGATGCAGAAATGTGATATAAATAACTCGGTCTTATAAAACACTTATCCATGTAGCTTTACTTATTTAATTCTGCCATATATTTTTGCTTTCAAAAACAAAATCGAAATACATATTACCATTTTTTTTAAAGAATTATTGTAATTGTAATGAAATAAATAGAACCAAATATTGTAACTTTTGCGCGAACATAACTCAAGAAAAAATTTTTTTTATTGATTCCTGTTAAACTTTTTAGTATAGGTTATATATAATACCTATTTATTTTTTAAATTAAATGATATAAATTTTATTTTATTATATTCGTATAATTTCCAGTTGAGTGGAAAATATTTATACTCGTATGTATTTTTTTCATTATACTAGGTCTTTCTTTTTTTCAATTATTTTTTTTTATGTTAACGTTTAGATTTCTTCGTTTTCTCCTTTTTATATTGTTAAAAGCGACTCACTCTAGCTTCATTCGGGCTTATTTTAACGGTTAGTATGGAATAGATAGACTATATATTATATGATATATCGCAAAAAAAAAATTCAAATTGGATTAGTGGTTCCTGAGATTAGCGCATTCAAGCAAACAAACTCCAAATAATATAATATTAGTAGGTATAGATAGTAGTATAGTATTATATGATCTGAGGTATTGTATATATTTCATAGCATTTATACATATATATTTACACGCCAAAAATATATATTCTACGCTATTAAAAAAAAAACGGCCTGAAGCACTTTTATCATTCATATTATATATTTTTAGTGCGGACAATAATACAAGCTTTTTGTAAGTTTATGATACATTGTACAGTTTTTGCTACATCCTTTTCAAATGACCTTCCCATCCTTTGTATCATCAAATCCGTATAAACAAAAAGTATGCAAAACCAGACAAAACCAAAAAAAAAGTTAGCAAATTCTCAATTATGTGACATGATAATTTTTAATTCAATGCTTTTCTTCAGTGGACTTCTAGTGCCGTTTGAGCACAATTTATTTTGCCAATGTCATAGTCAAAAGATATTTTTTATAAACATATCTTCAAAACAAAAGACATCTTAATGTTTATAAATGAAGGTGATGTGTTTTTTACATATAATTTAAAGTGACTTTATTGGAGACAAGCGACTCACCCTCGCTTCGCTTCGAATTCGTCCCTAGATAAAAACAAATCTATCCCAGGGGAACCGTACATTTTTCGGGGATGATATATAACCTATAGCCTTCCTCAGTTAACGGGCTATCTAATGCAAAAATAATTTTTCAAAGCGGATTAGTAGTTCCTGAGATTATCGCGTTCAACCAAACAAACAACAAACAAACATAGATGCTTACTAATCTACTTTTTAATTTCTGTCGGTCTCATTGTTCGGATAATCGAAAATAAACTCAAGGAAAAGATGCTTCTAATCCTGATTTAGCAAGGCAGAAAATAAAAACTTACACATAGCTGTCGAAAATTAATTGGTTATTTAAAATATAATTTTTACTGAAAAAACAGAGTGTTTCCGACAAAAACGGCTAAAGCGATGTCAGACCGTGTATAGTATAGTTGTAATACTCAAATCCTGTAGTAGGTATGACCTACATATTTTATATCCATCTCGTTATCGAAAAGGTTCAATGGACTTTTGCAAATAAGATATTTAAAATACAGAATAACTTTTATAGATTATTATTTAAATAATAATCACATTAGTTAAAAAAGAAATCTTTATTTAAACGCGTTTGTTAATATTTACATCTTTCTATTCATTCTAATATTCACAAGATAAAATAAGTAGTGGTAGTGATGATCTATTTAAGTACATACTGTTTATTCAGATATGTATTATTGAAGATTTAACTGCCTTGGTCTAGTGGCTAGCATGTAAGGCTGCAGATTTGAAAGTCCTGGGCTCGAGTCCCGGATTAGAACAAGTTTAGTTATTGAGTCTTTCTGTTTAGAAAGTATTGAGACTTTGCAACTGAGAGTTGGGAAGCGGTGTTTCACTCCCGCGAATCGGAGAGCACGTAAAGTCGTTGGTTCTACGCCTGATCTTCTTCTTTTTCTTCTTGCAGGGCTTTTTTCGCACTTAGGCAGTTTTGCCAGTTGTACGTAAGCTTGTGCTATTCAGTGTGTTATTCTTTCCACCTCAGGGTGTCCCACTAGTCTTGCAGATTGCCAGTTTCCTGCAAGATTTCCGGGAGCGAACTCTTGGGGCCAAGTTTTTCTGCGCACATTTCATTTCACTACATTCAAGCAAAATGTAGGTGCCTGCGCCTAACCACCAGTCTTATCAGTCGTGTCGAACTGTCGTCCCACTTGAGTATCAGAATGACAGAAATAGAGAGTGCTTTGATATCTGCGGGTTGGCTAGTCTCAGTATCATTGGCCGCCGTGACCGAAATCAGTTAGAAAGACATCATCATTGGAAACTGAAAAGTAATGGCAATACAAAAAAATACTAACATTCTTCTTGGAATAACTGATAACGGATTAGATATAAAGACTCCTTTGATGCAAATTGCTGTTATTTACAGTTTCAGTTGAATTTAAACTATATTTTTTTTAATTAAACTTAATAGCGGAAGTAAGCAAATATATGTATATAAGTGATAATAGAATAAGGAGTTGTTACCGTTTGGCCGAAAAAATAATTTTGTTTCTCATAAAAATAAAATGACATACAAATTAACTTTTACAGTCGATAAAATTGGTGTTTTAGATGAGTTAATATTCTATTTTACTTTTAACGTAAAAGACCAAACATATTAAACATCCCATGCTACTGTGTGCAAATCAGACTTGCATTGCTTGTTTTATTACTTTTTATTAAGGATTTGTTTTTGTATTGAGGTTAATATGAATTCACAAAGAATTTTATAATCATAAACATCAAACAGATTCAAGCAGCTACAGCATGACACTTCCATAAGTTATTTGTTTTATTGCAAAGCGTGATAACGCTAATGAATTCATTGGTTATTCAGAATAAAGATCTTATTAATTCAGTATATTTCAAAGAGGTAATATAGAACGGCATGATTTAATGCTTTTAGAATGATTCGATTGTGAGCTATTCAACTATGATCAACTTTTTAAATGATTTTTAACATCAGGCTAAAAAATTATATAGAACCGCCAAAAAAATGTCCAAGTCAAAAATAGTTGTGTTTTGCTCTTTATGCTACTATTCTCCATTTTATTAAATAAGTACTTTCTTTGAGGAATAAGGAAAATTTTATATAGGTAGTATTAAAAATAAAATTGTATTGTTTTGTGTTTTTAAACGGTTTTATTTAGTTTTAACTTTTAAGCAATAGTTCTCTTCCCCCTTGGAAAAGAGATAGCATAATATAAGGTATTTTTTTTCTTTATTATAATAAAATCCGTTAGCTATTTATATTTATTAACATTTATTTACTCATCACAGCAGTGAATATTTCATTAATACATATTTGTATTCTGTTAAAAAAATATATTTTACTTCGTTATTGCTTGGTTTAGTTCTATGACACTCTGTCTATATTATTGCTTTAACTGCCTCGGTTGTCTAGTGGCTTGTATGTACGGCTACACATCCCAAGGTTCTGGGTGCGAGTCCAGAGTCGGGCCAAGTGTAGTTTAATTGAGTCTTTCTGTTTAGTAAGCCTCAGTAACAACCTGGAGTTAGGAAGTTCGTGGTGATCCACTTTCTTGCTTCGGAAAGAATGTAAAACAATCAGTCCTGTGTTTTAACTCTCACTGGTCGTGTCGAGTAGTCGTCCCACCGGAGTATGAGAGTGACAGGAATAGAGAGTGTACTTATGTCTGCGCGTACACGCGCTGCACTATAATGTCTCCTGCGCAGATAGCTAGTCTCAATGAGATTGACCGCCGTGGCCGAAATCAGTCGGAAGGACATTATATTATTGCATAGTCTGAGTTTTTAACATATATATAATATATTTTCTTATACTACTTTATTTTAAACGTAATGTAAAAGTGAACCGGCTGCACTCTTCACCGACTTAGCGGTAGACTATTCAAACCCAAGGGTGATCACATATGCATTTTAAGATAATAATATTTTAAACATATTTAAAAAAAATATTTGTTTTTTTTTTTTATTTTCATGTTTTATTAATGCACATATCATTTTGAATTAAAAATATTGTAAGTGTTATAGAAGTATCGGTTGACAAGTGTTTAAAGAAATACACAAAATCTTGTATAGTATAGCATATTTACTACAAATTTGTTAGCAAAATGTAAAATCACCAATGATTTTTAGAATAAAAATTTCATTTCTGAAATAAAATTTTACTATAAACACGGAGATAAGAGGTTCAATTACCTGTTAATGTTGTTTCTGTAGCAGAATGAAAACAGTTTGACGTTGAATGACTCATTTAGTTTCATGAAACCAAATGGAATTACTAATCTAACTTTATAATAAAAGGCCTTATTTCGAATTTCAGGGCAACCTTAAACTTTTGAAATTCGCGGTGAAATTTTATTATGAACACTAACAGCTAATTTGCTTTTTTAATTTCTATGATTATTTTTTATCTTTTTGAATTCTTTTATACAAAAACAGGTCAAGTTTGTCATATTAAAAAACGCTTTTTAAAATAACTTTAAATTTTAAATTATTTTGTATTAATTAGTTTGTATTTTTACTAAAGTGTTTCTATATTAGCTGAAAAAAAATATAAAAAAGACACTAAGACATGTTTTTGGTCTAGTTCAGCATGAAGAAAAAAATCGTATAAGACCCAACACACACTAGACCTGCGACTGAAAAAATTATTAGAGCGACCAAATATTAATATTATGGTCACAATCGTGCTTTGGTCGCGAAGTAAGTGGTATTAGATATAGAAATTTACATAGTTAGTCCCTAGTGTGAGGACAAAACACTTTCCTACACCATTTCAATAAGTTACAGCTCAAATCTTAAGTAGACATAAGCAGTTGAAAGTTACATCTGCGTGTACAACAAATTGAATGAACTGATCACGAATCACCAGTGTGCATCTAAAGCAGTCTTCGCACTCTGTATATATTAATTTATCTGAAATAATATTATATAAGCTGAAGGGTTTGTTTTTTGTCTGCCTGTTTGAACACGCTAATCTCCGGAAACACTCGTCAGATTTGTAAAGTTTATTGCATTATATATGTTTTTTATAGAGGTAAATAAGCTTTTATAGCCTATAGGTTATCGAACTTCAGTCTACGACCTCCAAACGTAGAGCGAATATACATTAATGTAATACGGTTAGGTATATAAACGGAGAAGCGGGGTAAAGACGGTTCATTTTATATAAAATTATTAGAATTGTACATAATGTGAGGTTGTATTTACTTTCATTATATATAAAATATAAGGTAAAAAAATGAATATATATATGACAGTTTTTTCTTGAAGGACGCTATGTCAGTAATGAAACTTCTTCTCTTCTTTCTTCTTTGTCCTCGCCTTATCCCGTTACGCGGGGTCAGCTTTTCTTATCATGCGACGCCACGTCGATCGTGTGTTCGCGTCCTCATCGGTGAGGCCGAGGCATCTCATGTCCCTTTGGACATTTGCCATCCAAGTAGCTTGGGGTCTTCCCCTGCCCCTCTTTCTTGTAGCCATGGAAAGGCACTTTTTCACCACGTAATCGTCGGGCCTACGCATTACGTGTCCATACCATCTGAGCCTTGACTCCACTATTTTATCGGTTATGGGTGCAACTTTAAAGCTTCCCCTTATATGTTCATTGCGTACTTTGTCTTTGAGTGTTACTCCTCCCGCCCATCTCAGCATACGCATTTCGGTGGTGTGTAGCTTCTGTTCATGCGTCTTTTTGGTTGCCCAAACTTCGCTACCGTACAGTAGTGCTGGTCGTACTGCCGTTTTATATACCTTGCCTTTAGTTCTTATGGGCATTTTAGCGTCACATAGTACCCCTGAGAGAGTGCGCCACTTCATCCATCCCGATGTCATTCTCTGCATTATGTCCGCTTCAATAGAGCCATCTTCGGAGAGAACGGATCCTAGATACTTAAATGTTTTAACTCTAGCGATGGCTGTGCCGCCCAGTGTGATGCCCGGGTCAAGTGGAGCATTGGGATTGAAGTTACAGAACATATACTCTGTTTTAGTTCTGCTAATGCGTAAGCCATTTTGTTCCAGCGACTCTCTCCATTTTTCTATGTCTTCCTGTAACTCTCGCACACTGTCAGATATAAGGACTACGTCGTCCGCATACAAAAGATTCCACGGGGTTGGTTTTTGAATTTTTGCCGTCAGATAATTCATGACTACATTAAATAGCAGAGGGCTTAGTGCACTGCCTTGATGAACGCCAACTTTTATGTCAAAGCTGTCAGATAGACCTGCTGAGCTTCTGACGCAGGCTTGGACGTTGTTGTACATGTCCTTAATGAGGCGTATGTAGCGTTCAGGTATGTTATGCGCCCTAAGCGCCTGCCATATCACAGTTCTTGGCACTCTGTCAAAGGCTTTTTCTAGGTCTATAAATACCATCCACAGGTTTTGATCGTTTTCCTTAGCTTTTTCCATTACCAGTCTTACAGCATGAATAGCATCCATGGTTCCCTTTCCCGCTGTGAAACCAAACTGGTTTTCCGTTAGGGAGATTAAAGATGTTAGACGTTCACTGAGCACTCGTTCCCAGATTTTAATGGTGTGTGAAGTGAGTTTTATCCCTCGGAAGTTCCCGCACTCTCTAACGTCTCCTTTATTCTTGTAAAAGGGGACAAGTGTGCTTTTTCTCCAGGCATCTGGCATTTCTTCAGCTGTTAAAATGTTATTAAATAAATTAGTTAGCCATACTTGCCCGTCCGCTTTTAGGGACTTCCACAGCTCAGCTGGAATGTCATCAGGCCCGCAGGCTTTGTGATTTTTCATTTTCAGAATGGCCTTTTCGACTTCCGTTATGGTGATTTGATTTACGGGTCCTTGTGTTCTTGGTTCTTCGATTTCAGCCTGTCTGGGGAACTCCTCATTTAGCAATGTATGGTAATACTCGTACCACCTTTTACAGATATCTTTATCAGATGTTAGTAGCGTGCCCTTGCTGTTCTTTATGTACTTTGTAACCCTAAAGTCCTTAGTGCTATTATGCCTGTGCTTAGCTATTTTATATATCTGTGTGTCTGAAGCTAGTTCTAGTTGCTGATAAAGGTCCAACTCTGCGTTTTCCTTCTCAATTGCAACTGATCTTCTTGCAATCTTTTTAGCCTCTTTGTACTCTAACTTATCCTCCTCTGAGCCACTCTCTTGCCATTTCTTGAATAGGCGTTTCTTTTCAGATACTGTGGCTTTGGTGTTATTGTTCCACCATTTGGCATCTTTTTCGTTATGCAGGGGACCCTTGGAGATACCCAGTGTACTTTTCGCTTGGGCAATACAGGCATCCTGAAATTTTGACCAGATTATTGTAGGAGAGTCGTCAGATGAGAAGTCTTTGCTCAAGTACTCCAGGATTTTATGCTTGAAATTGTTTCCCTTTTCTGTATTAAGTTCTCGCCATTTAATTCTATCTATTCTCGGTATTTTATATTTAATTTTTCGTTTAAGTTTTGAAGCTGTTAATAGTTATCGATGTTGTGATGTTAATGGTTCACCTGGAATAACTTTACAATCTTTAATATGTTTTAGATTCTTTCTATCTGTTATTATATAGTCGATTTGTGTTTTGGATTTCCCACTTTTATAAGTAATGAGGTGTTCCTCTTTCTTTTGAAAAAATGTGTTTACTACTGCTAGATTTAGAGACGCTGCAAATTCCAGTATTGTGGTTCCTTCTCTATTTCGTGTTCCATATCCAAAGCCCCCATGATGATCCTCAAACCCATCTGCGCCACTACCCACATGCCCATTAAGATCTCCGCAGATAATTCTTTGCTCTGTTACAGGTATAGCATTCATGTGTTTACACAATTCTTCCCAAAACTCTTGTTTATCTGTTTCAGAGCAGCCGACCTGGGGCGCGTAGACACAAACAATGTTGATGCAGGTTTGGTTTTCCAAGGCTAGTTTTACAGACATGATGCGGTCACTCGTTCTATTTATTTCTATTACCTTTTGGCTCAGATGTTGATCTATAATAATCCCAACTCCATTTTTCCCACTTTCAGTACCGTAGTATATGAGTTTAAAGCCCTTCCCGACTTGTCGTGATTTTGCACCCTTCCATTTTGTCTCTTGCACACAACAGATGTTGATGCGACGTCGTTCTAAGATGGCACTTAATTCAGCGCTGCGTCCTGTCATCGTGCCAATGTTCCAGCTAGCAATACGTAGTTCGGACATTGTCACGGTGCCTTGATGTTTAGCTCTTCCGTCGCTTTTGGGGGACGCCCTAGTATATTTCGCAGTTCCATCATCTCCAACGTCGCTTAAGGGGAACGCCCTAGTATTCCTCGTGTTCTTTACGTGTTGCCTTTTCATGATAAGTATGGTATGTTGGCTTCTGTTTTACAGCCGGTTGCCACCTGACGCCAAGGATGTAACCCACTACGGGGCTTGGGCGCCGCCGTTGGTCCGCTTAGGACTCATCCGCCGCCATCCCTACTGAGCACTCCATCCTGAGCACCCAGCACGCACGTAGTCTCTGCTTCGAATATGTAGAAGAAGCCTGCGTGTGGGGTTTGATAACGGAGTATCCATCTCCGGCCTTGTGGTCCGCGGGAGGTATTTTATTTCCCTCCTACCCTATGGGGGTTTGCCCCCCATCGGGCATCCCCCTATCCGCCACCTGGGGACGCGTCCTCTAGGGAATCAGGCTACCCCGAGGATGTCTATGTCTATGTCAGTAATGAAACTAATGTACATTAAATTGCAAAACTATTTTATAAAACCATTATACCCTGTTTTTTAATCTCAGAGACAAAAATGACATTACGTGGGTTGTCAGTTTTTTGCAATTCTTAATTAGTGATGTACCACTATCGAAAATTAATGTTAATAAAATCAAGTATCGTTTTTTTATAATAAGTTATCCCTAAATAATGTGTAGGTACTTATTTAAAACGTAAGAATACGAAATTAATAACGTAAATTTAAATTTAATACTGTTAATTTTAATGATACTTAATAATTTAAAATTAATAAATATGATATTTAAATTAATAAATATGTTATTTAAATTAATAAATATGATATTTTAATCAATGAGTATGATATTTAATGATTTAAAATGAATCTTACTATCCACTTTTGAATATAAAACTTTGAAGCGAATAGTCTAATAAAGATAAAAAGTTACGATTCAACAAACCGATATCGTAGGCACAACACTGCACAAAAAAGCTGGCAACATTATTTGTAAATTTGACATTTGCATGTGTCAATTTAGTCTCTGAGATTAAAAAACAGGGTATACAATTTAGTTATTCTATATCATAGTGTGAAGCGACTTAAGATTTACACTTCGAGAAATCAAGGCGTGTCATATGTAAATGTATTGTTTTGCCACCATTGTTATATGCAATAAGGTATTGGATGACATTATTTTGCGAGGCAACGTGTTCAAACACTCAAAGCTTTGCCTTGTGTTTTTGTGAATAGCTCCTTACAATTCAAATGTTAAAGTAATAATAATAATAATATTCTTTATTGCACACCAAAAAAACTAAAAATACAAAGAAAAAAAAAACACAAAGAAAAGATGCATATCAGGCGACCTTATCGCTGGAAGCGATCTCTTCCAGGCAACCTTGAGCAGGAGGAGTAAATTTTCATAAAACGGTAGGCGGTGTACTTGCTTTACACGTTCATGTATATAAAGACTTATAGATAAATAGATATATATATATACGAATCCATACATACACACATACATACATACATACATACATACATACATACATACATACATACATACATACATACATACATACATACATACATACATGTTAAAGTATTATTAGTAACATAAAAATTTGAAGAATTTAATAAAATTTTACTATTAGGAGTAATAAAATGAGAACAATAGGCGAAGAGTATTAAAAAAAAACCATTTCTAAAGTCAATGATAACGAAATGCATCTACACGAAAATATAGTCTGGATTTTAATGAATAACTACTGGTCTAGATATTGCAGCAAAATCGGTAAAATAATTATTTTCTGAGTGTTATTCGGACCTATGCATACGACGAGAACTAAACGCGCGTTTTTAATGCACAATAAACGCGCTGTCACGCGCTTGTCGCGCGTTTTTATCGACATAAACTCAAGCCGGCAACGCATTTGCGAGCCTTGCGGTGTTGCAGATATCCATGGGCGGCGGTAATCACTTTTCATCAGGTGAGCCTCCTGCTCGTTTGCCCCCTTGATCACATAAAAAAAAAAAAAAGCTTTGCATATTTTAAATTTGTCAGTGCAGACGACATAATACTAACGATACGTTATTAACGCTAAATAATATGGTTACATTTTACTTTAAGTAATACGAGCAATATATGTAGAAAACGTGCGTTCATAATACGCCTTGTCTCGCGTTTATAAAACGTTGTAAGCATGGTCGGTTCCTTATAATGGTAGTAGTGTTTATGTTAAGCGGCAGAAATTCAATGTTAACAAAATATTGATGTTTTTATACTTGTTGTAACAATTTGTAATTAATCAATGAAGTAATTAATCGTTAATCGATTCCAGACTTTACAATTCAAATTCTCGTAAACACTGATTTTGCGTGACAATTAAGCTAACTTACCATTGGATTGTTGAGGTAAAATTTCCCTAGCAGCCATTTTTGGTAGTTCAGTGGTAACGCGCTCGCTTGGGAAACCGAGTGAAGTGGGTTCAAATTCCGGATCTCGCACCTCTGATATTTTCATGTGCGATTCATTTTCAACATGATTACCACTTGTCTTATTGTGAAGGAAAACATCGTGAAAAAACCTGCATGTTTGAGAGAATCTAGCATGTTTTCGAAAGACATGAAGTCCACTAAGCTGCACTTGACCAACGTGGTGGACTATGGCCTGATTCCCCTCATATAAAGGGAGGCCTGCGCTCAGCAGTGGGACATTAAAAAGGGCTGAATACGTACGATACTTTTATGCACATAAAGTACGTACGTATATATACGTACGATACTTTTATCTATACAGATAAATAAAATTGGAGTGTCTGTTTGTAATATTAAAATAATCACTTTTTACTAAATGAATATGCATGTATACACGGTACATATACCAAAACAACATTTTTTAAATTTTTTGTCTGTCTGTCTGTCTGTATGTCTGTCTGTTTGTTCCGGCTAATCTCCGAAATGGCTGGACCGATTTTGACGGGACTTTCACTGGCAGATAGCTGATGTTATAAGGAGTAACTAAGGCTACTTTTATATTAGAAAAAGAATTAGGGTTCCACGAAAAAAAATTAAAACTCATGAAATTGTGAACAAAATCCGCGTACGGCGTACGCACCCGAGCGAAGCGAAAGTAAATCGCTATATAATTTAAATGAATATATATCTTAGGAGTAGCAAGCTACTGTTTATGTATAAACATAGCTAACCGCGAAAACGTACCTAGGGACGAACGCGAGCGAAGCGAGCGTGAGTCGCTAGTATACCAATAAAGTGACTTTATTGGCCGAAGTTAGTTCGGAGGCTTACCAATAGTGAATCTGTTCACAGTGTAAATACGTACCTTGGATATATTTATTCACTTTGAATGTAAACTATGCGACCCACATTAAAGTTAGTGCACGTTTAAGCCTTATTTGAAATGTTTAAATATAACTTAATGGTACTTCATTCGTGACTGTCGAAATACTTAATTAATAAAAACCAGTCAAGTACAAATCGCACTTTCGAACTGTGTTCCGTGTAGAATAATATTAGACAAATATAAATGAAATTAAAGTATCTGTTCGTTATTTGAAAATGGCATCCCTATATTTAGCTCATAATTGGTTATTTCCACAATATACTTATAGTCGAAAATATAGTCGAAAATCTCCAGAACGGCTAAACTAATTTCAATGACACTATTACAGACGCGTAGAGGTTTCAGATTAAAAATAATAGGAAATGTAACTAAATCTAAATTATCTTTTATTAATCTAAGTAAAATTTCAAAATATTATAAAAACAAGTATTCTGTGCATAACATATATTATAACTAGCTGACTCACTTTAAAGCAAAGTTTTGTAACGCTCAAACATTCAATTGATTTTAATTGATTGAACAAAGGCGTAAAATACCTAAGTTCTGTAAATAATTGAGAGCCTGTCGTGAAAAGACAAAACCTTAAATAAAATCTCTTACGTATCATAAAAACACTCAATTTAGGATGAAACTTATACCACTTAAGATGTATAATTTTACAAATATAATTTAACTAACGGCTCACCTTCGCTTCGCTCGGGTTCGCCTCTAGACGAACAAAAACAAATCTATCCCACGGGAACCGTACATTTTTCCGGAATAAAAGTAGCCTTTTTGTTATTCTGATGTATAAACTATATTGTTATAAAGTTTCACTAAAATCCAATCAGTATTTTTTGTGTACAAAGCTGTATAAGTCACTATAGTTTTTTAACTATCCCACGGAAACTCATTAATTTTCCGGGATGAAAAGTATCTAAGATGTTGATCGGGGATATAAGGTATCACCATACATAATATCATTTAAATTGGTATAACAGTTTCGGAGATTAGCCCGTACAAACAGACAGAGAAACAAAAAAATTGAAATTTTCTATGTACAGACATTCGACCTCTACAGTTTTATTGTATGTATAGGTTTTACCTGCAAAAAACTTAATGGTACAAAATATACTCTCAAAGCTATTATGTGGATGTTTTTCTTTGTGACATTGAAAATAGAATATGCTGTGTGACGATTTAAATAACGTAAACAAAGTTAGACCACACCGGTCATTAGTAATGTTTGACACGTGCTAAACCGATCATATCGTACCTGTACCAATATGCCTATATTTCCACTACCTCTACATGGATGGTATTTTATAACTTCAGGCCATGAGTTTAAACAATGAATTAAATAAGATACAATGATATAAAAAGTCTCAATCATATAAATAAATAAGTTGGGTCATTAACGCACAGCACCATCTAATTCCAAGGTAAGCTACGAGGCTTGTGTTATGGACACCAGATAGTTGATACACTACACATATATAACTTTAAATACATACATATTACAAATATAAATACCCATGACTGGAGTATAAACATTCGTGCTCATCGCAGAAATGAAATCCAACGGGACTATGGCACATACTACGCTGGCACAGCAAGTAGCACTACAAACTGAGCCAAAGTGGATTTTTATCTAACTAAAATATATAATCAGGGAAAATAAATAAAATTATAAACATAAATATCAGTTATATAATGAGTAAAGCTTTAAGGAAAAAGTACCTACTTCTAATCATGTTACTCTTATAATAGAACCCCCTTTTTTTTTACAAGACTAAAAGTTTTGGATTAAGTTGAACGATGATTGTCAAGCTTAATTTGACTGCCAAAATCTTTCTAATATAATTATTTTTTACAGTCCGTTTGTGTATTCAGCCTTTTTTAACGTCCCAATGCAAGGCATGGGCCTTCCTTCACTGCGAAAAGGATCAGGCCATAGTTCACCACGCTGGCCAAGTACAGGTTGCCAGACTTCACGCGTCTTTTGAAAATTTGTTAGGTTCTCTGACATGCCGGTTTCCTCACGATGTTTTCTTTCATCGTTAAGACGAGTGGTAATTATATTTGAAATGATCATGTCGCGCATGAAAATATCGGAGGCAAGACCCGGGATTTAAACCCGCTTCACTCGGATTTTCAACCGAGCAGGTTTACCATTGGGCTATTTACCACAGTCCATTTGCATTCACAAAAATAAAGTACAAAATAAACTCCAGCAAATCATTACATTATGTATTTCTTCGAAAATATATAAATTATTTGTTATATTATTTAAATCATAATATGTTGTGAATATTGTCAACCATCATTATATTTTTGGATGTATTTAATTTACATATTGGGTATATTTGACAATAAAACACCTTTGTTATTGGTTACTTAAAATTCATAGCTTTGTTTTTGTTGAGTACTTAGGAAATATTCCATATAACAAAAGTAATATATGTACTTATTTTGATATATTCCTACAAACGATATTATTTAACATGTCTTTTTGATTAAAAACATCAAGTTCTTAAGTCAGATTTAAGTAATTCCTTAAGTTTAGGTAAAATTGAGTTATAATTATTAGTTGTTACTGTTTTTTTAATATTCATTATTGATATTTTTATTTTTCGTAACAAAAAATACTATTGGACTATTAAAACTTCTTATGGTGTGTCACCCCACTGGGTATTACTTTTGAAGTATCGCCTTTTCAACCGACTTCTTAAAAAAGGAGGAGGTTCTCAATTCGTCGGAATCTGTTTTATTATGTATGTTCACCGTTTACTCGAAGACACTTGAACCGATTTGGAAAATTCTTTAATTTTTTTGTTTCAAAGGGTATACTTCCCAGGTGGTCCCATTTAAATTTTATCGAAATCGTTTGAGCGGTCAGCAATACATTATCTTTAAATAAATGGCTTAATCGAATATGTTATTAAAAAACTTTTTTCTTACAAATTACCTGCTTTTTACGTCTACACTAAAAATGGAAAAATAAAAACTTTTTCAAAAAAATGAAAACTGAAAAAAAAAATAACTAAACGGGGGTTTTCATTTGCAATAGATACCTAATCAGATATTTTACCGATACAAATTAAAGCATACAGACTTCGAAAGTATCTAATTATTTATCTATTGTAAATTAAAAGTTTATTTTTTTCGTTTAGTTGTTTTTTTTTACTTTTTAGTGCCTGGAAGTCGGTTTTTTTTAAGTTTTTATTCAAGATAAAATATTTCCCAATATAGCAACTCTAATTTAAATTATGTCTATCGTTTAACTGTGAAAAATAAACGGACAAACAAAGTTACTTCCGTATTCATAATGCATATTAGCATTATAGTTCTAAGTTGTAGGATGACGACGTCCCAACCAAAACAAAACAAGTACCATTTTAAGACCTACAAGAGGCGGTTGTGTGGGCTAGTAAATAAACATAATTGTAGATTATATTACTTTGTGTAACTACAAAGCAATTTATGTGTTTTTTATACACTTTTAATTACTTTAAATTGCTCTTAATTTATCTCTAGCCGGCTACTGTCAACCAGATTGATCCATTTTGTCCTAAACATGTGTGGGAGCTTCTGTAGATTTTAGTTTGTCCAAGATACCACCGTATTATTGCTTGTTGAAAATATCATATTAGGATAAAATAGAATGCAAAAAACTGTGCCAATTCTAGAATATCGTTTAATATCTGGTAGCTACCTATTATACCTGATAGATATAAGCTTGTATATCGACGTATGAATCTACTACGCATGTGCATACGTATGTTGTATATTTATGTACCTAATACCTATGTATAAAGTGATATCTATATAAATAAATAACTTTGAAGTGCATGTTTGTAACGACAAAAGCTTTTACTAAATCCATATGAAATTATATACGGTACATAAAAAAACACACACACAATTTTAAATTTTTTTGACAGTATTTACTTTCACTGGCAGATAGCTGATGTTATAAGGAACTTATGGTACTTTTATTTTAGAAACAGCGTTAGGGTTCCTCGAAAAAAAAACGCACTTAAGAATGAACCCGAGTGAAGCGGGGATAATAGTATTTACAAAAATCACCGCACCTTTACGGCAGTCATCCCTCAGACTATCTATAATACGGATTATAATCGATTGATTTATTAGCTAAGTACCTACTATGTTTGCTGATATAACGACGTAAATAGTCCATTTGTCGAAGTACTCTAATGTATTGGGTAAATACTGAAAACTACTTTACATATAAATCTATGGAAAACGTACGTACCTATACAATATTTCGATAATTACGTTCAGTGATTTCATGTTTGAACGGCACGACTGAACTAGAGATTTTAGGTTTTATCAGAGTGATGTAATTTATATTTATATTATTTAGTAATTTTACCCGATCGCGCTGAATCCCAAAGGAGGGTTATGTGTTTGACCTGTATCTATACATGTATTTATGTACATATGTATGTTCGTTCGTATATTCCTTCGTAATTACTAAACATTAGATTCATCTTAATAACGCGAGTGTTATTTGGTAAATGAATATTATTAAAACTCAAAATGGTGGATATCAGATCCCAATTTTTGTTTATTTATTAAAAATATACTTTAGAGAAAATGTACTACAGTCGGAAAAATACATGTAGACACGCAACAAGTATAAAACATGTATATCTCCGACTGCTGTGTTCCTTTGTCAACTTGTTTATATCTTTTTAGTTCATTTTTTACGCGGTTGATTTTTTATCTACTAATATTATAACTTATAAATATGAAATTTTAAATGGAATTTTGAATGTTTTTTATTTAATCACGCCAGAACGGCTGAAAGGATCTGGATGAAATTTGGCACAGATAGATTATAGTCTGGAATAGCACATAGGCTACCTTTTATCCCGGTAAAATGTACAGTTTCCGTTAACAAAGGTTAACAAAGGTTCTCCGCTAGTACTTTCATAATTTAATTTCTTAGTGTGTGTTTAGATGTAAAAAAATAAGCTCCAAAATTATTGATTCTATTGCAAAAATATGCTACTTTAACTGATTAAGCTTCGTTATCTATGACATCAATGATATTGCGAAGAAGAGCTAAAATTAATTTGGATGTACTAAATGATGCTGACATAGTTACAGCCATAGATACTCGTATAACAACCCAAACCCAGGTACATGCAATGTCAAAGAAGACGTAATATCTCGTGTACACAATGTATTTAAGAAAAACAATATCATGTCACATTTTATCTAAACATTAATTGTACGATTTAGTACATATGATAGTAGATATGTAACTTACATAATATATAATAAGTGTCTTCTATCTTAATTATAAGTACACTTTGTATTGAAAAAAACTATCGACCTGCCAAGACTTTTTCGACAATTTAATTTTGATACTTTACCAAACCAACATTGTTTGTCTCAAATAAATAAATATGTTGGGATATTAACACACAGCACCATCTAGTATTCATGGTAAGTTACGAGGCCTGTGTTATAGATGCCAGATTGTTGATGCACTACACATATATAAACTTAAATTAGCACATATTATAAATATAAACACCCATGACTGGAGTACATTCGTGCTTATCACACAAATGAATGCCCCCAGCGGGACTTGAACCCGCAACCGCTGGCACAGCAGGTAGGGTCACTACAAACTGAGCCAAATTTGTCGAGCGAAATAGCATATAAATTATCAGAGGAGGTTTAAGATTTAGGTAATATTATTACTTAAGTACATTAAATGCTAGTTAGTTAAGTGTGCCAGACTTCCAGGAAGCAATAGGTAACAATATGAGTCTTTTCATTCTGCAACAAAATCTAAATCTAGATCTAAAATATTAGACTAAAATTCATTTAAATCAGCCTTTTCACCGTAAAGGAGTAACAAACACACAAACTTTCGCATTTATATATTAGTAATCCAATCAATATGGTTTTACTAGGGATGCGGCGAATATGACGTCAACCGAATATGAATATTCGGCTCAAAATGTCCCGAACTGAACATTCGGCCACATTATTCGGTTCATTTGTACGTAGTAAATGTGTTTATTATACTTGTCGGCAAAACTCCTTTCCCGTGAGAACCCCACTGGCCATTCGCACTAGCATAGCTCAGTCAATTGATTCACCCAACCGCCGACCTTCAGTAGCGCCTATGTGCGAAACCTACGAAGCGCCTCTTTTTTTGTCGTCGTATTATGTATGAAAAAAATCACCCACAAGTGTTTTGTGAACAAAATTTCACGTTCTATTACGTACAAAAAACCTGTGAAAAGTCATTTTACCTAATTTATCCCAATAGTTTTATGAATCGAATCGTGTACTCAAATATTTGTCACCTAAACAGTTTAATATTTATTATCAAAATGTCTAAGAGAAAAAAAAGCATTCACACTTGAGTGTGAAGGTACGTTGCTTGTTAAAATTAATTCAGAACTATACTGAAGCTAGTACTTCCGCGAATCCACTTACAAAGCATTATTAACATTATAATCATGGCTTTTGTTCTTATGACTTGTAATTTGGAGCCAGCGATAAGACTATTAATATAATAGTTGTGCTTGAATTTGTTTTTATTATTAGTAAGCTAAATAAAGTAAGCCCGACCCGATAAAATATTTCTTAGTGTAAAGCCTTTTTTAATTTTTAAAATAATTATAAATCTTAACTTAATACAATTAAAATTTTAGTAATTATTCGTCATTTTAGCCGAATATTTGGTCGAGTACGAATACAAAAAAAATACCAATCATACCGAATACGAATATTCAGCCGAGCATTCGGCGCATCTCTAGTTTTTACTATTTTAAACGATTTAAAAGCTATTTACAGTATGCTACATGCAAGAACAAGTACTAATAAGTCAAGGCTACGACGTTATTTATCGCATGATAGCATTTTGTATTTTTTGATTATCCATCTACTGGCCTCATCAAATTAATTCAGCTTAAGTTAGAGGGTAAAAAAATAATTGGTTGATTAAAATAATTGTAGTTTATATTTTTCCACATAATTACCACTTGCCTTAGGGTGAAGGAAAGCATTTTGAGTAAATATTCATGTCTGAGAGAACCTAACAAGTTTTCGAAAGAAAACTGTTAGGTGAAGTCACCCAACTCACTCTTGGCCAGCGTGGTGGACTAAGGTCCCATCTCTCGTATTATAATACCTGATACACTCACTCAAACTTTCTCAAGATAACGTGTGATAAATATTTTAAATAAAACTAAGTTTTCGAATATTTTCGCGGAGTTATTTTGATTCTCTGACATTTATAAAAATGTTTTACATTGAAATTAACAAATATTGTATTGTAATAAGTATTGTATTTTGGTGCCATTTTCTGCATTCATTTTGGTATTTTATAGGGAAGCTCTGTGTAACAACTACATAATGCCTATGAGACGTCTTAAACCTTAGTCTTTTCCGTGACCGTGATTGCTGTAAATGATTCGAAACGTCGGGCACCAAAAATCAAAATAAATCTGCGAAAAAATCTGAAAAGATAGTTTTATTTAAAGCTGGCGACTCACCCCCGCTCCGCTCGGCTTCGGCCCTACTTGCGTTTTAACGTTTAGTATAGATTTCTCAGAGATGAAATATTTTCCCGCAGTAAAAAGTATCTTATATGTTGACCTGGATAACCAGCAATCATCATATCAAATTTCATCAAATCCCTCCAGAGATTTGTCCGTGATAGGGTCACAGACAGACAGACAAAAATTCTAAAAACTATAGATTCGGCGTCTGTATCTATAATAATATCTATTTCAATAAGATTTTCAAAAATTATTTAATGTACAGATTCGACTCAAAATTTTATTATATGTATAGACAGATGTCAAATATTCGCGTAAATCTAAGAAAGTATTGTGTGATAAATATATTTTAAGAATAGGTATAGTCAACACATATCACGAGTTTATTTTTCGTTTAGTAATAATCATAAATTATGATTATTACTAAACGAAATTATGATTCATAATATCTAACCCAGATGTTTTTATTTATAATATTTTTATTATGGTAATAGTATGGTAATGGTAATTAATATATAATATAATGTCCTACTGACCGATTCCGGCCACGGCGGCCAATCTCATTGAGACTAGCCAACTGCGCAGGAGATATTATAGTGCACAAGTGTACGCGCAGACACAAGTGCACTCTCTATTCCTGTCACTGTCATACTCCGGTGGGACGACTACTCGACACGACCGGTGAGAATTAAGGCGCAGGACCGACGGCTTTACGAGCTTTCCGAGGCACGAGGGTGAAACCGGGTAGCCCGACCCGGGACTCGAACCCAGGACCTCAGGATGTGCAGCCGTACATGCTAGCCACTACACCACCGAGGCAGTTAATCATTTACATCTACATAAATAAAATAGGCAAAGGCAAAACAGTTCAGTACTTTTTTTTTTGTTAAGTTGACGAGCTTTAACGTTCAGTAAAAAATATATTATGGTTGAAGGCCACTGGGGGAACACTAGTATTCACAAATAAACAAACAAAATAATAATTTTACATAACAAAAATTACAGATATGTACTTAAACAAAGTACAATGAAATCATTTACTCCTTATAATATGTACACGTATATGAATATGTAGATATAAGCATGTGTCGTAGATGACATAATTCTCGATCTAAAACCTCAATCACTATCGGAAGTTCGCTTCATTACTGGTCTAACGAAGTGGAAATTCTTTACCTCTTTGATAATCATCATTGATCTATACATATAATAAAATTCTAACTGAGTCGAATCTGTACATTAAATATTTTCTGGAAAATCTGATTGAAATAGTCATTATTATCGATGCAGAGGCCGAATCTATAGTTTTTGAATTTTTGTCTGTCTGTCTGTTTGCCTGCCTGTGACCGCAACACGAGAAAAACGCTGGGCAGATTTTGATTAAATTTGGTACAATGATAGCTGGTTATCCGGGTCAACATATAGGATACTTTTTACTGCGGAATAATATGTCATCTCTGAGAAATCTATATTAAACGTTAAAATGTAACTAAGGGCGAACCAGAGCAGAGCGAGGGTGTGTCGCTAGTAAAATATAAGCTTATATGAATATTTTTTATGAGTACCTATGTAACACACCACAGATATATTGTCCGTGCCTTTTATTGATCTCTATATGTATTTTGCTGTGATTATGAAAAATTCAAATTTTGCATTCTGTTTAAAATCATACGGATATTTTACACGTACAATTTTATTTTATAATTTTCCCTCTGAGTAAATCAAAATGGAAGCATATAGGAGTACTTTCTATTTGTTTTCGATAGATGTAGAGTATCACTTCATTAAATATTAATTTAAAAGGCCGTACAAGAGTCGCTTTTAAACTCTACCTATTTGGATTACTTATTAATTTTTACTTATTGATTATTCATTTTAACAACCGGCTTGTTCCAATTTTTTTTCTCAGATTTACGCGAATATCTGACATTATGTATACAACTAACTTTTCGTCTTTTTTCGATCTTATCATCTTTTTTTTTTGATTTATCTTGATTTTGGTTCCTGACGCTTTGATTATTTTACAGCAATCATGATCACGGGAGAGATAAGGAGGCTTGAACTATAACATGTCAATCGATCATGGTTCAAAAATGTATAATAACTGTGTTGAAATCACTTCGATGGTTATGTAATTAAATTATAATATGTGAAACCCATATATTTTTTCTAGATTTCAATTCTTCAACGATTGTAGTATAGAGTAGAATAACATCTATCATTATCATATAGTTAACAATATTAACTTTATAATGTAGTTAACACGATATTACAGTTGGTATCTTAACGCGCTGATTCATCTAGGTCTTTCGCCCACCAGCCTATAGATTAAAGAGGTCAATTGACGAATTAACCAATTAATACAGAGCATTAGATAGGTCTTAGACTTAATTGCAATTTATAATTTAGATATTTACAGTTCAGCTAAGATGGTGAAATCTTAGTCATGATAATTTGAATAAAAATGAGTAGAACATCTACAGATTGAGTTTGTTTTAGGGTTCCGTATTCGAAGTGTACCAACGGAACCAAATAGTAATTTGGTCTTTGCTGTCCATCCGTCTGTTCGTCTCCGGCTATATCTCATGAACCGTAATAGAGAGTTGAAATTTTCACACAATATGTATTTTTATTGCCGCTTTAACAAACAAATAATAAAAAACTCAAAACTCATTACATATTGTTAAAGCGCCTTCTTTGTTTCTTTTACAAAACTATTAGTACATAGTGTTTGTTATATCTTGTACGATTGTACGGAACCTCTCGTGCGCGAGTCAGACTCGTACTTGACCGGTTTATATTTTTTTTCTTTGGGTGTTTTAAGCTTTTAAACTATTAAATATTAAATGATGACAGCAATCGATACCCTATAATCTACCTACTTCAATTTTAGAAAGCTGAAGAGATTGTCTTTTTATTCATTTGAATGTACTATTATATATTTAGCAAGGAAAATATTTCTTCACACGTGTAAGCCAATAGGACTACACGTGCAAAGCCGCGGACAGAAGCCTGTCTACTTAACAAAACTCGAATATTTACTGGCTGATAGTGTATAGTTTAGACAAATGGGTCTAAATAGTTAGTTTCCACAACTTTATGTCAAGTAACATAATATGTATTGATTTTTTTTGACTCAGCTTGATAGCAATGAAGCGATTGTTTTTAATTTTTTTTTTTTATATTGCGTGCTGTGAATATGCAGGCAGTTATGTATTTATATGATCAGATCATCCTTTGACCGTATTTTGCTTGAAATATATTTATTTAAGCCAATTCCGTATTTTATATAGCCGTCGCCAAACAGTAAAATAACATATTCTATACCTACTTAAAACTAAATTATTAAAATTACTTACTAATGTTACTTTTGTGTATAGACTCAAACTCGACTCGCGAAACTATACGTTAGTTACTTTACTATTTTCGTATTTTACGTTACTATTTTCTTAGTTACTACTTACATTGATATATATATATATATATATATATATATATATATATATATATATATATATATATATATATATACAGAGCTACAACTCGAAAAAAATGTATAAAGAATTATACATTCGCAAAATATTTCTACATTTTTATTTGCTTGCGAAAGTCCGAATTGATCCTCATAGAATAATCGCAAAGAACTCACTCCTACTTATCGACATTCGTTTTTCGCTGGCATTACTATACCTATTTATTTGTTTTGATTATCTACAAGTAACAGTCAATTATTTAATTTATCAGTATACTTCAGACATTCTTCATATGACCCATGATAAAATATTTGTCCATAACAGGACATAAATCTGCAACCCACAAAGTACGAATGCGTTATTAAACTACTACACAGTATTGTTTTATTAATATACAGTAATAAAACTTAATACAAATTTTAAAATACCTGTCATATATTTATTTTATATCTACATAAAGTAAAACCGCAACCACAAAACATATTGCATTACCGCGATCAAATTTCAACAATATACCAAATTAATTCACTATCTATTTTCAGGGGTCAAAGAAAACATCTCAAAGGCATGGAAACGAAGAAAGAAATTAATCTAGACTCAATACTGGAAAGTCTTGGCCCGTACGGTCGATACAATCTATTGAACTTCGTACTACTACTCTTCCCTGTGCTTTTAAGCAGCTTCTTTGAGTGCGGTTTCATTTTTGAAGCCCAAGAACAAACTTACAGGTAATTTTACTAAGAGCTTCTTGCATATCAAATTATCTTGAGATTATTTATTTAGTGTATAAACTAGCGAATCACACTTGCTCCGCTCGGGTTCGTCCCTACTTACTTTTTAACGTTTAGTATAGATTTCTCAGATATTTTCCTGCAGTAAAAAGTATCTTATATATTGACCTAGATAACCAGCTATCATCTAATAAATTTTATCAAAATCCTTCTAATGGTTTTTCCGTGAGATGGTCACAGACAGACAGACTAAAATTCTGAAAACTATAGATTCGGCATCTGTATCGATGTCTATTTCAATAATATTTTCCAAAAATTATTTAATTTACAGATTCGGCTTAGTTACAATTTTATTATTGTACTAGGGACTCACCCTCGCTTCGCTTCAGGTTCGTCCCTAGACAAAAACAAATCTATCCCACGGGAACCGTACATTTTTCCGGGATGATATATAGCCGATAGCCTTCCTCAGTTAACGGGCTATCTAATGCAAAAAGAATTTTTCAAATCGGATTAGTAGTTTCTGAGATTAGCGCGTTCAACCAAACAAACAAACAAACTCTTCAGCTTTATAATATTAGTATAGATAGGCTATTAATTTATTTCATAGAAATAAAAAATAATAATATCTAGATACATTCTAATGGTTTGTACCAATTATTACTACAGTAATATACGACTATATATGTATGTATAATGTATATGCAACGATGTTTGATAATACGCAACTCTTTAAAGCGTGACAATAACATATTAGCTTTAATAAAGCATTATTACTTCCATCAATCTAAATGTCTGCACATTTATTGTAATAAATTAAAATAATATTTTTTAAATCCAGTACTGCGTTTAGTCCATTTCTTTTCTTCCTACCTCATATGTTCCAATACTTGACTTATGGCGTCGCGAGTAAACCTGTATCTTTGAAGGAACATAGCAAATTTTCGAAAGACACGACATGTGAAATCTGTAAACCCGCACTTAGCCAACGTGGTGGGCTATGTCCTAATCCCACATCTGAGACCCATGCCCAGCAGTGGGACGAAAACTAGCCTAATACACCATTCCAACACACATATTCTATATAAAGCGTACAAAAGTTAGATATCATCTGTTATACTTTCTAGTAAAATTATTGGTATGATGTTAAACAATAAGTCGTCACGTACTGACAGTATTGATTTTCATATATCTAACTGATAACTGATTGCTTCACGCTTATCAGCTACTATAATGATTAGATAATCTGTATCTGTCCAAACGTGACTGTAACACGAAAGATAACCGTTGTTTTAATCATCTTCTCGATGTCATCTTAATATATATTAATATTTAAAAAGACTAATTATTACCCAGCCTTTCTATAAGTGCTTCAGCAATTTTACTAAAAAAAATATAATTTCCTATTTGTAAAAGAATTGTACTAAATAAAAACATGAAGCTTAGACAAGAAGACATGTACAGACGCTAAAAACGTTCTTTTTTTATATAAACTTGTAATAATTTAATAAAAAACAATTCTATTCTTTAAATGGTTTAAAGTTATAAAGTAATACTAGCGGCTCACCCTCGCTCCGCTCGAGTTCGTCCCTACGTTTTAGCGGTTAGTATATATTTCTCAGAAATGATATATTTTCCCGCAGTAAAAAGTATCCTAAATGTTGACCTGGATAACCCGCTATCGTCATCCCAAACATTAAAATCTGTCCAGTGGTTTTCTCGTGATGCGTTACCAGACAGACAGACAGGCAAAAATTCTAAAAACTATACATTTGGTCTCTGGTCCGATAATAATGACAATTTCATTCAGATTTTCAAAAAAAAAAAAATGTACCTACAGATTCGACTCAGTTAAAATTTATTATATGTATAGATAGAGTTACTAATCCAATGTGATCTTTTATCATTCATTCGGTGATCGGTCACTGTGTTATTTGTAATAGCTTCTATTCATTGATTTTCAACATATTTATTGTTCGTAAAACGCTAAATCATTAGTCACGCATTGCCTTGAACTGAACAGAAAATATGTGAAATTTTATATACACGGTCAATACTCATATCTAAACATATGACAATTTTTTTCCGTCACACTGTTCAACTAGTACAGAATAGCAACGAATTTTATTACACTAACCTTTGCATGAATTAATTTAACAATGTACTGTTGATTTAATTGTTTTTGTTTAATTAAAATTGTTAATTTTGTTTGGTTACTTGTGACTTACCCTTGCTTCTCTCGGTGCGTACGTATAGGTACCAAACAATAGCCTATAGATTATTCTAGATCATGGTCTGTCTTTATACTATGACCTAAGCATATAGGCTATTGTGTCACGGATTTGGCTGAAATACCAAATCGGGTATATATGGCCGTGGCTGGCCGTTTCAGCGTGAAGTAACAAACATACATACACATTCACACAAACATTCGCATATTATAAAAGTTAATTAAGCAAGCTGACCTCGCAGCATTGTAAGTTTAATGTTCAAATTTTATTTTTATTTGTCATTGTAAAATCTCCTTGTTCTCCGTGGCATTTAAGTATTATATTAACTATTTTATTTATTGACACTAAGAATTTTTTAACACCATACTTGGACTGACCTCGGACCTGAACCCAAGATCTCGGGATCTGCATCGGAACATGCTACCACTAGCCAAAAAGTGAAGTAAACAAAATGAACAACTGTTATCATACGCATCAAGGGCGTGACCCAGTGGTAAAAACAAAAAAAAAACAGATAGTGTGACTCTGACTCGCACACTGAGTGTTCCGTAGCATGAAATATTTGTTTTGTTTTAACATACGAGTATGTTACGTTAAAAGTAAAATAAAACATTTACCCATCTACCATATCTATTTTATTGATGGCATAAATAAATTTATATTTCATAGTATTATTTTGAGAAACAAAGTTAATTTTGCGGCTTAACGCGTGAAACGGAAAATATGTTATGTTTCCAAAACTACTCAACATATCTTCTTTAAAATCATTTTCTTTGAAAATGCCTATTTTTGAAGCTCTAATATTTTTAAATTTAGATTCAGAATTTAAAGGGGTGAAGGGTACAATATTTACTACAGAACTATCCAATGGTACCACACGTTTACATGAACTTAAAAAAATTTATTCATCACTCGGTTGCATATACGGAGTGACACCTCTATTTTTTTTTAATTTGACTACAGAATTGTCTAATGCTTTAAATGAGATACCTACTTATTAAATTTTAACAATGTAGCTCCAATAATCTTATAATTGGACAATTATAGATAATTAGATAATAGTCTAGTAGGCAGACGGAGAGACAGACGGACATGGTTAAATTATAAGAATTCCGTTTCAGCCATTTGACTACTGAGCCCTAAAAACACAATAATTTTAGGCCAGCTTGAACTTATATATATACATAATAAAACAATAACATATTTTGGGAAGCTGCTTGAATATGAATCAAGTGATTTTAAGTTTTTTACATTATACGAAGCAATAAATAAAGGACGAAAGGAAAGGAACGGCTGGATTTTGTTTTTACAGTTGTTTTATTACTTTGTCGAGTCAGATTTTACTATTGTTTTAGAGGTTTTTAAATGTAATAAAATGAAGTTTGATGTGTATTTAAGGTGTATAATGAAAAGAATTTAGTTAATAGTCCCCTCATAAATTGAAGATACAACGTTTATTTAAAACTAACGACTCACGCTCGCTTCGCTCGCGTTCGTCCGTTCGTCCTAGGTACGTTTTCACGGTTAGCTATGTTTAGGTATACATAAAAAGTAGCTTGCTACTCCTAAGATATTCATTTAAATTATATAGTGATTTACCCTCGCTTCGCTCGGGTGCATACGCGTACTCGGATTTTGTTCACAATTTCATGGGTTTTAATTTTTTTTCGCGGAACCCTAATTCTTTTTCTAAAATAAAAGTAAGTCTAAGTTAGTCCTTATAACATCAGCTATCTGCCAGTGAAAGTCTCGTCAAAATTGGTCATTCATTGTACAAACAGACACTCCAATTTTATTTATCTGTATAGATGAATTCCACGTATACTTTTGTACGTATATTACAACAATCCTTCTCTTTATAGGATGTTCCCGGTCATACACGTTAAAATATAATATGCGCCCAAATTCGAAGATTATATATATGTATATAATATATTCATTGGAAAATCTTATTGAAATAGGCATTATTATCGATACAGAGACCGAATGTATAGTTTTTCGAATTTTTGTCTCTCTGTCTGTATGGAAACAAATCACGTGAAAACCGCTGGACAGATTTTGATGAAATTCTGTATGATGATAGCTGGTTATTAATTAATTATTATGGATATTGGTTTAATATTTAGGATACTTTTTACTGCGGGGAATTATTTCATCTCTGAGAAATCTATACTATCCGTTAAAACTTACTGTGACACAGTACCTTAAATACGTATATATATATGATACGTACACGAATAAATTACATACATCCAGTTTCTAAACCTGTTAAGCTAAGCACTTCATCATTTCGCCCTTTTTAGCATTCCACAAGCGCAAAAGTTTATCTTTACATAGAGAGGACGTTTTCAAAAATGCAAAATTTTATTTGCAGATGCAAAATCTATGGCTGCGAGGAACGATTCAATGACACATCATGGCTGCAATATGCTATACCGACAAACACTGAAAAGAATAGACCAGAATCGTGCAAAAGATATGCATATTACAACGTTTCTAGTTTTCAATGTCTGCCTGAACAGTTTTCCAATATCACCGTACCTTGTGAGAGCTACGTCTACGAAGAAGCAGAGTCGTTTGTGAAAGAGGTATAATATCATTTATATATAGTTCTAGCGACTTACCCTGGATTCATACAGGTGTAAAGTGACAAACATACATACAAATTTACATACATTTAATTTTAGGTATCTAAATTACTTACTGTACTGTATCTGTGGTAATGAAACTCAACTTATATCACATGCATGTCAAATATCGTAATAATGGTGATAGTGTTTTAAAAAATTAGTTTAAATGCATACGTTACAAACAAACTTACAACCAAATACTTTATAGTTATGTATGATCACAATCGTAGTCGAAAGTCTGAAGGTTGTTTCGAATATTTTACTAGAATTTTACCAGACTGGACTTTATGAATGATGAGTTAAAATGAGATGTAAACATCTTCTCAAGTTTAGGAGTTTTTTGAATTGCTTTAACAAGCGCATATTTTTCATTTTGTAACCTTCGAAACAAAATATAAGGTAATTTATTTTCATCTGTTAAGGATTAGAATAATTCAAAACATTAGAATAAAACGTATTTCTTTTTTGCAGTTTGATTTGGGTTGTCAGGAATGGAAAAGAGCACTTGTAGGAACAATTCACAATTGTGGAATGTTTGCTGCAATGTTGGTCGCTGGGGCTTTATCAGATAGATTTGGCAGACGAGTAGCAGTTGGTATGGCGGCAACAGCTAGCTTTATATTTGGCATAGCGAGAGCATTTTCTCCAGGATATATAACTTACCTTACCTTGCATTTCTTAGAAGCTGCTTTTGGAGGTGGCTTATACCCATCTGCTTATGTTTTTGGTAAGTGCTGATCATTGAATTATGTTATTTAAAAATAGATGAATAGCTTTATTTTAAGTAGGTACTCATATCATTGTTTATTGCTATTAGTTTTTGTGAATATTCGTTACTTATCTATGTTGATAAAATCTATTTATATTGTTCCTAATTAACTTACAACTCACTCGTGTGTTATTCTGCTGAACAAATAATAATAGATTCTTATCTAAAGCTTAACTGAAAAATTTTGCCAAATGTCTGTTATACGCGATAATTATATACACAGTAGGTAAATATAATAAAAAATATTATATTTTAAATATTATATTTTTCAAATTTTGCCTTTTTATTTCAGCTGTAGAATTAGTCGGCGTTAAACAAAGAGTATTCGTCTCAGCAATGTGCAATATGACATTCGTTGTGGGAGTAGTTCTCATAGCCCTCCTTGCTTGGTTCGTCACCAACTGGAGGACTTACATTCTCATCTTATATACTCCTGCGATAATTGTCGGAGTATACGTGTGGTTTATGAATGAAAGTGCTCGATGGCTGCTCAGTAAGGGTAAAAAGGATGAAGCAGTTTCAACACTAAAGAAAGCCGCCAAAATTAACAATCTTGATCCCCGAAAATTGGAACTAGATTCCTTAAGCGACCCATTACTAAAACCAGAAAACCAAACAGAGGATAAGAAATCTCAATTTTCGAAAGCGATACGTTCAAGCATCATTTGGAAGAGATTGCTCATATGTTCATTTTTATGGTTAACTTGTTCATTAGTTTATTATGGTCTGTCAATAAACTCAGTGTCTCTCAGTGGCAACAAATATGTCAGCTTTATGTTGGTGGTGCTAGTGGAAATACCTGCGTATATAGTGGTTGTGATTGTGTTAGACAAGTATGGAAGGAAAAAGACAATGATAGTGACTTATTTGACTTGTGCAGTAACCAGTCTACTCTTCGCTTTTCTACCGAGATGTGAGTATTTTTTTTTATGTTGGGAAATTCATTTATGCTTACCACCTGTAGACAAATACAAGTGGTTATGTGGGACACACCGGCTATAAAACCAGTACTACACACTAAAACCCAACAAAACCTCCGTCTTAATGAGGTGTTGTAGAATTGCTTACGCACTCAACCACCACGCCCCGACGGCAGGTATGCCGATGCAAACCACAAGACTAAGGGATTGCTGGCTCAGTCCTCTCTGCCGTCAGAGAGGTACCAGCAACCCGCATGGTACACCGCGCACCGACGTAGGCCACCTCGCAGTGCGTATCTTGGCTTCTGGCTTGGCTACCATGACATGGGCCTTCACTCAATGCGGGTACGATCAAGTCATAAGCCACCACGCTGGCCAAATACGGATTGATGGCCTTAATTCATCGTTCGAACCGGTTAGATTGTCGAAGACATTTAAATTTCTTCACAATAGTAATTTTATTGCTCGGGTTCGTCCCTAGGTTGCTTCCCCATACAAACGTTCACCCCCATTTTCACCCCCTTAAGAGATGTTTTCCGGGATAAAAACTATCCTATGTCCCAGGGTCTCAAACTATCTTCTTACCGATTTTCATCTAAATCGGTTAAGTAATTTCGGGGCCTATTCGATACAAACAAACAAACAAAAATATTTTATCCTCTTTATAATATTAAAATAAATAACATATTTTATGATACATAAATAAAAAAATAAAACAGTTAAGACTACGACAAAATTGTGCGTATGGTTATATGAGTTGTATATATTTCAAAATATTAGCAAATAAACAAAAACAGCTGATTACTATATTAAGCCATGTTTGTAACATATGATTGCAATTAAAAACTAAAATAATACAAATATTGTGTTATATCAAAAAAATATTCCGCGACACGTTCACTATAAATGATAGATCATGTGAAAAGTATAAATAAACCCATTATACACAGATATGGCATTCTTTAGTCCATATTTACTATATCTTATCTACAAATACTTTAATTAATGATTTCTTTCGAAAACAACACAATACGATAGTATTCGAGATATTCAAAAGGTTCTGCAGTATTTTTCATTATTAGGTATATTATTACATATCTGTTTAAATACATTAATCGTCGGAACGGGTGGACCGATTTTAAGAAAATTATGACTATTGTATAGATATCAGAATTGGCTTCGTAATTCCTTATCCCTACTAATATTATAAATATAAAAGTGTGTTTGTTTGTTTGTCCTTCTTTCACGATGAAATGGAATAACGGATAGGCGTGATTGTTTATTTGGAGACACTTGGAGGGCTGAAGAGTGACATAGGCCACTTTTTACTGCGGGGCTATCCCTTTCCCCCGGGAAAGTACGTTATAATACAACCCAAAAAAATGTTTATGACCAGAATTACTTGAATCTTGATATTAAATATTAATGCTCTTCAATATAATTAAATAAATATATGTTTTAGCATTTTTCGAAATTCATCCCTTAAGGGGTAAAATAGGGTATGAAAGTTTGTATGAACCCTACCTTTTTAGAGATTTTTTTGTAGTTTTAGCGCGAGCGAAGCTGCAGTTTCTGCTAGTAATTCAATAAAGTTTCATATTTTGCCCCTACACACACATGAATTCACTTCTTGTACATCCGGATAAATGCTTATATAATTCACAAATATCAACAACTGACTACTGTACAAGATGGTCCATAATTTTTTTTAATTAATTAAGTAAAACCAGACTAAAAGTAAGTACAATGGTTCTCTTAATATGAAACTCTAAAGCATATTGAATAAATCTGACTGTTCATTGACCCAGTTTTTTTTTTTATTTCGTAAGTATCACACGTGTATTATTCTACGGATATTCTTCTAAATACGAGTATTATTCGATGTAAACAATATGACGTACGTTTGATTTTATGAACAAAACAAACATATTCTAATGTATTATTAGAATTTTTGTCTCCCACAGTTTCTATATATATCACAGCTATTTTGGTCACCACCATTTTGTCGTAATAGAATCATATTTCAACATAATAAATTGCAGGTTCGACTCCCGCTTTGAACAATTATTTTTGGCCTGTCAATCATTTCCAGTTTGTGACACGGAGCTCAATAAAGGACACTCGCAGATTTGAATGCGCAAGGCTATTTATTTATTTGATACTCACTTTAATATTTTATCTTTACTTAATTAAACTCTATATATTAAAATCGTTTTAGAAAATTAATCATGTAAGGAAATTCAATAGAAAATGCAAGTTTATATCGAAATTCGTTATTTTTGAGGTAAAAATAAATAGTTAGTACATTTCGGTCATACGTAGTATTTATGATAATTGCTAACTTTTGCCTATTTTAATTTGATTACAAAAATGTTCACAACATACTTATTCATACTAAGCGTTTTGCCACAAAGCATAGCAATTTTAAAGAAATCATATTTCTATTATTTCTATGCAGCTGACTGGTGGTCCATCCCACTATATCTCATCGGCAAGTGGAGTGTCACGTTGACGTACAGCTCGGTCTACATCTACGTATCCGAAGTCTTCCCAACCAATATGCGACAGACGTTGATAAGCGTTTGCTCCACCGCTGGAAGGATTGGGTCTCTTATCGCACCTTTGACGCCTTTACTGGTAAAATTACTATATTTTATTAATTTTATACAAAACAAAATAGATATTATTTTTATTAATCTGACTGAAAATATTTAAAAATACTCTATACTATTACGGTGTAAAAGTCGAAACACGACATTCTCGAAGTACACTAATAATTTTGAAAGTTATTTACAAGAATTTTATTGATAATAATTAACAAATTTTAACTTTTTTAACTTTTATTTTTGTAGTCGGTGTATCACAGATCGATGCCTACAGTGATATTTGGAGGCATGTGCTTTTTCTCCAGCCTTCTAGTTCTCATGCTGCCTGAGACGAGGAACATGAGGTTACCCGACACCATCGAAGAAGCTGAAGAACTTTCTCGAATGAAAGACAAGTCTGACGATATGTAAAGCAACTGTAATAAGAAGATTGTACAATGTACATAACATTGGATCCTGGTCCTTGAAAATTGTATTTTTTATAAAAATCGCATTTTGATTGAAATACAATCATGTAAAGTAATACGTCACACAAGTTATGATGGAAAAATTTGACGTTAATATCAAACTTCGCATTTAACTGAATTTATATAAAAATTTTCCACTTCTTAATATACTTTGTAGGATATTTCTGAGCTTGAAATCTAGATGTTATTTCAAAACTTACTCTTTTATGTACTGGTACTTATAAAATGAATCCTTTTTAATAAGTTTTTGAATGGCATTTTTATCTTTTTCTTTACGTCCGCATCATAAAAGTGACAATGCTCTTCATATTATTCTATTGTCACAACATTGTTTCGTGCCTTTAATAAACGAACAATGTTTTCACCCTTCCAAATGAATAAGACTTAATTTTCTGCTTATAAACACTACTCTAACTTTATGTTCACTGCGTACCTTTAAATATTTTTAACTCTGTTACGTATATTTTATAACAAGTTTTGTGAACTTTCATAGTGAGTACTTCCAAATATAATTTTTCATGCTAACATATATCAATATTATATAAGGAGTGAATTAGAAATATAATTGCCGTAATATTTTTTTTTATTTTTCAAAAAAAAAATTATATTAATAAACAAAATATATTTTATAATGATTAATGCATAATTTTGTAGTCAGCTACTAAAAATGATCTAACGTGAGCTTTTTGTTTCACTCCTATTAATTTTCACTACAATATATCACACGACTTAATCTTTATAAATATATATTAAAACTCAAAACTTATAACGTACTTAGAAATAAGACTAAGGTGTAATAATAATTTTATAATGCACTTTTAGCTCGTATGTTTACTTTTGAATTTTTAAGTTCTGTTTAAACGTCGGCATAAAAAATAATTTAAAAAAAAATGTTTTTTTTTATAATCCATTTATGATTTTACAATGGTGCTTACATACACAACTAATATTTTAATTAACTTTAACTATGACAGAAAAATGTATAAACTCTACAATTTTCAATTTAATATATGTACATACATACATTTGTATGTAAGCACGTGTTTTGAGATTTCTCTTGAAAATTAACAATAATAAACTTATTATTCCATCACTTTTACTAACAAATATAATTTAATTTGCTATAAGCTGACCCAATAGATGTCCTGTCCAAATTCTATTAGTTTTTCCCTAAAAAAATCTGAAGGGTATCCGTATAAGTTCACAAGAAAATTATCAAAATCTTTCTAGCCGTTTAGGAGAAGAAAAATTATGAACACACGCACACATGATTTTTATATATTAAGATACTAGCAGGACTTGCGGCTTCGCTCGCGCTAAAACTATAAAAAAAAGGTAGGTTTCATACTAACTTTCATCCCCTATTTTACCCTCTTAAGAGTAGTATTTAAGAAAACACTAAAATACGTAACTCATTATTTTTGGCTTACCCAATTCATACGAAATTACATGCAAATATGTCCAAGGAATAAAAAGTTTCATACAAACTTTTATCTCCTATTTCACCCCCTTGGGTGTTGAATTTTGAAAAATTCTTCCTTAGTGTATGTTTTCGTCATTAGAGGAATATGTGTTTGAAATTTCAATTTTCTAGCCTTAAGGGTTTCGCCTGTACGTTGATACATCAATCAATCACTTTTGCCTTTTATATATATATATATATATATATATATATATATATATATATATATATATATATATATATATATATATAGAACAGAGCTGCATCTGTACCAGCAGCATACAGTTGATGGGTGACTGCTTAGTAACGACTAAACGAATCCGGTCGTTATCAATAGTAGTGGTTATGCCATGTCATAGGGCAAAGTACTTAATTCGTACATCAAAAAGTGACTAAGACAGATGACCTTCTATGAATAAAGTTATCTGTATAAAATAAACGGAAATGTTGTTCATCATTAAGCGATTCATTTGAGAACCGTTTTTTTTTTTAATTATAATTGTTCTAATAAGTATTTCATATAAAAATATTATTAGTGAAAGCCCGAAAATTAGAATATGTTTACGTAAAGTACGTTTTTTATATTTTTATGACTCAAAGATCATAAACAAAATTGAAATTTGGACAAAACAACGTCTATCGGTCAGCTAGATTCATATAAAAACGAAAACGACTTCAAAATGGATAAATTTTAAAATGAAATAAATGAATGAAAATGAATAATTATAATCAGACAAAATCTATATATATAATAAAATTCTAACTAAACCGAATCTGTACATTAAATAATTTTTGGAAAATGTTAATGAAATAGACATTATTATCGATACAGAGGCCGAATGTATAGTTTTTAGAATTTTTGTCTGTCTGTCTGTCTGTTACCGCATCACAGAAAAATCCACTGGAGGGATTTTGATGAAATTTTGTATGATGATAGCTGGTTGGTTATCCGGGCCAACATATGGGATACTTTTTACTGCGGGAAAATATCTCATCTCTGTGAAATCTATACTAAACTTTAAAACGTACATAAGTAGGGACGAACCCGAGCGAAGCGAAGTTGAGTCGCTAATATATTATATACTGGAAGGGAAGTTGTCCCTTCCACTCATACAGTGGATTATAAATAATAACAATAACAGTAATTAATGTACGTCTAATAGAAAAAAACAAATAATATTTTTAATTTTTAAATAGAGACACGCCGACACTAAAATCACATATAAGGTTTTTTTTTTATTGTCATGTTTAGAATTTTTTTTTGTTTAAGATATAACATACTAGCGCTAGCCTCGCTTCGCTCGGGTTAGCCTCTAGAAACAAAAACAAATCTATCCACGGAACTGTACATTTATCCGAAATCAACAGTATATAATATTACTATTATGATGATGATGATATATGAGCTATTCTATTGTAAAGTTTCATTAAAAACCATTCAGTAGTTTTGGCGTGAAAGAGTAACAAACATCCATACATTTATACACCCAGACATCCTTGCATCCTCACAAACTTCCGCATTTATAATATTAGTAGGATTCACTATATATAAAAATCACAGTTAATACAAAAGTCACGTAATATATTCGTACCAAATAGAAGTCCACCGGAAAAATTTGGAGTCGATAAAAAAATTGACAACAAACAACAAACTATTACCGCATTTGTTAATTGTATAGTATCCAAGACATTTATGGACAGTATTTTAGTGAAGTAAGAAAGTGTTGTTTGAAATAGTGGGACCAGTTAACAAACTATAATTATTTCGTAAATCTCACTTAATTTAACCTCCGACGCAAAAAGAGGGGTGTTATAAGTTTGACGTCGTAGTCTGTCTGTCTGTCTGTGTGTGTGTCTGTCTGTGGCATCGTAGCTCTCAAACAGATGGACCGATTTCGATGCAGTTTTTTTTCATTTGAAAGCCAGTTTCCTTGTGGTTGTTCTTAGCTATGTTTCATTAATATCGGTCCAGCAGTGTAAGAGTATCAGTTCTTTTCCAAAATTATTTATTTTTTAAAGGTTGTTCTTTAAACTATAAGTGTTTTTTGCGTAGGGGGTTATTTTAATTTTTAATTTAATTTTTTCCAGGAAACGGTTAATACTTAACCTAACACTTGATTTAGTCAATATTTAAAAAAAATAGCTTGTTTTATGTCGCCAATTAAACTAATTATAGTTGTTTTTCTAAAAAAGTATGTATCATTTTGAGACATCCAAAATTTACTGTATCAGATACCTGATACCTTTTTATATCACTGGAATGGAATTTACGCTTTTTGTTAGCCGTAGTATTTTATTTGTATATTAAAATATATATCACATATTGTCAACCTACGTTTTTCACAATAAAGATTTTTTAATAAAAGTGTTAAATTCATTCAAGTTAATTGTTCAATCATTTTTAGTTGTTAGTCATCGGCGAGATGTTGTGTGGGTTCGATACCTGCGAGAAGCTACTAGAAAATAACGCAGATCATTCTTCTAAATTCAATGGAAAATGGCAAAAGAACGTCATATAGTTTGAAGTTTCAATAGTTTGAAGTGTTTTACTTCTTTTATGTACTATTGTCACTTTATCACTCAAAAGTGACTGAACTGGTTGTTATAAATCAATAGGGACCTGCGTGTTTTTTTTTTTTTATGTAACTAGAATAACATCTTTGTCATTCATTTATAGTTTTAATTTCATATTAAAGCGACTAAATTTCAAAATTACCGCTCAATCTCTTTTCTGTCTTCCTCACAAAACGTGACACTGGCAGAATGTATTGCGTCTGTTAACGCAACTCTAAGCCATAGAAAAGAAAAATAACATCTTTGTATTTTTCTAATAGTAAAAACTTGTCGCTAAATCTGATTTTAGCTGAAATCTACTACCTATGAAATATTTGTTTTGCTTTTGATCTGCCTTTAACTGCTTTATAGGCTAAGTCTTTTTTAATATTTTTACTTTATTTTAAATATTGACTTTTAGTTAGTGAATCGCTATCGCTTATTGCCATAGAAGAAACGTACGTACTCTTCGAGGGACGGGAGCGTACTACCGTCAACTCTCAGTTCTCACTTCTCACACTAGCTCTGCAGTCTGCTACTGATTTTTTATACACGCAAACATACAGACATTTTCCTAAAGCTTCGACAAATACTTTCAAGAAATAAAAAAACATAAAAAACAAAAACACTTACTCTTATTCTAAGTCCAGATAAAATAAATGTGTAAGTGTAAAACAGACTGTCATCTTCCTATAAACTCAAAGTGAACAAAGAAGATTAGTGGATGATAAATATTTAAAAGGTTTTTTTCGTTTTAGTACGAAGCATGCATTTTAATATCGCTTCATATTAACATCATCGCCTATCTTAAGAAGTCCGGTTTATATCATACGATACATGTATATACAATTTTATATTTCTTTTTAAAAAGACTTTTCTTCTAAATTAGCTTATTCTATCGAGTATAATTTTTATTTAATAAAAATAATATTAAAGAGGGAATTTTAAATATTCATATTTTTTAGTATATATTATGGTTACGATAATAACTTTGAAAAACTTCATTGCTTGTTTTGCTTTATTCAAAATGATTGTATAAATTTTTAAAATACTCAGTATATTTATCCGCTTACAATGAAATTGATATATGGTACGCGCTGAGTACGATGAAGGAAAACAACATAAGGAAACCTGCGTGTCTGAGAGAAACTAAATAGTTTTCGAAAGACATATGAAGTCCACTAACCCTCACTTGGCCAGCGTGGTGGACTATAGCCTGATCCCCCTGGTATTGAAGGGAGGCTCGGCCAATTGGAATATTAAAAAGGGTTAAATACATATACATATACATCATACAGGCGTCGAGAAAGATTTCTGACATGGTGATAACGCCGTATGTATGCCGTATGTTGAATGGTGTACAATCGGTTTTATAGAATAATTGATTATAAATCAATACTTTGAAATCAATTTTTTTTTTCATACGTGTATGTGTTTATATTGTATGAGTATCTAAGATATTTTCCAATAAATGGCACTGTCTTTTAATCAAATAAGTTTATTTCGAATAAAAAGGGTGGGTTATAGGACATTTAGCATTCTCGTTGTACAAATGCCTATACCTATTGAAACACAATACTGGTGTTGCTATTTAACGCCGATATTATGTAAAAAATATAAACCTACCATACCTAAATAGGTGATAAGTATTTGTTAGGATAAATTTACAGACACGAAATTAATTACTACTAGCTACTTTATAAAAAGAACATTTCAACAAAACAGTCCATATATATGTGTGAATATACAGATAAATAAAATTGGAGTGTCTGTTTGTAATATTAAAATAATCGCTTTTTACTAAATGCATATGGATGTATACACGGTACATATACCAAAACAACATTTTTTTTTATTTTTGTCTTTCTGTCTGTTTGTTCCGGCTAATCTCCGAAACGTTGGAGCGATTTTGACGGGACTTTCACTGGCAGATAGCTGCTGTTATAAGGAGTGACTTGGGCTACTTTTATTTTAGAAAACGAATCAGGGTTCCGCGAAAAAAAAACCAATGAAATTGTGAATAAAATCCGAGTACGGCGTATGCACCCGAGCGAAGCGAGGGTTAATTGCTATATAATTTAAATGTATATGTTAGGAGCAGCAAGCTACTATTTATGTATATGTAATCATATATAACCGTGAAAACATACCTAGGGACAAACGCGAGCGAAGCGAGCGTGAGTCGCTAGTTGTTTCTCCTATTATTATCTTTCCTCTTATACACTAGCTTTATTATTACTTTTAAACTTTTTAAGATAACAGATTCTATATAATAATTCATTTACATATTAAGAATCTATTACCTCTAATAACTTTCCACTGGTCTTGCAAATAATTTGCAATATTGCTTATTAACATAGGTAAGACAACTTAGAATTTACATACGATTCAGATATTAATCTCGGCATATAAACTGGCATATGTAGCTTACTAACTTACACACTAAATATTTAAAGGAGCTTAAGTAATTACTTAAGTATGCACAAGTGGCGTCACGTTAACGATCCGACGTATCTTAGAGGTAATCTTCACACCTTCAATGCATAATTTAAGCTGAAATTTCATGAAGGAATATTCAATATGATAAGCAATCAGTGCTACGTCTAGCTTAGTTTGGAAATATTTAAACAGACTGGAATGGTTAAATAATAGAGTTTGCTAAATCTGTAGTCTAAGGTGCAGTGGAAACGCACATATAAGTCATAGGTTCGATAAAGAGTTCACAGAAAGAGTTATTATGGATAACTAAATGCATAACTAAATGCATAGGGCCAATAGCTATAGATAGTATAATATCTATACAGATAAATAAAATTGATGTGTCTGTTTGTAATGTCGAAATAACAGCTTTATACTAAATGCATATGGAATTATATATGGTACTTATAAGAAAAACACAATTTTTAAAATTTTTCTGTCTGTCTGTCGGTCTGTCTGTTTGTTCCTGTTAATTTCCGAAACGGCTAGACCAATTTTAACGGGACTTTCACTGGCAGATAGCTGATATTTTAAGGAGTAACTTAGGCTATTTTATTTTAGAAAAAGAGCGAAGCCAGGGTAAGTCTCAAGTAAGATAAGAGAGTACCCCAAACGAAGCTCAAACAAATATTTTCAAGATACTAAAGCTTTGCAAACATTAAAATTCTTTGTCTTGTCTGAACTTGTTTATAATAATACTTTTTTAGACTAATGCGAATATTTGACATTTTGAATAATGTTATCTCTTCGGATTTTCTCGCGAATTTGTTTTTATTTTTAGTTCCTGACGTTTTAAGTACTTTACAGCAATCATAGTCACGATAGAGACTAAGGTCTTAGACGATATTTCTCAATTAAAAAAATAGTTAATATTATATAAAAATGTATTAAAAAAGTAATATATTTTTAGTATTTTTGTTTAAATAATACTAAACGTTCTAACATTTAATATTATTTAAGGCCAAAATACATGTTCTTATTTCACAGGAGTAGTTCTTTATTACCCGCACTCTGCCTCTCAACAACTCGCGCTAAAGTGCTAAAACATTTCGACCAAAAAAAAGTGGAAAAACTCAATTTCTCAATAAAACTGTTGGATAAGTTTACGGGAGTGTTTCCTTCGCTCTTCAGGCTATTTTTACTTTTTCACCCTATCTGTTACTAACTAGGTAATTATATAAGTACCTACCTACCTACCTATATATACTATGATATAGTCGTATGTGTATTGTGTATATGCACAATGTACCGACTTCGCTCCAAAATTGCTATAATGTCAAATTATTATGCAATAAATAAATGTTTAAAATAATTGAATTTTATTAAAAAATCCTAAGAAGAATGAATCATACATATCCTTAAAAAAATGATCGAATCTTTAAAAGTTGATTGATTCTCTCCCTAACCACTGTACAGAAAATTCCGACTAAAATATATAATAACTAGCGACTCACCCTCGCTCCACTATTCTTAAAATTGACATAACTTTTTTATTTACATAAATAATATTAATGTTAAATTAAGCTTACCACAATATAAATGAAAACCGCACCAAAATTGGTTAAGCCGTTTCTGAGATTAGCGCGCACAAACGCACAGATAAACAGACAAAAATCCAAAAAATTGTTCTGGCTTCTATTGTGTTAATAAAGACCTCCAATAATATTTTTTCTTAAATGTCTTCCATGTACAGACAGCGATCAGTTACACTTTTATTATATGTACTAGCGACTCACGCTCACTTCACTCACGTTCATCCCTAGGTACGTTTCCACGGTTAGTATAGAACAAACTACATATATGTACATACATAAGTATAGTGAAGTAAGTACCTACTTTAAAAATAAAAAAAATATATGTATATCCCTTACTTGACACATGATTCCTCATACAAACTTTCATCTCCCTTTTCACCCCCTTAAGGAATGATTTCCGGGATAAAAACTATCCTATGTCTTTCCCAGGGTCTCAAACTATTTCCATACCAAATATCATTTAAATCGGTTCAGCGGATTAAGCATGAAAAGGAGACAGACAGACAGAGTTCCTTTCGCATTTATAATATTAATATGGATAGACATTACAAAATCCGTAAATTTCCATTAATGTTTGATTACTAACTACAGAAATACTAGAACTAAATTCATGATCTTCATCATAGTAAGCATAACTTATACACTTGCCACAATCCACTAAAACGGTCAAAGAAAATAAAGAAAAATATTAGTTCAAAGCAACACTCATCTCCATCACTGCAGCCGAAAGCAGATGAATTAAAATCATTCGTTATAATACGGACTCAATTTAAATAATTACTTTGCCTTTGAATCTTTTCATTTCCAATAAAATAAATGAAATGGACGGATAATGATGAAAAATATTAAACCGCTTCACAAATATACACTTGTGCATCTCAATCTTGTTGTACGTCCTCAAAATATATAAAAAGCTACTTTATAATATTTTATTATGAAAAATATTTAAATTTGAACAAACCTAAAATATTTAAATTTTTCTATTTGGCACAGACAGCAATTATGTAGAATTTCGCTCAAGTACCATTCATGTTTCAACTGAAAGGCTTATTTAAAAAAAACAGGAAAATAATACTGAGGTTGATTATTAAGGCCGCATACACACTACATAGAAAGCATTAGAATGGAAATAGCTTACTATGTTTATATCCTTTTAAAAATTTATAAAACAATGAAATTGAATTATAAAATAACTGTTTTTGTATTTTTATTCCTATCATATTATTGAATACCCATTAGTCAGCTTGCAACGGTTTTTATACATATTTTCGAACTATTTTAATAAGAGTTTCTTCGGTTTCGCTTCGCCTAGGCCCTTTTAGGGCAGTATACAGATATCTCTCTAAAAGACATAAGGCACAAACACATACAATATACCTACTCGTACATGTATAGCAGGTATAATGTGATAAGACCAATTTCGATCAGTTTCGCCACCACATGGTTGTTCAATAAAGCTATAAAGCGCTATAAAACGATGGACAACCATAAACCAGCTTTACAGTCTCATTTAAAATAACATATGTAGGTATTTCCACGGTATTCCTCGAAGTGTGAAAGCGACTCCGTACACATAACAAACGGCACAATAGGCCACGCGAGTGAATGAATATGTATGTGAATTAGACAGAGTGTGGAGTTATTATAGATGATTTTTTTTTAATTTTGAACAGTATATATGATATAAAAGCACTAAAGTAAATAGTAAGTGATTGGTAGTTTTCATTTACTATAGATACTTAATCGGATATTTTGTAAGTCGGGGTTGGAAGTCAGTGTCAGTTTTTATTTTATTTTTTTTTAAGTTTTTATTTTTCCATTTTTAGTGTAGACATAGTAGTAGTAAAGTCTGAAGAAAGAATTTTTTTAAATTCACTAGGTAAAAAATAAATCAGCGGTGTTTTCTGTTTAAATTTAAATGGGATCAACTTTTAACTTAAACTCTATCCAATAAAAAAAATCATCGAAATCGGTCTACACTGTAAAAAATTATGCGTGGTCAAACATTAAAAAAAAATGTACGTGTGAAATTGAGAACTTATATATAATATAGTGACGGTGTCCTTTTTTGCATTTTTATTTTGTTCGATTCCGGGTTCAAGTAAGCTTTTTAAAAAAAATATTAAATTTATTCCACCCTATATACCCGTGGTTATGTAGAGACTCATCGGCTGGAAAAGCTATTACTATCTTCTAAAACCACCTCTTAATTGGGCACCGCAGGACTGCTATGCACTTAACGAAATGGTTGCTTCCATAGTTTACATGTAAGGAAATAGTCTAAAAAAATAAAAATAATAGTATTTTGGTTTTAAAAATAGTTCAACAAACAAACAATATCATCTACTATTTTATTAGATATGTCTGGATTCATTTATATTGCATGTATCTATCCTTTTCATAACACTCGCATCCATACGTGTAGTTCCTGCAAGGAGTAAACGGAAGTCTTGGCCTTTGTTCAGACAACTCCGGTCGCCGAAATATTGCACTTCTCTAAATCGTCCACTAGGAACGAGATGTTGTAACATCGATAAATTTAATATACTATTTTCGAAGTGAAAACTTCTATAAGCAGGTTTGGATGGGGAGCAAATTCAAGTAAGTCGTCATCGACATGGTCACGTGACTTGTTAACTCTCAGTCAGAGTGTCGATAGATATCAAAACCATATAAATGTAAACAGTTTTAATTTACACATTTAAATTTAAGATCAAACAATTAATTTGAATATGCAAAAATAATAATTGTTTATTTTTAGTTTTACGATTTCACTTCTGACGGTAGTCCTCATGTCTGCTTTTTTGTTTTATTTTATTTTGCCTATTTGACTAGTCACGTTCTATTTTACCTACCTTTATGTTTTGGAGTAAGGAATAAAGAGTACACTTGCACATACACTAGTACACTATTGTACTCATCTAATTTCTATTGGCTATTCTCAGTGAAATTGGGATAAAACTTGTCCGGAAAGACTTACGTTGCTGGTCCGAACGCCATGAGCTTGATTCTCACTCCAGGGTATTTGTCTAGTGGCCATATTTATTTAAAAAAAAACGATGTAAATTTATTTCCTTTACTGCATTATTTTTACCTTTTTCTTTAAATTTCTCCCACTTTCAATTATGAATTATATAATTTATACAACAATATTTAATAAGTGTGATTTTAAGTAATGGACATATAGCATTATTTAATTTAATAATAATCGATAGATACGATTGATCAATTATGGGAATTCTATAGAATAAAGTTTGGGATTCGCATTGTCTCTGTTCATTTATTCAATAAATACAAGTTTTCTGATTATAAAAAAAAAACTAACAATTTTTCTTATGGTTTCAACACTGTCGATAATTTCTACTTTTATGTTTTCTTCTCCCTCGTAACGATGCAAGTGCAAAGGCTCTTTGTGTGATTGAAAGCAGCAATTTCAAGATATTCAACAGACCCAGTGTATCGCGTCTTTTGGGTTGATGATATTCCAAAAAACATTTTACATTTTCCGTACTTAAAATAAACTGTACTCGTAGTATTAAATGTTAATACAATTATTATTTTTTTATCATATGCAACTAATGCGGCTTAGTAAAAATATGATTTTTGAAAATACTATCTTTGACTTACGTGATTTGATATTTTAAATAAAACTATCTTTTCGGTTTTTTTCGCAGATTTATTTAGATTTTTGGATACCGAATTTTCGAATGCTTTACAGCAATCATGGTCACGGGAGCAATCTAAAACTCAAAAATCATATTAAATAAAACTATCTTTTTGGATTTTTACGCGGATTTATTTTGAATTTTAGTTATCGACAAATGTCGGAACATCGAATCGTCGAATGCTTTACAGCAATCATGGTTATGGTCTCGAAAAAATGCGAAAAGATAGTTTTATTTAATATGATTTTTGAGTTTGAATAACTTCTAAACCTACTGAAACATTTCCGAAAATTATTTTACTTTTAGGCTATATATACAGAAGTTAATTTAATCTGTTATTCCATTGCCGCATGAAGGAAAGAAAGTAAAATTTTGTGCTAAATACAAATATGCTTTTTATATTAATATAAATAACTTTTGTATTTATCCATATCTCTCAAATACATCATTTGAAATTGAAAGACTACTACACATACAAGTATGGTTGAAAAGACCATAAGAATAGCCCATTTCCTAGAGAAAATTTACTAGAACATAACAAAACTGTAATGTTAGCTGAGTTTACCGCAAGAAATCCCTAATATTTATTTAACCGTGTAATAACGAACCCCCCATAAAATATTCCTACGTCCCGTACTAAGGGCAACTTATTAGCTGTTTGGGGTAACCACAAACTATGTATGGATAGAGATAACTTACTCTGGCCTGGAAATGAATAGTTTGCCTAATTTCTTCCTACTGAGTGGTTATTACACACATTTAACATAAACGACAGTCTTCATTTTATCATTACTATACATTTAATTTGATGTTTGATGTATGTGTATTTCTTTGTATCATAACTCCTCATCAAATTAAAAGTTAACACAGCGTTTCTCTTTTATTTAAAAGCTAAGGGTAGGTTAATCGGAATAGTTATTGGTTATATTTTTTTATTAATTCTTGGTTTAAAATGACTTAAAGAATGTTAAGAATCTCAAAATAAAAATGAAGTCCACGCATATTTATAAAAATAATAATTAATATTATAAGCATGTTGGGATATTAACACACAGCACCATCTAGTTCCATCGTAAGCTACGAGGCCTGTGTTATGGATACCAGATAGTTGATACACTACACATATATAACTAGAAATACATACATATTATAAATATAAACACCCATGATTGCAGTACAAACATTCATGCTCATCACACAAATGAATACCCCCAGCGGGACTCGAACCCGCGACTGCTGGCATAGCAAGCAGTGTCACTACAAACTGAGCCAAACGTATCGTCGAGTAGTAGAGAATATTTATTATTCATTTTTTAATTTTCAAGGATTTAATTTCTTTAGCTACTTTACGTTGTTATTGGATGTATTTTTATCGAATTTAACGTTTAAATCTCGCATTTCGAGCAGTTAGCAGTAGTTCGTGGTAGAGGCTGTTTGTTAACCAAATACAGATGTTTGTGTTTCGTGTATTCAAAATGAAGCTCGGCATTTGGTTTGTTACTTTATACTGAGAATAAAATAAGTTAATTAAGAGAAACATGAATTATCCTACAATAGAATTTTTTAGTGTCTTAAAATTCATGAATTCAAATCAATAATAATTAATTAGCGATACTACTGAAAATATCCAAACAATGAAAAATTAAAAAAATTAAAGAAATAATTTTACCTACAAAGCAAATTTACATTGTACTATAATTATTTTATATTCATAATATTTAGGGTCTTAAGTATTCGGAATACGAAAAGAATATATTAATAGAATATTATAAAACACTAGATAAAGTTCCCTTTTACAGTCTAGTCTGGGAACATCGCTCGTAGACCGGAGTTTCATAAAGCGCTGGAAGATGATATTAGAAAAAGATTTCCTTGATAGCAAATTTATCGAGATGGCGTATTGATACCACTTACATGCTATGTTTCTCAAACTTATGATAATGTCTTCTAAAAAAAATTCACACGTTTTTATAAAATATGTCTTTTTTTTATTATTTACAAAGATAATTTATAATTATAGGTTTGCAATACTAATTCAATTAAAAAAATAAATAACGTATTATATTCAAAGAATTCAGAATTCTGCTTTCTGATGCCGATTCTTTAAATAATAATTATTATTTTACTTTATGCGAAACCATCTGTAAGGTATGCGTATTTATTTATTTAATAATCATGTGACAATATACACAGCAAAATAAGTTTACAAATTTACATTACGATATTTGGCGTTATATAAAATTTGATGTTCTCTTACTGCCCACCTAACTAATAAACCAATGTATATCAAAAATGTAATATAACGTCAATTATTTCCAAGTTTTGCAGTTTAAATTTCATAAATACCATTACCAGAGAGAAGTTAACAAAATAGATCCATCAAATTGTACAGAAGAATAAAGTTAGAGTGCGAAAAAGTTGAGAAACGCTGACTTAGTAAACGAGCTAACTTGTGCTTAGTAAGAAATTGCACCATTAAAGTGTGTTTAGTTTTTCTTTTAAGTATATAACAGGTTCACTGTTATAAAACTTTAGTTAAGATTAACTCTACTACCAACGTTGTAATGATTATATTTCAAACGTTTACAAGCTTACTTTATAGAACAGTACCTAGGCGACCGAGCTTCGCTCGGAATTCTTATTTGTTATATCGTATTTTTTACATAAAAAAACTAAAAACTTGAATAAATATAAAAAAAATTATAACTTTGTATACGATCGAGATTCGAACTCGGACACACCTATGATTGTTAATCTTGCACCTTGATCGCTTAACCACGATGATTTGCCTAAGTGTAAGAAATTATCGAGCATATTCTGCGTAGAATAATACAAAAGAAAATCGCATGAAAACTTGAAAACACGCGTTTTCATAGACATGAGACTAATCTAGATCGATTTTTAGCCCCCAAAGGCCCCGCATACCAAATTTCAGCGAAATCGTTAGAGCCATTTCTTTGATCGCTGGTATAAATAAATAAAAATATAAAGATATAAATATACAAGAATTGCTGGTTTAAATATATTAGATATATATATTTTTTCAATTTAAGTACGATGGCGAAACAGCATATGATATCGTTATAGCGTGAAAAACTTATAGGAACACTCACTCACTCATTCATTCCGGTAGAGCTATTCTGTAAGAACTTTATGTAAATCTATAGCTAAATTCGCGATGATACTTAATTTAACTAATATGAAGCATATTTGCGGATCAGCTGGCAAGTTCTATTAAAAGTAGTTACAGAATAGTGTTACTGAAGTTTTGAGAAGAGAAAAGAGGAGAGGGAAGAGGGGAGGAGATGAGAGAAGGTAAGGGGAGAGATGAGACGAGAGGAGTCGAGATGAAACGAAAAGAGAAAAGAAAAAAAGTGAAGCGAAAAGAAATAATGAAACGAAGTGAAATAAAATACAAAAAAAAATGCTAGCCGCATTTCCCCGCTTAATGGCAATGCTGATTCTTTGGGCGAAAAAGAAAAACGAGCCAGCTAAAAGCTTTATAATTATTATTGTCCTTATTTTATTTATGTAAATAAATGTTAACTTATCTCCTTTTTTTGAAGTCGGTTAAAAATAATTAGGTAAATTTTGTTGATGCCTTGCGGTTCGCAGAAATGAATATCGTAGTTTATTTAATTTGTTTAGGCTATTTAATTCCTATAAAAGTTTTAAAACAAAAAGATTCGTATTACTAGACATACTATAAAAAGTGCCAGTTTAGTTGTAAGAATTTAAAAAAAAATCTTATCTTTTGAACTAGATATAAACTCTGTCTATAAATGTTATATATATTTCATCTCGTCTATAAATCTATACATATAATAAAATTGTAACTAAGTCGTATCTGTACATTAAATATTTTTTGGAAAATCTTATTGAAATATACTTTATTATCAATACAGAAGCCAAATCTATAGTTTTTAGAATTTTTGGTATCTCTGTCTGTTACCGCATCACGGGAAAACCACTGGACAGATTTTGATGAAATTTGATATGGTGATAGCTGGTTATCCGGGTGAACATATAGGATACTTTTTACTGCGGGAAAATATTTCATCTCTGAGCTAAACGTTAAAACGTTACAAGGGACGACCCCGAGCGGAACGAGGGTGAGTTGCTAGTATTAAATATTTTCCGTTTTGAGTTCAAATAAAATTTATTCTAATAAAAATTTTCAACCATTTTTTGTATTCTTTTAATGTGAGCATATATATGCATTATAGCAAGTTAATAACGAAACCAAAAACAAAATGCAGTAGGTACTATTTAAAAGTATAACTATAATATTTTTTTTTTTATTTTTTTTTTTTTTATTTCTTTATTTAAGAGCTTTGTCGTTAAAACGACCATGTCGCTCTGTTAGGTACACATACAAAATTTCTTAAAATTAACTAATTATACGGTTATTACAATTATTTTGAACTATTTTATATAGTTTCTTAGCTACTACAGAATCAGGTCTCGTAAGTATACTGTTACATTCCCCTATATTCAGGTAAAAAAGGTTGTTAGTGAATAAATTACGTCTCAATGACTCATTCTGAACACATTCCATCATAACATGGAAGACATCGTCTCTTACCTGACAAGTAGGACAATTAGGAGAATCCGATTTTTTAATTAAAAAAGCGAAGTGATTTGAAGGAATGTGTCCAGATCTAAGTCGTAAACAAGTAACACTATCTCTTCTGCAGAGACGAACAGAGTCAATCCACGGTCTTACCAAAGGCTCTGGTTGGATAGTTTTATACCAAATACCTTTGGTTTGCGATCGTTCATCAAAATGTTCTTTCCAAAATTTGAAACATAAATCCCTAATAATATGAATATAATCAGAAAATACAGGATTAACAGGTATTGGCAGGCCATCTGTAATTCCTCCTTTAGCAAGTTTGTCAACTATTTCGTTACCTAAAATATTAACGTGGGAAGGGATCCATTGTAAAATTATAAATTTGGATTGCTGATGACATTCGTACAGTAATTTTAAAATGGCATATGCTACGGGAGTACCTCTAGGACTAGAGGTACATCGAGCTATATGTTGAAGAGAACTCTTCGAGTCAGAAAATATTACAAATTTGTTATGGTTAACTGATAAAATATATGATAAAGCTTCACAAATGGCAATTAATTCAATATGCATGATAGAGATGTTTTTGCTAATTTTTAATTTAATAAATTCTGAGGTTTCAGCGTCAAAAAAAGCTGCGCCCGAACTATAATCATCTTTAGACCCATCTGTAAATACCTTGTAAAATCCACTGTATTCACTGTTAATAAAATTTTGGCTATAGTTTTTTAAAAAATTAACATTATAAGACTTTTTAGGTTTATCTAAATTATTAATGTTGGCTTTAATTGACTTTTCTACATTTAAATTGTTCAACCAAGTGTCAAAAGAGAAGAAATTTAGTACATTACTGTGACTTATTTCAAGACCTTTCAAGCGTTCGTGAATTGTTAACAATAATGGTTTACGTTTTCTTTTCCAAGTATTTAACATATTGCTGTCAATTGAATTTTCTAAAACTTGAATAGTAGAGCAGAATTGAAATGCCTTGGAAAAAAAAAAAATAAAAAAAAAATAAAAAAATAAAAAAAATAAAAAAAAAAAAATAAAAAAAAAAAAATAAAAAAAAAAAAAAAAAAACTATAATATTTTTATAGAAAAGGTCATCTTATTGCATCATTTAATCATTATTACAAATATCTTTATGTATTTTAATGACTAAAGTTAAACTAAAAATGAAAGCTCTAATATCCTTCACCGATTTTTTTAAAAATAGAAAAATCTCTGCACGTTCAAGCTTAAAACAAAACTGGCTTGCTTATTACAAAAAAGATTCGAGTGAATTTAGCGTTCATCCGAGAGCAGTTAGCGCGAGCGCACTGTGAAATTAGATACGTGTTTAGTGTTTAACACGATGCCGCACTTTCGCTGTTTCTAACATTTGTATAGAGTAACCTACTATAAAAACAAATTATTTTTTTTTTAATTTTTCTATAGCCTCAAAATCTAAGTCTTACCATATTCACTTATTTAAATATTGAAATATTTTGGGACATTAACACACAGCACCATCTGGTTCCGTGGTAAGCTACGAGGCTTGTGTTATGGATACTAGATAGTTGATACACTACACATATATAAACTTTAAATACATACATATTAAACACCCATGTCTGGAGTACAAATATTCGTGCTCATCACACAAATGAATGCCTCAGCGGGACTCGAAGGCGCGACCGCTGGCACAGCAAGTAGGGTCACTACAAACTGAACCAAACGTATCGTCAAGTTAGTGTTAATATTATAATAATCTATATAAGCACACACGCTCGCTTCGTTCACACTTCATTTACACCCTACACAGTACTCGCCTCAACAAATAACTAACTGATAGTATATTTTTATCAAATCAAATCAAAATATACTTTATTCAAATACACGTTTATAAGTACTTTTAAGTCGTCAATTTTGAATTTTTAAATTACAAATAAACTCTTATGAACAACTTGTGTATCAAAATAAAGAGTAAATACATATGTGTATCACTTTCCACTCCATAAACTTTATCTTATAGTATTATACCTGTGGCAGAAATCGTACGATCTACGATCTCTGATCTGTGGTAAAACATTACGTCGATTCGTTTTTTCGTTAAAGAAGGGCAAATAAAAAAAATATATTATAAAAATAAAAAACCCGACTGCATAATACTATATTCCTTCGTGAACTTGTTTTTTTCTTTTTAGTTAGTTTATGCAGTCGGGTCTTTTATTCTTATAATATATATTTTTTATTTATGTATTTTTAAGTAGGAAAATTAGCGAGAATGGTTATTAACCAATTTTAAATCATTATATATCCTAAACTGTTATTTAAAATGAAAAATGATAAAAGAAACTTAAAAATGATTTTTAAATACCTATTCACCAATACCCCACTTGACATAGTTCGTCGATTTTAATTTTTTTCTTTTTCACATTATGCCATCCAAAATCGGCCATTGTTCCAAATTTTTATTCTTTCTTTGATATTTGCGTCGTCAAGAAAAATCAAACGACGTGTCATTTATCAAAATCGGCCAACGCATTTGGTCTAAATAGTGCCACAAAGGTAGAAACCCACATACATACACACATATGTATTATCCTATGTATGTACCTACATAGGCTAATAAAAACATTACCCTCCTTTGCGTCGCGCAGTCGGGTAAAAAGCCATCGCGTGTCTATTTACTTTAGTGTATACAATATTACTAGAGATTTACTTCTGTAATATAAAAAACATCAGCGGTACTGTACATCAATATGGCGTTGTAAATAAATTTTGAAAGCTTCTATTTAGTATATGACATTTAAATAGCGGCTCAAATCCCTTTCCATATAAAAGTTTTGAGCAAATGGGATATTAAGCCGTAACTTTAACTTTACAGCTTCTTTTACTTTTAGATTTATATAAGAGCCTATGCATACAGCATCTTGTTAAAAATAAACGTGAAAGTTTGTGAGGCTGTTTGAATGTATGTTTGTAATTCTTTTTACTTTTAATGAACGGATTTTGATAAAACTGTACAGTAATTTAGCTTGTACATAAAGGTAACATATAAGCTATAATTTGTAAAGATATAGCAAAATACTAGTATTTTCATAAGCGCGCTGACAGCTCATATTTGTATGTATCATGAACGCGTATCGTCTGCGCCTATTCTAAGGAAATTAAAACAAAGCTCGCATCAACAGCTTTCACTGTGCGTCGACAACTTACTAAAAGTCGTCCTACGCATATGCGTAAAGACAACTACCTTTGCTTACTAGAAAAATAAATAATTTTGAATTAAATATTAATACTTCTTACTAATTATACTAAAGTATATTTAAATAAGAAATGTCTAAACAACAACTACTCTGTAACACGTACAGATTTATTCACCGCCCGAGGGATGAGCATTAAGCGAAATACGCGTTTTCTTATTAATGTATCACCAACTTCATTAATATTTCATTAGTTTTATACTAGTATGAAACAGAATGCTAAACGTGTCTAAAATAAGGCGATTCCCAAGTCAAATATCATAAATATAATTAATCCATCCTATGGATCCCACTACTGCTAGTCTACAGTTCCCAACGGATTTTTTTAATTATTAATAACAAGCTAAAACTTCGTGAGTAGCTAGCTTTATTTTGGCGAAACGTCAACGTCAAAATTTATTAATAACCGACTGATTCTCAGAATATTTATTACTAAAAATATGCATAATTGAATGATCGAATCGCCCTACAAATAAAATGTTAGGATTTTTAAGTCCTACGCTCTGATATTGTCTCCCCCGTTGTTATTCTAACAAGTTCGGCGAGGAGAACGATTCGATCCAAACCATCTGTTTTGTAGGACAACATTTTTTTCTTGTTTAATGAATGTGAATTATCTCAAGATTAAATCGTAAAACAATCTCTTAGTAATAAATTTCAAACGACATGTTCCATATGAAGCCATAATTGTATCTACCACTATCAAATTCTTGTAGAAAGAATAGTTGGCCGTCTCGCCAAAATGAAGTTTTAGCTTGTTATTAATTACTAGCGGCTCACCCTCGCTTTGCTCGGGTTCGCCTCTAGATAAACAAAAACAAATCTATCTCACGGGAACCCTACATTTTCCGAGATAAAAAGTAGGCTATTTGTTATTCTGATGTATGAACTATATTATTGTAAAGTTTCATTAAAATCCAATCAGTAGTTTTTGTGTATTAAGCTGTATAATTTACTATAGTTTTTTTCTATCCCACAGGAATTCTTTAATTTTCCGGAAGAAAAGTATTTAAGATGTTGACTGGAGATATAAGGTACCACCATACAAAATTTCATTTAAATCGGTCGAACAGTTTCGAAGATTATCCCGTACAAACAGACAAACAGACAGAGAAACAAAAAAAAATAAAAAATCTGATCAATAAAATAGAATTTGGGCTTGGTCTTAGAACTCCAATGTGCGTTCACCTTGTCAGTCATTAGCATTCGGTAATAATCCAGCCGGACGTGAAGCTAAGAAACATTCTAAAAGGCAGCGGGAATAGTCCCTTGGTTGTGTGGTCTGCCGTCAGGTCGTTGTGGTTGAGAACGTAAGCGCTCCTGCGACGCTCCATTAAAAGAAATGGTCTTAGAACTTTACATTTGTACATTTAATATCCTCCAATTTTGGCCACGGCAGCCAATCTCACTAAGACTAGCCAACTGCGCAGAAAAAAATATAGTGGCCAAGTGTAGGCGCAGACACAAGTGCACTCTCCATACCCATCATTTTTGTATGGAGAGTGCATTTGACTTCAGAAACTCCAGTGGGATGAAAATTCCACACACGTACGCCAAGTGCGGAGTTAAAACACCGCAAACTTCCCAATAATTGGCCAGACATAACCCCCGAATCGACATACTCTAGCCAACGAGGACTGACAGTGTTCGTATTCTAGCCAATAATGACTAGACAAATGAGGCTGTATATATTATATACAGCCTCGTATACTATAATATAGATATGAAGGTAATTTTCCGTTCCATTTATTTGGCTAAAGCTAGACAGGATGCAAATCCTTTTTTATTTTGTTAAATATTTATATTTACCGATTAGGGATTACGAATATGTAGGTGTTGTCTAATGAAAACTACCCTGATAAGACGAAAACACATTTGTTACTTGTAAAATAAAATAAATATTTGTTTTTCCGACAAAACCTGTTAATTGAAATATTACATAAATCGTCACATAAATCATGTGAATGTTAAGTTATTTATAACATGAGTACTTTTTGACATATTATGTACGTGTAATAAATAGCGATGTTTATATATTTATTTATTTATTCAATTATTATTTATTTACTAAGAACATTATTTAAGCATATAATAACAAACAATTTCAATGTTAATAACTGCGTTAGTTATACAACTGTGTCGTAGTTATTAACGCCCACCTCTCTAGGAACAGGTTACAATTATATATACTAAATTATTGAATCAATTCAAATAAAAATAAAAAATTACAGATTTTCTAATATCAAAAATTCAGAAAAAAAACCACAAAAGAAAGTTATGATTCACAAAAAAATATATATTAAAATATAGTAAACTTCTATAGGCAGGTTTGGATGGGCAGTAAATTCATATAAGTCGCCATCGACATGGTCACGTGACGTGTTAACGCTAACATTCAGAGTGCCGATAGATGTCAAAACCAAATAAATGTAAACAGATTTAATTCACAAATTTTAATTTAAGATCAAACAATTAATTTTAATATCCAAAAATAACAACTGTTGTTTATAGTTTTAAGTTTTCACTTCTGTCGGCAGTCATAACTGCTTTTTTTACATAAATTAATTACTATTAATAAAAGTAAAATATAGTAAATTACATTCATTAAATCAATACTTAACTGAAATTATACGTACGTATTACGTATTATATTCTATGTATTATATGATGATGACAATTATGGCACAATAAATTAAATAAAAAATATATATATTTTATCGTAAGTAAATAAAAAATTATGTAATATTTCCATCTACATACATTAAAACTTTAATCACATTTAGCTTTAAGTAATACAAAGTAAAACACTATGTCGAATGATGGAATAAAGTATTGGAACAGTTTTGTCAAGTTCCACTTTACCTATTTGAAGCATACGTTAGACGTTAGAAGCTTGCAGATAACAATCCCTCAAGTCAAAAAGTTTCAATCCCACAAAGAGCTTTCCTTGGGCACACAAACTAGGGATGGTAACATTATGATGTGATATTTCTGCTATTAAATGTATAGAGTCAATTAAATGTTAAGAGTCCAGCTTAACATATAACCTCCTTATTTTAAAGTCGGTAAAATAAAAATAAAACAAATAATTTATACATATAAATAAAATGGTATTTTTTAAGTCTGTTTGTAATGTCAAAATAACAGCTTTTTACTTAATGAAAAACACAACTTTAAATTTTTTTATCTGTTTGTTTGTTCCGGCTAATCTCCGACACAGGTAGACTGATTTTAATTTGATTTTGACAATAATACTAGAAGGAAAAGGACGTCCGTTTCTGCAATTCCTGTGTCTCTCAAACTGCCAAACATAAACAAATATATACGTATGTATATCAAATACATTGTTTATTGTTATTTAAAAGATAGTTAAAAAATTTACTTCGCCTATAATTTTAAATTTCACAGTATTAAATTCATTTTAGTTGATGTTTAAAGAGTAGTACCTGTGCGACCGAGCTTCACTCGGAGTTCTTTTCTATTATATCGTATTTTTTAGATAAAAAAAAATTAGAAACTTGAATAAATACAAAAAAAAAAACAAAAGTAAAAGAACTTTGTATTCCGACCGGGACTGGATCTCGGGCATATATGTTGTCTAATTTGCGCCTTGACCGCTTGACCACGATGCTTACATCTGAGTGTAAGAAATTATCGACCATATTCTGCGTAGAATAATACAAAAGAAAACCGCATGAAAACTCGAAAACACGCGTTTTTCCAGACATGAGACTAATCTAGATCGATTTTTCGCCCCCGAAAGCCCCCATGTACCAAATTTCAGCGAAATCATTAGAGCCGTTTCCGAGATCGCTGATATAAATAAATAAAGAAATAAATATATAAAGATATAAATATACAAGAATTGCTCGTTTAAATATATAAGATATGTATAATTAACCGACTTCCAAAAAGGAGGAGATTATATGTTCGTCTTTATGTATTTTTTTTGTGTATGTTCATCGATTATTTCGCCAATTGTGAATCATATATTTTATTAACATCAAAAGATTTTATAGGTTTAATATAGGTACTATTATGTATTACTTAATATGGTGAATACTATTTTCTAAAGCAAAATGTGTTAATACCAGAAATCAAACTACGAACTGAATACCTAAATTATTCAGTTTAAAGCATTGTGTGGCTGTAATAGATCACTCTAGTTTTATTGCCTATTATCTTCTAGTAAGCCAAGCCTGTACAATACGTATTATGGAATATTAAATCAGCTAATCTATATAAATACATAAAATTAAAGTGTCTGTTTGTAATGTCAAAATTACAGCTTTTACTAAATGTATAAGCATTTTTGTCTGTCTATTTGTTCCGGCTAATCTCCAAAACGACTGGACCGACTTTGACAAGAATTTCACCGGCAGATTGCTAACGTTAAAAGGAGTAAATTAGGCTGTTTTGAATTTTGAAAAAAAAATTAGGGTTCTGCGCAAAAAAATGAAAACCCATCCATGATCCGGATAAGTCGCTAGTCTGTAACATGTAATATGAATAACTACTATAATTAAATAAGTTTTTCGCTGTTGTAATAGTTTTGATTACACCGTTCACTACTGCGATGGAGGTCAGGGATTTGATTCTGATACGGGGGCATTGACTGCTATAGCAACGAACGCAGAAGCATACACTTACTAGGTAACCTAGTACTCACTCAGATAATTGTTCTCTCTGTTTATTGTGCAAGAGAAACAGAGTGACATGTATTATTTACATCTTACATCAAGTCATAATATTCGTGTATTGTTAAGTATAGAATTGTAAAATTCGATATTTTTCTGATTATTGTGTACAAAAATATCTCTGAAGCAATTAAACTAATTTTTAACAACTTACTAATAAGAATACACTATCTTTGAGCTACATAAACAATAGACATAAACATATTATATAGATATACTCTATCTATATTTAGTATCGACATCGTTTTATCAATTTATCGATATGCATTTAACGACATATTGAAATCACTAAAATGTTGGACGGAAGTGCAATATCGGATACAGGGTTCACGACAACGGAATAAATATGAAGCCTCAACACAAGAGTCCGCTATGAAAAGTACGACGCATGTAGCCGTATATCTTATTTCATGGATGATTTATTTATAAATGTTGGCATTTCGATAATGTATATCAGAACGTTTAATATAAAATTTTTCATTCAATATTTAGTAATTTTCTTCCTATTCACTGCAATTTCGTATGAATAAGAATTGGCGGATTGCGGATTGTATTGGAGTTGATTTATATAGCTCCTAAAGACCACCTTAAAGATAGAATTTTGAGTTAAGCACCTCTTTCTGTATGAAGTCGGTAAATTTCGTAGTTAAATAATAGGTAATATTAGCATTTAGTATACAAAATAAACTTCTTAAATGTAGCTTTTTTCTGTAAAAATTCCTAGTATTACACAGATATAAACATATTTACCTCTATTTACTCCTAACGGAAAGAATATCTACTTTTAAAAGCTGAGTTTTTTGCCTTCACTAAAAAGCTTCTTAGACGTTTAGATGAATAACTATCATGACGGCACCTATCTGATGACAACTTGAAAATCTATATAGGTATCTATAGATATAATAAAATTGTAACTAAGCCAAATCTGTACATTAAATATTTTTTTGGAAAATCTTATTGAAATAGACATTATTATCGATACAGTGGCCGAATCTATAGTTTTTAGAATTTTTGTCTGTCTGTCTGTGATAGCATCGCGGAAAAACCATCGGAGGGATTTTGATGAAATTTAGTATGATGATAGCTATTTATCCGGATCAACACATAGGATACTTTTTACTGCGGGAAAATATCTCATCTCTGAGAAATCTATACTAAACGTTAAAACCTAAGTAGGGACGAACCCGAGCGGAGCCAGGGTGAGTAGCTAGTTGTAAAATAAACTAGTCTTCGCTCACTATACCACTTATTGAATCCAGACAGTCCGTAAATAAAGTGTGATTACACCTATTTATGTGAACTTAGAAGTTATCTGTAAACTTTAAAGTAACTTTGAATTAATACTTTCTTAGATTTACGATATCTATTCATGGTCACGGGAGAGACTAAGGTTTTAGATCTCAAAAGCATTATACATTTGTTACAATTTTTCAAAATCATTTGTTAAAATTGTGGGTAAGCACTGTCTGTAACAAGAATATAATTTGCCTTTGAGACGTCAATGTGCTAAATATCATCCAGAACCGTTCAGCTGTTCTGGCGTGATTGAGTTACAAACATCCATCCAAGCTTTCGCATTTATATATGTTAGGGTCCTGGTGGACTTTAAAATAAAAAGTGGACTATATATACTATATATATATATATATATATTTTTTAGAACATAATTAACTTGTTCATGTAAGAATCACTTTATTCTTAGTACCTACATATATAGATTAGTAGACAAATAAGCTTATTAAGTATTGCGGTAAAGGCACGATAAACGATAATAAATTATTGTGGTGAAGGCAAATAGTTTGCTTGATTAGATATTTGTGGTGTATTAAATACTAGTTATATGTACTTGCTTTACTCAACCATCTCTAGGTGATTTAAGCGACAAAGCAATTTCCCATGAGAACCTCTCAATGTTAAATGTAAATGATATTTAGACAAAGATCTATCTATACAAATAAGAAAAATCAATATAAAAAAAAGGAAAAAATGTATAAATATTGTCACAGTACATATGAATAAAATTGAAATTTCTGTTTGTGATTCCTAAATAGCTATATTACTTAAGTATATAGAATTATTTATATGATACCAGTCAGTACTTAAATAATCCTTTTTCAAATTTTTGTCTGTCTGTCTGTCTGTTTTTCCGGTGTTTTCTTTGGAACTTTCACTGAAATGTAGAAGAGTTTGTAAAGCCACATATAAGGATGTCTTTTATTCTATTTCTAGCTCGAAAATTGTAAACCCTTAAAATTTCGCAAAATTCGAATTCACGTTTCTAAACGCACATAAGCGAAGAAAGGGTAAGTCACCAGTACAAAATGTTCGTAATGTGTGAAAGAATCAAACACACTTAATACAATATTAGTAAGTACTAGACTTGTTCATTATTCATATTTTGATATATATAAGCACAGCATAATCAATAGTAATATAAAAACTAATTAGCAACTACATATATAAGCCATACTGCAGTCAGTATAAATTACAGTACATTAGTTTCACATTGCTTAGTACTGTGAAGATAACAGATTCGATTCTTCCAGGCATGTTTGTGACGCGTATGTCTACATCTACATATATACACTTACAACAATTTTCTTTAGAATTATCACTATAATTGTATTATAATTATACACATACTAATTATAATTTACATTTTGGTTACAAAAACCGGTTGTTAAACCGAATACCTATTATTTTTAATTCAGATTCAAACGATGCAGCTACGTAAGTAGTAAACAGATGGACAAAGCTCCAGAAAACGTAGGCCTAACGTATTAAAGCCTCGTCGCGGTCTTTTTCTTATGGAAACTTATAAAAAATATATTACCTATAATGTTAGTCTCATAAAAGTCTTTACTAACTCATGAAACTTTTGCTAAATAATATCTTTCTTTTATGGGTTTTAACTTCTTGTTCATTGCTTTTGTTGTTTTGCTAACAGTTGAGTTAAATTTGCCAATTTTACGTAGAGTGAAGAACACTCGAAGAAAATTGAAAAGACATTACGCCTCGTAAGAACATTGAGGTCACGTTTGGCGACACATTTGGCTCAATGTGAGATTCACTTGTGTGATTAGCACGAATGTCTGTACTCCAGACATGGGTGTTTATATTTATAATATGTATGTATTTAAAGTTATATCAATAATAGCATATCAATATCAATATCAACTATCTGGTATCCATAACACAGGCCTCGTAGCTTACCATGGAACTAGATAGTGCTGTGTGTTAAGGTCTCAACATATTTATTTACTATTATTATTTATTATGACTTCCGGCCTACTAAGGTAGTATCTGTTTGTATGGAGGATAACCTCTAAAACTTATGCACTGATTTAAAAAATAAGAATGCTAAAAAAAGTTAATGGCTTCAAAATGTGCCAGTTAAGCACAGATTACTGTGTACTCCTAATTGTATTCCTAATTTAAATCGACGTAGCAAGTGAGCGAAACTACAAGTTTAAACTAAACAAAATTAACAATTAAATCTTTCGAGTTATTAATATATAAACACTTAACTAAACAATGCATAACAAGTTTTTGAAGAAAATAAAGTAAAACATTTTGGTTATGACTTTGCATAAGACTTTTACATATTGTACGATTTGAAACTTAGTCAAAATTTTATTTTTATAGAAAGACTAGCGACTCATGCTCGCTTCGCTCGCGTTCGTTTTCACGGTTAACTATGTTTAGGTATACATAAATAGTAGCTTGCTACTCCTAAGATATTCATTTAAATTATATAGCGATTTACCCTCGTTTCGTTTGGGTGCGTACGCCGCACGCGGCTTTTGTTCACAATTTCATGGGTAATTTTTTTTCGCGGAACCCTAGTTCTTTTTCTAAAATAAAAGTAGCCCAAGGTACTCCCTATAACATCAGCTATCTGCCAGTAAAAGTTCCGTCAAAATCGGTCCAGCCGTTTCGGACATTAGCCAGAACAAACAGACAGACAGACAGACAAGAATTGTAAAAAATGTTGTTTTGGTATATGTACCGTGTATACATCCATATGCATTTAGTAAAAAGCAGTTATTTTAATATCACAAACAGACACTCCAATTTTATTTATCTGTATAGATATTTAAAAATATCCTGAAAATTGTTATCGCAACAATGACTATTCTCAACATAATTTTGGAATTATATTGGGTTTACTTGATACTTCAACCATTCAGTAAGTAGTTTCAGTTTCAGTAGTAAGTTCCTCCACTAAAGTTAAGCAGTAAGTTACTTTATGGTAAAATGGAATCTGCAATCTTCGTATATCTCAGTCAGCCTCTTTGTACTTGCTGTTTTTTGGAAGAGGTGTACACTATGCAGGTTTTAATAGAAATTTCACTGGCGCATAGAAATATCAGTCGTAAAGGGCAAAGGTTTCTGTAATTCCAGTAAAAAAGTATACCTACATGATAGAAAAAAAGGAAGAACATTGTAATGTATGCATATAATAAAATTCTAAATGAGTCGAACCTGTTCATTAAATATTTTTTGGAAAATCTTACTATTTCATAGTCATTATTATCGAATACCCGGGCGACCGAGCTTCGCTCGGAGTTCTTTTTTGTTATATCGTATTTTTAGATGATAATCTATATAACTTAAAGAGCAAAACGTAAACTGATATAATAAAATTTTCATCCTAATCGTTAGGGGACGTTTCCGATTGGTATAGAATTTATCATTTCAGCTATAAAACGTTCACTGCTAAAAATAGGTCTTTCCTATCATATTCATCATTAAGTCATTTAAATAAACAAATCATTGATACACTTTAGTAAAATACTTTATTTTAAACATAATCATTTTACAGTTTACATAATGAACATAAGTAGCACTTGCTAGTACGGAAGGAATGAACAGATGTCGGTAGGTAGCTATTGCAATTCTTTTTGATGTATTTAGTTCTAATTCTTAAAAATTAATACTGGTAGCGGGAAAAAGCTTTAAAATTCGTTATTATAATCTACGAAACCGGAGTAAGATGTTACCTGTCGTGACACTTTGAAAGATGGTATATTTTACATTAAGTGACTAAGTGTTACTGAGAGAGTTGTATAGATGTCGCGATTTTCGAAACTGACTAATTTCTAAATACCTGGGCGGACGAGCTTCGCTCGGAGTTTTTGGTCAAAAGTACAATTTTCTTTTTAATTTGAAAATATCTCATCTCTGAGAAATCCATACTAAACGTTCAAACATAAGGGACGAACCCGAGCAGAGCAAGGATGAGTTTCAAGTCGATTATAAAGGTAGATGACTAGATCGATTGATATTTTCCCGGTGAAGAAATTACCAAGGGAAACCTTCTTTTTTCAGTTAGAAAACTTTCATTGGTAGAACATTCATTCGAAAATGATATCAAATAGAAATACACAGAGAATATAGCAGGCTCTAAGTCTTATTGAAAAAAATGCAAGTGTGCACTTAGCATAATATATAATTCATTCTCTCAATTCCTCCATTCAAAGAAACATCGATTAGTTATCTTTTTACAGAATACAGTGATATGTAAAAAGTTCACGACATGTTTTTGATTGAAGATTGTTTCTGAGAAATACTCGTACAATGAAGAGATGACAAAGATAAATTTAAATTGCCACTTTTCTAAATTGTCCCGAGTTAATGAGTTCATATGTTTTTTATTAAGTCTGCGTAACAAATAATTTATAAGCATCTATTTAAAATAAACGTGCGACATTTTTTTGTAATAAAAAATCATATTATTCCTTAATGTCATAAGTACTACTTTTTGTTTTACCTTGGACCCTCTGAGGTACGTTCAACCTTATCAAAAGACGGTTATGATCAAGTGATCACTATACACAAGATGTTAAATCACTAAGGCGTAAAATCACAAATGCACTAAGACAGTTTTACCCGTTGTACGTAAGCTTGTGTTATGAGATGGAAAGAATAATACAGTGAGTATTATTTTTTCCATCTCAGGGCCCAGTAGTCTAGCAGGTTGCTGGTTTCCTGGAAAATTTCTGGGAGCGATCTCTTGGGCCAAGTTTTTCTAAGCGTAGATGTTCCAGTTTATTGTATTTAAGCAGAATGTGAGCTGGTGTTTTATCCCCTTGAAGGCACGCTCTGCTATGGGGCTATCCGTGAGACCTATATTAATGTCAACTCCCATATAAAAGGACTTATGTCATACACTGACATAATATGGCTAGGCTACTGGGCTTGTTCAAAGTGTGGATTCTTTTTCGTGGAATTTCACGTATTTTAAAATATACTCTATTTCTAAAAAATAATCTATACAAATAAAAGTGAATGTTCATATGTTTGTCCTCTATGCGTTCCTAAACTGTTAATACAATTGTCATGAAACTTTAGTGGATTATTCTGCGAAAACGCCTGATCCAAAAGAAATTTTCTTTGTCTTTTATACGTTACTAAACCATTCAAGGTTAAGGACGCACCCGAACAGAACGAGGCTAAGTCGCTAATAATTTATATTGGCTTAATATGTAATCAATTATGTGTTTTTAATCATGTGCTTTTACTTATATCACTAGTGTAATAAATAAAAGTGAAATTGATTTTGCAAAAATATGGGTTTGTTTTAATAATGGAAAATGAAAAGGCCTATTCAATTATATTAAATTAAAAATGTACAACATTTATTTTAGAATAAAGTCTACATAAAATCTTATTTTGCTAGAATTTTTATTGCAGGCGCATTTACAACAATGCAGGTCAATTTGTATGTTTATATTATCATTTAAAGTGGTAGCCCAGTAACATACTCGCTTGGGAAACCGAGTGTAGCGAGTTTAATCCCGATATTGAACTCTGATATTTTCATTTGCGATTCTTTTCTAACATCATTACCATTTGTCTAACGGTGAAGGCAAACATCATCAACAAAATAAATTAATTAAATTACTACAGTTGTAAACTTTTTAGTAACGGATAAAAAATTGTGTATTTTCATATGAATAATTAAAATACAACATAATTGTTATACAATTTAAAATGTTTTTCAATAAAGCAACACAAATGAAGTAAACTGGCTTTAGGAAACGATTGCAATGAAAAATCTAACTAGTAAAAGTAATAAAAGTCGTGTAATCACCGACTCGCGCGCACTATACCCCCGACAACCAGCCTATCGCGTCGTGTATTTGCCGCACCACTACATCAAATAATGCGATAATTTTTTTTTCAATAAATAACCAATTCAATTCAATTAAAATGGATCCCGAGAAAAATAAGGAGAGCGAAGTGACTGTGGATGATATATTACAAATATTAGGACCCTATGGAAAGTTTAATATATACAATTACATGTTGATATTGTTCCCTGTGTTGTTAGCGGGAATGTACTCATCGGTTTACAATTTTGAAGCCATGGATTTGAAATACAGGTACGTTATTTAATAATTTATTATATTTAAGAATATTTTAAATTTAATATCACTCTTTTAAGTGTCTCAGTTTAACATTTCTATAACTAGACAAATAGATAACGAATTATTTAAAATAATTTTTTTATCCCATTTATAATACAATACTGACAATCAAACTAACAGAAATTCTTTTTACCCGTTGTCCGTATATTTAAAATGAAATAAAACTAAATTTTATTCAATTAGACCTATAAAAACACTTTTGATTGGTCCATTCAATTTGAAGAGCTTCAGTGTAGTAAATTTAGAAAGCTAAGCTATTTAGTCTGCTGAGAAGAGCCGGCGGGAAACTTAATAGTTGCTCTTTTAAATATTGAGTTACATTTTATTAATTTATTAATATAGTAACATTATAGCTAGCCAACAAAGAACTCAATATTACGTTGTTCATCGTAACTCATAAAAGAAATGGTTCACATACCATTTCGTAATTGATTTTATTTTTTCCCACAAATCGCCATTAATTACACTATAAATACTTAAGCCTTTGTTATTGATGATGTATATTAAATACTTAATGTATAGGGTTGCCTGATTTAAAAACTAAAAGGAATCATGGTGGTGTAATAATAGTGTCATTTTTACGCTATGCATGCGTAAAATTATCCCAAAAGAGATATAATTACATTTCTGTAGGGGTTCGAATTATAAGCAGTATAAAATAAAAGTAAAAAGTTTTGTCAAATGCATCATACTATATTTTTATATGTTGTTAAAATATAATAATATTAAAAATTAAAAAAAAATAATAGGGAGAATGCTTAAAAATCAGACATTACCCCTAGACTTTTGACACTACTAACTAGATAGTTTACAAGATTCCTACAGTAAAAACTCATCGTATTCCCATAATTTACAAAAATCATTCTCGCATATTCGACACTCGCTTCACTAGTGTCATTAAAATATAATATAATGACAATATATATTTTTATATATAATTAATTTATTAATAAAAATAATTAATTTTCAATCTAATACTAATATTATAAAGAGGCAGCGTTTGTTTGTTTGAACGCGCTAATCTCAGAAACTACTGATCCAATTTAAAAAAATCTTTTTGCATTAGATAGCCCGTTTATTGAGGAAAGCTATAGACTATATATAATATAATATATATAGTCTGTTTATTCTATACTAACCGTTAAAACAAAAAAAGGACGAACCCGAGCGAAGCAAGGGTGAGTCGCTAGTTTATTCTATTACTCAAGTAATATTTTACGTGACTTTTATTTTAGAGAGTCATTTTTTCATTATATGTAAGGCCTTATTACCTCATTTTAGGAAAATTTATTTAGTTTTTTTTTCTTTAAGTATTATATGATAAAAATTGTACAATAAATTGATAAAGTTTACGAAAAAGATAGTTTCTGTTGCATTTCACATAGAAACGTGAAGAAATGTTACTTTTTATTAGATATTGATAAAACGGTAATAGAACAATATGTTATGATTACATAAAACTAAGAAATCACGAAATATTAGCTTACGAAATATTTTTTTAAAGGATTTCCAATGTTTTTGTAGGGTTTCGAACCCAAATGGTGCCAATGGAACCCTATTACTAAGCTTCCGCTGACCGTCCGTCCGTCTGTCAGAGGGCTGTATCTCAAGAACTGTAATAAGTAGAGTATTGAAATTTTCCAAGAGTGTAAATAAAATGTGATAATAAAATACCAAGGTAGCGAATTTCAGAAAGGCTGGCATGCAAATTAAAAGAAAATTGATTATGTTACGGACACCCTTCATGTAGAGTCCGACACGCACTTAACCGATTTTTCATTTTTTTATTTTTTTCATTTGTCTGTTACGTACATCGTAATACCTTATTCGTGTTATTTTCAGATAAATATTGAGTTTAATGGAAAACTTAAATTTTAATTTTCATATACTCGCGTAAAGGCTTTACCTACGAGTATGAAAATCACTAGAAAATCGGTCTCGCTTCAAAGCGCAAGTCACGATATGTTTTCATTTCCCATTATCTCCTAAACTATTTAATCAAATGACATACTGTAGGGCAGACCGACACTCGTCAGACTCTTATACGTTTGCCTCCAGCTCCGTCTGCGTAGTAAGGATCGCAATATAACACTAAATAAACTATTTAAATTAAAGTGGTAGTTCCAGTTCATATATTCTCTATATATTTTTTTCATAATAACATTTATCTGGTCTACAGTTAATACATTCTTTAGCAAATACAACAAACCTTTAATCACACACATCGGTCACATCACCCAACTCTAGAATACCACTGAGCATAATTTGACAAAAAAGTCAAATAACTCTTTTGACCTCACACGGGACTCGAACCCAAAACCTGTATATAATATAAATTAGCCAATAGATCAATAGATTAGCTAAAGTAGATTTATGATAGAGTGGGTAAAAACAATTTTCCAAAAATAATAACAAATTCGCGAAAAATCTGAAAATATAGTTTTAGTTGAAATATAAATAACTTATTCAATTCTTCAGATGCTCAGTACCAGAATGCGAAGATCCTGAAGTAAACTTCACAATCCCACACTTGGAAGATGGAACCCCCGCGAAGTGTATAAGATATGCGCCTTTTAGAAATTATAGTGACTCCAGTTTATCGCATAACGATACATGTTCCCCACATTATTTTGATACGTCGACTGAGATCGAGTGCGATTCGTTTATTTACTTTGAAGAACACTCTATAGTCAAGGAGGTAAGTTTTTAATTAGAATTTTTTGAACAACATTCATAAATAATCTTCTTTCTTAGCAAGGGTTTGCCCACTATTGGGCATATGACCCTCACGTACCACTTTTCATAATCGTTCATTTCGATGGTCCAAGCAAGGCATATAGAGCATGTGTGTTTATTACTCTTACACGCAAAAACTACTGAATGGATTTTAATAAAACTTTACAATAATATAGTTTATATATCAGAATATACATAGGCTACTTTTTATCCCGGAAAAATGTACGGTTCCCGTGGGATAGATTTGATTTAATTAATATAGAAAATTTTAATTTTTTATCTTTGATGCAACGTAGAGAATACAGAGACCAAATTTTTATTTATAAAATCTTACATAAATTAATTGATTACAATTATTTTCTACGTAATGTTTATTTTAGATGCCCAGCTTATAGCGCCCGTTCTAGAGATACCTTCTATGTTGCTATGAAGAAAACAAATTATGCCAAGAACTGTCTTATAATACGTATAATACTAATAGATTTTCTCAAACCATTAAACACTAACTCGATCATCCTTGATTTAGTAATCTAGTTTTTTACACTCCTTTCTGTACACACATATTAAGATTTTATGTATAGTTTGAATTTTTTATTCACTTGAAACTTTATTGGCTGATGACAAGAATAAATTGTATTTATTCTTGTCATCAGCCAATTTATATGTATGTATTATAAAAATTTTATATGTATTATATAAATAGTTATATGTATTATAAAATCACAATATTTATATGTATTATAAAATCTGTTTGTTTCCCAACTGATAATAAATAGATAAATAAATAAAAAAAATTCCTTTCAAAATTCAATAAATATGGATATTACAAATAACATTGGCCTTCATTTCAAAATTATTTCAAACGTTTACTTTACAATGTAAATAAACAGTTAATCTTTTGTGAAAGATACATATACATATATTGTCAAATGTCGATTACCTACTAATGTTTACTTGAAATATTTTCATTTTCGTAATATTACAAACTTAATATTCATTTGAGTTTTTATGTAAATTAAACGTATAGATAATAATATATATTATCATCTTAACTCATCTAAACTTATTATAAGTAACTGGGCGATCGAGCTTTGCTCGGCGTTTTTCGAGCACAGTATAAAAATTGCGTTTTTTCAGAAAAGATTCTTACGCAGATAAACTTAAAAAGCGAAACCTTATCTAAATTCATATTTTGATCCAAATCGCTGGAGTAATTTCCAAGATACACTTAATAATTTATATGTATACAAGAAATACTCATTTAATGCTATAAGATAAAATCATAAAGAAGGTCAAATTTGCACTTCAATATTTTTCATAAAATTCCACGTGTTTGTTTCTAATCATCATTAAATCTAAATAAACAGTTTCAAATGTATTTACCATGATTGTTTACTTAGTTGCAAAATAGGTACTAGATCTTAATATGAAAAAATACATTGAAACAGTTTTACTGTACAGCTTTTAATTAGAACTAGTGATCGCCGCGTAGTTGAAAATCTACCATAATTCATTATATTAGAAGAATAATTTAATATCAGAAAATTAATTTTCAGCATTAATTTCTTATAAAGGAAATTACTGGCTGAAAACAGATCTTTCATTGCTAGTTAGATGCTTCTCAAAAATCTTATTCAATTCAACTTTTTAACATAAAGATAAGTAGTGGACTTTTCTTCCAAAATCTGTCAATCGTGCAATGTGTATGTTAAACTGTCTGTGCAATTGAATCATGTTTATAAAAACCCTTTTAATAAAGGTACTAATATAAAGGTACTTTTATTAAAGGTAATAAGGTACTGCTTATTATCTATTATTCATAATCACCCAATTTATCATGTGCGAATCATTTCTAACATGATTACCACTTGCCTTACGGTGAAGGAAAACATCGTGAGGAAACCTGCACGTCTGAGAGAACCTAGCAAGTTTTCGAAAGACATGTGAAGTCCGCCAATCCGCACTTGGCCAGCGTGGTGGACTATGGCCTGATTCCCCTCGTATTGAAGGGAGGCCCGTGCCCAGCAGTGGGACGATAAAAAGGGCTGAAAACAATACAATACCCAATTTATAATAATCTGGAGCCAACTATGCTTGACAAAATCTGAACAAAGAGTATCCTACACTGGCGACCTGGTTTTTCATACCCCTAAGTGATAAGTGTAGTCCACCCCAATTTTTTTTTGTGGAAAAAAAAATTATTTTATATTTTTTGTATGATTTTGCATTAAAAAATACACACAAACCCTAATTTTCATCCTTCTACCACCAACCACTATTTCTTATTAGCGATATTAGTGCTTACATTATTTTCTACTCTCGGAAATCTATTCTAACCGTTAAAACGTAACTAGGGACGAACCCGAGCAAGGGTCAGTCGCTAGTTAAAATATAAAATTAATTTAAACTAACATATTGTATCTCTAACGGTTTGCATGAACTCTAAGAGTTAATGAGTCAACAACAGTACAATCATACCTTTGTCTATCAACCTCACTGTGTGGCTCTGACTACATGTACCGTAACTACTTCATCTTATTCAATCTAAAGGAATCACACGTTTTTTGTATAGTATTCTTATTAAATCTATTAATTTTACCAAAAAAATAGCTAATCTGTGTACAATTACAAGTTTAATTTGCAGTTATAATTATTCTCATTATATTGACCTTAAGTTGCGCATAATATTTCCTTCCTTCATTCGGTTTCGGTTCACGGTGTTCGAAATTCATGATGTCTTGATGAAAATGTTCTCCTTGTTCTTCTGAATTGAACGAGTTCGCGGTATTTTCAAAAACATCAGAACTATTGAATACATTTCTTTGAATACGATAACTCAAGAAAAAGAATTTACCTATTATCATAACTACCACAAAGGAACTTCTTTTAAGAAATATGGGTATTTTTCCTGAATTTTAAATTATAATGAATAGAATAATCATAAAATAAATTTTAGGACGCAGACAATTTCTTTTTTCGTAGAGTTATGCCTTATTTTAACTATAGTAAAATATTATATATGTATCTATGTTAAAATAAATAATAATAAAAATATAACTTTTAACAGATTTTCATATCCGATTTAGACTCAAAAAAGCCTCATAAATATTGAAAATCATGCAAAATTTATGCTAAACCCAGAAAAAAGTGCAAATTTGATCTTTGTGAGTATGTATTTATTTCATTTACAAATATGAGATAGATTTAGCGTAGAAAGTTATTAGAGATTTTGATGAACAAAATTCGGTTAGTTGAATTTCGCTGAAAGGAACTGTGATAACCGGGTCACTTATAGGATATTATTCCCAGCGAAACATATCTCAGTCCCTGGGAAAAATAATACAAGACCTGATTTTAGTAAAATCACTCCAAAACTATAACTATAACGAAATAGGTGCATTCTATATACTTATTAACTTAGGAAATAAGACAGAAAATGATTATAAATACTCTCAAGCAAAAAATAACGGTATTTTATACACAAAAATAGCTCGAAAATTAATAACGATATGTTTTCTTGTTAAATTCAAGTTCACATTGGTTAAATTTATTTCAGTTATGTTAAATTCATATTATACTTTCTTAGATAATACGTTCCTAGATTTACGCGAATATTTGACATTTTAAATAAAACTATCTTTTTGGATTATTTCGCGGATTTATTTTGATTTTCGGTTCCCGACGTTTCGAATGCTTCACAGCAATCATGGTGACGGGAGAGACTAGGGTTTTAGACATCTCAAAGGCGTTTTATACTTGATACAGACACTGCCTATCCACAATTTACAAAAATGATTTTAAAAAATTCTAAAATGGCACCAGAGTACCTTACAATATTTGTTAATTTTAATTCTGAACACTTTTTATTTTTTTTTAATAAGTATTATAATTAAATATTATTTATTTAATTTTAGCTGTTATTATTATATATATTTTTTTAACTTTACTACTAAACTTTACTATTATTAATAACTGCATTTATAAAAATAAATGGGTTAGTCTTGTTAATTTGTTCGTCGTTGATTAATTTTAAAATCTGGTAAACTACTTCTAAGAATTTTGCTAGGGGACTGAATTAAAGAAGATGTAATTAAAGCTTTTGTAAGTTTACCTATATGTAAGTCCTATGTTTTACACGCAGCATACGCAAGATAAGATACTCTGGTTACACGTAAATGAACTAGAGGGTGAAACCGCGGACAATGCTAGTCTATACATATAATAAAATTTTAGCTAAGTTAAATATTTTTTGGAAAATCTTATTGCAATAGTCATTATTATCGATACAGAGGCCGAATCAATAGTTTTTAAAATATTTGTCTGTCTGTCTGTCTATCTGTTTGTATGTCTCTCTGTGACCGAACCACGAGAAAACCACTGGACAGATTTTGATGAAATTTGGTACGATGAGCTGGTTATCCGGGTCAACGTATAACATACTTTTTACTGCAAGAAAATATCTCATGTCTGAGAAATCTATACTAAACGTTAAAACGTAACTAGGGACGAACCCGAGTGGAGCAAGAGTGAGTCGCTAGTATCAAATAAATATTAAATATAAGATATTTTCGATACACCTTCGATACTTCAATATAATCAGAACTTACTCATTTAGATCGCTTATCTCTTCTAGACACATTATCTAAACTTGTAAATAAAATAGAAGTGATTATGAGAAACCTAAGAAATAAGAACCTATAAAACTTGACCTTGACCCAATAAAAAAAGACCCTATAGAAACCCTTAAAAACTTGGCACAGTTTTTTCCCCCTAGATGCCAGTTCACTAGCTTATTTATAGAACTTTTTCGTGTATTTAATTCATTTTATTCACTCACCATTGCATAATTTATCACTGTCACAATAATGCAATATTAAATCGCAAATAACTATACTTAGTTCAATTATATATTGACCTTAACCGCTGGTGTTAATATATACTAGAAATAATTTGTTTTAGTAATAAAATGACTTGAAGGCTGTGGTAGCCCAGTGGTAACGCGCTTGCTTGGGAAACCGAGTGAAGCAAGTTCAAATCCCGGGTCTCGCACCTCTAATATTTTCATGTGCGAATCATTTCTAACATGATTACTACTTGTCCTAACGGTGAAGGAAAACTTCCTGAGGAAACCTGCATGTCTGAGAGAACCTAGCAAGTTTTCAAAAAACATGTGAAGTCCGCCAATCCGCACATGGCCAGCGTGGTGGACTATGGCCTGATTCCCCTCGTACTGAATGGAGGCCCGTGCCCAACAGTTGGACGTTAAAAAGGGCTACAATAAAATGACTTAAACATCTACTTAAAGTGCCTATAAAATATAAAATAAAAATACAGTTTTACATATTACTAGTGTCTTGTATTTATAATATTCCCACACTCGCTTCTCTTAAATTTTATTTAAAAAATATCAGTCTTTATTTTCTGTAAATATATCAAAATATATAACTCATTTTTGTCTGTAGCAACCAAAACATAGCACGTTAGTACTTTCTTTTCACCCCCTTAAAGTTTAATTTTCACAACATAAGGTAGCCTATGTCCTTCTCCAAGGTCCTCTCATCTATTTCTATATTAAAATTTATCAAAATTGATCCGCCGGTTTAGACGTAAAAACGTAACAGGCAGACAGACTGAAAGTAACTCTCCCTTCATATTTATAATATTTTACTTATAATTATAAAAAATGATTTTTTAAAATGAGGTCAAACTGAAAGCAATATGGGCGACATTTTTTCATAAAGATTCTCTATCCAGATTCGCCCGTGACCATGATTGCTGTAAAACATTCAAAACGTTGGGAACCAAAAATCAATTAAATTCGCGAAAAAAACCAAAAGATGGCTTTATTTAAAAATAGCGTCTAACCCTCGCTTCGCTCGGGTTCGTCTTTACTTTGCATCCCAAAACTAACTTTCATCCCCATTTTCACCTGCTTTAAGGGATGATTTCCGGAATAAAAAAAGAATCCTATGGCCTTCCTAAGGTCTCAAACTATCTTCTTACCAAATATCATCTAAATAGGTTCAGTATATTCAGAGATTACCCTACAACCTCATAAACTCACAAACTTTACCTCATTATAATATTAGTATAGAATATAGATATTAAATCCCTTATCCCCTTCATATTCGTCATCCACTTTTACATCGTTTTTTAAACCAATATGTGAAATAAGTTTTAAATATTTGGTTGACAATGATCAATTCAATAGAACACAATATGTAAACTTATACACGTATATTTTTACACGCATTTAATATTGTTTATGGCAGTGATAATATAAAGCGTATCTGTACACCATTGATTGTGGGTTTTGTGTCTTCTAGAGAAAAATGTTAGTATTTACCATAGAACTAAGAACAATTTTCTAATGCGAGTATAGCAGCGGCTATACATTTTAATAATATCGAAATATAAAACAGATTTCAATAACGTAATTCAAGGTGATGGTAATCGCAATTTCACAGCTCCCATTGTTAAATTATTACGGATGACTCACACCATGAAAAGTTTCAGCCACCGGCACTAAAATATTTTGACACGATTTACTAACTCGTGTGAATTAGATGTCCTCTTCGTCATATAAATATATAATTTTCACGTCAATTGTATCTATTGTAAGCAGAGGATCGATTTTTCAAGGATGGTACGTCATTCGAATGCGAAACATACATTTTACTATAGAAGTTTGTACAGAATATTATAGATTCTGCAAATAAGTTAATAAGTCGAGAATAACCACGAAAACTACAAAAAACCGCTAATTATAGTTGGCCCGACCTGGAATTCGAACCCAGGATGATGACCATATCTGCAGTCATATATGCTAGCTAGACCTAGACCACCGACACAATTTGAAAGTGCAGTGATTGGTAATACAGTAGCAAAAATATCCATCATATACAAAGAAATTTTATCTGAAAGCTATCTGTATAATAATTACACGGGATACGGGACGGAAAGACTGCCCGTGACCATTTTTTGTATATAATAATTACAGGGGACGCGGGACGGAAAGACTGCCCTTGACCACGGCTGGTGAAACCCACACGAAACGTCGGGAATAACGTATTTTGCCACTTACGAATTCACGTGTTTAAATCCCGAGTGTCATAATTATACAATTATGGAACGCGATTTAAAAAGTTATATTGAAAGATATTTTATTAATTTTAATTAAACTTCTATCACAAATGGGTACAATGCCATCTATTGATATTGATTTAAACTATTCTTATTTTCTCCCTGATGACACTACATGTTATAATTATTATTTGTCTATGTGGTATACATATATGTTGTATGTTTTCAATGAACGTTTTACAGACCCTCGAAACATATTAGTCCTGTTCATATAAAATTGTTTGTCAAGTTGTATGTAAAATGCTATTTATGTATTTAATTTTTCATAAAAAAAAAACTATTATCAAAAATCTTCTTTACGAAGTCCAGAGAAAACGTCATTTTTTTATGAGACTATGTAATTATACAACTCTATTATGTTTATACAAAAAATCTAAAAAGTCCCTAGTTTAAAAACATGTATCAAAATGTTTATTATCAACAATATTATACAAAATTGCTTTGATTGTTGTTAAGTGTCGCTTTGTAGAATCGCGATTATTACTGAGATAAGTGTAATTATTCCCTTTGTACATTTGTTTCACTCGTAATTACCGTTCAACTGTTGAAGATTTAAAAATTGTTATTTCAACGAAGTAAAGTAGTTTGGATTCATATGTTGGTTCACTGTAGCATATTTTTATTTATACCACGACGGTGGCAATCAAGCGTACGGCCCGCCTGATGGTAAGCGGTTACCGTAGGCTATGGACGCCTGCAACACCAAGGGCATCACATGCGCGTTGCCGACCCAGTAAAATCCTATTTACTCCCCTTTTGAAGGACCCCATACTGTAGTCCTCTGGGAAAACCTCGGCAGGGAGTTCATTCCACAGGAGAATGTACGGAAGCATTTGGGATGCAATGTGTGAGCATGAACTCCCTGTCGATGGCGAGAGGTGCGATAATAAAAAGTGGCCGTGGGCATCATGTCGAACAATTCTTCGGAACACAACCCATTATACAAATTTATACAAACGATAGAGCACACATAGGGACGCAAAATCTCTCCTTAGACTTAGGGGCTCATCATCTCAGCATCATATAACTTTGAAATTCAGTCCATTTTAATATTTACATCCATTTTAATTCTTTTCTTTCTTTCTTTCACTGTATTACTGTTACAATGTATTGTGGTAAACTTCACTTTACATTTAGTATTTCAATCGGTTCATAAATAAAAAGTTATGTTAATTTAAAGAATCACCTAGTTTAAATTATCTTTGTTTCAGTTTAACCTCGGGTGTCAAGATTGGAAGAGATCGCTTGTAGGAACAGTTCACAACGCAGGCTTCTTCATCTCCATACCACTAACTGGTTTAATATCAGACAAGTTCGGTCGAAAACTAGCCTTAGTATTTGCGAGTGTCGCAAATGGTGTATTTGGAGTGATACGAGCATTCTCACTCAATTACGAAATGTTCATCGTTTTGGAATTTCTGGAACCAGCGTTAGGTGGCGGAGTGTACACTGCCTGCTTTGTTCTTGGTAAGTTATATAGTTTATATTCTATTCAAATCAAATATGTGAATTTCATGTAACATGAAGTTTCGATATTAATACAGAACACGTATAGGATTACTTCTGTCTATCTGCCTGTCAATGTCTGCAATAGAATCTACTGCACGGAAATAGTTGTTATTTGTTTGATATATAGATATTACAGGTATAATGGACGGATCGCAAACGTATAAAAAATCAAATATAGTCAATATATAGTCAAAGTAAAGTCAAAATCATAAATAAAAATATTACCTCTAACTTCTTACAATTACTTTACATTCCTGTAACCTTCACATGAGTCTGTCTTGCACTTTGTTTTTATTTAAAAGTACAATGATTTTTATATGACTATTACGAATATTTTTGCACTAAATATAAAAATAATAATATATTTTATATTTACTAATATTGGACCTTTTGATGATTATAAGCCACTATTATTATGTATATATATCGGGTTCGTCCCTAGTTACATTTAAACATTTAGTATAGATTTCTCAGAGATCAGATATTTTCCCGGATAACCAGTTATCATCATACCAAGTTTCATCAAAACCTGTCCATTGGTTTTCTCGCGATGCGTTTCCAGATAGACAGACAGACCGACAAAAATTTAACAAACTTTAGATTTGACCTCTGCATCGATAATAATGACTATTTCAATAAGATTTTTCAAAATATATTTCATGTACTGATTCGACTCAGAATTTTATTAAATGTATAGGTTATAATAATATGTAAAAGAAATCGTGATTAATATTTAGTAAACACTGCAATTCGCACAGTCGATTTGCAGCTCGGATATGAATATAGTAAATAAAAATGGCGGCTTTGAAAATATCTATATTTCTTTATAACATAATTTATTTTTATACATAAATAATTTTAAATTTCAAAGGAATAGGATGAACCTCATATTTACTTATAATCTAACAACTACAACATGTTAAGGTTGCATATTAATATTAATGTGCTTTACTCGACAATGAAGCAATACATTTTAATTCATTTCTATTTTTAGAATACTTCGTAAAGTAACTTATAAGTAAACTATTATCATTAGTATGATACATCTATCCCACGGGAACCATACATTTTTCCGGGATAAAACGTAACCTATGTGCTATTCCAGACTAAAATCTATCTCTGTGCCAAATATTCAGATCCGTTCAGCCGTTCTGATATGACTAACTAACAAACATCCATCCAAACTTTCGCATTTCTAATATTTATGTATGGGATTGAATTACTACCTATGTAACTACAACAAAAGAAGCTCAATAAAATTCAAACTTAATGAATAATTATAATTGACTTCGACTACGGGACGTTTACTAAAATTTATTAATATTAAAAATATGACATTGTATTTGTTATTTTTGTTTATTTGCCTCGGTGGTGTAGTGGCTAGCAAGTACGGCTGCACATTGAGAGGTCGTGGGTTCGAGTTCCGGGTCGGCCCAAGTTTAGTTATTGAGTCTTTTGTTTAATAAGCCTAGGTCGGGAGGTCATTATTATTATTGTTGTTTTTTATCAATACTTCTTTATATTAGACAAAAAAAAAAAACCATATAGAAAGAGCTTATAGGCCGAAAATTTAACGTAAGCCTACATTAATTATCCTTACACAACAAGCGATTATACAACAGTATGTTATTGGGGCAAGTTATATAAGTTATTGGGCACATGGGCTATAGTCAGGGCTTAACTAAATAATCTAACTTTAGTAATTAAAGTATTAAACTAAGTTAAACTTTAATTTAGTGATCTTATAAGCGTAATCATATATAATATATGCCTACTTACGTCTGAAAAAACCAAACTGGTTTTAAAACATACGTAAAGTCCGCCAACCCACACTTTGCCAGCGTGGTGGACAAAGAAAAGCCCTTCCCTAGCAGTGTGACGTTAAATTTTAATTAAAAGTTAAATTGAATAGCAAACATATTTATTTCAAGCAAATATTTATCATTTGTTATCTGTTTATGCTGCTATTACAACGCGGAACAATCAAATGCATTCTTGTATTTCCTAGATATAAGAATGCGTAGTTTAATTACAATAATACAGAAATGTAGGCTTCCTAATAAACCAGATTATCATAAAGAGTAAACGACTTCTGTTATTGGTATATTACGTTATTTAAAGTCACCCTACTTAGGTAGTTCGTATAATTCTACTGATTTAAATGTAAGAATTTGTATGTGTGTTATTTCTTCACCTTAAAGTGTCTGAAAGGATTTGGATGAAATTTAATGTACAGTATAGGTAGTCTATTTGGAGTAAAACACATAGGGTATTAGTAATTAAAATGTGTCAAAAGATAGCACTACCTGTATATTCATACTTTAATATTATAAATGTGAAATTGTGTTTGATTGTTTGTTTATTTGTCCTTCTTTCACGTCGAAACAGAGTGACGGATTGGCGTGATTTTTTGTGTGGAGATAGTTGAAGGGCTGGAGAGTGACATAGGCTTTTTATCGTGGGAGGTAATCTCTCAGAAAACACGTTATAATACAACCCAAAACAATATTTACGATCAGAATTTGTATGAAACCAGTTTTTTTTTTTGAAGATTAAGCGCAATCTGCTAGTTATAATAGAACTAGCGGTACACCCTCGCTTCGCTCGGGTTCTTACCTAGGTTGATTCCCCGTACAAACTTTCATCCCCATTTTCAACCCCTTAAGGGATAATGTCCGGGATAAAACGTATCCTATGTACTTTGCAGGGTCTCAAACTATCTTCTTATTAAATTTTATCTAAATTGGTTCAGTAGATCCCCTCCAACCTCACCCCTTACAACCTCACCCCTTACAACCTCACAAACTTTACCTCTTTATAATATGTATTAGTATAGATTACAGAGAAACCTAGTGACGCACCCAAGTGCAGTTGGGTGCGTAGAATATAATACATGTCAATCTCATTGGTCTAGTAAATAACTATCACTACTGCTGCAAGGGCTGTAATGATGTTAAGATCGATCCCCTTTTTATTTGTAGAGTAAATGATAATGAAGGAAAGTCCTCTTGTAGAGTAGCAAACTCTGAGCAAAGTAATTATTATTTTACCCTTGAGAATGGATGGATTTCTTTGGGACCAACCCTGAAGTTGTATCTATACATACGTATAATAAAATTGTAACTGATTCGAATCTGCACATTAAATATTTTTTGGAAAAACTTATTGAAATAGTCATTAATATCAATACAGAGGCCGACTCTATAGTTTTTAGAATTTTTGTCTGCCTGTCTGTCTGTCTGTCCGTCTGTCTGTCTGTCTATCTGTCTGTGACCGCATCATGAGAAATCCACTATACAAATTTTGATGAAATTTGATATATATATATATATATATATATATATATATATATATATATATATATATATATATATATATATATATATATATATATATATATATATATTTGATAGCTGGTTATCCGAGTCAACATATAGGATACTTTTTACTGCGGGAAATTATTTCATCTCTGATAAATCTATACTAAACGTTAAAACGTAAGGAGGGACGAACCCGAGCGGAGCGAGGATGAGTCGCTAGTCTATATAGAAACAGGCAAAGATAAAACAGTTCATTACCTTTTTCTTCTCTGTTTGTTAACTGATTTTCTTTTTTCTTATTATATTGACGAGCTTTAGTATTGATAAATAGATAGATAAATTCGATTTATATACATAATACATAATATCTTTTTCTACAATTACTTAATATTTCGCATAACATACGTATCTACCCAAAAACGTCCACGTTTGAAGTTCCACGTTGTTGAATTCAATAAAAAAGGAAATATTATTTCTGAACCATCATAAAGCGCAATTACAGTAATAAAAGCTCAAGAGTTTAAGGCTCATTAGAAAAAAAAACTATAATTATTACAAAAAATCTATGCATATACATATTTCATTAAACATGTGCAGGTGTAAAATAAAAATATTCTCGTGATTCTTCTACGTAGATGAGATAATTATTTTATTGTAGTTTTTTATTTGAAAAATAAATTTATCTAACTTATAAGCTTACAAAATGTCCGTCATTGACAATATTTGTATCAGTAACATATATGTAATTATGTTTATTTAGCCCTTATTGACGTCCCATTACTAGTTCTCGTTCATTACGAGGGGATTTAGACCCACCACGCTGGCCAAGTACAAGTTGGTGGCTTCAAATGTCTTTCGAAAACCTTATATATATATATATCTCTGACATGCAGGTTTCACGATGTTTTCCTTTACTGTATTAGCAAAAGGTAATCATGTTGAAAATGTTGCACATGAAAATATCAAAGGCCCAAGACTCGGGATTTGAACCCGCTTCGTTTAGTATCCAAAGCGATCGCATCACCACTGAGCTAACATTGAATAGCATATATCATCATCATTTTCCTGAAATAAAAATTCACGTCATCATATTCATATGCATATATAATCATAAAGTTTCTTATAAAACTATAAAATTCATAATAAAAAAATTAAATTGTAGTATACTACTATGTTACTTCTAGAAAATTCTTAAAATGACAGTACATAAGTAAGTAGATGAAGTACTTGAAGTAAACCTGTTCCGGGACCTATAATTCATATTACTAAGGTCGTTAAATAAATCATGCCTCACACTGCACTCCTGGGATGCAAGGTTATTAGGTAATTACTATGATTATTATATGTTACTTACAATTTATTATATAATTACTGCGGTAATCATTTACTTAATAAAAATTAGGGTGAAATCCCTTAAATAGATTTAAATATTCGTACAATATATAAAAAATCTAATCGAAATATATTTTATTCGAATAGACTTTTACAAGATTGACCTATTTTTTAGAAGTATTAATTAATGATATTGTATCTATAAAAATCTCTTTCCAATTCACTCATTATTGTAGCCATACAATGCATCTTTGGTTTGAAGACTGAGTTTTATTTAGTTTAAAAGTTTACATATTCAGTGCCTGGGCGTTATAAAAATTGCGTTTTTTTTTTCAGAAAAGACCTTTATACTCTTAAAAAGCAAAACCTTATCTAATCTATGTTTGATCCAAATCGTAAGACCTGTTTCCGAAAGAGGTACATTTTTTTTTTTTTTATATGACATTCAGTGACAAACGAGCAGACAGACCACCTGATGGAAAGCAGCAGCTGTCGCCCATAACACCTACGGTTCATGCACTTAGGTTTTAAGTAACAAAAATGCAGAACCACAGGTGCGTTGTCACTGTGAGGACTAAGATGATATGCCTCTTGCCTGTAATTGCGCTGGCTACCTTATCCTTCAAACCGGAACACAACAATGCAATCATTGTTGCTTGGCGGCAGAAATAGATAAGGGGGTGGTACCCATCCAGTCGGACTCCTCAGGCTTGACAGAATCCTACCGCCGGTAGGACTCTGTGTACATGAAATAAATTCATGTATATACTAGTATGTATATACAAGAATTGCTCAGTCTATGTTACAAAATAAGAGGTTTTTCCTCAACACTATTTTTACATATTTGACAGAAAAATGAGATAAATACCGATACAAATAAAACTAAATTAATATTATCAAATATAATTCAAAAAATGTTATTACCAAAACCAACTTATTTTATGATTTTTTTATATATAATAAAAAATACTATTCTTAACAAAAAATATTGCAAACAAACTGACAGTATTATAATATAATACTAGCGACACACGCTCGCTTCACTCGAGTTCGTCCCTAGGTACGTTTTCACGGTTAGCTCTGTTTATACATAAATAGTAGCTTGCTACTTCTAAGATATTCATTTAAATTATAGTACCTGGGCGACCGAGCTTCGCTCGGAGTTCTTGAAAGATTGTATATTTTACATTAAGTGACTAAGTGTTACTGAGAAAGTTGTATAGATGTCGCGATAAGAACAATTTCCTTTTTAATTTGGCTTAAAAATAATTTTACATTAAGTGACTAAGTGTTACTGAGACAGTTGTATAGATGTCGCGATAAGAATAATTTTCTTTTTAATTTGGCTTAAAAATAATTTTACATTGAGTGACTAAGTGTTACTGACAGAGTTGTATAGATGTCGCGATTAAATTTTGCGTAGAATAATGCATAAGAAAAACGCATGAAAACTCGGAAACACGCGTTTTCCCAGACATGTGACTAATCTAGATCAATTTTTCGCCCCCGAAAGCCCCCATATACCAAATTTCAGCAAAATCGTTAGAGCCGTTTCCGAGATCACCGGTATAAATAAATAAATAAATAAATAAATAAATAAATAAATAAATAAATAAATAAATAAATATACAAGAATTGCTCGTTTAAATATATAAGATAGCGATTTACTTCGCTTGGATGCGTACGCCGTACGTGGATTTTGTTCCCAATTTCATGGGTTTTAATTTTTTTTCGCGGAACCCTGATTCTTTTTCTAAAATAAAAGTAGCCTTAGTTACTCCTTATAACAGCAGCAATTTGCCAGTGAAAGTCCCGTCATAATTGGTCCAGTCGTTTCGGAGATTAGCCGGAACAAACAGACAGACAGACAGACAGACCGACAGACCGACAGACAGACAAGCAAAAATTTAGTAAAAAGCATTTAGCAAAAAGCGACTATTTTAATATTACAAACAGACACTCCAATTTTATTTATCTGTATAGATGTATAGATATAGGTATATCATATATGTGTATATTGCAATAAGCGTAATATTAGTCATCAACCTAACCCTGCTTCCTCAAAGCATTTCCTTAGATCTTATTCACTGGTTGGCGGAAGTGACAGAGGTCAATGGAATATGAAAGGCACAATAATATATGAAGACACAATAGCGTCTAACTTGAATTTTATATAATATTACGTACTATAAATTACATATTATATAGTTTTAAATATAGTTTTATTTAAAACTTCAAAAAAACGGTTATTTTCGTAGATTTATTTTGATTCCCGACGCTTCGAATGCTTAACAGCAAACATCTCTCTACTTACTGTATCTTACTGTATGTGTTTATATAAAATGTCAAATATTCGCGTAAATCTAAGAACGTATTATGTAAACTATATACATCGCAGACAGACGTACAGATTGCCAGAGTATTTTGTTTTTTTATCGTATTCAATGGTATTGTAATCATCAATTACGTTCTCTTAATTTTTAATTACGGTGTCCAAGGTCATTGGACTAAAGATACGTATTGTGAAATGGCATGTGATTTGTGAAGCAATTTGTACGACCGAGAAAGATCTACTAGATCTAGATACTGGCGGCTTCTTATACATACTTCAGAGGGCCTCCTCCAATTTTTGTTTCAAAAAGCTACTGAAAATCTCTAAACAGACACAACCAGAGATACGTACCTGTGATCTTATGATACCTAAGCTAAGCACTAGACCATCGAAGCAGTTTAACATAATTTATATTTCTGTTTTATTCCTTAAGAGGATTGTGAAGTGCCGATACACGGCGCGAGTAGGTTTTTAAGAAAATGCTATCTGTTTCATATCGCTCGCTTTGCCAACCCTTATGGTGCGATAGAGAGAGTTGCAAATCTTAGAGGCAATTACCTACATTTCCTGTTTGAAATATTGTTTCGGGCGATAACGTTTTCACCCCCTTAAACATTTACGAAATGAGACAATTTTGGTCTCATTAGATTCAGTACACCTTAATCTAGGTCTGTACGTTTTCCTTTTTTAGTAATTCAGTTTAGTTTAATTATAAAAAAATAAAAATGCTCGAGGAAGTTTTTAAGACAAAAATACAGATATTTAGATGCTAATAACTTCTATCATACACAATATTTCTTTAAAATAAAAACGTACGGACCTAGTTTTTCATTATATCTACAACATTTTCAAAAATTATGAAAATTAGACTATGTAAATGGGGGGGGGGGGGGGGAACGTTATCGCTTTTTGTATGGAAATTTACTTTTTTTATTTAGCTTCACAATCCTCTTAACAATTGAAATACTATATTATTATGTTCTAATTTTAGTTTAGCGTAAATATATTTGACAGGAAACCCTTCAAATACACTTTTGATATTACTTATTAGGTAAAGATAAATTAAATTAGTATTAATAGCAATTCAAATTAATATTCTTCATTTATAAATATGGGAATAATGTTGCTTAATATTTTTAATATTATATAATACTAGCGACTCACTCTTGCTTCGCTCGGGTTCGTCCCTAGCTTGCTTTCCAATACAAACTTTCATCCTCATTTTCACTCCCTTAAGGAATGATTTGTGGGATAAAAAGTATCCTATGCCTTTTACAGGATCTCATAACATCTTCTTACCAAATTTCATCTAAATCGGTTCAGTAGATCCAGAGATTACCCCCTACAATCTCACAAACTCACAAACTTTACCTCTTTATAATATTATAGTATAGACTAGCGACTAACACTCGCTCCACTTGTGTTCGTCCCTAGTTACGTTTAGTACACATCTCTCGGAGATGAGATATTTTTCCGCAGTAAAAAGTATCCTAAATGTTTACCCAGTTAACGAGCTATAATCATACCGAATTTCAGCAAAATCTTTCCAATGGTTTTCTATTGGTGCAGACAGACAAACAGATAGACAGACGAAAATTCTAAAAACTATAGATTCGGCCTCTGTATCGATAGTAATAACTATTTCAATAAGATTTCCCAAAAAATATTTAATGTACAGACTTGACTCAGAATTTTATTATACTATGTAAGCAAGCTAAATGAAATTATTTGAAGATCTTAATTGCTATATGGTGCATAGTGATATTTTTAGGGTTCCGAACCCAAAAGGTAAAACGGAACCCTATTACTAAGACTCCGCTGTCCGTCCGTCGGTCTGTCTGTCCGTCTGTCACAAAACTGTATCTCATGAACCGTGATAGTTAGACAGTTGAAATTTTCACAGATGAAGTATTTCTGTTGTCGCTATAACAACAAATACTAAAAATCAGAATAAAATAAATATTTAAGTGGGCTCCCATACAACAAAGATGATTTTTTTGCTCGTTTTCGATATTGATAACGACAACAGTAGACGCTTGAAATATTCACAGAATATTTAGTTATATGTTCACTTTAAAAATAAATAATGAAATTAAAATAAAACAAATATTTAAGGGGGCTCCCATACAACAGACATGATTTTTTTACCGTTTTTATAGATATGGTATGGAACCCTTCGTGCGCGAGCCCGACTCGCACTTGGCCGGTTTTTTTTATCTATCGGGGACATGAGGGACAATTTGAAATTACAGTATTAAAATTAGACATGCGCCATATTGAAAATAAGTAATTAAAGAATTCACGGAGCCGACTTTTATGAAAAAACTGTGATTTTCCATATTTTTTTTATTTTCTTTATTACTAATACAAACTTATATTATTTGCAATCGTGCATTTGCAGTTACTTTAATTCTATTTACCTATTTTGTTTAAATCTATACTAATATTATAAAGAGGCAGAGTTTGTTTGTTTGAACTCGCTAATCTTAAATACTAATCCAATTTGAAAAATTCTTATTACATTAGATAGATCGTTTATTGAGGAATGTTATATATCATCATGCTACTTCCCAAAGGAGCATAGCAGTATTCATAAATGTCAACAAATCGGGCAGACTTCCATACATCATTGTAATACTGATGCTTATATTATGCTTTAAGCTCGGAGACTACTAAGCCCATCAAAAATACGTTTTGCACAAAGGCCAAAGAAGTTTTTTGTAATTATAGCGCAAGCGAAACTGCGGGTTCCGTTAGTATTAAATACAAAAATACAACTGTTAACAACGACATTGAGTAAAAGTTTTTATATCAATTATTTATTTAGCGTCAAGATATAACGCGAATAACTTTCTACAGAGTACTGTGATTCCATAAAAACACATCAACAAAAAGTCCCTAAGTTTAGACGAGCGAATTTTTTCGATCGTAACTTTTACGCTTCAGCTGAGTCGGTTAAAAATAACTAAATTATCCATTCATTTCCTTAAACATCTATATTAAAAATATCTTATTGTTAGTCTATAAATGGTTTATTTTTGAGGGATTTACGTATTATTATTTAAAGTATATTACTCTTTTCAAAAGTTTCTTGAACAGAAAATCGTCATAAGAGATGAGATCATCCTTTATGGTGGCAGTGGTAGCCCAGTGGTAACGCGCTTACTTGGAAAACCGAGTGGAGCGGGTTCAAATTTCGAGTCTCGCACCTCTAACATTTTCAGGTGTGAATCATTTCCAACGTGATTACCACTTGTCTTACGGTGAAGGAAAACATCGTGAGGAAACCTGCATGTCTGAGAGAACCCAGCAAGTTTTCGAAAGACATGTGCAATCTACCAACCCTATGGCCTGATCCCCCTCGTATAGAAGGAAGGCCCACCCCCAGCAGCGGGACATTAAAAAGGCTTACTACATCGTTTATAAAGTCAGTTAAAAAGTTAACTATCTTAAGTTTTTCTTACTAGATAAAAAGTTAACATAACTCTATACAAATTATCTCAAATTTCTATCGCTAGTCAGGAAAATTACAGATAGATCGATTATTGGGAACCGCGGTAAGAGTATCTCGATATCAAATTTAGAACTAGATGAAATAAAAAACGCCACATCTTCCACTTCAAGTATATTTTCTTCGCTATCTATGAAAAGTAATTCACCATGATTTTTCTATACTAATAATATTATAAAGAGGCAAAGTTTGTGAATTTGTGAGGTTGTAAGGGGTAATCTCTGGATCTACAGAACCGATTTAGATAAAATTTGGTAAGAAGATAGTTTGAGAGCCCGGAAAGGACATAGAATACTTTTTATCCCGGAAATCATCCCTTAAGGGGGTGAAAACGGGGATGAAAGATTGTATTGGGAAGCTAGGGACGAACCCGAGCGAAGCGAAGGTGAGTCGCTAATTGTCGTCATAATTCAACCTGAGTATAACTTTAGTAGCACTCAACCGTCTCCTTAACAGTTCATCGGATGGTTGTGACTAATTACACTTTTTGTACGGTCTTTGCCTCATGTCCCTGACTGAACTTGCTATGCATGACTTGCTAACAGTCTGAAAACGGGTGTCTGAAACATGTATTTTATTATCCAAATATTTCTTAAAATACTTCCTTAAATATTTTACATCTGTGTCTGTTTGAATATTTAAATAACCGCTTTTTACTAAATGCGTATGGATGGATACACGGTACATATATCAAAACAACATTTTTTACAATTTTTGTCTGTCTGTCTGTTTGTTCCGGCTAATCTCTGAAATGGCTGAACCGATTTTGACGGGACTTTCACTAGCAGATAGCTAATGTAATAAGGAATAACTTAGGCTACTTTATTTTAGAAAAAAAAATAGGGTCCCACGAAAAAAAATTAAAACCAAATTAATAAGTTAATTTTGTTTTCGGAAGCAACTTTTCGTCTTAAATAAAACTTTCTTGTTGGTTTTTTTCGCGGATTTATTTTGATTTTAGAATTCCAGATACTTTAAAACAAATATGGTCGCTCTTTGCTTTCGTAATGAATCGAATCGAATCCAATCGAATGAAATACCAAAAATCAAAATATATCCGCTTAAAATCCGAAAAGGTAGTATTCAAAATAGCATTCTTATATATATTTCTTTTATGCGATTTGATTATTGGGTATTAAAATTATGCTAGAAAAACAACTTTAGACTTAGAGATTTACACTTTTCACAAATTGTACATAAATAGACACGTATTTTCTACGTACATATTATATGTATATATTTCATATACTTTTATTCACACATTAAAAAACCATAATAGTAAATAATGGCACCGACTTCGAATATATCTGATTTAGTCTATAGTAAATGAAAACTCTCGTACAGTTTTTTTTTACTATTTAGTGAAGTCGGTTTTTTTTTTCATAAAAAGTAATGATAAAGAGCAATAGGTATACTTTACTTGTAAAGCTTTTAGCAATAACAAATTGTGGTCGAGGCTCAAAATTCATTAGGGAATTACGTCGATACAGAGTAAATATCATAATATAGACAATAACTATAAGTTAGCATTACTGCTAACATTATTATTGAAATTACTATATACATAACGTAAGTAACTTGAGTTTAACTTGACGTCATACATTCATTCCAGTATGTAAATAAAACCTAAGAAACAATTATATGCAAGAAATAAAATAAATATGTCACATAATAATAAAAACATTATTGGAAAATGTCTATAATGCACATTTATATAAAATATTTAATACATAGTTTTATAAAGAAATACTAATGAAACCTATGAAGCAAAACGTTTGGTATTTTAGTAAAATTAATAAACTTGTCAAGTAAGAAATTCATATACTGTCATATATGTGTGGAATTATGCTTTAAAATTTTAAACATAGGTATAACGAACCACTAACGGTTTTTTTTTTTAAATAAAAAAACTTATTTTTTATCTCATTTTATTAAAAAAAAAATATAAATTTTTAAACAATGTTTAAATTATTAAAGTAAAATTGTAATAATTTAACCTATTTTCTACGAGTATATATGCACAAATAAAATAAATTTTATATATTTTTTTTCTTTTTTCAGCATTGGAACTAGTTGGACCTAAAGGTAGAGTTTTTGTCAGCCTACTGTTCAATACAATGTTTATCCTTGGAGGAGTTACTGTTACGATATTATCCTGGTGGTTACAAAGTTGGCGATACCTTCTCTTAGTCATCTATATACCTGCTATCCTCGTATTCTTCTATTTATGGTCATTGACAGAGAGCTTCCGTTGGTTTTTTAGTAAAGGACGCTTCGAAGAAGGTCTAAATGTTCTTACCAAATGTGAGAAGGTTAACAACGTCACTGTACCCAAAGACCATTACGATCAAGTAGAAAAACAAGCAATGAAACAGCGAGAGGCGAGGAAATGCGAGGTTTTGGAAACTAATCAGTCAACATTCAAGCAATTGCTATTATCACCAATGATTTGGAAAAGACTTTTCACATGTTCTTTCCTCTGGACTTCGTCTACTTTGGTCTATTATGGTCTTTCGATAAACGCAATAGAGCTATCAGGGAACAGTTACTTGAATTATATAGTTGTCATAGTAATTGAAGCGCCTGCAAATGTTTGCAAGCTAATTTGCTTGGACAGATTTGGGAGGAAACGAGTCATAGCAACCGCGTTCGTGTTGACTGGCGTTATACTAATTACTTATGGATTTTTACCAGGTACTTACATGTTTTTATTAGGTTATTTCCCGAAGTTTTAAATTTGTTTTTTATTTTGATTTATGTACTTTTTTAAATCATTCGGTAACTATATACTAATGATATGCTTATATACTCGTAGTTATAATGGAGAAAAAAAGGCAATATAAAATACATTGGTTTTAAATTTTAACATTGATGTATGGTTAACCTTTCAGGGGGTAATTGGTCGACAGCATTCTATCTCGGCGGTAAATTCTTCATCACACTCGCATACAACTCGCTGTACATTTTCGCGGCAGAAGTTTTCCCAACCAATTACAGAACCACTTTGTTAGCTATTTGCTCTACAATCGGGCGAATCGGGTCTGCGGTCGCTCCTCAAACACCTTTATTGGTATGTAAAATTGTTTATTCATCTACCTATCTACAAATAACTCAAATAACTTTTATTATAAACTAGCGACTCGCCCTCGCTTCGCTCGGGTTCATCCCTAGGTTGCTTCCCAAAACAAAATTAATTAATTAATTTTGTTTAATTTTTTTTCGCGGGATCCATTTTTTTTCTAGAATAAAACTAGCCTTAGTTACTCCTTTTTACATTAGCTATCTGACAGTGAAAGTCCCGTCAAAATCGGTCCAGCCATTTCAGAGATTAGCCGGAAGAAACAGACAGACACAAAAATTGTAAAAAGTGTTGTTTTGGTATACGTACCGTGTATACATCCATTTGCATTTAATAAAAAGCTAAAAGCGGTTATTTTGATATTACAAACAGACACTCCAACTTTATTCATCTGTATAGATACAATAACATTATATTTTAAATACAAATAACTCAAATAACTTTTATTATAAATATCATAGTGATTTATTATATACTAAATTAAATTATTTAAGTTAGTGTTTTTTAAAGATATGCAACATAAATAGCTTTATTTACAATAAAGGAAATTACAAATATACGTAATTATATATACAAAACAAATGTTAAGTGTACATTTGTACCCTGTAGTATTAGTTATTATTGTAGTGTTAGTTATTATTTATTAAGAAATACGGATATATAGTTTTTGAATTTTCGTCACTTTTTTTACTATACGTTTTTGACAACTGCTCAGATTGCACTTTAGTTAGAACATTTCGTATCTAAAAACTATAGCTTAAGATCTAAATATAGATATTTTTGTCATTTTTTACCGGCTAAAACACACTCCATACATATTCATTCAAAGCATAATGATAAAAAAGCAGTCGTGAGGACTGCCGACAGAAGTGAAAACTTAAAACTATAAACAAACAGTTGCTATTTTTGGATATTCATATTGTTTGATCTTAAATTAAAATGTATAAATTAAAACTGTTTACATTTATCTGGTTTTGACATCTATCGGCACTCTGAGTGTCAGTGTTAACACGTCACGTGACCATGTCGATGACGACTTACATGAATTTACTCCCCATCCAAACCTGCCTATAGAAGTTTTCACTTCAATACTAAATTTAGTTAAGTAAATTTAGACATCATAAATTGCTCTTATGCAAATGATGGCATTTTACTAATTGAACGTCAGTTACTACGGCATTATATTATACTTAATGTTTTTTTTTTTTCCACTGTTTGCTTATTTCTTTATTATTAAGATCTCCCACAATTACTTGTCTTATCAGAATTAATTCTTTTTCATTACAGTCGAAATTTTATGAGTTCCTGCCGACATTAATATTCGGGATTATGTCGGCCATGTCAGGAGTACTTGTTCTCACTCTACCAGAGACAAATAATCAAAAACTGCCAGATTCTCTAAAAGAAGCCCAAGAACAAGACCATAAAAAGTCCGAAGACAACGGAGAACGAGGAACAAATAAAGATGGCGAAACAGAAAGGAGAGACACTAAAACTACGTTATGAGAAACAATTGTTAAGACTGAACGATTAGTGGTAATTGTTTATCTGTGATTAGTGTTACTCTAGCTTTGTTTTAAATAAAATGCAATATTTTAACAAACTGGTATACCTGCTTTTGTATAACCAAGTACAGTTAGATACTTAAAAAAAAAATTAAAGTATCTATCAATAATTTAAAAAGCTACTTCATATTTAGCTCATATGATGGTTATTGATAAAAAACGTCTGTCTGTTTGTACGGCAGATTACAGAATATTACTAAAGAATAAAAGTGTAGTGACAATGTCAAAGGTTATTCCTTTTAGATGTAGACCACAAGTGTAACCAAGGTAATGCTAGTGAATACTAAAATTCTCGAAAAATGTACATACAATATTCTTTATATATTTGCGAATGGACAAAAGTAGCAGTCGATAATCATAACTGAATTAAAAAAATCTAATTTCCAAGATTAGTACGTTTTAACTTTTAATTCCACGTTCTATTTATTCTCAAACGACAATTTTGCACAGACAATATAAAAACTAATTAAAATTTGCTATGAAAATTGCCACCACAAACCTCATCCTCCTTTCCGTGACAAAAGTCAGCTAACAGCCAAGTTTGCGGTAAACTTTTCTCTTATTATAAACAAAATCTTCTAATCTGTTCGTGATGGATTAAAAAAACATTAGCACATAATTTGAATAGAAGAAAAGTTCTTAGATTAAATGTAAATTTGTAATTTGGTTATGCATTTTAAAGCATAATGTTAATGCTGCATTGTTTCTGCCCGACTGCGACGAAGCCCAAAGGAGGGTTATGTGTTTGAACTGTACGTATGTTTGTACGTCCATATGTATGTCCGATCATAATATGTTCCCTCGTAATTACTAAACGGCTTAACCGATTTATATTTTTATTAATTAATATTTTTGTTATTATTTTTTATATGACGAGATTCTTTTATAATATTAGAATATGATAATATCAAAGGAATTTTGATTATTCTTATATGACAAATAATAATATAAAAAAATGAATATTCTTGCGACTGCCAAGGCAAATTTCGACTTGTGTCAACCAAGACCAAAAAAATGCTTCATCTGGCATCGAACTCACTGTAAACGCCAAAGAGTTTTTGTTAGTTTACGTCCCTTTACGTTTAAATAGACATTTACATATTCGTCCATAAACTATTGGCGAAGATGTACACAGATTTCTTTTTATCCCAATACATTACACGAACAGTATCATAAAGTTTCTGAACCTGAGCAAAACGAGGCTGGATTACTATTACTATAAAAATTTCAATAGAAAATATCTATAATAAGTTAAATTAATCTTAAAACATGTAAATTATATAAAGGATTTACAAATTAAAACAATAAATCGTTATGATTATGACAACAACTGAAGATTGCGTGACAAAATTTTCATACTAACTCTGTGCCCAATACATAACGAATAACAAATTATATGCATTGAAAATGATTTACAATTTACATTATTATAGTACCTATATTATTTATATTAATTTTTAACTTAGGCAAGTAGGTAATTTAAAAATTGATTCATTTTTCATTCTAACATTATTATTATGTAAATGTATCATCGTGATTTTTAATAAATTCCCTTACTTAATACTTTTTTAAAACGCGAATATTTGACATTTTAAATAAAACTATCTTTTCGTATTATTTCGCGGATTTATTTTGATTTCTGGTTCCCGACGTTTCGAATGCTTTACAGCAATCATGGTCATAGTCAGACTAATTCTCCCGAAAAAATAGTTCCCTTACTTATTTTTTTATAGGTATCTAAAGTTCTTACTATGGGTGATTACCCATCATATGGTCCGGAATTTTTAAACTTTTAAATCAGGCAAAAATAATTATTTGGCTGTCAAAAAAGTTCATAGTAGCAGACCGCAATTAGAAAACTCGTGTTACACTCCCGCCTTATTCAAGACGTGTCTCTCTAAAGATATTCCTTCGATCGGGTCTAAACTCTAAGTGATTTTATCAAAATAGTAGAGTGAGTAAATTTGCACAAGTGCATTATAATGTTATCTCCTCTTATGTGGCCGCCATAGCCCAAATTCGCTCAGGACTCATGTCACATCATTATTCGCGCTTGTCATCAATAATTTAAAAAGAAATAAATCAAATATTTCATTAAAATATATTTATAATAAATTAGAGAGTATTTGGAGACCTTACTATCTCAGTAAGTATTTATTTTAGAGCGAACTGGGAATACCTATATTACCTATTGGTAAATTAAAAACAATTTTTTTTCAAGAGCATCATGATTCTTACTAACTTAATTTTAATTTTTAATTAAATTTAAATTTTAAAACTTTTACATATGATCTGCATTTCGCCTACCTCCGACACTGAGCCTTCTCAGTAAAACATCTCCGAAAAAAAGGCCAGAAAAATATAATTCTAAATAACCACATGAAATTTTAAATAAAACTATCTTTTCAGATTTTTTTGCCGATTTATTTTGATTTTTTATTTTGATTGATTCGACGTTTCGAATGCGGGAACCAAAAATTAAAATAAATCCGCGAAAAAATCCGAAAAGATAGTTTTATTCAAAATGTCAAATATTCGCGTAAATCTAAGAAAGTATTATGTGAACCACATGAAATCTTTAATTAATTATCGGGAACCATTATTCATGCGAGTAGTAGTAGAATATTATATAGAGTAGTAGAATAAGATAAAAGTCCGTAGTGACATAGGATGCTATAAACACCACATGAAATAATGCCTTTACCATCACTTGTGTACTAAATTATACAATTATACCGTATAGTCACTCGAAAAATTCCTTAAATATATAAAATAAGTTAACAAACACGTTCACTTTGTTTTATACGACAATTACAGAGAAGTCACGAGCAACATTTAATTTTAAAACAGAATTACAGTTGATGTATTTAAAGCGTTTTTCTTTAACGTTTTCGCGATCATAATTATTCGTTTAGAACGTGATCCCATTTCCAGGTACGTGACTGAGTGGACTGAATTAAAAATAGTCGAATGCAAACGCATTAGGGTGAGTCTACACTGTAAATACTGTACAGTGTACATACATACTTAGTACTTACATACGTACGCGATTGCAGAATACATACATATATATGAAGTATCCTCAGATATCTTTCTCTTTTGGGATTAAAGTAGTGAATAATAAATAACACTATTTTTATAAAATGTCATTTTGCTAAAAACTATGTGTTTATTATTTTAGCATTGATGTAAACTCAATAAAAATGCTCGAAGATGCTCTAGATCCTTTTGTAGATGAAAACTTTACCTTCTAAAATATTTATGTTCCCTTATTGCTCATAAACAACAGGTGATAGCAACACCAAACTTAGATGTACGTAAGCTATATACATAACATTAAAACACAGTATAAAATCTACTCCAGAATAAAATCTATTCTATATCCTTTTCACTGAATTACTGTTTCATTTTAAAGCTTCCCATTAAAATTTGTCCAGCTATTAAAAAATAGTAAGTAACCATTTTTAGGGTTCCGTACTGTAAAAAAAGGAACCCTTATAAGATCACTCTGGTGTGACTGGTTTGTGCAACACCAACGAGGGGAACGTTGGTAGGGCACAAATCGGACCACAAGGCATTCCCTCATGCAACCAGACGGGTGGGCAGGTTGCGGATAGCCCAATCCCTCCATTGGTAGGGATGTCAACTTCAGACAGACCCCGGACAAGAGGGCAGCACGTGGAGAAATCCCAATCCGCTTGCTGATCCTGAACCCCACATCCTATGATCCCTAATAACCTCAATCTCCAAAACCCAATCCGGACCCTAACACCCCATTGACACTAAAACAGACACTTCCCAACTTACACAAAAACAAACTCTCAAACTTGCACAGACATGCACCAACAACACACAAAACACACAGAAACACTACAAAAGGGTGTGACTAGACTACATGGACCCCATATGATAGTCTAGGGTACACTCCTGCACATGCCGTGTGCAGCGAGAGCCGAAGGCAGGGAGAAAGGAGTCCTGGAGGGTTGAGCCAAACGCAGGTCGGGATAGATACCGGTGTGAGGCAACACGCCCTCTTTGGTCCTGGATTCAGGCTACAAGGCAGCCCTGGGAATAGCCCCACCCAGGGTATTCGGCATTGCGTGACCTAACGGACACGTGGGCGAGTTTGCGGGCATCATGGGACAGGCAGACGACGAAGCTCGGGAGTGGGATAACCTCCTCCTTAGCATCGACCCGTCTCGTTCTGTAACGGATCGCCTGCAAGCTATATCTCGGTGGTAGGTCCTGATGATCCTGCTGCAGCTTGTGCCGGGACATCCCCAAATGTGCGGACTCCCTGGAGGGTGGGACGCTACTGAGACGAAGCAATCTATAAAATTATATGGATAATTTAACAGAAAATAAAACACACAACAATACAACCAACAACACGGAAGCGAGTAACTCCGCCTCCATCGACATGGCATCACTAATTGAGGCAATTCCACAACCACCGGTCCCTGTCAGCTCTTGGAGCCTGGCAGAGCCGAGAAAAAAGAAAAATAGGAAAAGGAGAGAGAAACAACGCATGGCCAGAACGGCAAACAAATCCACCCAAGGGGGCACTGGTAACAGTGAACCCACAACAGAGGAAGGCGAGCGGAACACCGCCGAAGGGGACACGCCCACTGCTGCTTCAGGAGGTACCGGGATACCGACTGGGGGAAGCCAGAGCACGGCAAAACCCAAACCGGGTAATGCCGAGCCGGTGAAACCCAGCACGGGACCCGCGGGCTCCTCTCGCGGCGGTGCAAGCGGGTGCCCAACGGTGGGAGGGCGCACGACCAACCTCCCTAATAACAACAAAAAGGTGGGGAGCCTGAAAACGACCGGAGAGGCTGGAGTACGCGTGACTCCGGGTTATAAGGGTGGTCCCAGTGGTCAAATGACCCAGGGTACCGCCCGCCCGTCGAGCTCGAGCGGAAAAAGCTCATCCGGCGCATCGGCTCCCCCCAAAACGACAAAAACAAGGACCAAGGTCCCATCTGACATTACCCAACGCCAGTCGATGCTCAGTCGGACTCGCCTGAACAGTGGCACAAGCGAAGGGGAAATGTCGGAAGGGGGCCCCAAAAAACCAAAATCAAACAAGAGGGACAGACTAGATGACACTATCTCACCGAAAGTGTCATCGAAACGTCCCCGAACAACCCACACAAAAAGGGAAGGTGAGGGCAGCTATGCACAGGCAACACTAACCCACCTGTGCGTAGCTATCACCACAAACCCGCGAACAGACCTAACAGAAACCGAAGCCACTTACATCAAAGACCAGCTGCAGAAGGCCATCTTTACTGTAGCTGGGAACCACAATGCCATACCCTCAAACCTACCCTTCGCTCCAGTGTTCCTCGGCCGAACCACCCTCCATGAAGGAGTGGTGAAGCTGAAGTGCTGGGACGAAGAAACACTAGCCTGGCTGAAAGGAGTTGTTCCGACGCTCAAGGCCCCGAGGGAAGGTTTTAGCCTGACCCTCATAGAACAGCGTCAGCTCAGGCCTAAAGTCAAAGCCGCCCTATACGTCCCCGATTACCAAGGAGACGCAAACTACCTACACAAGATACTTATGAGTCAAAACCGGCATCTGTATGCTATCAGCTCTTGGCAGCTGATACAGTACGATGTCACAAAAGGAAATCGTCCTGGGATGCTCCTGTATCTAGGAATTCCCAGAGAGGAAATACCTAAACTCCTCGCAGAGGGCCGTAGGGTTGCATACTCCCATGGGTCCATCTACATCCGGTTCTTCACACCTGAAGGACTGAGTGATGTACCACCTGAGGAGGAACCCAAAAGGGCTGATGCGAACAGACCCACAGACAGACACACAGATAAACACACTGACAGACCAAACACAGGAGCTTCGAGCCTACAGACAGACGTACGGACAGACAGACAAGAGACAGTTAAGGAAGATACCCCTATACCCCGACAGACAGACAGACCAGTAAGACAAACCACATCCTCCCCGACAAACAGACCAAATCCCCAACAGACAGACAGACCTGACGGACTCGACATATTGACGAAGACGCTCGAGGCAGACACCACAGACTCCCAAAACACACAATCCGCCGCTGCACCCCGAGACGTGGAAGAGGTGATGACGCCTTTGTCACAGGTGTCCACCTCACCAGTGTCATGGGAGGCACTGGTGGAGTCTGATTAACACCCGCCGAGATGGCGACAAACAACAGACGGCTAGCTGCCGTCATACAAGCCAACCTCCAGCACAGTCATCAAGCCTCGGCTCTTCTACGTAGGCAGCTGGAGGTTGAGAGGGAGACCATTGCCCTAATCCAGGAGCCGTGGATTAGACGCAACAGCGTCTGCGGTCTCGCACTCAATGACGGTAAGCTATTCTATCATGCACCCAATGAAAAACCCAGAACAGCCATTTATTGCCCTAAAGCGATAAATGCAACACTTTTAACACAATTCTGTTACAGAGACCAAACCGCTATCAGAATACAAAACGGACTGATGAGTCCGAACTCCGCAGAGCCGACACCATTGATCATGGTGTCACTCTACTTACCCATTGAAGAATCTATACCACATACTATAACTGAAGAACTAGTAAACTACTGCGAAAGCAACAAATTGAACATAATCATTGGAGTAGATTCCAATGCTCATCACACCCTTTGGGGTAATGCTACAAACAATAAAAGAGGTGAGGACTTACTATCTTACCTAAACACCACCAACCTAACCATAGTAAACAAAGGCATAGAACCCACATTTGTGACCAGCAGATTTCAGACAGTTATAGATCTAACTATAACAAATCTGGAGACTGCTGACCACATCGAGGACTGGAAAGTCCCAAATGAATTAACACTATCGGACCATCGATACATAAAATTTAGCATAGAACTAACAAAACACACAGTGAGACTCCCAAATCTCCCCAAAATAAAGAAACTAAACAAAACAAAATACCGCAAAACACTAAGCAATACACTATCCACTGTTGACTGGGAACCTATAAGAAGCACAGCCGACATAGAAACGAGCGTGGCCAATCTAACAAACACTATGACATCCAGCTGTGAAGCTGCATGTCCAAGTAAAACGGAAACCAGACAACCACCCAGAAACGAATGGTGGGACAAAGAACTGGAAAGGAAAAGACAAACACTGAGACAACAATTCAACAGAGCAAGAAACACCAGGAAAGACGAAGACTGGGACAAATTTAAAGAAACTCAGTCCAAATACAAAAAAACCCTACGGTACAAAGACAACAAATCCTGGCGCAACTTCTGCTCCAGTATAGAATCAGAAAGTGCAGCAAACAGGATAAGAAAAATAATATCCAAAGACAGAAACTGTGCCCTCGGCACTATCATAAAACCCGACGGCACATACACATGCTCGGACACAGAAACAACAAAAGTCCTAATGGAAACACACTTCCCAGGGTGTAAACTAGAATACAACACCTCACAGAAGGAATCACACACAATTATAACACCAACAATTGAGGACACTAAAATAGTTGACCTGATAATCACCAAAGACAAACTCAAATGGGCTATCGATAGCTCAAAACCATACAAATCACCGGGAGTAGATAAAATCTATCCCGTACTCCTGCAAATAGGTTTCGACCTAATAGAAACCCAGCTAATGGACATATTTAAGAACTGTCTACTACAAAAATACATACCCACACTCTGGAGACACGTCAAGGTAGTCTTCCTACCAAAGCCAGGAAAGGCAGACTACTCACAACCAAAGGCTTTCAGACCTATAAGCTTAACATCATTTCTACTGAAGACACTAGAAAGACTCTGCGAAAGATACATCAGAGAAAACATACTGACAATAAACCCTCTGAACAAAAACCAACACGCTTATACAGCTGGCAAATCCACAGAAACAGCTCTCCACCAGGTTGTAAGTACCATAGAAAACAATCTAGCAAACAAAACAAACACATTAGGAGCATTCATTGATATTGAAGGAGCCTTTGACAAGACAACATTCACAAGTATAAATTTAGCATTAAACAAATACAACATACCAAAAGTCATAACACGATGGATAAACGAAATGTTAAGCAAACGCTTAATTCACACAGAAAACAACATAAACCTAACAGGAACAGTATCCAGAGGGTGCCCACAAGGCGGTGTACTCTCACCACTGCTATGGAACCTTGTGGTAAACAGCCTCCTCATTGAACTAAACAATAACGACGTACAGGTCATTGGTTACGCGGATGACATCACCATCCTGATAGAGGGCAAAATAGATTCCACCATAGGTGAACTGATGCAAAGCGCCCTCAATATTACGGAGAGCTGGTGCATACAAAATGACCTATCAATCAATCCCACAAAAACGGAACTAGTGCTTTTCACCACGAAACGCAAAACAAACCTCACAAAAATGCCAACACTATTCAAAGAAAAACTAAAACTGACAAAAGAAGTCAAATACCTGGGAGTGACGCTAGATAGCAAACTCAACTGGAACACACATGTAACCAACAAGATAACCTCAAGCCACAAGATACTAAACCAATGCAGGCGCATGGTAGGAAAGCAATGGGGCATCACACCGAAGACGATGCTCTGGCTCTACACCATGGTCGTCCGACCATCCCTCACATACGCCGGCATAGTTTGGTGGCCAAGAACTGAACTACATACAACACAGAATGAGCTCCAAAAGTTTCAAAGAACAGCGACACTAGCAGCGACTGGCTGCATGAGAACAACTCCATCAGAGGCCCTAGAAATAATACTGGGCATACCTCCTCTACATATATTCATAAAACAAGAAGCTGCAATGTCAGCATTGAGACTACAATCATCCAATCAGTGGAAACGCAACATGGGCAAACACACCAAGATCCTCGATATATATGAAGAAGAATACTTACCACTCAAATGGCCAAATGATAAAATATACAAAACCCACATCATAGAAAAACACTATAGTATCAATCTAACAGAAGAAGAAGAATCAAACAACACATCAGGAACAACACTGACCCATACCATCTACACAGACGGATCGAAATCCAGAGAAGGTGCAGGTGCAGGGGTATTTTGCCCCACCCTCAATATTAAAATTAAGCATCATTTGGGTATGTACAATTCTGTGCTACAGGCGGAATGCACGGGCATTACAATTGGAGCACAAGAATTACTAACCAAATCGATTAAAAACACAACAATAAACATCAAAACCGATAGCAAAACGCTACTAAGAGCACTAACAAAAAACACAACAACATCAAAATACATTCTAGAATGTCATGAAACACTAGAAAACCTCTCCAAAACCAATACAGTAACTCTCTCATGGGTAAAAGGCCACACCAACAACACAGGCAACTATACAGCCGACAACCTAGCTAAACAGGCCTCAAAACTAAAGGTACAAGGGCCAACACCTCTAACCCCAATCCCCTACAGTGAATACAAATCATGGCTACATGAACACACAAACAAAACGATTGACACAATATGGAAGGCCAATACGGACTGCCGTCAATCAAAAGCAGCCTTCCCCAAACTCAACAAACATCTAACCAACAAACTAACCCGCCTAGATAGACCAAAACTAAAAACGGTGGTGGAACTCATAACAGGTCACTGCCATTTAAACAAACATCTTTTCAACATAGGTCACACGGACAGCGCCATATGCAGAGCGTGTCTCCGAGCAGATGAAACACCAGCCCACATTCTACTTGAGTGTGATGCACTGAAACAACTACGCGTAGAAAAACTCGGCCCCAACAGAACGCTCCCGGAAATCATACAGAAAACCGGCAACCTGCTTGACTACTGGGACGCTCTGGGGTGGAAAGAATAACACACGAAGCAGCACAAGCTCACGTACAACGGGCAAAACTGCCTAAGTGCGGAGAATGCCGTGCAAGAAGAAGAAGAAGAAGAAGATCACTCTCTTACCCGTCTGTCCGTGTGTCACCACTGATTTTCTCAGGAACAGGTGGACCTAGCAAAATGAAATTTATACCAGATACTGAGGTCTACATTCCCTATAAGGTGTATAAAAATCAAGGTCCTGAGTCAACACGATATAAAGATATGGGCAAATTTAGATTTTTGCGAAAACTTGTATGTATGTACCAAAATTTACCTTAATTTTCAACTTTTTTATATTTCGGAATTTTCTCTTTACTTGTGCTGTAAGACCTTGCTTTTAACCAAAATTGACAATTCTAGTTCAACCGGAAGTGCCCTATAGGTTTTGGGTTGAAACCTATATGGTAGTTCCCGTTAATCTAGAATCACGAAATGTGGCAAAAAGCAAGGTTTCAGTACAAATAAACAAAATATTCCAAAAAATAAGAGAAAGTTGAAAATTAAAGTTAAACAGATTTCCTACAAATTCGTACGGAACCCTCGGTGGGCGAGTCCGACTCGCACTTGTCCGGATTTTTGATTATGTATTTACTTATACATACGCAAAAATATATCAGGGCTTTGTTACATGCAAATATCAATATAGCTAATGATAGGGTTTAGTCGAAATCAATTCAATTTTTTGTTAATGGCTTTGAAGCGTGCCAGTTAAGTACAAAGATTTCTTCTTCGCCAATGACACGTAGAATGAAGAAGATACGATGGAGAATGATCGGTAAAATATTGGGACTCAAACTAGATGTCATTCTTCAATGACAAAAATGGTTATGCCAGAATCATATTCATATTCTTAGGTTTTTATAATAATATGCTGGGACATTAACACACAGCACCATCTAGTTCCATGGTAAGCTACAAAGCCTGTGTTATGGATACCAGATAGTTGATATACTACACATATATAACTTTAAATACATACATATTATAAATATAAACACCCATGACTGGAGTACAAAAATTCGTGCTCATCACACAAATGAATGCCCCCAGCGGGACTCGAACCCGCGACCACTGACGCAGAAAGTAGGGTCACTACAAACTGAGCCAAACGTGCCGTCAAACGTTTTATGCTTAAACAATCATTGTACTTAGTGTAATATCTTATCTAACTCCAATTATTGGAAACTAGCAGAACCCGCGGCTTCGCTCGCGATCAAACTACGAAAACTACGCAAATATTTTCAAACAATAAAAAGTTTCGTACAAGCTGTTATCCCCTATTTCACCCCCTCAGGAGTTGAATTTTAAAAAATCCTTCTTTAGTGGATGCCTTCGTCATATGAGGAATACGTGTGCGAAATTATATATTATATATATATATATATTCGGGCAGCTTTCAAATATATCTACTAATTTGTAGAATTTTCATTGTAAGTCTGCTCTTACCCTTATCCATCGGATAACCAAACGAAATGAGAATTGAAAACTTTACTCCCAAAAATGGATTCATAACACGTTTTTGATAGCCGGTGGATGTTTGACTAATTTGTTACCAATCTTATTTACTTTCTTTTAAATAAATACATGTAAAAAGAATTTTGCTTTTTATTCATTGTTTTAAAAACATTCTCATTTTATATTAAAAAATACTTACACACTCTGGTTAAAGTGTACTTTAAAATATATTTTCTTTACTAGTAAAAACTATTTACGGTGAAGGAAATCATCGTGAGAAAACCTAGCAAGTTTTCGTAAGACATGTGAAGTTCGCCAACCCGCACTTGGCCAGTGTGATGGACTATGGCCAGAGCCCTCTCGTTTTGAAGGGAGGTCCATGCCTAACAGTGGGACGTTAAAAAAGGCTGAATACATACTAGTAAAATATAAAATTAATGCTATCTAATATTACTCAATGGCTGGGAGTTCGTCTAATTTAACCAAAAGTAACATAATAATTTTTTTCTGTTATACAAAAATGTATAGTTTCAAATACAGTATAAAATAATGTACAAAAATAGGGCTTTTACTGTAGTTAACGCGAGATTCGAATTTTTTTATAAGATTGTATATTGACTTAAAAAGCAAAATCGTATTCAAATAATATAATTTATGCAAGTCATTAGAGCCGTTACCGAGATACCCGACATAAATTTATATATGTACTAGCGACTCACCCTCGCTTCGCTCGGTTTCGTCCCTAGGTATGTACGTTTGAACGGTTTTCTGTAATATAATATGCATGCTTTTGAATCACTTTATCTATTAAAAAAACCGCATCAAAATCCGTTGCGTAGTTTTAAAAATCTAAGCATACATAGGGACAGACAGCGGGAAGCGACTTTGTTTTATACTATGTAGTGACAATGTACATTATGTACAAAAATTGCTCATTTAAAATTATAACAGTACTTGGGCGTTTTTCGGAAAGGATATAAAAATTACGTGTTTTCATAAAACACAAAGATAAACTTAACAAGGAAAACCTTATCTAAATATAAAACTTGATCCAAGTTATTAGAGTTTCCATTATACACAAAATAAATTAATATTATTTAGTCGAAGACATCGAGCTCTTTTGTACAACCTTTGTGGTGTACGTCTACACAGTTGCCAGGCAGGAAAAGTATGACGACATATATATATATATATGTATTTTGACGTTTAGCGCGAGACGTACGATTTTCTCTGGTGAGTATAAATTTTATTAATTACTTACAATATAACGATTAATACAGGAAAAGTGTTTCATTTATCAATACATTATATAATAAAATTATAACAAAGCCGAAATATTTTTTTACATTAAATATTTTTTTGGAAAATCTTATTGAAATACACTTTATTATCAATACAGAGGCCGAATCTATAGTTTTTAGAATTTTTATCTGTCTGTCTGTCTGTTACCGCATCATGGGAAAACCCCTGCATAAATTTTGATGAAATTTGGTATGATGATAGCTGGTTATCCGGGTCAACATATAGGATATTTTTACTGCGGGAAAATATCTCATCTCTGAGAAATCTATACTAAACTTTTAAATGTAAATATGTTTAAAAGATAGTTTTTACAATATATGTATATACAAGAATTACTCATTTAATATTATAAGATATCAAACATCTAACGTAATATCCATCTCATACATACGTTAACATGAGACAGCTATAAAACAGACTCCCAAAGGGTAAACGATACGCGCAAAAACGATTTATAAGTTTTTGTAGGTTCGCCTTTTGACGGAATACATGAATATTAAACTAATACCTTCCAAAGTTTTTGCTCGGAAATATAATTTTCAAGAACAATTCAAGTCGTCAGTTGTAATATATGGCGAAACTACACATCCTTAACTATCTATTTACACTAACAGATTTCTATTCTTTATTTAGGTATTAACTTCAAAAGGAGGTGAGGTGCTGAATTCGAATGTAATTCTTTTTTAACCGGTAGATACTTCACGAATCTTCTCCTGCATCGATCTATCTATATTCGTATGTTTGTCCTCTATGTGTTTCTAAACCATTGATTTGATTGGGGTTAAACTCTGGTGGTTATTCTGTATAAGCCTGCGAAGGACCCTGTCGGACAAAAAGAATTTTTCTTTGAAGGTTTGTCTTTTATGTATTCCTAAACCTACCAAGCCTAGGGACTTCCCCGAGCGAAGCGAGAGTAAGTCGCTAGTTTGCTACAAAAAGTGATTTTGGATTCGGCGTCGGGCTTTTTTAGGTATTTAAATAAAATTTTAGAGTTTACGTGTGATTTTGAAATATTTTTTGTTGTATTTATTGGATATATCATGAACAGAACCCTTTAAGGGAGGAATTTTTGAAAGTCTTAATTTATAAGAAACTTTAAATTACCTACATACTATAATACATACTCGTATATATATTTGGAGTAATTTTCAAAACAAATTAATCAATTTTGATTGGAAAGCCAAATATAAAATTTTTGTTAACGTTAAAAAAAGACAGACTTAAACAAATTATGGTAGTAACACGTTTCAACCATGCCTCTTAAGCTAAAAAAAAGCTATAGGGAATAGGCATGACTTTTTTTATTTTTTTTTATACAATAGCTAACATCCTTATATAATTGTAAAAAATATAGAAAAATAACGACGTTAGTTTATTGCGACAAAATCGCTAATCGCTGTAATGATACTTTGATGTCATATTCGGTCTGACCAATTGCGTTCTTTTGAACTACTTTAAATTTCCCACATATATTTGCACTTTTTAATAAATATTTTCTGAATCAAAAAGCAATTACATTAAAAAATATTAACCTAGACTTAATTCAAAAACAAAAAAGATTATAAAAAAATTACCTTTATTTAAATTTCACGTATATTCCCTATTGACGGTATGTTATTAAAATCAAATACATGAATTATAATGAAAATTTGATATGTAAAACTTTTTCCTCTATCTGTAAAGCATTTACGTGATCTCCCCTCAATAATGATGAAGTCCGAATAAGAAGCCAATGATAAATGACATGAAGCTAAATAAACACAGTGTAATATGCGTAGGTGGAATTTGCAATTTCTCATACGACGGGCGGTGACCTGCTATTAATTTTCAGGCATGAATACATGGCTTTAATCTTTGCTTACCTAAATTACTTCTGTTAACGTGACATATTATTCAGTACCTTATTAGTTTCTAGTAGATTATTTTGGAACCTTCATGATTTCCTAATATTATTTGTAAAAAATTGTAGAAGACCAAGACCACTTAACGAGTATTGTTAAATGAGACCAAAAATGAAGTGTTGAAAGTGTTATTACTGTTTTTTTTTATAGAAAAAAGGGGTAAACGAGCAAACGATCCGCCTGATAGTAAGTGTTTATCGCCGCTCATGGACATCTGCAATACAAGAGGAGTTGTGAATGCGTTGCCAGCCTTTAGGGACCTATAGACACGACTCTTAAAGAGCCCCATGTTATAGCGCTCAGGGAAAATCTCAGGAGGAAGATCATTCCACATCTTGCACGTACGAGGTAAGAAAGAACGAGATGCGCGTACATTTGTAGGATGCCAATCACCTAAAATGTGTGGATGACATCTAACCCGATGGCGAAGGGTGCGATGATAGAAGCGCGACGGTGGCACTAAACGATAGACGATAGAAATCACAAACAGATAGCCAACATCTCTCCGAAGGCTTAGAGGTTCTAAGTCATCTGTGAGCATGGGATCGTCGTCAATACGAACTGCACGGCGTTGGATAGAGTCAAATGGAAGAAGCTGTTATTGAGGGGCGCCAGCCCAGAGATGAGAACAATACTGCATGAGAGGGCAAACCTCTGCTATATAGAGCAAATGGCGATGCCCCGACGTGAAATACTACGCTCTGTTAAGCACACCCATTTTTTTGGAAGCCAAATTGGCTTTTCCTTTCAGATGACATCTAAACTGGACGTCGCTCGATATTTTGACCCCCTTTTTTTAACGTTGGGAGATGCATGTAGGCACAACGTGTGGAACTTACCGGCAAAGCCAGTACTACCCACTATAAAACCCAATGGAACTTCCCCCGTTTTAATGGGGCATCGCAGGATCGCTTACGCATTCAACCACGACGCCCCGACGGCAGGTCTACCGAAGCAGACCACAACAACCATGGAGGTACTCCACGGTCCACTCAGCTATCAGAGAAGTACCAGGAGCAACCCGCATAGCACAAAGCCCACCGAGGTGGGTCACCTCCCAGTACGTTTCTTGACTTCGCGCCCGGTTGTAATGCCGGGCACTACTGAGCTCCCCCCACCACACACAAGGTGAACGCATGTTGGGGGGGATATTTCGACCCCTAAGATGCTGATACTCTTACAGATGTTAAGAGAAGTGCTCTAGAACTTTGGCGCTATAACGAATGTTTTTTTTTTTGCGGTGAACGCACAAACTTGTGTCTTTGAGGGATTAAACTGGGCGAGATTTCGTCGACCCCAATCAGAGACTTGCTCAGGGAAGTCTCAATTTATAAGTTGAAAAAACTATAAATCAACGGTATAAGAAACTAATAAGTACTACTTAATAAAAAACCATAAAAACCACTAAGGATTTGCAAATATATTGCATATCATACATACTAATCTACCAAAATTCAGGAAATCGCCATTTTAGCAAAGCGAGGCAACGTTAAAATTTTAACATTTAATTAAATAAAAACTCTGGCTAAAAAAATAATGAATATGTAATTCATTATTTTGCGAATGCTTGAAAACGTAAATAGATTGTTCTTATATTTAAATGCAAATTTGATTATGGCTTACGAAACTTCACAATACTTGCGTTATATTGCGAAAAATAATTTCCATTTTCATATAATAAAAATAATGTGTCTACACAAACTTATTTGCATTATAACATCTAAACTTTATATAGGTTGGGTGAGAATAACAATTGTTCCCTAACCTTTTTATAATGTTTACTACGTTTACTTACGAAGTACTTGAAAATCAAGTATAGGTACTAGGGTTCGGCTAGTAGTCGAAAGTCGACCAAAATCAAGAAAATTTACAAACAATAATACTGGAATGTTTTACCTTTGTATTTATATAAAAAAAAACTTTCCAATATATTTATTTAAAAAAAAAAGTAAATCATTTGACACAGAGAGGACAAAAAGGTACTAAACTGTTTTGTCTTCGACTATTTAAATTATATAGATAACAAGCGACTTACCCTCACTTCGCTCGGATGCGTTCCTAGGTGCGTTTTAATTTTTTTGACCGGGCCCCTAATTCTTTTTTAAAAATAAAAGTAGCTTAAGTTACCCTTATAACATCAGCTATCTGCCAGTGAAAGTCCCATCAAAATCAGTCCAGCTGCTTCGAAGATTAGCCAGAAAAAACAAACAAAAATTTATAAAATTGTGTTTTTCTCATAAGTACCGCACCTATATGCATTTAGTAAAAAGCTGTTATTTTGACAATACACACAGAGACTTTGATTTTATTTATCTGTATAGATAATCTATTTCAAATAGTAGAACTATTATTAACAGCTTATAATTAATTAATACTCTTCGTCTATGATTTATACTGTCTCTCTGAGATATTCTAAGTTTCAACATCTAACTTCCACTAACATCATATGGCTAGAGGATTTTTATATAGAATTTTCTTCACAATAAATATTAACTAAATGATTACAAAATTAACAAAAGTAAGAATTTAAAGCAATAATTCACTTTGCATCGCTGACATGACGCATGACGTTGTAATTGCGGTGATAGTGCAAATTATACGCCTCGTAAACACACCGCGATTTATAATGTGTACCAGCTATAGCTTCTGCCTACTGTTCTGTTTACATATTATGGCAATAAAAATTGGCCTATATTACACAACTGTATTCTCTATCCACCAGTAATACCCCTTTTAATTCAGTTAAGTCGTTTTAAATAAAACTATCTTTTCAAATTATTTCGCGGATTTATTTTGATTCTGGGTTCCCGACGTTTCGAATGCTTTACAGCAATCATGGTCACGGGAGAGACTAAGGTTAAGCCGTGCTTTATGTATTCTGTGTCGCAGGAATCCAATTTTTTTTAAGTTACAATACAGTCTATCACTCTCGTCCAATTATTAATCAGTGACAGGTTCTAAAATAGTGTTTTTTTTATGTACACATTAAATAGTTTAACAATTTACTTCACTTCACTTAACATCTTAATTTCACTTTTACAGCAATTAACGTTCTTTGCGAGAAAAATCGCACTTAAAAATAACTAACGGAACTCTTCCGGAAATAAAGGGCGTCTAATTTAACCATGAATTGTTATTGTTGCCAACAAAAAAGTAAGCAACATTGTTGTGGCTGCCAACTGTAGGTTAAAAAATCAACGTGATATTTTCAACAAAGCTCTTGAAAACTCTTTGTAATAAAATTATATACCTATTAATTGGATATTTAATAAGATATTAAATACAACAATATGTTTACATAAAATCGGTGATATAAAAAATATAAAGATAAAAAAAACTTAGCTAAATTAAGATTCCTCTCGAGGGTAGTTAAATATTTTTAATCGGGCGACATTATAATATGCATTATTTTACACAAGACCTTATACTATGTCAACAACAAATATATTATAGTGCAAATTGTACAATTTCTAGCGACTATATTACGTTTTAATCTTAGAAATTTATAACCACACATAACAATTGCATACAACAATTAAGATATTACCGGCCGTTTGTTCCGAATGGAAGTGTAAAGCAGGTGTAACACGAATTCTAATGTCGAGTATGCAAGTGGCATTTGCAATTTACTCGTGACGATAAATCGTGGACGTGAGGAATGCGGCTTTAGATCTAGGCGTTTTATTTATTAACCAATGGGAAACTATAACAGTAATCAAATATGTAGATTTGGTACATCTCTACATTTATCCTCTAGCACGCAAGCGGAAGAAACAGTGACAACTCTTTCTATTCTAAGTTCTTCGCATTTAGTCGGATAATCTTCATAGGATCTTTGGTTTTATCTCTTCTCCATCCTATGTGACTAGCAAAGTGAATTATACCACATCCATACTAATATTATAAATGTGAAAGAGTTTGTTTGTTTGTTTGTCCTTCTTTCACGTCGAAACAGAGTGATGAATTGGAGGGATTTTTGTGTGGAGATAGTAGGAGTGCTGGAGAGTGATATAGGCTGCTTTTTACCGCGGGAGATTATCTCATTCCCACGGAAAAACCCGTTATAAATTATAATACGAACCAAAAAAATATTTATGATCAGAATTACTCGAAACATGGTATTGATGCTCTTCAATACAATTAAATAAATTTGTGTTTAAGTGTTTTTTGAAATTCCTCCCATAAGGAGGTAAAATAGGGAATGAAACTTTGTATGAAACCTACTTTTTGGAGATTTTTGTGTAGTTTTAACGCGAGCAAACGTGCAAGTTCTGCTATTATGTCATAAAAAATTGTTAAATGAAGAAAGAATATCGACCTCTAGACATTGGCAATATAAGTAGTGCTCTACGCACTTAAATGCAAAATTTAAAAATCTGTAATGTCAATATAACAATATATTATTTAAACGAATATAATATATCGCCACCCATTGCCTTTCGTATTTGGTAAAATAATAAACCTAGTTAGTTACGTACACACTGCCTCCTAAAGTAAACTAACGTTAACGTAACGTGAATTACTTAATCATGCATAAACTGATTTGGATGTAACTTAGGACAGAGATAGAGCTTGTCCTGGTCTTGTACTATAAAAATGAAAATTATTGCTCAATTTTAATATTAGTTTCATTCTGAGCTTACTATCACACTAGCAAAGCACATAATTAAATAGTAGAAACACAAGATAAAATTGCCACTTTAAAATGGTATAAATTTATTATTCATCCATGATAAGTACTTATTACAAACGGAATTTAAAAAATCGGGCAGAAGACAGTTTGTTAGTTGCTTAGTTGTTGTAAGTTGCTTAGTTGAGCAGTTCTTATGAAATTTCTCCTTCTTCATCACAAGTCTTATGATACCATGATATTACACATTGATTTTTCTCAACTCACATGAGTATCGAATATGTAGTATTTAAATAAGTGAACACACAAGATGAACTATCCATCACTACCAAACTAACAATCCATATGGCAGATATCAAAATAATTCCGCGATAAAAATTGAAAAGATAGTTTTATTTAAAATGTCAAATATTTACGTAAATATGAAAAAGTATTTATTAAATTTATTAAATATCTTAAAAATCAGCTAATTTTCAATAATAAAATTGAATTTCATAAACAACTAAATACTCATAACAAGTGAAATTTAATAAAAATTGTAACTCCAATAAGTTAATTTTAAGCAATACTTATATTACTGACCATTTTTGAAGTAACACTTAATTACGCGCGCTTGACTTGGGGAGTAAACTCATTTACCAGCTTGACGTGACGAAAGCGTTACGAAAAGTGTGATCGGGCGAGGCGAACGGTTCTTGCCATGGTAACCGTTGTTATTGTGATTGTGACAAATGATATATAATATTATATTCTTTCCTTAAATGATATTCTATAAATATATGATTGTAATATGCCTAATATGCGTTATTTAATTATCTCACCTATCCTAATTACTTAAAACATAAATTGAATTTCATAAAGAGTACCGATAACCTACAGAAGTTTTACTTCTTGCGCTTGTACAAATTCATACTCACTCACTCTTTAATTTTTTTTATTGCACTCTTTAATTTTTTTTATTGCTTATATACATATTTGCTGAATCATTTAACTAAAATAGGTCTAAGTATTATTCACAGGCTGTACTTGTGGCATTCGCAATTTTGGTTGACGATATATTGCGGCCCACGTGAGGAATGTTGCATTACGTACGGTATTGTGTAGAATCGGGACAGCGATAACTATACCCTGTAATATATTTCAAAGATATGACGGTCACGAACCATATATTGTTATTATTAGTATTATCAGCCGCCTAGAGAAGATGGTCCGCCCCGGGTGTCCACTAAGGGGTTCACGTGGGTCTAATTAGAAGGTATGTTTTGAATACTACTCTAAAATATGCATATGCTCTTATTTAAGACACAATTATTGAAATATTAATATACTATCTAATATATTTAAACGAGCAATTCTTGTTTATTTATTTATTTATACCGGCGATCTAGAAAAAGGCTCTAAGTGGGGGTTTTCGGGGTGAAAAATCGATCTAGATTGGTCTTATGTCTGAGAAAACGCGTGTTTTCGAGTTTTCATGCGGTTTTCTTTCGCATTATTCCACGCAAAATATGGTCGCTAATTTCTGACGCTAATTTCTGACGCATTTCTGATTGACAATCACAGGTTAAAAAAATACGATATAACAAAAAATAACTCCGAGCAAAGCTAGGTCGTCCAGGTACTATACATTATATTTCAGTATTTTCTTAATAAGCCTTAGTAGAAAAATGAAGGGATCTCAGTTTTTCGGGAAATAATATTTTCTGGCAAGTTGTTTTTATTTATGAAAGTTTTTTAACTATGTTGGGACATTAACACACAGCACCATCTAGTTCCATGGTAAGTTACGACATGTTCCATGGTAAGCTACGTGGGACATATAAATTATAAAATCACATGAGTCATAACGTGAGTGAGCTATTGAAGCATTTATGGCATGATCGCATCCGTTCTGGGAATTTTAGTCTTTTCAAAGCTCATGGCTAGCTAGCGATCGAAATATGATGACGTCAAAAGCTAGGAACTTAGGTGATGAGCTTACTGGTCGACACGAAGAAAATCTTAACTGCCTTTCCTTTTTATTAAGGAGAATAGGTGCGGAACGGGTTCGTACCTAGTTACGTTTTAACGTTTAACTCAAGAGATGAGATATTTTCCTGCAGTAAAAAGTTTCCTATATGTTGACCCAGATAACCAGCTATCATCATACCAAAATTCATCAAAATATCTCTAGTGGTTTTCCCATGATGCGGTAACAGACAGATAGACAGACAGACAGACAGACAAAAATTCTAAAAACTATAGACTTGGTTTCTGTATCGATAATAAAGTCTATTTCAATAAGAGTTTCCAAAAAATATTTAGTGTACAGATTTGGCTCAGTTACAATTTTATAACATATATAGACAAGCTCGCCATCAAACCACCAAGAATTGTCAACTACTCTAGACTGATTTTTTATAATTAGAAATCACCTAAAAAGCTCCTTTTTTGCCACCTAGGATTTCATCAATAAAGTACCATTTTAATTCCAGAGCGAGTCTAAAATAATGGCAATTTTGTAGGTACTAAGAATGCTTTAGATTCGTTTTTTTTAAATCATGTTTAACAAAATATATATTTAAAATTTTAAAATGCAAAAAGAACATAATCTATACCTACATATAATAAAATTGTAAATGTTATTGAAATAAACATTATTATCGATACAGAGGCCGAATTTATAGTTTTTAGAATTTTTGCCTGTCTGTCTGTTACAGCATTACAGAAAAACCACTGCAGGGATTTTGTTGAAATTTGGTATGGTGATAGTTGGTTATCCGGGTCAATATATCTCATTTCTGAGAAAAATTACAAAAACTGCAATGTAAGAGTCTACTAATATGTAAATCCTAAGAATTTTGTTTTTGGTCATCTGAAAGCGGGCGAAGCCGCGGGCAATGCTAGTTTATATAAATAATTTGAAAGTTTAATAGATTATAATTAGGTACCGCAAAAATATAAATAATATTCATATTATTTAACATTTAATTATAAAATCTATTAAAAATGTATCTGTACTCAATGCATAATTGCTTTCTACTCAAAATTCATCCATTTATAAAAGCCATAATAAAACTTTTACCAAATGATACTTTGCTATTGAAATAAAACAAAAAATTAAAATATAAAATAATTTAATCTGCATCAATTTTCATCGAAAACAATTTTTTTACCCTTAAAAGGTACAATGCCCGATTGTTTTTTCTTTGCCTCCCACGATGGATGCAATTTTTCTGGCACAGACTCCTTGACTTCTTCTTTTCTAAAACTTGGACTTTTAAAATTTGTTTTATTATTACTGGAGAATTTATTTTGTTTATTGAAGTCATTGTTATTATTTGTATAATTATTCTGCTTATTAAAATCATTGTTAGGTACAAAATGTCTTTTGGGTTTTATTTTTGGTTCATGACCAAACATGACTGCTCTCCTATGCCTTCGGTTACCTTCTTTATGTACTTCCTTCACTTCATCAGGCTGTCTTGGTTCCACAAGTGACATATAGTTTTCTCCGGAAGACGTTATGAAAAATGGATCAACAATTTTGCTAACATTCTCTGGAACATCATCACTTTCTTTATTAAATTTACGTTTCTGTAATTTCTCATTTAAGTTCTTATTTTTGTTCTCCTTGTGTTTCTTTTCAGTCTTCTTCAGTTCAGGTTTAAATGATTTTTCTTCTTTTATACTTATGTCTTTCTGTTTAAGAATATTTAGTTCATATTTACTAGATTTGGCCGATTGTTTTGTCGTACCTTTACTTACTTTGATAGGTTTCATTAAACTATGTGATTCATCATCACTTTCACTACCCTCACATTTATCATTATCTGTAGAAACATTTTTACTATTTTCAATAGTCATTTCATCATCAATTGATTGATTACTTTCATTATCATCATTAATATCATCATCACTAATAATATCATTAGTAATGTTATCATCACCACTATCATCAGATAAATCATTATCAGACATGTCATTAGGTTCTTTAAGCCTAGTATCATCTGGTGCAACCTTTTCTTTACTTGTATCTGTCATTTCAACATCCCATTCACCTTCAACATTAACAGCTTCCGATTTTGTACCTTTCTTTTTATTCTTCTGCTTTTCTTTTGCCTCTTTTTTCAGTTTAAGTCTTTCTTGTCTTGACATAAACAAATCCTTTATAGATATATTTGAAAATTTACCTCTGATAAGTTTGTACTTTTCTTGCATTGCTTTATGAAGAAGTAATCTGGCACATGCTTTGTCATTGTCTACTGTTGGTTTATTTAAGTAGTCATTTAATTTCCCAGTGTGTGTCACTATAAATCTTGCTATGTCTCGAGGCTTTATTTTCTGCAAATAAAAGAAAAGCACATATAAGGGCAAATAAAAATTTTATCCCATTTTTTTATTTTTTTATTTTATTTGCATTATTATGCAAATTAATTTATAATAATACTAAATTTTATATCTGAAAAACAAAGTTCATTAAAGAGCACTCTTTCTTCCAATATATTGGTATATATTATTTAAATGTATGCATATTAATCTCGGTAAAAGTAGGTGCAAAAATTGAAATATGTTTTACTATAAATAAGTATATAAATATGATATATGTATATAAAATAATACCAACTAGTACCAACAAAGTACCAAGTAGAAATAATAAATAAATAAGATATATGTCATACCTTAATAATAAGAACTTCTTTTACAGCAGACTCTGCTTTTCTTTTCAGCTTTTCCTTAAGGGTGTCTGGAGCTTTCTTTTCGGTTAAAGTTTTAGCTTTTCTTGTCATCTTATGGATAGTCTGTATTTTTGCTTGATTTAAATTCTTTTTAAGTAATATTATCTGTAAAATGCTTAAAATTTAAATATATCGTATAAATGTATAGAACAAATAGTCGTTATAACACATATTTCAACAAATAAATAAAAATCGTTTTCTCTAGACAAATTCATACTCACTTCATTATTAAATGCTTGTTTTACAGCTCCAACTTCCATTTTTGATGATTTATTTCAATAAATAATAGCGCAAAATATAACCTTAAAATTGTTGTCAAATGTCAACATCGATTTAACATGGTAATGTCAAAGTCAAAAATAAATAAGTCGGACTAGATTTCGGTGCATTCAACTTAATATTATAATGGTGAAGAATTTTTGCCTTTTTCTCCCGCCAGATGTCCCAATCACTATAGCCCTTAGTATATTTTATATTTCCATCCGCGCTATAAAGCTTTTATGGATTTTTTATCATTTTATTAAAATTTTACTAAAATATCAAATTGTGCAGTGCCAGGATGGAAAATAATGCATATCATTTGTTCATTTAGTTTAAAAAAATTATGGGCTACAGCAATAAGACGACCAAAATTGGCAAAATCAAAAATCTTTATATTTAAAACAATGTGAACATCGCTTTAAAGAAAGTGATTTTAAAACTTTTAAATTGGCTATAGTTGAATATTGTTTTTTATTTTCTTTTCTTTTTTTACATATTAATTACAGAGTTTCATACAAACTTTTATCCCCCCATTTTACTTTCTTATAAGACTTAATTGTATTGAAGAGCATTAATATCAAGTTACAAGTAATTCTGGCCATAAACAATTCCTTGACCATATAAACTTTATACTTTCTTGTACTCCTTTAAGGGACGAATTTCGAAAAAAAAAACAAATAAATATTTTATTTTATTTTATTTTATTTTTTATTTTTATTTTTATTGGGGAAACAAACAGTGTTTACAAGTATTTATACAATAGTTTATATATATAGAACATAGACCAATAAAGTTTCCACTGATACATGACTCATATCGAGCGGTGAAGTTAGTTACTATATTAACTTAACAAAAACAAAAGAATACAAAAATTAACTAAGACTAAGTAATAAAACAAAAAATTATAACATTAATCTACAAAAAAAACTGCTAAATAGATAAAAGATTATTACATGTGTTTTCTAACCAATTTCTTACACTTCATGATGGAACATGTGTCAAATTCTATATCATTAAAATATTCATTATAATTTTTGCATGCACGTGATATAAAGGTATTGTTAATATATTTAGTCTTTTTAAATGGAATAAAAAATAAAGATTTAGTTCTTGTATTGATCCTGGGACATCTAAAATTAATATTACCTAATAAATAGGGGGAATCGATAATATTTTTCAAAATCTTCAATAAAAACAAAATATCTCTCTCCATTCGACGATTTTCAAGTGTCAATACTCAGTTTACTTGGATCAAGATGTGAGAATTTATATTGTAAATGTTTTAAAAATTTAATTTGTACTTTTTCTAGCTCCATTATATGTGTTACATAGAAAGGATTCCAAATAATTGAACCATATTCAAGTGTGGATCTTACATAAGAATTATAAAGTAGCATCATAGTCTGAACATTTTTAAAATCCCTTTCAGTTCTCAAAATAATCGCAAGCATACGAAGGGATTTTGCTGTAATATAGGTAATATGAGATTTGAAACTCAATTTACTATCGATTATGATACCAAGGTCTCGCACCTCGTTCACTCGATTAATAGTGTCTTTATTTATAATATAACAAGTATTTAGAATATTTGGCTTTCTAGAGAAAGTAATAACCATACACTTTTTAACATTTACATGTAGTGAGTTAACGCAGCAGTAATTATACAGCTCATTCAAATCATGTTGTAATAGCATACAGTCATGAGGTTGTGTTATAGGTCGAAAGATTTTCATGTCATCTGCATATAAGAGAAATTTAGAGTATTTGAAAACATTTACTACGTCATTTAAAAATATGTTAAACAAAAGAGGACCGAGATGGGAGCCCTGAGGAACGCCAGATGTGATCGGTAAGAATGATGAAGTGTGGCCCTTGACCGTTACTGCTTGACTCCGGTTATGCAGATAAGAAGATAGCCACCGGAGGAGGTCACCGTGTATACCGATCATTTCTAATTTATCAATAAGTTTTTGATGAGATATTTTATCAAAAGCTTTAGAAAAATCGGTATACACGGCGTCTATCTGATATCCTTTATCCATGTCGTTAGATATATGGTGGATAAATTCACAAAGGTTAGTTTCAGTAGATTTCATATTAATAAAACCATGCTGCTGATTAATGATAATTGGTCTGAGAAGCGGAAAAATATAATCGTAAACAATCTTCTCAAACAATTTAGCAATTGTACATAGTTTAGAGATAGGCCTATAATTTTCAATGTTGTGTTTATTACCCGATTTGTGTATAGGTATAATAAAAGAGCGCTTCCAAACCTGTGGCATTATACCTGAGCTAAGAGACTTGGAAAATAACAAGAACAATGGGAGTGCTAGCGATTTATGACAAGATTGTAAAAATATAGGTGGTAAACTATCGGGACCAGTGCCTTTACTTATATCCAGTTTTTTGAGATATTTTTCAACAATTTCAATTGAAAATTTTACAGATCCGATGCATATATTGCTTTCGATCGTCGTGTTATTGGTCACTGTATTTGAACTTTTTAGGGCATTAGTTGATGGGGAGACTTCATAAACAGAATTAAAGTACTTATTAAAGAGATCACATATTTCCTTGGGTTCACAACACTATACACCATTAAGAAATAAAGTATCAGGTATTCCAACCGATGTTCTTTTGGATTTCATAAACGTCCACGAAAACTTGCTATTTTGCACGTACATTTTGGTACAGTAGTGAGATCTGGCCCGCCATATTTATAGTAAAATGAAAATCGTAATATATATATACTCAAACTTAAAGGATCTTGGAAAATCATACGAGAGAGATTTAAACGGATAACTAAAATTATTTGAATTATTTGAAAAATTATCACAATTAATAAGATATCCCAGTAACAAAAATTCATAATCAATAGTATAAATTCTTATACAAGTGCAATCCATTACATAAGAAAAGACAACATCCATATAAAGATTGATAAAAAGATAATATAACAAAAACACATGAAATACAAAAAACAAAAAACAACATAAATATAAATTCGCGCTTATACAATTTTTTTTAAATCATCTGGTTTAGTAATATGTAAAACAGGGCCTGTGGAGCTACGACGAACCATTATAGTACAATTTTTCACCCACACATATTGATAGGATTTTTCCTTGGCTAATTTTTTAACAGATTGTAACAGTACTTTATTAGCGCTGGTTAAATGATCATTGAAATAGATAGGGTTACTGTTAGAGGCAAATCCGATATCAAAACTTTTTAAATTTAATTTTCTGGCTTGAGATAGGAAATCATCTTTTTTCCACCGGCTTAAAAAGCGAACTACAATAGGTTTGATTCTTTTTGTATTGTTATTCTTAGAGGCTACCCGGGTTATAAAATCGATGTCAGTACTAATGTTTAACTTTAATTCGAGTTTAGCAGAAATACTCTCCAAAATTGAGAACAAATTTTCATTTTTTCTCTCAGGTACTCCGTAGATCTCAATATTTGACCTTCTAGCCCATTGTTCACTATTATTATTTTGAATTTGAATTGAGTCGAGGGACTTCTTAATATTAACAATTTCTAAACATTTTTGCGATAACTGTTTGGCATCATTCTCACAACAATTCTACTCTTTTAGATATTTATATTTCTTATTTTTTATATTAAAGCAAAACCCCACTTTTTGTGTATTTTATATTAAGAATGACAAAGTTTCATACAATTTTTAATCCCCTATTTTACCCACTCACAATTAGGGGCTGAATTTCGAAAAATCCTTTCTTTTCAGATGTCTACATCATATTATAAGGAATATGTCCTCCAAATTTTACGTTTCTACGATCACCAATGTCTGTTTGTTGATCCATCAGCCAGTCAAGATCACCGCAGGGTGCACTAACTTCCAGGTACAATATATTGCTCAAGTAAGATACGAATACAAAAGAAGCAAAAAAACAAGGTATAAAAGAGATATCACAGTAAATTGCTTAACCTTAGACTGAATGTAATTATACCATACTCTATAGGCGCTGTAGCGCCTTCCTTTCGAGAAACCTTCCCATTAGTGCACTTATTATTCTAATAGCAAGCTATTATCGAAAAAAATATAATATAACTGGTCATCTATATAAAAAAGAACTAGGCTTTCGTTTTCTTAATATCAGGGAATTAATAAACAGATTTTTTGGAGATGTATAGTAAAAAATAAATTTTAATTCAGAATATTATAAAGAATAAGTTATAACATACATTTTATAAATAAACTAATTTTCTAAAAAACATTAAATGTTTAATATTATTATATAAAATATTAAAAAAAGAAGTTTGTCGGCATAATGCGTCGTTGAATTAGAAAAGTTTGTCGATGGATAATAAAAAAATATAATGTCATTTTGAAATCTGTATATCTGTCAAATCTATAGTTCTTTTTGGATAGAATTGTCAATTCGGAACGTACGTGAAATTATATTTTACTTGTTTTTATCAATTTAATCGTTAGTTGAAATTTATAAATTTTGTGAAGTTTAGTGCTAAGATATAATAAGTGACTCGTGTATGGATGTATTTACTTGCTACCAGTTCACCTCTTTGTTTATTTCAGCATGGCACCCCGGTTTGAGATCGCAGTCGGTCTGCGAAAAGGCCACAAGACCACTAAAATATCCGCTGGAAGAAAGGGTATTACAGACAAAGCAATCAAAATCAGACCAGCTAGGCTTAAGGGTGTAAGTACTACATTTGTATGTTCTTTTAATCTTGATTTCTTCCTTCGTAATAAACTAGTGTTGATATAGTAAACTAAATTAGTTCTATTTCATATTTATTGATTTTAAAAAAAACAGCACATTTTAAACAATACTATTCAAGACTTTCAGACTAACTGTATTATGTACCTAAAATAAACATAACCTACCATAATGATATCGTATTATATAGTAGTACTCTACAAGCAGCATTCGTCATCATTGAAAATTTAAAATTAAATAAATAAGTCCTTAGGTTCATAATAAATATTTCCGTTAATTTTTTGAAAGCGTTAGATGTTTTGAATTTCGATACATGTTTACACATGTATATTAGGTTATGTCACCTTTCATAGTAATATTAAAAGGGTTTATATTATATACTTTTTCAAAATTTTACTTTAGACTTGAGCTGTGAAAACGCAATAATATTTTAATATTTTTTTTTACAGTTGCAAACAAAGCACTCAAAGTTTGTCCGAGACTTAGTTCGTGAAGTTGTTGGACATGCCCCTTATGAAAAGAGGGCTATGGAATTGCTTAAGGTTTGTCTTATATTGTATTAGAGTTATGTGGTATCAAATTTAATTTATTGATTGCTTTATGTTTTGAATGATAAAAATTTTATAATCTTATATACTTTATTTACAAACAATCATACAGGGGTAACAAATCGACAGTTTTGTCTAGAATCTTGCACCAACACTTCAAAGCATAATATATAAGATGTAATTATTCTTCAGTATTTTTACTTAACAATAAAAAAACTTAACAGTGACTACTATTATAAGTTCAAATTTTTGTGTGTTTGATTATTTCTCCATAATGATGAAATGGCTGGTTTAATATGGATGAAATTTAGTAAATAATTGACTTTGAGTATTTAGGCTCCTGTTATGCACCTATAATAATATATAATTTTAATTCATCTAGAAATGTAAATCACTAGTAGGTATTAACCATTTATTTAATAGTGCTAGTGACTTACCCTTGCTTCCCTTGGATTCATGTCCCTAGGCATATTTTAATATTTTTGAGCAGAACCCGAATTCTTTTTCTGAAATAGAAATAGCCAAAGTTATTCTTTATAACCGTGGCTGATCTGCCAGTGAAAGTTGTCAAAGTCAGTTCAGCTGTTTTGGAGATTAAACTAAATAAAAAAAATTATATTTATATTTTTTACTTTGAAGATTAGTTAGACAAAAAGAAAAGACACATGGAAAAAAAAAGTAAAAAATGTGTTTTTCTTATAAATAACATATATAAAATATACTTCTGTATGCATTTACTAAAAAGCTTTTATTTCGAAATTACAAACAGACACTTCAATTTTATTTACCTGTATAGATTAGAAAAGTGTAGTAATATAATTAATTGGATGTAGTTATGTAAAATAGATCCAACCACAAAAACTTACTTTTGAGAAAATTGGAGTTTTAGTAAAATTGGTATATAAAAATAACAAGACCATAGTTTTTTTTTAGATCCCTCTTAAATGTTGGGTATCTTATCTACTTTCTTTATATAAGTTTATATGTAGGTGCCATTTATGACAGTTACTCAAAAAATTGTTTTCGTGGGCTGGATCCATTTTGCATAATTACGTCTAATTTACAGTATTGACTCTGTATTCTAATATTAAATGCAAAATTAAAGTTATTTAACCAACATTTACCTCAAAACAAAATTAAGACAGTTTTTTACATTATCATAAAGGACTAAAGAAATTGGTTTATTAAGATGGGCTTAGTCTATCTATTTATGTATTGTGACTTTCTTTAATACCAACAGCCTCCTACAGCTTGCTCAATACTTAACAATACTAATGAATATGTGACCTGTTAAAATACAGCTGAAACTGACAGAAAATATTCCGTTAGGCTCAGCTTTTGAAAACGAAAAACACTTAATATACATTTATTAAGTTTCTTCTATAAAAAACCTATGAAACTTCATTGTATTTAGATAAATCTGCACCAAAGAAACATAATTGCTAATGTTTAAATGTTTTAAAGTTAGATATTGTATTGACACATCTGATTTTTTTATACAAACTATGACAATGCCATCATCAAGACAAATCTGTATATTCAAAGCAAGCCGCTTTATAACCAAACTTGTGATTTAATATGCATAGTGTATACTGTATTCATGTGCTTTTTTAAATACATACAAAATTAGAATAATTTAAAAGGGTAACTTTCAAGTTTTAAGTCTATCTCTTCTAAACTAAGCTCATCTCACATTTTATAATAATAATAACATTTTTCCTTAAAAGAAATTCTTTCCAATCCTTTATCAAGTATTAAGTAAGATACTTGCTATATGGTATGGTATATCGGGCTTGTTTCCGCAATTCGACGACTTTGTGCCTATTTTGATACTTACTATACTAAAGCGGCTGTAAATGCTGAGCTTGCGCCTCCCTTCAATGCGAGGGGGGGCTCAAGCCATAGTCCACCATGCCGACCCAGTATGGTTTAACAAACTACTGTTTATTTTTATTTTATCTATACAGAAAAATATTAAAATTTCTGTTTGTAATGTCAAAATATCAGCTTTTTACTAAATGCATATGGAATTATATATGGTACTTATAAGAAAAACACAATTTAAAATAAAATCTGTCTATCTGTTGGCTAAACTCCGAAACGGCCAGACCAATTTTAACGGGACTTTCACTGGCAGATAGCTGATATTATAAGAAGTAACTTAAGACTACTTTTATTTTAGAAAAAGAATTAGGGTTTCGCTTAAGAATAATATATTTGTGAAACATACAGTGCAGTAATTACTTGGAAACAAATAATTATATATTTAAAACACAAACCAGTAAAGTTTCCACATAAAAATATTTCATAAATTAGAGTAGTGACAATGAAAAAAACAGAACAGTTAACAGTATTTGCAAAATAAAATGAAGCTGAATAATTCAAGAACAATAATTGCAATCAGAATTTAATTGAAACTATATATTTAAATGACTTTTCAGGTATCAAAGGACAAGCGTGCACTGAAGTTCCTGAAACGTCGTCTGGGCACACACATCCGTGCCAAGAGGAAGCGTGAAGAGATGAGCAACGTGCTGGTACAGATGAGGAAGGCGGCTGCGCAAGCGCACCACGCCACCACTCACGCGCACTAGTGTTTAATAAACTTTAAATAAGAATTACTTGTTTTATTTATGCTTTTAGCCGTTTCTTTAGTATTTTTGTTTGTTTTAATTATTACACTTTTATAGTCTTATACAAATTAAATTTTGATTTACACACGAGCATCGAAATATAAAAACTAGTGACTCGCCCTCACTTCGCTCGGCTTCGTCCTTAGGTACGTTTTAATTTTTTTGAGCGAAACTCTAATTTTTTTCTAAAATAAAAGTAGCCTAAGTTACTCCCTATAATATCAGCTATCTGTCAGTGAAAGTCTCGTTAAAATTGGTACAGCCGTTTTGGAGATTAGCCGCAACAAGCAGACTGACAACAATTTAAAAATTATTTTTCTTATAAGTACCGTATATAATTCCATATGCATGCAGTATAAAGCCGTTATTATGCGTTACAAACAGACGTTTCAATTTTATTTATCTATATAGATTAGCGTCTCAAAAGTACCCTCAAAAAGAACATACATCTAAAAACAAAATATATCTATTATTAGCTATAAATACCTAGGGTATACGACCGCGCATAAGAAAAATATAGTAAGTTGATAAAATGTATTAAAATAAACCAAAAGGTCAATAGTGACAGACAGTAAAATCGCCAACTTTAACCAATTATTGTATCATTTTTAACCGACTTTCAAAAAAGAGGTTATATGCTTGGCCTGTAAGGCTTTATTATTGACATGACACTATCTATACTAATATTATAAAGCTGAAGAGTTTGTTTGGTTGAACGCGCTAATCTCAGAAACCACTGATCCGATTTCAAAAATTCTTTTTGCAATAGACAGCCTGTGCAGAACCGCCGGTACGTTATCACTGTGAGGACTAAGATGTTATGCCTCTTGCCTGTAATTGCGCTGGCTACCTTATCCTTCATACCGGAACACAACAATGCAATCATTGTTGCTTGGCGGCAGAAATAGATAAGGGGGTGGTACCCATCCAGTCGGACTCCTCAGGCTTGACAGAGTCCTACCACCGGTAAAATATCATTCCGGAAAATGTACGGTTCCCGTGGGATAAAATTGTTTTTGTCTAGAGACGAACCCGAAGCGAAGCGAGGGTGAGTCGGTAGTACAATATAATAAGTAAGAATAATAAAATGTTAATAGAGTCAAAATAGAGGGTAGGTACTTTATTATTTATCTTTTTTGAAACATTTTTGTGCCGAACAAACAATGGTGAAGGAAACTACCTACTTTGCAAGCATTCGTTTATCGTAATTAATTACCTCAATTCAATTAATATTTATGTTTGGGGAACTTGACAAAAACTAGTAAATAAAGACCGAAAATATTTCTATGTTATTTCAAACCTAAACAATTTTTTGATCTGGAAAATTGTCTCAAAGGTACGAAATTAGAACCTATGACCTCCAGCATGTTTATTAGAGCGAGTCAAATATTTAAAACATATCTAGGTTTAATTAATAATTCTTCCCGATTAAAATACTTAGATTTTATAAAATACTTGTTGATTTTATTTGATTGTTTTACAAGATGAAATTTTTCACATTGCTTTTTCTTGATATTATAATCCAAGGTAGTTTGTGAATAATCAATAGAAAACACTTTAGTACATTGTCCGTGAATACCGCGCGTGGTTTCTAATTAAATATATAAACGAGTTAATTATTATTTATCGATAATATTTATTAGAACCTATTTACAACGTCATGCTTGGTTTAGTTAAAACCTACATGTTTATTCTAGCTTTTACCTCCGGCTATAATCATAATTTATTAATGTATAAATTGTACAGTGTATTTTCTTAATAAATTCTATAATAATAGAAATACTATTCATTGCATTAGAATGCAAAAAATATTTTTTCATACATGACTTCGTATCTGAGATTAGCGCGTTCAAACACTTCAGCTTTTTAATATTAGTATTAGATAAGACGTATTTTTCGAATGCATGCGTAGAAAGTTTATTTCTACGCAAGCAGTAAATTCTATTTAATGTCAAAATATTATCTGTTTTCATAATATGACGACTCATAGGGGGTCCGGAGGGTCATAGCTATCTTAACGGTTTGCGTCACGAAACATACAATTATTTTATTAATTTTATAATATTACATTGTGTTCGTATGGAAATTTATTTATTATCTTATCATATGCAATTAAAACTTTGATAGAGTTTAGGTACATCCTCGAATCGACTCCTTTTTTTTAGGGTTCTGTTATAGTAAAAGGTACCTTACCCTTATCCTTAGGTCAGACTCTTAGTATTAGAAAGCTGTAATTTAGCATGGATATACATATTAGTCACGCCGACAAAGTGGTAAAATAAAATCTTGAAAAAAAAAATTTTTTAAGTACCTTCACTACACGTAAAGTGGGGATGTTTTGTTAGAGTCAAGTGCAAGATATTTAAAAAAAATATGGTTATCACAGCTAAGTAGGCTTTATAAGTTTACGAGCAATAGCCGACCAACTTATAACATGTGCTTGTTACTATATGAGCAGTCGAAACCGTTAACCGTTTGATGTTCATAGTATGAAACAACAAAAAGCCCTCTTCTTAGTCCGCAATCCACATCATTGTGATCGACCAATATGATTTTCTACTACTATGACAACTAATTAATTTACAATTCGGAACCGTACATTACGCGTGGCCCTAGGAGCCTTCACGCACTTGGCCGGTTTTTTTTATTTTATAAAGATTTGTATATCTCAATTGTTGTTTAGTTTAATGCTAAATAAATATAGGTAGTACCTAATTCATCATTTATTTAGCTATAGGTACAGATAAATAAAATTGAAGTGTCTGTTTGAAATGTCAAATAATACCTTTTTACTAAAATGCGAAATTATATACAGTACTTATAAGAAAAACCGAAAATAAAATTAAATTTTTGTCAGCCTATTTGTTCTGACTAATCTCCGAAAGGCTGTACTGGACTAGAAAAAGAATTAGGATTCCGCTCAAAAAAAAACGTACCTTTAAGGGACGCACTCGAACGAAGCGAGGATAAGTCGCTAGTCTTTAATATTATGAAAGCAAAAATAAAATTTATTTAACGCTCCATAAATTATTTTTTTTAATTTATTAAAATTTATTTTAATTTATGGGAACGTATGAGGAAAAAAGATATGTTTAAATAAACTTCAATAGAATACTTACGTATCGATGTTTATGCAAAATTTCTGCCTTACATCTATTAACATACCATCTTATTTAAAAAATAATAATAAATATAATAAGTTTTAAATTAAATAGATATATCTATGCATAATTTTACATTTTTTAATAGATAATAAAAATCAGCTTTGTATTTCTATTTTGAATGCACACTTTTGTATTCATACAGATAAATAAAATTGGAGTGTCTGTTTGTAATATTAAAATTAACCGCTTTTTAGTAAATGCATATGGATGTATACACGGTACATATACCAAAACAACATTTTTTACAATTTTTGTCTATTTGTTTGTTCCGGCTAATTACCAAAACGTCTGGACCGATTTGGACGGGACTTTCACTGGCAAAGAATCAGGGTTCCGCAAAAAAAAATTAAAACCCATGAAATTGTGAACAAAATCTGCGTACGGCATACACACCAGAGCGAAGCGAGGGTAAATCGCTATATAATTTAAATGAATATCTTAAGAGTAGGAAGCTACTATTAATGTATAAACATATAAGCTAACCGTGAAAACGTACCATATATATAGTTTTACATAGTTTATTAATTTTAAAGTAAAATTGCTGTCCTCTTAATTTACTTATGCCATTTGCCCCATCTAGTACGCAGTGAGGCCCAACAAAATAGCACTTAGCAGTTTTACCATACATAATTATTATATATACAGTACGTTGAATGTTTCCCATGGGATACTAGATATAGATGGGGTCTATAACGTTTCGAATGCTTATATCTACTTATGTAACTCACGTACTTATGTAAACTAAATATATAGACCTGTATTAACAAAAAAAAACAATTATTGATCAAAAGGATCGACCTTCAATAGGCGGAAACTTTTTAAACCACTACAATTTGGTGCGCGCATTAATATATTTGGATTATAGCGTAAAAAATTAAAAACAGTAAATATTAGTGTAATCTACACTAAAAAAGTAGTTAGTGTTATGTTATCTTTAAAACTACTGATCCAATTTTAAAAATTCTTTCACTTAATTGGAAGCTACATTACCGCCGAGTGCTACAGGTTATTTTTTATTCCAGTAAAAATGCGTTTACTGTCAGAAATCATAATAACTTTAATTGAAACCGAAAAAATATCCGAGCAAAGCAGAGGCAAGTCGCTAGTATAAAACAAAGTTATTTATGACGATATTTGGGTGTAATGGATATAAAAAGTTTATATAATTTAATTTATGAACTATACATAAACATTTTATTATATACTTAGTGTGAAGTAATAAACCTCTTGTAATCACAAAGAAAATATAATCTTGACCACTTTTAAGTCTTAATTTTTGGATAGATTATAATAAATTGCTATGTTGTCTAAGTTTAAGAACGCTATTTACTAAAAAAATGGTATATAAAATATTAATTTGTTAGTACAATAAAATAAAATTGTCATCATTATCATTCTTGTTATGGAAGAGAGTTTTAAGCAATTTCTTTTTACCTTTTAACATAATTATTATAAGTAATTCCATTTCAACTATACGCTTGCAATGGAACACAATAGATACTTCCATATATTAAAAATACCTACTGTTATTATATTTTTATCAATGCCTAGATATCTAAAAACTACGTCACTTCACAAGTCATTATATCGTTTAATGCTTGTATTACGTACTCCGGGACTGGCCTAACTTGTTATTTATATATACCTACTCATATCAATTTTCTTTTTTTTTTGACAATTTGAACTTAAGCTTCGCTTCGGCCCTCACTTTATGGAGTAAGGATCGTTATTTACAGGATTGTAAATAACGATCCTTTATCCTGCGGAAATCCTTTTATTTCCGGGATTAATATTTTCTTTTCAATTCAATTCTTTTATTTCATGGCTTCTAAATATTTTCTATGACCTCTTCACTTAAATCTATCCATCAATAAAGTCCCATTAATACGCTCTAGAAATGAGCGGGTAAAATCAGACCAAACGGCTTGTGAACTTTGGAATCGTACAAATAATCATGATATAGGCATAGCGCAAATTCAATATGAGGTAGTTATTTTGAAATCATAAACATTCACTTATTTTTGAAGTAAAACTTTATTACGCACGCTTGACTTGGGGGGTAAGCTGGTGAATGCGTTACGAAAAATGTACGCACGTTTGTTGCCATGGTAACCGTTGTTATTGTCTGACAAACGATATATAATATTATATTCTTTCCTTAAATGATATTCTATAAATATATGATTGTAATATGCCTAATATGCGTTATTTTTAGTATCTCACCTATCCGAATTATTTAAAACATAAATTGAATTTCATAAAGAGTACCGACAACCTACAGAAGTTTTACTTTTTGCGCGTGTACACATTCATACACGCACTCTTTAATTATTTTTTTTTATAAAACGAGCCATACGCTTAGGTATCTTTGCAAGTAATAGGTAATTTACCAATAAATATTTTTTACCTGTGGTTTGCTTCACGTCGTTATTCTATTCTCATTTTAAGAAATTTAACAGACAAACGGTATATAAAAATCAACATTATGATTGTTTGAAAATCTACAAATGTTCTTATAATATATATTTCCAACATAGAATTCTTGTCGATACTGAGGGACAGATGCCAAAAATCCAATTTGAGACATTTTAATCGTTCGTTTCTTCTAGGTAGGTACGTAATAACATCACACGTTTAAATATAGTTTTTATGATATAATAATTAAATTATAATTATAACTGAAACAAGCAAAAAGCTGTAGGTGTACACGTTTGTATTTCTGTTTAGTTAACAACAGAACATGATCTCCGCTTTGTATAGAAAAGCTCATAAAATGCGGAGCTCTATTTTACTGGTCGAGATAATTTTCGGTTTTTTCTATACACTATACAAAAAGTTGCATTTGTAATACGAGCCATAGAACTTACTTTATTCCAAATTTCCTGCAAACATAGTTTAAGCGTCAATGTCTTTGACCCCATTACAATTTTATTGTACGTACTCACCTACATCATATTCAGAGAACTTCTACATATAAACTTTCTATACACAGCAAAACGTTTGCAAAGCGTGTCATTTAACGAGACTTTATTTATACTCGAGACTAGATAGGAAGACGAGCATGAGTGATTGAAATTAGTATCGAATATATACCGCTATCTTGAGATAGCAACAGCTAGCTTACTTTTGTATAGGTATAAGATAGATATATACCTAGCTATAGTTTTAAAATTAAGCTAGATATCATACAAGGTCACACAGATTTATCTACATGTGTATATAATGTTTTGTATTTTACAGATATTGCTATCAGTATCTTAAAATCGATAAGGAATATGTTAGGAATTACCTACTACTAAGTTTTTTCATTACAACTCTGAAAACCAAACGACGGTTATCCGAATTGTACATTGTAATACCATCGTCAGATCCTATAAATCGAATGTAACATCAAAAATATCAAGTCAACAAATAAATTTATTATTTTGTTAATAAAAAAACGTTTAGTTTCATATTCGTTCAAAATTAATAAATAGTATTTACCGGTGGTAGGACTCTGTCAAGCCTGAGGAGTCCGACTGGATGGGTACCACCCCCTTATCTATTTCTGCCGCCAAGCAACAATGATTGCATTGTTGTGTTCCGGTTTGAAGGATAAGGTAGCCAGCGCAATTACAGGCAAGAGGCATATCATCTTAGTCCTCACAGTGACAACGCACCTGTGGTTCTGCATTTTTGTTACTTAAAACCTAAGTGCATGAACCGTAGGTGTTATGGGCGACAGGTACTGCTTTCCATCAGGTGGTCTGTCTGCTCGTTTGTCACTGAATTGGTTTACTTATATACTTAGTTTATTAATAGGTATATCTAGCATATAAGCTGATCTTACTAATATAATAAATGCGAAAGTTAAGATGGATGTTTGTTACTCAATCACGCTAGAACGGCTGAATGGATCTGTAGGTATGAGATTTGGCACAGAGATAAATTATAATCTGAAATAGCACATATAGGCTCTCGTAAAAATGTACGGTTCCCGTAGGATAATTTGTTTTTGATCAATAAATCATTTATCTATAAGCCTTAAAAAAGTACCATTGTCTATGATAAAATGTTAACGCTTATAAAGGTACTTTTTTTCTTTTTATTAAATTACTAGCGTCTTGCCTTCGCTTCGCTCGAGTGCGTTCCTATAATGGTACGTAAAATGAAAGTCTCGTCAAAATTGGCTCAGCCGTTTCGGAGATTAGCTGGAACAAGCAGACAAAAAAGCACCGTACATAATTCCTTATGCATTTAGTAAAATAGTTGTTATTTGGACATTACAAACATGGACACTTCAATTTTATTTATCTGTATAGATTTGTTAATTAGCCAATTTATTGCAAATTTTATTCTAAATCCTATTCTAATTTTTAGCATTATTCGCAATATTCAACAAGTGTTGTGCTGTGTATAAAAATTGATAAATTGTTTATTACGTAATGAAACTGAATTATTTTTAATTAAGTTAAAACCTTTTCACATTCTTTAATTAACTAAGTGTTTTTCACTGTTAAGTGTGAACAAACTAAGTGTATTTGTATGGAAACCTTATATATATTTTGTTTTTAGATTGTTATCGTAACGCACCCACTAACAAACATTTACATCACTGCCGACCTCGGGTCAAGACTTAATCATATCTTCATGATGTAACAAAACAAATTGTTTAATTTGAGACAATATGCAGAGAGAATAACAATTCGTTCAATTATTTCAAATTATTAAATTGTCAACATTTCTTAATTTGTAGGTACCTACAGAGTACAGACCAGCCTAGCCTATGATAGCCCAAAAGGCAGTGATAGCCCAGTATAACGCGCTCGCTTAGGAAAATATGTGAAGCGGGGTTCAAATCCCGGGTCTCGCACCTCTGAAATTTTTATGTGCGAATCATTTCTAACATAATTACCACTCGCCTTACGATTAAGGAAAAAAAACATCGTGAGGAAATCTCCATGTCTGAAAAAACTTAGGAAGTTCGATAGACTGTTTACAGTCCGCGAACATTTACTTGGAACACGTGGTATCTATGGCCTGATACCCTTCGTATTGAAAGGAGGCCCGTGCCCAGCAACGAGACATTAAAAAGGGCTGAATACATAAATATACTGCAAATTATTATTTGAAATATTAATCAATATTCTAAAATTTTTGAAGAACCACGATAGTTTAACATATCAATCAAAAGCACTATATACACAATCATGAAAAAGTTCTTTTAAAATTGCCACCAATTGTGTTTAGGTAATTATTCTAGTTAAAATAAATATACAACAATGTCAAATTGAGCCTTAATTGCGATGCTTAAAGCTGTTTTCACTAAAAAAAAAAAAAAAAAAGAGCGCTTAGTGCTTACAAATGTTCAAATGAGCGATGTGAGGACATTTGTTGTCGCTGATTGTGTATGTAGTACTTTTTTGATTGATGCTAATACCACAATAATCTATCATTACTAATAAAACTAATTTTAAAGTTTCTGATAAATAAATAAATTAACAACTTTTACCCAAAAATATAATGAAAGTATTTATTCTTTTTATGCACCTAGTTTTTGTGTAAGTATAAAATTAAAAATTACCCCTTATAACTCTTAACACTTTATATAAAGTTAGATATAGTTGATGTTAAATTGTGTTCCATATTAAAAAATAAAACTATCTTTTCGGATTATTTCGCGGATTTATTTTGATTTTTGGTTCCCGACGTTTCGAATGCTTTACAGAAATCATGGTCACGGAAGAGACTAAGATTTTGGACGTCTCAAAAGCGCTATATACTTGTTACAGACAGTGCCTATTACAATATATTTTTTAGCTATTATTATACATATTACAATATTTATAATAATAGCAAAAATTAAGTAAATAATATTGCTATATTTAATTATAGTACTTATTAAAAAATTTAAAATGTTGAGAATTAAAATCAACTAATATTGTAAGGAACTTTGGTGCCATTTTTGAATTTTTAAAATCATTTTTGTAAAATAGTGGGTAGGCACTGTCTGTAACAAGTACATATATAGCGCCTTTGAGACGTCTCAAATTTTAGTCTCTCCCGTGACCATGATTGCTGTAAAGCATTCGAAACGTCGGAAACCAAAAATCAAAATAAATCCGTGAAATAATCCGAAAAGATTATTTTATTTTGAAATGTCAAATATTCGCGTAAATCTGAGAAAGTATTATATTCCATATTAAAGTTTTTAACCAAAGAAATGTTTCATTAAAAATTATAAAATAAATGATAAAATACTTTGTATTTTTTATTTAATGTCTTAGCATATGGACCAAATATACATAAGTTACTTCATATTATATAAATTTAGAAAAAATCTCTCATAATTAACAAATTAAACAGCAAAAAGCATTTTGCCAATGAAAAATAGTAAAATTTTTGCATTAATACAAAAATACACAATAGATTGTAACAAAATGGCAATACATGTAAGTAATTGTTGCTACATCACTATACCAAAAAGGCCACCTAAAGTTTCATTTAAATATAATTTTATTGCAAACATTAATATATAATATTTTTTATAACTTTAACTTATGATACACAACTCATAAACCTACCAAAGGAATACCTACATTAGTTGGTTTTGTTGTTTTTACTAAGCAAATATGTTTGCCATATATAAAAAAATATTGCATTGCATGTGTCAAATTTGTTTTCAAGAAACAAAAATTTACATCTCATATACACTAAATATTTATATAAATGCTCGATTGTATACATTTGCTAAATATGGCATACATTACATAAAACACCTATTATGTCATGAAATTTTGTATTAAAATATAAATTTTTCAAATGTTCCTCGACAGACCATTTTTATGCATTGACACAAGGATAATAAAACAATGCTAAGTCTTATATTAACTTAATGAGATTATAACTAACACTAAATTAGTGGTTTCCAACTGTATTTCATTCTCAGAGCTTAATATAAAAAGCCAAAAATATATTTGGAATAAATTTCAAGCTTGCAGAGTATCAATTGACAAGCAATTAACAGATGATGTTGGAGACCTTATCCTAGTTTATATAAAAAAATTAAACTAATATGGAACATTTGAGAATAAATACGAAACAGATTCCCCATTATGAGTGCGCCTTACAGCTTCGGCTAACATCATTGATACATCAATACATTGTATTTTGGGACATTCCTGCATGTGCCTTTCCTGAGGAATAGTATTTGTGACGACAACCGCTTCTAAGCAAGCATTATTAATTCTTGAGATTGCAGGCCCAGAAAAAATACCATGAGTTAGAATGGCATATACTTTAATTGCTCCAGCTTCAATCAACTTCTCTGCAGCATGGCAGATAGTTCCACAGGTATCAGCCATATCATCTACTAAAATGGCAATGCGATCTTTAACATCTCCAACCAAAACCATTGATGCAACTTCATTTGCTTTTTTCCTTTCCTTGTGAATAAGGGCAAACTCAACATTTAGGCGATCTGCAATAGATGTTACCCTTTTGGCACCTCCAGCATCTGGTGAGACCACAATACTAGTTTTCCAGTCAGGAATATTTTCCTTAATCCATTTCAACACCGCTGGCTCCGCAAAGAGGTTATCGACGGGAATGTCAAAGAAACCTTGAATCTGTGATGCGTGGAGATCCATAGTTATAATATGATCAGCACCGGATACTGACAAAATATTAGCTACAAGCTTGGCAGTAATAGGTGCTCTGCTTTTATCTTTTTTGTCCTGTCTAGCGTATGGAAAACACGGGATGACAGCAGTAACACGAGATGCGGATGCTATTTTGCAAGCATTGATCATAATTAGTAATTCCATTAAATTATCATTAATTTCACCACTGCCACTTTGTACGATATAAACATCTTCCCCGCGAACGGATTCTCCGATCTCAACACACGTTTCCATGTTGCTAAATTTCTTGGTTACCACTTTGCCGAGATCAATTCCGAGTCGATCCACAATCTTTTGCGCTAAGTCGGGATGGGAGCTACCACTAAAAACTTTAATGTTAGGCATTCTGGTAGGTAACGGTGAAGCGAGATGATCTAATTTATTCACTACTTCTTGGAGAGTTATAGTTGATTTCATCAGCGCCGGGCTAAATTGACCTCCGGCCGTCGCTTCTTAATGTTAACAACGGGATAAAAGTAATGAACTATTTGCGACCTCTTAACTAATGATAAGAAGTACCTATTGCAACGTGGGGACTCTTGCCGAGCCGCTTGTACGCCGCACTTTACGCGCTCGCTGCCTCACACGCACGTTTTTATATTTTATTGAATGAATTGTCAAGCAAAAGACAGCAAGGGCGAATTTATTAGCTGTGTGACCAGTTCATCTTATTTTAAAGAGAAAACTAATTATTATCTTTATTTGCTTCACTAAATTAAACTTAAAAAATCACTATTCTTTATTTGTGTTCAGTAAAAAATAATATGAATAATTTACTTTAAGTAAAGTCTACATTTTAACGAGGTAATATGACATTTTATTTTGTTTTATATGAAAAAATATTTTTTACATTTGGCTATTAGAAAATTTCCAAAATAATTAAGTATTCTGGAATAAAATGGTTAAAAGTAAGAATAAAAGAAACACATTACGCTGGAAAAAAAATAATAAATAAGAAATTATTTTAATTGTATACATACATATACATATATGTCATTTTGAATAAAAACTTTTATTCCATTCAAGCTTTAAAGATCATAGATGAACATTTTAAGATTTTAAGCATAAAAATCTTAGACTTTAGAGCAATATTGTTATTGCTCTAAGATAAAGATAATTCACAACTGTCAATGTCAAAGTCATTCGCGCCAAAGGACTACATTTAATAATTTAACGTAAATAAAGCAACTTGTTAATTAAAAATCACACTTTCCAGTTATGATATTAAATATCCGAAAATTTCATAAATAGGTATGACTTGGGGCTTGCCTATATCATTATTATGACTGAGCATACAGAGAAAAAGGAACCAAAGTTAAAATTATTAAGATGTATGGAATGGCTGCTAAACCAAAATGATCCAGAAAAGTTATCTTCGCCAAACAAAAATGATAAACAATTTATCATTGAAACTAAGGCACAGCGCAAAAATTTTGTACCTACGGTGGCGTGGTACGATGATGTAGCGACAGTACCGGCTGGAATCGACGAACCTGCTATTGAACCAAAGGCTGTGGTAAGTAATATTTAGTTTTAGTAATTGTAGTATGTTTTGCTGCTTTATAAAGAAGTGAAATAATTTTGATAAGTAACTAGAATTCAGAAATTTATTCATATTAAATAGTATAAAAATGCAGTTTTCAAAAGTAAGTAAAACTTTTGTTTTCTGTTTAAGCCTTTACGTCTTTTGCGAAAAGAAAATTTACTTATGGAATGTGAGTGGCAGGCATGTAAGTGCTATTTCAATGATTACCAAGTGTTTCAAAAACATGTAGCAAAGCATGTGTCTGATCTGCATGTCACTGAAGTTAATGGAAGTGGTAAGTTAAATTAAAAATATAGTAGTTTTTTTATGTCTTAAATATCTTCTTTCATAATTTTACTATAAAATCATTAAATGGTAAAAGAGATTTGCTTAAGCTTTTGAATACCTATTCCCTTTAAATATTCTACTAATTTGTCTCTCTGAAGATCAATATACTCTTTAAATTATTATTTTATTTATATAAACCTATGTATTGTTAGTAGTGTTAATTGTTCTAAAATAAACTGAATTAAAATATTTTTTTTTGGAAACACTTTTTGAAGAGAAATTTGTTAGGAAATGTCAAAGATTCTTATATGTTACATTTAGATTTGTATATCAATGCTGCCCCATCTAAATTTCAGAAAAGTGATAAATAAGGTTGCTCATATTTAGGATATATTTATGTCATATATTATATTTTCACAGTCCAATATGTATGCTTATGGGATGTATGTGGTCACAGTACGAATGACTTTCCTGAAATGGTCCGCCATATTAACTACCATGCATATCATGCAAAACTTTTGGCAATTGGTTTTAATGGAAGAGCAACATTGAAATTAGAGAGATGTCAAAAAGACTCAAGCAAAAGAAATGTGTTGCCTGCACTACAAGCTGATCATTGCTGTATGTGGGTTGGGTGTACAGAAAGTTTTAACTCTATACAGGTATGATATAATCCTAATCTTAATTTTTTTTAAAGTTGGCTGTCACGGGACGCCCTGCAGATGTAAAATATCTATGTTAATATTAGAATTCATAATTAATAAAAACCTGTAACGAAATATGGAGTAGAATAAGAAAAAATGGAGTTTCGTTGATAAAATCAATTTAATTTTCTTATTATTTTAATTATAATAGTAATTATACTATATCTTCTACTACTAACTTCTTAAAAAATGGAATAGAAAATATGTAAGTATTTTTAATAGACTGTTTTACAAAATGTGGTGTAGTAGCGGCATGATGGCGTGACAGCGTCATGCCGTTTGCCGTCACGACATACGAGTCGGTTTTACTGCCAAAGCTCGCCTGTAGACTTGTTACATCAAAAAAATATTATACCCATGAAATTATTATGTTAGAAGAAATCCCTCATCCCTTACCGAGAAATTGGACCATATGAAAAGTTTTTATTCGGGCTTATTCAATTCCTTATTAGGATGTCCAATTTTCGAAATAAGATTTCAAACATTTAAGCTGCTTGTATTACAAATTATTATCTTTTTAATTCTAGATGTTCTTTGACCACGTGCAACACCATATAAATTACTCGGAAGATTTCCTTTGCTCCTGGGCTGGATGTGGGGCAGTGTTTCACCGACGGGTGTTACTCACAATGCATGTCCGATCTCATACAAGAGAGAGATTGATTGCTTGCTTCCATTGTGGGCACCATTTTGCATGTAATAGAAAGCTGTCTGACCATTTGTTGCGACAGGTGATTTATATTTACATATTATTAGGAAGGTTTTATAGATTCATTAGTGATTAGCGATTGAACCTCGCTTCGCTCGGGTGCGTCGCTAGGTACGTTTTAATTTTTATAAGCCGAACCCTAATTCTTTTTCTAAAATAAAAATCTGCGAGTAAAAGTTCCGTCAAAATCAGTCTAGTCTTTTCGGAGATTAGCCACAACAAACAAACAGACAGACAGAAACATTTTAAAAATTATATTTTTCTTTAAGTCCTGTATATAGTTTTATATACATTTAGTAAAAAGCTTTTATTTTGACCTTACAAACAGACACTTCAATTTTATTTGTCTGTATAGATTATACAACCTCCAATATTTGACTAAATATTAACTTTTCTAGGTTAATTTTTACATTCTGTCTATTTAATTGTTTATGGATTTGAAACTTTTTAAGAATGTTGTCCAGATTTTACATATTGGAAAATTTGATACTTTTAAGTATTCATGTTTTGATGAAGTCAGAGGATGGATAGTGAAACTCTTTAATGGCTACCAGTAATACATTTTATTTGATGCTCACTTAATTTCTTTTGACGAATCTACACTAATTTAAAGGTAAAGAATTGATTCCACCATAAAGCGAAATAAATCAATAATTAAAGTTTGACGACACTTTTGGCTCAGTTTGTAGTGACCCTGTTTGTTGTGCCAGCGGTCGCAGGTTCGAGTCCCGCTGGGGGCAGTTATTTGTGTGATGAGCACGAATGTTTGTACTCCAATCATGAGTATTTTAAATACATACATATTTATAATATGTATGTATTTAAAGTTATATATGTGTAGTGTATCAACTATCTGGTATCCATAACACAAGCCTTGTAGTTTACCATGGAACTAGATGGTGCTGTGTATTAATGTCCCAACATATTTATTACTCGCGCCTCACCCTTGCATATGTTTTAAAGTTTAGTATATATTTCTCAGAGATGAGATATTTCCCGCAGTATAAAAGTATTCTATATATTAATCCGAACCAGCTACCATCAAACCAAATTTCATCAAAAGCCTTCCAGTGGTTTTTCCTTAATGCAAACAGACGGACAGATAGTCAAAAATCCAAAAACTAAAGATTCGGCCTCTGCATCGATAATAATGTCTATTTCAATAAGATTTTGCAAAAAATATTTAATGTACAGATTCAGTTTTATCAATTTTATTTTACGTATAGATCTTATATATTTAAACGAGCAATTCTTGTATATTTATCTTTATTTATTTATACCAGCGATCTTGGAAATGGCTCTAACAACGCTGAAATTTGGAAAATCTAGATTAGTCTCATGTCTGGGAAAACGCGTGTTTTCGAGTTTTCATGCGGGTTTCTTTAGTATTATTCTACGCAGAATATGGTCGATAATTTTTTACTCTCGGATATAAGCATCGTGGTCATACGGGTCAAGGCGCAAGTTATACAACACATATGCCCGGTATCGAGTCCCGGTCAGAATAGAAAGTGTTTACTTTTGTTTTTTTTTGTATTCATTTAAGCTTTTAGTTTTTTTAATTTAAAAAATACGAAAAAGAACTCCAAGCGAAGTTCGGTCGCCCAGATACTTATTATTATTGAAGTGTTTTTAAAGTATCGAACATTGTAGAAGGTGGGGTCGGGGGCGGAGGGCGGGGGCGCGCACGCGTGCTCGCTGTGCGGGCTGGCGAGCGCGTCGGCGGCGCTGCGGCGCGAGCACGAGCGCCAGCACGTGTCGGCGTACGCCTGCGCGCTGTGCGACATGTCGGCGCCGTCGCGCGCCGCGCTCGCGCACCACGTGCGCTACCGGCACCTCGCCGGCGACACGCGCACACACAAGTGTCCGTACTGTACCTACAAGTGAGTGACACATTCAAATCGAATCATCATCAAAATATACTTTACTAGCGACTCACCCTCGCTTTGCTTCGGGTTCGTCCCTAGACAAATTAATTGTTTAATCTATCCCACGGGCACCGTACATTTTTCCGGGATGATATATAGCCTATAGCCTTCCTCGGTTACCGGGCTATCTAATGCAAAAAGAATTTTTCAAATCAGATCAATAGTTCCTGAGATTAGCGCGTTCAACCAAACAAACAAACAAACTCTTCAGCTTTATTTTAAATTTAAATTAAATGTCAGTGCAGTCAGTCCGTGAGAAGAGCCGGCGAGAAACTCAACAGTTGCTCTTTTAAAATAATAACTGTGTACAATATTGTAATACAATAATTATTATATATTTATCCTACGTGAGATCCAACCAGATATTAGTTCCACACATTGATATCTCCGAAGTATTCCGTGATTGTAATAAGCTTTATTCACTAATACATTTCCAATTTTTTTTTTTACATTTTTTTTAACAAAAAAGCCGTTATTTTAATATTACAAACAGACACTCCAATTTTATTTATCTGTATAGATAAATATTACTAAGTCATAACAAAATGTCTTATACTACCTAATAGACATATAATAATATTTAATTTTAATATTAATATTTTCAGAGCAGTTACGAAGTGGGATTTACGCAAGCACATACCAACGCACACACGCAAAAAGAAACCGAAGCGCAAGCAAAAGCGTAAAGAAAGCACAAGCGATATAGAAATATCCGACGAAGAAGAAGATAAAGAAGAGAAGAAGAAGAAAGTTGGAAAGAAATACGCGTGTCACATGTGCCCTGAAAAAGAAGTAAAAGTGTTTTCCCGTGGAACAAGATTGACTACGCATTTAGTTAAAGTGCACGGAGCCCAGTGGCCATTCGGACATAGTAGGTTTAGGTGAGATTTGTAATTGTATTTAATTCTTGACGTGAAAGTGTCGTGGAAGTGAGAGTCAAATTTATTATTAACTAGCGACTCACGTTCGTTCGTCCCTACTTGCGTTTTAACGTTTAGTATAGATTTCTCAGAGATGAAATATTTACCCGCAGTAAAAAGTATTTTATATGTTGACCCGGATAACCAGCTATCATCATAACAAATTTCATCAAAATCCCTCCAATGGTTTTTCGTGATGCGGTCACAGACAGACAGACAAAAATTCTAAAAACTATAGATTCAGCCTTTGTATCAATAATAACGTCTATTTCAAGAAGATTTTTCAAAAAATATTTAATGTACAAATTTGAATTAGTTACAATTGTATTATATGTATAGATTACTAGCGACTCACACTCGCTTCGCTCGCGTTCGTCCCTAGGTTCTTTTTCACGTTAGCTATGTTTAGGTATACATAAATAGTAGCTTGCTACTCCTAAGATATACATTTAATTTAAATTATATAGCGATTTACCCTCGTTTTGCTCGAGTGCGTACGCCGTACGCGGATGTTGTTCACAATTTCATGGGTTTTCATTTTTTTTGCGGAACCCTGATTCTTTTTCTAAAATAAAAGTAGCCTATGTTACTCCCTATAATATCAGCTATCTGCCAGTGAAAGTCCCGTCAAAATCGATCCAGCCGTTTCGGAGATTAGCCGGAACAAACAGACAGACAGACAAAAATTTTAAAAAATGTTGTGTTATTTTAATATTACAATTATTACAATTATTTTATTTATCTGTATAGATTAAAAAAATATTATATTTTTTTTATTAATTATAATTAAAAAATATTTATATATTATTAATAATTTTATATTAATTATTACTTATAAAATGAATAATTATCACTAATAATTTTATAAAAAGTATTATATTTATATTTTGATTTGTTTTAATTTAATTGCGATATCTGATAGAGCGCCAAAGAAGTTTTACTTCAACCGCGCGTAAAGGTTACACGCATCCATTTTTTAGTTTTTACATTAATCCATACTAATATTATAAATGCGAAAGTAACTCTGTCTGTCTGTCTGTCTGTCTGTCCGTCCGTCCGTCCGTCCGTCCGTCCGTCCGTCTGTCTGTCTGTCTGTCTGTCTCCTTTTCACGCTTAATCCGCTGAACCGATTTAAACTAAATTTGGTATGGAGATATTTTTATCCCGAAAATCATCCCTTCAAGGGGTGAAAATGGAGATGAATAATAACTTAAGACAATAACTTAAGATAAATAATTAGCGTTTCAAAAGTGCCCTCAAAAGAAGTGCACAATTCGAAATTGAATTGCGGTTTTTTTCTAATTGTTCATTGCTTTTCACATGACAAAATTAAAACGCACGTTGTTTTGTTTAAAAAAGTACTTTATGTCGTGTGCGTAAGTTCGAATTTGTGTTTAAACAATTAGAACTTTCGACTTTTGAATTTTATTCCTTAAAGAAGTTTTTGTTAGGAAATGTGTATCTATGTTTTATGGTATCGATGAGTTTTTGCAACAAAACAATATGAAATAATGAAAATTTTGTTGGTAGAACTAATTATTAATATTATAGGACCTTAAAATTTCGTTATTTTAATATTCTTTTTAACCGACTTCCAGAAAAAGGAGGAGGTTCTCAATTCGACCGTATATATTTTTTTTCTTAAAATATAATTGGGATGAAATATTATTCTGTGTTAATTTAGAACATTGTATGTGTATCTTCTTAGTGTAGTTTCATCTAAATCAGTTTAAAGGTCTATTTGTGATTGAGCTGTATATTGTAACATGTATGACAAGTCTCAAGAAAAGTTTTTGTATATCTATACATATGGGTCGTTCTTCTTTTTTTGTGACAATGAATTGGTGTTTCTCAGTTTTTCGAGTTTTTCAAGTAACAATATTTTTATTTCAGAGTTAGATATTTTTTTCCAAATGCATTTAATTTTCATTTGGATCATTTTATCTTTGTTTTCATGCCCGTAATGTTGTTTGTTTTGTGGATATTTTCCAGAAAACACTGTGACAGCGTGGTTTCTTTTCGGTAGGACATCATTATAAATTACTACTCTGTCACGGTATTTAATGAAAAATAAACACATGCAAAAAAAATTATTGGCTACAGAAAGTTAAAGATTATTTAGTATTAAAAGGTATAAAGCGATGAGGATGTCAATTCAAACAATGAATATATAATAATCTATACTCTAATATGACACAAAATGAGATGAGTGACAGATAATTGTCACTAGAAAAGAAGAACGACCCATATGATAAAACTGTATAGGTCGAATGTCTATACATAGAAAAAAAATGTTTAAACTGAGTCAGGAGGATGTAAGAAGAAAAATAGAATGAATCCAGATTTATTTCAAATTTTTTGTTTCTCTGTTTGTTTGTCTGTTTGTACGGGCTAACCTAAGAAACTGTTGGACTGATTTGAATGAAATTTTGCATGGTGGTACCTTATATCCCCGGTCAACATTTAAGATGCTTTTCATTCCGGAAAATTAAAGAGTTCACTTGGGATAGTTAAAAAACTGTAGTAACTTATACAGCTTACTACAAAAAAACTACTGATTGCGTTTTAATGAAACTTTACAATAACATAGTTCATATTTCAGAATAATAAATAGGCTACTTTTTATCCCGGAGAAATGTACGGTTCCCGTGGGATAGATTGGTTTTTGTTTGTCCAGAGGCGAACCTAGTCTCTACATATAACTGTCTCCTGGTTATTTAACTGTAAATTCGGTTCCCGTATAATCTTCTTTTCCATTCTTTCTCTTTTACCCTTTTTTCTTCTACTTTGTAGCCCTTTTCATAATGTTTCTTATATTATCTAGGTTGCTATTGGTTAAGTGTCCTGCCTTCGCCATTTTAGTCTAATGTATTAATTTTATTATTAGTACATTAATATGTGTGTGCTGTTTGTAAATATATAAAAAAAAATATAATTTCAGATATCAAATAAGCGAAGATGGCATGTACAGACTGACGACCACACGCTTTGAATTTGAAGATGTATCTAAAAAAATAGTAGATGGTTACAGTTGGCCTAAAGAATCTTTAACAAATAAATTTGAATTTGATCTGAAACAAATAGCTGAAGCCACAGAGACTTCACCGAAGAGATTTGAAATCACATTGAAGAATGAAGTCAAAATGGAAAGTGATGTGAATAAAGCAGTGGAAATTATGATGTGTGATGTCGATGAACATGGAAATATTATTAGTACTGAGACCATTACAGATGTTATATACAGTTGAGTGGTTAGTGGTTTTAAAAGGGTAGTAGGTTCAAATTCTGGTCCTGTTTTTTTTATTTGACTGTAGGCCAGATTTCATTCTTAAAAGTTAAAACTATAATACTATATAGTTATAATAAATTGAGACAATGGTAGCCCAGTGGTAACGCGCTTGGTTAGGACACTAACTGAAGTGAGTTCAAATCCTGGGTTTCGCATCTAATATTTTCATGTGCGAATCATTTCCAACATGATTACTAATTGTCTTACGGTGAAGGAAAACATCGTGAGGAAACCTGCTGTCTGAGAAAACCTAGCAAGTTTTCGAAAGACATGTGAAGTCCGCAAACCCGCACTTGGCCAGCGTGGTGGACTATGGCCTGTGATACCCCTCGTATTGAGGGGAGGTCCACCCCCAGTGGGACGTAGAAAAGACCTGAATAGATACATGGATAATAGATTTAAAAAAAAATAAAGATGGTTGTTTTAAGAATGCTGAGATTAAAAAAAAACTGACTTTTTATTTTAACTTCATATATACTTCAATATTATCAAAGAACTTTTCCTGTTGGTTTTAAACATTTTTAAGGATTCATACTGTTTTATACTGTTACATAATAACATTTAATATGTTTACTTTTTACATTGTCTTAATACAGCCATTATTTTTACTACTAAATAATATAATTTTACAGTGTTAACGCAAACAAAATAAAAAAACACATAATTTAGGTAAGATTAGTAATTTACCTTCGTTTTGCTTATTTTTAGCTGAGTTACGTCACGCGTAGTCTATTATGTGTATTTATACATAGTTGAAACGTTTCAGCGAGAAGATACACATTTTATATACATATATACAGGCTTTTGTTTATTTTATACTTTTTAGGGTTCCGTACCGGAACGGTAACGGAGCGCTATTATTAAGTCTCCGCTGTCCGTCCGTCTGTCAGAGGGCTGTATCTCATGAACTGTAATAGGTAGAGAGTTGGAATTTTCACAGATTGTGTATTTCTATAGCCGCTATAACAACAAATAATAAAAAAACTAAGATTTTTTTTAAGTCTTCTTAATTTAAAAACTGTTTAGTTAATCCTATTAATGTTATAACTCCGAAATTTTGTGTAACGGAACGGCTGAACGAATCTGGATGAAATTTGGCACAAAGGTAGTAGGAAGTTTTGTACATTTTTTTTTTGTATTAAAGTTTTTTATCTGGAATGATTTTGCACGAATATCAATGTTAAGTCTTTTTAATGTAATTGTAAAAAAAACCATCTTTTATATAAGATGGGAATAATTACATTTAAAATTTTAAATTGTGTATTTTTTTAAGTTGAAATAAAAAAAAAAATAAACATTATTAAAAATTTAAATTGTTAATTTTTTTTTTTTATTTAAAAGTTCCTAATTTTTGTTATTTTCATAACATAATAATATTTGACAATACCTTTATTAATCATTTTCAAAACCAGATTGTCGTATGAAAGTGAGCAAGGAGCCTGTCTAAATGTTAAAGTCTAAATATACACACTAATTTTGACGAAACGTTTGGCTCAGTTTGTAGTGTACCAGTACTTACTGTGCCAGCGGTCGCGGGTTCGAGTCCCGCTGGCGGCATTCATTTATGTGATATAGAGGCCGAAACTAAAGTATTCAGATATTTTTTCTTTCTGACCGCATCACGGAAAAATTACTGAAGGGATTTTGATGAAATTTGGTATGGAGATAGCCAGTTATCTGAGTCAACATATAGGGTACTTTTTACTGCGGGAAAATATCTCATCTTTGAGAGATCTATACCGCCGCGTGTCTGTGGCGTGAGAAGATGGTGTATCTTTTTAGTTAAAAAATTAAAACTTGAAATAAGAAAAAAATATCAAATTACAAATATTTATTAAAAAAAAATAACATATATTTTATAAATTAAAAGATGGTGTGTGTGCAATTCAAACATTGTAGTACTGAAAGAATATTAAATTATAAAAAATTATTTAAAAAAAATATATAGTATAAAAAAATCAGCAATACATTTAATTTCGGAACCGAATTATCATTTAAAGTGTCTAATAAGTCTGTCAGCTTCTCTAAAGCCGGACTCTACGGCGCCGTGTACCGCCGAGTGTCTGTGGTGCGACGTGGCTTCCCCCGCGAAGCACACCACGGGGAATTCCCCGAGTTGTAGCGGCTCTGACAAAGTAATGGCACTACCCCCATTCCGCTCTGTGGCAACACTGCGGTATGAATACGAGCCTCGAGCTAACGGGTTTGATGCCCATTGAGATCTGGAATAGTTTATTAAATTGAAATAAGTATATTAATTGTTGTCACACTAGCGATACTAATTACAGTATAAAATATTATATAAATAGTAGGCGATTGATTTTCACGGAATAAAAATCCATACAGTAAGCGATCGTGTATTGATTGTAACTGAATAAAATTCCATGTGTAGGCGATCACCCATTGTTTTTAATGGCATAAAACTCCATGCGGTAGGCGATCGCCCATGGATTTTAATGGAATAAAAACCCATAGAGTAGGCGTTCGCCCGTTGATTTTAATCGGAATAAAAACCTATGCAGTAGGCGGTAGCCTATCGATTTTTCAGAAATGCTGTCAAATGCAATGGTTAATAGTGCCATCTCATGGCAAGTTACAGATATACCCAACAACCCTCAAGTCGTTTCTCAACTGTGATGTTGAATTAAGTATGACAGTCGGGGTTAGTTGAAGTATGACACTCGCCCACCTCTTTACACGCCCTATACGATTGCCCTATCTAGAGGCCTTCGTTAGGCGACGGTAATATAGTAGAATGTGGTAATAATTTAAATGCGAGAGAATGGTTTATTAACTTTAATTTGGTTGTCTTACTTTCTTCTTGTAGTAATAGAGGAATTTATTAAAATTATAGTTTAAACTGTTTTCTATACAGATAAATAAAATTGGTATGTCTGTTTGTAATGTCAAAATAACAGCTTTATACTAAATGCATATGGAATTATATACGGTACTTATAAGAAAAACACAATTTTTAAAATTTTTGTCTGTCTGTTTGTTCCGGCTAATCTCCGATACGGCTGGACTAATTTTAATGGGACTTTCACTGGCAGATAGCTGATATTATAAGAAGTAACTTAGGCTAATTTAATTTTAGAAAAAGAATTAGGGTTTCGCTCAAAAAAATAAAACGTATCTAGGGACGAACCCGAACGAAGCGAGAGTTAGTCGCTAGTAAGTAATATAAATTAAAGCGGAAGTCAAATAAAATTATTATAAAATAAGGTAAAAGAAATACACAAACTTGTTCGAAACTAAGAATATCAGTAAAATAAAAGCCCACCTTAAAATAGATTTAACTGGGGAAACATTAAACTTCTTTTTAAACACAACATCCAATAATTTGTTAATACCAGCTTTCACTTCTTCTACACTCTTTGTCTCCATTTTCTCCGCGGCTTCACCGTAAATCCAAGCAAGAAGAACATTTGGGTGATATTCAATCGTAAACATCCCATACAACTCTGTAACCCATTGTTCTTGGGCAGAAAACTTAAGTTTATCTTCCTTTTTCCATAAAATAGCAAAATTGGCTGGTGTTTTCGGCCACCAGGGCTTAGTAAATTCTATGTATATTTTATCAAGGACGCAAAGCTGGAGAGTGTTTATGGAGTTTATTTTTTCAGCTGGCAATGGCGGGTTAAATAACTGGGTATGTCTGAAATATTAAAAAATATAGTTTTTTTTTCTTTTTTTAATTTCGGTTTTTTCTAAGCTAAGACATAATATTTGATAATTGGTATTTATTTTTGTGGGATAATCGTATTTAAGTATTAAATTGTTCATATTTAAATTTCTTAAGACAGCTAAAGTAATTAATAATATGTGTTTAGTCGAAGATCTTCGGCTATCCTGAAAGTTGATAGACAAAGTATTAAAATCACAAATCTACACTAATATTATAAAGCTGAAGAGTTTGTTTGTTTGTTTGTTTGTTTGTTTGGTTGAACGCGCTAATCTCAGAAACTACTAATCCGATTTGAAAAATTCTTTTTGCATTCGATAGCCCGTTAACTGAGGAAGGCTATAGGATATATATCATCCCGGAAAAATGCACGGTTCCCGTGGGATAGATTTGTTTTTGTCTAGAGACGAACCCGAAGCGAAGCGAGGGTGAGTCGCTAGTGTGTATTATAAATGGAATGTAACAGTCTATTTTAAGTTTGTACTGTTTAGGTAAAAAGAGTTCTTGTACTTAAAAAAAAAACAATTATTTTTTTCATTAAAGATAGCCTGGAGCAATGTTTTTAACAAATAATTTATATTGAAAGCGAATTGTTGACATTCTCTAATGTAAACTAAAATAAAATAGTGAGAAAGTTTTTTTCAAGCGAGTGATAGCTATTTTTATACCTTTCTTTCAAAACTCCAACAGAAACGGTAACGATGACACTCTTAGCGGCGTACAGGCTGCCGTCTTTGCACGTGATCTGGACCAGGGGGTTTCCAGCATCCCCACTATGCTTGCTAGATCTCCATTTTATACTTTCTACTTCTTTATTCAAATGAATAGGTATTGGTAATTGTTTGGATGGATCGGGGTATTTGTTCTGTAAATTATAAGTGGACAGCTCTTGGTTATCGTTTTGATGGATATTTTATTAGATGGGCATGGAATGATATTTTTAGAATAGGTATGTATAATATATAAATTCGATCACATCTCCGAATACCGTATACAACTAAAGTGGCTTTCAATCAGACATCGGCGCAATTTGCACGTTCTCTCCCTCCTTTTCTCCATCCTATATAACCCAACTACTCCCTTTTACTTAAAAGAACGTTTCAATTTCCTAGGATCTGATTCTGGTAAACAACTTAGGTCTCAGAGTGACAACCGTCTGAAATTACCACCTTGCACCTCAAATTTTTATGGTAACTCTTTTACGGTTAAAGCTGCAAAGCTATGGAACATGCTCCCTCGCAATATTCGCCATTCAAAATCACTGGATATTTTTAAACGTCGTCTAACTAATTACTATCTTTCTTTGTAAAATTTTTATATATATTTAAACGTATGTATTTATTATATATGTATTTATGTATGTATATTTGATCTTTATTTATTTATGTATGTATATATTTGAGCCTGTATATATATATATATAATATGTACCGTACTTACGGTTTGCATTAATCCTTTCACCAGAGGTTGTCTGTAAGAAATTGCTCATAGCAATAAGACCGCCTTTGCATGCCTTTTTTATGTATCTTTCTCTTTGATTTTATGTATTTTTCTTGTGTGTGCAATAAAGTATTTATAAATAAATAAATAAAATATATATTATATATGATGATATTCTGCTATGAATATGTAATAAACAGCCTCGTTGGTCTAGTGGCTTTTATTGAAAGTACCCAGTATTATAGTTACTAGGGTTTTCTATCACGTAATACTTAGTAGCAGCTCAAGTTTGGGAAATCAACTGTAAGGCATTAGGCACGAGATAGCAACTACAGTGCTTCGGAGCCTAATAGAACATGAGAAATAAAGGAATAGATAGTGCACTACATTAGATAGTGTCTGTCGCGTACAGTTGGTTAGTACTTAGTCTTAGTGAGACTGGCCGCCGTAACCGAAACCGGTCAGGTCATCAATATTATTCGTTCGATTTATCTATGCAATTAGAAGAAGGTCATTTATACATTATTCTTTGAATTATTTGAAAAACGGGTTATTTGTAGTTTTTCGCTTAACCAATACCTAAGATTTTCTATTAATGTGGGCTTAAACCACTTTTACCTACGTTGAAAGACTAGGTAGGTCATTAGGTAATAGATTAATTAAAAATACATATTTAATTAGTTTAGATACTTACCAATAAAACGTCAAATATTGTTTTAAAACCCTTTCCTTTCCAATTCAACATGAACTCGCCCTCACAGCCCCAACACTCTTCCAATCCTTTCAACGATTTACCCTTCAAGGGGTCACTTTGACCCCCAACGTGACTGTTTCTCTCGAACCATTCTATAAAGGATTGTGCTAGTGTAGGATCTTTTTTTAAATTCGGATTTGTTTTTGGTCTGAAATACATACATAAATAAAATAAATAAAGGTTAAAACTACATTTTATCTATACTAATAAGTATTATAAAGAGGCAGAGTTTGTTTGTTTGTTTGAACGCGCTAGTTTCAAGAACTACTAATGCGATTTGACAAATTCTTTTTGCATTACATAGCCTGTTTATTGAAGAAACCTATAGAGGTTATATATCAACATGCTACTACCCAAAGGAGCGGAGCAGTAATTATAAATGTCAATAAATCGGGCCGACTTCCATTCGTTATTGTAATATTGATGTTTATAATCAAACAGATTTAACGCGGGTAAAACCGCAGGGCACAGGTAGTGATTATATAAAATCACCAATAAAGTCTATTAGATTAATGATAACAATCATTTAATTGAAAGTACTTACGCATCTCGAACGCATTCTGAAATAGATTTTCCTGAATTCATATCAGCTTTGCCAAGTGCATCGTTCAAAAATTGAATAATATTTTCACTGGTCTCATTTGATAACAATTCCCCATTAGATAGTACAAAGTACTTATTATCAGGCGCTGGTCTCCCTAAAAGGTCTAGGGGATTCGCTAATTCAAACACAATATTATCCTTCTCACCATGACACCTGGAACGGATATTTCTTCTAATAGAAAAGTTAATAAAAACATTTTTATTAGAAAACTTTATAATAATAATAATAATCTGATTCAACAAAACAAATTAGTGCAGAGAAATTACCTACTTTTTTCCTTTTTATTTTATGTCTTTCATTTTTTTTTTAATTTTCTGTGGAATGGACGTGAGAGACATGATTATCTTCAAACTGTGACAAATACTTAGGCATAGGCTTATGGTGTTGATTGGTGTATAGTGTTTCTATGTATATAAAAACTTTCGTAAATACAAAATTGAACTACCTATGTAGTGGCGCGAGATTGACTATCACAGGTGTGTTCGAATCCCGGTCGGATACAAAGATTTTTCTTTTCTCTTATTTTTTTGGTATTTATTCAAGGTTTTAGTTTTTTTTTTGTCTTTAAGCCAAATTAAAAACAAAATGTACTATTAACCAAAAACTCCGAGCGAAGCTCGGTCGCCCAGGTACTAGCCCTATTAGTAACCATTGGTATTTTTACATATATCTATTTCATACGAATACCTACCAAAATCAAAAGCAAACAAATTGATCGTTTCAAAACTCGTCTTACCAGTAGGTATTATTTACTCACCAAGCTGCACCTAAATCGATGTAACAATCACCATATTCCACAGTTCGTATCCTCCCGCCGATCCGATCAGCGGCTTCCAATCCCAAAACATTAAGGCCTGCTTTATGCAAATTTCGTAACGCGGCTACACCCGCGGCACCACAACCTATGACTATAACGTCCATTACTCGCCTAGAAAAAAAAACAATTTGATCATTACATCGATTAAAAAAGTACTAGATACACAATCCCATGCAAAAGTTCTCTTAAAACTGTCACCGATTGTGTTTAGGTAATTATTCTAGTTTGAATAAATATACAACAATGTAAATTGAGCCTTAAATGCAATACTTAAAATTGTTTTCACAATTATTTTTTTTATTAAAAGCGCGCTCATACGTTCAAATGAGCGCTCATTCGATGAGAACATTTTTTATCGCTGATTGTGTAAGTATCTAGTACAAAAATTATATAAAACTAGTTACGGTTTTAACGTTTAGGTCAGAGATGAGATATTCTCCCGCAGTAAAAATTATCCTATATGTTGACCCGGGTAACCAGCTGTCATCATACCAAATTTTATATCTGTCCAGTGGTTTTTTCATGATGCGGTCATAGACAGACAGACAAAAATTCTAAAAACTATAGATTCGGCCTCTGTATCGAAAATAAAGTATAGTTCAATAAGATTTTCAAAAAAAATATATTAAGTATGTATAGATAATATATCATCTTAACAACAAATCTTTTATTAGCTTCTTAATTAATTACTAATCTTCATAAATTTTGGCGGAACCTATTGTGAAAACATAAATTAATTTTACATTAAAAAATCATATTATTATAAAGATCTATCAAAATAAAGTTCTAAAATTAATTATAAACTGTAAAATCAGATTTTATTATCCTATTTTACTCACAAATACAATTAAATGTTTTTTCAAAATCACAAAATATTGATATAATTTGTTACCAACATTTTAAACTAGATGGCGGAATAATCGCGCGTCCATATATATTACCGACTCTCTCCCGACCCTCGCTTCGCTTGGTGTCTAACAGTATGTCTACGTGTTACTCCAAGTTATACTCTACTGGTGTATTTAACTTAATCCAAGTCCATTTTAACGTGAAGTGAGTGACAAACATACACACAAACACATATAAACTTTCATTTATAATAGAAGTCCGATACAATACTGTTTACATGTCCCACCATCTAAAGTTTTAAAATTTAATAAATATATAATTTTTAATATTGACAAATCAGTAATTGGGTAATAATGTAAAATGCATTGTTTTGTAATAGGTACGACTTTAAATTTGTAATTAACTCAACACTTATATAAATAAAAGAGAATAACGTCATCCAACAAAAAAACCTCTGAAAAAACATTATATATACGTATACGATTATTTATATAATCCGTAATAAAATTTTAATCGTTAACAACAAGCATAAACAGATTTAGGTTACTTTCACACATGTGTTTACAGACCGTTTTTATTTATTAAAACATTACACAATTATCACAATTTAAAAAAAAATGGAAATCAAATTTGGAAAAATACACTCACGTTGCCATTTTTTAATTATTCACAATTTATTACACCGAGGAAATCTAAAGCTTATCTACAACTGACCTCGTCTTAAACAGAAACTTTATTGCGCAATTGATAGTGTAATTATCACATGTTACATACACTGGTTAGTTTTAATAATTTTAATGGGTTCGATTCCCTGCTTTTTTTTTCAATTGGTTAGGTTGCCAGTTCTAAAAATTCGTCTTTTACATTCATATAAAAAATATATATGTATGACTTTAGTCTTTACATTAAAAACCGGACAAGTGCGTGTCGGGCCACGTGTAATGTAGAGTTCCATAGTTGCCCATCACAATAATGCGGACTAAAAAGAGGGCTTGGGGCCCACATAAGACAATGGACGCCGCCCACTCCAATGCTTTTTGAGCGTAAACATTATTATTAATTTAGGAATTATTATTATTACCTAAGGATGTTATGATTTTATTTTTGTAAATTTTTAAATGGCTCATAAACTTTTATTTACTACCTGTTTTACATAACTAACAACATTATATAAGTAATTTAAATAATTTTCAATGGAATTTGCACGAAATTTTTGCTACTCCAAGTACATTTTATAAGTTGGTTGACTATTACTCGTATATTTGCAAAGTCTATTTAGCTGTGAGGTTTCCTTTTAACTTCGTTATATATACTGTTATGGTAATTTTTTTCACATATCCAAAAACAATCATTTAGTTGGTGGGGAACGCGGGGGGAAGGGGGGGGGGCGTCCCTTGACTCTAACAAAAACCATTGTTCTGGCCAACTCGCAATATTTTTGAAAGACCTATCTAAAGACACCCCACACCATGGGGTAGACGAGAAAAAAAAATCATACTCACTTTACGTGCAGAGAAGGTACGTAGCTATACATAATGATTAAAAATATCAAATGTCATTTAAATATTCCAAATGAATTAAAACTAAAATTAGCTCAACTCAGTGATTTGGTAAGAAGTCAAACTGGAATAAGTACAAGTATGAGTACCGTTATTATTATACCTATGTATTACACATATACAAAAAAATGTATTTATTTAGTAATAATATGATTAAATTACGAAAAAAAAAGCATTGATTTCTTATCTATACATATAAAAAAATTGTAACTATGCCGAATCTGTAGATTAAATATTTTTTGGAAAATCTTTTTGAAATAGATGTTTAGAATCTATAGTTTCTAGAATTTTTGTCTGTCTGTTACCGCATCACGGGAAAACCACTGGAGGGATTTTGATGAAATTTGGTATGATGACAGCTGGTTATCCGGATCAACATATATGATACCTACTTTTTACTACGGCAAAATATATTATCTCTGAGAAATCTATTCTAAACATGGAAACGTTATTAGGGAAGAAGCCGAGTGGAGCGAGGATGAGTCGCTAGTTTAATATAAATATCAATTTTAGAAGTAAAATTAATTAACTATAGAAATAAAAATCTATGTTGCTGTATGTATCGTCGGGCAAAACTAGACAAGCTGCATTCTTTGACGACCCGTCCCGTCGCAACAACAATATCACACAGCTACTGAGTAGGAACTCCATAAACTTTTTATCAGTAAGCATAGTAATACTTATATATAAAATTAACTTGTCGGTCTGTAATTTTTAAATAATTTGTTGATTTACAACAAAAAAAGAAATATATATTATAAATAAAATGGAATAGCGAAATGGAAAAAGTTTAAACAGTCTCCCATACACCTCGAAGATATAATAAAATCACTTAAAGAGGAACATAATATTATGAAAAACGTCTATTAATGAAGAATGACAAAACAAAACTGCTTACAAACTTCAAACGAATGTCAACAAAAAAGGAAGCCTTTGACTAGTATTACTTTTTTTTTTATGGTACTCAGTGATAAACGAGCAAACAGTCCACCTGATGGAAAGCGATACCTGTCGCCCATAACACCTACGGTTCATGCACTTAAGTTTTATGTAACAAAACTGCAGAACCGCAGGTGCGTTGTCACTGTGAGGACTAAGATGATATACATACCTCTTGCCTGTAATTGCGCTGGCTACCTTATCCTTCAAACCGGAACACAACAATGCAATCATTGTTGCTTGGCGGCAGAAATAGATAAGGGGGTGGTACCCATCCAGTCGGACTCCTCAGGCTTGACAGAGCCCTACCACCGGTAAAAACCGGTACTTTGAAGTATACTTCCAGCCATTACATATTATAGCGGATGTGAAACTTGGTCACTTACCAAATATCATATAGAAGTTGCAACGCTGTCAAAGAGCAATGGAGAGAATTGTATGACAAGGAAATATAGTATTATATGATCTGCGACAGGGTTAAAGAAACAAGACAAAATGAGAAGTAAAGTAGCAGATATACCTATGTATATCGAATAGACCAACAAAAGAACCGGTCACATTTTCCGAAATACACAAAATAGGAGCACAAGTGTCTTTTACCGGTACCCTAGAGTCGGAAAATACAGTAAAAGATGCAAAGAAACAAGCTCGGAAGATGGTTTAAAACTCATGGCTCAACATCAATAAAGAACTGTAGAGCGAGATAAAATTAATGAGAATATAATAGAAAATGTTAAAGGAAACTTATGTCAAAAGGCACGCTGAATTGCGGGACATTTCATACTGAAACTAAAGCACTTATATGCATATTTAACCGTACAGTTCAGAATAAAAGAGCTTTATTATTATGTTATTAATTTTTATACATGACTAACGAGTAGAGCTACGAGTGAAAACTAGTGTAATTAAAAATACATTTTTAACGGCATTTTATTAAATGTATGTATGTATGTATTCTGATTTCAGGATTTACCTATAAGGAGCCATTTAAACAGATTATATTGTTTTAATTGTTGATAATGCGTGCCATTCAAAGAATGAAATAATAAAAAAAAAAATTGTTAAAAATTTTAAATTTAATCTGTTGAAATATTCAATGAAATTAAATACGCGAAACGCTTTTTTAGAAAGCTGAATTGACATTATTGGTTTCTCTTTCCAAGTATTCTGGAGTAAAAATATACCTACACTTGAACAAAACTAGAAACAGTATTTAGTTAAAAGATATAAATAATAATAATAATACAGCCATTTAAACGCAAGAAAAGGAGATCTACTCTTTCAATAAAAAAGTGTCTCTTATAATATTTTCTTTTATGTTTCAACAGTGTAATTGGTTACGGTAAAGGTAATTTTGTATACCTATCATAAAATCTAAGTAAAGAAGACAATTTTTGCCAAACCGTCTATCTGATCGCCTGCACTATGCCGAAACCGCGTAAATTAGGTTTTCTTAGGAAAATAAAAAAATGTGAGTGAAAGTAGGCTTCGGTCTAACTGTATTAGGAACGCCGTGTAGAGCATTCGAAGTTGTATCAAAACAAACAATATCCTTTTGATTTTATTTATATGTGATAATCAGTAAAAGTTTTATGTAGCTGATATTCGATAATAAAATTAGGTTAAACTGGCAATCTTCGTAGAAAAAAAAACATTTTTTTCATTTACATTCTTTTTAACCACCGCCTTTGTCAAATTTTAGCCTTGGGGCTTAGGCAAGATGTCATTCTATAATCGTAGGGGAATAGAATAAAAATTGTATTCAAGTGACATATATAAATATGTTGGGATATTGACACACAGCCAGTGCCGGATTCAGTCTTAGCGCCGCCCCTGAACACTGTAAAACATGTCGCCCCATCATCAATGGTTATAGTTATATAAAAATGGATAGTGTTTTGATAAAACTTATTTTTTTTAGTTATTAATTTTTTGGAAAATAAAAACAGCATTTTCGATAACGCAAATATTTTTTTTTCTCACTCTCCAAATTTTGCCGCCTCTGAAAATTTGCCGCCCTGGGCGCTAGCCCCGAGTGCCCCTAGTGTAAATCCAGCACTGCACACAGCATCCATTTAGTTCAATGGTAAGCAACGTTGCATGGTAGGCTTGTGTTATGGATACCAGATAGTTGATACGCTATACATTTATAACTTAAAAAACATACATATTATAAATATAAACATCATATTACACCACCAATTACACAAATGAATGCCCCCAGTGGGATTCAAACCCGCGTCCACTGGCACAGCAAGTAGGGTCACTACAAATTGAGCCAAACGTGTCGTCTATATATAGAATATATAGTATCGTAATAGGTATGTCATTTCCATATTTTTTTTACATTACTATTAGGTACCAATCTCCTTCGTGTTATTAAGTTTTGAAGTCTAATGGCTTCAAACTTCAGAAAACATCATCAGACTAGAAAATTTAATTGAATAGATTTCTATTTATCAATTGTTGAACAATCTTTTTTAAGCCCTTTTAGTATTAATATCTACCCTAAATATAATATGGTCACCCTAACAAAATTGCAACCCTACACTGACGACGCGGACATCGTCCTTTCAACGATGTGAAGATTTATTGCTTAATATCTATTTAAGGGTTGGAGATTTCGTTGAATGTTTTATTTTAACAAATTCATACTTATTTTTATATAAAGATGGAAATCTTGACTGACTGACTGGCAGATCTATCAAGGCATAGATCAAACCGCTGAACGGATTGGACTAATATTTGGCGTAGGTATAGATGTGTAATTATATGAACAAATTTTTAAGAATTCAACCTCTAGCGGTGTAACTAGGATTCAAAATTTATATGGAGAAATCATATAAGAGAGATGTATTAATTCGAAAAATCGTAGGATTAGCTACTCCTGTCAACAAATAAATAAACACATATTTCGAGCTTTTTCAAAACCAACTCTTTGGCGCGAGCGAAGCTAAGAGCGGGTGTTACATACATAGGTAGGTATTTTATTTTCATGTACCTAGTTATATAAATACTTTTACACTACTAATGATATCAATGCGAAAGTTTGTGTGTGTTTGTTGTTTTTTTCATATCACAGAGGCTCAAAGAAATGGAGTCTTGAATTTCATCGATGTGCCTCTTATTTTTAGAGTCATATTGGCAAATTTAGTACCTATTAGGTTATACAAGCGTTTACGATGGTGACATGGTCACGGGAGTCTCTCCCGTGACCATGATTGCTGTAAAGCAATATCTAATATTCGCGTAAATCTAAGAAAGTATTATGGTTATATTTATATACATTATGGTTTGAATTAAAACTATTATTTAGGCTTCTCTAGAAAAAATAAAATACTATTATAATCCACTTTTTTGCGTGATAAAAATTTGAAAATGATTTGGCTTCACCTATATCTCAATCATGCCTTAAACACGAAAAGTTTAAAACAAATAATAATGTAGCTACAGCATAAACCGTATTATAATGTTATATAAATAAATGAAATATGTTGGGCACCATCTAGTTCCATCGTAAGATACGAGGCTTGTGTTATGAGTACCAGATAGTTGATACACTACACATTTATAACTTTAAATACATACATATTATAAATATACACGCCCATGACTGGAGTACAAACATTCGTGCTCATCACACTAATGAAAGCCCCCAGCGGGACTCGAACCCGCAATCGCTGGCACAGCAAGTACGATCACTACAAACTGAGCCAAACGTGTCGTCAATATGTAGGTATTGTATGAAGTTGTTACTCGAAAAGGTATTTCATTTTTCCCTATCATTTCATACGACAGATGTTAGGCGTACTTAACTATAAAGGCTAGACAAAAATACATTTATCTAGTTAATTATTTGACTACAGTTTTATTTAATTAGTAAATTTTCAAAAAAAAGAAGAGACATTATCGTAAATTAAAGTACCTACGATAAATAAAGATACGTGGGTAATGATAACTCATCTAGACTTAAAAAAGTATTAGCAAATAGCAATAATTATGATGTTAATTGTAGCATATAAGGTATATAATTTAGTGTTTATGGTTTTTTTGTCTCTCATTTTAGATCTGTATCTTTGATGTTGTTTCTTGTGTATGTATCAAATGTTAAGTTGTTGGTGAAACCAATAAAGAGAAAAAAAACCGCACGGACTCACGGTTTAGAATTACTGCCCCAAAAAAATCTCAAAATTTTGCCAAATTTCTAAATCGAACTAATGTAAAAGTAGCCGAGTGTCACTTTATCTTATTTATTTTTAAAAAAAAGTATTATTTGAAGTTTTTTTTCATCTTTGTCTTTGTTTCCTATGTAGAGTCGCTTACTTAACCCTAATTATGATTACGTACTCTTTTTAAGGGGTACATATTTAAATTTTACTCGTTTGATCAATAATCATATCCTACTTCTTAGCAACGGAGTGTATAAATAAGATTTTTCAATTTTTTTTTTATATTTGTGAACTAAACTTTACATTTCTAAGCTTTCTATTTTTAAATTATAATAAAAAAAAATGGTTAGTAATGTACCTACTGTACTGATTACATTGACTCTATTTAAATTATATTAACGATTTAAAAGCTCTAATTGAATAAAGTTTAATTTTATTTTATTTCATTTTGTTTCATTTCACTTTTCTTACTCACAGGCCAAAGGTCACTAGTTTAATACAAGAAAGGAATAGAAGCAAGTAATGTGGGTTTTACACGGTTCGTTTGCACATTACGATTGTATCATATTATGGCAATAATAAACCAATAAATATAACATCTATCAGAATGATGTAAGGTTTATTGAGTTAATCCACGCAACGAAGGTTAAAGTTACGTAGACTCTTTCAATAAAAATTTTAAATAAGAGAATGCGTTAAGTTCCCATTTCTTCTATTTAGCATGCAACGTGAATGAGGTGAAATTAATAGAAAATTATACTTCAATTTTAATTTTTTAATTCAATTTTCATACATAGAATGGATTTATGGGAGGTTTTAATGGGATATGCTTATATGCCATGAAAACATCTGCCAAGCAGGTGGCAAGTGTCCACGTGCCGCCGCGGATGTACGTACGATTGAACTGTATAATATTTCATCATATGGTCGTCTGCCTTAAATTAAATTTGCATTTGCGAGCTTTCGCCTAATTATATTAGTTTTTGTTAATTTTTGCTACTCTTCACCACAGATCATATACCTAATACTATACATACTGTGATGTGACCCGATGGCTTTATAATAAATTCAATTTTTTTCATATTTGAAGATTTAATCAATGGATGAGTAAGTTCTGCTGTTGTTTTTTTGCATAAAATGTATATATTTTACAAATAAGTAGATATGCTCTTGCGTAACTGCCTAATAAAATGCCTACACATTTACTTAAAAGGTTTTTACAACTAGAATAGCCTTTAAGATATTTCGGAATTCTCTAATGAAAAGCACACCTTGACCCTGTTTACAGAAAACAGGTTCCTACATATTCATCTCATGAGAATTTAGTTACTTTAAACAATGAAGTCATAATTACATAAAACTACGATCTACTAATTAAGACACTCAAATATACTTTTTATTTAAGTACCCTGTTTAGTGTATAGTAATTAGTTTCAAAAATAACAAGTTGATGATTTTATTGTATTACAAGTTTACAAACAATGCCTTCACTAGAGCGTTATAAACAAACAGTTATTGTTATATTCATACGAGTATACTACAATAGACTGAAGTATTTAGTTTACATTAGGACAATTGTGTTTAGAGTATTATAAGGGTAGGTTTTTTAACGAAACCGGTGGTTGTTGAGCACCGGTTTGATTGACAATCGCGAAGCAGGTAGAGAGGGGGCTCAGTCAGAACGCGACCGCGGTTCGTAGTGTACGTACGCTCGAATGGGAAACTCGGCGAGATGGCGGCTAATGGCGTGAGAGTTAAAATATGTTGAAGCATGCACAGCGGCCGCCGGCGGCGAGCGATGATCATCGCTACCAAAACATGCCGCGGCGGCCGCACCACCACCTTCCCTTAAATGTGTCTACCCTGGACTCCTCGAAACATTCAGTTGGTGGTACATCTGCCAGCGTCAGTCCTGGAGCTCAGCAACCGACGTCCGTTCCTGTGATCACTCCAGTTCCTGTCGCATCACCTCCCAAACTTGCAAATGGAACTGCTGCAGGAGTTCCACCAAGCCGGCCGGCTACCTCAAGAGCTCGAAGCACGCGGGCAGCTACAGAGGAGGCCCTGACGTCCTTAGCCCTATTGTGCCTTATCAGTCTACTGCTAGCGCTACTCGCGTTGCTGTTCCTCCTGAAGATATCAGCTCCGGCGACGAGCGCTCCCGAGGAATTCGCAGTGGTGTACGAAGTGACGTTAGCTTTGTGTGCGTTGACACTATCCTTGAACCTCTGTTGTCTGTTAGTTTGTGCGATCCAGTTCTTGTTCGCAGTGAAGCTAGTGCACTCCCCTTCGGCACCTAACGGCCGGTGAGTATTTGCAATCAATCCGTGGTCGAGTCGGCGAGTATTATCCGTTAAAAAATACCTTAAAACCGGTTTCGCTGATTACGTTCCAGTATGTTAGGATACATAAAATGACACTCTTGGTAGTGGTGTAAATCGTTTAAACATTTGAGTTTGCTGAGCTTTATCTTAATATGACGAAAGTTTAGCTGGAATTAGGTTATCTGTTGCCCAACGCGTAAGTTAACAGTTATGGTTTATATCAGAAATTTTACTGGGGTCACGCATATTTTAATTTCTTACTAATATATGAATATGCAACTTATTTTAATAGGCAGAATAGCAAACAAGGTAACCAAACAGTTTCTATCATTTGTATATGAAATTCAAATTGGTTACCGGTTTCTTTAAATCTACATTTTTTTATCGAATATCTAGTATCTGTTTGTGGCAGGTGTTAACGGTCCCTAGTGGCAGTTATATGGGTTCAATAAAAAATGTTCCGCGTTCTGCCGTTGATAACTCGCACGCTTTTGATATCTCATATTTTTTATACTTGATCGATATTAGGGGACTATTTTAATACAGATAATTATTAATACTAATGTTATCTAGTGGTCGAAATTCGACCATAATCATTAGATGTATAAAAAAAAACTTTTTTTTTGTTAACACTAAAGCTACTACAATAACAACACAATAGCTACTTAAGAAAAAAAAGTGTTTGTGTGCTTATGTACGCACGTAAGAAGTTAAAGGTACTTCTTTGGCGTAGCAGAAAAAAAACTAGCTAAAGATTTCATCCCATATGTATATTAATAAAATATATTAATAAAAAAATAATGATTATATATTAATAAAAAATATATCGCAATTAAATTAAAAAAAAAAAATTAAATAAGGCATATTAGGCATATTACAATCATATTTTTATAGAAAATCATTTAAGGAAAGGCTCTTTGTTGTCGATGAGTCTTTGTCTTATTTATCCTACTATCCTACTAATAATAAAAATGTGAAAATTTGTGAGGATGGGTGGATGTTTATTATTCAATCACGCCAGAACGGCTGAACGGATCTGGATGAAATTTGGCATAGACGTAGATTATAATATGGAATAGCACATAGGTTACTTTTTATCACGAAAAAATATACGGTTCCCGTGGTATAGATTTGTTTTCGTATAGGGACGAAACCGAAGCGAAGCGAGGGTGAGTCGATAGTAAAAAATAAATAAGACTTTCGATATAGAAACTGAAATAATCCCCTTAACGTAAAAATGCAAATAATAAAAGATTCCTTAAACCATCATTTAGTTAAACCTAACTTGTTGTACCAGATAGGTATAGGTATATACAATTAAAAATATTTATAGTATAGTGAAGAATTACATGCTTAATTATAATAACACTAGCGGCTCACCTTCGCTCTGCTCGGGTTCGCCTATCTAGACAGACTAAAACAATTCTATCCCACGGGAATTCTTTAATTTTTCGGGATGAAAAGTATCTAAAATATTGACCAAGTTTATAAGGTACTACCATGCAAAATTTCATTTAAATTGGTCCAACAGTTTCGGAGATTAGCTCGTAAAAACAGACAAACAAACAGAGAAAAAAAAAAATTAGAAAAAATAACTGGATTTGTTCTATTTCTCTTCTTACATCCCCCTGACTCGGTTTTTAGCTTTTTTCTATGTACAGACATTCGACCTCTACAGTTTTATTATATGTATAAATATATAAATATAAGCACTTAGTTTCAATGACGGAAGATCTATAAAGGCTATATCTTTATATCTATCTATATATTAGAGTACCGGTGCCCGCTTCCGCGCTGTGTTGCGACCGCATAGTGCGGCAGCATTAGAATAGTGTATTCCAGAGCTGTATAACCATTGGTCTAAAATGTAAATATTTTTAAAGTAAAATTATATTATTTACTTACAATTTACGTAATTATTTGTAATGATTACATAAAAGTAATGTAAGAGCTTTCACTTTTACATAAGTTAAATTTTTTAAAAGTATTTATTTATACGGCTTAAATTAATAATATTGTTAACCTAACAATAATTTTGCAACATTTTTATACACATACTTAATTTTGAAAAAAGTTAAAATTTTTCATTCAACATAGATAATAATATATTATGTATTCTATCTATAGCCTTAAGTGACTTTTTGACCGACTTCAAAAAGGTACTCTATACTTATATAGGTAAATTAGGTATGTTTTTATTTATGTTATGCTATATGTTCGTCAATTTTGACTCTATTTTTATTCATCCTTTTTTTAAACAATATACCTCAAACTTTATTATTGTTATAAAAAATTATCTTTTCCGTTTTTTAACTGATATGCTTTGATTTTTTGTTCTTGACGTTTCGGATGTACTCGTATTACAGCAGTCACAGCCACGGAAGGGAGTTTTATTTAAAATGTCAAATATCTGCGAAAATCCAAGGACTTATTACGTAATATATTAATTATTTCTTCTTACACTACATATTTTAATTATATTATACTAGCGGCTCACCCTCGTTTCGCTCGAGTTTGCCTTTAGGAAAACAAAAACAAACCTATTTCACGGGAACCGTACATTTCTCCGAGATAAAAAGTAGCCTATGTGTTATACCAGACTATAATCTATCTCTGTGCCATATTTCATCCAGATCCGTTCAGCCGTTCTGGCGTGAAAGAGTAACAAACATACATCCATACTCACAAACTTTCACATTTATAATATTAGTATAGATTATTTACTTATCAAATTATACGGGATATATTGAATAAATACAAGTACATATGTACTATAATATGTATAACGGAATAATCTATAAAAGTAACAACTTGTTTAAAAGTAATTTTGAAATTAAATTACAACAAATTATAATTATGTAAAATTAATGTTGAGGCTGCTTTAAGTTTATTGAGTTTTAACTTCATATCGTGGGTCGTGATGTAATATTTAGAATGTGGGTGGTCTTTAGATTATATAATAATGCAAACTTACTTAATTTTTAAATGTAAATGAAATGGTATCAATTTAATGAGTTTTAATTTTTCAAGGTACATTTACTTAAATAAATATTCATTATATTGTTTTTATAACAAATGGTCTGGAGGAGATTTTTGAAAATTCTTTAGAATCGTTGTGATTTGAAATACGATGAAACGATACGACACTTTTTTTTTTTTTTTTTTTTTATGGTATTCAGTGATAAACGAGCAGACAGTCCACCTGATGGAAAGCGATACCTGTCGCCCATAACACCTACGGTTCATGCGTTAAGTTTTATGTAACAAAACTGCAGAACCGCCGGTGCGTTATCACTGTGAGGACTAAGATGTTATGCCTCTTGCCTGTAATTGCGCTGGCTACCTTATCCTTCAAACCGGAACACAACAGTGCAATCATTGTTGCTTGGCGGCAGAAATAGATAAGGGGGTGGTACCCATCCAGTCGGACTCCTCAGGCTTGACAGAGTCCTACCACCGGTAAAAATAGACAAACATATAAATATATAGGATTAAGCCGGCGAGAGAATGAGATAGAAATACATTGCTATATTGCCATGATAACTGTTGTTATTGTATGATAAATATATAATATTATATTCTTTCCGTATATGATATTCTATAAATATATTATTGTAATATGCCTTATATGCTTTATTTAATTATCGATTTGTTTTTATTTAATTGCGATATTTGCCAAAGAAGTTTTACTTCAACCCATTTTTTTGTTTTAACATAACTTAAAAATAACCTAAAAACTATTTTTTTTTTATTAGAACTTGATTTTTCTATCTCTCTACCATAAACTAGAGTTTTTAACTTCTGACATTCTGGAATGAGCAGAGGAATCTTTGACCTAAACTCTACTGCGCTATAAAGTATTTGTTGTTTGCACTATTTCATTCTGATAGATGAACTATGTATACCTAAATGTTACATTGAGATTTATCGTTACTCTGGAATTCTTGTCGTATTACTTACTCTGTGGAATTAGTGTTATTTAAATAGATTTATATTTTATACTAGCGACTCTATCTCGCTTCGCTTCGGGTTCGCCCATGACAAAAATCTATCCCACGGGAACCGTACATTTTTCCGGGATGATATCCTTCCTCAATTATCGGGATATTTTATGCAAAACAAAAAGAATTTTATCAAATCGGATTAGTAGTTTCTGAGATTAGCTTTCGAACAAACAAACAAATAAACAAACAAACTCTACCTCTTTAATATTATTGTAGATGATGATGATGAGGACTCAGGTCACTGTACCTGAGTCCTCCGCTGCTACTCCAACATTGCATTTTTACTATTAATAGTATGGAAACCTCTAAACTTTTAAAGTTGAAACTTACTTAGTTTAGTTTGTCTTTCTTGATTCAGATAAATCACGGAAACTACTTTATATCGATACAAAACACACTTAGTATGGCATATATTTCAATACTATAAATTATAATATGTAACGTTCTCTTTTCCAATACTTTGTAGGTACATGTATCAGTGAGTAAACTTAAATTTACTATTTATTTTATTTCACTAATTTCAAAAAGAAACCCGTACATATTTTTTCAGTCTTTTATGAAATAATATAGAAACAGGAGAGTTAATGGCTTTTTCTCAATACGCCATGAGTCCCGAGGAGTCTTATTTGGTACAAAAAATTGCTTAAAGCTACTAGTGGGGAAAACCCCTAGTATTTTCCTTGTAAATTGGAGAATATATACTATAGACATATTGCTATATTAGATATATAGCCGATATGTACCTAAATATATGCCTTGCGTGAAAGTAAAACCTTACAATTTAAGAATTAAGCAACAAGCAAAGCTACGTGAAACGCCCCTTAGACAGTGGAATGTCTGCAAATACTGTTTTGTTTACTATATTGTGCCATTTTGTCGACACGTTTGGCTCAGTTTGTAGTAACCCTACTTGCTGAGCCAGCGGTCGCGGGTTTGAGTCCCGCTGGAGGCGTTTGTGTGATGAGCGCTAATGTTTGTACTCAAGTCATGGGTGTTTTTTAATATGTATGTATTTAAAATTATATATGTGCAGTGTATCAACTATCTGGTATCCATACCACAAGTCTCGTAGCTTACCATGGAACGAGATGGTGCTGTGCTAATGTCCCAACATATTTATTTATTTATTTTTGTTTTCTATTCGCTATATCGATATTTACATCAATATCACAGATAGAAAAAAATAAAAAATATATGGAATCAACTTCCTATAAAGATAAACATATATAAAGATCTTGTGCTATAACATTTTGGGGTAACGACATTTTTAAAAAATAATTATAGAAAGTCTTCTTGGCTAGCCCCCATGGTTAGCCCCCATGGCTAGCGATAATTCAAAGATGGTAGATATATTGATAAAACAAATCGACATGTTGTTACCTTGTAAATGGTGAAGTGATTGTTGGAATCCAGTTTGAACAATAATAGCAGGTTCGAAGCGGTCGTCTTCCGCGAGCCTTCGTGACCTTATAAACTTGTCATGATTATATGAGCTTGGTAACACTATGTTATAAAATGGCATACCCACGTTATGCTTTAGGCTGTTATTAAGTATGCTTTAGTCCATTTTCTTTTACAGAATTAACAAAAACCACAGTATATTATCTACCTATATGTTTTCCCCACCATGCTATTTATCTGGCGGTTTTTTTTTGTTTAGAGAGTAGACAAAGGTCATAGTGGTCATATTAACCTACCTATCTTTTTTCCCATTATGCTATTTATTTGAATTTTTAAGTTTTTTAAGTCTCTGCATAGTAAAAATTTTGTTCTATGCGGATATCGAAGCTCTAACTTTCGGGTATTGAGCAAATTTTATTAAAAAAAATAGTAAACGTTAGACTGCTGTTATAAATAAATAACTCAGTTTATTTGCTTATTTAACAAATAAATAATCAACAGATACTAGAAAAGGTACAGAGAGTGAAAGAGAGATAACTTACGTCCACCACAATACAGCAGGTGTTGTATTTATAATGCTAATGACCTATGTCATTCTTTTATAAGTGACTGTCTGTACGTAAATCTTAATCCTTTGAATTCGAAAGGTTATGAATTTGCATTTTTATATGATTTCATTTTATACTTTTTGTTTTAAATATCTTTTTGGTTCTATAAAGTATTTAGTTTTCTATTAAATATATCGATTGTAGAAAAGTAACTTTTTAAGAAAGAAGAGCAACTCCAAGTAAATGACTCCTTGAAACAAAATATCGGCATTAATTCAAAAACAGCACACACCTTGTAGCCCTTATTAAGTTCTTAATGTATGTTAAAATACATATATAAGGCCGCTATACATCTAATGACAGTGCTATCCCAATAGTAACGCGCTCACTTGGAAAACCGAGTGAAGCGAGTTCAAATCCCGGTCTCGCACCTTTGACATTTTCATGTGCAAATCATTTCCAACGTGATTACCACTTGTCTTACGATGAAGAAAAATATCGTAAGGAAACCTGTATATCTGAGAGAATATTGCAAGATTTTAAGACATGTGTAGTCCATCAACCCAGACTTGGCCAGCGTGGCGTGGTTAATTATGGTCCGATCCCTGTACTTAAGGGAGGCTCACTCTTAGCAGTTGAATGTTAAAAAAGGGCTGAAAACATACGTCCGAATATATCTTCGCAACTTTAATGAGCTAGAATTTTCTTTCTATAATAAATACATAACCGTGAGAAATCTAATCTACTCTTAATATAGATAACTCGTTTTTTAATTGTAGAATTCAAGTTGAACGTAGATGTTGTAAAACAAGTAATAAGCCAGGTGCAATTCTATATAAGAAAGTATGATGTAATTCACAACTTTTATAAAGCGCGGGCGAGGTGACTGTCCTTAGAATCATTCAGTGAATTTATCATTGAGATTAATGTGCGTTTTTGTGAGATTATTTTTGCAAGGATTATAATATTATCGATTCCAATAGTATCTACTAATTGCTTGAGGATACAGCAGTTATAATCAAAACTAGAAAAAATGTACTATTGACTTTCTCGCTGGCTATTCTCATCAGAACTGCCTTCCGAGATATACTGATATTTAATTTTAATTTTAAAAATATGGAAATTGAAGGTTCAAATGTGCTTTTAAAAGTTTGTAAATAAAGTATATTATAATTTGATTTGTAGGTTTACTAGCAATTAGCGTTTCGTAGTTGCTTTATTTTGCATCATACTATATTCCGAAAATGTCAGAAAAATTCAATACTTCATCTCGCTTCTATACCTAGTTAAAGAAATTGGGGGTTTATTAAATATTTAAGAAACCATACTTAAGGAACTTTTTCTGTTTTCTAACAAAAAAAAGCTCCATACTTTCATATAATGTTAATCACACATACAAACAGATCGATTGACAGAACTTTTTACAATTGTTAAGACTTCGATTATATAAATATCTTTAGTATATAACCTTAATATGGCAAAAATATTATTAAATTAATAAAAAACACTTCTATTTCATTAATAAATCATGAGTAGGTAGTACAGAGTGCTTCAAAATTGATAATGAAAATCACATTTTTCCCACACTCAGTTAATAGTTTGTATAGGAAGTAATAACAATATGTGTAATAAGGCCTTATAAAGGTAAGATAGTTTTTACTAGAAAGCTTAAAGCTCTTTTTCATGTACAGGCCGCTTTACATGAACACGCGGATGGAATTTTAACATTAATTTAGTATTTTGTATGGCATTGTCGTACTCTAAAAGTCAGGCAATGCATACAAAATGCATTGTAATCATAAATTAAATTAAATATTCAAAGTAGAGTAAACACTACGTATTTATATTAAAATATGTGTAAGTGAAAGGATTTATTGCAATTTAATTCATGATTGTATAGTTTTTTTTTTAACTTGAAATTCCCACAATAGCTGTTTTTACAGGTTCGTATTAAATAAGAAGATAAAATTGTGGTCGATTTTTTTGTGTATTTTTTATTTTTTCGTGTCGATACTTTCACGAATCTTTAATTAAAAAAAAATTAAAGAGCTTACTAGCACTTTCGAAACAAATCCTATCTATTTTCTTCTAAAATACGAAATCATCTGCGCGTGAGTCCAATTTTCCAATTGACATTAAATAACATGGAAACAGCCCAAAACTGCCAAAAATACTATTAAAATAAATAAGCCATTTAAATAGTTTTTTAAGGACAAATCAATTGTGTACGACAGATTATAAAATATGAAACTTCAATTTATTTATATAGAAAACAAAGTAGAGTTGCGGTTAATATCTACTTATAGTATCTCCTTCAACGCGTTAGTAATCATGTTTTGTTCACACTTCCTTATTTCAGTCCAGTTCTCGTAAACATTTCATGCTTCAACGTAAACTTTCATACGAAATTAAAACTAGGTCGACCGGAATTGAATAGAAAAAATGGTAATTAATACAATTATAGGTTTGAAGAAAAAGAATGCATCATAATATTTTTACTACTTTAGCTTAGACTAAAGTATAAATGTTTTTTTTTTAATGGTATTTAGTGATAAACGAGCAGACAGTCCACCTGATGGAAAGCGATACCTGTCGCCCATAACACCTACGGTTCATGCACTTAAGTTTTATGTAACAAAACTGCAGAACCGCCGGTACGTTATCACTGTGAGGACTAAGATGATATGCCTCTTGCCTGTGATTGCGCTGGCTACTTTATCCTTCAAACCGGAACACAACAATGCAATCATTGCTGCTTGGCGGCAGAAATAGATAAGGGGGTGGTACCCATCCCGTCAGACTCCTCAGGCTTGACAGAGTCCTACCACCGGTAAAATTATATATAAACATTCGTATACTATTTCAAAACATTATTGTTTGGCTTCATGTTTAGTCCTATGACACTCTGGATATATTATTAGTTTGGGACCTGAGTACTCTATGTAGTTAGTTTAATAGTTGTTTTTTTCTTTAACTGTATATTAATTTGATTTTAAACGGCAGTAATGGCTAGGTAATAATTTTCGTAACTGATTTCGTTTGTCACCGATACTTTGATCTGTTTCCGTAAAATATAGATGTAAAAAAATTCAAGATATGTACATGAAATATTTTATGCTTTTCTTCAACTTTAATAACTAAATGCCCTTATCATAAGCTGCTTATTTGATTTTACTTTTAAAACCATACAAAATATTAAATTGGAATGTAGGATCATTATAATGTTCATCCTACCTATGTACGTACATATATAATATATATGTATGTATATCTACACATTTTAAAACTCTACACTACACAGACATACTAGGCTTACTAAACTTAATTTCTCTTTTCCTTTACACATATGCACATACATACATACATATACATATATATACTTGTACATATGCATATACATATCCATATACATAATATGTATCTTAAAAAATCATTTAGTAAATTAACGTGCAATGTCTGTATTGTTATATAAGTGCAATAAAAATATTGAAAAAAAATTACTAAATATAATAATTAGTATTGTTCCTTATTATAGAAAATATTTTGTTTTTTATGTTAAACTTAACAAATGGTTATTCAAAAATAAAAATGTTATAAAAACTTTTAAATCAGATCTTTAGAAAAGAAAGACGAATGATGCTTTTTATTTTTTAATAAAAAGACTTATCTTTTATTATTTAACATTTATCTTTTATAACATATCGATATGAATCTTTGAATTAAATAAAGCGTATTACAATACGAGTTTAACATTTCTCACGAGAAAGCAACAAATCTTTTGTCGCTCAATAAAATCATCCCTTTAGTCGACGTGACACGATGTGAGAAACTGAGGGCCGTGAGTGTTATATTTATAACGAGATGAATCTTTTATTATGTGCGACTGACATATTTTTATTTAACAAGTTTGCTTATTGTTTATATACCTATGAGTACAAGCGATTTATCCTGGCTTTGCTCGCCTATGTTACTCCAGGTCATAGACTATCTGTATACTAAATTTCATCCAAATCCGCCCAGCGTGAAATTATAACAAACATACAGAATAACAAATTTTTGCATTTATAATAATAGTCTGATAAGTAAATGAATGTCGCGAATTTCCAATTTAGCCGCGAGGGGTACCCACGAACTGGTGTTACCATATTCGTCATACTATATCGTAAATGTTATAAGAGGACTGACACAAGAAAGTCACGAGGTAAAAAATGTTTGAAATGCTTGCAATCCTTCAATTCAAAAGCACTTTAATAAAGACTATTTTGTTAACACAAGGAATCAACGATATTAAAAAGGCTTAATTTTGTGCAGACAAGGACTTAAAATATGGCAACAAAATCTATTTATTAACACTATCACATACCTAATATGAGTTAAAAAGAAAAAAAATCTTTGAACAAGTCACAAAAGTGAGTATAAATATTTTTTATAGATATCCCTAATTGTTGCGTGAAAAAGATTTACGATCTGCAAATTATCTAAACATGTCTAATTCAATAAGAGATTCTTCTTAGAAGCGATTACTATGGAGTGCCGGAAATGGCTGGAATTTTCGATGGCGGCCTTGTTGAAGGTTCCGTTGGTCTCTTTAACTATAACCTGTTTGATAGAGCAAGAACCAGGTAAAGAAAATTCCGAACTCATAGATGAGTATGACGAATATATCGACGTTACGGTAAAAAATTGATCTGTGTGTATTTTTCAACTCTCAATACAGAGTACAATTCTAATAGACATTACTTTTAGTTTTAACCTAACGGGCGTTTAGTTTTAATGTAAAAATTATATGATATTAAAACAATTGGCTAAATATTTACCTTAAAAACTAAAGTATGATGATCTGGCTAGATGATCTAACTTTGTAGATTTACGTCTTTAGATTATGAAATCCTAGGTTTGAATCCCGGGTCAGGCCAAAATGTGTAATTGGGTCTTTTTTGTCAAGAAATACTCAGTGCCATCGCGGAATTAAAAAGAAGAGGTTATATACGTGGCTGGGAGAGCAAGACAAACTATCGGTCCTGCGTCTGATCTCTCTCTACCCCAGTAACTAACCTAACTTACCCCAGTTTTTACGCAGACACTTGTACACTATTTATGTTAAGCTGTTCTAAGTGAGATGAAGCGCTGTGTTCGAATTTCGGTTAAAAAATAGTATTGTGTCATTATTAAGCTATAATCATAAGTTTGATACTTTTAATACATAGTTTTATATTGGCAAAGGGAACATTTTCTGAGGCCTATAATAATTCAATAACATAAAAAGCTAACTTTTCGGATTTTAAGTTAGTTTTTTAAAGATAGCTTTATTTAAAACGTCAAATATTTGCGTAAATCTAAGGAAGTATTACGAAAATATTAATATAAAAACTTTTTATTTAACCGCCACTCAATATTATTTTAATATTTTAATTTCGCCACTCAATATTAAGTGTTTACATGTGATTAATTAGAGCTAGGAGTATGTCCTCACTAAAACACGTGCTTGAGTTCGTCGACTCACATTATTAATGCACCATACACTTCAAAAAGAATGCTATTAACATTAACTCCAGCTAAGAACAAATATTATACTAGAAGTGATGTAAAATAAAATATAGCACGTGAAAAAGAAGTTCCTTTTTTATTTAACTAACCTTATGCACTTGATTTGTGTATATTTTCCTTAATACTAAACCTCGAACTCAATAAATGTTTTATTTCAAATAGCCCCTAAAATCTAAATTCATTTACCTAAGCAAATTTACACTTTTTCTATCCCCAGTGGGTTTAAAGCCCTTGAAACTATACAGACTGTAAAAGCTAATTCTGTATGCCACTTCTATTAGTTACAATTCTATCTGAAGTAATGATAAGCGAAATAGTTGACGTTCGTAATTAAAATTTAATGAATAAAAGATAAATTTATATACATATGTATGTGACATCTGCTTTTAACTTTAGTTAAAAGTTAATAAAGCTGAGTTACTTTTTTACAGATGACATAATAAACGTTTAAACTTTTCGTTTTCATTTACTTATTTATTATGCGTGGGAAAGAAAGAGTATTTATTATATTTTAAGGAATATTTATTTCATTTTTAAAATATATTTTTATAGATCAGATATGCATCTATAAAAATGCACACAACCTTAATGTTCATAACTAACTGAACGCACCCGGAATAATATTAGTTATTATAGAAATTTTGTCACTTTCCCCTCTTTCTTTTTTTTTTCTTTCGCCAGTTCTTCTCAGGTCTGAGGCTTCTTCTTTCCGAACTGGTAGTAGACTCATGACGTTCAGTAGAAATTGTAATAATTTAATGCTGAATAAAATATTTTGAATTTGAATTTGAATTTAGTTGTTTAATTTTCAAAAATTTGTTACAGGTGATCTACGTTATTATAGAAATACACTGTAAAAATTTAAACTCACTAGGTCCAGTGGTCCTTTTTACTACATTGTGCCAACAAATCATAAAACATCTGTCAGTTCTCGGATAAAAAATGATAAAGTATTTTAATTCGGGTAAAAGAAAATATTCTTTAAACCGGATGAAAATAGCCTACATTAACACGTCATTTTCCGACTGTAGGTATCCTTTACCTGACAGAGAAAGCTCTTTTAAATAAGTTTAGGAATTTCCATAACGGATGCAAATATCTAAACATGTAAAAATTCACTAAGTAGTTCTTAATTTCGTTGCCATATTATAAATGCACCTATGTTCTTAAAACGGGTGTTTTTTCCCGTTATACGGGAAGGGATCTATACAGATAAATAAAATTGGAGTGTCTGTTTGTAATATTAAAATAACCGCTTTTTACTAAATGCATACAGTACATATACCAAAACAACATTTTTACATTTTTTGTCTGTCTCTCTGTCTGTTTGTTCCGGCTAATCTCTGAAATGGCTAGACCGATTTTGACGGGATTTTCACTGGCAGATAGCTGATGTAATAAGGAGTAACTTAGGCTACTTTTATGATAGAAAAAGAAATAGGATCCCACGAAAAAAATTAAAACCAAATTAATTAATTAATTTTGTTTTGGGAAGCAACCTAGGGACGAACCCGAGCGAAGCGAAGATGAGTCGCTAGTATTATTGTAAAGACTGAACGTATTTAATACTCATATAAATAACATATCAATTTATTTATTATTTATTTATTTATTGAAATGCTTGTTCTAAAATTACGCAAATCATAATTTAAATAAACGTTGTGTCTTCAGTTGGTTCTTAAGAGGCTAATATACCTACATCATTTTTCACAAATAGTAAAATTTAACTAGAAAAATGATTACTTATTAAATTACTGCATTACTTCAGGTATTACAGCGGAAATGTATAGAATTTATAAAGCACAAATCAGGATTAATTCAAAATCTAAAACCTTAGTCTCTCCCGTTACCATGATTAATGAATGCATTCGAAACGTCGCGTCGGGAACCAAAAATTAAAATAATCTGCGAAAAAATACGCAACGATAGTTTTTTTTTAAACTAGCGACTTACCCTCGCTTCGCTCGGGTGCGTCCCTAGGTACGTTTTAATTTTTTTGAGCGAAACCCTAATTCTTATTCTAAAATAAAAGTAGCCTAAGATACTCCTTATAATATCAGCTATCTGCCAGTGAACGTCCCGTTAAAATTGGTCCAGCCGTTTCAGAGATTAGCGGGAACAAACAGACAGACAAAAATTAAAAAAATGTGTTTTTCTTATAAGTATCGTATATAATTCCATATGCATTTATTATAAAGCTGTCATTTTGACATTACAAACAGACACTTAAATTTTATTTATCTGTATAGATGTTTTATTTTAAAAGTATTAAATCAAATGGTACTATAATTGGCGTAATAAAAGGTTATTGAACTTTAAACTAATTTCAAGACTTCTATCTGACGGAAAACAATTTAATGCCATTGTATTACTTTAGTGTTTCTATTTAAGTAACCTAATCTATCTACATGAGATGTCTCGGGGCTAGCGCGACGGAGGTATTGTGTAAGAACGTTCCGCACTGATTGCATTAAACTATGTGCTTTATCACTATTGTTTGTTAAACAATAAATTTAAATATATTATCATTTGACAAATTAATTTTAACTAGATATACTTAATTTATCTATACATATAATAAAATTATGAGTCGAATATGTATATTAAATATTTTCTTAATTCTTATTGAAATAGTCATTATTATCGATACAGAGGTCGAATCTATAGTTTTTAGAATTTTTGTCTGTCTGTCTGTGAACGCTTTACGAAAAACCCACTGGACTGATTTTTATGAAATTTGGTATGATGATAGCTGGTTATCCGGGTCAACATATAGAAAACTTATTACTGCGGGAAAATATCTCGTCTCTGAGAAATATACACTAAACGTTAAAACGTAATACTTATACCTATTATAAAGGTAAAGATTTTTTTTTTGTTTTTTTAAACGTACTAAGTGATACTTAGGTACTAAGCGTCTGGAAGTTTCCGTCTGATTTGAAAAAAACGGATCAATGAAATATATATAAATAAACCACACAAGCGTAAACGCGGGCAAGAGCTAGTTCTTATATTTATATGCGTTTATTAGTCTTCTAAACAGCTTTGCCGACTTTGATGAAGATGGTTCTAAGCTTATAGGCTATAGGTGTTGTCAAGATCAAGTTTTTTTTTGTCTGGCAAAACAATGTCTGTCTACTCTACTAGATCTACTACGTATTATACATATTACTGTTTATAATATCATACAAATGCGTTTGTTTGTATTAAATGATTAAATCTTAAAGCCAGCCATTGATGAAAACGTGCAAGTAATGGTATGTAGATGGTAGACTAGTTTTTTACGGTTAAATACATTGTTTCCGTCGTATCTCCGTAGAAAAATTTAATTAGACTAGACTAGCGACTCACTCTCGCTACGTTCGGGTTCGTCCCTAGTTACGTATTACTGTTTAGTATGAATTTCTCAGAGATGAGCTATTTTCCCGCGGCAAAAAGTATCCTATATGTTGACCCGGATAACCAGCTATCATCATACCAAATTTCATCAAAATCTGTCCAGTGGTTTTCTCGTGATGCGTTTCCAGACAAACAGACAGACAATAATGCTAAAAACTATAGATTTGACCTCTGTATCGATAATAATGTTTATTTCATTAACATTTTCCAAAAAATATTTAAGGTACAGATTCGATTCAGTTAGAATTTTATTATATGTGTAGACTTAAGAGAAACTCTTGGGTTCTTTAGGAGAAGATAACGGTCTAATAAATTATGCGTAAAGTTAACATCTAATATGAATAAATTATTATTCCTTACTAATACTATAAATTACTATTGCGAAGATTAAAAATGCGACATATTCTCTTTTCATTATCAACTTAAATAGCAAAAGTTTCATGTATTACAAAAAAAAAAATCCTAACAAGATAATAGATTTACAAAACATACGGGAAATATTCGCTAGTTGCCTCCCAGACATCAAATGTATGCTGTAAAGCGGCAAATTATCATTCTTTCCTATATAAGGGAAGTTGACCTTTAGTTTGTGGGAAAGAAGCCTTTTGTTCTTTTTTATTCAAACATGGGCTATGTATTATGTAATATAGGCTAATAAATTATTGACAATCTCATAACCTGTAATGAATCTATTAACATTTTGCCCATACATTTGACAGAACCGAACAGAGAGAACTCTGTGACTACAGATAATCAATATAAAAAAATCTCACATCCAATAATCCAACCCAATATAAGACCTATACACAATCTTAATAATATCGCCATAAAAACATAGATTTTTTAAATATTGTATGTATTTGCTACAGCACAAAGAAATCAGATACTCAGGAATTTCAAACGAAGCCTCAAAACGTCATTAGACACTCGCTGACCGCGCATTTCCGCGGCTTTGGAAGTCATCAATACCTTCAACTATACTTTTAAAAAGCGGTTTGTTTCCTTTTTAACCGAGTTTAATAAAGAAGTACACAATTCCGACGCTTCTTGGATCACGCGATATTTTTGCCAATTTTGAACCGATTTTTGCAATATCGTTGAAATCGTTGAATCGTTGAATATTTGCTCAAACTAACAACGAACAAACAAGAATTTAGGAGAATAACCTTCAGTTATGGAGAGGCACTTGAAGAAGAACCGACTTTTATGAGGTTTTAATGAATTATTTGGTTTTAATGAATTATATAGGTGCCCAACAGTAGCAGTAACAAACAGCCTATGTGTTACTCCGGGTCATCAGTGTAGGTACTTAATTTCATCCAAATTCGTTCAGTCGCTTTATCGTGAGCTACTAAGAAACATACATATATACACACATATTTATTTATATATATATATATATAGTATATATTATGAATAGTAGTCCAATGAACCCATATCTAATTGCAGCCTCCAAAAAATCATAAAAATTTTATCCCTAAGGATGGAATGTTTAGTTTTAAACTGATTTTGATGTTCTCGTAACTTTTTGTGGCAAAATTTTTTAAGGAAAAACATTGTAGATTAACCCTTTACTATCCCCAGTTAATTATAGCTTTTAAGCAATATCTTTGATTCAGGTCTTACAAATATTGCTTTTATAATAAAAATATATTGTTTAATACAGAAAGAAGATAGTAGTAAAATATCTTTAAAATCTTCATACAACCGTATTTGTGTGTAACGGTATATTTACTATGTTTTAATGAATTCCGAGTTCCCGATATTCCGGAGCTGCTAACATCATGTCAACGGCGAATTTGATTATTTTAGTGTCTATAAAAGCTTAATAAATTCATAGGAATGCGGCCTAAAATATATCAAACTGTCCCTTATTAGCTCTTCGACTTGTATGTACATAAATATACTGAATAAAATATTATTATTATTGGTAATTGACAAAAAAAACGTTTAGGAAAATGAAATAGGCAATCGCTTAGTATAACTATGTTGTATTCGAACTTTGATCCCCAAGCCGGTTGCCGTGGGCGGGTCAGAATGCCACAGGTCGCACGTACACGAATCTTGCAAATACCTACATTTCATTCATAATATATTTTCGATATCAATGATAGAAATCTCTTCATTAAATGCATAATATAAGCATATGTATATTTATTTATGCTTATAATGTATTTATTTTTAATATTTAAAGAAAATTTTCGGTTTTAAATCACAAAAACTAAAGCTGGTAGGTAGGTATAAGAATTTGGCTCGCGTGCAAATGGTCAATCTATCAAACAGCACAGTAGTTTCTTACAGACCAATAATATCGAATTACGCCTATAATAATATTACGTGCTTAATTTAAACTTGAGAATCTAATCAACAGCGACCTAAAACCTAAATTTCACGAATACGGATACTAAAGCTAATTTATCTAACTTTCTATAAAACTAAGTAAAATTGTGTGGTAAAAAATAATATGATCTAAAAAGAAACCCATAATAGATGAGAATTAATAAAAAAAATCATAACAAATGGAATATTATTTGAAAAATATGCACGGATAATATGACCGTTAACTTTATTCTTTCAATACTCTGGACAGTTTTCATGACAATTGCGGACTATGGTTGTTAAAGATTAGAAAAGCAAACACCATTTTATGTATATAATTTTAGATGTCGGCATTCAAGGCCTCAGCTCTCATGTCGAAGAAGATAGTATATGAGACAACAGATTATATATTGTGTATGATAAAGAAATCCTTTAAAAAAGTTTTTTTGGTTAATTGGTATATTTTATTCTGGTATACTGAAGGATTATTATCATCGTCGTGCAGTCCTATTTTTAAGAATAGAAGGTGCACTCATTTTAGTGCTTATCCTCGTGCACTATCTAAGTGAGATTTAGCGCATCGGTTGGACATTATTTTAATATATTGTTATGATCACAAGAGGTGAAGTCAGAGCTTCAACAAAATAATGCAAGTACTTCTCTAGTCGATAACTAACGGCAAAAGGTACACACTTATTATGCCGTCGGTTACCATTTTCGAAGTAGGTTAATCGCAGACAGTAAAGAAGACCTACAAACACCCATCTTGGATTCGTTGACATATATTGAATGTAATACGATTAGTGTGGCAGCCTTCACTTAATATAAATATTAAAACAAGTTTTTAATTTAAAATATTAGCTGTAAAATAACTAACGGTTTTATTTATAAAGTTATTAACGAACTGTTGTATTTTATTTATTAAGGAGTTATAATTATAAAATAAATGTCCCTTACAATTGGTTCCCGTCAATGTTCTTTGGTCTTCCACTCTTTTTTTATAAATTCAATGCCAAGATGATAGTCTATTCTTTTTGTCATATATGAATATGTATGTTACTTCTGTATATTTACTATATTTTGTTTAATATATTTCAACTTTAAATCAAATCTTATTTAGCCTTTAGGTATATAATAATATCATGTGTAAAATTTTAATTCTTTTTATTTTATAAAACCAAACCATTGTAAATACTTTTATTCATTGTATTGAATAGTAATTTTCACTATTTAATTGCTGTTTTTTTTTACATCTTTGCTTTGGAATGTCAAAAATGACTAATGTAATGTAATAAACTTCAAACAGCCAAAATCATGATTGGGAATAAATTAATTTGTGTAGTAGAAATTAAAATCTCACTAAATAAAAAAACGCAGGCTCGCATTTTTATCATAACAATAGCATTCCTAACTTTTTGTAGTCTCCTCTACATCTATGTATGTAATTATTTTTCGTTACGACCTTCAGACGGTCGGGGACCGGAGCATTTATCTATTCGGCAGTTCTGAGTGACTTTTTTTTAAAGAAATTTCCTTTTTATTAACACTATAACGTTAAATTAAATTATAATATATAACGTAAATTATATTTTTTTTATATTTTTTTAATATTATTAAATTATAATTTGTAACGTAAAATTAAATTCTGCGAAATTAAATGAATTGAATCTAAAAATAAGTCCCTACATATTATGTAGAGTTATTTCCTAGTACCTAATGAAGGTGATCTATTAAAGTTTGTTTTGAGCAAATTAATAAAAAAAATATGTTTATATTTATTTAAAAGTGAATACTAGAAATATACTTATTCAAAGAATTAACTGTAGATGCAACAATCGGTCTTTATAGATAATAGTTAAAATATCAGTAGGGAGAAATACTTATATTTAAAAAAAAAAATATGTACATTAGCTTGATTCAAATTATAGATAAATTATAACTATATAGAATCTAGGTACAAACACTTCAATTATATTTAAGGATTAATATTATGCTATTAAATCCTTGTCTATCTCTCATATACCTAATGCTTTTAATCTTACCCTGTTAATTATTTATCCAATTAAATCTGCATAATCTCACTTAAAGCAATGTTTTCCTGCGTTAGTAATAAACCACGTAACTTGTAATAAATGATTACAACAATCTTGCAATTGCATGTTGTTATGAAGAAGTATTATTTATATTTTATTGTAAAAAGAAATAATAAAGTGCCAATCAAACATAAAACATGTCTAACATTAAATTAAGATTACAACAGGTTAAAGTTCACAGATTATAATAAAAAATATATTATCGCCAAGTTATGATTTATTTAAAAAAATGATTACTAATTGGAGTCTTTTAATGTCATTAACATTAATTCAAATTCTGTCTATTTTCTTGTAAATGTTTATTAGAATAACTTTTTATAAATATCAAATATGGCCTTGTTTTGCAATTGACGTGACAATGTAATCGATATTTATCAAACAAAAAAAAACATGGGAGAACTGGGTTGACTATTGAGAACTTTTTCCTAGTATTCCTAGAATTCTAGCAGAAGAATTTCATTCTAACCGAGAAGGGAGTATAAAGAAACATTTCCTATTAATTGTATATTTAAATCTGTCCTTGATAAAACTTGTCCTGCATTGCTTGAGTAAACAGCACGCCTTTGTAGGGGTCTCCCTTAATACTACTTTTTAAAATACAACTTTTTAACATTTAAATACCACATTCAGCTCTACGTAAATAGCAATAAGAGTTACTCAGGAACATTAAAACGGGTAAAAGTTCATACAATTACAACATCGGGCAGCCTTGTAGAGCAGGTAGAATTCTTTTGAAATTACTATGAGAATACGCTAAATTGTGATAATTGATTTTATTGTTTATTACTTTGCATTAAGGTTTAAATTAGGTCGAACAAACCGAACAGTTTTGATTTATTTTCATGCTTCATACTTCCGTGCGAGACAGCCTGGGAATGTCTTCAAATATTATGGATAGGTGTTATTTAATTAGCATGGAATGAATGTTATTTATTTATTTTTTTGTATTTGTTTAAATTAATAAAAAAATATTAATTGATTAAACTTTTTGTTTACTACACGAAAGCCATAGTAATTAATTGTTTTTTGTTATTTTAATATTACGCTCTTTGCTTCTTGTGTTATGTGTCAAAAATCATGTGTCATCAAATTTTTGGCGGGGGCATTATACTTTTTTTTAATTATTAGAATCCATCCATCATAGTCATCAACAATTTACTGCCAAGTTTCTTATAAAAAAATTATTTCATTTACAAATAATATCCCATGACTAAAATATACAGTTAGTTATGTGAGAGATTTTCGTTAAAGTATCTACTGAATGCCATAAAAACGTATTCACAATTTCACAACTTTAAAATTTAAATAATGTTTATTTTGTGTCTTCGTAGATAGGTAACTTAGCTTCCTGTGTTGTGAATATTTAAGTTATGTCAATATTTAAATTAGATTATTTTACGGTGGAAGATCTACGATAATAGGTCACGAATTCTTTTTTAGGTAAGTAAGGCTCTACCTAAGGACTTGGCTTTTCGGCTTAAATTAATGTTTCAAGTTAAATTTCTTATAATAAATTATTAGGACAAACGGAAACGAAAACAATACATTTATTATAACCCAAAACAAAAGTATCACTTTTGAATATATTTGACACAAATTCTGTACATATTGTGTAAATTTTAATGTGTTTTACCTGAATGCAAATTCAAAGCCTAGACAATCGCTATTCAATCAGTTTGTGATTAGGTTCTATAATTAAAAATAAATTTTTACTATACAAATAATATGAATTTTGTAATCAGCTCTTTTCTTAACGTACCACTCCTAGGCTTGGGCCTCCACTACGAGGTGGATAGGGCCACAGTCCACCACGCTGACAAAGTGCGGATGGTGTATTTCGCATGTCTTGCGAAAACTTTCTAGGTTTCCTCACGAGGTTTTCGTTCACCGTAAAACATATGAAATAATAATATCAATACGATCTTATCCAATATGACCAGTATTCATAATGTTTACTCTTTTAATTATTACGCATTACGAAACTTTATTAAATTAGGTAAGCCTCAAATTTATTATATCACAGATAAATCCGTAAATTGTAAGAAGTGAGAAATAATAGCATCAGTCATTTATTTTTACGATGATACAAAATTTCATGGTATTTTAGGTCACACTGCTTGGAAAATCGGAACAAATTCAATTACGAAATTAATTTACTTTCACAAAAACAAGCACAATAACCTTATCGTTTTATGTAAACATTAAATTAAACAATGAATAGAATAGCTAAGTATATAAATTAATGTAAGTAGGATTAATGGTAGTAGTAACGCGTTCCAACAGAATGTAAAATAACTTTGTCATTATATTTAAAAACTTAGAAGTTTTCACATAGCTTAGATTATTGTATTAGATTGTTTTAAATATATCATTTTAAATATTTTGCTATTGAATACAATAGATACCTATAATAAAGCCTCACGCCATAATACAATGAAAATAATTATAATATTTAAATACTTATATTAAATAGTAATTATGTAGTGTAATTATTATATTAAAAAATATTAATAGAAAAGCTTATATTCTCGCTAGAGTGTTACTATATATAATTGCAAGTTACTGAACGTTGCAATGGCGCCAAAACCCTTCCCGCCATTTTGCCCGCCATAACAAAACCGAAAATAAAACCCTACGAGCGCAAACGAGAAATGCTTACGATTACTTGGTGTGATGTACGTACCTGTTATTTGGAATTCGTGGATAGATATGTAGAAACCGGTCACATCAGCTGACTCTACTGAATTATAAATATAACACCGCCACATTTATATTTCACTTATGTATATCTACAAGCACTGATAAGATATATCTTATCCATAGAGATTTAAATTGTTTATTGTAATATAATATTAATCTATATAAATTTTAAATATATAGAGTATCGGAACAATACAATAATACTCAATACATTTTGTTCGCGAGAAGTTTAAGTTTTTCGCTTTTTTATATTTTGTTGATTTTTATGACAAAGGAATATTCTCAGACTAAGGAATTATACATGTAAACGGAGTCTGCCAAAATAAACGTCACAGTCAAAAACAGTAGCCTAATTTGCTGTTTATGCTACTATTCTCGATTTTGCCCTACTGGTTGCTTACTCTTTTTAAAGAATAAGGGTTTCATATAGGTTTATAAACCTAAACTATAGTTAAAGTTATTTAATTTTAAGTTTTAATTATTTAGAAGAAAACATGAATAATAAAAAATACTATAAAATTCTTACCCTAATAAGAAGCTCTATTATCCCCGAATACATAGGTTACATTACAACTAGCCTAATTAGAAGTTCAATTTTACAGTCTCTACTACTATCCTTTTATTACTTGAACCATCACACGCGAAAGACTTTCTATACGTGTTTTTTGGGTTTATTTGAAACTTAAAGATTTTTTAGTAATGTTAAATTTGGTTACATTATATCGTCTATAATACTACTGGAATTGGGATGTTGATGATGACAAGTGCTTAAGCACCAGGAAGTTAAAACCCTCGTTTCACGGAGAGCACTTTAAATTATCGGTCCTGCTATATCCCTCCCCGTTCGTGTGGAATGGTCATCTCACCAGACTATGAGAGTTAAAGGAACAGAAAATGCACTTGAGTCACACACTTGTGCGCTATAATATGTCCCGCGCGTTTGACTAGTCTCTATCAGACTGGCCGCTGTGATCAAAACTCGTCAGGAGGACATTATTATAATAAATAACAAACAGTTTTAAGAAGAAAGTAATTTCTTTTAAAGAAAATGTTTTGCCATATAAACAAACGTTTATTTTCATTTTTATTTATATTTTTAACAAAGTTATAATTGGTTATTTATATTAGCAATAAGTTTTAGGACTACGTAATTATATATACATATAACACTTAAATATTATAAAAAAATATGGATACATTTTTAATTTATTAAGTTTATTTTCACGCAAAGCTGTACCCTGTAGGCTAACTAGAACCACAGATCATATATAGTAATAGATCACATAAAATGTAACGTTAATATTATACTATTTGTTTAACTCTTGCGCGTTTATTGTTATAATCTAACTCTAGTGCAATATAGTTTAGTACTAATCTTCTATATATGTATATAAATAAAACTTAATGTTCGTACGTTTGTATTTTATGCATTCCTACACCATTCAAGCTTAGGGACGCACCCGAGCGAAACGGGGGTAAATCGTTAGTCGTAAATAACATTAACTCACTTTTATCTTTATTTTATTATCTTTTTACTAAAATACAGACATAATATAGTAAGAGCAAAAAAAAGGTAGTTAAAATTACTACTTTTATTCCATTTCTTCTATTCTGCTTCTGTTCGTGTTTCAGTCTTCCATACTACGTTGGAAAACTTCTGTTATTTTGCAAGTTGCCTGTGCGGTACTTGGTTTTAAAGCAGCCTTTGTGTTTAACTATGATATATGCTATTTCTATTTCTAATATCATTTAAATCATTTATGTCTTTACGGTGTGAAAAAGAAATAAACTCGCACATTTAAAAATCACATATAAACTTAAAATATTAGCGTGACATCAAGTCTAATTTACACCAGTTAATATTGAACTTGTCATCAACGTTACAGGTAATGCCGATCCACTTTCGCCATATTGGATCATAAAGGTCAACCTCAAGTTCCTGTACTAATTCAAAGTCATAGTTTCTAGTTCTGCCCACGCTAAGTGAGCCTATTAAAACTAAGCCGACCTACAGATCTGTTATATGTACAAATAACTATAACTGATTATATAATTTCAACAAGCTATAAACAGTAAAACAAGATTGTAGTATGGTGCTAAAATGTAAAATCAAACATCAAAGAATTTATTATTATAATAATTTCGCCCTTAATTTAACAAAAGTACCTTTTGTGTTTTATTCCAGGTAATAAGCTCTACGTTTTAATTTTTTTTAGGTATATATAAGACTTATGACATAACCTATTTATTAAAAAAAGCCTCGGTGGTCTAGTGGCTATGTGGCATGTACGACTGTAGTTGCTGAGGTACCGGGTTCGAGTCCCGGGTCAGGCTAAGTTTAATTACTGAGTTTTTCTGCTAAGATATTCTCAGTAACAGCCCGGAGTTGGCTAGTTGGAGGTGTTTCACCCCCGTGCCTCGGAGAGCATCTAAAGCCGTCGGTCCTGACTCCTGCGCCTTAGCTCTCACCTGTCGTATGGAAGTATCGTCCCATCAGACTTTGAGAGTAAAAGGAATAGGAAGTGCACTTGTGTCTGTGCGTATACTTCTGTATTAAAATATCTTCTGTGCATCTGACTACTGGTTTAGTGAGATTCGGTGACGAATGGTTCAGGAGGACATTATTATTATTAAAAAAAAACAGCGTTGAAATCGGTTTACAATTCCCAAAAACGTTGCGTTACATATAGAAAAAAAAATACTCAATAATTGAGTACCTACCTATTTGATGTTGGTAAAAAATATTAAAGAACAATATTAAATCCATGACAGTTTAATAATATGTATAGATTTTAAATATTCAACGTAGCCGTTACAAAACGGCAGTTATTCGCCATATGCATTTGTCAACGGTTCAAACATGCAGTTCACGCTTCGCTGATAATTGTTGCGAGTAAAATGTTATACTAATTATTTAATTGAAGAGTTTAAAATATAACGCAATTCATATAAAGTGCAAAATTAGAGTATTCATTTTTCAAATTTTTAATCTGACGTAATTCTTTTTAACTATCCTTTTATTACTTGAACCAAAGCATACGAAAGATCTTCATTACGTGATTTTTGAGTTAAGGCGAACTTGTACTTATAGTTTTTATAGAAAAAAGTAAAGGAAAGTAAAAGGACTAACATTTTAGTCAATTTTTATTTTTAGATTACAAATATTTTCTTCTAATTTCCTATAGAACCTTGGTGCGATTGTAGTTAAGTCAAACAATAAATGCTAATTAGTCAAAACTGGTCAAAAGTGACTCATATTCGCAGGTCGCGCGTAAAATGCGGAACCATTTTTTAGCAAATGAAAATTTACTTTATTCAAATAAACTTTTATAAGCAATGGGAAAAAATATAAAGGCAATTTTTATGTTTTTGAAGTTATACCTACTTCTTTTGGCACGTTTGAAAAAAAAAATATGAGTAAAATTTTTACGATGCGTGCGCACACCGACAGCCAAAAAGCGACATGATAAAATTAGCTGCATTCAACAGAGAGTTGTGACGTATAACCTCTAAAGTGCGTACATAAATATAACACTCGGTTTTTTTTTAATTTAAATTAATTAATTATCTGTATGTACCTAAGTCCGTCAGGAAACTACCACCATTCTGGGTAATCGGCCAAATATTTTACATAAACTGTATATTAACTTTTACATTTCTTTTAGTTGCATATTTAAAAATCATACCTATATAATAATAAGAGCAAATTATCAGTATGAGTATAATCAAACCAAATTAAGCTGTCTTTAACCATGTTTACTCTCATGCGAATCGTGTACATTTTCATTTATTGGTATTCTAATTAGGGCTGTGAGTATGTAATTTATCTTCAAGAAACTTCGACACAAAACAACCTTTTGAAAAAGTAATTTACGTGCATTTTTCCAAAAAAAAAAACACTATTATAGGTAACTTTAGTAATAATTGCATTTGTGTTAAATACATAGTTTTATTTCTCAAGTATTAAAACCAAAAAAAAAAAAAATAGTTATCTAACCTAATTTAGAATAAGGTTTGATCATAATTTATCACCTAAAAGTCATTTAAAAAAAATTAAAAGTGGTTTCCAATAGCTTAGTAATTAAGATATTTCGTTATTTCTTGATAATGTATTTAGGTCAACCCTGCGAATACTTGATGAACAGGTGCGGACCCGTTAAGTGCTCAAACGAGTTTGTATATGACCCGACTTATTATAATATCATCGATTATTTCTTGCAATCATTCATTTTATACCTTCCTTTTAAAACTAAAAAAGATCACCCATATGTAAAGGCGAAGTATTGAATCGTGGGAAAGTTTCTGTAGAGCTTAAATATTTTAATGCAAATCAGATTTTTTTATATAATAACTCGCAGAACCCGCGGCTTAGCGAACTACAAAAAAAATCTAAAAAGATGGGTTTCATACAAATTTTCATCCTGTATTTTACCCCCTAAAGGAATGAATTTCGAAATATGCTAAAACATATACTTATTTAATTGTATTGAAGAGCATTAACACCAAGTTACAAGTAATTGGAACGAAGTTCCTTACGGCAGGCTTGGAGGAGATAGGGATTTTGCTGCGCGACCGAACTGAAAAAAATGTGATAGTAAAACCGTAAGAAAAAGAGCGTAATGAACAGTGCGTAAGGTAAAAGTGCGCAGGCGCGACAGTCGTACCTCCTACCGTATACACAAGCGAGTAGTGTATAATATCTTTCTCTTTCTCCCTCTTTCTTTTCGTTTTTTGTAATTATGTATTTCTATTTCTATGTAATTTTATGTTGTCAAACAAAAATAAAGAGACATATTTTGTTATTTTAGTTGATAATTTGAATTACGATTTCTTTTTTATTTTACGTAATTTATTATTATTTTTCCTAAAATACTGAATTTCCTAAATACTTTCCTGTACTTAAATAAAAACTAATCAGCAAAATTTAAGAGAAAAGTCAAGAAAACCTACATAAAATTGAGCACGATTTTTTTTTGATTTTCTTAAAAACTAATTTTGTTTAACGTGACCCCACAGATAAAACTCAAGCAGAGTTAAATCTGGAGATCGCGCTGGCCATGAAATTGGTCCACCCCTACCGAACCACTGCTGTCCATACCTACTGCTGGTTTAGATAGTCACGTACGGCTCACCTTTCCACACCTGGACGTGGTTAGTGCCCAGTTGTCGTGGCACAGAACGAGTATTTCGGGTGGGGTCCTCAGTAAATAGCTCAAGCACTTGCTCCTTAATATCCATGTCGATACGTGGTCTCCCTGTATCAGCGTGATGCATTTCGTAGCCGTGAACACTGCCCGTGGTGTACATGCGATTGTGAAGACGTTGAAACGCACGCTCTGACGGACCGTGGTACCCCGCGGAACTGCGAAACGCATTTCATAGTCTACGAGCCTCTGCATAATTGCAGTCATTCCTTCCCAAACACATTAACATATTAAAGTACTCTTCATTCGTATACGACATAGTTAAAACTCAATTTCTCCAACACGTGCACTCGGATGCAATGTTTCGCGAAACTGACATAATTTTTAGTAAAATAAATAAAGAAAACAAATAATAATGATCGTAAGTAGATAATTCAAGGTCGGGATTGCTCCTACACGTGCCGAGCGGTACCTTTGACAATGGGCGGTGCGTCGTCTGTCGGCACACATCAAAGATGCCGACGCCGCATCATAACATAATACCGCCGAAATAAGTGTTGTACATTTTAAAATTTTGCCACAATTTTGGGGAAAATAGCAAAATAAATGGACATTTCAAATTTCATTAATATGTTTACTATCATGAATTTTTTATGTTTCTTATTTTATTTGGTCATCTGATTGGGATATCTATACACTGGTTTCCGATCGGACAGGGTTTTTTTAACACACTGTATATATGTGTGTGTGTGTGTGTGTGTACGTGTGTGTAATTTTACATTATTTGTACGCATGTCGTACACTCGAGGTCCATGTCGCAACGTTAGGGACGTGCGTCGTCCTCATACCAAGGCTGAGCCCCTGTATTAGTTATGTAGAATACAGCGTAAAGAAACTTAATAAATTAATTGAATGTTGAATTAAACAGTATAATTTTATTATAATTTGTACGCAAACATTTTAGATGTTTTTCCAAATAAAATTAGTAATCTCATTGAGTTTAGCATATTGTTATACAGTTTTAGATAACTATAATTTAAAAGGTAGATGGCTCGTGTGATACACTACATCGGTGAAGGAAATTATGAATATAAAAAAGAGATAGCACTAAAATGGACATTACTACGGACGGAACCAACAGGAAATTACAGAGATACGCTTCTAAAGTTCTTTTTATTGCGACAAACCCTAGCTAAGTTTGCACGCAAAATTTTGAATTTAAGTTTAATCTAAAAAAACTGTTGAATCAGTTATTTACAGCTAACTATTAAACATTAAATGAACATTAATTTTTTGACCTAAAGTACTAAATTATTTACTGTAAATCATTGCAATAAACGTACAAAGTTTCTTTACAAAGAAAGTAGACCATTAATATAAAGCGGAAATAATTCTACTAAACTAATCAGCAAAATTTAAGAGAAAAGTCAAGAAAACCTACATAAAATTGAGCACGATTTTTTTTTTTTTCTGATCATAAATATTTTTTTGGGTTGTATCATAATTCATAACGTGTTTTACCGTGGGAATAAGATAATCTCTCGTGGCAGAAAGTAGCCATGTTACTCTCCAGCCTTCCAACTATCTTCACACAAAAAATCACGCCAATCTGTCACTCCGTTTCGACGTGAAAGAAGGATAAACAAACAAACACACTTTCGCATTTATATTATATTAAAAAGTATGGATAATATAATATTTTGTTTTTTTATAGAAATATAATGACTAATATATTTTGTTTTCCGCTTTATCTATAGACATTCTTCTGAATGAAATCCTTTGCCGTTTTTCTTGTTCTCGTGATAAAAAACGGAAACCTTATAAAGTGACATAATATGTGTATTTAACATGACAGTTCGATGTTATATACATACAATCCAGCTTTTTGAAGTAAAACTTTTTTACGCACGCATGACTTGGGGGGTAAGCTGGTGAATGCGTTACGAAAACATGTACGTACGTTTGTTGCCATGGTAGCTATTGTCTGACAAACGATATATAATATTATATTATTTCCTTAAATTATCATTTAATATTACATTTATAGAATATCTTCTATATTATCTCACCTATCCTAATTATTTAAAATATAAATTGAATTTCGTAAAGAGTACCGATAACCTACAGAAGTTTTACTTCTTGCGCGTGTACACATTCATACACGCACTCTTTAAAATTTTTTTGAAGCACAGCATAATTAAGCTTTCTTTAAAGCTTTAATCGGTATAACCTATTTATAAACATAACAGAGTTTTAAAACAATTTTTAACGATTTACTTTTCATTTCAGGTCAAATAAATATTTGCAAAAGTCGGCCATTACAAGGGTTTGCGCCGTTGGAGGCTTTTTTATCTCAATTCCGGTATTTTTAACGGGTGAGTTCAGATTAATTTATTCGTTGTTAATTTATCACTTTAACTTTAATATAGGTATATCTTATTCAATTTTCTGTTTTTCCATTTAGAAATTTTTTTGTTAACCACTCTGGTAAAAATTGTCGTTCAAGCGTCAAAGTTAGCATGATTTTCTACTAAATGAAAAAAAAAAACCAATACAAATTGCCAAGTAGTAGTCTCTAACGTGCACTTGGAGACTTAAACACTAGGTATTCCATATTATCGTATTCTTATTGATACGTTACACAGGTCGAAAAATATACTGCTGAACAGATTTCGATAAAATTTGACAAGGACATACATAAGATTGCCTCATGCCATAGGGGCGGACATAACCTTTTATCCAAGCGGCGGTATGCCGCAAGCAAAAACTATTATAGTTAAATATAAACTAGTTATAAGGAAACAATTTTAAAATACAATCATAATGACTTCCCCATGACGTCCTAATATTATGCGTGTGCTAATAATTCAAATTTAATTTCAATTAATTTAAGTAGATAACTAATATAATATAGTCTGTTTTGATTTGCTGATAACATGTCATTTGAATGATCTAGGTATTTATTGTTTGAACAATGAACGGTAACTTAGGTACCTGTGTAATGTATCTCGTTTTAAAATCAAGGTTGCAATGTGTAAAAATATTATAAATTCACAATAACATTTTATACGATGATAATGTCACGCATTAGTATATAAAGTAGCCCAACATACAAAATTGTTTAGGCTTTTGGCCGATATTATAGATTTTAGAAATATTGTTGTTTTAGTGTAACTTAAATCAGACACGACCAGGCTTAGAGTCACTCGTACTCGTAGTCAGTCTAGACAGGCCAATGTAAGTCTCGCAAACCCAACTTAGGGCCTACACACATCAGGTTCTATAAACGCGCCGATGACGCGAGTACTATGAACGTACGTACATACATACTCGTACGTCGTCTGCGCATATTGCACTGATAAATATAAAAAAATAGAATGCTTTGTATTTGTATCGATACAAATACGTTGATAGTGCGTTAAAAAGTCGTCGTGTGTAAAGACCTTTAGACCTACGCGGGTGTCTATACACGAACAGATCAGATAGAACGCTATAAATATTGATCATAGGCCAAGTCACCAGACTAGTCTGTACGTGAATGGAGACTATACATGTATTGACTTCGACATGTATGAACTTGAGCGGGCAGCTGTTATTTTAAAAGATATGGAAGCGCATTCCACAGGAGAATCCCATTTGCATTAAATTTAAAAATGATAAAATATTTTAATCGGTACCTTTAAATGTTATTTGAAAGGAATGCCTCTTTAATGCTTTTTATTTCATTCCTTTCGAATTCGCGATGACCTTAATTTTGTTTATTTTTTTTTCAATTGAGATTTGCACCCACTAATATTTAAAGATAATTTTAAGTAAAGTAGGTACTAATTTTAAAACGAGAAACACCGAGATATTGTCATTTTATAAACATATTATGTACGTAGGTACATCAATTGAAGTCACATCACATGTATGTAATTTCATAGCTTTTTTTGTTTCAGGTATTATCCTGTACACATTTATCCAGTTTCATTCAACCCCAGCGATCGTTACATCAGTATTTATCGGCGTTGGCATCGTTTTTTGCGGCTGCGCTATGGTTCATAATGTCTTTGTGTGGCAAAAGGAGAAGACAAACTTAGTTAAAGCATTTCGTACTCAGGACTTAAACACAAGTAACATGAATACTTCGAATGGAGTGATAATGAATGGACATTTGAATAATACGGGTGGGAATTTAAGTTTTCATAGCATGACAGGTGCGCCCGCGCCGTTTACGCACCCAATAACGCTTTTGCAACAGGGCGGCCCTTATATTATTAGGTGAGTAAATTAGTTACTTAAACAGATTTATCTATTTATCTAAAGATTTTTCTTTAATTTTATTAAATTAGAAAAAAATTTTAAAGGACTTCTTCTTTTTTATGGACTTCGATTTTCTTCGATATTTTTGTGTTCTTTAGCGTACACGCTTTTTTGGAACTAGAAGTTGCTAATATTCTCGAGTGTGTCCACTATCTCTCAGTGAAACTCTACTTTTAAACACGTTACCGTGGTTTAAAACAGTGGGCCGTTTCTAAGGTTTTATTAATTTTTACCTATGTTCTTATTATGGGACTACTATTATTAATACAAAAGTTTGTTAGTGTATATTTTTGTTACTACTTGATATATGTAGATTACTGTTGGGTACCTAGAGTAGGGTCACCCTCGCAAAGCGAGAACAAGTCGATAGTATAAATACTTACAATATTTTATATATTTTCTAATCAATATTAATTATCGTCCAAGCAATATTAATTTCAGATGCCCAACTTTTAGCACCCGTTCTAAAGATACCTTTTGTGTTCCTATGTGGAGAACAAATTATGCCAAGAGTTGTTTTGTAATTAGAGTTTGTCGATCACATAGGTAATACATATTATAACCAAATTGACATATTTGATAGTAATATCAACAGATTTTCACAAACACATAGAACTTGATCATCCTTGATATAATATGTATTTTGCAATCCTCTCTGTACACAAATATTGTTTAAGAGATTTTATGTATAGTTTGTATTTTTAATTACTCCATTTTTACTTATAAGTGGAAACTTTATTGGCCGATGAGAAGAATAGTTTGTATTTAAATATATCTGTATTATAAAAGTTGTTTGTTTCCCAACTGATAATAAATAAATATTTCCAGGCCACCAACAAGTACGCCGCCCGGTGGTACTGGTGAGGCCGCTGCAGGAGTACCGCCCGCCACCGTCGATCTCAGCCACGACGCGCACGAACTGAGCACGCTAGTGTGACCGCACCACGTTAACTGCAATATAATAAGAATAACTTACCTAACACCTAGCTTAGGTCTACCTTATATACACTACGACTTTTTAAAGCGTTGTCGATGCGCGTTCATCACACGTTTTTATCGATACGAATCTTTTTTCAATCTTATTTATCAGCGTAGTATAAGCGCAGACGACGTATGTTTTGATACATCCGTTGTCAGCGCGTTTATGAAACGTACTGTGTATACCCATTAAAAACCTCCAATATGAGCTCATCGAAAACGCCAAAAGCCACAGAGAAACCAATAAAAGCCACATAGAAACCAATAAATATTTATTGGTTTCTATGTGGCTTTTGTCGCTTTTGATGAAATCCTATTGGAGTTTTTTAAATAGGGTAGGCCCTTTAGCCCATACGCATAAGGTTATCGGGACCATGACCGCCAACAACCAGGTATTTATATTATCAATGTTATTATTAAACATACACAATATAATTGGTTGCTGCGACCATGGTCTCCTTCCGTCTTTTTGCGTATGGACTCTTACAATTAGTACGAATATTAAAAGTACTCCCTGTTGAAAAACTCCAATAGGATCCCATCAAAAGCGACAAAAGCCACATAGAAACCGATAAATATTTATTGGTTTCTATGTGGCTTTTGTCGCTTTTGATGGAATCCTATTTGAGTTTTTAAACAGGGCTCGTAACTACGCTAACTTAATTGGCACTAAAAACCTATCTTATACTCCACAAATTATACATTTATTAAAGATTTATATCTCTAAATCCTGTCGCGTCTAAGTAGAGCGGCATTTTCGAATCCCTTTATTTATGCGTTACCATGGTAATGGTATGGCAACACATAAACAATGGATGGCATTTGAGTCTCGTTCATTCTTACTGAAAATTGTAAACTATCTTTTGTCATAAAAATGTTCAAAATATATATACTTGCAATATAAATACTAAAATATTGTTTATTCCGTCGTTAATTTTACTTTATAATCGATGAGCGATTTTAAAATCACATCGCTTTAGGGATGGAAGGTTCTTGTTTATATAGAACCGTTTTTAAGATATAACCTATATTAATAGTAAAGTAATTGAAAATAACTTCATACATCATAAAAAAAATCGCGTAATATACCTCACCGAACATTGAGTACGAACTGAATTGAGTATCTTCCTCTATTTTTAAAGTTGATCAAAAATAATGAAATATCACACATACATACACGTGGGATACGGAAACTCCCTCATGTTACCGGTGGTAGGACTCTGTCAAGCCTGAGGAGTCCGACTGGATGGGTACCACCCCCTTATCTATTTCTGCCGCCAAACAACAATGATTGCATTGTTGTGTTCCGGTTTGAAGGATAAGGTAGCCAGCGCAATTACAGGCGAGAGGCATATCATCTTAGTCCTCACAGTGATAACGTACCGGCGGTTCTGCAGTTTTGTTACATAAAACTTAAATGCACGAACCGTAGGTGTTATGGGCGACAGTATCGCTTTCCATCAGGTGGACTGTCTGCTCGTTTATCACTGAATACCATAAAAAAAAAAAAAAAAAAATGTTAAGCATAAACATTTTATAGCGCAATCTATGGAAGTAGGTACTATGAGGATAAATCTAACGAGATAAATTGTTGACATTTATACGCATGGTAAAATCGATTGTTATCAACAGAGTTCGACAAGGGGCCATAAATCAATCTTAAAATTAGAATTTAAAATAAATTTAAACAATTTTAAATTGAAAACAAATATGCTTTGTTTATAAATGGAATACATAATGTAATATTTTGCAATAATAGGTTAACATAGCGTTATATCTCGTTATTATTCGTATGCGTTATTTTGCAAGTATAGCATAAAGCAATTTGGTATTCGCAATATCCTGTCATTTATATAAAAGGATGTGTTATGATTTTTTACCTCGTTTGCAATTTGTAAATCAAATCAAGCTATTAAATATGACCCGTTTTTATACAATATTCTTGGTTGTTTAATATAGAATGAAATTTAACCTTGAATTTTGCAAATTCATACAAATTGACTTGTCACGCTAGTGTACTATGTAACCGCCTTTTACGAAAATATACATGTAGGTAATATGTAGTCGAATGATACATTAATTTTTAAAGAAGTAAATTGGTCAATATGAGAAAAAATTATTCTAATTTCGTTTTCCTATCTCAATGTGATCGGTATTAGCTTTGTGCCTTAATAAATTAATATAAAAAACATGGATAAAAAATTGATAATATGTATAAGGAGCGGTTAACTTTATAATTAAACAAAAATTTGGCTTGAGGCTGACAAGTGATAGTGTACGTCAGTCGTCAGGATAACAGAATATTAAAAAAATACAGGATGTATGGAATGTCATTTATTTTATTTTTGTTTATTTTATTTAAAATAATAAGAAAATTTTGACTCTTACAAATAAAAATAGAATAAAGTTTACAAATAAAATACTCATGGAGATATAACTTTTAATACCTACGGTAACTATCACTAATAGGTATCAACAAATTGTATGTTTAAGATTATTTCTAAAAAAAAACTCGCAAGGTTAACCTGTTTTATTGCTAAGAAAATATCGTAATCGCAAATATAGTTTCATCCAAAGCTTTTGCGTTTGTAGTAATTTTTAATATATAAATAAAATTTATAAATAATAATACTGAGTTATAAATAATTGCCAATTCAAATAAAATAAAGAGTATGTTACGCCATAATAATTATAAATTTAAGTTAATCGATTGTTCACTTAACTTCATAATTTATTCGTATTATGTTTTTGATTTTTAACGCATTTTCAATAATATATAATAAAAATGGCCTATATCTTTAAACCACTGATGCATAATGAGCATGTCTTTTAATACGTATAACGATACTTTACTCTTTATTATACGAGTATTTTACGTATTATTTTTATGCTATGTCCCTAATGGAGTAGGCAGAGAGGATATAATAATACATTTTAGAGTAGAGCATTTTTTACATTTGTAAGACGTGTCCTTATTATATCAATGGATTTTAAATCTTTTTTCAAACTGTCTTTTTTGTTATCTGTAAATTGTGGTGTTTAATGTAAATATTGTTCTGATTTCGTTTAATTTATAAGATTTCTTTGCCATGTTTTATTAATTTAAGTTGAAATATTTTATTTACAAATATCTATCTGGTCTATTATCAAAATAAATTCAATTAATAGTGATAAATTGCTAATTTTAAAAAGAAATTATTTCGATATTTTTGTTATTCTTTAAAAAAATTAAATAATAATACTTAATTTGAAATATCACAACCACAGATATAAAAAAACCACATAATTAAAAAATTAAAGAAACTGACCATTTATATATTTTTTAAAATTAGCAATTTATTATTTAATTTTGTACAAATTACAATTTATTTAAGATATTTTAATATTCTGAGACACTAGTATGTGGCTTCATAAATTTTTGCTAATGTCTTATTCATTAAATAAAATCTGTATTTGCCTAAAGATATTAAACGGTAACTATCCATGAAATAAAATCTTCTGTATGTCAATCAATATAAATTAAATAGATCAATAAAATTTTAGGTCCTAAAGCAAACATTACCTTATCGATGGAGACAACACTAGTCATTACAAATATTTTACCAGCGTCATATCTTTAGGCAAATTGTGGTCAAAACCCATCGAAATAAAATCATTGAGATAGTATACTATGGCAGAAATCAGTTGGAAACATTGATAATATACAAAAACTGAAGATACACAATTAGCGTCTCAAGTGTCCTCAAAGAGTACACGAATCTTTTTTCTTTCTTTTGTTCATTGCTTTTCAGATGACAAAATTAAAACGCACGTAGTTTTATTTAAAAAAGTACTTTATGTGGTGTGCATAAGTTCGAATTTGTGTTTAGACAATAAGAAATATCGATTTTTTAATTTAACTCTTTGGTTTGACTTAACGACACAATATGTCGACGGCACTTTTTGAAGAGATATTTGGTAGAAAATGTGTATTTATATTTTTTTATATCAATGGTTGGAAATGATTTTTCTAAATAGAATAACTTTAAACATACTGCCTTTTTCGAAATAGCATAAAAATTTTTCATTTCAATTATTAATCAAAAAAAATATATGATATTATAATGCATGTTTTTTTGATGTTATTAAAGATTCAGAGTATCATTTCTCTATAGTATACTATTTTTATGAAGATGATTAATAATTTATAAAAAAAATATATGGACATGGTCTTACAAGGATTTGATTAATATTATTCTGTACTAACGTCAAGTTAGTTTTAACAAATAAAGTTTAATATTGCGAAATTATCTTTAGGGTATAGAGGGTGGAGATAAGGAGAACTATTTTATATGGGAGACAAGATGAGAGTGTCCACTTATAAGCGGTAAATAACAGTTCCAAAACCTTTCAAAATGGCGCTAGTGTAGATGTAGGGTATGGTATGAATTTAGCAGTTATAGATGGAGCGAAGTATGCCGAGTTGAAAAATGTATTATTTTTGGGTGACTGTTTATGATACTGCAGTATGCAAAACCTCTTCTATTTACTTAGTCCGAAATAAGTAACTAAATATAGCCTAATAAGCTGCTATGAGATAATATAATCCTACTCTAATGACTTGGCGCTTTTTTCAAAATTGACCCTGCTGCTATTGTGGCGCCATCCTAATTGAACGCATTTCGACAGATATTTTTTATACGTAGAGATGGTTCTCCTTACCTCTACTCTCCATACTTTAGGGTAATTAGCATCGACACAATAAACTCTAAATATGAAATATGTCGATAGTTGAAAAAAAAAGAAAATTAATATGGAGTTAGTAAGAGTTGCAATACCATCAATATTTTTAAAGTTTCCTTTAAAGTTTTATTCATATATCATTTTTAAACAAAATTTCAGTTGACCATGTCTGTGTTGCAGTCTATAACATAAAACCCACCAATCGGATAAATAAAAAAAAAACAAATCAAGGTATCAAAATGTATATTTTGTACATAGTTTAAACAGACATCTGGAGGCATAATTTAATTTATTTTTAATTGATAACAGCATTTTCTATTTTTATTTAGTTTATGTTATGTGACTTAAAAATAAAATTTATTTAAAACAGATTGTTTTTTTTTTTCTAATTGTTCCTGCGTCCCTCTTTAGCCCTGAAAAGAATAGAAGAAAGTAAATAAAAGTGAAAAATTGCTTTAATTTTCTTACACAACATTAGGAGGTATTGTGTAATGACATGGAATCTTATCATGAATAAAGAAAAATCAGTGCAAATAAATGTCAATAGATGACGTAATTTTATTAATTATTGAAATATGTATCAGCAATCAGATGATGTGTTTGTAGTGTATATCCACAGACGGCACTTTATTTTTTAAGAATTGTTTATCTTGGTTGAAAATTGTGAAAAACCACATTTTTTTTTATTCGAATTCAAAATGAATTTTACAATATTATTTGCCTTTTTATTTAGTTTTCACATATTTATAAAATAAAACAGTTTAACTATTTGCGAATCAACGACATTTGTTATATATTCAAGCAAACAAAAACAGCCTGAAGAATAGCCCGAATTAGTGCTGTCTAATTTTTTGTATCAGATGAGGCATCTGTACTAATATACTATTATATGATCTGTGGTAGTGATAACTTATTACTCGAGTGAACATTTAGGATACCTTTTATCACAGGAAAGTTTACATTTCTACAGAAAAAGCAATAAATGGTTCTGTCTAGTCGTCCTTAGAAAATAAGAAATTTACATAGCTAAATCTTTTTAGGAATTCTATTTCTTTTTTTTAAGTTATACTGTTTTTGGGACCTTTGGAAAAAAATATGAGAGTAAAATTTTTACGATGCGCGCGCACACCGACAGCCAAAAAGCAACATGATGAGCGATTGTTTGTTGCTACAGTAAATGCTGTTATTGTCTGACAAAAGATATATAATATTATATTCTTTCTTTTAATGATATTCTATAAATATATGATTGTAATATGCCTAACATGCTTTATTTAATTATTTTATTAATTTATCATAACTTTTACACACTGAAAGTTGTGACATACGGAATGAAATCTTTAGCTAACTTAATAACTTCTTACGTGCGTACAAAAGTACACACACACATTTTTTTTAAATTAAATAAAAACCTTTTTTGTATTTAAATTATTTCATTATATTAGCTTCAAACATTTTTTTCAAAAAAAAAAAAAAAAGAATACATTTTGATGAACTTGAAATCTATATGATGGATTTTTTTTACTTTCTAATTCAAACCTTCAAAGATAATAATCCACCTACAGCCATACCAGTTGCATTTTTTTCACTTTTTTTATATAGTGTCATTAGTGTGTAAAATATATATAATAAATGTACATATTACCGTTTCATTCCATGATACAACCCAGTGTAGTACCCACTCATGTACCAGCTTATCAACATGGATGAGACCGCTTGTTCCTCGTTGTCTGCTCCACTGCGAAGACCTAATGGCGGTGGGGGAATCGGCATTTCTATTGCACCTAGCTGAAATATAGAGGAAATCAATCTATGATCTATACATATAATACAATTGTAACTAAGCCGAATCTGTACATTAAATATTTTTTGCAAAATCTTATTGGAATAGACATTATTATCGATACAGAGGCCGAATCTATACTTTTTAGAATTTTTCTCTGTCTGTCTGTCTGTTACTGCATCACAGAAAAACCACTGGAAGGATTTTGATAAAATTTGGTATGGTGATAGCTGGTTATCCGGGTCAACATATAGGATATTTTTTATTGCGGGAAAATATCTCATCTCTGAGAAATCTATACTAAACGTTAAAATGTAAGTAGGGGCGAACCCGAGCGGAGCGAGGGTGAGGTTCTAGTATATAATAAAAATGGACTGTAAAATAAAACAAAATATAAAAAGCAAATCCATTCAGACAAACATACAAAGTTCTCCGTTTATAATAATAATTTGATATGCTTATACTATTCTGCAGTCATAAAAAAAGAAGGCCGCAACTTCATCAAAGTTGATTTCGAGATATTTGAAGTTTTGTCCTACTACTACGTCAAAAATACTACTAGTTTTGACGTAGTTACGATGAAAATGGTTATGGTATCTCCGGATTCGTAAGACTTCGAGCTTTATGAGTAAAACTATCAAGTATTTTTTGTGCTGATTCCGAATCTGCAATTAAGCATTATTGACGAAATTGTTAGTTAGGGCCTTCTTTATTATGAAGGCGGTATTTTACTTGAAGTTAGCGGTGGAATTTGATTAAGGAATTGATTTATTTAAAACTAGCGACCCACCCTCGCTTCGCTCGGGTTCGTCCCGAGGTGATTCTTTAAATTGACATAACTTTTTTATTTATAAACCGATTGAAATAAAACAAATACCTACTAAATGTTAAACGAAGCTTACCACAATACGTGAGTGAAAATCGCACCCAAATCGGTTAAGCTGTTTCTGAGATTAGCGCGCACAAACGCACAGACAAACAGCCAAAAAATCATTGTTTTGGGTTCTATTGCATTAATAAAGCCCCCCACTAATAGTTTTTCTCAAATATCTTCCATGTACAGACAACGATCAGTTACACTTTTATTATAGTTTAGATTAAAACTTTAAAGTGTCACTTATTTCCAATTAACTTACACATTAGTAACCATTATAGAAGAACACTCACATTTCTTAATTGAGCTAAATCAGGCATTGGCATTTCAGGGAAATCAAACCCGTTCATTGGTTTCTTCTTGTTTTTCTTCTTTCCCGATTTCTTCTTTTTTTGAAATGACACTGAAAAGTTATAATATTTATATTATACATTACTGAAACGTTATTTAAACAGCCCTTTTTAACGTCTTACTGCTGGGGGTGTGCCTCCCTTCAGTATGAGGGATCAGGCCATAGTCCACCACGCTGGCCGAATGCGGGCGGACTGAGCATGTCTTTTGAAAACTTGCTAGATTCTCTCAGACATGCAGGTTTCCTCAAGAAAATATCAGAAGTTTCGCACACGAAAATATCAGAGGTGCGATACTCTGGATTTCAACCCGCTCCACACGGTTTCCCGAGTGAACGTGTTACCACTACCTTAACTAAACGTTATAATGAAGACATTTTTAAATTTTGAACATAATCTGTGTTGAACTTCAATAAGACTAGCCAAATATACCATCGAGGAATACTTTGCAGATGCAAATGTCCCATACATTACTATTAATTATAAGAAGATAATTGTTGTATTGCAATATTGTAAATTATTATTATATTTAAAAAAAAAACTACCGTTGAGTTTCCGTTGTTCAGAGGGTAGTTCTGCTGAAAAGATCCGGCGTCTTTTCAGCAGAACTAGCTTCTGAACAAGTGGTAGATTCCTCACGGGCTTACACACTGACATTTAATTTAATTTAAAATGTAAAATTGACGATTCATAAGTCTAATTGATTAATGTATATTTTTATTTTGGATGTCACTCTCTTATTCCGGTGGGGCAACCATTCGACCAGTGAGAGATCAGATACACTAACAATATCTTAATGTGCTCTCCGAGACACAGGGTCATACAATTCCTAACCCCTAGCTGCTTCTAAGTGATCACCATATGGTGGTATATGTAATAGGTACTTGTTCCATTTTTATACTTAGGGAACCAATAAGGGGAGACGAAAAATGTATATGCACCAAAATTTTCAAGAATATTAATATGGAAGTTAAAAACATAATATAAAATATAAACAGTGCCATCTATAGACATGCATGATTTTTTAAATGGAATGAGGAAAGAATTTTTCAAATCGGATCAGTAGTTCCTTAGCTAGAAATTAGTGCATTCAAACAAACAAACAAACTCTGCCTCAGTATAATGTTAAGTATAGACTAGCGACTCACCCTCGCTTCGCTCGGGTTCGTCTCTAGCTCGCTTTCCAAAACAAAATTAATTAATTTGGTTTTAATTCCTTTTCGTGGGACCCTATTTTTTTTCTAAAATAAAAGTTACTCCTTATTACATCAGCTATTTGCCAGTGAAAATCCTATCAAAATCAGTCCAGCAATTTCTGAGATTAGCCGGAACAAACAGACCAGACAGACAGACAGACAAAAATTGTAAAAAATGTTGTTTTAGTATACATACCATATATACATCCATATGTATTTAGTAAAAAGCGGTTATTTTAATATTACAAACAGACACTAACTTTATTTCTCTGTATAGATTTAATAAACATAACACCATCTATTGACATTTATTTGAACTAATTCTTCTTTCTTCCTGATAAGACCAGTTAAACCAAGACACATTATGAATTATACAAACAGATAAAAGTTTTTATAATTTGTTTTAATAATTTACCTGTACTACCAGGACTCAGTGCTCTATCGCTACATTCCATATTTTCAACATTGGATAAGCTATTTGAATTCTTATCATCCATTTTATCGGCTAAGGCCTCTTCTATTTGCTTTGTCTGCTCACTTTTACCTAACGATGGTTTGAGGGAAGAAATTGACACTATTTCTGAATTTTCATATCCTGGAAATGAATATTGATCAAAAATTTAAAGTTATTCTTATAAAACCCGTTATACATTTATAACTATTGAGTAGTGAAATAGGAGTTAAAAAATATCTATATATTATTGTAAGAAAAAAGGGAAAATAAACACACTAATATACGAAAAACACTATTTATAGACTGTGCTACATGCATACCTGTCTATACCCTATTTCATTACCCTACCTTAACAAACTCGGGAATCTAAGATAATAATAGTATGGCTTACTCAAAATTTAGTCCATAAAGCTTCAATATAAAAATCATGTTGACTTCTTGATTTGTGAAAGAAAAAAATCTACCACAAACACATAAAAGTAAAAAAAAAATCATGCATTTAACCTATAAATGTGGTTGAAGTAAAAGTTCTTGGGTGTTGTGACAGATACCGCAATTAAATTAAAACAAATCAAAATATAAATGTAATAATTTTTATAAAATTATTAGTAATAAATATTCAGTTTTATAAGTAACAATTATAATAAGCTATTTGACTGGTTTCTAGAAACCTTTTTAAATTATTTACTGGGGTTTACTGAGCCTACAAAAAGTGTTTTTTTTAATACTTATAAGTATTTTATCAAAAAATTGCAATTAAAAGAGTACAATTCAAATAGGCCGTTGAAACACTTTTTTGTGCAACATGGCGTCAGTGACGTCACAAGGAGTTATAAACAATCAACCGACACGACCCAAGTTAAGTTAGCATTCATTTTTGTTAATAAGCATTTTATCCGATAAAGAAAATGTATAAATGGTGTTTAGTGTCAGGGTGCACAAATACTACTATAAAGTCACCAGAAAAACTATTCATTTCTGTTCCGAAGAAGCCCAAAGTACGCAAAATGTGGTTGAAACTCGCTAGCAGAAATCCTGACAGTGTAGTTGATGATGCAACTGTTTTCTTTTGTGAAGATCGTTTTAATGTAAATAAACATATTACCTATTATTCATCAATAATTTCACATAATTTCTAGTTAGCAATTTGTTTTCAGTTACATGTTGTTCTGTTTTTTAATAGAACTTTTAGGGAAACAAACATTAAGTTAATATATATATATATTATATATATATATATATATATATATATATATATATATATATATATATATATATACTGTACATTAATGAAATGATTTTATTTGCTCCTTGTACACTGCTCAGTAAAATAAGTATCAGCTAAGTCTTCTTAATCTGTGGGCAATTACAGACTGTCAATAGTCATTGACAGACATGTATTTGATAGCTTACTAGCCTGTGACGTCATTCTACGGTCAGCCAATCCAAATCGTTTTTGATCACGTAATAAGAGTGAAAAATAAATTAAGTTTTTAGAGGCTTTATTACATGTACAATAACATATTTTTTTCACCTTAATGTATAAATCGCATTTAAAACCCATGCCCTTTGTGGATGTCAATAAATAAAACAGTATTTTTCACACTGTGAAATAGCCTATTACCTATTATATAATTATTACTAATTAATAATATATATATATATACATATTTTTATAAATAATAATCATTATAAAAACATTAATACATTTTTTTCTTAAATTATTATTATTTTGACTCTCACTTTTGTGACACTCATTTTTTCAATGCATTGGTCACACCTAAAGAAGTTTTACTTCAAGAAGAATGTCTTAGATTCTTTACAGTTTAAAAATTATTATTTTAGTAAAGATATCTTACCTAGAAATCTAACAACACATTCTTTATCATTTATAACCCTTAGTAAAAATGCCTCATATTCTATTCCATCCCCATCATATAATGCCCGACAATGCATACCAGCTTTCCATTGGGTTTTATCTTTCTTATGTGAAGATTTGGTATTTGATTGGGATTTTACCTTGGAATCTGTAATTTTATCTATAATATTACTCTTTTCATGTAATAAACAAAAACATAATGCGCTTTTCATGAGAGTATATTTATTAAGCAAAAATATTTTAGCCATAATAAAAATATGTGAAATGTAAAAAAATGTTCCTAAAATACTTTTATTATTAATATACTACATTTATTATTAATATAATATAAAACAAACATGAAATATATAAAATTTGCCATTTCATCTATTTTTTTCTTCAACTAATCTTTATTAGATTCAGTCAATCAACTAGTTTTAGGGTAATATGAAACAAAGTTTTTCTTTGATTTGAATATTATAAACATGTGAACAATTTGGAAAAATATGGTTCTGACATTTAATCAAATTATTTAGTAATTTTAATGTAAATTACCATTTCCATCTTTAGACGATGTGTTAGTTGACATAGCAACTCTCTTAGCTACTTCTGCATTCGCTATCCTCAAAGCTTTATCATATGCATCATTAAGCTTGCTATCATCCCAGATGTCTTCTTGTTCATCATCTTGTTCTGACTCAGACTGAAACATATATAAGAAAATTTTACACATACTTTTGTGTCCTATACACAAAAATATGAGTCAAACATATTTTATATTAAAATAAAAATAATACAATAAAAATATTTCAAACTTCAAAATTCAAGTATCTGTTAATGTAACCAATTTGATAATAAATTGTGATTTAAAAATATATAACAATTAACAACAGTAACGATTGAATAAAATAATAATCGTGAAAATATACACAACAAATAATGCTTACAAGATTCATTCCTTTTACGTACAAAATATCGTTCTTGGACATTATTTTTTTTAAATGTTTATTAATGTAACACTTCACAAAATTTTCTTTTAATTTGTTAAGTTTTTTGTTATTAAATATATATATAAAAACTAAAGAAAAATGAACGCGTGACAAATAACAAATTTAAATAACAGCTGCCTACTGTCATTATCCACATCACAGATTATGGAGACTTCACACAACTCAGTACTCACTACAGAGTACTCAATACAAAATTACAGATAAGAAATATATAATCGATATATATAAAAAAGACGTGTGTATGTATATTCCTATGGACCTGAAACGGCTGGAGCGATTTTGATTAAATTCTTAGACTAGCCCAGCGAGTTCAAACTTGTAGAAACGAGGGGTCACAGGTGATGTGTTTAGAGCAGTACTTCGAGCACGAAGGCTTTCATGAAGATGTCAGCTACAACGGGGGAGACAGGCGAACCCATGGCCACTCCATCCACTTGCTTGTAGAATTAGAATTATAAACAGATATATTAATTAATATTTCTCTTTATTTAGTTTCTTATATAGTTAGGTATTAAATATAATAATAGCAACGCTAAAAATATAGATTACTAAACAATAAAGTTTTCTTAAAAATTATAATAATTATAATAATAATAGCTAAAATTATATAAATAATATTTCATATTTCAAGTATAAAATAATTAAAATTATAAAATGTTTAAGTTAAAATTAACAAATATTGTAAGGTAAGTACTTTGGTGCCAATTTTCAAAATTTAAATTCATTTTGTTATTTGTGGGTAGGCTGTCTGTAACAACTGTATAATGCCTTTGAGACATCTAACACCTTGACCTTAGTCTCTCCCGAGACCATGATTGCTGTAATGCAATCGAAACGTCGGGCTTGTTACGCCCAGATTTGAACTCCAAAAGGAGAATAAATATTAAGGTGAGTATACGCATATAAATAAAATTCCAAAAACTGTCCTAGATTTACCTTTTCAAAACTTTAAAGATAACATTAAAAATATTTTATTGAGCAAATCGTATTACATTATTCAAGAGTTTATAAATTAAGATATATTGATTCATATGCGGACTATCTGTAATATTATATTTATTAATGTAACTTCTATATTTAAAAGAGCAATTTTTCGTCGGCTATTCTGAGCAGAACTGCTTTCCGCGCCAGTGGTAGCTTCCTCACGAACTGACTACACTGACGCTTTTTAAATAAGATTCAAAAGTGCTTATAATAAGTCTATTTGAATAAAGTTTCATTTTATTTCATTACGACATGATACTTATCAAGAGTGTATTATTTAATAGAGGATATTATAATATATCTTTTAACAGAATACATATATGTGGTGCCTGGCGGGTTTACGGCAAAACTATATTGGATACTTTAAGATTCCGATGGAGTAGTTTCGCTCAGGTGCATCAATATATGTATATCTAACAGTTGCCGATAGAGTAACTGATAGTACTGATATGATAGTTTTTCTCTGAATTCAATTAAAGTTATTATTATTTCAGTAAACAGTAATCACATTTTAATTTGAATAAAAAATAACCTATAGCACTTGGAGGTAATGTAGCTTTCTATTAGTGAAAGAATCTTTAGAATCAGATCTAAGTTTAAATTACTCTTAAAATCCTACCCTTTCTTATTGACTTATAAACTACCTCTTCATAATATTAGTATATTGTTTAATAATAAAAATATTCTACAATAATTATTATAACTAAAAAGTAACATACTAATTTTTTTTTCGTAAAACAGAAAAGTAAAATAACATAAGTACTGTTGTATGTGAAAGATACAGTTCTTCTCACTCTCTTTAAACCTTCCAAAGATTAACCAGGGCACTAAAGACAAGAAACTGCCATTTATCGTTTTAGAAGTAATAATTAAAAAATAATTGTATTTATGATTACTAAACAGGCTTTTGCAAATACAGGTGATTTAGTAAGGATAACGTAAAGTGTTTTAAGTTCTCTCAAAAAATGATATAAATATGATCTTCACAAAGAGCTGTTGCCCAAAAAAAGAATGATTGTTTTCCTTCAAAGTTATTCTTTGAAATATTCAGATGGGGTCGCCTTATCATAACGACGGCGCGTTCCCTCATTACCTTGAATTTTTTGCCGGAATCTGCTCCCGACAGGTACAAATAGCCAGTAGATCGGTTATTTTCATTAAAGTCCTGTTACATTTTACGTCAAAAAAGGTTTTTCTGATAAAGATATTTTTTGTAGTCATGTAAGATTTATAGTGTGGCATCATACTTATCTTTTAACTTTTTAAGCTAATAATATTTATTTTGTTAAATTATAATTGGTAGTTAATAAATTAAATCCCGGCCTTTTAAATATGCTTCTGTATAGATTTGTTTTTATCCATAGCTAAGTCAGTAAGTACTTAGGAGAATTTTTAGTCGCATTTCAAGCATTATCTTATCCTAAAAATAATATGCATTTTTATGCTTTTTAAACGAAAATAGTAAATACTAAAGTAGTAAAAAATATTACGACTGATTTAATTTTATTACATGAACCAAAAATAAAGACAATATTCTAACACGAGGCGCTTCGCAATTGTGAATTTGCTCTGTGAAAGGATATTAATTTCCTGGAGTAAAGAACGCAACCAATGGTATTTTAATACTGTCTAATAATTAGAATTAAAAAAGTTGAGGCTTAGACCTTTTATTATAAGATTAATTTAATGCTATTATTTAGCACAATTGGCAATTAAAAATTGGTGATCACTATAGACATTCGTGACTTTTAGGGATAAAATATTATCTTATATGGTATACACTCAGCCAACTGGATAAAATTACTTCTATGGTACTCTTCAATGATGAAATATCTATATGCAAAAATCACGTAAATCCGTTGTTCTATTATTGCATGAAAGGAGAACTATTAAAATTTTATTACTTAACATTTTTTTCTTCTTCTTATTAGAATACGAATGTGGGGTACAGTTAGTTTAGGCACCTAAATAGTTAATATATCCGTATTCGTATTAGATTCGTCTAGTTTGACGGCTAGAATATATTTTTTTGCTATAAACATCGATCGATTAGTGATGGGTGGGCTATAGACATAAATGGATTGCTGACGTTAGATATAGATTTTAATGACCCAGTTACATTGCTAGCTAGGGATTCGTGGTATTATGCAAACTCGATCCGGATTCTCTTAGTTGAAAGTGTTTGCTATGTCTAGAGCATGCTTCTGACTGTCTAAAGAAGTTTTATGTTATTGAATTTCAAGGAGACAAATCGTTATAATATGCTTGTTTTATATTGTTTTACGCCATGTTTTAAATATTTTATATACATATTTGATTTAAAATATTGAAGTATATGTCTACTAAATTTTAGTAAAAATAAAAAAGATAAAAAAAATCTTTGTTTTAAATAATAAACTCAATTATTTTAGGCTGACTTATTTGATATGCGGACAACAAAACAATTTTTGACCGTAAATTCCAAGGCGATTGGAGGATTTTTTTAAATACACACACATTGGCGCCTTCAATTCGCCATTTCCATTTTTACCTAATTATTTTTATACAGCCTATGACACTTGCGTTATCAAGACGAATCTAACGACATATGAATCATTAAAATTGACATAGCGTTTGGTCTCTAGAACTCAACATAGGACATACAAAGATTAATAAACACATTACCCTCCTTTACGTCGCGCAGTCGGGTAAAAATAATAACATTTCAAAATAATGTGAATTACAACATTTATTTATTAAATTAATATGACAATCACAATCAGATGGATCAATCAGTCTTTGTTTTCTCGATAGTGCGAAACTATACCTACTAATTAATAAACGAATACTCACTTTCTTAATAAACTTTGGTCATAATCTTATCGGAATCCCGTTGGGTAACAAAACCATTAAAACCTGAAGTTTTATGGTTTTAAAACGTTAGCAGGTACATAAGAAATAGGAATTCGTAAAATGCCATCGATGCTGAACTACCCTCGAGAAATGAGGGTGGTACGCAAAGCATTGAAAAATATTTTTATTTCAATTTCCGGCTTACTGTGATTCTACCGAAAAAAAATTCTACAAAAGTTGTAGGTCTGGTTAAAATCTACAACTTTTATACATGACACTTTTTGCAATAACCTCAAAGTTTTCGAGATATTTGCAAAAAACTCGGTTTTTAATTTTTTCTTGGTTTCTTATATTTAATTTCTAGAATAATCTTTTGATTTTCATGAAACTAAGGGAAAATAAACACTCTTAAAAATTGAAAAAATTGGAGAATTTTTACATTGTAAACTACTAATTCTTTATTAATAATCATTAAAAAAGTGTACTTTATTGATCAAATTTTTATAAACTGATTACACCAATGTATTTTTCAGGGAAAAAAACGATAAATGGTATCCTTAAGTTTTTAATGACGCTTATTTATTATACAATATAGCTTATTATTTATACAATACCGCCGTAAACATTCTAACTTTGCAATTTGACGAGTCGTACAAAAATAAAGAAAATTGGAAGTTACGTAAAGTTAAGTAAACTGAACCTTTTGTATTTTTTCCGTAGAATCTATTTATGTTATTATTTTTTCGAATTTATCGATATTTTATAAATTTTTGATCAATTTTGGAGTTAAATTTGTTGACTTTTTCTGGAAAATTAGATCTTAAGGAAATTACAGAAAGAAATTAAAATTATTAATATTCTAATCTTATGCATGTACATATACGTTTTATACTAGCTGCGAGCCTTGCTATGTGCACATGTCTCCGACTGCATAATACTATGTTTTTTCGTTAACTTGTTTTCATCTTTTTAGTTCACTTTTTACGCAGTCGGGATTTTTATTTTTGTAAATATTTTTTTCATTTATAGCTTTTTTGTTTGACATTTTTAGTTTTATTTAACAATTTCTTATCCTAAATTATTTTTAAACATATAAGGTATGTATATTTTTGAAAACGCCTCTTAAAAACCTGAACTTTGATACTCCTACTACTCGGTTGATTCGGACGAAAAAAAAAATCTAGACACAAATTGGTGCCTAGGTTCCGTCATTTTGATTTTTAATAATACCTATGTAGAATCCTGGCCAAACTTTTTGGCCGCCCTGAATTTGGCGCTTGATAAAATTTGGTACAGAAGTAGATTAGACCTTGAGAAAGGACATAAGACATATAAAACTGATATATCTACGCGGACGAATAAGGTAGTCAGTTTTATATAGCCTATACCCTTCTCCCAAACTCTAGCTAATCTATCTCTGTACCAAATTTCATCACAATCACTTTAGTGGTTTAGGCGTGATAACTTAACAGACAAACAGATAGACAAATTATTACTTTCGCGTTATAATATTAGTAAGGTTTAGTAAGGACTCGAAAAAAATGTTTTTGTCATTGTATTATTTTTTAGTATTACAGTTATGATAATCATGATATACCATTTTGAAATCCTTGTGTTGAGCCCTTTAATTTGACACCCATATTGCAGTATTCGAAAAAAAATATTGATTTTCGCCAAGTCCAATGGCGTCGCATAGCCGCCATGTTTGTTTTTTTAACCTATCTAAGAACACTCGGGCTGCTAAGACGAGTCTAATGATACCTCAAATATGTAAATCCGTTTAGCGGTTCTGGAGATATGAGGTAATAAAGAATATTACATACATACAAGATACGTGCGAAAAACAATACCCTTCCTTGGCATTCGGGTAAAAATATACGGCCCGACTTCAAAATATTGCACAATGCGATATAAGCCACGTCTGTACACGGGTCAGACTGATACTATATTAGTATATAGTGCTCTTTTTATACTTCGTGTGTACTAAGATATTTAAAAACGTTCTTAATTGCATGAACAAAGCACTGTTATACTTATTTTAGCGTAACATGTCGATTATATTATAGTGAACCTATTAAAATGAAACAATATGTATTTATTACAACTATTTGATTAAAAACTTTCAAATCAAAGAGAAAATTTGTGTTTTTTTTTCAAAAAAGAAACGTATATAGATAAACAAGTAAAGCAACAAGATTTGATCCAAATCGTTAGTGCGGATGACAAATAAAAGTCAAGAGGGAGTGCAAGGGCACTTGCACCCCTCTGCCATGTAGGAAGACATATAGAAAATAGTTAAAGAAATGAAATTGTAGGTGAAAAAATGAAAAGATAATCCTCCCAACAATTAAAACTAATAAGTACTTATAGAGTTAATCATTTAAAAATTTAGTTAATAGTTTAACGTGAATACCCTGGAAATAATTCTACCCCCACTCCGTCAGTTTCCGATATACGGGAACGGGGAAATAAAATATATGTAGTATTATAATTTTAAATAAGTTAAGGACTTTATTGTGGTTCATAGTTTTGAACGTAAGTAAGAAAATTGACAAAGACGTTTGACGTTTGAAATTTTCAGGATTGACATTTCTCAATTTTCATGTATATTTTTAAAGTGGATAAAATAGCAATTTGCAGCTTTGTATTTTAAAAGAATACACAATTTAGTATATTTTTGTTGTTGCATTAAGATATATATTTATTTATTAATTAATTTAAGATCACTCTTGTTTATCTACGCATTAAAATGTAACAATAACGCCGTCGGATATTTTGATCCCTACATTGTTTTATTAAGCTTCAGAGAATCTAATTTTACTGTTTATTATTAATATGGATCCGAACGAAAATAACAACCTTTTTGAATCGGTCCAGTTGGAGTTAATAACGATAAAAGCAGAACCGAAAGAGGAACCATTAGAAGTTGCGGACATCACAAATCAGGCAATACATTTAACACAAACAAATCTACACGGAATTGTTGACAATTCGAGTAATAGTTCAATGAGTGGGCAAAAACGAAAACGTTCTGAAGAAAATTCTTTAAATGTACAGGAGGAGGATAGAATGAGTGACACATCCAATTCATCAAAAGCAAATGTGAAGAGAAGAAGGTATTCTAATTCTCAGGGTGAAGAAACTTTGGCTAACTCAAACCCTGTATTGTCTACAAGTAGCTCTCAGGATAGACAAGAAAGACGCATATTCACTTTGTGTGTGACAAACACTCCTGGTGATTGGTCTTCCAATCAAATAATTGATTTTATTAAAGAACAGGTACTTCTTTTATTTATACTATAATGACAATTAAAAAAAAAAGAAAATTCTTCCATTATTTTAAAAATTAAAATAGTTAAATGTTTCTAATTTAACAAGATATTTCACAATACTGATATTTTTAAGACATCATTAAAAAACGGTTATAAAATTGCTTCATTTATACATTTGTTGTTTTCTTTTACTTGCCTATATTTAATTTTATTTTGGTTAGGTAAATATTGAAGTAGGTCCACGACTTAAATAAAACTCACTTAGAAATACCTACTAGGGTTTTAAAAATGTATTATATTTAAATATAACATAATTTGACTTATCTTGCTGTAGTGTGGAATCCATATATCAAAAATAAATGATAGTCGAGAGGCAAATTCTGAAGCAGATTTTCAAATAAAATTGAAATTTACAAACAGGGAACAGTTGGATAGGGTTTTCTTAAAATTAAAACAAAAGGAGGTAGATGGAAAACTGACAGCTCAATTGGATGGTGAGATGAATTTATGTTTTTATATACTTATTTTGTCACATGTAGTAGCTGTGTATTATTAATTTTGTCACATGTAGTAGCTGTGCAATATTTTAGAATATTTTAAAATGTATTCATTATTTCCATGTAAGTGTCTATATAAAGTGCCCAATTAAATAAAATCTAATTTTGTAACATCAGGATTGAATAATTTGTGTTCTATGTTGACAGTCAATAATGTTTACTACATAAAAATTTAGTTATTTTTCCACAATATCTTCATTTAGTGTTATATTTGTAATAAATGATATAATTTTAATGAAATATCATGAATGTTTGTGTTTTTTTGTGGAGATTGTCATATTTCATATTTTAAATTGACTTTTATAATTAAGTTTTCAATTTGTGAATTTGTACATTATATTTTCTTATGGAAAAGAAGAGATGCTCCTTTTAATTTTTAGATGTCCACGATGATTCCCAAAGTGATGCAGAATCGGAGGCTACCGTACAAATTGGAGAAAGGTATTTGTTCAACTATTTATTGTATGTTATAGTATATATTGATATATTATTAGTTAGTTTAACATCTCCTGGATAAATTCTAAGAAATTAATTGTTAACCGGACCACTGGTGGCTCGGCGGTCGTTGATAGGTTAAAGGTTTATATTGAATATATAGACTATATTATATATACGTACATAGGTCTGATGAGTTGTGAGTTGCTGTCATGTATGTAGGGTAGTGAATATAATTAGTGACATTTAAATGTTAAAAAGTGAAAAGGCGAGGGTAATAAAGAAACAGCTCTCATCAGGCATTATTCAACAAGCGTGTGAGTACTTAACATTGGCGATGAGGAAAATTTATAAAAGTATAGCGAAATAAAGTGTTTAAATTGGTAGTTCATTATGGGTGATCTTAGATTTGATTCATTTAATATGGTAAGTGACGATTGGAAACTTATATTGAACAATTTGGATTTTTCGTAGAAGCACATGGTGTAACTGACAACCCGACAAAAAACATTTTTTTTCGCATCATGTGGTAATGAGTTGTTTGAAATGAAATAAACTTTAATTCAATTAGACTTATTACAAGTGCTTTTGAATCGTCAATTTAATGTAAGCGTCAGTGAAGTCAGTCCGTGAGGAAGCTATCACCAGCTCGGAAAGCAGTTCTGCTGTTAGTTTGGTAAAGACATGATTTTGAGCAGAGTGAGCCAGATTACATTATTAGAGGTTTTAATTAAATTATAATGTGTTTTCCTGTGGGAATGAGATAATCTCCCATGGTAAAAACTAGCCTATGTCACTCTTACTATCTTCACAAAAAAAAAAAAAAAAACATGCCAATCCTTCACTCTGTTTCGGCAGAAAGTAGGACAGACAAACACATTTTCACTTTTATAATATCAGTATGGATATGGATTTATTAAATTAAATTTATACAAAAACGTGAATTTTGTGTATTAGAATTAGAAAGTGATCAATTGAAAAATAATAATATGCTAGATTCTGAATGTTTTTTCAATTATCAGAAGTGTTATCCGAGAGTAAAATGGTGTATTTTTTAACTTGGTATATTAAATGGTCCTGCGTAAATAAATAATATATATGATATACTGAGTATAGTTAGGACCTAATCAAAGCCAAAGTTGATTATTGATTGTGACATTTGTATAATTCACTATAGGTTATGTTTGTGTTATAATAGGGATTCAGGAGAAACAGAAGAGGCTACGGAGAATGCTCAAAATATAGAATGTGATGAAAATTCATTTCATATGAAGGAAGATTATTTGCAGTCACTTGGGATTAAACTGCCTCTTACAAATTGGGTGACGGTCACTAATGTAAGTTAAATTTATTTATAAACAATAAAAAAAAGTATGTAACAGATTGAAGTGGGACTTTAGTAATGGATACAGGCATGGGTTCCTGTGGGATAGGGAATAAAAGTTTTATGATTTTTTATGGTTTGTTAGAGTTGAAAAAGGGCCCAGCATGGGTGGCCAGCTAACAAGTGTGAATAATAATGTCAATGATCCAAATAATTTAATTGTATTTTTGTTATGTTATCTATTTTTGTTTTTAAATTTGTTTTCTTTTCAACAAACATCAGTTCCGTTGTGATAAGTCCGAGCTTAAGGAAGTTTTGGAGTTATGCGGGAAGGTGTTGATTTGCTCTGTGGTTACAATAAGCACCAAATATGCCAATGTCATGTACAGCCATCCACTTGAAGCGGTACAGGTATGTCTTTTAATGTAACTGAAATTTTTTGATATTGTAAGTATTGTATTTTTTTTAAATATAATTGTTCAGTTGGCAGTGTAATGCCCATAAATATATATATATTTTTAAAATTTTATGAGAATTGAATTAAGAAATTGCCTTTTTTCTTGTTTTTTTTTTTAAATTCGACTGTGTCTCACATTTAAAAGGCTCATTGTTTTGTAAAATATGGCTATATTTTTTTTAGAAAAGACTTCAAAGGTAATTCATCAATAATAATAAAATTGAAGTAGGTAGAGGTTGTTACTATGTCAAACTGTACTTTCCATTTCCTATGTAGCTTTTTCTATAGTTGATTTTTTTATTAGAACCAATATGAACTTTTCAGGCAATATCAATGCTTAACGGCCAAAAGTTTTATGGGAAGCCATTAAAATTGACCATGAATAATGAAGTTGATATGAAAACATTTTTGCCCAAAGGCTTAGCTGATGTGGGTCCAGGGTTGGGAAAATTTGGGAAACCTTTACCAGATTTGGCAGAACAATACAAAAAATTTGTGGAAGGCAAAATATCATCCATAGATGCTCATTTATTTCAACCGGATTTGCTTGATAAACTTGGGCTTTCCATAGACGAAGATAGTTCTTACGTCCGTCCAGTAAATAATAGTCCCAGTTATGACGATAATACGTCTGATCGAAGCAGAGAATCTTCACCCAATACGCAAAATGTACAAGCGAGCCAATTTGGACCCATAGGCCAAAGACCCCCCAGGCCACGAAGCACTCCAATCAACACTAGGCCCCAATTTCATAATAACCCCATCTCAAACTTCAATAATCAACCCGTAATACGAGCGAATGTACCAATCGTGCCCAGGGGTGTGAATAGCTCTAATATTCCTGGACCAATGCAAGGACCGAGGGGCCCTAATCCTAGTGCTATAATTTTCTCAAACTGCCCTCCTATACCAGGCATAGATTCAAACCACCCGAGAAACTTCCATAATGGAGCAATCAGGCCAGGACCCATGTCTGGTCCAATCGGTCCTATGGGCCCAAGACCAATTGGGCCCATGGTTGGACCAAGCCCAAGAATACCGATACCAGCCTCTACTAATCGCTTTCCTGGGCCAGTCAGTCCGATGTTAGGACCTAGGCCAGTTGGTCCAAGTGGGCCCGTCGGCCCGATTAGTCACGTTGGACCTGTTGGCCAAATAGGACCAATTGGCCAAGTTGGACCGGTTGTGCAAATGGGTCCAAGAGGCCCAGGTCCAAATGGACCGATGCCAAATCAAAACATTCCAGTATCCAATATTAGACCAGTTATGCCCTCTGGTCCATATATGGCACAACCGGTTGTCGCAGGATGCAACGTACAAATGTTCAAAGGCAATGATCCGGTCACGCTACAAATAAGCAATGTAAGTAGAAATTTAGTAAGTTATTTTTAATTATTCCTTTTTATATTTTTTAAATAGAATGCGTTTGCGAATTCAATTGCGTAAATCCTACTTATATTATAAATGCGAAAGTTTGAGAAGATATGAATGTTTCTTACTCTTTCACGTAAAAACTAGTAAACTGATTTTAATGAAACTTAAATAATTTAGCTCATTAACATCATCGTCATCAGAATAACATAGGTTACTTTTTATCCCGGAAAAATGTACGGTTCCCGTGGGCTAAATTTATATTTTAACTATAAAAAAATTGTTTTCTTCAGCTACCGCCAACTACGAATTTCGTTAATCTCGGCCAAAAACTATCCGAACTGGGTCACGTGGTGTTCCTAGAGTTCACTACGCCGGGATGCGCTGTGGTCAGGTTCGCGAGCCCTTCGGACGCCGAACGATGTTTTCGTATCCTTTTTAATGAAATAAACTTTAATATTTTGAAATTATAGAAGTAAGTTTAAAAAATGGTAAATATTCAGTTTTACTCGTACACAATAAAAATATCATCTGCTGAAGTCATTTAGATCGGTTATTTATAATGGAATTCCTGTACAGACTTGTAGTTAATTTTATTTTATTCTTCATATATGAGACATTTAAATAACTTGTATTTTATTGTTAGTATGAATTTCTTTGCCGGGCTTTATAAAGATTGATGAATATAAATATGACAATGGGTATGAAATATCATGTCTACAATATTATTTATGGCCTAATGTGGGATGCTACATGTGTTTAATATTCATAGGTTATCTGCCGGCGACGAAATAAAGTATCTTAAATCATATTATATTATCAAGACAGGCTTTTTATTAAGTTATTATTTATTTTATTTACAACTAGCGACACGCCCTAGCTCCGCTCGGGTTCGTCCCTTCTTTCGTTTTAACGTTTAGTATAGATTTCTCAGAGATGAGATATTTTCCCGCAGTAAAAAGTATCCTAATTGTTGACCCAGATAACCAGCTATCATCATACCAAATTTCATCAAAATCGTTCCAGTGGTTTTCTCGTGATGCGTTCCCAGATATGCAGACAAAAATTGTAAAAACTATAGATTCTGTATCGATAATAATGACTATTTAAATAAGATTTTCCAAAAAATATTTAATGTACAGATTCGACTCGGTTAGAATTTTTTTATATGTATAGATGAGTATATCATCCATTTTTATTCTGCTGCAGCTGGTTATCCGAATCAACATATAGGATACTTGTATGCGGGAAAGTATCTCATCTCTGAGAAATTAATACAAAGTGTTAAAACGTAACGAGGGGCGAATCCGCAGGCTGATTACGTATCGAGCAAACCACTTGCGATAGCGAAAATCGTACAATAATTGCTGTCCAATCGCAAAATCGTATTAAGTATCGGCAATAGCGAAACAATCGCAAACAAGTGACAGTGCTTCCTCTGTCGAACAATCGGCGAACTAAATGTGCATTTTTAATCTATGAAATTATGATTTTTTCTTATTACGTATGACTTTCGAGAGCAATGCGATAGCAATCGACAAGCAATATAATCTGTCAGTTTGCGATGGCCCTAGAAGTGATTTTTTGCCGATCGCTGATCTATTGTTTGTCATTACTTTTAGAATTTTCTCATAGATTATATAAGCTGCGTTTTTTTATATGTATAAAAAGTGATAATAATATTATTAATTATTTTGGTGTTGATAAATTGTACTAAGTGTAAAGCGTAGTTTCTGTTTACGTTACTTGTTGGTCTTTGAACTAGAGATTGAGAACCGTGAAAACCAAAGACGTTACAGCCGCGATACCGTTCGACTGAGACGTAGCCTTCGAACTAGACTAGAAGATTTGTAAAAATTGTAGTTTCACAACTGTTTTTACTGTATGATTCACTAATTCACTTTATTTTAGCTTTTCAAATAAATTTGGTTTTACTGGTTGCTTGGGTTGTATAGATGGTATCCATGTAGCCCTTATTAAGCCAACAGAGCATGAGGAGAGATTTTTTAATAGAATGTAGATATAAACAAACCAAATTAGAATTCAATTTCCAAATGTCAATTAGCATTTTTTCACAGATTATATATTAGTTGCTACGTTTTTAGTTCCAATTTTCGCTACTAAATTGTTAGTGGCGCTAGTTACATCGCGAAAACTGTTACGTAATACGGTTATTTTTCACATAGAGCGATCAATCACGCGTCTTCTGCGCAATGACTGCACAATTATCGCTGATCGCTTAATTTTAGATAATAAGCCCGCCGAGCGGGTGAGGGCGAGTTGCTAGTGTCATAATACAATTTATCACAAAAATGGTAGTTTCTGTAATTACAAATAATGTCCAAATAATAGCAGAAAAATAGTAACGCCTGCATTTTTTACATCCAAGACCATAATAAGGTCTCAGTAAATTTTGATAACAGACTATATCCCTTCTATACTGATTATTGTTATCCATGGCTATAATTTGATTCATTTCACATAGCAAATACACAAAAATAATTTTTACAAGTCCTTGTTGCACCATTAATCCGATCCTGTCTTATATATAAAAGTTTTGCCGTTAAATTAAAAATATTTCCTGAACTTTACACACAGAGAATTACAGGAAAGTTCTAGGATGAAATTCACTCACGTCTGGAGGATTAATTGTAAGTGAACTACTGCTTCTTGATTTTGAAGTTTCGATTAGCCCATTTTATTTTTACCTTTAATGGCCTGTTTTTTTTCTGATAAAAATTATGTATAAGAAAAAAATAGAAAAAAAAATATAAGGAAAAAAAAAACAATAAATTGTGAAATTAGCGAAATTCGCGTTCACACAGAGACACTCGGTGTATACACTGAGTGTACTGTGTATAGTGTCTTAGTCTTAACCGGCCTTTATATATCCTACGTCCAACAGATAGATTACACTCACTGATTTCCATCAAATAGGATTTGGTCGGTTTAGAGTTTATTTATTTGTTACAATTAGAGACACTCGCGTTCATACAGAGACACTCTGTGTATACACATAGTGTCCCGTGTACAGAGTCTTAATCTAAATCTGCAATTAGAGTGCAATTTTCGGTTGAAGACGACTCTCGGTGTGCAACTTAGTTTTGTTAGGCATTCAAATTTGTCCTTAGCATGAAGTCTTGAAGTTTTTGCTACAGAAATTGCTGCATTCGAGTGTCCAATTATAAATTATTATCAAGAATCAACAAAATTAATGAGGGAATCTTTCGTATTCATTTTCTTAGTGAATAGGATTGATGGAAACGAATCTATTTCATTTCAAGTTTCACGACTATTCATTTTGTCAGTTTTGTGATATCTCCTAATGACGATGTATTTATAATTGTATCGATTTTTTGAAATATTTCACGTTTTTGCAAATAAGATTAGTAGGAAAATAATTAGAAATAATGATGTACTCATCGATACGATAAAAAACTTTTTTTTTTAATTTTTTTCACAGCCGGCGACACTCGACTTTCTCTTCATACTGTGTAAGGTAACAGGTTTTTTTATAGTTATATATTTATTGTGCTCATTAGCTTTCGTGATTTGGAATATATTTAGATATTTCACACACTAATAATGTTGAGCTAAACCATTCCCATTTAACAGTACTTATGATGTGTAATACACGAACATTGTACATTTTTAATTTTTAATCTGTATTTATTTAAATTGATCTCTTTAGTATATTTCATAATGGAAAAGTTTTTTTTGTTTTAAATATAAAAAATTAAGTTAAATATAACAAAAATGTGCAAGAGTTATTAAAATATCTCAACAAATAAAAAAGTAATGAAACTTTGAAGTTGCGCTGTAAGAATAATTACTTGAACTTGAACTACCCGAATTTATATTAACTCAGTCATTTATTGATAGATTTCAAAAAAAAAAAAAAAACACTGATTTATTAGTTTTGAACTATATTATAATTATATTGCGTTAAATATAATATTATCAAGACCAGGAGCCTTCTACATTTTGGCTTAAAATATTTATACAATGTATGATTATGACATTTCAATCTTCTTAGTACCTGTGTATAGGTATCGATTGTCAAAGGATTGTTCGCACTTGCAATTTAAAAAATTTCTTTAAATATCATTATATAAATAATGTTGACGAAATAATTTTTGTGTTGCTCCCTATTTGTATTTCTAATTTAGAAATGACAATTTTATATCAATACCTACATATATAATTTACTTTTTTTTTGTTTTCCATACGTAAGTTCAGAACAGTGTTTGAACTGTCACTTGTCAATTAGTTAATTTTTTTTTTTTCAATTTAAAGTTTATTATTTTGAAAATAATAAAATATCGTTTTATATTAATTAGCCATATTGTATAAGTATATGTTTAAGACAATGCACTATTTGGACGTAAACGCTTATTTATTTTAAGTTTATTTTAGTTTTATTATATTTATAGGGTATGTAGTTGTAACTGTCTTCGAATTTTGACTAATGACTGAATGTTGCTATTAGTATTTATTTCTAGTGAATAGTGTTATTTATAGACGTATCTTATTAGAGAAGTTGTTTTTATACATTACAAAATATTCAATCAATCAGCCTATCGCCGTCCACTGCTGAACAAAGGCCTCCCCCAATGAGCGCCAACCATCCCGGTCCTGGGATTATATTATTTAATTATAATAAATATATTATTTAATTATATGTAAAATCTTATTTTTATTGTACATATTTTTAATTATGATCTGTTTTAGTACTTAACTAGCGATTTACTCTCGCTTCGCTCAGGTGCGTCCCTAGGTACGTTTAAATTTTTTCTCTAAAATAGAAGTAGCCTAAGTTACTCCTTATAATGTCAGCTATCTACTAGTGAAAGTCCCGTCAAAATCAATCCAGCCGTTTCGGAGATTAGCCGGATCAAATAGACACACAGACAAACATTTTAATAATTGTGTTTTTCTTACAAGTACCGTGTATAATTTCATATGCATTTAGTAAAAAGCTGTTATTTTGACATAACAATACACATTTCAATTTTATTTCTCTGTTTAGATAATAGAGCAAATACTCATTAATTAAACCCCAATGTAAATTATTTTTATTAACATCTGTTGTAAATAGCATTATTTTATTATTTATTACGATAAATACAGACTGTTAAGTATATTTTAGTCAAACTATTCCCAAGAGGCGAATATTACTTGAAAAACAGTGTGATGAATTAAAATATTCTTACAAACACTAAGAAAGTTTATTTAAAAAAAAATACACACGGAGCTACAATCGATATTTATTACCAAACTAATTACTACACAACTAAAGTCTGATTTTTAATTCGACGGAATTCTGACATTCAGAAGTGTTGTCAACTTTGAAACATTATCAATAAAAACGGAAAGCATTTTAGCAAAATAAAAAAAATAAACCTTTCTTGAATTTAAGATTTCAATTAGAAAAACTAAGACTTAAAAAAATATTAATGACTCTAAAATGGTATTTATTTTTTTATTATCATATTATTGAAGTTACAATAATTATTAAGGAAATTATTTTTCTATAACAGGAATCCCTGTCCAATAAACCATAGGTTGCAAGCCTTTTTTAGGAAAACCCCTTTGTAAAATCTGTCTTGTAAGACTATATTTTTGACACTCGTATTGAAGGGAGACCCGTGCCCAGCAGTGGGACGTTAAAAAGGGCTGAATACATACATTGAATACAAAGGTTTTAAGGCTGTAAACAAATATGCTTCATGTTTCATATATAAGAAATAATGTGCAAAAATAACTTTTCTAATAATAACATTATATTATCTTAGTGTCATTTCACTTTAGTGGTAAGATTAAAAAAAAAACTAATTTTAAGTCATATTCATGTTTAGAACAAATATGAATACCCTATTTATTCAATATTATCCCTAAGAACCTTTGACCACTTAAAAGTACTTATAGTTAGTCATATGTATTCATAGTATAAAATAAGACGAAAAAGACACTAGAGTAACAAAAATGGTAGAAGTTAATAATATTTGTTATTTCTAGTCTGAAACATTTTGAAAATAACAAGAAAATAATATTCTATTTATCTTTTATCTAGATAAATGATTACAGAGTGTATCTGTCAATCATTCGAATTGTAGGTTTTATCGTAAGACCTTAGTTCAATTAAAAATAAGACATGTTACGATCATTGTTAGGTAAGCTTTATTTAGAAGAGATATGTGGTATTTGAAATCGAGTGGCGTATTATTATTTGGTTTTATTACACACTTTCTTTTTTTTTTCAAAATGAAAAATATATATTGTAAAATTACTTAATTTTGTGCTTTAGCAGAAATTACTTAATGTTAATTTTTTAGCATATTTTAGATGATGGAAATACAGCACTTTTTTTATTTTTTATGTTACTAAGTATTAGATTACTAATATTTAAATGTTATATAAAGACAGATAAGATCTTAAATAATAAGTTACCATAATAGATTTAATGTGTGTCTTAATGTTAAATAGTATTATGTAATTGAGAATATTAAAATGCATTTATTTAATATGGCAACATTCTCAAGTTGTCTTAGTTGCCAGTTGTCTTTTAAAGTAATTGTCATTTTGATTGAATAACGATAATTTTAAACAGTTGCCATTATAAAATATCTTTATTTTATACTTATTTCTGATTTTACTTGCTATGTAAGTCATGTGTAGTAGTATACTCTATGTAATGTTCCTTTAAACGTGTAAAAATATGGTGTTAGAATACGTCTCAACTGAAATACTAAGTGTAAATGTATATAGCAAACATACGCTTCCCACTCTATTTCTATTAGATAGAAATAAGATTTTCGCCGAATTTTAATAAAAACATATATATAGATATATATATTCATATTAATAGTAAACGTAGAGACGCTTGACTGATATTTACGCTGTGTATGAAAGTTCCTTAATTTTCATTAATTAATTTAATTTAGTTTTACAATATTTTTAGATTTGTTTTTATTTTAGCTGTACTTAGGTACTTGTTATGATGTTTTATAAATAATTTTGATGACATTTGTCAATATAAAACTATGGAGTAGGTGATAAAAATATATTTTAATTGTAATCAGACTTCATGTGTCATTACTAATTGTATTATGCATGTCATATTAATCAAATAAAATAAATCCGTGTCGATATTTGTTTTATTTCCATTTAAATATGCAATAATTCAATTTTGTCATAAGTATGTAATATATGTAAATCATAATTCAATTTCAATCTACACTAATATCAAAAAAGAGATAAAGTTTGTAAGATTGTATGTAAGAGGTAATCTCTGGAACTATTGATCTGATTTTGAAAATTCTTTCACTAATAGGATGCTATATTAACAACTAGTGGCTCACTCTCGCTTCGCTCGGGTTCGCCTCTAGACAAACAAAAACAAATCTATCCCACGGGAACTCTTTAATTTTCCGGGATGAAAAGTCTCTAAAATGCTGACCGGGGATATTAGGTACCATCGGTCCAACAGCTTCGGAAATTAGTCCGTACAAACAGAGAAACAAAAAATTTGAAAAAAAAATCTGGGTCTGTTCTATTTCTCCTCTTACATCCCCCTGACTTGGTTTTTAACCTTTTTTTTATGCACAGACATTCGACCTCTAAAGTTTTATTATATGTATAGATCTGCCATACTCAACCTTTTTTTAATAGGGGCCACAAACACGTTTCAGTCATGGTGTCGAGGGCCGCAAGCAAAAATTATTTAGGTCTTAATTAAAACGTAATTCCAAGTTAACGATGTAGTTACTTTATTAAAGAAAAAAGAAGTTTTAATAAAGATGTTTATATGTTTTAATGCGATTTTTGGTACTGTGAACACTTTTTCAAAACTATCAAGATCTGGCTTGTCGCTACATGCTATCCTTATAACATCATCCAGATGAGAATCTGCAATACTTTCTTAGATTTACGCGAATAGTAGACATTTAAATAAAACTATCTTTACGGATTTTTTCGTGGATTTATTTTGATTTTTGGTTCCCGACGTTGCGAATGCTTTACAGCAATCATGGTCACGGGAGAGTTTCTCCCTTGAGAAATAAATCCGCGAAAAAATCCGAAAAGATAGTTTTATTTAAATGAGAATCTGTACGTTTGTTTCTGTAAACGTTCTTTGTGTATTTCATTTTTGAAAAAGACAATTCGCACACATACGTAGACCCAAAAAATGTTAGTAGGATTTGGGCACATCGTTGGATGCTTTTATATTTTTAGGGAACAATATTAAAAAAATCCACATATTCTCTGTTTTCCATTTTTTCTTTAAACAGAACTTCTAGATTGGTATAGTATAGTTACAATAAATTTGTTACTTCAGATGGTCCAATAACAAAGGCCTGGCGGGCCGCAGGTTAAGTATAGCTGGTATAGATGAATACTTTCTATGCCGATGTGTGTCGTATGTTTACTGCCGGAATAACTTTAATTGAAGTCCGAAAAAAATTTCGCTTAGTTTATCGGTTACTGTCAAGCATCTAGTGATATACCCTAGTGAAACAATGGTAAGTTGCTAGTTTAGTACAAAAAAATATGTCATGAAACAACGGGGCATCGTAGTATTGTTAACTTAAGTTGCTCCAACGGTCTACTCTGCTATCAGAGAAGTATCAGGAGCAACTCGTATGGTACACGTTACACCTCTCTTGGCCGGATTGCCGAATTCTAAAGAACTACCCACCTCGACAAGGGCATTGATTACGAGGTAGAATATAACCTAGAGTAATATAGGCTAATGGTAAATAACTAAAGACGCAACGACAGAACCTTCGGTCTGTTTTAAATATTTAATAACCTTTAAAAAACTAATAATTCTGGTATTGCGATCACGAAGTCGTGACCACTTATAGTATAAATAGTGAAGATATATTCAAATTTTACCTTGTAATAAAACAGAACAGAATAATGATTGACAAGGTAGCCGTAGTTACGGGTTCTAATAAAGGTTTGGGCTACGGCATCGTCAAAGAACTGTGCAAAAGGGGAGTAAGATACGTTTATCTCACCGCAAGAGACGAAAGTAGAGGCAAAAAAGCTTTAAATGATTTACAAGAGCAAGGATTCCACCCTTCTTTTCATCAACTCGATATAACAGATGAAAATAGTTTAAAGAAGATTGCTGAACATTTAAAGAATGTTCACGGTGGCATAGACATCTTAGTTAACAATGCTGCGATAGCTCAAGAACATAATACACTTTTAGACTATGATAATATAAAAGAAGTTATTAACGTTAACTATAAGAGTTTATTGAAAATCCAACAGCATTTATACCCACTTCTCAAACAAAACGCCAGAGTAATAAATGTGTCGAGTTCTTGGGGTCATATTCTATTTTTAAGAAATCCATATTGGAAAGAGCGTTTAACTAAAGAAGATATAGAAATAGAAGATGTTAATGATTTTGTTAATTGGTTTGTAGGTTTACTTGAAAACAAAACAATTGATAAAAATGATTTTTATGATGAAATAGCTTACGGTTATAAGGTATCCAAGATTGCTATGTGCGCATTGACAAGAGCTCAGCAACGAATGAATGATGTTATTGGTAAAAATATCTCAATAAATTCTTTACATCCTGGTTTCGTAAAGACTGATTTAACTAAAGGACTTGGGGATATTACTGTAAACGAAGCTATCATCACTCCAATTTTTTTAGCATTAGACGCAGATCAGTCTGTAAAGGGAAAGTATTTTTGGTATGACAAAACTGAAGTGGATTGGACGAATCCCGCGGATTTCCTTGATATAATCAAAAATGTGGGATGGTAAAACAATGAATTACGTATGTGTAGTGAGTAAATTATTTTTACGAAACGAACTCATCAATCTCGACTTAATCTGGGTATAAAATAACTAAGTAACTAATCCTCACGAAATGCAGTAGTTTTTACCTGATTCATTAACAGGCAGACAGATTTCAGAGGCCATTCGACATAGCTGGATCAAACGCAGGACTAACGACTTTACATGGTCTCTGAGACATGATGATGTAACACCGCCAATTTTCCAACTCGTGGCTGTTACTGGAATTTATAAGAAGAAAACCCACTAATACTTGATCTTACTCGGGACTTGAACCTAGGACCTTCGGATCTGCGGTCGTACATGCTAGTCAATAGACCAACAAAGCAGTTTTATTACAGAACATAATATGTACCTATGTATTGATCTTCTGACTTTCTAGATTCTAGACTCGAATCCTATAGTAATGGCTCGTTCACAGTTAGTTCCCCACTAAGTGCTCTAATGTGAAATTTAATGAACCTGAAACAATTGATATTAAGTGCATGATAATCAAAGACCAATCATCTATACTATAATACAGCAGTAACTTAGCGAAATCTGTATATGAAATATTTTTTTAAAACAATGACTGTAGCGTATTATTGTATACAATACAGACCCCAAAACAATAGTTATTAAAATTTTTGTCTGTTTGTCTGTACGTCTGTTTGTCTGTTTGTGTGTGCGCGTTTCACGCAAAAAGTAAAGAACCGATTTAAAGAAAATTTGGTGAAGTTGTAACTTATTACTCGGGTCAACATTTAGGATACCTTTCACTTCATGAAAATCTTTCTTTCTCACAGGAAATGACAATTACTGGTTTTATCGAGTCCTCCTTAGAAACCTTCTGCTGGCTAAACCTTAAGACATACATCAAAACAATGTACTAAAAAATGGTAGGTCTCGATTAGGCCAACAAAAAAATCTGCAACAGTATATCTCTTAAGGTACACTCTCAATACCTATTCTTATCTATACTTATAGTAAAACTAAGTCAAATCGATGTGCGCGTTTCACGCAAAAAGTACTGAATCGATTTTAACTAAATTTTGTATAGTGATAGCTTATCACTCGGGTCAACATTTAAGATACCTTTTACTAAAGGCACATTTTTCATTCCCGCGGGAAAACGCAATGACTGGTTCTATCGAGTTGTCCTTAGAAATTTATATGGCTTACGCTGGCTAAACCTTAAGAGATACATCAAAACGATGTACTAGAAAATTGTAGGTCTTAAAAAGTTATACAAACAAGTTCGTAATAGTATACGTCTATTTCCTAAGGTACATTTGCAATTAGTATTTTTATTCATTGCTCGCAACTCATTGAGTGTCTTATCAACGTTCAGCCCAAGCCGATGATGATATACCAGCACCACAAAAAAGCCAGCATTATATGTCCATACTAATATTAAATACCAAAGTAATTCTATCTGTCTGTCTGTCCGTCATCTTTTCACGCTTAACCGTTTAACCGATTTAGATGAAATTTGGTATGGAGATAGTTTGAGACCCTGGGAATGACATGAGACCTGTTTTTGTTTTCCTGTTAAAACGTACCTAGGGACGAACCCGAGCCAAGTGAGGGTGAGTCGCTAGTTTAAGTAATAATGAAATGGCTAAAATGAAATTAAAAACAGTTCAATAAATATTTATTATGTATACTTATTAAGAATATTTATTACTAGGGACTCACCTTCGGACCCATTCTGGACAATAACAAATCTATCCCACGGGGATCGCAAATTTTTCCGGGATGATATATTTATAGCCTTCCTCAATAAACAGGCTATCTAATGCAAAAAAATTTTTTCAAATCGGATAAACAGTTCCTGGGATTAGCTCTGCCTCTTTATAATATTAGTACAGATGAAGTTGAATTTGTTAAAATGTTTTTGATTTTGTGTTCAAAGATATCAAAGTGTGATCAGTGGGATCAAACAGAATCTAAGGGCCTAAAATAATTTTGTTACTCGAGAAAACTTGACAATAGAATTTTTACGGCAATATATTTGTTTTTTTTTCTTAGAAAATAAAATAAATATTACAATGACACTATTGATCTGTATTAGCTTTTATTATTCTGACTCCCGAAGGCGATTGTTTTTCAGAAGACATTTTAAAATCGTGACAATACTGTTTTGTATTGTCTTCATACACGTTATGTGCATATATACTTACATCTGCGAATCATTTTCTAACATGATTACCTTAATGATTACTTGTTTTACGATGACAAAAAAAATATCGTGAGGAAACCTGCATGTCTTAGAAAACCTAGCAAGTTTTTGAAAGTCATGTGCAGTTCGCCATCCCGTACTTGGCCAGCGTGGTAAACTATGGCGTAATTCCCCTCGTATTGAAGGGAGGCCTGTGCTCAGCAGTGGGACGTTAAAAAGGGCTGAATACACACACGTAAGTTCGAATTTCTGTTAACACAATGATAACTTATGATTTTTCGGTTTCATTCTCTGGTTTGACTTAACGTCACTTACGCCACCACTTTTTGAAGAAATATAGCATCTATGATTTTATATATCAACTAGCAACTCACCCTCGCTCCACTCGGGTTCGTCCCTAGTTACGTTTTAACGTTTAGCTCAGAGATGAGATATTTTCTCGCAGTAAAAAGTATCCTATATGTTGACCGGGATAACCACCTATCATCATACCAAATTTCATCAAAATCTGTCCAGTGGTTTTCCCATGATGCGGTAACAGACAGACAGACCGACAAAAAATCTAAAAACTATAGATTTGGCTTCTGTATCGATAATAAAATCTATTTCAATAAGTTTTTCCAAAAAAATTTAATGTACAGATTCGGATTAGTTACAATTTTATTATATTATGTATAGATTGATTGCATGTATATATTCTAACACTTTCATTTGCAAATAGTATAGAATAAAAAAAAAATAAAGAGTGCGTGTATGAATGTGTACACGCGCAAGAAGTAAAACTTCTGTAGGTTATCGGTACTCTTTGTGAAATTCAATTTATGTTTTAAATAATTAGGAAAGGTGAGATACTATAAGTAACGCACATTAGGCATTTTACAATCATATATTTATTATTTATAGAATCATTTAAGGAAAGAATATATTATATATCATTTGTCAGACAATAACAACGGTTACCATGGCTACAAACGTACGTACATATTTTCGTAACGCATTCACAAGCTTACCCCCCAAGTCAAGCGTGCGTAAAGAAGTTTTACTTCAAAAATAACTTATGCGAGAATTGAATCTGAGATCAGTTTTTGCAGCGAAGCTAGTAAATTGGACAAAGTAATCTACTAAAGGCGTATACATCAAAATTTATGGATACACTTTACATCTAACTTAAGTTGGCGAGTCATACAGAAGTTATTTCAACAAGTTAATACTTGAGCCCCGTCTGACGAACAGTGAAAGGCACCTAAATAGATGGCCAAAAAGTTTTCTAACTAAAATGAACTGCTGATACGATCTTCTGTATAGGTTTTAACTTTATTAAAATCAGGAAAACTACTTATACACTCAAACGTTGCTCCATTTTATTATAACGTCTTATAATTTTTAGTAAAGATTTAAGATAAGTATCTATTCTAAATGAAAACCCCCGTTTAGTTATTTTTTACTTTTCAGTGCCTAGAAGTCGTTTTTTTTTTTTTTTTAAGTTTTTATTTTTCCATTTTTAGTGTAGACGTATCATCAATACAAATTAATCAAGCCCAAACACCAGGTAATTGCTGTAAATCGTTGAGGAGTTCCCTCGACTATCTTTCGGGTCCATCATCAGATCGACTCCAGACCTTCATTAAATAGTAGTGCTTTAAAATACCTAATGAAAATGTTATCAAACGCACTAGTCGACGCTATAATTTTCGAAAGTTCCCCTCGATTTCTCCGGGATCCCATCATCAGATCCTGGTTTCCTTATCATGGTACTACTCTTGGAATATCTCCTTTCCAACAAAAAAAGAATTATCAAAATCGGTTCATAAACGACGAAAAAATGTCCGAACAAACATAAATATATATATATATATACGGTCGAATTGAGAACCTCCTCCTTTTTTTGGAAGTCGGTTAAAAATGACTGAATGGCTAACCTCAAAAATACCTTTTCTTTCTTTTTGTTAAATGAGCAATTCTTGTTTAAACGAGTATATAAATTTATTTCATGTATCTCGGAAACAGCTTTATAGATTTAAACCAAGTTTTATATTAAGATTTTTCTTTTTAAGTTCACCTATTAAAAGTAATTATTAGAACACTTTATTTTTGCTGTCATGCTGACAGTGCTGATATATAGCACCATCGTAAATTTTTGTAGTATTTGTACCTATTGTCGCCAATGTATGATAACTTGAATGACCGCCTACGCCCAACGAAACGAAAATCGCCCAGGTACTATTAACCGGTGGTAGGACTCTGTCAAGCCTGAGGAGTCCGACTGGATGGGTACCACCCCCTTATCTATTTCTGCCGCCAAGCAACAATGATTGCATTGTTGTGTTCCGGTATGAAGGATAAGGTAGCCAACGCAATTACAGGCAAGAGGCATATCATCTTAGCCCTCAAGTGACAACGCACCTGTGGTTCTGCATTTTTGTTACTTAAAACCTAAGTGCATGAACCGTAGGTGTTATGGGCGACAGATACTGCTTTCCATCAGGTGGTCTGTCTGCTCGTTTGTTACTGAATCTCATAAAAAAAAAGGTACTGTATGCAATAAAAAAAACCCCGAAAAATATTATCCATTCACATCCAGTATTAGGTATAACCTAATACTCTCTCACATAAGCGTCATATAAGCATGTGACTCCCTTATGATAAATATTTATTTTATTACCCAGTTACCCAACTTTTATCTAATAAAAAAAATATAATATTGTATATCATTTGTCAGACTAATAACAACGGTTACTATGGCAACAATCACATATTCTATCTCATTCTTTCGCCAGCTTAATCCTATATATACATATGTGTTTGTCTCTCTCTCGTGTCGCATTTTCGTTTCATCGAGTTTCAAATCACAATGATTCTAAAGAAGTTTCACTTCAAAAAACCAATGCAGGTAAAGCAGCAGACAGCAAGTCTAAAACGACCGAAAACCTAATCGGAAAATCGTTATAAAAGTAAACATTTAGTGCACTGGAAACCGAATACTCGTCTAAAATTTGGTCACTGGTTGTTAATTGAGACTGTCGAACTTAATGACCCGAAGCTTTGCCGCTTCGTATTATATAGAGCTGGACAAATAAAAGCTTAAATAACAGTTGTATAGATGTAAATATGTAGAAATAGTATTTAATTATCGTGTTATTAGACTACGTGCTTACACAGTTAATGTAATGTAGTGAAGTTTTCAGAGTGGTTTTTCTACTATAATAATCGCAGGTTCGATACATACGAAGTGAATTTGGGTATACATTTTAACTATATAAATGGTTTCCAGTCTTTTAAATAAAAATAAATCCGCGAAAAAATCCGAAAAGATAGTTTTATTTAAATGTCTAATATTCGCGTAAATCTAAGAAAGTATTATGGTTTCCAGTCTGTTCACAAAGAAATGTTTTCTTAGATTTACGTGAATATTTGACATTTTAAATAAAACTACCTCTTTGGATTTTTTCGCTGATTTATTTTGATTTTTGGGTCCCGACGTTTCGAATGCTTTACAGCAATCATGGTCGTAGAAGAGACTTCCAAAAGGATGAAGAGATGGGGAGATCCCAAAGAGAAAAAGGGAAAAGATAGTTTTATTTAGAAAAAAAATTAGCTTTTAAGCTCTTCACTCTTTTATGCTCACAAGCGTCAGATGATAAGAAATCTAATCAAGCAATCCAATGCGCGAATTAGGAATTAGAACAGCTATTACACCTATTTGTTGAGAAAAAATCTATAGATAGTGTTTTATACATAGTTATATATATACTTGTGTTTACCTAAATCACGAGTAGTAGATTCTTCACGGACTTACATACTGATATTTAAATTAAATTTTAAAAATCTAAAAAGTGACGGTTCAAAAATGCTTGTTTGTTATTTGAATAAAAGTGAAGTATATTTTGATTAGATTTATTTCGATATATTATAGACTAGCGACTAACCCTCGCTTCGCTTCGAGTTCGTCTCTAGACAAAAACAAATCTATCCCACGGGACCCGTACACTTTTCCGGGATGATATACAGCCTATAGCCTTCCTCAGTTAACGGGCTATCAAATGCAAAAAGAATTTTTAAATCGGATCAGTAGTTTTTGAGATTAGCGCGTTTAACCAAACAAACAAACAAACTCTTCAGCTTTATAATATTAAAATATTAGTATAGATTTCTCAGAGATGAGATATTTTCCTGCAGTAAAAAGTATTCTATATGTTGACCCGGATAACTACCTATCATCATACTAAATTTCATCAAAATCTCTCCAGTGGTTTTTCTGTGATGCGGTAACAGACAGACAAAAATTCAAAAACTATAGATTCGGCCTCTGTATCGATAATAATGTCTATTTCAGTAAGATTTTCCAAAAAATATTTAATGTACAGATTCGATTCAGTTAGAATTTTATTATATGTATAGATTGTTTCTTTAAAAATATAGGTTATCCCCATGCAAATGCTTATGTGTATGCTGTGGTATAAGAGTTTTCAGTGTTTTTTCACATAGAAAAATACATATTTTTTAATTAGACTTAATACTACATAATCGTTACATATCACTGTAGATAAGTAATTCTTGCACAAACTTTAATAAGTATAAACTTAATAATTAATAAATTACTACAAATAAGAATCGAACTCATAATTACAGTATAAATGTTAAAATCCGAATTATACTTTTAGTAGCATAAGCATTAAATTTCAATCGCGATCAATTTCGCTTATCCATTACTAGTTAATATCTGGGAGCGTGCTACCGCATAAACTGAAGTTCGTGACTGACGTAATGTCAGTCAGTATTAAACGATAAGCGTCGTAGAATAGCGTGGACATAATGCGAAATCTACATGTGATAGTCTTAAAAGTTTTAATTACAAATTAATAATATTATATACTAGCGAGTCACGCTCGCTTCGCTCACGTTCGTCCCTAGGTACGTTTTCACGGTTAGTATAGAATAAAGTATATTTATGTACATACATAGGTATAGAAAGGTAACTACCCACTTTAAAAAATAAAAAAAATATATATCTCTTACGTGAGAAATGATTGCCCATAAAACTTTCATCGCCCTTTATTATTATCGTTATTTACTATCCCGGAAATCATCCTTAAGGGGGTGACTCCTTAAGGGATGATTTCCGGGATAAAAACTATCCTATGTCCTTTCCAGGATATCAAACTATCTCCATACCAAATATCATCTAAATCGGTTAAGCGGATTAAGCGTGAAAAGGTAACAGTTGCGTAAATCTAAGAAAGTATTATATTAATACATAAAAGTATTAAATTAAATACATAGAGTAGCTGTATCAAAACCACAGTAGCCGTATAAGATCCCTAAGCCATTTTTAGAACTTATTTCTATCAAGCTGAATTCTCGTGAACAGTTTCAGTTTGACTAGACACTCAAAGTTTTTTAAGAATTAGCTAAATTTCTGCTGACCTCACCTCAAACTGAAGATTGTTCATTCCTTAAAGAAAATATACTGACCTTAAAAATTATCATTAAAAGAAGATATACAAGGGAGATAGCAAGGTCCGATATTTAAAATAAAAAAATTATATGATAATGTTAATTAAAGTCGACTCAATATAATATTATCTTCAAAATTAATATCATCGACTTTGAAATATCCACAAGACATTTTAAATGTAGGTAAGTTATCAAAATTTTCTTCTCATTAAGTTTTTGTTAGAAGTTAACGTAAATTTCTGTAATATACAAATACTAGCAGAACCCGCGGCTACGCCCGATGAATCTCCAAAAAAAACTCTTTGGCTTTATGTTATACAGCGACTTACCCTTGCTCCGCTCTTGTTCGTCGCTATGTATTTATATTATATTGTTCATACAAAAGTACTAAAATTGCAATAAAAAATGGAGTAAAAATACTTTTCGACCTATTCTCATACCTAGCAAATATATAAAAAAAAACATTAAAATCGGTCGAGCCGTTTCGGAGGAGTGCGACCACAAACACCGTGACACGAGATGATTATACATATATTAGATGATGAATGATGTCTTAAAAATAGACATAGACTAAGCTAAAAAATAGACATAGTAAAAGCTGTAAAGCTATGGAACATGATCCCTGTGATATTCGCCATTTAAACTCATTAAATATTTTTAAACGTCGTCTAACTAATTATTATTTATCTTTTTAGCTATTGAGTATATGTATATATTACATGTAAATATGTATTTATGTATATTTATATATCTATATATATTTATGTTTGTAAACGTAGTTTATCATGCTTGTTTTTAGTATTAATTGTACCACCCGTATACGGTTTCACTAATCCTTTCACTAAAGGTTGTCATAGTCATAGTCTCATAGGAATAAGACCGCCTTGCATGCCTTTTTATTATTTTTCTTTTCATCTTCTGTACTCTTCTTTTGTGTGTGCAATAAAGTATCTATCTATGTTATGTGCCACCAAAAAAAAAAAAAAATTAACGTTTTTTATTAATTTTTAATAAATGAGGTTTAACGGGAAAAAAATCACCTCTATGGATAATTGGTGTACCTCTTTTAATAAAAAGTGATTACAGCTGTGTTGTGGAAATAAAACATAATAATTTTGATGTATTCTGTTGGTGAGAAAGGTCCATAAATCAAATTTAATATATACAATTAACTAAAGAAACGTTCTTTAACTATTGTTGGATTTAACATTTAAATGATGAATTTTAAAATAATATACCGTAACAATATGTAAAGTTATTCTAGCTGTATCTCTTATGATATTTAATATTTTCCTTCGCTGTTCGCCGAGAACAATATGAATTTTAATAGTGGAATGGACGTGGAAAACGAAATAACCAGCTAGGTTTGGCAGCAAATTTTGAGACTCCTCGAAGCATTTGAAGTAGCGAGATTAAATTCTCTTTCTTTGTTAATATATTACATTTTTCAGCAATGGGATTTTAACTATACTTGTATGAACCAGTGGTCAAAATTCGAACATAATCATTAGAAAACACAATTATATTCACCCACCTATAAAAAAAGAACTGTTTCCAAAATATTTTATTGATTAGTTTACTAAAGTCCGTTAATAAATAATAAATAAGAAAAAAAAAAGGAAATCGGTTAACAAACAAAGGAGAAAGAGGTACAGGACTGTTTTATATTTGCCTATTTACGAGTATATGGATGACACGTTTGGTTAGTTTATAGTTACACTACTTGCTGTGCCAGCGGTCGCGGATTCGAGTACCGCTGGGGGCGTTCATTTATGTGATGAGCACGAATGTTTGTACTCCAGTCATGGGTTTGTATATTTATAATAAGTATGTATGTATTAAAGCTAAATGTATAGTGTATTTATAACATAAGCTTCGTAGCTTACCATGGAACTAGATGGTGTTGTGTGTTAATGTCCCAACATATTTATTTATATATGTATAGATTTAGGAATTAAAAGTGTCTGACCGACACTTATAATTTATATTTTCTAGGTTTGGATACTAATTGACGCTCAGAAGGTAAGTTCTAAATTTGTATTTTTAGTATATATAACACAATATCTCTACACATGAATAGTTTAGGCCTCAAGACACTTGTAGTGCCTATAACTCGGTTGTAAAAGTTGGTGATCGATTTTTATGGATAATATAATATGTGGAGGTATATTTTTACAGTAAATTTGCATATATTTTTGCAGTAAGTTTGCAAAATTTTTGGTAAACTGGCAAAATAAGTGTTGGAGCCTAGTAATGAAATGCCAATATTTAATAAAGAAATCTTTATTTAAAAAAAAATGATATTTTTCTAGCCATCTTTGATAAAAAGAAGACAAAATAAGATCGTAGGTAAGTTTTATTAATGAGAAAAATATTTTGAATTTAAATATAAATTAGAAACCTATGTAGGGTTTCTTTAATTTGTAAGTAGTGGATGTCCCGCATGTGGGATTGCCGCCTCTCCGAAAGCAATCCATTCTCTCTTTTCCCCAGTCACTGTATTGTTCATTCATAGTTGAGTTAGTCCATATAAAAAATGAAAATTATCTCGCTGCAACTCATATAGATGCATTTAGTTTATTGATAACAACTAACATTTGCCCGCGCCTCCGTCTGCAACATTGTGCTTAAGCTCCCGAGGATCGCAACAGTAAAAATGCAAAAAAGATTTTATAAACAAACGAATTTATTTACTAAATCTCAGATAATTTAGGCCAGTAAAAATAGAAGTTTTTTTGGTCAACTTTGCACTAAATTTCCGGTCCAATTTTTTGTTATATAAGATTTAGGATCATTTACTGAGTATAAAATCACAAAATGCTGACAGATTCCGGTAGAGCTTCAGGCGCCATCTTGAAAAAATGTATTTAGACGATATCTCGGAAACTATGCACTTTAGGGTAAAAGTTATTGAGACCATTTTTTTAGAGAAATTTTGTAGAAAATAGAGAAAGTGATCCTAAACCTTATACAAACAAAAAATTGGACCGGAAATTTAGTGCAAAGTTAAATTCTATTTTTACTAACCTAATTATGTTAATATCGTTTGTATCAATGAAATAATCTGTTTAAAATCATATTTCTTAAAACGAAGTAAATCTAATAACTTGTACTTATTTTCAAAGTGCTCAGCATAAAAGAGCTGCAAACTTTTAAGCTGAAGTTATTTTCAGTAAAATTGCATAGATGCTAGAAGTTACATGTTTGATGGATTCAATCAAAGAATCAACACTGTTTGGAAACCAGTCAAGTGGTACGAAAATATGATATAGTGACTATGGATGAGCGATTTCAAATATTTAAAAGAAAACATAAATAACTTATTATTTATATAGGAATGCAGAAAATATTCTGTTTGTTTGCTTAGCTCTATATCTAAACTGCTAAACTGTTTTTGATCAGACGCTGTATAGTATCTTAAACTAGATTGACGTCCATATTTTAGCGATATTACGTTTAGTATAGATTTCTCAGCGATGAGATATTTTCCTGCAGTAAAAAGTATCCTATATGTTGACCCGAACAATCAGTTATCACCATACCAAGTTTCATCAAAATCCCTCCAGTGGTTTTTTCGTGATGCGGTCACAACAAAACTTTTAAAAACTATTGATTCGGCCCCTATTTTTATAAGATTTTCCAAAAAATATTTAAGGTAGGCGGGTCGTAGAACCTACTTAAAAAAATGATATTAACAATTAGTGTAGGTATATTTATCATAGGCAGTAGGTATATTCGCCGAAATTTTATTAGATGGGATAAGTTAAGTCATTAAGATACCTTCCCCCTCCCCCTCCTCAACGTACATGCACCTTGTGGAGGGGGGGGGGGGGGGTCTCATTAGCGTCCGGCAGTTCAGCCGAAGCCAAGAATTACCCTCGGAGCGTCGTGGTTGAGTGCGTGAGCGATCCTGCGACGCCCCATTAAGACAGGGGAGGTTCTGTTGGGTTTTAGTGAGTAGTACTGGCTTTTCTAGCCGGTGAGTCCCATATAACCACCTGTATGTCTACAGGTGGTATGCGTAAATGCATTTACCAACATTAAAAAAAAGTTATAAAGATAACAACTTTCACAAGTTTTTTAAACCAACAAAGTTAAGGAATAATATATCTGTATTTACTATTTAGTCTATTTATATTTTTGTTTCTTGTTTATTTTGTTAAATTTACTGGGAGAGATGCGATGAGGTAACTTATAACCTCATCGCTCGCGAAGTGTACGTAGGTCGCTAGCTGAAAATAAGAGCATACCTTTATAAGAAACATATTTTAGGTATAAATTATATTACATCCATCCTACACCCAGGTAAAAACCAGTATATCTACCTGTTTTCTGACTCTATAGACTACTTTATAGTTTTCTGACCCAATGGACTTTAGAAATTGGAAGAAAATATCATCTTACTACTACTATTTCTTATGTATAAAGCGGTTTCAATCGAAATGATGAAATCGAATTTCCTTAGTATTGTATATTGTATATAATATTAATTTCTAATGTAAAACGGCCAATTTAGACAAATTATCTATAGTCAAAAAATTAAAGGATTAAAACTATTGACTTTCATAACATTTGGATATGTAATCACCATAATTTTTTAAGCGATTAGTAAATATCATCTTTTCAAAGCCATCTGATAAGATATTGCATAGTTAGTGAAATAAATTTATTAGTGTACTTAATCGCTTTCCTTTATTCTATATCCCCGGTTATTCAGTTTATCTTCGCTTTGGTTAACTTTTCGGTAACTTGGCATCGAAGTGAGTTTATTGGTTGAATCTTTGACTGCTCCTATATTGTGTCGATTCAACTTACGAAAAACTTTGGTAAATAAATGTTTTTATCATCATTTCTATTAGATTAACGCCAGTCTAGTGTTATTTATTGCTTAGGATAATTAATTTGACGAAGATTATATTTATTTTCAGCCGAAACCCGTCATCTGCTGGAATTAGGCCTTCTCAAAAAGGTTTTCCGCATCACGGATAGCCGGTATTAGGTCATACGCATCCAGTGGGTTACGGTTAACTAATAATTATGACATAGCTTATTATTAAATTTCTAGTAATTTTTGCAAATATTATGATTTTTATCTGTTTTTTTATTTATATACCCTTTAAATATCGTAAGTTGTAGGTTCATTTTGTGGAATTCCTGGCCACGATTCGTCTTTCGGTACGTAATGTAGTAATAATTAGATTAACAGTAGGTATATCCTATTACGAGTAACAATGTAATTGCGAATGTGATTATGTTGGTTTGTAGCTTTGCGCTTCTTTTATAAAAAAAAAACAAAAGTATAGGCTGTCGTTGTTATCTGTAAAAAGATTTATGGAAAATATTATTGCCTAATTTTGTTTCCCGTGCGATAAAAGTGTAAAAAGTTATTTAAAAAAGCGTAAAGCGTTTAAGACTATATGGAACTACTAATTTAATTGTGAAATTTTTGTATGTTTGTGTATATTTATTTATTTATACCGGCGATCTCGGAAACGGATCTAATGATATCGCTGAAATTTGGTATGTGGCGGTTTTCGGGGGCGAAAAATCGATCTAGATTAGTCTTGTCTGGGAAAACGCGTGTTTTTGAGTTTTCATGCGGTTTTCTTTTGCCTTATTCCACGCAAAATTATGTTAATAATTTAGCACACTCGGGCATAAGCATCTAGGTCAAGCGGCCAAGGTGCAAGATTCACTATCACAGGTGTCCGGGTTCGAATCCCGGTCGGATATAAAGTCTTTACTTTTGTTTCTTTTTGTATTAAAAATTTTAAAGAAAATTGTACTTATGACCAAAAACTGCCAGCGAAGCTAGGACGCCCAAGTATGTACTTAGCAATAAAATTTGCCAAAAGGTAATACTGGCTGCGTATTATTATAATTACAAAAAAGTAGAAGATATATGGGCACATTTTTCTCCTTATATCATCATATTTGTTATAAATAATATTTACAATAGATACAACTTCTTCTTAAAGTCGCCTTACAATTATTAGAACATTAAACGTACATATATGAATAGTATCGTATACTTAAATTACTATTATATTATTAATATAAGGAGTCGACGTCATTAGCGGGAAACATTATCGGTGGTCGTTAATTGAGCGTTTCGGCCGTGATAAGAATCAGCGCAAACTCTCACTTAATTAAACTTGTGATTTATTACAAATGTTGTATTTAATTACTGGAGTTTCTGGTGTTCATAATTTTCAATATTAAAATATGTCCGAGTAGGTATTTTGTATATTTGAATATTTTTATGTTTTATTTTAATAAATGTCTTAACAGTTATCAAACAATTAAGTTCTTCGCGTTAATAATTGGATTTCTTTTCAAATTTAAATGGTTTCCAGCGACGATTATAAAATATAGACCATAAAAAATAATCTTTCATAAGAGTTCAAATTGATGAAAATGTCTTGTAATATATAGAAATATACAGCCGAATCGTTTCTTGCCTATTGAGGGCGGTAAAAAAATGTGTAAAAAACACAGCATTATATAAGCACGAACGTAGCAGCTCGATCGAAAAAGTACTTCTTTCTTACATAACATCTGAAGTTGTAGTATCGTGGAAGTTTTCTCCAGTAAAAGCGCCGGAGGCCTACGTCACTTCTAATGACTTCGTTTCCCTTTTGCCTTCATTTTCATCCCTCAAGGTACCTTAGACCACACGTTTGGCTCAGTTTAGTAGTGACCCTACTTGCTGTGTCAGCGGTCGCGGGTTCGAGTCCCGCTGGGAGCATTCATTTGTGTGATAAGCACGAATGTTTGTACTCTAGTCATAGGTGTTTATATTTATAATATGTATGTATTTAAAGTTATATATGTGTAGTGTATCAACTATCTGCTATCCATAACACAAGCCTCGTAGCTTACCATGGAGCTAAATAGTGCTGTGTGTTAATATTCCAACACGTTTATCTACTTATAAAAAGTAAGAGTGATGTTTTTAGTATTACAAGTGTGAATATTGCTCATCATCGGACAGCCCGCTGGATTACCAATTTTTCTACATATATACTCGTATTAAAAATCATAATCCATACTAATATTATTCCTTTTACCTTTTCACGCTTAAAACCTTTAACGAATTTTGACAAAATTTGGCAAGGACTTAGATTGCATCTTTCGATCGGACATAGGCTACCCTTGAATTCCGCGCCTCTTATCACGCGATTGAAGCTGCGCAAAAACTCGTATTATACAAGTAAGCTTCTTCCTTTGCATGATAAAAAGAGAGAATTGGAGCAATTTAATTCAATTTGATTAATGACTTCAAAGCGTATTGGAACAATAAACTGTTTTGTGGTCGCGTCATGGTCGCCTAGTGCCTTCGGGCCCTGAATGGTAAGTCAAAGTTATGTACTTGTTTAAATATATTTTGTAATATATTTTGAAAATTTTCGTACATTTCACATACAAAAGTTATAGCGGTTGATCTTGAAGATGTTTAGGCACCTACTTGTGCCATTCTCACCCAACGCTTATAGAGTGCTTAACATATTTTATCTCGGTTATGAATAGTTTGAGTTTAATTTGAAAGTATAATAAAATATTTAAAATTTAGCGTAATGTTGTGTCTAATTAGAAGAGTAAATTCATATTCGATATTATTTCGCATGGTTTGAAATTTGGGTTAAACAAGTATTAATACAAGCTTTAAGTCTTTCAAAAAAAAACGAATTTCTAATAATCTAGTGGTAAGTATATAGGTAGGATGACACTAATAAAACTTCGAGATATTCCTTGCATATATTATTATATTCAATACTTTTGCAATATCAACTTAATTCTTTTATAATCGTCAGTTTGTCTGTTCGTGAGGAAGCTACAGAAAAGCAGAAAAGCATTTCTGCTGAGAAGAGCCGGCGAGAAACTCAACAGTTGCTCTTTTAAATAATGAGTTACATAATTTATAATACTAATTTACAATATCATAAACTATTCGTGAGTAGTCACTATAAGGTGGTACCGACATCTCTGTGCCAAAAGCGCGGGAAAACAAATGAATATCTGCGTTCTTTTTTTTTTAAATACATTCCTACCGGCAATGTCATACATAACTAAATGCTTTATACATAAATCATTACAAATTAATCAAATATTTTATTTTCCATTAAAACGCTCATATATAAAAATTCAACCTTACAATAGTGTTTCTTCAAAATCGAAAGGCATTCTCAGAAAAGGTGAAAACGTGTTAATTTAACAATGCAGTACACAAGATAAACGATATTATATATAGGTATATATATGACGCGTTATCCATATACTACGAAGATCTTCTTTAGTGGTTACTAATGTTGTGGGCGTTATTAGGGCTCTAATATTAAAATATTCAATGCTCAACACACAATTTAATCAGGGATATCACAATGTTATAAACTTGAAACGGTAATTCTAATGATTTAAAGCAACAGCGGATTCTAAGACACCGATCAGACTTTTAATTATAATATCAAAGCATAACTCTCTATGATCCACCATGATCCAACGTTACTAAGCCACGTATCTCCGTGGAATGTCATAATGGCGTCTCGACCCCGCTCGAGACGTAATCTCTGCTCTAAATTTAAAATTATTTTAAAAGCAATAAAAAGTAAACTAAATAACATAGTGACTTTAAACACTAATAAGCTTTTATAGCAGAAAAAGGTCATATGTATATGTATCTATTTTGCTTGTATCGTGAATTTTTACTTATTTTATTTCCCTGGTGCTTGAGGGAATAGTAATATTTATTTATTCTATTATTTTTATTTTTATTAATATGTTTCATTTTAAGTATCAGTTACAGTTTAGTAGATGGTTACTTATTTTATTACTAGACTAGCGACTTACCCTTGCTTCGCTCGGGTGCGTCCCTAGGTACGTTTTAAGTTTTTGAGCAGAACCCTAATTTTGTTTCTAAAATAAAAGTAGCCAAAGCTACCCCTTATGATATCAGCTGTCAGTCATTATAAGTCCCGTCAAAATCAGTCCAGTCATTACGGAGATTAGTCGGATCAAATACACAGACAAAATGTTTAAAAAATGTGTTTTTATTATAAGTATAGTAGTCATATAATTTCATATGAATTTAGTAAAAAGCTGTTCTTTTGACATAACAAACAGACACTCCTATTTTATTTATTTGTACTAGCGGCTCACTCTCGCATCGCTTGGCTATCCCACGGGAACCGTACATTTTTCCAGGATAAAAAGTAGCCTATGTGTTATTCTGATGTATGAGCTATATTATTGTAAAGTTTCATTAAAATTCATTTTGTAGTTTTTGCGTGAAACAGTAACAAAGATCTATACATCCAGACATCCATACATCGTCACAATATAGCGTTTAAACTTTCACGTTTATAATATAGTATAGATAATATAACATATTTTCAATAAATATATGAATCAATTTGAGAATTTCTTTTTTTTTCGGTAATATTATAAGACTCTCAACTATATATACGACTATAATAAAATTCTGAGCCGAATCTGTACATTAAATATTTTTTGGAAAATCTTATTTAAATAGTCATTATTATTGATACAGACTCCGAATCTATAGCTTTTAGAATTTTTGTCTGTCTGTCTGTAAGAAAGACCACTGGATTTTAATGAAATTTGCTATGGTGATAGCTGGTTATCCGGGTATACTTTTCACCACGGGAAAATATCTCACTTCTGAGAAATCTATAGATACTCAACGATAAAACGTAACTAAGGACGAACCCGAGCGGAGCAGGGTGAGTTACTAGTAGTCCTGTTCAGCATTCCTTAATCTTAAGTTATATGTATAAACATATTAACATTAAGGAATGTTGTTTAGCTTTTCAGTTTTAATCGAGTGATCGATCAAATCGAATTAGAACAGTCCTTTTGTTTGCTTATAAACCTTTTGTTTTTGTGAAATGGAGTATTATTGGTGAATATGAACAAATATATCAAGTATTGTAAAGGAAAACAATACCTTTCAATGCTTTGTGTTACTTCTATGTTATGAGTAATAGATCAAACGTTTCAGATGTAATGGCGGCTGAAATTCGTGACAACCTCTTGTTAACACATTTAATTTTATTTACATTATATGAGAGTCGATTACTTTTACTTTCTTTTGATATAAAAAAATATGTCAACGATTTCAACGATTAATTTAACTATTTACTTGTATTACAAAATATAGAGCAGATATTTATTATTAATCAAAAAAATTGAAAAATAAAAAATTTGATCGATGCTTGCGACTTATCCCTGCTTCGTTCACGTGCATCCTTAGGTCTAGGTACGTCTTAAATAGATAAAAAAGTTATTGTGAGTGTACCTTAGGAGATGATACTTGCTTTTGTGTACTTTTATGTATGCCTTTATAAAACCTTCCTGTATACAATACATAACAGTTATTGTTTTTTAAAAGTAGTATAATATAAAGATTTCGCTTTGTTGTTATTTAATTATATGCATAGATCGCATAATATGCCAAGCATAAAGCTCAAGCGAATAAAGTAAATATCTATACTAATATTATAAAGAAGTAAAGTTTGTGAGTTTGTGAAATGATAGGGGGTAATATCTGGATCTACTGAACCGACTTAGATGAAATTTGGTAAGAAGATATTTTGAGACCCTGGGAAGGACATAGGATACTTTTTATCCCGGAAATGAACCCTTAAGGTGGTGAAAATGGGGATGACAGTTTGTATAAGAAATCATCCTAGGGACGAACCTGAGCGAAACGAGGGTGAGTATCTCGTAAGATAGGTCACAATAACTATTTTATCGTCCTACGTATTTGGGGACGCACCCGAGCGAAACGAGAGTAAGTAGCTAGTATAATAGTAGCTTTAAAATGTAAAAAAAAATTGACTGGTAATTCATGTGATTAGTGAGCTGGAAGAAAAAAAAATCTTTACGCGTAGTTGAATTAAAATTTCTTTGGCAAATATCGCAATGAAATTAAAATAAATCAATAATTAAATAAATAATTTTTAGAATATCATGTAAGGATTAATGTAATATTATAGTGTCATTTGTCCGACAATAACAACGGTTACCATGGCAACTATTAGTCATAATAGCTTTTATTTAGTTTATGCACATTTATCCCACAGTGATAAATATTCACTTTTATAAGTCATAGTTATAAAATTATTAATAATAAATATATATATATATATATATATATATATATATATATATATATATATATATTTTATTATTAACAATAAATTTGACTCTCGCTTCCGCTATACACTTTCGCTACACACATGTATCCAATGTATGACTTCAGTCACGCCTAAAAAAGTTTTACTTCAAAAACAATCTATATAGTAAAATTAGTAAATACTAAGATACAATCGACAGCTAATTTTGCAGAGAGCGTAATTAGAAATGAGGTACGTCAATTCAGAAAATGAATTCAAAGAGAAATGTTATTCGTTGTACTTTTATGTGATTTAAATATGGTTTATCCATGACCGGAGTAAGGACCGAAAGGAATCGATTATGAAAACTTATGCTGCGTATAAAAACATTCTTGACGTCGGTCGAGCTGATGATAGCATTAGGATCAGTATAGGTTCAAAATCCTTAATATATAAGATAAATTGTTTGGCGTTGATAGCATGAATATATTATATATTCAAATATATGAAATACTAGCGACTCACGTCGTTCGTCCCTAGGTAATTCTTTTTATTGATATAACTTTTTGAAGTGAAGCTTCTATAGGCAGGTTTGGATGGGGAGTAAATTCATGTAAGTCATCATCGACATGGTCACGTGACGTGTTAACGCTAACACTCAGTGCCGATAGATGTCAAAACTAGATAAATGTAAACAGTTTTAATTTACAAATTTTAATTTAAGATCAAACAATTAATTTAAATATCCAAAAATACAACGGTTTGTTTATAGTTTTAAGTTTTCACTTCTGTCGGCAGTCCTCATGACTGCTCTTTTTATATATGAACATTGAACCGATTGTTAATGTTTATTACGACCGGTGAGTGGGGTCGAAAGGTCACTGCTTATAGTTTTGCTTCGCAGTAATTATTTTTTCTCGACCTAGGAATCGAACCAGGACCTCGTGATCTGGGAACGAGGAACTTACATGTATAAAGTTGAATTCGAATCTGTGATCTCTGTCTTATGTAAGAAGACTAGCACTATACAGTATGTAGATAAATACACAGAAATTTATTTTGAATGACAGTTTTATTTTATTATTCAATAAAATAGTATCCCCTATGTAATAAATATAATAAAATTAATTGTTTATAAAATATTTCAATTTATCCATACAAATTGAACAATCGATATGAATTCATAAAACTCATAAATTGCTCGAAAGAGAATTTCAGATCCAATAAAGCACGTTCCATCGAGTTTTTTTCCCGTTATTAATATGGGATCATTTTCAAGTTTCATTCTATTTTTCACTTTTAATTAGTTGTTTATGACGTAGATATTGCCCTTGTGTTTTTACATTATAATAAAATTTTATTATTTAAAATTAAAATCCATACTACATAATATTATAAATGTCAAAGTAACTCTGTCTGTCTGTGTTACCTTTTCTAGCTTACCGCTGAACAGATTTTGATAAAATTTGGCTAAGACATATATAGATCGCATCCTGGGATCGGACATGGAGTCCATCTTGAACCCCGCCCCGCTTAATACGCGAGTAAAGCCGGGGGCATAACCTAGTCAACTTTATAGAATAGTATTTCGAATTTATTTTGAATGCAATTATTCCACCGATATGGGTAGAATATTTTTTAGGAATTTAATGTGATCATGCTTGAGGTAACTTATTATAAAATAATCATAAAAATCCGTTTACAAATGAATTGAGTACGTAGTTCTCCTTTTATAAAATCGGTTAATAATTAATTATTAACTAAAAAGGTATGCTGACTTGAACTTAAAACCTCTTTTAAATTAATTATTTTATCTTTTAGGGTGAAGTGTTCTCTAGAAATTTGTATGGGATGGACGGCCTTTGATATATAAACCCATTCATTAAAAAAGATATTGAGCATATATTGGTATATGCATGATATCTTTTTGTACCGATTATAAAAGAACTAAGTACCTCCTTTATAAAAATACAGACGAATTAAGTACCTTTTAGAGATCGGTCAATAAAAATTACCAATGAAATTACACCGATATTATAAAAAAGCATCAGGAAAATCATAACTCGCAAAAATACTTGTTGTTTGCTGCCATTAAAAAGGTAAGATACGTAAGTAAAAAGGTATGTAACTATTATTATACCATAAGTTGTAGCTTAACTTACTAGCTTAACATACAGATGGGTTATGTGAGATTCACCGGTAAGAAAAGCCAATACTACCCCTATAACTCAACGGAACCTCACACATTTTAATAGGGCGGTGCATGATCGCTTACGCACTCTATCACGACGCCCCGGAAGCAGATCATAACAACCATGGGGTTGCTCCAACAGTCCACTCTGCTATCAGAGAAGTACGAGGCGCAACCCGCATGGTACACCGCCCATCGAAGTGGGCCACCTCCCAGTGCGTTTCTTAACTTCGCGCCCTGCAGAACTGCCGGACACTAATGAGCCCCACCACCACGATGAGATGAACGCACATTGAGGAGGAAAAGTTGTAGCCCTGTGATAATATCTCAGATCAAATGAACATCTGATATTTTTATCCTCAATATGATTATCACTCAGCGGTAAAGGAAAAAATCATGAGAAAAGCTGCATGTCTGAGAGAGCCTAACTAGTTTTTGATAGGCATCTAAAGTCTGCCAATCCGCACTTGAGCAACGAAGTGGACTATGGCCTGATCCCAATCGTAATGAAGGAAAGCCCATGCTCAGCAGTAACACATTTATTAACGGTTGAATTATAATCTATATCTATTATCTAATATTATAGATATTATACATATAATAAAATTCTGAGTCAACTCTGTACATTAAATATTTTTTTGAAAATCTTATTGAAATAGTCATTATTATCGATACAGAGGCCGAATCTGTAGTTTTTAGATTTTATATCTGTCTGTCTGTTGTGAACGCATCACGAGAAAACCACTGGCTGGATTTTGATGAAATTTGGTATGATGATAGCTGGTTATCCGAGTCAACATATAAAATACTCTACTACGGGAAAATATTTCATCTCTTAGAAAATCTATACTAAACGTTAAAACGTAGCTAGGGACGAACTCGAGCGGAGTGAGGGTGTGTCGCTAGTTATACCTACTATAAAAAAAGAATAGTGATGTGAGTGGACTTCTTTGTAGACAGTGAATCATTCTGAAACTTTTATTGTCTTAATATTAATAATTTATTCATTTTGTTTCTTACAAAATATAGCGCATAATACAAGATATTCTCAACTAGAGGATATTCTACAATATATGCGCATATTTTGCGATACGTTACATTCCAAGGTAACGAAGCCGAGTAGCGAGTATGGGAAACAGGCGATAACGGAAAAAACTTACCTATTTTATTAGAAATAAAATTTTCATTGTAAATAACCGTCAGCTGAACGTATTATGAATAATTAATTTTGAGTTTTAAATATTCGCATATTATCTTAACATTATTTATATCCATCGGAATTTTTCTTAGTGGCATGATAAGTTTGCAGTCACAAGGTAGTATGGTAGGTACTCTTTCTAGAATAATTAATACACATTTATTTATATGGGAACTTGTAATCGTTCTTTGCTTGACTGAATTTGCAATAATATCGTGTTATACATATACATACATATATATATATATATATATATATATATATATATATATATATATATATATATATATATATATATATATATATATATATATATTATATAGGTATTGCATAATTGCCTAAAAGCCTAAGTAAATAACATAACCATTGTTATTATCACTTCAAAGAGTGACAAATAAACAAATAAGTTTAACATTTATAATTTTATTACGGTAAAAATATTGATTTCTTGTTCTAAAAAGAAAGATAAGAAAAGATATATGATAAGGGAACCTTGGCCCACTTTGACCTACAAAATATTAAGGCTCGTAAATCTGAATTGACGATTTGTCCGCAATTTATCGAATTCTGACTTAAAATGCGACTGTTTTTCGGTGACTATGTAACAAAGCAAATTGTAATGTTTTTATTTGTAATGTAGCCTTTGTATTTAAACCAAATAAATTTTTTCCACAAATTTCCTTTTGTGTACTGTAGGTCCAATAAATACATTTCACGTATAATCTGTTAAGGAGTGTATTATAAAAAATATCCTAAAATACCATGAATGGTACAAGGGTATTTTATTATTATTTTTAGATTTTCTAATATATTAACTAGGGACGAACTAGAGCGGAGCGAGGGTGTGTCGCTAGTTAGGTACACTATAAGAAAAGAACAGTGATGTGAGCGGACATCTTAGTAGATAGCGAATGATTCTGAAATTTTTATTATCTTAATATTAATGAAAAGGTCTCTATACTATAATATTATAAATGTCTAAGTTTGTGAGGATGGATGGACGGTGAAAAAAAAAGTCGTGAGGAAACCTGCATGTCTGCGAGAAACTAGCAAGTTTTCAAAAGATATGTGAAGTCCGCCAATCCGTACTTGGTCAGCGTGGTGGACTATAGTCTGATCCTCCTCGTACTGAAGGGAGGCCCATATCCAGCAGTGGGGCGTTAAAAAAAAGCTGTGTATATAACTCAACCAAATCTATTCATAAAAAATCATTAAAAAAAAACATGATTTTCATTAGTACCAAATAGACAAAAAATGCACATCCACTCCTATTTAAAGTAGGTCGAAAAGGGCAAGGTAAAGTTCAAGATGAGCTTACCTACTAAACATTAAGAACAAACATACATTGATTACATTTTACGTGCTGAGAATAAAAACGACAGAACAAAGCGGATTGTTTTAACATACGTAGCTTTACAGTAATGCCGACCACGTACAATGCACGTACGTACGTACGTAATAACTAGCAATTAGGCCCAAGCTACAAGAACGTTAGGCGATTAAGGCGTCATATGCGAGGCTCGCCTCTTTATGGTTTGACTAATTTAATTAGAATCGTTATTAGTCATATTATAAACGAGCTATTCGCTCCAGCTATGTTTAGGCGTGAAATGATACACATACACACATACATCAAACATAAGTATACAATTCATTATACATACATTCATTTATTTACGTTGTTACATTTAGATTAACTAATTAAAAACAATCTGAAATGAATTACACTTCTGTTGAAGTTAGTGGGTCATATACGTAGGTATGTAGCAAGGAGAATATTTTTTTTCTTAACTTTTTTACGTTTTTATCCACTACTATTGACTCACCCTCGCTTCGCTGGGATTCATTCCTAGGTTCGTTTTAACGGTTAGCATGGAGTAGATAGACTATATATTATGTACTAGCGATTTACCCTCGCTTCGCTTGGGTGCGTCCCTAAGTACGTTTTAATTTCGGATATTAGCCGGAACAAACAAACAGACAGACAGACAAAAATGTCAAAAATTGTATTTTTCTTATAAGTACCTTATATAATTCCATATGCATTCAGTATTATGCTGTTATTTTGATATTACAAACAGACACTTCAATTTTATTTGTCTGTATACATGTATACATAGATATGATAAGTTGTTGTGGGTTGATTATCACGTTTTCCCATGAGATAACCTCCCGCGGTAGACAGTAGCCTATGTCACTCTCCAGCCCTCTAACTATCTTCACACAAAAAATTACGCCAATCCGTCACTCTGTTTTGAAGTGAAAGAAGGCCAAAGAAACTTTCACTTTTATAATACTAATAGTATGGATTTAGTAAATGTTGAGCTTTGAATTTAATCCAAAATCACTGCTCTACAGACGAAAGACAGACGGACAGAAAAGTAAATGGTTATTTCGGGTTCGATAACGTGCAATAAACAAAAAGCTACGTATGCGCCATAGCAATTAAAAATTGGTTTATTTGATATCACCATAGAACCTTCAATTTAATCATAAAGTACCTTAGGTTACATAAATTTATTCAAATATATAACTAAAGTAAACTCAAAGCTTTCAAGCTTTATAAAATATAAAAATATTTTAAAATTTTAAATAACATATTAATATTTAAAGTGCCTAGCCTTTTCATAATATAACGAAACAATGCCATTACAATAATCAAGTAGGCTAAGTATATTAATTAATAACGTACATATTTACTTTTAAATTGAATTTGGTGTAATTCCCTTTAAAGTATAAGTTACTTGTTACACAGCGCTCGTAGTTGATATTTTGAATTCATACTGAAAAAAAATATTTTTTTATGTTTATTTACTTTACGCATTAAATAGTCCACATTACGCCACTCCTATAGCAGTTATTCAATATATTTCAATATATTCAATAATATAGAGCTCGAGAAATACTAAATGTAAAGAGAAAAGAAAAATACCAAACCCAAAAAACGTAACTGCGTAAAACGTAAACAAAAAAAAGGATATATATATATATATATATATATATATATATATATATATATATATATATATATATATATATATATATATATAAAAATAAGTTGACAAGTACGATAGGCGATTAAAACGTCATATGCGAGGCTCGCCTCTTTATAGTTTAGTTATACTGTTAGTTTTTCTACATGCATACGTGTATATGTGGTATTAAAACACATAAAACCTAAACTCTGGTCATGTCATCATCATATAGGATACACCATGTATTATACACGGTTACTAATAGCTATCGCTATTCATAAGAAATAGGTCACTGTTTTCAAAATATAATATAAAACAACTTTTTTTAATACTTCTAGTTTAGAATTAGGTTTTGACGGCACGTTTGGCTCAGTTTGTAGTGACCCTACTTTCTGCGCTAGTTGTCGCGGGTTCGAGTCCCGCTGGGGGCATTCATTTGTGTGATGAGCACGAATGTTCGTACTCTAGTCATGGGTGTTTATATTCATAACATGTATGTATTTAAAGTTTTATATGTGTAGTGTATCAACTATTTGGTATCCATAACACAGGCCTCGTAGCTTACCATGGAACTAGATGGTGCTGTGTGTTAATGTTCCAACATATTTAATTAATTAATTTATTTTAGGTTAGCTCCGTAATATAATAGAATTAAGGAGTTGTTTGGAAAACACATTACAAATTTTAAACTGGAAAGATACGAGTGAAAGACTAAAAGCTTCTAATTTTCTTAAATTGAATTTAGTTTTAGTGCTTTCAAAGAACCATCTTTGGTAAATATACATATATTAGACTACCTGACAGTTTTTATGTTTAAGATGTTGTCATGAATTTCAACAAGAAATCATAAACCGCAGGTGATAAAACTGATCTTATTTTTGAAGTGAAATTTCTTTAGTATCGTTGTGATTTGAAACTCGATGAAACGAAAATGCGACACTAAAAAGAGACAAACACGAAAATGTATCATTAATCCTTTAAGAAATATATTGCCATATTGCTATGGTAACCTTTATTATTGTCTGACAAATATATATTACTATAATCTTTCCGTATATGATATTCTATAAATATATATTTTTTTTAATGAGATTCAGTGACAAACGAGCAGACAGACCACCTGATGGAAAGTAGTACCTGTCGCCCATAACACCTACGGTTCATGCACTTAGGTTTTAAGTAACAAAAATGCAGAATCACAGGTGCGTTGTCACTGTGAGAACTAAGATGATATGCCTCTCGCCTGTAATTGCGCTGGCTACCTTATCCTTCAAACCGGAACACAACAATGCAATCATTGTTGCTTGGCGGCAGAAATAGATAAGGGGGTGGTACCCATCCAGTCGGACTCCTCAGGCTTGACAGAGTCCTACCACCGGTAAATTAACCGGTATGATTGTAATATACCTAATATGCCTTATTTAATTATTGATTTGTTTAAATTTAATTGGAATATTTGCCAAAGAAGTTTTTCTTCAACCGCGCGTAAAGGTTACACGCACCCATTTTTTTTTTGCTAAACTGAAATACGAACGAAAATATGATAATTGAGATCGCGATAACTCGATTTACTGTTGACAGTTCTCGCAGAGACAATGGACTTCCGGTGTTAATTGACTACTTCTTTAACACTCTAAATATAATTTCTACTTTATTATGCTAAATTGGTGTAGGATAGAAATCATAAAGCCAATCCTGATGAGCCTAAAATAATAATGGATGTACTGTACTATCTACGAATGAAGCAATTCATAGATATAGCACATGGAACGGCTGGTTTTAATTCCTGTATAGTTTTATTATTTTCTTATACTGATATAATATTTATAACAAAAAATCTTTTAAAAGAGCCATTATATACGTATATTATATAATTAATTAAAGTAAAAACTTTTAGCTATGTTTAACAGTTATAAAACTCAAAGTTTTCCTACTAATTTCAATATTTTCAACGTATAAATAAGTGAATTATTTGCTTTAAAGCGGTGTTGGGGTCATTAATATATCCTGTAATCCAATAAAACAGGAACTGGCTTCCTGACAGCGGAAGTAATAACAAAGGTTGTTTTATAAATGAGGTTTTATATTATCTTGTCACGCTCCTCGACTTTGGGCGTCGTGCATATTTTAAACTTTTGAAAGTAAGATAGGATTAGAATTTTCATTTTTCTTTTACGAGTACAACTTTAGAATTATTTTTTTAATTAAATCGTTTCACGTTTAAATATTTATATATTATATACTATATTAAATAACTGGAACTACACATTTGGCTTTTATTGCTATATTCTGTTCTTTTATTAAGTATCTATTCTGTACATTAAATATTTTTTGGAAAATCTTATTGAAATAGACTTTATTATCGATACAGAAGCCGAATTTATAGTTTTTCTAATTATTGTCTGTTTGTCTGTCTGTCTGTTACCGCATCACGGAAAAACCACTAGACAGATTTTGAAGAAACTTGGTATGATGATAGCTGGTTATCCGGGTCAACATATAGGATACTTTTTACTACAGGAAAATATCTCATCTCTGAGCTAAACGTTAAAACGTAACTAGGAACGAACCCGAGCGGAGCGAGGGTGAGTTGCTAGTATATTATAATTTTTCAATAAATATCGAATGTAGAATTGATCTCGTTACAATATGCTCAATTTATATGTAAAGATAAATATAGTAAACCACGTTGGACGTTATGGATGTTCCTTAAAGTAATTTTATTCATGGAATATTTTATTATTTCAGTGCCTAATAGTTAAAAGAAAGAGTACTATGTTTGATTTCAGGAAATGTACCGGCAAAAGCTAAGCTACATAAATATTGTTTGACATGCTTATATTAATTTTATTTTATCAATATAACAATGTTATCAAATCGTGAAAGTCAATTTTAACCCACTTCTAATTGCCGTATCAATATGAAGTATGGATGACAATAATTTGGCATCTTGATGCTGTGAATGAGGATGAGTCGTGAGGTGAATAGTAGAATACTTCAATGGCTTCTCTTAAACCCCTCGTTTTTGTGTTCATTGGTTTGTTTTAATATTAACAAAATAAACTTCGTCAAAAGCGTGTTTTTTTAGTTTTTTTAAAACTATATTTATTTTTAAGGTAAAGTTATGTTTATTGAAAGCTTCTTTGTATTCAATTATTTTGGTTATTTGATAGCTTTTAAAGTATTTTTAAGTTAGCCGCATTATAAACTTGTTAAGCATTATTGTAACCATAATATAAACACCGTGGGGTTTGGACACTTCAGCTGTCTCTTTCCTTTGAGAAATAACGTGTTTATATTGACAGAAGAATTAACAAGAAACTCAATGAATATTCATTGCTTTGTAATGAGCTCAAAGTCGTCGTACATTAAATAATATATTTCATAAATTTTATGTTAGAATTAAAGCAATTTTTTAATTTTCTCTTAATCTAAATAATAAAAAAAATCAATATATATTTTTAAATATTGCTAAGTTTTTTCTTATATGCCAAATAGTCATAGCCATATTCTTAGTCACAAACTGTACAACACCTGTACAACACTTCATAACCAAACCAACATTGCACTTTATCGTTCTAGATTGGAATTATAATTTAAGGTTTTTTTATTATAATTTAATATTTTTTATATTATATTTTAATATTTTTTTATGTTCTTAAATTAAGATTAAGATTTAAAAGGTTAAGGTTTCTAAAAGGACAATTTGATAAAACCAGTTATTGTGATTTCATGTGGTAAAGAAAGATTTTCCTGAAGTAAAAGTTTTCCTAAATGTTGACCCGAGTAATAAGTTATCATTTCACCAAATTTCGTTGAAATCGATTCATTGATTTTTACGTGAAACGCGCATACACAAAAGACAAACAGACATACAGACAAACAGACAAAAAAAACTATTGTTTTGAGGTCTATATTGTATACAAAATACGTTACAGTCGTTGTTTTTAAGAAATATTTCACGAACAGATTTCGCCAAGTTACTGTTTTATTATTTTACATATCTATTTCACAGGAATCGTACATTTTTCCGGGATAAAAAGTAGCCTATTTATTATTTTGATGTACGAACTATATTATTGTAAAGTTTCATTAAAATCCAATCAGTAGTTTTTGTGTATTAAGCTATATAAGTTACTATAGTTTTTTAACTATCCCACGGGAACTCTTTAATTTTTCGGATGAAAAGTATCTAAGATGTGGACCGGGGATATAAGGTGCCACTATGCAAAATTTTATTTAAATCGGTGTAGCAGATTCGGAGATTAGCCCGTACAAACAGACAAACAGACAAACAAAAAAAAAATGAAAAAAATCTGGATTTGTTCTAATGCTCTTCTTTCATCCCCCTGACTCGGTTTTTAACATTTTTTTTCTATGTACAGACATTCGACTTTAACAGTTTTATTATAGTATAGATTAAAATATCTAAGGTTTGTAACCCAATGTCATGCATATATGCTGAATAAATATGACGATCCGATCAAGGACCTGGGTTTGAGTCCCGAACTGGGTTATTGTACTGATATGATATTGGGCTTTTCTGCCACTACACGTTGTTTTTGTGATGAATAATTAATAGGTATTATACTTATTTCTAAGTTCTAATTTATATATTGCACATTATGTACTTTCTTGCCATACAATGTGATATTATGAGTTTAATAAAATTCTTAGGCAATACTACGAATAGCGTACCTACAACAAATACTGGCAACTTTAAGTTTTTTCCCAAAACAACTTATATAAGAACTGTACGAAAAAATTAAGAATTGACAATTAGTTTATTGAATTATTTTTTTCAAATAAAGTCAACGTTCTATTTGTTTTATGGAAATCTGCAGGAAATTTCTTTGTAAAATTGAATCGCAATTAGTGTACACAATGTACTGTGTATAGCGAACGACATCTGTCCACCACAAGAGGATGCCATACGACCCCCCCGTCGTGCGCGCCGACCGCCGGTTCGCTACAGCGGACGGGAGGGGTAGTTGAGTCAGGTTCGGGACGCGCATTACGCAAGGCACGCCACGCTCTCTCTTACGCTATTTTTATGTAAAGATATTATTTGAAATTAAAATTGTTTCGTAGTAAATCTAAAATTGTAGAGTATATACATTAAAGTGCTAATTAACAATTTGAATATTATTGACCTTAGCTATAATTGGCAGCCCAACGTTTGGCCGAATCAGAGTTTATTTTAGTGTCGTTCGTGTGTTGTAGTTAGGTATCTATGGTGAATACGCGTTCGCGCCGGTTATTAGCAATGAGTGATACAAGTGAATCCGTGCCGTCGCACCAGGACGGGCAGGCCGCAGGATTGGTGTTACCCGCTGATGTCGCGCCCGGCGTGCGTACAAGCGCCGACGCGACGCTCCGTGCGTCGCCGCCACCATCTGCTTCACACGTGCCATTCGCGCATGGCGCGGACGCGCTGGGACACGTTGCGCCGAGAGACACACCTACGACACCTACTCCTGTTATTATGACGGACCAGCAGCTAAGTGTCATTTTACAATCTTTGCGTATGCCATCGACTCCGTACACACCACCGCCTGGATATGGTGTCCATGTGTTACCGAACTTTGCGAACTGCACGGCACGCTTTGACGGCTCAGGTGACGTCGAGGCGTTTATTGACTCAATTGGGATTTATAAAGACTGCGTTAGTATAGACGATCATATAGCTCTGAAGGGACTACCTATGTTGTTAACTGGTTTTGCCGCAACCTGGTACCTAGGTGTGAAACACAGTATTTTCACATGGAGTGATGCACTTTTATTATTGAGGCAGACCTTTGGCCCGCGCATTCCGCCACATAAAATATATCGAAAGATATTCGAACAGGAGCAGGGTGATGAAACGGTAGACGTCTTCGTGTGCAAAATTAGAGCTTTGTTTGCACAATTACCAGCTAACAGTCTGAGTGATACGGTACAATTGGACATGGTATATGGTTTGCTACACAGAAGAGTCAGGGAAAGGCTTCCACGGAATTCCTTTTCCACTTTCACTCAGCTTTTGAGTGAGGCACGCCGTTTAGAGGAGCTTTTTGAAGAGGGACGTAGTCACCGTAGAGCGCCGGCTACAGCCGCGTTTCCTGTTCCGGAGACGTCCCGAGCTCCTTGCGTGTCCACCGCACCGAAAGCAGTGAGCCATAGGCCTCGATGTGTGTACTGCAAACAATATGGTCACACGAGGGATGATTGTAGGAGGTTGAAAGAAAAGGCATCGAGTGTAGTTACAAAATCTGAGGAATCACCTGAGCGATCTCAAATAACCTGTTTTGGTTGTGGAACACCCGGTGTTATACGTGCAAATTGTATAAAGTGTAGTAAGACCATCGCGAGTGCCGCGTTCCATATAGTGTCTGCAATTGGTTCGAAACCGATAGATCCGCGAAGTCGACCACTTTTAGAAGTGTTAGTGTACGGCGCTAGGGGTCGCGTATTAATCGATACCGGTGCAAAACATTGTATTGCTAGTGAAAGTTTTAAAGCGCACTTAGTTAAGAATAACCATAAGTTTGTTAAAGTTAAGACAGAATTGAAATTTGCTGATGGCACTGTAAAAAATTTAATTGTAGATACTGCTCAAGTGGAGGTGACGGTGTTAGACATAGTAGTGTCGACATTTTTTATCGTTCTTCCTGGTGCCACAGATTCGCTGTTAGGCATGAATTTCATTAAGGATTCTGGTATGGTACTTGATTTTAACCGAAATTTATGGGGATTAAAAGGTTTGTTGACCCATGCTCTTGAATTTGAGGGACCTTTGGATAGTTTTCGCATAGCATGTTCGACTGTGGGTCTCCGAAACGATGAGGGAACTCTTTTGGAACCAGAAGAGAAGCAAGAGTTATCAGATGTTCTGGAAAAGAACCAGGATATCTTTGAGCCAGGGGGAGCCCCTACGACTTTTGCCGTCCACCGCATTGATACAGGAGATCATGCGCCGATCAGCGTTCCGCCATATCGAGTATCCCCTGTAAAAAGAGAAGTTATGAAAAAAGAGATTGAGAAAATGTTAGAAGAGGGAGTTATTGAAGAGGCAGAGTCTGAATGGGCCTCTCCGGTAGTTATGGTGCCAAAGAAGAATGGAGAAGTTCGCTTCTGTGTGGATTACCGAGCCCTGAATAAAATCACGAAAGATGACAAGTATCCCCTTCCTGTAATAGACGACTTGTTGCTATCTACCAAATTAAACAATGTAATCTCGACCATTGATCTAAAGGCAGGGTATTGGCAAATTGAGGTAGACGCCGCTGATAGAGATAAAACTGCATTCGTCTCTCCTTTTGGAACATTTCGGTTTCGTCGAATGCCCTTCGGCCTTAAAAACTCTCCTTCAACCTTTCAGCGTCTAATGGACCGTTTTCGTGCTGGTCTTAAGGAGATTACTGTAGTTGCTTATTTGGATGATATATTAGTGATATCCAAAGATCTTGAAACACACATACAGGATCTGCAGCAAGTGTTTGAGCGTCTAAGATTATTTAACCTAAAAGCTAATAGGAGTAAATGTGTGTTTGCCAGGGAAAAACTAACATACTTAGGTCATGTGATATCAGCCAATGGAATTGAACCGGATCCTGCCAAAGTGGCAGCAGTAGTAGCAATGAAACCGCCTACAAACATTAAGGAACTGAAAAGTTTCCTTCAGACTGCATCTTGGTTTCGTAAGTTTATCCCGGAGTTTTCCGATGTGGCCCGACCATTAACCTACCTTACAAGGAAAAGTCAATGTTGGCAGTGGGATGAAGCTCAGAGAGTCGCTTTTGAGGAATTGAAAGGAAGACTTACCTCTGCACCAATTCTTCGTCAGCCAGATTTGAATGAACCTTTTGTGCTACGAACTGATGCGAGCTCTTATGCTTTAGGGGCCGTGTTGCTACAAGGACCAGACCCGACGTCACAACGTCCCATCGAATACGCTAGCAGGTTATTGACTAACGCAGAGCGCAACTACCACACCACCGAAAGGGAAGCGCTAGCTGTGGTGTGGGCGTTGGAGCGTTTTCGTGGATACTTAGAGGGAGCTAAAATACACGTGCTTACCGATCACCAGCCGCTGAGATGGCTCCTGACGTTGAAGACGCCAAGTGGTCGACTGGCCAGATGGGCAATGAAGATACAAGCATTCAACTTAGATGTTAATTACGCACCAGGGAAGATGAACGTTGTTGCAGATACTCTCAGTCGTCCAGTGGGAGTAGCTGACTCGGAAAATATTTGTGAGATCTGCCCTATGGTAGTAGACTTACCGCATCGACGACCTGGAGAGCTCCGCGTTTCTCAGCTGGAAGATCCTGAAATTAAGAAAATAATCGATGATTTTGAAGATGAAGATCCAGACGCAGCATTGCGCTGGACACGAAGAGGGTACTATATGACTCAGGGAGTTCTTTATCGCGCAGATCTTGAAGGAGAAATAGATGAGCCATTACTGGTTGTGCCAGAATCGCTACGTGCAGAACTGATGAAGGAGCTGCACGACGCATCGACCGCTGGACACCTCGGCTTGGAACGCACCCTGAAGAAAATTAAAGAAAGATATTATTTTCCAAATATGCGAACCTTTGTAGCTCAATACCTCAAGTCATGTGACTTATGTAAGCAATATAAGCCTACAAACCTGAAACCTGCAGGTTTATTACAGACTCCGACCCCTCAACAACGCTTTGAAGTCCTAGCAATGGATCTTTTCGGTCCCTTACCAGCTGGAAGCCAGGGGGAGAAGTGGATCTTCTTAGTGGAAGATGCTGCAAGTAGGTGGGTGGAACTCTTCGCTTTAACCGACGCTACATCTGAAACCTGTGCTAAGGTTCTAATAGAAGAGGTATTCCTTCGATATGGGTTACCCCGCAGAATAATTTCTGACAATGGGACTCAATTTGTCTCCGCAGTCATGCAAAAGGCTATGTTCACGCTCGGAATTAAGCAGAACTTAACCCCTGTGTATCACCCCGAGGCGAACCCTGCGGAGCGTAAGAACAGGGACATGAAGCAGATGCTAGCAATGCTCGTAGGGACCGAGCATCGAAGCTGGCCGCAGTACCTGTCCCCTGTTAGGTTCGCCCTCAACAGTGCCTATAACGAAGGTACAGGGCATAGTGCAGCTTACCTTACCTTTGGACGAGACCTCCGATCTCCTTTTAGTGTAATCAACGACATCAGGGCCGTAGTAGAGGAAGAGAATTTTGTACCTCAAATCACGCCCTACCTTCGACAATTTACTGACGTTTTGAAAGAGGTCAAATGGCGTATCGAGGAACAACAAGATCGCAGAAAAGCCGTGGAAGACCAACGCCGACGACCAACAGCAGGGTTTAAAGAAGGTGACCTCGTTTGGGTGGAGAACCACAGTCAAAGCAATGCTGAGAAAGGGGTTACCAGAAAATTTGCGCCGCGTAGGGAAGGGCCGTATAAGATTTCAACAGCCGTCTCTCCAACTACTTGGGAAGTGGTAGATAAAGACGGAGCGGTTAAGGGCAAGTACCATGCCAGTGCGTTATCTTTGTATCAAGGGACTTCTAGGTCTGACGCCGTCACCCTGCGTAAGAGAGGACGTCCAGCCAAGTCTCAACCTCATAGTGGCTGTGACTTGGAGGGGGAGGCTATAGCGAACGACATCTGTCCACCACAAGAGGATGCCATACGACCCCCCCGTCGTGCGCGCCGACCGCCGGTTCGCTACAGCGGACGGGAGGGGTAGTTGAGTCAGGTTCGGGACGCGCATTACGCAAGGCACGCCACGCTCTCTCTTACGCTATTTTTATGTAAAGATATTATTTGAAATTAAAATTGTTTCGTAGTAAATCTAAAATTGTAGAGTATATACATTAAAGTGCTAATTAACAATTTGAATATTATTGACCTTAGCTATATGTGGAACAATGCGCGACAATCCCATTCAAAACACAAAATAATTACTAAGGAACAATTATTCAACTTCGCCTTAACGATGCGAGGGGTTTTTGAATTACTGAGTAACTTAATTGATAGATTGAGGTTTTTTCATGGAAATATGTCAGTTAAATTTCAAATTTAGATTTATTTTAGGGGATTTTATAAGGGGGCTTGCCTTTGGTACAGATTTTATAATTATTTGTTAGGACATGTAAAGGCGACGTGGAGTTAAATTGGTGGAGACTGTAGAAAAAGCCTGAAATTATTATTTAATTAAAAGTATGACAAATCAGACATACAAAACTTACATAATATTTGCAATATATATTTACAAGACAAGAGTAATGCTTCGTTCATTTCGCCTACTTTTTATGTTCTTTTTTCGCAATATACTTATCACGGACCCACTTAAAGTATAAAAAGTGACCTATTATAACCTCGACAACCTATCACAGTGCAAAAAATAAAGTCGATCGATGCCTCCATTATTAAGCGAAGAAATATATTTTGTCTTTTTAACTTAGAACACTATAGCATTATATTGATTAGTTATCAGTATCAGTAGTTAGCATTTATTAGCCTATTACTATTATTCTTTTCTAAAAATAATTACTTATACTTGTGTATGAATATTTTATACTCATACATTTTTTTATATTACCAGGTTTTCAGATTCAAACATAAATCGTCGATATGTTAATAATAATAACAATGTCTTCCTGACGGATTTCGGCCGCGGCGGCCAATCTCGTTGAGAGTAGCCAACTGCGCTGGAGATATTAGAGCGCACAAGTGCACTCTTTATTATGGCGGCTTTACGTGCTCTCCGAGGCACGGGGGTGAAACACCGCCAACTTCCCAACTCCGGGCTGTAACTGAGGCTTACTAAACAGAAAGAATCAATTACTGAACTTGCCCCGACCCGAGACTCGAACCCAGGACCTCCGGGTATGTGCTGTACATGCTAGTCACTACACGACTGAGACAGTTGAAACGTCGACATGTTAATACCTAACAAAAAAAAAAAAACTAAAAACTAATATTTGGATTGGCTTTAGCAATTTATCTTCGTTGTTACTGAATGTTTTCAAGGGATTGTAAATTTATTATAATAAAATGAGCAAACGAGTACCTTTGTAAGAAAAAACCTTCAGTAAATCCCTTTTCCTTGAACTACAGTTATTAAATAGTGATAAGAACTGTTGGCATAGTGATATGGCCTTGTTTTCTATATGGGAATTTAACGTAATATTTTTTTTGTCTTATATTTATTAAGTATATTGCCAAGTATTTTTTGGCTGCTTCTAAGAATACCACATACGGTGTCATGGCCATAAGTTTAGAGCCAATTTTTTAATTAAACATGAAACCAGTCTATTTTTTTCCATTTAATTTACTTGATTGTATGTGAATAAAAATGAAATGAGGACAAATTTATATTTCAACAGTTTTTAGTATGTTGTAGCCGAAAGGTCAGGTCAGGCCATTACTAGGATTACGCGGCCTGTGTGCCCTTCTTTGTGTACTACCTTCAAAAAGCTAATAATAGGCAGTGGTAGCCCAGTGGTAACGCGCTTGCTTGGGAAACCGAGTGAAGCGGGTTCAAATCCCGGGTCTCGCACCTCTGATATTTTCATGTGCGAATCATTTCTATCATGATTACCACTTGCCTTACGGTGAAGGAAAACATCGTGAGGAAACCTGCATGTCTGAGAGAACCTAGCAAGTTTTCGAAAGACATGTGAAGTCCGCCAATCCGCACTTGGCCAGCGTGGTGGACTATGGCCTGATTCCCCTCGTATTGAAGGGAGGCCCGTGCCCAGCAGTGGGACGTTAAAAAAAAAGGGGCTGAATACATACGTATGCTTAAAACTATTTTATTAAGTACTTTAAAAATAGATATTAGTTCATTGACAATTTCTATTTCTTTTCTTAGTTTTTAAAAATAATAAATATAATTTTGAATTATTAACATATCTTTTTACCCAACTTCTTTTTCTTTACGTCTCCATATAGTTCATACCATATTTGCGGAAATATAAGAAAAAATGCAGACAAAGCCCGTGAAAATAATAAGTTAAACATAAATATGAAATGTCGCTTGAATCACCCTAAAACTCCACACGACGACTTCGTTTCCAAGATTACAAATTTGCCTCAATGTCGCATTGTCTTGGAAACTTTTTTGCTACCTTTGTAAAAAATTCGAAAATGGGGTCATATTCACTTGTAAGTGTCAAGTTGGAGTCATTTAAAACCGTTTACTGAAATAAAGGTGTAACATTGAGAGGGAGATATATTTATCTAATGTAATAAATGTGTTTTATAAATTGGTTCAGTAAAAATATAAAAGTACTGAAACTAAGATAAGCCAAATGGCCAGCATGGTGGAATATGACCTGATTTACTTCACATACAGCGGATGTCCTAGATCCCATTGGGGCCTTAAAAGGGCTAATTACAGGTAAAATTAAATCTAATTAAAATATACTTTATTCATATGTACTTTTACAATCACTTTTACATCGTCACTTTTGCATTTTCAAAATTTAAACTAAATGTCAGTATGTACGTCCGTGAGGGATCTACCATCGGCTCGGAAGGCAGTTAGAGAAGTTAAAGTTTACTTATAAATACACTTGCAAGTAAATAAATGGTTAGACAGAAGAAAAATACAAACAATCTTTTAAGTAATTTCAATATTACAGCTACACGTAAAATTACTAATGTTTTATTTTCTGTACTTCTAGCCTTACAAGGCTTAAATGAAATTATTATTAGATTTTAAACAAGATGTATACTCGCGTAGATTATTTATGTGATCCGCTTCAAAGGGTTACAACGTGATTTTAGATAGCGAATAACCTTCCTAAATAAATGGGCTGTAATTGGCAATAATTTTTCAAATATAATTGGTATTTCCAGAGATTATAGCATTCTAACAAACAACAATCCAAATTTTCTGCTTTACAATATTAGTATAGATAAATAAATTTAATAATTGTATCGTACATTGCAAACAGCTATTTTATATAAAATAATTATATACTACATGTCTACATGTTCTGTATTTCACATTGTTACTGTCGGAACAGTGTATTGAGGTAGGTTCAATAAACTGTACATATATTTTTAGGGCTCTGTACCGAAAGGGTCAAATGGGACCCTATTACTAAGACTCTGTTGTTCGTCCGTCTCTCTGTCTGTCCGTCTGCCACCAGTCCGTATCTCATGAACCGTGATAGTTAGAGAGTTGTAATTTTCTCAGATGATGTATTTCTGTTGCCGCTATAACAAAAAATATAAAAAAATAGAATAAATTAAATACTTAAGAGGCTCCTATACAATAAACGTGATTTTTTTTGCTGTTTCTACAGATAACGGAACCCTTCGTGCGCGAGTCCGACTCGCACTTGGCAGTTGGCCGGTTTTTTTATTTTACCTAAATATAAGTCAACATAACAAAATATCAACGTAACAAAGCCGTCATCGTCGTTGTATATCGTCGTATCGAAGAGGGGTCTATAACCAGCAGTGGGACCTAAAATGGGCTTAATACAATACTTAAAAAAAAATAAGCTTAGGTACAGGTTTCTAATCGTACCTATACAAAACAAACTAATATTCAGTTCATTCTTTTGAGCTGTCCTACAAACAGACACCGTTTCTTTGATTACGGGTTTCCATACATACGTAGCTATTGTTACCTGCTGGATATTTACGTTGTGGTGCATTTTTCTTTGTGTTGTGAGAGAAAAATTAGGTCACGGTCAAAGTAGCTTCAAATGTGAATAGACGAAAGCTCTCATTTTTAATCATTTTTTACACTTCGTTTATGTTTCTGGTTTAAAGTGATATCAGACTATTATTAGAATGTGAAAGTTTTATTTGTATGTATGTTTGTTAGTAGTTCATGCTGAAGTGACTAAACAGATTTGGATAAAATTTAGCACGCAGATAGACGAAAACATAGAGTAACACATATGATACTATTAGTAATAAAATTGAAGGCCAAAAGGTTGCGTTATCTAAATATTACATAATAATTATTTATAAATACAACAGGAAAACACCTAAGCGAAGTGGGGATAAATCGCTAGTGCTTTTCATAAATTCTACGACATTAATAATAATATGCTCTGTCAAATAAATAATTAAATATGTTTAGCCGTTCTAACGTGAAATGCGAACAAATAAGCCTAAATTACTTTTTAAGTAAAAGAACGTTGAGTACAGGTGAATTGCTATACAGGTCACATTTGAAGTATAAGATTTATTAAAACCTATATTTAAATAGACAAAGATAAAACAGTATCTTTTTCTTCTTTGTTTTTTAAACGATTTTTTTTTGTTAAGTAGCCATTGACGAGCTTTAGTTTCATCAAAAATTTTGGAAACAGTTACTTTTTTAATATAGATTAGCAGCTCACCCTCGCTTCGCTCAGGTTCACCTCTGGACAAATAAAAACAAATCTATCCCACGGAAACCGTACATTTTTCCGGGATAAAAAGTATTCTATTTGTTATTCTGATAGCTATATTATTGTAAAGTTTCATTAAAATTTAATCAGTAGTTTTTGTGTAATAAGACCGGGGATATAAGGTACCACCATGCAAAATTTTATTTAAATCGGGAACTCTTAACCGGGGTTTATTTCTACATATATTTTTTTCAAATTTCCAAGAGTAATTATGATCGAATTTCGACCACCGCGATCAATAGCATAATAATTATACACTACGGAACTAAAACTAAATATATATATATATATATATATATATATATATATATATATATATATATATATATATATATATATATATAAATAAATACACCTTATTCCCGACGTTTCAACTGTGTTGCACCAGCTGTGGTCACGGGCAGGGAGTCACGTTTAAGTCCCATATTGTAATTATTATACAATTATAGAACGCGAAAATTTAAAGAGTTGCATTACTAGTACAATTAAAGAGTAATTAAAATTGCTTCTCAATCATAAGCAGTGATATAGAGTAACAAAATACATAGAAAGAACATTAACTGAAATTAAGTATATTCTCTTTTCTTAATGTCGGTTAAACCTGTTTTTATAGTCTATAAATAACATAAATATGTCAACGCGTCGGAGCTTTCTCTCTATTTCGCATAGGTACTAAGTGTAATGAAGCTTTTTTCTAGGCAATAAAGTTTAAAAACTACTTTACAAAAGTCGGTTATTCACACGATAAACTTTAAATTAGAGCTGTAAATGAAAGTAACATTCAACTTTTGTGCAACTAAATAAATGTGTTTTACAAACTTTTGCGTAAAACTATTTTTTACTAAACTAAAGGTTAGAGACTATTTTGTCATCATATTATGGTACGATGTAATGTTTGTTTTTATAAAATAGTTTCAAATTGTAGATTTTAAACTATTAATTTTCATTTTGATTATTGTCTTTTCTACGATTGTTTTTATTAAACCAAAAAGTTTTTAAAATTCAATATAGGCATTAAATTAATTTATATATATTTAGATAAGAATTATGTATTAACAATTGTGTGTCCATTAAAGAAATGAATAAATACGTAACTCTTGCAGCGGGGATTCGACTTGAACTTGACTAATTTTTATAAACTTTAATATAGAAAAATGACATCCGTTATTATAATAAATCTTCATTATATTTTCATTGTTACTTTTTAATGAGTTTAACATTTTGTCGAATATGTAATAAATCGTGTATCGAATTTCAAATTGTATGGAGGGATTTTGTAAATTCCTGCCGGAATTAAATATTTGTTTAGATATTCGATCTTCTTGTTGATAAAAAAAAAGAAAATTATAAGAAGTGTTTAATGGCGTATTTTGTTACAGGTAAGATAATTGACTTTGCTAGTTGTCGTGGTTTTTTGCGTGACCAAGCAAGAGCTTCTACAGACTGCAAACTAAAGTAGTAGCAGATGGTTTAGTCGAGTTGAATAGAAATAATCATTAGTCTTTTTAACTAGTATTTACAGTAACTTTTTTTTAATATTAGGAAAACGCATTTACGCATACCACCTTCATATATACAGGTGGTCATGTGGGATTCCAAAAGACGCCCGGCTGGTGACCTGCTGAAGTAGACTATAACAACCATGGGCTTTCTTCAACGATCCAGTCTGCTATCAGAGAAATACCAGGAGCAACCAGCATGGCACAGCGTCCACAGAAGTGGGCCGCTGTTAATGCTTTTCTTGGAGTCGCGCCCAGCTGGATTGCTGGACGCTAATGAGCTCCCCACCACGACAAGGTGAACACTCATCGGGAAGTATTTACAGTAACCTTGACCGACTATATTAAGCCAAAAGCCCTTATCTAATTAAAAAAAAAAAAAAAAAACAATATGAAAAAAGTCCACTTTCATATTGTTTGTAAGCAGTTTTGTAATAATGCACTTAGTTGAATAAAAACAAAATTTAACTAGTATTTCGGTGAAAAAATATAAGAAATATTTCGCCTTTTCTTGACATTCTCTTAAGGTTGAGTTTACTCGGTGGCAAATTGAATTGTGAGATGATTACGGCGGCTTACCTTAACGACGCTTGAAATTTAAAAAGCTGAAATATCTAGTACATTTTGCATTAATAATGCTTTTCACTATTTTGTATAGAATATTAATAAAAATATGTATATATACATATACATACAGACAACATATATATATATATATATATATATATATATATATATATATATATATATATATATATATATATATATATATATATATATATATATATATATATATATATATATATATATATATATGTTTAAAACTAATTTTGGGTGAGAAATTGTTAAACACCCTTCCAAATTTCTAAATGGCCAAAACTAAAAACTGTAAATTAAAGAATAAAATATTCCGACTGCGTAAAAAGTAATTAAAAGATGAAATAAGTTGATGAAGGAACATAGTATTATGCAGTCGGAGACATATATATATATATATATATATATATATATATATATATATATATATATATATATGTATATATATATACGAGTACACAGAGTGGATTTTTGAGACGGGACAGTAAGGGCAGGTACCTAACGGTACATTTTTTCCAAAATCTGTGAATACAGTTCCAAATATCGCAAAAAGTGATGGATGATCTCCTAGGAACGTTTTCCTGTAACTAGAACAGTTAAGGTACCTGCCCTTATAGTCCCGTCGCAAAAATCCACCCTGTATACATTTAGAAAGACTCGCAGCAATTATAAAACATATTGTAACTTGTTTTCATCTTTTTAGATCGTTTTTTACTTAGCCGGGGTCGCTTATTTTTATTTATTTTTATAGTTCTTTTCTTAGTCGTATATTTATTATTAATGTTTAATTTTCCATTTAACTTCTACAAACAAAACTTATTTGTAAAAATAGCATACGTTTTTTTTTTTAACTAACGATTTAGACTAACCTTAAATTCAAGTAGGCTGGATCTGGGCTGGGATCACATAATTTCCAAAGTTTATATACCTTTAATGGGATTAGAACCCACGGGATCTAAAGAATTTGTTCGGTAAAACCAGCTAGAGATCACACACGTCACCATATCTTTTGTCTCGCTTAGTTTTTATGGATAGTTTGTTTGTTTCTAAAAGACGTAGCATGGGGTCTGAAAGCTTTAAAATCTTTCACAATTAATCTGTATATATATGTATTTGTATAAATATTATAAATGTGAGGGTTTGTGAGTATGGGTGTTTGTTACTCTTTCACGCCGGAACGGCTGAACGAATCTGGATGAAATTTTGCACAGAGATAGATTATAGTTTGGAATAACACATAGGCTACTTTTCATCCCGGAAAAATATACGGTTCCCGAGAGATAGATTTGTGTTTGTTTTTCTAAAGGCGAACCTGAACGAAGCGAAAATGAGCCGCTAGTAGTCTATAAAATACAAAGAGAATTTTTTAAAACGGTCTTGTACCTCCATAAATTAGTTAGGTAATTCAAACAAACACACTTCAGCTCTATATATTAGTAAAAATAGATAAAAGTACCCTTCATTGATTTTATCGGTTAAGAAGCCTACATAAAATGACTATTGAAAATAAATCACTTATGAACGAACATTTCATATCAGGCAGCCATTTATAAATACGAGAGCTTCAGTCGAAGACGCAAAGGACTCTCCACTTGCGAATGATAAAAAATGAAAGGTTTTTTCCCCCTTTGAAAACTATTCAGTGGAAATAATTTTTCAAACCGTTCGCTCACTTCAGTAAGTACGATGTTAATTTACTACTAAAAAGAAATATTCGTCTAATATATTAGAAGTAGCTGGTATTGCTTATTACAAAGGTAGTGGGTTTGATTATCGATCGTATAGGGTGATTTTTTTATATAGGTACAAATTATAATAAATTTATAGGGTAGTGTGATAATACGTTATTTTTTTTATATTTTGTGTTTAGAGAATATCGTTTTAAGGGATTGTAAACAAATATTATTAATTATTATTTCATTATAACGATATAAGTAAACTTAGAAATAATGAATAATATTAATTTCTAGGCAGTGGTAGCCCAGTGGTAACGCGCTCGCTTGGGAAACCGAGTGAAGCGGGTTCAAATCCCGGCTCTCGCATCTCTGATATTTTCATGTGCGAATCATTTTCTAACTTGATTACCACTTGCCTTAAGGTGAAGGAAAACATCGTGAGGAAACCTGCATGCCTGAGAGAACCTAGCAAGTTTTCGAAAGACATGTGAAGTCCGCCAATCCGCACTTGGCCAGCGTGGTGGACTATGGCCTGATCCCCCTCGTCTTGAAGGGAGGCTCGTGCCCAGCAGTGGGACGTTAAAAAGGGCTGAATACAATACAATACATTAATTTTTATATAAGCTCTAACATCTTCTTTCATTTTCTGTCCTTTCTTTTGAGGTTTAATTTAAAAATCTAACATTATTTACTGTTCATATCTCTATGAGAATACGCAGTCATTTTATTTCTATGGTTTTAGTGGTTTATGGGCGTTAATCAATGAGCCACGCAGGATATATTTATATGCATGGCTATACAAATAACAGCTTTTTACTAAATGCATATGAAATTATATGCGATACTTATAAGAAAAACATAATTAAAAAAAATAAATTGTTTGTCTGTTTGTTCAGGCTAATCTCGGAAATGGCTGAAGTAATTTTGACAGTACTTTTACTAGAAGATAGCTGATGTTATAAGGAGTAACTTAAGCTACTTTTATTTTAAAAAAGGATTAGGATTCCGCTCAAAAAAATTAAAATGCACCTAGGGACGCTCAAGCGAAACAAGGGTAATTCGCTAGTTTATAATTATAATTATTATATCTTTTCCTAACCAAATTAAGCATATGAATTATATTCATTTCAATCACTCAATGACAAATTAGAAAAAAAGACAATATATCCACTCTACAATGTTGATCACGTACTTGTAAAAGTTATATAGCATACTTGTATCAATAAAGCAATTTTAATGATGGTCATTGAAACGTTGATGTCAAATTGAGGTGGTCACAATAATAGCAGTCGTACATTGCACGTGATTATAATTGCTATTTTTCAGTATAATGAATACGAATAGCATAAGTTCAATGCTCTACTCTGGAGAGAGCTGGTTCGATTCCCACTTGATACATGAAACGGTTGATAGACTATCATTGCATTAGATTTAACATTATGACAACACTTCATGGTAATTTGCTTTTAAAACTTCAAAGATCATCATCATCATCAAAGAAATCTGGTGACAGACTGCTTTTTGTGTTTGAAAAAAAAAGAAAGTGAAATTTTCTTTCAAATCTTCAAATTAATTCTTCTTCGATTCCGTGCCTATTTTATTCAGAATTTTTCGAGGTACAGTTAGTTTAATCAGTTCATATTTTAGCCAGGACAGTGTAGACTGTATTAAATAGGTGCAATAGTTTAGGATATTGGCAGATATAAACATAAGGATGGACGAACCGACATAACTTTTTAACGGTTGTTTCAGCTTCGTAATCAAACCTCGTTTCGTATTATTTATAGGGTCATCATTTTCTTTTAATATCAGCTTGAAATGACATCTGTTATGTATCATTCTGACTTGCGCTCCCTTTTCAGGACAGTTATGTTGGTGATGTAAAAAGTATGCTGTTGGTCGATCTAGTTTTTAGACTTCTGTCATATATGCGAGATTTTGTATGTATGTATGTTTAGTTATTTGTTTGTTTGTTACTCCTTTTCGTTCAAATGGCTGGAAATATTTGAATGAAACATATCTGGAAAGGATATGGACACATAAGCTACTAGTAATTAATTATTTGTATTAATTAATAATTAAAACACGTTTAGCTCAGTTTGTAGTAACCCTACTTGCGGTGCCAGCGGTCGCGGGTTCGAGTCTCGATGGAGGCATTCATTTGAGTAATGAGCACGAATATTTGTACTTTAGTCATGGGTGTTAATATTTATAATATGTATGTATTTAAAGTTATATATACATACATATGTAGTGTATCAACTATCTGGTATCCATAACACAAACCTCGTAGCTTACCAAGGAACTAGATGGTGTCGTGTGTTCATGTCCCAACATATTTATTTATTAAAAAAAAAAACTAATTTTGGCCAGGACGGCCATCTCCCTGAGACTAGCTACCAGAAGGAGATATCTTAGTGCACAAGTATGCGCACAAGTGAACTCACTATTCCTTTCACTCTCAAACTTCAATGGCATGATAATTAGACACGACCGGGGAGAGATCAGACGCAATACAGACAACTTTACGTGCTCTGTCTCGGTACGAGGGCACAAACACTGCCAATTCCAACTCCGGACTATATCTAAACTTGGTCCGACCTGGGACTCGTATAATATAATACTCCTAGTGAAAAGTAATTTATTATAGCGTGCTGAAAGATTGCTGATCATACAGATATTTGTTCATGTCTAGTTAACATAAACTTCATGTTAGTGGGAACCTCATTCCAATATCTCCATAATATTGAAACGCAGAGATGTACTCCGTAGTCTTTTAGTTATTACTTACATTTTTACTCGTGTTTACTATAATATGGTAATCATTATGCTTTAGAAAACTCTTTTACACAATTTAAAAAAGGCTCTTCTGAGACTATGTCGTCACTGACACTGATAAGTAGGGATGCCTTCATAGAGAATGTATGAAAGAATATTTCACACTGTACCGATATTCTGTTGGAACTGTGACTTCACTGATATGTGTGAATCGACCTTTACACGTAAAATGACCGATGTATTATAATTAAAAAAGGATTTTTCGCAAATTTACACACAGTAAAGATTAATTAGCTAAAGAATTTGTAACTTAAATGAAATACTTATTCAATATAATAATTTACTTGAAGGCGAAATTCCCTTAGTCAAGACCCCATTTATATTTAAAACTTTTAAGTAGGAATGTTGAAACTTTTCAAGAGTTATCACTCCTCTTATTAAGGAATCCCACAAAAATAGCAAACGACTTATTTGGAAAGACCTCAGAACGAAAGGAAATTAAAGGAAAAACAAGCATTAAAAAGTTAAAAAATGTGTCGCAAAAATACCTTTAGATATCTTTTTATGGATTTAGCTTACATTGTGGAATTTCGCGTACTTTAAGAAAATTCATCATTCAACAGAAACTTGGGCTCTATCTATCTCTATATCAAAAAGTGTTTGCTGATTTTCTATCTTGTCTAAAAGTGTTTTGATTTAATTTTACAGTAATATTATTATTTTTATTAGTCGGTGAAAACATATAATCAAGTGGTTAAGTCGATTTGTCATTCTACAATCGTTAAAAGATAGGTATCTAAAAATATATATGGGAAAGACATTTTATGTATTTGATTCTCTCACACAACATTTTTTGTTATTTCAATACAATTTTTAAATTTATTTTGTCAAATACTGCACATTGTACTTCGATATCTTGTGTAAGGCCCCAGTATAGAGATATATATTTAATCCCCAATATTCATTGCACGTTTGTAATAGTTGTAAAATATATGAAGTACTAGCGACTCACCCTTGCTTTGCTCGGGTTGTCCCTAGGTACGTTTTGAAAATCTCCCGCGATAAAAAGCAGTAGCTTATGTCACCCTCTATTTCCACACAAAAAATTACGCCAATTTGTCTCTATGTTTCGACATGAAAGAAGGACAAACAAACAAACACACGCTCACTTTTAAAATATTATAATTGAAGAATTTATATATATATATATATATATATATATATATATATATATATATATATATATATATATATATATATATATATAGCAGCAGTGGAATGATTTGAGCTAACTGTTTCTGTAATTATAACTTATTCACTGAACTCGTTTTAAAAATTTATGAGATCACTACTTGTCTTAAATTCAAAATCAAAACTTAATGTCACTGCTTTTTTTTTGTTGATTATATACACTTCATCATAAAAATCCCTTAGGTCATTTTACTTAACGTTTGTATACCGAGTCTGTGGCAGAAAACGACGCTATTTGTCAGCGACCGTAATGCCGTTAGAAGATTGCTCCTTAATGAGTTCGCGTGTCCCTCCTTAGCTCGCCCTAATCTACGACTTTCATAGCAATTGAAAAGTAATCTTTTTATCTAATACTTAACATTTCAAAAATGACCTTTGCCTTCTTTTTTACATTATTACATTTCTTTTCCGAATCAGAGCTTAGAAGTTTTAAATAAAACCTACAAGTACAATCTCACTTCGTTTTCTGTTACAATTGTTGTATATTACAGGAGAGAGATCTTTTCATTTATTTTAAAAACAGAGTTTTATTTAGAACTAGGGACTGTTCACGTTTAGTATAGATTTCTCAGAGATGATATATTTTCTTGCAGTAATAAGTATATGTTGACCCGGATAACCAGCTATCATCATACCAAATTTATTCTAATATGTCCAGTGGTTTTCTCGTAAATCATTTCCAGACAGACAGGCAGACTGACAAAAATTCTAAAAACTATATCGATAATAATGACTAATATTTTTCAGAAAAATATTTAAATTACAGATTCGACTCAGAATTTTATTATATGTTTAGATTAGATATAAGAATTAATATTTAAAAATCAATAATTCTGTATTAAAACCTTTTTCGGTAAATTTCGTCCTTTGGAAAAATAAGCATTGAGGCGACGTTTTGTTTGTCGGGAGTTATATTGCATTTTCTAGTGTTAATCTTATGAAGAAAACCACCAGCGTACACTTCAAACGTATAATAATTATTGATTTACATATAAGAATTACAACACACTGCATATATCACTGCTTTATACTAGAATTTACACAACACTGTTTCAGCATAATTACACAGTAACTCTTCCTGAACAAGAATCCATCCCTATCATAGAAAGCACTCCTTATATATTAATTTTAATTTCCATCAACCCACCTTTTTAATAATTTTAATGTAACTTCAACTACTTCCGGCGTAATCTTTAAATCATAGTAATCAATTAATGTCTTTAATTTATAAAAGCATACTTAAAATATAAAACATAATTTCATTGAAACTTTAGTTAATTACAAGAAATATAGGTAACTTTAAATATGTCTAACAATATTAGCACTAAAATTAATGAATCATAACAATCTATATTTCAATTGAATTCTTGCTTTGTTAGCATTCACCTATCTTAGGTATTCCTATGTGGACTTTAAAATGAAGAAAAATGAAGAATATTACAATACAAGTGTAAAATATATTTTCTAATAAAATCTGCTATGAAGAAAATCTGCTTTTTGAGTTTTAATTTTCTGATTTTGTGCTAATTTTTTAACATTTTTTTTAATTTCGTTTTGACAAAAATACTTTTTATTAAAAAAAAAAAAAAACTAGTTTACGAAGGATCACTCTCACAATAGATGACGATAACGTGTGACACACAAACAAATACTTACCTCTGTTTTTGAAATCGGCTAAGAATTAATTTTTATGTTATTTCATATTTTTTTCTACACAGTTCGAAAAGACAATACTACTAAAAATAAAAGATAAAGACAAATATCACTTTTTAAACGCCATTTGAGAGTTTCATAATAATAATTGAAAAGAAATCACTTTTTTATCTAATGCCCTAAGTCCTGAGGTTTAGCTCGACCTAGTTTGCAATTTAAACGATTTTCTAAGTCCAGTGCGGCTTAATCGTCTGGAAGGAAATACTAATCTTCATTGGTTTTTTATTTGTAAGTTAATACATTTATGGCAAATTTTATATTATACTAGTGACTTACCCTCGCTCCGCTTGGATTCTTCTCTAGATACGTTTTAACGATTAGTATGGATTTCTCAGAGATGAGATATTTTCCTCAGTAAACAGTATCCTATATGTTGATCCGGATGTCCAGCTATCATTATACCAAATTTTATCCAAATCTGTCCAGTGGTTTTCTCGTGAGGCATTCCCAGATAGACAGACAGACGCCTGTCTCTCTGTCAAAATTTCTTAAAACTATAGATTCGGCCTCTGTATCGATAATAATGACTATTTCAATAAGATTTTCAAAAAAAAAAATTATGTACAGATTCGACTCCGTTAGAATTTTATTCTATTTATAGATCAGCTACTTACCCACACTTTGCTCGAGTGCGTCCCTTAGCTTGAATGGTTTAGAAACGTATAAAAGATAAACGCCCAGAGATAAAATCTTTTTTTTTGCACCAGGAATCTTTGCTGGCGTAAACAGAATAATCCACCAGAGTTTCATCACAATCGGATCACTGGTTTAGGAACGCATAGAGGACAAACATACGAACATACATTTTTATTTAAAAACATAGAAAGACGAGGTTAAAAAATATGACAAGTAGCAAAAAGAAAGTTATCTTTCTACTCTGTAAAGTATTGAATGAAGTCTGTATGTATTGTTTATTAACTAACAGCAGCCTATGCATTACTCTAGATCATAATCTATCCATGTATACTAAATTTCATTCAAATCCATCCAGCTATTTAGCGTTGTGAAGAAGTAAGAAACATATACAACAACGCAGCAAAACACAGCAACGCAATAAACATAGGGTATCCTAGTGCGTGCGTCTCAGCACTCCATCGCGCATGCTTTGTTATACAATAATTGTTATTAGATGTATTTATTAGGAGTATTTTTGTGGTAAATAAATAAATAAAAAAAATACACAAGCGACCCCGAAGCGAAACACTCCCGACCGAATTCGGCCACGTCGGTCAATCTCAATGAGACTAGCCATCTGAAACCGCCTACTTTTCAACTCCTTACTAAGAATTTCTTGACAGAAATACTCAATAACTAAACTTAGTCCGACCCGGGAATCGAACTCAGGACCTCCGGACCTGCCGTACATGCCAGCCACTAAACCACCGAGGCAGTAGAGATAATATATTGATATTATTTCAGCTCAATTTAACTTCCCGCTCTTGGGCACGGGTCACTCTTCAATGAAAAGGGAATAAGGCTATAGTCCACTACACTGGCTAAATGCGTATTGGTGGACTTCTCACGTCTTTCAAAACAGAATGTTAACAAATTCATATATTTCTTTTGCAGTTTTGTAAATGAATTCAATATTCTTCAATAGGTAACGAACATGGAGGTACATTCTACATGTATTAAACAATTTTTTGTTCAACAATAACATACCAATGGCATATATTTATTATGTCAATGGTTTTTTGAAGAGTTTTGAGAGATTTTAAAGCAGATTCATGAAAATACGAGTAAGTAACATTCGACGACGTAGCAATGAGACTATACATATTATATATAATGGGCTGTATATAAATTAAATAATAAAGTGGTTAGTATACATATTTATAAATATTTTATAAATATTATTTTAAGGTAAAACAGGATATTTACTATGTTTAGCGCTTACTTTTGAGAGTTCCAGATATTTTAAAATGTCCTAAGTTTACGAGTGGATACAGTTTGTATTGTATTCAGCTCTTATTAAGGTTTCACTGCTGGGTCCGGCCAATCAATGTGAGGGGGGGTCTAACTATACTGTTTAACGTCATAATAGTATTACAAGTGACCATAAAAGTTTAAAGACTTACATTCTATAAATATCTGCATATAGCAGTTTATCATATATATTTTTAATTTACGTACATTCTTATATAAACTAATAACATGCCTAAACCTTAATTTCCGTGAAAATAAATAGCCTGTATATCATAATATCATAATCATTAAAAATTGAACTTTATTCAAACACAATAGGGTGTAAAATTCCATAATAATGTCTATCAATTTAGACTGGGCCACCCAGCAATCTAACATCGCCACAGACACAGGTCAGCTGACAATAAGAAATGGAGGTATAGCATATTGTTGACCCTCGTCATTGAGAACACTATTCGTCATCAATTTCGCGACACCATTTGTCTTTTCTGCCCGCATGAATCAGCGAAAAAGGGATTTTTCATTAGAACTATGACACTTTAAGGATATCCCAAACATTAATATGAGACAGGATGAGATTTGATGTCATATTTTTCGTAAGTCGTGTCTTTTCACTATCTTTTATATTTATTATTAGTTAAGTATGGGAGATACTCGTACCTTTTTAAACAGATACAAATTTCGCATGAAAACATTTGGAGTATAATTTTTACGTAGCTAGTTCAAAAGTGGGATATGGCGTTAGCTTTGATGCTTTAAAATTTTATAACAAAATGGAGAGCGGAGCTTAAAACCTCTTTTAATGCAGATTTATTGTCAAACTTTATTGTTTTCATTTCTACTCAATTAGTTTGTAGCAAGTGATTGTATAAATTCTAAACGACATTCAGATCATATTCGCTCATAATATATTTGTTGGGCAGTTGTTATTTGCACTTAATAAAGGTAATTTAGTATCATAAGCTTTAGACCTAAAAACCACTCCAGAAGGACGACGGAAATCGTCTGTCAAAACGCAGATCCGGCTAGAAAATAATACAATCGGGAACTAAAATATAACATCATTTAAAATAATAATATAAAATTTAAAATAGACACAAAATAAATCCTCCATTTACTAGTTTTATTCATAAAACTATCCCAAGCGAAGCGAGGCTGGATGAGTACCGTCGTTTCGCTCGGGTTCGTCTTTAGGTGATTCTTTAAATTGACGTAACTTTTTGATTTATAAACCGATTGTTATAACATAAATACTAAATGTTAATTGAAGGTTATCACAATACATTAGTAAAATCCGCATCCAAATCGGTTGAGCCGTTTCTAAGATAAGCTCGTACAAACGCACAGACAAACAGACAAAAATTCTAAAAATTATTATATTGCGTTCTATTGTGTTAATAAAGACCCTCAATGATAGTTTTTCTCAAATATCTTTTATGTACAGACGGCGATCAGTTACACTTTTATTATATGAGTAGAAATTATGTTATTTTCAGAATAGTTTCTAACAAGTTCGTTAATTACGGCTAGTTGTAAGGCACTAAAAGAAACTGTAAGCCAGGATTTAGATTGTCAACGACTCTTGTACACCGAGTATAGTCTCGAAAACCTTAGCTTAGTGGCAGCCTAGTTTTAACCTCTGGCCTCAATATATACTGACTTAATTAGTCCTGTCTTTACAAGATACAGGTCATGTTAAGATTAGTTTGATTAAAACTATTTAATCAACGTAAGTTTATTAAATATAATGCTTGTATAGTAATATTATTAATTTAAAACGAATATTACAGATCATCAAATAAATTTCAAAAACCTACAAACAAATATCAAAAACCTACAAACTTCTCAAAATAAATTATTAAAGACTTTACACCATATGGATTACCGTACACCAACAAAAAATGTTTACGAAAAAACTAAATTGCTAACCATTAAACAAATGTACAAATATAAGACATGCATATTAATAAGAAAAATAATCACTAAAACCATTCACTCCCAAATAACTTTTCAAACAAAAACGCACTCACACAGCACCAGGACAACAAGTTATCATCAGCCTGTTTTGCTCTGTCCAGGCTCTCACCTACCCTGTCACCTGAAAACCTTAGAATTGCATACTATGGATATTTTCATTCTATTCTAATTCAGGGTGTCGACCTGTGGGGTACTGCAGCTAATTGTGAGAGACCATTTAAATTACAAAAACGAGCTCTCAGAATAATTTCTGGCCAGCCTCATGATTTTCCGGCTCAGGCGTTGTTTAAGGAAAATAAAATCCTCACTCTGCCGTGTATATACATATTAAGAGCCTGCCAATATGTGAGAGCAAATCTAGATCAGTACACTAGCCGCGGGCAGGGCCATGGCAGAAACACCCGAGGCGCGCACCTACTGCTCGTCCCGAGTCGCAGACTCGCGAAAGCGCGAAAGTCACTCGGTGTCCTTGGCGTAAATATCTACAATACCCTTCCGAATGACATCATTAAATCACCAAGTGACAAAATTTTTACTCGTAAACTTAAAGATATGTTAATTGACCTCGCTTGCTACAGCATAGCTGAATTTATGTCGAAGTAAGTACAATTATAACAATAGTACAACGTGTATTGTGTATGGAAGTAATAGATATTATCTACCTTTTTCCTGAATACCTAAATAAAAAATTAAATAAATAAGTTGTAATGATTTTCGAATGTTTGGACATTTGTTACTAAAATAAATAAAATGTAAAATATCTAAGGAAAGATTGAATTAAAATAAGTAAAATGAGAATTGTGAACAAATACTAATTATTATTATATAAAACATAAAATGCTGTGTAATAATATAAATATCTTATAATTATGTAAAATAATGTAGAAATAATTAATTTATTGTATGACCTGTAAAATTCTTGTAATTTTATCAATAAAATATCTCAATCTCAATCTCAATCTCAGGAACATGCACAAAATTGAACTGCCTAAGATTTGAACCGAATATGGAATAAAAACTATTATATTTGAAGGAGCACAGCTTTACAATTCTTTGCCAAATAGTGTTAAGGAGTCAAAAACTTTAAATATGTTCAAGAAAAACTTAAAACATTACATTATGTCATGTAAGAATCCAGATTTTGTATAGAATCACCACTGTTTAAATTTTAAATTGTAGACTATAATCTTGTAAAAAATTGATTTCCTAATGTAAAGTGAACATTGTTCTTTTTAGGAAATAAATATCTTTAACCCGAAAATAAATTATATCTTATAATATTATATATATATATATATATATATATATATATATATATATATATATATATATATATATATATATATATATATATATATATATATATATATATATATATATATATATATATATATATATCTAGAAAAGAAAACTTCATCAAAATCCCCTGGAAACAAATAGCTTTGGTGCTTGGAGTATATCACAAAAACCTATTTGTTTAACGTCCATTCGACCAAAAAGTCTTAGCCATTCGTACAGCGTATCGCCTCAATAAATTCCTGAATATTCCCACAGAGAAACGTTGTAAGTTGAATCCATAGAAAATATTCAAGCGTATATTAGTTACAAAAATGAACATTCATACTCGTATCTATACACTACAAAAGCCGTAACGTTTAAAAAAAAAAAATAATAGAAAAATAAACGAAAATAAGACTAAGACTAAAATACATTTATTTGATCATTGTATGGTTTTTTTGCAATCATCCACCTAAAATTACACGCTTAGCTCTTGTTATTATAGTGTCATAACTTTCACATTCATATTCCGTCAGACAATTGCTGAAACCTTGCTTCCCTGCAATTCTCAGAGATTTAGGGAAATTAGAAAAACGAATCTAAGTTCAAAATACATAATTATGTTACATATAATAATGTTTTACTTAATTCCAAATATTACATACGCGTCTAAATAAACCCGCAGATTGCCAATACGAACTAGACATTATATCTATCCAAAAGAAAAGTCCAAGAAGATTTGTGTTGTGTAAGTAACTTATATTGAGCAAAAACCGATAGAACTTTTGTAATTAAACAATACAAGTAAGTTCGCAATTTGTTGCACACAATGTTTAAGCTCAGAGTAATCTTATAAGCAAAGTAAAAGGAAAATGGTGTAGACAAATAAATTTCTTCGGCCAACTTCCTTAACTAGGGCAAATAAATTTTTGCACATACATATTAAATTCTATTTAATCTGTTCATAATATTTTTTATTAGTCCTGTGCGTAAAATTATCTGTTTGTTTTTAATTATTCATAATTTTTAATGGTTTTGATATATGTATTACAATAATACTTTCAGTCAGCAACTATTTTATGGCATATTAGCGACTCAACCTCGCTTCGCTCGGGTTAGTGCCTAAGTGATTCTTTAAATTGACATAACTCTTTTATTTCTGAACCGATTAAAATAATACTAAATGTTATGTGAAGCTTACTACAGTTCATTTGTGAAAACCGCAACCAAATCGGTTAAGCGGTTTCTGAGATTAGCACGCATAAATGCACAGACAAACAGATAAAAAAAATATTGTTTTGGGTTCAATTGCGTTAATAAAGAACCTCAGTAATAGCTTTTCTCAAATATCTTCCATGTACCAGACAGCAATCAGTTAGAAATTTATTATATGTATAGATACAAATATTTTTTCCAGTCAAAATTGAACTCCCGAATGGCGCAGTTCATTCACGCCACATGGCGTCTCGATCTAAATTTCATTATTATTTATGAAAATTTAGTTATCTATAGGCCGACTGTTTTGACAGAGATTAATGTACTGGATGTAATCACTGAAGGCTCGAAAAATGCTCTTCTGCGTGAAATAAATATATTAACTTTTGATGTATCATAATATTACGCGTAATGCATATGCTAAATTGTAATGTTGCTATAAAATAAAACTATCTTTTCGGATTATTTTGCGAATTTATTATGATTTTTGGTTCCCGACGTTTCGATTGCTTTACAGCAATCATGGTCACGGGAGAGACTAAGGTGTTAGATGTCTCAATGGCATTATACAGTTGTTACAGACAGCCTACCTACTATTTTACAAAAATAATTTTAAAAATTCAAAAATGGCATCAAAGTACCTTACAATATTAGTTGATTTTAATTCTAAACATTTAAAAAAAATTTAATGTTTTTAATAAGTATTATAATTAAATATAGCAATATTATTTACTTAATTTTAGCTATTATAATAAATATTACAATTTTTCTTTATTAATTACTAATCTTATTTAGTGTTGCTATTATTATATTATCTGTAACCATAAAGATTATTAAACATTTTTTTTTTTTTTTAATTTTCATTTATTTAAGTAATATAATTGTTTTATATGTAGTTTAAAAAGTTTAATATTATTTAAGATTGTTATTATTTAAAGTTAAAATATGAAGCAACACTATTGTTAACTTTATAGATAAAAAATATATTAATTAGAATTACTATTCTTATTGCGATCCACACAGTATGAACTAACTACATCTACTGGTCTGTTATGTTTGTTTTTGTTGTTTGTTTTTATTATGTTTATTACAGGATCCCATGATGATGGTAGTAAAAAAAAAAATGTTTAATAATCTTTATGGTTACAGATAATATAATAATAGCAACACTAAATAAGATTAGTAATTAATAAAGAAAAATTGTAATATTTATTATAATAGCTAAAATTAAGTAAATAATATTGCTATATTTAATTATAATACTTATTAAAAACATTAAAAATTTTTAAAATGTTTAGAATTAAAATCAACTAATATTGTAAGGTACTTTGATGACATTTTGAATTTTTAAAATTATTTTTGTAAAATAGTAGTTAGGCTGTCTGTAACAACTGTATAATGCCATTGAGACATCTAACACCTTAGTCTCTCCCGTGACAATGATTGCTGTAAAGCAATCGAAACGTCGGGAACCAAAAATCATAATAAATTCGCGAAATAATCCGAAAAGATAGTTTTATTTTGAAATGTCAAATATTCGCGTAAATCTAAGAAAGTATTATGTTGCTATAAATTAAGATTTTTTGAAGTTATACTTCTTTTGGCACGTTTGGAAAAAATATTATAGTAAAATTTTTACGATGCGCGCTCACACCGACAGCCAAAAAGCGACATGATGAAGTTAGTTGAATGTGATATGATGAAGTTAGCTGAAAGCGACATAAAGTAGGTAGTAAATATGAAATATGTAATATTTCTAAGAAATGTTCTGAAAAAGAAATGCGAGAGGTAGTTAATTTCGTTCTTATATTTGTCACGCGACATCTTCGTCACTAAGGAAAGTTTCTCATAATCTTTTGCTAATTTATACGATATTTATAGTTATACATATGCACATATATATGTACATACCTCGATGGTGGCCAATTATGTATCAAACCCATGATGAATTTTAAATTAATTTTAAAATAAATTTAGTGTAATTACAAAATTTTAGTTAAATATTGTTATTATGTTTAATTTTGAATTAAAAATTAATAAAATATTCATTATGATCATTTTTAAACTAGCGGTTCACGCTAGGCTTCGTCCTAACGTACCTACTAGGTACGTTTTAACGGTTAGTGTGGAATAGATAAACTATATATTATATTACTGTTGCTTCCACCCAAGGGTAGAAGCATGATGATATATACCCTCCCTAAATAAACGGGCTATCTAATGCAAAAAGAATTTTTCAATTCGGATTAGTAGTTCCTGAGATTAGCGCGTTCAAACAAACAAATAAACAATCCCTGCCTTTTTATAATATTAAATATAGGTAATGTATAGAGCTAGTGAATAAGGAGAGATATTATATTTAAATATGAAAAGAAATTGAACCCCGGATCACTAAAGTAGTAAGTAATGTCTATCAGAGTGTCTTATTTGTACGAGTGTTCATAGAATATTTTTAAACTAAGTACATTAAGTTAAATGCAAAATTGAATAATTCAATTTCGAAACGATTCAAATTAATACTGTTAGTGTAAATTCCCAAATGCCCTGAGGAAAAGAACAGTGTGAAAGGACTCTAGAGGATTGAATTAATTTGTTAACAATGGAATTTAGGTAGTCTCCTTAAGTTCCTAAGGTAAATCGAGATATATTTAGTTTAAAGATATTATTTTACACATTTTTATAAAAAAAAATCTTTTATCATTTTTCATATCAGTAAATTGATTGTAAATATTTTATTTGTGATTTTAGGTTAGAACCAGACAAATTACTAAGAACGTAAGTCAACCTTAAAGTCTGTTAGGAAACCTCGGTGTGCGAGTCAGACTCTCAATCGAGTAATTTATCAATGAAATTTTCAATTTAGACTTTTGAAATATTTTTTTTGTTTTTTATGTTATTGTAGCCAGAAACGTCCCCCTTGATTTGATGGAATCATTATTATTGTAGTGAAACTTTTTTGCGCGTGACTAAAATTTCAAGGTCGTGTCATGAGAAATCGTCACGAAAAACCGTCATGGTTGCCATAGTAATCACTTGCATTAGGTTGCCATAGTACCTAATCGTTGTTATTGTTTGAAAAATGATAATATTCTTTCCGTTTTTATCTTTAAAGATTAATATTTTTATTATTTATTTTCATATATACACAATATTTATAACTAGTGGCTCACCCTCGCTCGCTTGGGTTTGTCTCTTAGAGTATATACAATAGATGTAAGAATCCAGTTATATAGAAAGAGATAAAATATTATTTTCTCCTCTTTGAGTGTAATATTAAAAGTTTTTATTAATTTATTAGTGTTATAGATTTGAAATATAAATAAGAAGCTTGGTTATAAATTTGCATTTTATAAGGTCTTGGGTTCGAATTCCGGATTAGTAGGTTAAAAATAGGTTAAGACGCATGGTTCTGTCAGGTACTTGTCTTTGAAGCAGTGTCAGTCAGGGAGAGTATTGTGATAAAATATGTATGTTAAATCCCAATAATATTATAAATGCGTAAGCTTGTGGATCAGTGAGTGTATTTGTGTATGATTAAATTAAAAACTCTTTTGGTAAATTGATATTTCGGACAAATATTCACTGAGGCGGCGATATTATGGACTTTTATTAGACCGCAGCGCTCTTTAGGGATAATTTTTTTAGCGGATACCTACTCCCATGAGAAACCTGCCAAATTGCAAGGGCGTAGCATTTATGAGATTTCGTCTTTAATCAGTAAGTGGTGTTTCGCTGTTATACTATACAAAGACTCTCGTTTTTTTTCTAACACAACAGAAAAGTGGAGCCGTGACTAAGAAAGTTGTACTCTATAATATTAAAAATTTGATCGTAGAAACAATGTATGAAAGGTAATGTTATTATAACAGCTTTTTAGCTAAAGTGTTCACCTGCGATACCGTCTATAGTTAGGTTATTTAAGAGCTTTAACAATTTACATAATGCTTATACAAAAATTATAGCTTTAAAGGTATTAAAGTTTTAAATAACGACAGTGTAAGCGTGTAAAATGACTCACGTATTGTGAGAAGACACAGTTTTTCATGAAAAATTGAGACCCTGGAAAGGACATAGGATAGTTTTTATCCCGGAAATCATCCCTTACGGGGGTGAAAAGGGGGATGAAAGTTTATATGAGCAATCAATTATTTCTCAAGTAATGGTTATAAAACTCATCCTTATGTATAGTCTAATATATAGTTTATTTATTCCATACTAACAGTTAAAACGTACCTAGTCGAGTCGAGTCGCTAGTTAGTAATATACTCGAATACACAATGTGCGTAACGCAGTAAGCATCATTTAATATTATAAATAAGATGATAGTTCATTGCTGAGTTCCTTTATGTTGTGAAGACAATAGGTTGAAATCTTTCTGACCAACATTTTATGGAATAGTAAAGTTTCATCAAACAATAGGTATATTTCTGCAATACTAATATTGAATAAATTTTAATTTTCATTTGGAGAGCCTTTGTCACAGGCTTATGTTAATAATAAGTTTTGTAGGGTCCTTTTAAATAAAGCTATGTTTTCGGATTTTTTGAAGATTAATTTTGATTTTTGGTTACCGACGTTTCGAATGCTTTACAGCATCCCGTGACCATAATTGCTGTGAAGCATTTGAAACGTCGGGAATCAAAAATCAAAATAAATACGCGAAATAATCCGAAAAGATAATTTTATTTTAAAATGTCAAATGTTTGCGTAAATTTAAGAAAGTATTATCCTGTATGGTCATTAGTTATGAGACGTACATGCGCACATACCATTTTCCGATTTTTACTTTATATATGATCTTTTTGAAATATTATATTCGCCTATATCTTTACCTGAGGAAGTTTTAAAATTCCTTGGAGTTTAGATTTCACAAAACGAACATTAAGAGCTATAAATAATTAAAACTTTTAATTTAATTATACAATTTTGTTCATACATTTTGAAGTTACTTGGCGTTATAATGAAGGAATCTAGAGTTAATGAGTACAGAAGTTTGATGACACTCGACACTGTTGGCTGTTTCCAATTGGCAATTCGAATCTTAAAAGAAATTGAACGCTATTTGCTCTTAACTTTAATTAGATCTTTCAAACGAAATCTTTTGCTCTATGGGCGCTAGTTTTTTGTCAGTCTATAAATATATTTTTCTATAGTGGCTTACCCTCGCTCCACTCGGGTTCGCCCCTAGTTACGTTATAATGTTTAGCTCAGAGATGAGATATTTTCCCGCTATAAAAAGTGTCTTATATATTGACCCGGATAACCAGCTATCATCATACCAAATTATATTAAAATCTGTCCAGTGGTTTTCCCGTGATGCGGTAACAGACAGACAATCATATATTTATAGAATATTAGTTAAGGAAAGAATATAATATTATATATTATATCATTTGTCAGACAATAAAAACGGTTACCATGGCAACAAACGTACGTACATTTTTTCGTAACGCATTCACCAGCTTACTTCCCAAGTCAAACGTGCGTAAAGAAGTTTTACTAAAAAAAATATTATTCGTTTAATTAGTATAGAAATCTACCTTCTATACGATTATAATCGTAAATCGGGATTGTCATCAAAATGAATTGATAATAAAATTTAGTTTAAGATTAACGCTGAAACAACTAGAGTCTGAAGGATGAAATTCAGTAAACGGATATGTGATGTTATACCATGAAGAAGCACATAAGTTACAGTTAGGCACCTAGGGACGCACCCGCGCGAATGAAGGGTATCTTGCTAGTTTTACATAATAATCAAGATAACATTTCAAAAGCAGCAAGAACTGAGCAAATCAAGCCGGATTGTAAATTGGAATAATGCATAGAGCGAGAGCGAGGCCAGTGGTTGAAAACTACGCTCAACATTTTATCGTTTTACTTTGAAGCACGGTTATTTCAATAACTTATGAACTTTTTTTAAAATTAAGTGAATATTCAATTAATTAAAAAAATGTTATTTTTCGTTTATGTTACCATAGATAATATAAATTTTTAAGCAATATTATATATATTATAGGTATATGAAATATTGTTGACTAGCAACGCACTCTCGCCTTGCTCGGGTTCTTCCCTAGTGAATAACAAAAACAAATCTATCCCACGGGAACTGTACATTTTTTCAGAATAAAAAGTAGTCTGTGTGCTATTCTAGACCATAGTCTATTTCTGTGCCAAATTTCAATATTAAAATGGGATTGTTCATAATATAATAAAAAAAAAAAACAAAATAATATTAATAATAAAAAAAACATACATTTGGCTTATAAAATATAATCTACAATTTTTGTTAAATATGTTTATAGACAGAATCCTTCTTATTTAATGACACTACATGAGTTATAGAAAGAAGTACTCCTTACGCCGCGCTGTTATAAGAAAGTGATAGATATAATATTTGCTACCTTTATCAACGTATCTACGTTTTATTAGGAAGCAAACGAAAGTGAGTGGGTTGTGCCATCAATGTTATTCAGCACTATCTTACCTTTCTTACCGCCCCTAATCACTATGTTTATATAGTAAAAAACAAAGTAGCTGTCTGCATCTGTCTGTTTCTCCACTTACTTCCCACACAATGGATTTTGATATTATCATTTTCAGTAATAGAAGAGAAAGGTTTATATATAATTTGTAAATATTTTGTATAAAATAGCTGAGCCTAGACGGTGTTTTTAAAAAAAAAAAAACTCTTTTCATACGATTACATGGCTAACATTGGCTAAACCTTTAGAGATACATCAAATCAATGTACTATAAAATTTTAGGTCTTAAAAAGGCCTACAGAAAAGTCCGCGACAGCATTGTCTATATCTATATGAAACGTACCTAGGGACGCCCGAACGAAGTAAAGATAAGTTGGTAGTATGCTAAAAATTCACTCGACATACTGAATTCGTGCTTATTCAGATTAATCTCAGAAACTACTGTTCAGATTTTCATATAGTTTTGACCAATAGAAAGAGGAATTATCAAGGCTCTAATTTATGAGCATAAGATATTTGTTGAAATTTGTTTGTTTGTTAAATAAGTCGAAAAAAGTCACGTCGAAAACTATAGTAGCGGTCCACTTTAATTTTATATAGGTCTATTTTTACTACATCAAATCAATGCTGTTAGAGAGGTTACAAAAAGCATCTCCTCAGGTTCGCTTAAACTTTGGTTTACATCAGCTATCGGTCAAGCTGACGCTAGATGGCTCTCAAACTTAAATGTAGAAAAAATTTATAAGAAGTTTGCAGTAATTATTTATGATTATGATTTATTCTTTTTTTTTTTCATAGTTTAGCAATGCATTTACGTTTGTAACAAGTGGTTATGTGGTGACTCATCGGCTAGAAAAGCCAGTACAATCTACTAAAATCCAATGGGACCTTTCTCGTCTTAATGGGGCGCCATAGGATCACTTACGCACTCAACCATGACCCGACAATAATTAACGCATGCAAATTATTGTATTAACCCTTACTATAAAAACTTGTGCTCCCTCCTAGTTAAGTCACGTGTGCTACGATGCTATTTAATACCGTGTACAAAATTAAGTATTCATGGTTTGACGAATATATATAAATACATATATGTATATATATATATATATATATATATATATATATATATATATATATATATATATATGTATATATATATATATATATATATATATATATATATATATATATATATATATATATATATATATATATAAATGAATATAAATTTTATGATACTTTTTTATTTGATAATTATATAATATTATACTGTTAGAATTATATATTTTTTTGCAAGAAGTCTAATCCCTACATTATTATTGTATATAACTGTTTCAATACTTTTCTTAGTTTTCATACAGCAAAAACTTTTTAATCGCACGTAAACAATTGTAAGTGAAATGCTGCGTTCACCTGTAAAGACGAATCGTACCAAATTTCATGTATATGTATGTATACAATAATTATAGTGTTATTGTGTTAAGTCGATTGTGTGTTTTCCAATAAAATATAAATAAATTAAATAAAGATATGAACAAAATAAACGACCAAAGGATAGCCCAAAGCAAATAGTATATTACTAAATAAGTCGTAAACGTCTAGACGGTCAGTGAATTATATCCTAAGTAGAAGTATGTATTTAACAGTTTCAAAGGACTCTGTATAGTGCCAAGATTCTGCGCTCGTACCGAAAGATAGATAACTCTTTTACTCGTTATGAGATGCGTTAAACATATATGATATTTTAATAAAAGATGTAATACTACTACAACATATAGTACTACTAGCGACTCACCCTTACACCGCTCGCGATCGTCCCTACTTACGTTTCAACGTTTTACCGGTGGTAGGACTCTGTCAAGCCTGAGGAGTCCGACTGGATGGGTACCACCCCCTTATCTATTTCTGCCGCTAAGCAACAATGGCAGGGTACAACTGTAGGTGTTATGGGCGACAGGTACTGCTTTCCATCAGGTGGTCTGTCTGCTCGTTTGCCACTGAATCTTATAAAAAAATATATAGGATTTCTCAGAGATGAGATATTTTCCCCAGTAAAAAGTATCCTATATGTTGTCTCGGATAACCAGCTATCATCATAACAAATTTCATCAAAACCTGTCCAGTGGTTTTTTCGTGATGCGTTTCCAGACAGATAGACAAAAATTCTAAAAACTATAGATTTGGCATCTGTATCGATAATAATGTCTATTTCAATAATATTTTCCAAAAAATATTTAATGTATAGATTCAGCTTAGTTAGATTTTTATAATATGTATAGATAGGTTACAACTAAGAACAACAGTAAGTAAAGTAGCATTATTAATACATATATATAATGTATTTAATAAATTAGGAAAACACTTAATAGACGGGATTAAAGAAGCCTATATTTCTTCTTGCACAAGGTATGCACTTTGCCAAATCTCATCTTAATAAGTTCAGTGAAGTTCTAGTTTTACTACAATACTTTATAAAAAAATATGTAAAACTTATAATAATACGACCCATATTGGTATCATTAAAAACACGATTGTTTCATTTCTGTTTAAAACTATGAAAGAACAAATGAATTGTCCATTCCTTGCTATAAAAGAAAAAAATGCTACATGAGCCATAGCTCATTAAAGTATCAAGAGTTAGCAAAAAAAAAAAAATTAGTCACTTAGACTAAAACATAATACGTATTATTTATTCTCCAGCGCAGTAAACATTGTTCAATGTTTACTGTTAAAAAAAATTGTATGACGTTTATTTATTTGGCTGGACATTCACAAAACTGTTTTTAATAACGAGACACAACACCATAAAAAATTTAAATTAATTTATGGCACGTTAATGCTAACTTGACAGCTTTAAATCATTTGATGGGCATTCCAACAATATAGTAATTATGGTATCTTCATACGATCAGCTGAGAAAGCAATTTGGCTCGGTTATGGCGTGTAATGGGGAATTAAACATGGGGTGAATGGGGCTAACGATCGTTAAAATGTCGTAAGAGCTTGTTACATTGTATATATTTTATATATATGACAAGCTCAATTCACAATAGGTCCTTTGAGATTAAAAAATAATTCGTTATTTCGTAGATGTAATATTACGGCTTCTGTTAATTACGTTATAGGTATTGTTATGGTAAAAGTAATTCTGCTAAAAGTATTTGTGGTTTAAGACATTTATTTTCTTAAAAGAATTACGAAATTCACTTACAGAGACAATACACAAATCTATACATATAATAAAACTGTAGAGGCCGAACGTCTGTAAATAGAAAAAAAAAACATAGAAAAAAATGGTAAAAAATGAGTCAGGTGGATGTAAAAAGAGAAATAGAACAAATCAAATTTTGTTTCGTTGTCTGTTTGTCTGTTTATACGGGCTAATCTCCGAAACTGTTATACCGATTTAAATGAAATTTTGCATGGTGGTATCTTATATCCCCAGTCAACATTTTAAATACTTTTCATTCCGGAAAACTAAAGAGTTCCTGTGGGATAGTTAAAAAACTATAGTAACTTATACAGCTTAGTACATAAAAGTAGATTTGTTTTTGTTTGTCTAAAGGCGAACCCGAGCGAGTGTGAGCCGCTAGTATATAATGTAACAAATATCGTGTCGTCGGAAAAATCATTTCATAACTTATTCACAATTGAGTTATCTACTTAGTATTATACAGAAACTTATATCACAAGAAACATATTTTGCTTTTAACAATTTTTTATTATATTTAACAGATAAAATATTATTTTTCTTAAACACTGCTACTTCTTTTCACCCTTTTACGACCTATATTTCAATAGGCAATAATTTAGATAAAATAAATGTCAAACGATGATGAATGCAGATGAAATATAAAACTTATCCATAATCTTGAGAGTATTTATTTATAAAAAGTTAAAAAAAATCTTTGAAAATCCAGCAGGGAGTTCTTAAAATTAACATTGTAAGTGAAAAAGTACGTCGCCTCGTTAACAGAATCACTTTCTTTAAAGTAGTGCCGCACTAATCGCCGTCAGCTTTCTTAACTTAATTAAACTTTTATCATAGTTTCAAGTCAGAAACTAGAATTTTGAAATTTGATATTCTTAAATAATTAAATATTATCTAAATTTTAAAGCGAATATTTATATTTTTATTAGAATAGTTATTTATGAGTTTAAAGTAGGTAAGTTCATTTCTATGGCAAATATGTGTTTTGACAATTTTTTATTTCATATGCCTTCGTATAACTTTCGTCGCATGAACTTTATAGCTGGAAAATTTCTATCTTTATTAAAGCCTGCATTCACAACCACAATAAAATATAAGAACAAACATATATTTCAAGCATAAAAACAAACTTATAAATATTTTGGAAAATATTCCGAACGTCAAAACAATTCAAACCCAAAAACATAATATTTATATACTTGTATTATATATATTCCAAAAATTTGACCCTTCGAGCTGAATGATTTTAGATGGCCTAAGAAATGTAACCCTTACATGACAAATATTTAATGTACTCGTAAATAGAATTATGTTCACTCATAGGAACAACAACGTTTTTGTACACATGCACGATAAATTTATAGGTAAATCAGTACTGGCAGTTCCTAAAAACATCCTTTTATATATTGTATGAACCTATGACCTATTAAGTCAACATAAGTTACTACTGCACTACAGCAGTCTTAAAACTGGGCTTACATAAATCTTAGCATAATTTCTATTCAAGGAAAGCCAGGTATAGTTACTCTTAAACTAAAAGCAGTAGGGTTCTCATAAAACTATGTTGAAACTTAACTTCTTAGGAGTTCATGGTGGAGCTAAATTAATATCGCGGTATAGAACCTTGTTTGAACGTAATGATGTAAGTTTCCTGCGAACCCTATCGTATATAAAGACCTAACTAGGTTAAACGCTGCTGTATTGTCGATCGTGTAGCGTACCTTTTGTTATAAGTTCGATTTAGGTCTTTTATTATTTGAATTGTATTATACAAAAACAATGTAGTTGCCATGTAGTTTATAAAAATCTAATCTTTATGTTTAAATTATTAGATTTCTTATTCTAGAAAGTGTATATTTAAATTCACAACTTAACTACATTTTTTCCTTAGGGGTGGTTTTCTAAAATTTCAATAGAATTGATTAACAGCTAAATTTTAAAAACAAAAAGAAATGTAGAAAATACGAAGATATTGCGTAATATTAAAAATATTAAACACCGAAATGATAACCGTCTTCTTGAAGAATTTTGTTAAAAATAAAAAAAATATAGGTATATATATTTTTTAATTACGTAACATGTAAAAATTACAGTGTATACCCTTATATTTCCGTTAAATCATTTTCGGGTCAGTCACTAATTAAAAATGTTACAAAATTTACATATGTATGTAGTATAGTAATTAGCCATTAAAATACCTGCTCTTTAGATAAAGATATCTTTTCCGACTTCAAAAATGATAGGAAGAAGATATTATGGTGGTGATACCTTTGTTTAGTGTGAACCAATTTTAATGACTCTATTTCTTTAATTAATTAGTTAAAACTGCAAGGCCAAATAAACAAGTGGATTCAAAGTATTAATTGTGAAATAATTATATTTAAAATGATTCATAGATTATGCCAGCGCAATTACAGGCAAGAGGCATAACATCTTAGTCCTCACAGTGATAACGCACCGGCGGTTCTGCAGTTTTGTTACATAAAACTTAAGTGCATGAACCGTAAGTGTTATGGGCGACAGGTATCGCTTTCCATCAGGTGGACTGTCTGCTCGTTTATCACTGAATACCATAAAAAAAAAAAAATGTTTTTAATTAAAAGTTTATATTGAAGGCTTTACAAGCAGATACTTTTTCTCTATGTGTAGCTTACTTTATAATTATTTTTGATCTTTTTGAATATAGAAAAATCTAACAATATTTAGATTGAGTATTTTATCACCTCCGGTTAATTTCTAAGAAATTAATTGTTAACTGGCACACGCCTCTTGACAGGTTAAATATTACCCAAACCTAAAAATAACGCAATTACTTTAAAACTAAAGTATAATATTTTTTTAGTAAGAATCACTAAACTTTAAACTTTGCATAGACTTGTTGCATCTTACTATATAAAAGTAACTAAGACATGAAAGTATTAGGCAAAATGAAATACATTAAAACAGAACTCTTTGTACATTTCTGCGAGAGCTTTCACGAAGTGTCAGCTTGAGCACGTTAGAGTGGTACATGTTCCGCACGTAGGACTTACTTTTCCCTAAAAATGTTGCAATTAGGTGTTAAAAAACCCGATGTAACTTTTAAAGAAATGAGGCTATTTCTCAAAAAGTCTAGATGGAAGTTATGTCGTGTAACAAAATTAAATACATTTGCTGTACCTTTAAGCATATAAAGTTTTCTGAAAAAGCATATTTACGTGTGATTTATAAAAAGTTATATTTAAATCTTTTTATTTTTGATATCTTTGAGCAATTATTGTTATAGGGCTAAAAAAGGAAATAGTTTCTTAATAGAGACTTTTAAAATTACCTATAAAATAGTATATATGGGCAGTCTGTCCACCACAGCTGGTGAAAACCATTCGAAGCATTGGGAACAAGGTATTTTGCTACTTACGAGTATACGCGTTAAATCATAGTGTCATTTTATATGACCTAGATATATCAAGATTCTAGGATTTAACGCCAATGATCTTCCATAGTATCGTTTGGTATCTTATTTGTATTCGTGCCAACCTAGCTTCACTGAGTTTTATGTGCTCCAGGTTACTAACCTTAAGTGTACCGCGACTTCATTTTATTTTGTTCATTTTGGAGACTATGCCAGACGTAGATATGATGTGGCTGTATAATACGAAAAATAAATCTTCAAGATTTTGTGTCTGCATGGAAAATTCTCGAGTCATTTCTACAAATTCAAGTGTTCTTAACTGCCGCAAGATGTTAGTGTGACAGCTTGCGGGGCAAAATCTGATGCTAACGGTTTTTGTTTTGGGTATACACATACATATTATATTAATAAACTAGCGACTTACCCTCGCTTCGCTCAGGTGCGTCCCTAGGTAGGTTTTAATTTTTTTGAGCGAAATCTTAATTCTTTTTTTAAAATAAAAGTAGGCTAAGTTACTTCCTATAATATCAGCTACCTGCCAGTAAAACTCCCGTTAAAATTACTCCAGCCTTTTCAGAGATTAGCCGGAACAAACAGACAGACAAAAATTTTAAAAATTGTGTTTTTCTTAAAAGTTCTGTATATAATTCCATATGCATTTAGTATAATGCTGTTATTTTGACATTACAAACAGACACTTCAATTTAATTTATCTTTATAGATTTATTTACCTACTGATATACCGTCACTTCGCTTATGCAATTTTTATTATATCCAATGGGCCTGATAATGCACTGAAATAAAAACAACTGACCTTTCATCAGAAACTGTCAAATATTTCATAGTAAAAATTCAAATTAATTCATACGTGAAAATATGAAGAAGAGTGCAATATCGAAAGACATATTACCTGTTTCTTACAAACGTAAGGAATGGACTTAAAAAAGTTTAAATTATGCTATGTGGTTGTTTCTTTTGATTTTTCCTCTTAAGGTACTATTTTTTGCGGGCTTGATGAAGAAAATATTATGTATTTTCAACCTTAGAATAAATCTGTGTCTATTTTCAATATCAAGAACCGACTAAAGTTGTTTAGAATATTTCATTTGTGATAGCTTTGATGTTACACTGATATCATGCTTGATTTCCCCAGAGTGAACTAGAAATTGCTTATTCTTATGTTAAATGTTTTTATTTTCGAATTTTCAATTACTTAGGTTTCTTTTTATTTCTGCGCAAAGTAATTAAGCATAGTAAGATTTTATTTATAAAAGTAATTTTATCATCTGAGCTTATCTTTTATTTATGTACGTACTGTAGGATAGATATTTTGTTCTTATTTTCCACTAATATAATAATGTATTTATATGTGCTGAATCTGCCGAATCTGTAAATTATTATTTTTTTGGTTAACCTTATTGAAATATTATTATTTACAGAGATTTACAGAGGGCCAAATCTATAGTTTTTTGAATTTTTATTTATCGCTCTGTCTGCGGCCGTTTCACGGGAAAACCATTGGACGGATTTTAATAAATTTTAGTACGATGATAATTGATTTTCCTGGTCAACATTTATGATATATATTATAAGGATATATTTTACAGTTAGAAATTATCTTATTTATGAGAAAAATACAAAAAATTTTTTTGTATAAAACTTCTTATGTATTTTTAACTTCCCACTGCTGGGCACGGACCTCCCTTCAATACGAGGGGGATCAGGCCATAGTCCACCACGCTGGATAAGTGCAGGTTGGCGGATTTGACATGTCTTTCGAAAACTTGCTAGGTACTTTGAGGTTTCTTTTAGGTTATGCAGGTTTCCTCACGATGTTTTCCTTTACCATACAAAGTGTACAACTTCTTATATGTATTATTATTACTATATTATTATTATATTATTACATTAATAAATATAGTTAACTATACGTCTATTGATGTCTATTCATGTGTCATTTCACGTCATAGTCTGTCTGTACACTATATTTCTATATTTCATTCAAATCCGTCTGGCCGTGTTCAATAAATTTTAGCGTGATTAATTAACAAATCTATATACATATTACACATATATACAAACTTTTGCACTTATAATAGAAATCCGATTAACTTAATTAATACCCTGATAACTAATCTAAGCCACAATAGAAAACATGTTACACTAGAACCCATACTACCACAAGTTTCCAATTCGTAGATTCATTTTCAATATGTGAAGGAATGCTTGAACAAATCTGAATAATCATCGCCTACGTATTTACCGCATGAGTATAGTTTTACAAAGGAGCCAACTAAAGCGAATGTGTAAACTTTACCGGTGGTAGGACTCTGTCAAGCCTGAGGAGTCCGACTGGATGGGTACCACCCCCTTATCTATTTCTGCCGCCAAGCAACAATGATTGCATTGTTGTGTTCCGGTTCGAAGGATAAGGTAGCCAGCGCAATTACAGGCAAGAGGCATATCATCTTAGTCCTCACAGTGACAACGCACCTGCGGCTCTGCATTTTTGTTACCTAAAACCTAAGTGCATGAACCGTAGGTGTTATGGGCGACAGGTACTGCTTTCCATCAGGTGGTCTGTCTGCTCGTTTGTCACTGAATCTCATAAAAAAAAAAAAAAATCCTTTAGTAAGTTCGATTTACCGCTTTCCATGTTAACTTTATTAGTGTCAAAATAACTGAGGAAGAGGTTTCGAAGTACATTACACCCGTAATACAATTTCGATAAATAGCTTTTTGTCGTGTTTTATTGTTTAAAATTATTGTATATTTTTGTGGGTAGATACAGTTTGTAACAACTATTTTATAACTTTTGAGATGTCTACAACCTTGGTCTCCCGTGACGGTGTTTGCTGGAAAGTGTTCGAAACGTCGGGAGTAACAATATAAAATAAAACCGCGACAAAATCTGAAAACATAATTTCATTTAAAGTATCAAATATTCGTGTAAATCTAAGAGTGTATTATACTTAGAACTAAATATACACAAGTAAATAAAGTAATACGTAGTGAGTTATTAAGCCCTTTTCAACTTCACACTGCTGGCCACAGGCCTCCCTTCAGTACGATCAGACCATAGTTCACCACGGTCAAGTGCGGGTTGGTGGACTTCACATTTCTTTTGAAAACTTGCAAGGTTCTCTCAAATATGCACTTTTCCTCACGATGACAAGTAAAAAGTAGTAAAAAGTTATTATTTTGATATTACAGCCACTTAAATTTCATTAATCTGTATGGATAATTTTTGATTACAATTGTTTATGAAGCAAGTTCAATATCGACTGGAATTTCATTATACATGCTCATAAAAACTTATTTTAAAAGAATTATTTTTTCTTTGAAGATGAAAGCTTGGTGTGTTATCTATACTGATAAATAAAATTGGAGTGTCTGTTTGTAATATTAAAATAACCGCTTTTTACTAAACGCATATGGATGTATACACGGTACATATACCCAAACAATATTTTTTACAATTTTTGTCTGTCTGTCTGTCTGTTTGTTTCGGCTAATCTTCGAAACGGCTGGACCAATTTTGACGGAACTTTCACTGGCAGATAGCTGCTGTACGTGTTACGTACGTAACGTAAATCGCTATATAATTTAAATGAATATCTTAGAAGTAGCAAGCTACTATTTATGTATAAACATAGCTAACCGTGAAAACGTATCTATGGACGAACGCAAGCATGAGTCACTAGTTGCACATACAAACATACCTAAATAATGTGTCTATATCTAAACCAAAACTCTACCCCAAACTTCGTAACTAAGAAAGAATAATTAAACATGTAGGTTATGTAATTTTCATTTATGTAATTATCTCTTACAGTGAAGTCTTAAGGCTTGGTTAACCACAGGATCAACTCACCCACTAACACCTCGTTACCGGAAATAAGCTCTCACGTCCTTTCAAATATTCAAAAAGAACATACTACCTCCTCGGTCAGCTGGTATTTAATCCATCTTTTTACAACTAAAACAAGCAATTATAGACTTTGTATCCTCCACATAGATACTATTGCGACTGTACATAAAAATGTTCTGGGAAATGTATGCAAAATTATAATTAACATGTGTTTAAGCAATTTTAAGCTTTACGTATATAAATTTAAGGGTGTTTAGGAGTGATTACGAGAGGAAAGTGTGGACCGGATGAGATCCCTAGGGCGTTTATTATTCACAGTATATCCAGTGTGAAGTTGATGCTATTATACTTGCATTCCATATTTTGTTAATTTTATTTTGCCGTTTCGCAAATGAAACTTTAATATTTATTTAAAGGATATTCGATTTGTCTTTTTTAGGGTTCCGTATCCAAAGAGTAAAACGGGACCCTATTACTAAGACTTCGCTGTCCGTCCGTCTGTCTATCTGTCTGTCCGTCTGTTACCAGGCTGTATGTCATGAACCGTGACAATTAGACAGTTGAAATTTTCACAAATGATGTATTTCTGTTGCCACTATAACCACAAGTACTAAAAAACAGAATAAAATAAATATTTAAGGGGGCTCCCATACAACAAAAATGATTTTATCGCTCGTTTTTGCTGGATATTAATAACGGTAACAGGTAGACGCTTGAAATATTCACAGAATATTTAGTTATGTGTTCACTTTAAGAGTAAATAATGAAATTAAAATAAAACAAACACTTAAGGGGGGCTGGCTTACAACAGAAATGATTTTTTTGCCGTTTTTATAAGATAATGGTTTGGAACCTTTCGTGCGCGAGTCCGACTCGCACTTGGCCACTTTTTTGTTTGCGTAATGATAATGGATGAAGCGAGGAGATTTTCTACTTTTGTGTTTTGAATTCTGTATTAGTGTTTATTCAATTTGGAAATCTGTTTATATAATAAAATAGTAGCAAAGCGAAATCTGTACATGGAACTTTATATAAAACAATGACTGTTACGTTGTGTACAGAATATAAACCCCAAAATAATAGTTATTGAAATTTTTGTCCGTATGTCTGTTTGTGTGTGTATCTGTGTGCATTTTCCGTAAAACGTACTAAACCAAATTTTAATGTGTTAATTATAAAATGCAAATATTATACTACTTTTTATGATTTATTATGAGATTTTTGATGTCTATTGTCGCGTAGTATGACTTGATTGAAAATACTTTATCTGTTTGAGAATTTTAGTTTGATTCTTAAATAGCAAAAGCTTCTCTTAATTTGGTTAAGATAAAGTCAAAATAATTAAATACATACATATTTATAATATATATGTATTTAAAGTTATATATGTGTAGTGTATCAACTATCTGGGTATCCATAACACACGCCTCGTAACTTATCAGGGAACTAGATGGTGCTGTGTGTTAATGTACCAACATATTTATTTTATTTTATAATAGATATGAATTTCCTCATTTTAAGTCTAAATTAACATTTAAAGGTGTAAAAATGTCAATCTGTATAGATATGTACATAGAATTCATTAACATTTCAGTACCAGTCCCATGCTACTAAGCCTACGCCATCGCACCTTTAAAGGGACGTATCTCTGACTTTTCTTTTTATAAGTGCGTAGGAAAATCTCATTAGGTTACATAATACTGTTTTAGATTTACGAGAATATTTGATATCCTTCTAATTCTACTAATATTATAAATGCGAACGTTTATGAGGATGTCTGGATGTATAAACGTATGGATGTTAGTTACTATTTTACGCAAAAACTACTAAATGGATTTTAATGAAACTTAATAATAATATAGCTCATACATCAGTATAGATACATACATACATAGGATACTTTTTATCTCGGAAAAATGTACGGTTCCCGTGTGAAAGATTTTTTTGTTTTTCGAAGCGAAGCGAGGGTGAGCCGCTACTTTTAAATAAAAATATCTTTTCAGATTTTTTCGCTATTTATTTTGACTTATATAGTTTACGACGTTTCGAATGCTTTACAGCAATCATGGTCATGGGAGAGACTAAGCCGACCACCTTAGTCTCTCCCGTTTTAGATATCTCATAATTTATTATATAGTTGTTACATACATTATTATCTACCCACAAATTATACTATGATTATAAAGAAATAGAAAAATGGCACCAAAGTACTTAACATAATTTGTTAATTTTGATTCATTTTCATAAAAAAATATAAAATCAAACATTCTTATAACTTTTCATCGGGTTAATTCTAATCCATGACATTACAACATCGGATTATGTATCTTTCATTCGATAATTTATGGACCGCTGTCAATAAAACGTTAAGTCGGATCAGATAAGATGCTTAAGCCGAGTTGATCTTGGCATACCATATTGGGATGACGATATTGCGGAATTCTATGGCTATTAGTATGTAATTTAATTTAGATTTTTGTATCTATACAAATAAATAAAATTGGAGTGTCTGTTTGTAATATTAAAATAACCGCTTTTTACTAAATCAATGTGGATGTATACATGGTACATATACCAAAATAACATTTTTTACAATTTTGTCTGTCTGTCTATTTGTCTACCTGTTTGCCTGTCTGTTTGTTCTTGCTAATCTCTAAAACGGCTGGACCGATTTTGACGGGACTTTCATTGGCAGATAGCGATAAGGAGTATCTTAGGCTACTTTTATTTCAGAAAAAAATAGGGTCCCACGAAAAAAAAAACCCAAATAAATAAATAAAAAATTGTTTTGGTAAGCAACCTAAGGACGAACTCGAGTGAAGCGAGGGTGAGTCGATAGTATACAATAAAACTATACATAAGAGTAATATATATAAAAATCAGGTTATCATAACAGAAAAATAATTTTGCTTTATTATCTATTTTTGGTAGCCCAAATAATGGAAATATTAGTTGAGCAACTTGGGCACCCATCAGGCCTCATGACACGTACACCAAACAAAACACACAACTACCAAATAAAACACACAAGCAATAATAGTAGTGCAACAATTACTCGTTAAGCGAGTATCTACAAGCACTAATTTTTCACTAACCTTGACCTAGACACTTCGTTACGTGTTTCATTTCGAGGTAATATGGACCAACTATAAGTAATATATAAAGTAAAAACGATAAAACTTGAAGCCACGCTTGTTAAAGTGTTCGCAAGGTTTATGTGACACTTAATGGAAGGAGAGATTGATAGTCTAGACCAGATTAAAACAGCTGTACGTACTTAAGAACATCTACATATTTAATTTAAGATTATTGTAAGACTTCCTATAATACTCTACTGACTTCTGCCTCACTACTAATTGTTAGTGGCTATTAAATTGATATTTATTAATGTATAGCGGCTCACCATCGCTTCGCTCGGGTTCGTCCCTAGGGACGTTTAACGGTTAGTATGGAATAGATAGACTAGCTATGGCTATATATTTTATATATATTATACATAGGTATGATGAGTTGTTGTGGGTTGTATTATGACGTGTTTTCCCGTGGTAAAAAGTAGCCTTTGTCACTCTCCAGCCCTCCAACTATCTCCACACAAAAATCACGCCAATTCGTTACTCCGTTTCGACGTGAAAGAAGGACAAACTAACAAACACACTTTTACATTTATAATATTAGTATGGATATTAGTACGGATTTGTCGGTGGACACGTACAGTAGACAGTGAATGCTATTATTTGTAGTTGTATATGTCGGTCAAGTTAGTAAAGCTGATTTTCTATGTACCTATTTTATACGTATCATTAAAAGCGAACTACCTTTGCTTCTTCGATTTCGCTATCAATTAAAAAAAAACTTTTAAAATAAAAAAAATGAATATTATAAAAAATTTACAAAAGCACCTTCAAAAGGCTCACCAAAATGTCTTTACATAAATAGATTAATATACGTAATGGTCAGGTCCTGAAATACAGCCCTTTATATCATTGTTTATAAAGTGGCGTCATTACGTTGAAACAGCACAATCCATCAAACTGATTGTTCTCGTAGTCATTTGTTTTGTTATTTTGTAAAATGTTTAATCACAGCCTACCCACATTATGACTTTGGCTAAATACAAATAAACGTGGCTTCCAAATAACTTGGGGTGGCGTTTGAATTTAATTTAAACAAGTATATATAATTGTTTAATTGAAATCTAAAGTTAAAATTACTTATGTCTAAATATTACAATTAATCCTTTAATGTGTTTTTGTTTAGTAATATTGTAATATTGTTAAGGACAACAAGATATTCTGCCTAATTTACTGGAAGTTAATGCGTGAACGGCTTTCAATATCGCTCTGTTGGTCGACCTTGATATGTAAAATTAATGGATATATAACCAAACTAACAAAACATTTTTTTCGTGGATTTATAGAATAGTTTCTCTCGTCATCATGATTTCTATAAGCATTTCAACTGTGTGAATAAAAAAGTAAAATTGTTAAATATTAGTGTAAATCTAGAATATTTATAAGTTTTATCGAACTTGACTACAGTATAGAGTGTGATAAAAAAATATATTTAATACTTTAAATATTATAATGAATGTAATATTAGGACATCATATATGTTATTACTCATTATAAATTTAACGACGATACTGTAGTTAATAATTATTAAAGTCATGTGGAAGCCCTTTGTTATAGATAAGAGTTTGCTTTTATTCTCTCTGTCGGGCGTCCTCAAATTCATTAGCAAGAGTCGCCACTCCATGTATTTTTGGTCTAACAAACTAAAAATTCTGAAAATTTTGCGAAATATTTCCGTGAAAAACAAACATAAATCTGGAAGCCTTTGTAAGAGACACTATTTCATTCCATAATGAAAAAAGTAAACATAGGTAGTGTTTTGTATTTATTAAATTGATGTTTATACAATATACAAAGTACCAAATTGACAGGTAGCTCATATAGTCCAAGTTGGAGATATTGCTATGTCATTATTGTGAAGGTGTTATATCGAAATAGGATTAGTGCAAAAAAAAATCCAAAAAAAATCTGCTTACCTATACAAAAATATTTTTTCCATTTTGTCTAATGAGGTTTTAAATTATGGAGATGTATTCTTAATAACTACTAGCCGCCACTTGCGGCTTTGCTCGAGAGTGTCGTCATTCAGCCTTTTTTAATGTACCACAGCAGCTGGGCACGATTTTATCTCATGATGAAAATTGCGGGGGGGGGGGGGGAGGGGGAGGGGATCAGGCTATAGTCCACCATGCTGGGCATGCAAGAGTGGGTTGGCGGACTTCATATCTTAGCTATGTTCTTTTAGACATGCAGGTTTCATGATGATATTGTTACATTCTATGAGTTCGGGGATCGGAAATTAAAGCACGTCTTTTGCACTATCGTTTTATTACTCTTGTTTTTTTAGTCTTGATTAACAAGAGTCACTTATGGAGATTCACTAATATACGTAGTATATATACAGTTCTGGTCAAAATCAGTCACTGGCCACTAATTTTTACTACTACATACACTTCCACTATAACTTCACTTAATTTTTCTTCACTTTTACTTTTTTTGTACGTCTTCTCAATTTTCACTTAACTTCGAAATTCAACGATCTCTCGACATACTACCGGCCTTTTATATGCATAAACAAAGAACATTCTAGTATTAATTATTATTTTGGTTAATGACGTTACACACTCTCCGTTACGCAACAATATTTTACCTTTACCGCTTCAATCACTAAATCTATACATAGCTACATATAATAAAATAGTTATTTTAAAATTAAAAAAAAAAGTTATAGCAAAATCAGTACATGAAATATTTTTTTAAAAACAATGGCTGCTACGTGCTCTGTATAGAATATAGTTTATATATTTGTGTGCATTTCACGCAAAAAGTACAGAACGGATGTTAACTAAACTTTGTGTAGTGATAACTTATTACTCGAGTCAACATATAGGATACCTTTTATTACAGGAAATTCTTACATTCCCCCGGGAAAACGCAATAACTAGTTCAGCCGAGTTGTCCTATATACAAAAATTTCAATGATTTTTCAGACAAAAACTTTTAGTAACAGGGTTAAAAATGATGACATTTAACAACTTAGTGCGGAAAAACCTCTTATTTCCTCAACTACTTAACGGATTTCGATGCGATTTCTCACGAAAGTGCGAAAAAGGATGAAGATTGAAGTGAAAGGACGATAAAGAAGGAAGTGTATTATATAATTTGTAAATATTTCGTTTAAAATGGCTGTGACGGTATTTTGGTAAAAAAACTGTTTTCACTTTTTATATTACATAGAACTTGAACTTCTGCCTTCACATTTATTTTACCAAGTGAAGCAAAACTTACCTTTTTTTAATCATCACTGTTACAGTAAAGAAAATGATAAGTCCTTTGCAATTAGACAAACAGATCGAAAAAAAAATTGCTTATATAACTACTCTTAACTTTACAAACCCGTTCAGAATAACCTAAAAAGTACTAACATACGTACATTTCAAATTTTCTCCTATAACTTACAATAGGAAAATGTAATTTTTAACTCGTTCTAGTTTCCTTTGAGCTTTTGAAGTTTTCTTACTCGAAAGCGGTAAACGGTTTAGATTCGGTCGCGTTAGCTCGCCTTAGAATACTATGAAACATTGCATAATTATGTTTGCTACGAAGAATATGCTCTAACCATAGACAAAGGGAATTCCAAAGCAAATAAGAATGTCGTCGTACATTGTATGCATAACTATTCACTAGCGAGTTTTTCAATAGGTACCTGTCGGTATATACATAGGTTACATATCTATCTACATAGATAAAATTGAAATGTTGTTCGTTTGTAAGCTTTTGTATGGCTGGATTGATTTACCATATTTGTATTTTAAAAAATTTGAAATAATACGAATAAGGTTTTTGGGGTAAAATTGGAAAAATTACAAGAAAAATTTGGCAAGTCAAGGAAAATTTAAAGTTCGTTTTCACACATTCACATTAAAATCACAGATAAACAGTTCAGATTTATGTATGGATTTAATTATTAGGTTAGCGGTGTCATTCATATATGATTTTATTTTTATGTAAGCCTTAAGCAAAATTCGTGTCTTAAGTCTACCATTTTGAAACCATGTAAAAAACTATACATAATATTCAAGACATACATTTTATTTCTAAATAATTTATTAATAATAATTTATTTCTAGGTAGTCAATCTTAATCTATAAATCTATTCTTTTATCTTTTAAACGCATCTTTACTAAAATCTTAATCACAGTTTTCAATCTATGATGAAGTTTAGTCTACGCAAAATTTCATCCAAATATATTCAGCAACTTAAATGTAATAAAGTACCATACAGACAGGCAGACTCATATTCATATTTTAAATATTAATACTAATAGTCTAAATATTAATAGTCGCTAGACTTACTCTCGCTTCGCTCGGATGCGTTCTTGGGTATGTTTTTTTTTGAGCGAAAACCTAATCCTTTTTCTAAAATAAAAGCGGCCTAAGTAACTCTTTTAACATCAGCTATTTGCCAGTGAAAATCTCATCAAAATTAATACAGCTGTTTCGGAGATTAACTGGACAAACACAAAGACAGACAGACAGTTTTAAAAATTGTGTTTTTCTTATGAGTAGGTATATAATTTCAAATGCATTTAGGAAAAAGCTGATATTTTCACATTACAAACAGACACTTCAATTTTTTTATCTGTTTGGATTATTAATATTATTAGTATTGAAGTATGTACGTACCTTAAACACAACATATTAAATATTCTCACTCCATGATATTGAGTGGATTTGTTAGTTAGTATTATTTGTTAACTTCGCGACTAGTTCTTAGTTATCTTATTTTCTGACCTGAATTCTTTTAAAATGCATTTTGGTAACACACATAAGTGCGCGAGTTAAATTTGCTAAATAAAAGCCGGTCAAGAGCGGGTTGGACTGGTGCACCGGATTCGTATTTGGTTTTTTTATACAATGTATACGAAGCAGTGTAAGCTTATTTTGAACTTACAAAAAGCTCTTGGTGCAAAAACTTAAAGAAAGAAAAAGAAACAAGTTTTAACATCATATGGAACATCCCTTTTGAGATTTAAGTCTATATTTGTAAAGCTTCTATCCTTAAAAACATTTGAATGTCTCCAAAAAGCAACATATTTCCATCTTCTATTAATTCTCTCTATCTGGAATTATTTCAGTATACCTTTTTCATATACACTTTTTTACAATTTCCATGAATACTTACACTTTTTTACGTTTTGCCCTAATTTTAGAGGTATTCTTTAAAATTTCAGAGGCGAGAGACTTGGAAATAGTACCCAATCCATTCTGTGTGCAAAGACAGTTTGCTCCCAATAGATTAGTTGGCGTTACTTGGCAACAATAACAAGTCTTTAAAACACTGTAGGGAATATTTGTAATTTGTAAAATATAACGATGTGAAAGATTTTTAGGTAGAAAATAGATTACCGTGAAAATTCACTTTTATGACCTGGTTTGGTTTGAGAAATCCTAAGTAAAACTATTCATTTCAATTTGTGATGATGTTGATGTTGCCCTATTATTCCGTCGTAGAACTTCGGACTGCAGAAGAAGTTTTCCATGTCCTTCTATCTTTAGCTACTGCTTGGATATGATTTCATCATATTCCCATCCTTGTAAAGTCCGTCTTAATGAACTTCTTCCAGATGCTAATCGATTAGGTCTTCTTCTACCGGCCGGCCACCCACCATCGCCTCTGTCTTGTACATATGTATAAAAGTTATGTTCAACTTGTACAGGAGTTATATTAAAATTTATTTATATATGGCTTGACCAGAATTGCCAATCAGTCACTCTGATCCTGAAACAGAGAAAAGTGATGCTAAAATCTCAAAACTTATTAAGAAATAATATTTTTAAGCAAGATAATTTGAATAAAACTATCTTTTCTGATTATTTGGCGGATTTATTTTGATTTTCGGTTCTCGACTTTTCGAATGTTTTACAGCAATCATGGTCACGGGAGAAACTAGGTTTTAGACGTCTCAAAGGCATTGTATACTTGTTACAGACAGTGCCTACCCACAATTTTAAAAAATGATTTAAAAAATCCAAAAATGGCACCAAAGTACCTTATAATATTCGTTGAAAAAATTGTAAACATTTTAAATTTTTTAATAAGTATTATAATTAAACACTGCTGTGTTTAATTTATTTATGTAATTTTAGCTGTTATTGTTATAAATATTAATTTTTTTTTTAATTTTATTAATTAATAACATTATTTAGTGTTACTATTATCGTTATAGTATAACCTTAACGAAAATTAAAAAAATAATAATTATTTATTTAAGCAATATTATTGTTTTATATGTAATTTAAAAAGTTAAAATATCAATTTAGATTGCTATTATTTAAAGTTAAAATATTAAGCAACACTATTGCTACCTTTATAGATAAAAAAAATATTAATCTGAATTACTGTTAGTTAAATTATTTATTTAATGAAAAAGCTACTGTAATTTCATTTTTTAAACAACTTTTTAAATAATCAAAATTATGCTAGTAAGAACCGTGAGTAACTAGTAATAGTCACCGGTGGTAGGACTCTGTCAAGCCTGAGGAGTCCGTCTGGATGGGTACCACCCCCTTATCTATTTCTGCCGCCAAGCAACAGAGATTGCATTGTTGTGTTCCGGTATGAAGGATAAGGTAGCCAGCGCAATCACAGGCAAGAGGCATATCATCTTAATCCTCACAATGACAACGCACCTATGGTTCTGCATTTTTGTTACTTAAAACCTAAGTGCATGAAACGTAGGTGTTATGGGCGACAGGTACTACTTTCCATCAGTGGTCTGTCTGCTCGTTTGTCACTGAATATCATAAAAAAAACTGTACATTTAAATAAAGGCAAAGATTAAAATTAGACAAGAACGTAAAGCTTTTTCAAATTTTTATAATATTTCATTCACTTAGACGTTGGGCGTTTGTGAAATCGTTCGAGCAGTTCAGTTTACGTGTCGCTGGACAAATAGAATCATACTGAGTTTCATTCCACTCTAAGAAATAGGTTATTAGAACATCGTTGTTATTAATTTTGCTTAAGATTTTGCCACAAACGCGTTATAAGTCTAATAATTCAGTGATTCTCAACGAGAGGAAGCGTCTTCTGATATTAATTTTTTTTTCATTTTGTGAGGACGAAATATTGATAAAGGAATTATGAGTTTTCTGTACAGCTGTAGTGAATGAAAAATATTAACATTGTTAATTGTTTTAGGTTCGATTACTGAAAGGTGTATATTTTTAATTGACCATATAAATATATATTTTTACGACTTCTATTATAAAAAGAGAGGTAACAAATATTATATAAAAAACATATAATTATAATTAAGTTGCTAGCTGTAATTTATTTTTTGTTAATCTTTAATATGATTAGATTTGGTCCCAGTTTAACGATTTTTAATAATTTAATTACTAATATAAGAATATGAACTTTTTAAACTTATTTTACTAGTAGGTACCTACATATTATTATTTAAAAAATATAGGTAAAAATAAGCAGGATGCTGTTAGCTATTAATATTTCTTACTTCTTACCAAGCAAAATATATTACATAAGTTGGTAGTGTTAGGTCACAAACGACCGTAATTACGTTGCTGTAATAGTGTTTTGTAAAAAGCTGGCTAAACCTGTTTCCTTTAGAGTTCCTTTGTTGCTGAAATTTTAATTATTTCTCCCATTTGTATGGAATACGAGGCTACTTATTTAGCTTTATTGTTTTGCTGACATTATTTATGTTTTAATGTGTACCTACTGTTAAAACTAGAAATATAAAAACATAATTCTTAGTTTTTGTTTTATTTATTGTCCCGTCCTGTTCCGTTTTTCTGTTACAATATTTAAAACCAACTATCTACATGCAGTCAACTGATTTTATAATCAAACACATTAATATTATAAAATGGTTGAATAAAAGGCTAGGTTAATTGGGTATTATATTTTCACCCCAGAAATATGTGTTTACATTCGTCATCTGAGGCTTATCATGGGGGTGACTGTGGGTTTCTCTTGGTACTTATTTGAAAGCAGAGTAGGCTGTGAGAGCAACCTCCTGGTTCTTGAGGAAGTTAAGAGCAGGTTGGCCTCTATCGGCTTCTATAAATCAGCAGTCATTGCGTCGTAGTTGAGTGCGTAAGAGATCTTCTTAAGACTGGAAAGGATTTGTTGGATTTTAGATGATAGTGCTGGTTCTTTTTCACCCGTTGAGACACCACTAAGTGGTTACACTTGTACAGGTGGTATACATAAATGGTAACAGATATTTTGTGTTTTTTTATTTAAGTTTGTTAGGTAATTATTAAGTTTGACTGTTAATTTTAAATTGAAACTGTTTAACAATCACAACATTGAATTTATTTCAAAAATAATTTCTACGTATTCCCTTATTACAACATATACTGAGATACTTATCGACATCTGAAGGTTTTGTCTTAATTTCACCGTTTTTCTTAAAAATATAATCTTTGAATTAGAGTTAGTGTAAAAATAGAATCTTTGAGTTCAAAAATCATATAGTAAAAAACTTTATTAGTCTTTTTCCGAATTCCCGAATTCCCCGAAAACTTTATCATTATTTTCTAAAAGAAACAAAAAAAAGGCAAATCAGTCCAGCCCTTCCTAAGTGATGAGCTCACCAACGAACAGCATTTTAATTTTATCTATATAGTTATTTAAAAAATAAATTATTTTTATAGGGAAATTTTGTTTTTTGTACTATTTTGTATTACACAAAGTTTATGATATTTAGTCTGAAACTACAAAACAGTTTTAAGCACGTCTTTTCATACTTTAGATTATAGTTATTAACTGGGTCAACCCCTTTGTTCCACTGTTTGTAAATTGGTGTCGTTATGCAGTAAGGAAACTCAATCTATTATCACTTATTTTGTAAAGGAGTTCCGTTGTAGAATAAAAAAGAAAATTTATAATTTTCAATTTTAAAATAAGAAATATATATCTATACTGTATATTTTATTAATATTTTGTCAACATTTTCGCTGTCTAAAATGAATGAAATATGTGATTGCATTGCATAAAGCTCAAGTTTTGTTTTTGCACGATCTTAGTCGGCGCCAATAGTTTTTAAATAAGCATTAATGTATAATTTACTTCATTATAATGTCATAATATCGAAAATCCGGTATAATTGAGCACAGGGAATACTCAAAGTACTCGTATAGTTTTGAGGATCAGTACTATCGTGCAGTGGTGAATTATTGACTTTAAAGTTTTTTTTTTTTTTTTATGAGATTCAGTGACAAACGAGCAGACAGACCACCTGATGGAAAGCAGTACCTGTCGCCCATAACACCTACGGTTCATGCACTTAGGTTTTAAGTAACAAAAATGCAGAATCACAGGTGCTTTGTCACTGTGAGGACTAAGATGATATGCCTCTTGCCTGTAATTGCGCTGGCTACCTTATCCTTCAAACCGGAACACAACAATGCAATCATTGTTGCTTGGCGGCAGAAATAGATAAAGGGGTGGTACCCATCCAGTCGGACTCCTCAGGCTTGACAGAGTCCTACCACCGGTAAACTTTAAAGTTAATTTGTTACCTTTAAGACTTTACCTATTTTTATCACTTAACGAAAGTCTTTTTTCAGTTCGTTTTCCAGTAGTCTTTTACAAGGTGTCAGTTACATCGAAAACCTTTAAATGTCAGAATAGAAAATACTCAATGTAGTCTAGTCAATAAGTGCCTTTTAGACCAACTTTACAACAACCGCAAACAACCGAAACAGAGCAACCGTTTTAGGCCGTATTTTCATCCCTCTGAGAAAATTATAAATATTGGTCCTACAATTCCGGGAGATGAGACTTTTTTTTTGAAAATTTCCTTTTCTTTACGAATTTTTTTTTAGATTTTAAAAATTTCAATTAGTTTAGCCCTTTTTTATTTTTAATTAATTGTTTATAACTTTTGCAATTTTTGCAAATGGAACTTTATTTTTTTCAAAAATCATCTACATACCATTCCGAATCGAATGACACCTCAATCATATTTTTCCGAGACTGCTGAAAAAGGTGACCTAAAAGACACTTGTTGACTAGACTAATGTTCCTTTCACTTGCAGATTTACTTAAGTAAATATTTTCGCCTGACGAAGTTAAAACACAGTAAGTTCAAGACCACAAAAGTTTGCACTGTTAGTATAAATTTTTACAATTGATTATTTCGTTTAAAATAATATAAACGCTTACTCTTCAGTAGAAAGTATTTTGAGTGTTTTGTAATAAGGAACAATTTAAATCCTTTTTCCGACGTTTCCACAACAAAAATCATAATTGCCTATGTATTTTTTCCTAAGTTGTTCGCACTTTATTCTAACAGTCGTGAAAAGCTATTTTAAAGCGTTCTATTTCCCTTTGAGCTTTATAGCGTCAGTAATTTCCTTTGACAAAGCAATATGCAAACGCATAATGTTAGTACTTAGTGCCTACATTAGCCGTCTCGTCCATACTTTGTGTTTTTATTCGTCAAACTCATTTCGACCGACTTTATAAGGTAAATTCTATTCGGGTGCACATTTTTTTTCATTGAATTGATGATTCATTTTCATTGAATTGATTTTAGCTCAAGTTCTATATACTTGTAAATTTCGAGAAAAAAAAAACGCGATTAAAGAAGAAATTATTATTTTTATAGGATTTTAAAGTCAGTGTCCATTTTAAGAGAAAAAAAATAATATTTTTTAGGAAATAAATAATCAAATCTTTATCTCACTATGTTTAATTTTTTTTAGCAATAAATTATTAAAATTTATTACTGAATATAGTTTGACACTAGTTCGGTAAGAAAAAATCTTAGTCCTGAAAAGAACTGGTTAAGAATCTCAACGAGACTAAATACATATTATGTACATATATTTTTCTCACTTTCTGCATTGCAAAACAAACAGGCATAACATATTTTACATTTATAATAGTACTAGCGGCTCACTCTCACTTTGATCGGATTCGCCTCTAGAAAACCAAAAATAAACCTATCACACGGGAGCCGTAAATTTTTCCGGAATAAAGAGTAGCCTATGTATCATTCCAGATTATAATCTATCTCTGTGCCAAATTTCATTTAGATCTGTTCAGCCGTACTGGCGTGAAAGAGTAACAAACATCCATACATATTCACAAGCTTTCACATACAAAATATTAGTACGGATTTTGAAATAACTTTTTTTATAATTACCTCGACTTCGATTTCTGATAAAAAATTAAATAGTTTTATCATAATAATGGATTGTGGTGATAAACGATGCCGCGTCATCTCATTGTAATATGGCTCGTCCATCATTCTGAAGTACATTGACACGTCTTTCTAAAGATACCTTTTTTATAATGAAGCTCGCTAAGTTTATTTATTACGGTAATTAAATAGAATTTTTTATAATAAATATCATGTCTATTGGGAGTTCTGAGTCGATGGATTCAAATGATTTAGCTTTAACAAAGAAGGTTTTTGACTTAGAGTATTGATATAAAAAAATGTCTGCGTGTAATTTTTACGCGCGGTTGAAGTGAAACTTCTTTGACAAATATCGCAATTAAATTAATACAAATCAATAATTAAATAAGGCATAATAGGAATATTACAAACATATATAATAGAATATCATATAGATAAAGAATAATAATATTATATATTTGACAGACAATTACAACGGTTACCATGGCAACATGGCGATGTATTCTATCTGATTCTCTCGCCGGCTAAATCTTATATATTTATGTGTTTATCTCTTTTTAATGTCTTTTGGCATTTTTGTTTCATTGAGTTTCAAATCACAACAATAATAAAGAGGTTTTACTTCAATAATATAATTAAAATAAAATTCTTCGGAAGCCTCGATGCTTATTTAGATTCGTACTTGCACGATGTTTATGTAGTTAAAGATCAGAACAAAAGTTTATAAGTATTTTCTTATTTCGAAAACAATTTCGCCCATCAAAATGTTATTACGTTAAGCCGAGATTTTTTTGATAATTTAAACTGGAGCGATGCCGCGGGTAATGCTAGTATTTCATAAAAATCATTTTTACTTCTTATACTCATTTCATTTCAAATTTCTATATATATATATATATATATGTCTGTCATTCATTATTTGATTGTTCATCTTTATTTACCATAAGTTTATCTTAAGCTGCACGTGTAATGTAATAGACGTAAGTTGTAATTCTTTAAATAAAAGGTTTCCCTTTGAGTAAATAAAAATGTAAAATTAATTTCACTGAAACCTCAAGTCGTTAAAAGCATAAAACAACATGTGAAGTATACGCGTGTTACCGCCATCATGTAAGTGTTCGCTCGAACTGCGAGGTTTTCACTTTTTACTTACTTCCTCTGATGAGAAATGTCGTACTAACAAATGTTCGCTGAATGAGAGGTTTACGTCGCATGCGAGGAAATCTAAAATGGACATGAAAAAAGGCGATTCTTACGTCCAATATACTTTATGCTTCTTTGTACTTATTTTAGTTTATCTTCACGAATTTATCCCTGTACGAGATTCTTTTCTAGCGATTTTCGTCTTAAATGTTATGTTAAAAAGTATGATTTTTTTAAAAGATTGGTTCTAACTTAACATTTCAAACGAATATTCACAATTGTTCTTTGTTTTGTCATAGTCAAAACCAGAGCGTCATACATTAATAATTAGTTTTGTCCAACTTCAAAGAAAAAGGAGTTGCTTTTGGGTGCATGTTTGTCCATTAAAAAGGAATAATTTACAAATCAATTTAAACATAATTATTGCACTATTGATTGATTGTCTTTTGTTTTAATTTGTATGGACTACTAAAATACAGAGCATACCTTTACTAATATTGGTGAAAAATATATTCACCTTACCACAATCTGAAAGAGGAATCAAAGATAAAAACTTATTTCTTATCGAGTCACTTGATCTAATCGGTCGAAGTAAATGTCTCTAATAATTGGGCTTTAGCAAGTTGTGATATAATAAATGGACTGTAAGATGGGCACTTAATGAACTCTCGGAGTTTCGATGGACGGCTGTCGAAAACATCCGACTTTCGTCATGCGTCACGAACATGCCCTACTTCTTAGGCATATAAACATACATATACACCATGTAAACCATAGAAAGCTGCTAAGTTTAATCTAGTTCTAGCATGTTTGACGTATACTTAATAATAGAAATAGAGAACAATTTTAAAATTTAGATGTAATATTTGATATGTAATAAATTTAATCAAATCTACTTGAGCATTGTAAAAGTTATTCTACTCTCCTATAGTCTAGACAGTTAATATAGAAAGTAATTCTTGCTATTCATTATGAAATATTTCAATATTATATTTCAAAATTTAATAATTCTGCCATTGAATAGAATTACAGGCGTGAAGCAATTGTCTCTTAAAGTCTGTTTTAAATATTATCTACAAGTGACTCGCTCTCGCTTCGTTCGGTTTCATCCCTAGATACGTTTTAACGGTTTGTATGGAACAGATATATAGTATATATATATATATATATATATATATATATATATATATATATATATATATATATATATATATATATATATATATTGGAATTTAGGTTTAAGAAAACAATCTTATTAGAGTACCGTTTAATTATGGCACAATATAAAAACATGTAGAGCAAGAAGACTCAGTATTCAGTAATCAGTAATGAACAAAACTAAACGCAAAAAAATATTCAAGAAGCCAAGGAACAGATAATAAAAGTAACACTATTAAATATACAATGTTGCCCCTTAAAAAGTTAAATTTTTATGATCTTTTTCAACACTCCCACTAAAATTTAACTTTATAAAAAAAATATTTAAACATAGTAACCAAACCAATACCTACATACAATTAACTAAACAACAACTTATCTCTTAGGTAGACAAAACTCTGAGTAGGTAATGCTTTGGTTAAAATATCTGCCAACTGATCTTTACTTGAAATATAACTCAATTTAATTAAACCCAAATTTACCTTCTCCCTTACAAAGTTAAACTTAACATCTATATGTTTTGTTCTCTTATGATATACAGGGTTATTAATCAATTTTATTGCACTCTGATTATCTACATTTAACTTAATACAATCATAACTTTCACCTAAATCTGACATCAGCTGCTGCAGCCATATAATCTCTTTGGCAGCTTCACAAGCAGCTACAAATTCTGCCTCTGTTGTGGAGAGAGCAATGGTCTTTTGTTTCTGACTAGACCATGTAATTGGTCCTCCATTCAAAATAAAAATATAACCTGTGGTAGATCTACGTGTATCCAAATCACCAGCAAAATCAGCATCTGAATATCCACTAAGACCACTGTTGTCTCCATATCTTATATGTAAATGTTTACTATTAATTAGGTATTTAATTATACGTTTAACGGCATTTACATGTTGTTGACTTGGATTGTTTACATACCTACTTAATAAGTTTACAGCAAATGAAATGTCTGGCCTAGAAACAGAACTCAAAAATAATAAGCAACTTATAGCTTCTCTGTAAGGAAAGTTAATAACATTTTCATTCACATTCTTTGTAATACTAACATTGACATCTGCCGGAGTGCTGACAGGATTTGCAGTACTCATACAAAACCTTTCTATAATTTGGTTAATATAATTTTCTTGATGAATACAAATGCTATTATTTATCTTCTCTATTTGCATGCCTACAAAATATTTAAGATTTAGTTCTTTTATTTTAAAAGCTTGCTTTAAATACAATATTATTTCATTGATAAGTTGTTTATTTGAAGATATTACAAGAGCATCGTCAACATAAATTATTAAAAATACCTTAGACTTTTCAAACATTCCTACATAAATACAATTATCTGCCTGAGACTGTACAAAACCATATTTCTTTAAAAACTCAGTGAACCTCTTGTTCCAGCATCGAGATGCCTGCTTCAAACCATATAGTGATTTGTTTAATTTTAATACATAACTATCTTTAATTAAGACACCTTCAGGTATTTCTATAAAAATATTTTCTTCCAGGTACCCATTTAAAAATGCAGTTTTTATATCAAATTGTTGAATTTCTAAATTATATTTTACAACTAAAGAAAGAAGAATTCTTATAGAATCATACCTTGTTGTGGGAGAAAATATTTCATGATAATCAATATCTTTAATCTGACTGAAACCACGTGCACATAAACGAGCCTTATAGCGTACAATTTCATTATTCTCATTTCTCTTAATAGTAAAAATCCATTTTGTAGTAAGGGTTCGCTGATCAGTTCTCTTAACTGCAGTCCATGTTTTATTCTCTTTGTGGGCTGACAATTCCTCTTTAATAGCTTCAGACCATTCTCTTTTTTGTGGGCTATTCAGTGCTTCAGCATATGATTGAGGCAACGACAATTCCACAAGGTTTGCTTCAAAATTTCTATTCTTACGTGGTCTCAAATTTATGTTCCGTGCTATTGTATCTTTCAACTCTTGAGACGGTTCATATGATGGATCATCACTATTACAACTTAACAAGCTATCTTCATTATCTGTTGACGAGTATTCACTTAAAGTATCCTCTTTATTATTTACTTGGACGTCACATTGATCACTATTTTCTGTTTCATCTATAATACTTATTTGTGCAATATTTTTCTTTGAATTTTGAATTTGATATTCATCAAATATCACATTTCTTGAAATCTTTATTTTTCTTGTATTTGTATCATACATTCTGTAGTTAGTATTGTCATAGCCAACTAATATCATCTTTTCACTTTTTTTGTCTAATTTTACTCTTAGTTGATCTGGAATGTATACATAACCAATACTGCCAAACACCTTTAAGTGACTTAACTGAGGCTTGATGCCATTCCAAAATTCAAAAGGTGTTGTGTTAGGAGTTTGTGTAGACGAAGTTCTATTTAATAAATATACCGCACAATTAACTGCTTCTGCCCATAATATCAATGGTACATCCCGTGCATATAACATAGAACGTGCACTCTCCACTATTGTCCTATTTTCCCTTTCCACACGTTCGTTCTGTTCTGGTGTATATGGTGCGGTGCGCTCTTGAACTATTCCTTCTTTATCCAGATAATCTTGGAAAACTTTATTTACATACTCAGTTCCATTATCAGTATGCAATATTCTGACACTATGCATAAATTTATTTTTTATTATAGCATTATATTTCTTAAACACTTCCATAACATCACTTTTGTTTTTAATAAAATATACATGCCGATAACTAGTGGCAGCATCTTTGAATAATACAAAGTGCCTATTACCCTGAATTGATGAGCAACTCATTGGGCCGCATACATCACTGTAGACTAGATCGCCTGGCTGTAGTTCTCCTCGCTTTGATTTTTGAAAAGGAAATTTGCACAGCTTCCCATATGCACACGCCTCACAAACAAAGTCATTTTGTCCAATGTCATTTAGTTTTAAACCTTCAACAACTTTATTTGCACTCATGTTTTTTATTTGTTTTAAATTAATGTGTCCCAGTCTTTCATGCCATATTTTAATATCACTATTATTGTTTTGCACTAAGTTACAAGTATCTGGAATCACTGTTTTTATGTTTAATTGATACAAATTGTTTTCTGTGATTTTAGCACTCATCACTACATCATTGTCTTTGTAAATTAAAGCACTTGTATTTTTCTTGATAATAGAATAAGATTTTCTTATTATCACACCTTCTGAAAATAGGTTTCTTCTCAAACTTGGCACATATAACACATCAAGGAGTTCACTTGTCTCCCACTGTCCATTGACATATCTCTTTATTAATACTTTGCCGATGCCTGACACTTCCACAGATTGTTTATTTCCTAGTGTCAATGATTTCTGGTTACATTCCAACAGTTCTAAAAAGAAATCTTTTCTAAAAGTCATATGCGCGGAGGCACCACTATCTAGAATCCAAGTATTTTCTTCTGTTTCACATGCATTATTCTCCACATAAAATGCTAACATATCTGCACCTTCTTGATGAGGTTTTCTTGACTTGGATTTTCTTGGAGCACGACATTCTTTAGAAAAGTGGCCTCGCTTTCCACAGTTATATCATTCAAACCTGTGTTTGGAATTTTTATTTTGATTTGTACCACTATTACCAGGCATCGGTTCATTCTGTTTTGTTTTTTTCCATCCTTTATTAGCAACAAGGAGAGCTGTCTCTTGCTCTTCTTCTCCTGCTAAACTAGCTTCTTCATCCAACAAACGAGCAGTTAAATTAGTAATAGTTTGTTGCTTCGGATCTAATGACATCCATGCTTGACGTAGTGACCTATATTTGGGAGGTAAAGTTCCCAATATTTTTGTTATGATAGCCATATCACTCACTGTCTCACCGCTTTCTTTTAATTGCTTGGCCAAGGTTTCTACTTTCGAAATATGTTGAGCTACACTGTCACCTGCCGCCATTTTGTATTGATAAAACTTTTCATGTATTAACATTTTACTCTTTTTTAGCTCACTCTTTTGTTCATATATTGATTCAAGTTTCGTCATTATTTCCTTGGCCGTTTCACAATTTTCTATCAACGTTATTTGTTTGAAGTCCATTGACGAAGTTATAATGTACATCGCCATACCATCGTTTTTAGACCATTCAGCGCTGTTTTGTTCTGTTTTTGACAAACCAATGTCAATGCCTTTTGCCTTTAAAGCACATTTGATCTGGAACTTCCATTGACGAAAATTATTTCCGTCAAATTTTTCCAAATGCATTGACCGCGTGGCATCCATTTTGAGATTATTTCAACAATGATTGTCAACTTTTTCTTTGCCGTTTTCTTTCGTTTTCTTTTCTTATCCAGAGTATCCTGGGCCCATAACCTATTGGAATTTAGGTTTAAGAAAACAATCTTATTAGAGTACCGTTTAATTATGGCACAATATAAAAACATGTACAGCAAGAAGACTCAGTATTCAGTAATCAGTAATGAACAAAACTAAACGCAAAAAAATATTCAAGAAGCCAAGGAACAGATAATAAAAGTAACACTATTAAATATACAATGTTGCCCCTTAAAAAGTTAAATTTTTATGATCTTTTTCAACAATATATATATGTATATCTGACGGCTCAGTGTGTAGTGACCCTACTTGCTGTGCCAGCGGTCGCGGGTTCGAGTCCCGCTGGGTGCATGCATTTGTGTGATGAGCACGAATGTTTGTACTCCAGTCATGGGTATTTATATTTATAATATGTATTTATTTAAAGTTATATATGTGTAGTGTATCAACTATCTGGTATCCATAACATAGGCCTCGTAGCTTACCATGGAACTAGATGGTGCTGCGTGTTAATGTCCCAATATATTTATTTTATTTATATATATTTATACCCCTTACTTAAGAATTATTGATTCCACATACAAAATTTCATCCCCCTTTTCACCTCCTTAAGGGATGATTTCCGAGATAAAAACTATCCATTGTCCTTCCCAGAGTCTCAAACTATCTTCATCAATAAAATCATCTAAAACGGTTCAGCGGTTTACAAACTGTAAATTACAAACTAACATACAGAAAAACTATATTTTCTCTTTATAATATTAAAATTAGTATAGATTAAATAATTTATAATAATTTTAGGGATAAAGCGATAGTCCAACATACTGATCAAGTGCAGGTTGGCAGACCTCACATGTCTTTCAAAACTAGTTAATCACTCTCGGTGGAGATATGTCCACAGTGTTTTTCTGCGTCGTAAATGATTTGCGAAAAACAATCTCAAAGGTGCGAGCGAGATTTAGGACTTGAAATCGTTTCATTTGGTTTTACAAGCGAGTGCATTATCTCTAGCTGTTACTGTGAATCTGTAATGTGAAAGTTAAGATTAAGAGGAGGTGGAGTAACAAACTTGTAAATAACAAGTTTGTTACTTGTCCTCCCTAAAAAGTATGGATATATTTCAATGAAGTTTATTATTTAGTATATTCAGATGAATAAACTCAGACATTTACTGTCTGTCGTCTGTAATAAAAATATTACTTCAAATCTATGTTTGAAAGAAAGCTAATAGGCATAAAATAAGCAGCTAACCTTAAAGGGCAGCGGAAGGAAAATAAAATATCTTAAACTTGTACTTGTGTTCGTATATCGAGCGAAAAATTAATTAATTTACTCAGAGAAAAAATACTTAAGTGGGATAAACAGATGGTTTTTGGGGGGTGGTAGGTTTAGTCACCTAGGTTAGGTTAGCATGTACGACTCCAGATCAGGTCGTGGATTCGAATCACAGGGTGGACTAAGAATTACAATTGAGTTTCTTTTTTTTCTGAGAAGGTAATATTCAGTTTTATTATCGGGAATTCTTACGTTTGCGTTGTTTATCTTGTGGGAGAATTAGAATTAGTAAACATTTGACTGCTTCTTAAAGTTACTATTAGTTTAATGTTAATTCTATATTGAATAACACAATGCTTACAAATTTTTCCGCTCTCGCAAAAAACTCCAATCGATTAAATTATATTCGTTAAAAGTTATTAATACATTGCTACATTAAATATAGTTACTAATAAGATTTTCGTACAGAAAAACACATTTCTGACGCGGTAGTTAAAGCCAAGATTCACCCATCTTTTGTGACATAAGCCGTTAAGTATGAAAGAAAGACAAAGTTAGCTTATTATTTTTCAATCCATCTCAAGTATCTTTTCCCCAAAGGAAACGTAACAATAATATTCATATACGCGATAAATTCAAACGATGTGCGTAATGTTGCGTGTAGATTTACAGTAACATTACATTTACAATGCGAAATATCTGTATAGGCGTTACTTTGATATGAAAATAAGCAGTTAGGAGTGATGTGCACGTTTTTATGTAAGGATGGTATACCAGTTATTATAATAGTAAAATATGAATATAATATACTAGCGACTTACTCTCGCTTCGCTCGCATTCGTCCCTATCATCCCCATTTTCACCCCTTAAGGGATGATTTTCGAGATAAAAACTATCCTATGTCTTTTCCAGGATCTCAAATTGTCTTCTTACCAAATCTCATCTAAATCGGTCCAGTAGTTTTGGAGCTTATTCGGAACAAAAATCAACAAAAAAATCTTTCCTCTTTATAATATTAGTATATATAATACTAGCGACTCACCTTTGCTTCGCTTGGGTTCGTCCCTAGCTTGCTTCCTAGTACAAACTTTCATCCCCATTTTCACCCCCTTAAGGCATGAATTTCGAGGTAAAAAGTCTCAAACTATCTTCTTACCAAATTTCATCTAAATCGGCTTAGGAGATCCAGAGATTACCCCCTACAACCTCACAAACTCACATACTCATAAACAAGTGACATTCTCTAACTTTATTTAGGTATGGGTACTTGATAACATAACATTGTAATATTGTAATACCATTGGAATATGCGGGTTTGATTTTTAGGTTTCCGATGAAGAATTAAATAATTAAGTAAATATGCCACCTTCAAACTCTTTTTAACTTCTAAATTTCCACAGATCTAATCAATTCGAAACTTGGTATTACGTTACCTTGATAACATTGCAATGATACGGAGACTTGGGTCTGATGCTGCAGCATCATTTGGAATCTGCAAGATACTTAACTCTTCTGAAATATTGCAGATATATTGTGCTTAGATTAATTGAAATGGCCTCATGAATAGGTTATTGTGTTGGGGGTTTTTAAAATGTTTATTTGAAGAGTTATATTAAATATATTTTTTGTTATTTATCACTAAATTCTATATTGATGTACTTTTGATTTTAAATTTATTTTATATTATTATAAAATTTGTTCTTAGTGTATTCAAATATAGCAGTCACAAAAACAATTGGCAATAAAGTACATTTTTGAAATTAGTTTTAAGTTTTTATTACAGTCTCAGTAAACCGTGTACCGTAATTTTTTTATATCCAGTATAAAACTTATCTAAATGTTATTAATATTATATGTAAGTACAGTTATTTTTTTTTAAATTTATTATATCTTAAGAGAGAATTCTTTATGGTATTTATAGTTTTCTTGATGTTATTTTGCAATGCGGGCGTCGTACTTTGCAGATTAAATGTCTTGTTCCTTTCTTATTTGAAGCTTCACGGATTTTAAATTCTTTAATTTTTTTGATAAAATATTTTTACTATATTTCTTTAGAAGTGCATTCTCTCGCATAATAAATAGGTAATTTAGAATTATCGACTAAATTATGGTAAGTAAAGATCCATACTAAGCTATGTAGTTAAATTAATTAGTACAAATAAGTTATTAAAGGCTAGCCAGCATATAAATAAATCAATAAACCGTGATAAGCTACGAGGCTTGTGTTATGGATACCAGATATTTGATAAACTACACATATATAACTTTAAATACATACATATTATAAATATAAACACCCATGACAACAAATGAAGTACAAACATTAGTGCTCATCACACAAATGAATACCTCCAATGGAACTCGAATCCGCGACCGTTGTATTTTGCAAAGACTCGAAATGAGTAAATTTAAACGAATCTAATGAAGAATAAAATCGGATAAGCAGTTTAGTAATTACTAGGGAGCATAGGATCGGACATACATCTTACATATGTTTGTACATATGTATGTACATAGACACATACAGGTCAAACGCCTAACCCTTTTGGGCTTCGTCATAGTCGGGTAAAAATTTGACGCAACTAGTATATAATTTTATACAAAAGGCGTTCAGGGCCGTACGTGAGTGAAGCTAGGGTAAATCACTAGTAGTAGAAAAAAATAGAATAAGTATTTCTTGTAATACGCTTATAGGGTAAGTTTTAATAAGCCGTAGTAAAATATGTAAAATATAAAGGCCTTAATTCCTTTTTGGTTCAGTTAAAATTAATTAAAACATAAATGCTTATAAATTGTGTTAAAAGTAAATTCCGGGAATTTTAAAATAATTAAAATTCAGAAGCTTAACGGAGTCAAACCAATCCATCAAGCTTGCACCTATGTTGAGGGGTTGTTGTGTTTAATTACACATGAGTTGGCCTTTTAAAAGATTGTGCTTTTTTATTAGGCTTTCATAGCCGAAGGGTGCCAACGGAACCCTATAACTAAGCTTCCACTGTCCGTTGGCCCGTCCGTCTGTCCGTCCGTCCGTCCGTCCGTCAGAGGGCTTTATCTCATGAACCGTAATAGGTAGAGAGTTGAAATTTTCAGAAAGATTTTTCATTTTTTTTTATTTCTATTGCCGCTATAACAGCAAATAATAAAAAATATATAAAAATACAAGAAACATTTTTTTATTGTTCGTAATCGATCATCGAAGTTTATATATTACATACATAGAGTAAAAGTCATATTTATAAAAAGTACATGTACAATGGTACGGAATCCTTCGTGTGCGAATTCGACTCGCACTTCACCAATTTTTTCATTTGACAAAGTGAAGGTCCATTTTTGAGCAAACAAGTTTATTTAAAAAAAAAGGAGCTTTTTATATATAAATGTGATTTATTTGAATTTTTTTATTCTCAAATCATAAATCACGGGAGAGACTAAGGTTTTCTGACCTTAAGTCGCGATGAAGCCGGAAAGATTCGTTAATAAAAACTTAAAAAAAAAAAAACCGACTTCCAGGCACTGAAAAGTAAAAAATAACTAAACGGGGGTTTTCATTTAGAATAGATACTTAATCAGATTTTTTCGAAGTCGGTGTGCTTTGATTTGCATTGGCTGGCACCGATAATATTACATATCATTTGTCAGACAATAACAACGGTTACCATGGCAACAAACGTACATACATTTTTTCGTAACGCATTCACCAGCTTACCCCCCAAGTCAAGCGTGCGAAAAGAAGTTTTACTTCCAAAAGATTTTTGTTCTTCTACATCATCGACACTTACCTATAATAGTAAAGGAAATCTACTATAAATCTAATAGATTTATTAAAATATATATATGTAGGTTGTATACGCCTATTTGGATGAAGCAAACATTGTACATCAAAACATTTCACTTAAATTGTAATTCAAACATCATTCAATAACATAACTAGAGTATCAACTTAGTTACGAGTTTACTACTCAATTAATTTAATGTTACAGATCTCCTTAAAGCTGACCATCAATAACGCTATTCAGGAATTCTCTATACTAAAGATGAACTAATCTGGTGATTTGATAGATTGAACTTACAAAACATCTTTGTTCTGGGTAAATGTCTTAAATGGACTTCTTAATGACAGCTCTCCTATATATATATATGACTAATGATCTCGAAATAACAAAAAGCTCTTACAACGCTGAAATAGATATTAAAGCGTTTAAAGAAAACAAGCTTTTTTAAACTATTGTTCTCTAAACTTTGTAGAGTAATGTCTGATTTTCAATAATTGATCTTGAATCGATTATTGCAAAGCAATAGTGATTATCAACTATGATAAAATGGTTTTCAACGTCTTTTTAAAACACTATTTTATAATTAATTGTCTTTGTAATTCGACACTGGCACATAAAATTAGTTGTAAACTTAAAACTTGGAATTTAAATACGTTATGAATAAATAATTTCTATTTTATATTGTATCAATATTGTAAGTCGATATTCAAGGCAAGTAGCTGATGAAGTCTCTATAATCTCATAATTTGCTTCGTTATTTTTAGACATTTTATATTATAGTTAGGTAAGGTTCGGCTTTGTATGCCTTTTTTAAACGTTGGGAAATGCATTTAGGCGTACCAGGGCTAGAAAAGCCAGTACTACCCACTAAAACCCAATGGAACCTTTTCCGTCTTAATGGGTTATCGCAGGATCGCTCACGCACTCAACCATGACACCCCGACAGTAGGTCTGCGGAAGCAGGTCACAACAACCATTGGGTTGCTCCAACAGTCTACTTTGCTATCAGAGAAGTACCAGGAACAACCTGCATGGCACACCGCCCTACGAGGGTCCACCTCGGCCGTCCAGGCTCTCTATGCCTAACTTAATCTTAGTCAAATCTGAGTATAAATAGTATTATTTATGACTTTTAAAATACGTTTTACTATATTTACTTTGCGCTGATCGACCTCACTTATATAGAGAGTAGCGCCAGCAAAGTTGTGCATTATTAACGTTGACGACACGTATTGCTCAGTGTGTAGTGACCCTACTTGCTGTGCCAGAGGTCGCGGGTTCCATTTCATTTGTGTGATTAGTACGAACGTATGTACTCCAGTCATGGGTGATTATATTTATAATATGTATGTATTTAAAGTTATATATTTGTAGTGTAATAACTATCTGGTATATAACTCAAGCCTCTTAGCGTACTATGGAACTGTATGGTGCGTGCTGTGTGTTAATGTCGCAACATATAATATATATACATCTTAATCATCATGATTATATGATTACATTTTGTGTTGATGCAAAAGTAATAAACTACAAAATGTGTGTACTCAAGGCATTTTAGGCAGGCAAGTTTATTTGACTTATATGTTAGAAACAATAAGCCATATTGAGTTTAGTGAGATACATTATTTCTAGCTGGGAGAGTAATATCATAACATTTCTTTCCACTCACTTTCCGATATAATAAGAATATATTTTCTTGCTTGCCTTCAGTTTGACGATTTATCATATTTTTATCGACTATCCATATATTAATATATATAATTAATAGAAAATACAATATAGATAAATAAGTAAATCTTGTAAATAACATTAACATGAGTTTCAAATTGTAAATTAGATTCAAAACTTTCAACTTAATAAATAGATTAATTTAAACATAAAGGAAAAAGTTAAATTTTAGCTATAACATTGTTAAGTATGCTGAAAAACTTTTACAATTTCAAATTATCTAAGAATCTTTACAGTATAAAATAGGTAACATACTAAAATAATATGAAAGCCTCTCAAGCGAATTATATCAAAACAAACTTATGTGAACTTTTGAGTCAAGAAACTGTAAAGGCTGAAAAGTCAGAAACTCTATTTGCTGTAGCAGACTTTTGCACAAAGAATGGAATACTAAAACTTTATATTTAAGATGGAATATTGCGCTGTAAGAATAAGATGGATAACATTAAACATATTTTCTTTTTAACTAGCGACCCATGCTCCTCTCACTATCTCTTATCAGGGAATACACTGTTCTTACATTTATTATTATATTTTTTACCTCTGCTCGAACGGCCCCGGTGGTTTAGTAGCTAGCATTTGTGGCTACAGATCCGAAGGTCCAGTGTTCGAGTCCCGGGTGGGGCCAAGTTCAATTACTCAGTATTTATCTTAAGAAATTCTTAGTAATAGCCTGGAGTTGGGAAATTGGCGGTGTTTCACCCCCGTGCCTCGGAGAGCACGTAAAGCCGCCTGCGCCTTAACTCTCACCGGTCGTGTCGAGTAGTCGTCCCACCGGCGTATGAGAGTAACAGGAATAGAGAGCGCACTTGTGTCTGCGCGTACACTCGTGCACAATAATATCTCTTGCGCATCTGGCTAGTCTCAATGAGATTGGCCGCCGTTATGAAAATTTACAATTTTTGTTTACATTTTGTTGTATAGTTAAATATTGTGTAAATGTAATAATTTAATTTATTTATCAATAAGAAAAAGTTATATCTTATTTTTAACTGGAACAAAATTCAGCTGCTTGAACCACTTGTTGTGTACGCCCTTGTACAAAATATTTTAGTGTTGCATATAAATTTAACAGTCGCAAGTTGTAGCGGCTGCTTTCACGCAATAATATAAATTTTATATGGATTAAATGGCCAACCCGCACTTGGCCAGCGTGGTGGACTGTGGCCTGATCCCCCTCGTACTGAAGGGAGGCCCACCCCCAGCAGTGGGACGTTAAAAAGGGCTGTATACAATACAATAAATTAAATTTACGATAATTGTATTTTTTCTTTTTTTAAGATTAATATTTTTGCTTTTTTTGTATGTTAATTAATATTTGTATGATACCTTTTTATGAGCTTTACTCTTATTTTTGGTGATTTTCTTTTATTGTGTAAATAATTAAAAAAAAGGTTATATACGTAATCTAATAAACAATACACTTAACTTAAAAAATACATACTTTTATCTAACTGTGCATTTCAATTTCAAGCAATTTCTCAGCAGTTTCTTCGTACTACTGGGATATTATTGGAAATTTACTAAGAGCGTCTGCATTCGCAGTTTTCTTACAATATCTAGTAAAGGAAATAAGAATCAGCTATTTAATATTAACCTGAATAAGATATAAAATATACAAATTAAAACATTATAATGAATTTACCTTGAGTTCGGTGCTTAATTAAGGCTTTCTATCGCAGCTTCGTTAAAAGTGTTTGTTTTACCTAAGTTCGTAGTTTTGTCATTGTGTATTTTAGTTTCGTTATAAGATACTTACAATTAAATGGTTAATTAATACCGCTAAATCGACATATTTATTATGAGCTTTCAAAACGCGATTCTCAGATATTGTACGGCAACAAAAACCGATGTATCTTATTTACATTATTCACAGTTAGCTATGTTTAGGTATACATAAATAGTAGCTTGTTACTCCTAAGAAATTCATTTAAATTATATAACGATTTACCCTCGTTTTGCTCGGGTACGTACGCCGTACGCGGATTTTTTTTACAATTTCATGGGTCTAATTTTTTTTTCGCGGAACTCTGATTCTTTTTCCAAAATAAATGTAGCATAAGTTACTCCCTATAACATCAGTTATCTGCCAGTGAAAGTCCCGTCAAAATCGGTCCAGCCGTTTCGGAGATTAGCCGGAACAAACAGACAGACAGACAGACAAACAGATAGACAGACAAACAGACAGAAATTGTAAAAAATGTTGTTTTGGTATATGTACCGTGTATACATCCATATGCATTTAGTAAAAAGCGGTTATTTTAATATTACAAACAGACACTGCAATTTTATTTATCTGTATAGATTTGAATTGAATAACTATTTATTGATTTCGAATCAAATTAAAACCTATTTTTTCAGTATATTGAAAAATAATCGGGTTTTATCGACTAAAATAAAGTGTTTTTTAGAAAAGTTGTGTCTCCAAATTATTGGTTAATGTCAATTATCCAATGCAGCCTTTAAACGTCCCACTGACTGGTATTAGTTATGACTTATGACAGTCAGGCTATAAATAGTTTTTACCACTTTGCTTAGCTTTTATACTTTGTAAAGTTTTTTTACAAAGTCAATATCCATCAAATAACTATACATATAGTAAAATTGTAACCAAGCCGAATCTGTACATTTAATATTTTTTGGAAAATCTTATTGAAATAGACATTATTAGCGATGCAGAGGCCGAATCTATAGTTTTTAGTATTTTTGTCTGTCTGTCTGTCTGTAATCGCATCACGGATAAACCACTGGAGGGATTTTAATGAAAATTGGTATAACAATAGCTGGTTATCCGGTTCAACATATAGGATACTTTTTACTGCGGGAAAATATCTCATCGCTGAGAAATCTATACTAAACCGTAAAACATAAGTAGAAACGAACTTGAGCGGAGTGAGGGTGAGTAGCTAGTATTATTATATAATAATAAATATGTATAGCAAATATCTATATACAAATAGGCAAAGACCAAACAGTGCAGTATATTTTCCCCTTCTGTTTGTCAACCGGTTTTCTTTTTTGTTTTGCTTGGAATGATGGAGCTTTAATGTTATCAATAAAAAAATTAATAATGATTATGGACAAATTTCGATCACTGGGCGAATACAGTCCACTGCTTTATTTTAAAGTCCCGTTAAGGCCTAAACACTAGTAGCTATATTTTTTTTTAAACTGAAGATCGATATTCATTGGAGACATTGCCCTGAATATCGTTTATCGTTACAAATTCGGTAATTTGATTGAAAGGATACTTGATTAATTTATCTATACATATAATAAAATTGTAACTGAGTCGAACCTGTACATTACATATTTTTTGGAAAATTTTATTGTAGTAGTCTTTATTATATTTATTTAGATACAGAGGCCGAATCTAGTTTTTAGAATTTTTGTCTGTCCGTCTGGGAACGCATTACCATAAAACTTCTGGACAGATTTTGATAAAATTTCGTATGATGATACTAGTTATCCAGATCAATATATAGAATACTTTTTACTGCGTAAATATATATCACCTATGACAAATCTATACTAAAAATTAAACGTAACTAAGGATGAACCCTAGCAGAGCAAGGGTAAGTCGCTTGTATATTCATAACATTGAGTAAACACTTTATTGTAAAAGATTGATTTTATGAATTTCTATTTATATTTTTCTAAAAAAACGTGCAAATGACGCCAAACTGGGCTGTCATCATTTTCGCATCATCCATCTTATATGTAGTGTGTGTAATATGTATTATATATATATATATATATATATATATATATATATATATAGTTATTTTTTAAAAGTAAATAAATATAAGCAGTACAGATAATTAAATTTCAAAATTTAATATCAGATTTGTTATATTTTTAACAAACAAGTTCGTGGAAGACGAACGTTTCTGTTTGCACTGGCGCACAACTCACATGAAACTAAACCAAAGATACACAAAGGGGAAATTGATAAAAAGGGTCAACATCTCCTATTGCCTCCATAACCAGTGAAAATAGGCTGGGTGTACATTATTTGTATTTTTTTTCTATTTATAACTCTATACGTCATAGACAAATGTTAAATGTTTAGGCACAGTCGTTTTTCAATAAATTGCTTTATTATGGCTTCTATCTTATTATGGCAGTGGTAGCCCAGTGGTAACGCGCTCGCTTGGGAAACCGAGTGAAGCGGGTTCAAATCCCGGGTCTCGCACCTCTGATATTTTCATGTGCGAATCATTTCTAACTTGATTACCACTTGCCTTACGGTGAAGGAAAACATCGTGAGGAAACCTGCATGTCTGAGAGAACCTAGCAAGTTTTCGAAAGATATGTGAAGTCCGCCAACCCGCACTTGGCCAGCGTGGTGGACTATGGCCTGATCCCCCTCGTATTGATGGGAGGCCAGTGCCCAGCAGTGGGACGTTAAAAGGGCTGAATACATGGCTTCTTCACCTACACAGTCTCCATATAGTACACACTGTATGTAGACTAATAAATCTTAAATTATCTAATACAACTCATGTTCCATCTAGCTTTTTCGTACTGAGTGCTTCTACGAGTATCTTCACAAGTATGCACGCACAAACTCAATTAAGTAAAATAGTTAAAAATTCAGTGCTCGTTATAATTTATTTCAAATTGCTCCTCTTAGTACACCTTCTGAAACGATGTTGTATAGCGATATATATGCGTTGAGGGTTGTTTTAGCCAGATCGATGCGTACTGACATTAATTAGCACGATGTACTCCTAGATTGGTTTACCAAGTGGAGTCGGATGTAAACATCTGGAAGATGCCGGTTTTCTTAAGGGGATACTATCATCTCCCATTTCACAGAAGACATACTATTGGTATGGCAGCAGCACGCCAAATGTCTGAGCCTAACCATTGTTTATTGAAGAAATTGCAGCGTACGAAGGTAGAGATTTTTGGAACATACTCTGTGATTCCAATCAGTACAGCAGAATATCGTTAAGAGTATGATTACTTAAACTCTTGGCATATAAAAAAACGAACGTAAAATCCACGTGAGAGCTGGAGCTGTTACGCAGTAGCATAATATAACAGGCTAAGCCGGATAACATTATGTAAAACGTACTACTATACTGCCTGTCGTTGTATGTCGTGGTTACATTATTTAGATCATTTAATAATAATATAGTTTGTGTTTGATAAAATATAGTTTGTTTTTTGTGGAGACATTTTTGGATTGATTTGGACAAAACATGAATGAATAATCACTAACTCAAAATGAACTTTTCGTATGCATTTTACAGCTACAGATGTTATATAAGAATTACATTTAGGAGGATAATAAAACGGGCTTCAATATTATTCAATATACATGCTTAATTACAATATGGCGTCAGGTTAGTCGAGCGTGGCTTGCAGTGGAACGTGAGCGGCTAGCAACGCCGCACAATCGTTTTAATTTTAATTATTAATATTTGGTAATCCAATATTGTATCTAGTGAGTAAAATGAAATAGTGAAAATTTTTATCCAACTCCTAAAAAGGAGGAGTTTATTAAAAATATATTTTATCAAACAATAAAATGTTGCTCAACCATCGAGAGACTATAGTACGTACTGTTAAATTCCTCCAAAAACTGTCTCATCTGACCCTATATAAAATAAAAGGCATAAAACTAAATAATATTCATTATTATTTTAAACAGGAAACATACATGTCCTCTTCTTAAGTCGCAAACGGTATATGTGATGTGGGCTGTGACGGATAGTAAACACTTGCGAGATCGTCGGCGAGATCTTGTTAAACTTCCATCCCTAGTGACAAGAGATAAATTTCTGAATAATAAGATATGTTAAAGGCAAAATTGGGATGAATATTTATGTCATGCGGTATATTTTCCGCGAATTTACTAGATTATATAATTTTAAATAGTTTGTATAAAGTATAGTATATATTTACATATAGTTAACGTTATATATTATATAACTATTATTTATTAACTTCCTCGGTGGTGTAGTAGCTAGCAAGTACGGCTGCACATCAAGAGATCGATCAGGTTCGAGTCCCGGTTTGGGCCAAGTTTAGTTATTGAGACTTTCTGTTTAGTAGTCTCAATAACAGCCCGGAGTTGGGAAGTTGGCGGTGTTTCATCCTAGTAGATCGGAGAGCATGTAAAGCCGTCGGTCCTGCGCCTTCATTCTCACTGGTCGTGTCGAGTAGTCGACTCACCGGAGAATGAGAGTGACAGGAATAGAGAATGTAGTTGTGTTTGCGCGTACACTTGTGCACTATAATATCTCCTACGCAGATGGCTAATCTCAATGAGACTGGCCGCCGTGGCTGCAGTCGGTCTTTAGATTATAATATATTATAACGAAGACAAATGACTTAAAAATTATATTGAATTGAATAGTGTTCAAAATTTATAGTCCATTTCTTTAAGTTAAATCGGAGTTTGACTCTGGACTGGGGTACTAACTTATGGGGCTAATCTGACTAGTAAATTGGAAAGTAACTATAATAGCCCAGCTAAACTAAAAAAATACTTATTTTTTTATATTAATTTTTAATTTAGTTTTGTTTCTAGGTTTTTATAGAGACGTTTATGTGTTGGAGGTTTACATACGCTATCATTTATTTCGGTACATCGAGTGGCCCTCAACGGACATACATACATATGTATATCGGTTACAAATAATTGCAAATCAACAAAACCGCGAAAAGCGAGGTTTAAATACTAGTTTATTATAAAGTACTATTTAATAAATAAATACATAACATTATTATTATACTATGCGGCAATACGGAACCCTGATGAGCTAATTCTATTTAAACTTCGATGATTTTTACTGTTCTGTGTTCCGAAATACCATGAATATATTAACAAAAAATGACAATGTTCTTCTTCTAATTATAATTTTTTTCCGCAACATCTTACGGCCTTTGGCTGGAACGAATCTTGAATTTGCAATTAATTTATAACAAATTTTCCTTTCAACTTTTATCTTTGTACGAACGTTTTAATTAATTCTTATAATTAATGGCTTTAATGAAAAGGAAACCTCATAAAAAATTATAATTATTAAACGAATGTATTGTTAAATATCTTAACATATGTACCAATAACAGAAAATGTTTCAAATAAATCCATACACAATAAACCCGTTGAAAGTGATTCTGTAGCGTTCCTTTAGGACACAGTATTTTAGTGGACAGTACTGACTTTGATCGTTTCAATACTTGGTTTTGTTGAATGGTATAATATTATTGTATCATAATAGCAAATATAATAGCAAGCACAGAGTATACAAAAAATGTATATTTATATGAATTTGGATTCCAAGCTACGTTCGAAATTTTACTTAATTTTCACAATATTTCAATATCTTCTAGTGCTTATATGAAAATAATAAATATTTATTCGCAAATATTCCCTCTGGTGGTTTTACATACATGAAAATTAATGGTACTTTTAGGAAATGCTTAATCATGATTTTAATAATATTGAAAAATGTATTTATATGTGAAGTCCGCCAATCCGCACTTGGCCAGCGTGGTGGACTATGGCCTGATTCCCCTCGTATTGAGGGAGGCCCGTGCCCAGCAGAGAGACGTTAAAAAGGGCTGAATACAATACATACATTTATATTACTAACGTAGCGTATACACATATGTATATGTTAGTAGAAATACTATATTTTACTTATTTTATAGAATACTAGTGAAAAATAAAAACAAATCTAGCCCATGTACATTTTTTCGGGATAAAAAGTAATTTATGTGCTATTTCAGACTATTATCTATCTCTGTGCCAAATTTCATCACGATCCGTTCAGCCGTTCTAGCGTGAAAGAGTAACAACCATCCATCCTCACAAACTATCACATCCGTACATATAAGTATAATAAAATTCTAACTGAGTCGAATCTGTACATTAATTTTTTATTGTTAAGCTAACATAGGATAAGTATTTTGTGTTACTAACACTTAGGTAAATTGTATATGTTGTTTTTTCTTTTATGTCTTATTGTATTTCTATGGGTTTTCTTTGCCTGAAATAAAGATTATTATTATTATTATTATTAAACATTTTTCGGAAAATCTTATTGAAATAGTCATTATTATCAAAACAGAGGCCGAATATACAGTTTTTAGAATTTTTGTCTGTCTATCTGTCTGTTACCGCATCACGAAAAAGTCACTGTTCAGATTTTGGTGAAATTCGGTATGATGATGGCTGGTTAATTATCAGGGTCAACATATAGGATACTTTTTAATACGGTAAAATATCCTATCTCTGAGCTGAACGTTAAAACGTAATCAGGGACAAACCCGAGCGGAGCGAGGGTGAGTCGCTAGTTTATTATATGAGTAGGATTTATAGAAATAGAGTATTTTATTATAGATAATAGGTAACAACAAGATTAACCCGGAATACTGTATTTCTCTACCTTGTCATACCTTAATATTGTAAATGTAAAAGTTTATGAGTTTATATTTGTTACTTCTTTACTTTCGCTGCGAAATTCGGAACAGAAATAGCTTATATTCTAGAATACTTCAAAGGCGTTTTATTGACGTAAGTACCACTTGACAAAAATTTGTATTCAAAATACAGTTTGAATGTTTGAAAACTTAGTCTTAACTTTAGTTCTAGTTATTAATATTATTAGTTGATGCACTGAGGTGCCTGCGTAGGTACTTTTATTTTTCCAGAGACATCCATAGAGTATTATAAAAGTTAAGTTATCTCAGATATGAAAGTTTCCTAACGAGGTTTTATTTTACAGAATTGACAAGTGGCTTATTTAATATCTTATAACTACGAGACTCGAGTTCGAACCTGCTTCACGTAGCTTTTCAAGCAAATACATTCGCAATAGACTATCACATCTATCTATACAGTCTGTCTGTTTGTAATGTCAAAATAACAGCTTAATACTAAATGCATATGGGATTATATGCCGTACTTATAAGAAAAACACAATTCTGGTTAATCTCCGAAACGGCTGGACCAATTTTAAGAGGACTTTCACTGGCAGATACCCGATATTATAAGGAGTAACTTATGCTACTTTTATTTTAGAAACAATATTAATATTTTGCTCAAAAAAATTAAAATCTACCTAGGGACGAACCCGAGCGAAGCGAGGGTGAGTCGCTAGTGTATAAACTTGAGCTCTTAAATGCTAAAAAATTAAATGTTCTTAAATGTTTACTCAATTGCATATTGTTAATCTGTAGATAGCCTCAAATTATTCTATAGTACCATTTGGCTAACGAACTAGCGTTGAATAATTAGAATTCACTGCATGCTACAAACTTGCCTCCTGAGTTAACTAACTGGAGTGGCCAAGCTTATATAGCCAAGATCAGATATTGATCCGTAGTGTATCCAACAATTTTATTATTTAAATCTATCTATACATATTATAAAACTCTAATTGAGTTAGAGAATCTGTACATTAAATGTTTTTTGACAAATCTTATTGAAATAGTCATTTATATTCGCATAGATCTCGACGACATATGCCGAAAAGTTAAAATATTTTTTTTGATATCTCACTTAGTTTCCGAGATATCGATATTCAAAAATCGAAAATAAAATATATTTTTTTTTAACTTTTTTTGACGGTATTTGATATATTTTTGAGATATAAAAAGAAAATGAAGAATAAAATTTTTCGATATCTCGCTTAGTTATGTTGCAATCTTTATTACCGACGTAAGATAATTATAAGTTTGGCTTGTTTTTACCAATAAATACACTCTAGCGATCAAAATAGAAATTTTGATGCTCATAAGATTCAAATACCTACCTATATTTCATATTTATATAAATTATATATCATACATCAATATTAGCCTTAATGTTATATTATATTAATACAAGCGACTCACGCTCGCTTCGCTCGCGTTCGTCCCCAGGTACGTTTTCACGGTTAGCTATATTTATACATAAATAGTAGCTTGCTACTTCTAAGATATTCATTTAAATTATATAGCGATTTACGTTACGTACGTACGCCTCCGCGGATTTTGTTCACAATTTCATGGGTTTTTTTTTCGCGGAACCCTGATTCTTTTTCTAAAATAAAAGTAGCCTAAGTTACTCCTTATAACAGCAGCTATCTGCCAGTGAAAGTCCCATCAAAATCAGTCCAGCCGTTTCGGAGATTAGCCGGAACAAACAGACAGACAGACAGACAGACAAAAATTGTAAAAAATGTTGTTTTGGTATGTGTACCGTGTGTATGCATTTAGTAAAAAGCGGTTATTTTAATATTACAAACAGATTCCAATTTTATTTATTTGTATAGATGTATAGATTATAGTTATCGTATCGAGCATTGTTTTTTAATAATTCTTTCTGCAAGTTTAAAAAGCATCCTAATTTGCATCCAAATTAAATCATTTTAATACTTTTTAATTCTTTTGATGCACTAGTTGGTAGTGAAGGCAAAGCTATTTCTTTTTTAAGAGAAATAAGTTTGATTCCTTCACGTGAATTAACTTTAACGCCATGTTGGGGGCTTCCAATGCTCGCTGAATTTGATTCACGGTCTAAATTTTTCTGGGTATGGAGATGTTCATTAAAAGGAAAAAAAAGGTTCTAAATTTTTAGGATTTCGAGATTTTTCATCGCGAAAATTGCACAGTTGTCTCTATTTTTTTTTTATCTATCAGACATAATATTTTTTTTTTTAATAAAATTTCCATCCTTTCGGATCTTCGAGTATTGATATCTCGAAAGCTAATCAGGATATCGAAAAATTTTATTCTTAATTTTCGCTTTATTTTTTAAAAATACATCAAATACTATCAAAAAAGTTAAAAAAAATAATTTTTTGATTTTTGAATATCGATATCGATACGATCGAGATATCAAAAAAAATATTTTTATTTTGCGGCGTATCTCGTCGAGATCTATGCGAATCAACATTCAAATCGTGGCGCCGTAGGAACCGTGGAATCCCCTTACTATCGATACAGAGGCCGAATCTATAGTCCTTAGAACTTTTGTCTGTCTGTCTTTTTTTTTTTTTTTTTTTGTTTTAAAAATATGGTAGATTAGAGGACTAATACCCACCACACATAATTTAAAGTAAATGATAGTTAGTAATAGTCCATCCATATCGATGAATATAACAAATTTATATTGAGTTTAATAAATAATTCACATTTTATTATTAGTGTTTTCAATTCGCTCTTAGATAGGATATTTGATCTCGATATCCTTTAGAAGTAAAGTGGTTATCAACTTCGTGAAGCTTAACAGAAATTTGTACAGTAATTGCTTGAGTGGAATAAGTGGTGAACGATACTGCTTCAATTGAGTTCAAAAGTAAAGTTATTTTAATTTATTTGTTCTATATAAATTTCATTGTCTGCAATTGTAAACAATTTCCAATAAAAAGCAGTATTATTCTTTTGGAGATCTGTCATGGCAGTCATGGCAGAGTAGGGTATGTGTTTGATTGACATTGGCTACTACATTAGAGATTGTAGGTATGACATTTCAATTATATATATGGAATTGGTTTGACATACGTCTGAAACAACATCTATGCAGTTTTTTGACATTCACTCCGGAAAAATCTCGTTTATTATGAACTCTATGTCTATAACAATTTCCGCAAGTCAGTTTGAGATGGTTTTCAAGTGAGTGGCGACATCAAAGTCCTGAGAGCTAAAGTGCGAAGAAACACCTCTCTTCTTTCTCTGGCGTGCTTCAATTAACCGCTTTGAGTGGTCCAGAGCTGCAATAGTAATAATGGTCTGCTTCGCCAGGCTAGCCGTCGGGGCATCGTGGTTTAGAGCGATCTTGCGATGCTCCAATAAGAAGGTGGAGGTTTTGTTGGGTTTTAGTGGGTAGTACTGGCTTTTCTGTTTGGTGAATCTCACATAGCCACCTGAATGTATGCAGCAGGTGTGCGTAAATGCATTTTCCAACGTTAAAATACGTTAATTATATAGTTATTTTTTTAGATTTTATAGATTTAAAATCCAAATGGATCATTAAATTCTTAGTTTTCTTTGGTTATGATTTAACTTCAGATGTTATGAGTACAATAATATAAAAATATTTTATATAAACTTTTAAAGTGTTCTCTTAATATTCTTACATTTAACACTTAACAGTATAACACCTATCTCATTAAATATCGCTCAAACCACTACCGTGCAACAAAGTTAATACTAGTTACAAACTTTGTTCTTATTTGTTTAAAACAACTGTTTTAGTCTCACTTCAAGTATTACACCGAGCTTTTGTACTGGAAAATGGAGTTTTTACCCAAAAACTATTTATGTTATGAGTATAATAAAAGTACTGAAAGGATTTTGTTGAAATTTTAGTTGATAAATAATATTAATTAGATGGAGAGTGGCTATTTCTATAAGGTAGATAGAGTTATTACAAAAGTTTACATTGTTCTCTCTATTCCATGATGTAAATGTACATCCATACTAATATTATAAATGTGAAAGTGTGTATGTGTATTTGTTCATTTGTTTGTCCTTCTTTCACGTCAAAACGGAGTGACAGATTGGCGTGAATTTTTGTGTGGAGATAATTGGAGTACTTTTTGCCGCGAGAGATTATGCCATTACCACGGGAAATCACTTTATAACACTACCCATCACAATTCATTCTGTGTATATGTATAATATATAGTGTATCTATTCCATACTAATCGTTAATACGTACCCGAAGGTACATAGGGATGAATCCGAGCGAAGCGACGGTGAGTCGCTAGTTATATATATATATTAATTATAACTCGCCCGAATTATTGTCTTTCTGACAGCTATTCCGTTATATCAACAACCTTCTTTATTTATGCTTGATATAATATGGTTTTAAATAATATGTATTAGTATAGCCTTATTAAATTCCTTACATGTACTTATCTTTTAACCCGGGGTTCCAATGTAAGAATTAGTTACCTACAGTAATACCACTGGTAATAATAATATAGCAATAATATACAGGTTGTTAAGCATAAAAATCTATACTAATATTATAAAGCTGAAGAGTTTTTTTTGTTTGTTTGTTTGTTTGTTTGTTTGTTTGTTTGGTTGAACGTGCTAATCTCAGAAACTACTGATCCGATTAGAAAAATTCTTTTTGCATTGCCCGTTAACTGAGGAAGGCTATAGGCTATATATCATCCCGGAAAAGTGTACGGGTCCCGTGGGATAGATTTGTTTTTGTTTAGGGACGAACCCGAAGTGAAACGAGGGTGAGTCGCTAGTACAGAATATAACGTCAATTGAGTATCTTAATTTAGTCTTATTTCTTGATGTTTATTAAAAAGTTTTCACAAACATTGTAACGAAATTTTCGAAAACCTAAGACGATAGTGGCAACAAATGATTTCTTATCGTAACATCCTGGAGCACATTTTGCGATATCGAAGCTTTATTTTCTTCATATTTTCCGTACAGTTGCAGGGATACATTTTACGAGTTGTATCTAGAATTTCTTTATACGTGACATGTTTTATTGGAAATTTTATTCAGCGTATATACAATCTATCTATACATATAATAAGGTTGTAAATTATTCAAATCTGTACATTATTTTTCGGAAAATTTTGTTGAAATAGTTCTTATTATCGATACAGAGGTCGAATCTATAGTTTTTAAAATTTTTGTCTGTCTGTCTGTGATCGTATCACGGAAAAACCACTAGAGCGATTTTAATAAAATTTGGTATGATGATAGCTGTTTATCCGGGTCAACATATAGGATACTTTTTACTCGGGAAAATATCTCATCTCTGAGAAATCTATACAAAACGTTTACGTTTGAAACGTAAGTAGGGACGAACCCGAGCGGAGCGAGGGTGAGTCGCTAGTTATTATTATAAGCACATTGGTTTCCTTTATTTATTATTCCTTTCAGTAGGCAGAGAGAACTAAAATTAAATTCTACCTTCTAATTCTCCAGTTTTTTATTTAGAATAAACTATAAACGGGCTATCTAATGCAAAAAGAATTTTTCATTTCGGATTAGTAGTTATTGAGATTAGTACATCCTTTACACTTATTTATTTACACTTCTTAATTCCCCCATCCCCTTTCCATCATCGGACAACCCGACGAACGGCTAGCCTCCATCCTTATGTCGTGGACATTCCACCCGTCCGGACGAAGCGTTTCGCTACGTCATTTATTATACGTGCGGCTAAGGATTGGAACAACCTGCCTGCGTCGGTGTTTCCGTCCGTTTACAATATGGGTGTCTTCAAGGCAAGAGTGAATAGGTGGCTACTGAATTAGTGCGACTTACCATCTACGACTGCGCTAGCACTTACCATCAGGTGGAGCGTAGTCAAGCACTAATTCAGAATACGATAAAAAAAAAAAACGTCCAAATAAACAAACAAACAAACACTGCCTATTTATAATATTAGTATTGATTAGAATAAACTAGGTTACTTTGTGCAATTAAATTTATACTAAAACCCAGATATAGGATTTCTTTACATGAAAATCATTTAATAAGGACACTCGTGCACAGACACACAGAGAGACGTATTGTTTCATATTGTAGCAGGAAATTAAATCGCTTCAGAAATCCATGATTTCCGGTTTAGCTTTTGCACCATATTGTGGGCTTTTTTAATAATCGTCGATTACTAAAATTTCCATTTAAAGCCATAAACACACAATTTAATTGAAAGTAATCACGTCATAGACAAATAAGGGTTAAATTAAAAACACACAATGAGAGAGCCGCAATTAGCAGTTCGTAATAAAATTTCAGAAATATTTGATATTTGAAGGACTTGAAAAAAAAACCGGATTTGAAGGACTTGAAAAAACTTTGTGTGAAAACTTTGTGTGAATGTTTTCGTGTGTATTTTACGGAATATTTTTAGTTATTTTGAACTAGATTTCATGTTTTTTTTTTTAAATAAATAAAGTATACTAGATATAGAAATATATAAATAAGCAATAAAAATTTTCGACTTGGTATGAAGATTTTCTTCTCTCACTTCTCTTCTACTTAGTTTTAAGCGTAATGTTTTGATAATATCTAGTACATTTTTTTCTTTTATATGAAGACTATTATTATCTGTTGTTGACAACAATTGCTTCGAATCAGAATTTTAGACCACATGTGGGTTTTTATTAATTTTACTAATAATCATTATGATTTGTTGCATTTAAAATTATTAGAAGAATCATATAATTTCATGTTTAAAGTTAGCAATTTCACATAAAACAAACTGTATTCATGCAAAGCACCAATGAAAGTAATGCATAAATCTGGTTCGGATAACGGGTTATCGGGTCCAGGTCATAAACAAACCAGATGTAAAAAATATCTTTGTGGTTGGTTTCAGGTCGAAAATAATCGATGTTTGTAAACTCTATGGGTATTATATATATAGTATTACAGAGGAGAATTATAAATATACTAGCGACTCACCCTCGCTCCGCTCAAGTTCGTCCTTACTTATGTTTTAACGTTTAGTATAGATTTCGCAGAGATGGGATATTTTCCCGCAGTAAAAAGTATCCTATATAATATTGACCCAGCTATCATCATACCAAATTTCATCAAAATCCCTCTAGTGGTTTTTCCGTGATGCGGTCACAGACAGACAAACAGACAGACAAAACTTCTAAAAACTATGACTCGGCCTCTATATCGATAACAATGACTATTTCAATAAGATTTTCCAAAAAATATTTCATATACAGATTTATCACTTTCTAACTCATAAATAAACTAAAGTTATGCAGCCAACTAACGAAAAGTGAACGACCGTAGGACATGTGTCCTACGGTCATTCACTTGTTTTTGAAGGTTGTTTTTTGAAGGCAGCTCGACACCGCAGTCAATGTGTTAAATACAAATAAATAGTAAATTCGATACCTTAATTGGCAAACCAGCTAACTCCATATGAGCAAATTTTTCAGGCGACACTTAAAACTTTATAATATTTTTTTTCATTACTTATTAAAAATCTAAAATATCGTTGGTGGATAATATGATAAGCTAATTTTTGATAATGTAAAATCCTACTAAAATAATCCTACTGAATTACTGTTGCGTACAATCTAAACCAAAAAAATATTTTTTGACAAAATGTGGAGTTGACTGGTTTGTAAATAATTAAGGTATCACAATGTTATGTTTGCGAAGACACAAATAACAAAACGTGAAACAAAATATCCCATATCTCAAAAATGAATCAACCGTAATAATATCTTCTTTAAAACTGTCTCTATCTGTACTAATATTATAAAGAGGAAATATTTGTTTGTTTGTTTTTTTGTTTGTTTGTTTGTTTGTATCGAATAAGCTCCGTAACTACTGGACTGATTTAGATGCAATTTGGTAGAAGATAGTTTGAGACCCTGGGAAGGACATAGGATAGTTTTAATCTCGGAATTAATAGGGGTGAAAATGGGCATGAAAGTTTGTACGGGGAATCAACCTAGGGACGAACTCGAGCGAAGCGACGGTGAATCGCTAGTTGAAAATATTTTTGAAGTGCTATTACGATAAGAATTACCAAGGCTATTAATTATTTTTACTGTTCCATACGAACGGAGCTGCGGGTGAAAGCTAGTCACACAATAATTTACTATAGTTAATAGTTATAATATATTTCTGTTTAATAATATCCTGTCATCACAATTATTTGTACATGAGTGTTTATAATTAACTTAATTAGTATCGTATTAATTTACTTTGATAAAAACATTTCATTAAATTTAATTGAAATTATTATTTATTCAGAAACTATGAAATGTATTTTTTTTCTTAAGTAATCTATACTAATATTATAAAGAGGCGGAGTTTGATTGTTTGAACGTGCTAATCTCAGGAACTACTAAAGTAATTTGAAAAATTATTTTTTCATTGAATAGCCCGTTTATTGAGGAAGGCTATAGGCTATATATCATATAATATATAGTCTATCTATAACATATTATATTAGCTGTTAAAACGTACCAAGGGACGAACCCGAGTGAAGCAAGGATGAGCCACTAGTACAATATAAAGCATAACGTGCCCTTTTATCTTTTCGTCTAATAGGTAAGACAAAACTTCTTTCTTCAATTATTTTCGCTAATAAAAAATTATGTATAGGAATGGTTTATTTTACCGTTATTCAATTTCACTATCGATAATTTAATATCATGAGATGCATGATATGATGATGGTCGCCATCTACTTCCAGATTTAGCATTTCTGAGACTCGAGATAGCTAGAGCACTTAGACGACTATACTAGCTAGAGTATTATTAATACTCAAGGCGAGAGATAATTTCCTCGTGGTAACATTCTGTAGATAAAACTAAGAAAGACGGAAATGATATAAAAGTTAAATTTTATGTTTTTTTTTACTTGTATATACTTTCATACTCAATGCTTGATCCTTTTTAGATTTTATTACAACTAAAATATTGAAATAAAGCGGCAGAAATAGTGTTTATAGAAAAACCAATTTACAAATTCCATTTAATTTATTAAATTATTTTTAAAATGAATCAGAATTTGCGAAAATATGTAGCAAATTTTAGAGTCTAGACAAAAATTCGTTTAATCAATACGGTGTGAACTAAACTGAAAAATGATAAAAAACGGCACCCATCAATCAAACTGTTTGGATTGGAAAAATGAAAGTCCAACACAAATGGTAGCGCAATGTTACGAATGAACACTAAAATCACTAAAATCACTGGTATTTTTTAGCGTTTATATAGACTTAGTGGAGTATTCTAGGCTAATGTTAGAAACTAACGTCTGCCTGTAGCTACGCTCGTGTATATTTTTCTTACAATTTTTAACGTTGCGTTTTTTTAAAGTATGTAGTTTGTAACTTAATATATATAAATGAGCAATTCTTGTATATTTATATCTTTATATCTTTATTTATTTATACCAGTGATTTCGGCTCTAACGATTTTGCTGAAATTTGTATGTGGGGGTTTTCGGGGGCGAAAAATCGATCTAGATTAGTCTCATGTCTGGGAAAACGCGTGTTTTCGAGTTTTCATGCGGTTTTCTTTTGCATTATTCTACTCAGAATATGGTCGATAGTTTCTTACACTCGGATATAAGCATCGTGGTCAAGCGATCAAGGCGCAAGTTAGACAACACATATGCCCGGGATGGAGTCCTAACGGAATACAAAGTTATTACTTGTTTTTTTTTGTATTTATTCAATTTTTTTATTTTTTTTTATCTAAAAAATACGATATAACAAAAAAGAACTACGAGCGAAGCTCGGTTGCCAAAGTACTGTGCTTTATATGAGGACTAGCGGATGACCCTCGCTTCCCTAGTAAAAATCAAAAACAAATCTATCCACGAAAAACTATATTTTTTCGTGATAAAAAGTAGCCAATGTGCTATTCCAGACTATAATCTATCATTGTGCCATATTTTATCCAGATCCGTTCAGCCGTTCTAACGTAATTGAGTAATAAACATCCATCCAACTAAACCTTCGCATAATATAGTAGTAAGATTGTCATGTACTCGTAAATATTTACATCTATATCTATAAAAGGCAAAAGAGATTGACTGATGTATCAACACACAGCTCAAAGGCTCACCCTTAAGGCTAGAAAATTGAAATTTCGCACCCGTATTCCTCATATGACGAAGGCATTTACTAAGGAAGGATTTTTAAAAATTCAACCCCAAGGGGGTGAAATAGGGGATAAAAGTTTGTATGAAGCTTTTATTCCTTGAACAAATTTGCATGAAATTTCGTATCTTTCGTAGTTTGATCGCGAGCGAAGCCGTAGGTTCTGCTAGTTAAGTAATATTTAGTCCCTTTTAACGTCCCACTGCTGAACGCGCTGATTGACTTCATTTATAGGACCATAGACTATACAGAAACCTAATTATTGTCTGATCATTGTTGGATAATTAGTGTAGATTTTAAATATACCTTCATTTTTATCCTTTTCTTTCATATTTCTTTTTTTTGTCAGTATTGAGATGATATGTTTTCAGATGATTGCGGTTTATTTGAAACAGAATAGTTTTAAATATGTATAAGACTAGTGAATCACCCTCACTCCGCTCGGGCTCGTCCCTATGTGCGTTTTAAGTACGTTAGTACAGATTTCTCAGAGATGGTATATTTTCTCGCAGTATAAAGTATCCTATATGTTGATCCAGATAACCATCTATCATCATACCAAATTTCATCAAAATCTATTTTGTGGTTTTCTCGTGATGCGTTCCTAGACAAACAGACAGACGGACAAAAATTCTAAAAAATATAGATTCGGCCTCTATATCGATAATAATGACTATTTCAATAAGATTTTCCAAAAAAAATATTTAATGTACAGATTCGACTCAGATTTTATTTATAGACAATTAACGACTCACCCTCGCTTCGCTCGGGTTCGCCCCTAGGTTGATTCCCCATACAAACTTTCATCCCCATTTTCACCACCTTAAGGGATGATTTCCTAGATAAAAAGTATCCTATGTCCTTCCCAGGGTTTCAAACTATCTTCTTACCAAATTTCATCTAAATAGGTTCAGTAGATCCAGAGATTACCGCCTACAACCTCACAAACTTACTTACCTTTTAATATTAGTAGAGATTATGACAATTATGGGAGTTACCCCGCAACTTTTGGCATCTTAGGCAATGCCGGGTTAATATAGACAACTACCGTCGGGCAATCCAGCTGGGCATGAAGCCGAGAAACGCACTGAGAGGCGGCCCATTTCGGTGGGCGATGCACCATGCCAGTCACTCCTAATAATACTTTTCTGAAAGTAGAGTGGACCCCTTGTCGTTGTGGTCTGCTTTGTCTCCTGGGGCCTGTGGGGTCTCATGGTTGAGTGCGTAAGCAATCTTACGACATCCCATTAGGGAGGGGAGATTCCATTGCGTTTTTGTGGGTAGTACTGGGTGATTTCCACATAACCACCTGTCTACCGGTGGTATGCCTAAATGCATTTCCTAATATTAAAAAAAGGCTCTATTGAACCATATAGAACATTCATTATACTATGTATAATAATATAAAAGTATAATGTGTAAACTGTTATATGTTGTTCTATTCAAGTATTTTTTTAGTATCTAAATGTCAAAGTTATTATTTTAGAAACAGAGAAGAATAAGTACCTTAAAAATACTTGCTCAACTTGCATGTTTTGAGGCCATTAATAAGAAACTTAAATTAAATAAATACTTAACAATTTTCACTAATATTATAAATAGTAGATATGTAGGTTATCCTACCTGAGTTGTAGTAACTGAGGCCATTTTTTGATAAAAATGTATGACAAAAAGACCCCTAGGGACGAACATAAGCAAAGTGCGAGTAAACCACTAGTATATTTAAATAAACTCTTTAATTTCAATTTATATTAAAAAAAAGTATTATTTACATGTTTTCCTTCATATTTTTTAAGAGATACTGTAATTCACAGGGCATTTCTCTCAAGATTCTTTAATTTTGTAGTTTATAGCGCGACTGTCTTCTCTTTACACAAGGCAAATGTTCTAATTTACACCGTATTTTACATTGAAGTTAAATCTGGCTAAAAATAAAAATTACAATATACAGTACATTCCATGTAATGTGGCATATAAACGGTGTTAGGTAGATATCATCTATAATTGGGTTTGGGGTATCGTGTTCGCTTTTCAAATGAAAAATTTGTGAATCTAGAAATCTAATCTAAAAAACGTCTATTTATATAAAGTATATTTTGAGTTACTAACTTAAAATAGTGTATTAAATGCTTTCTAACTAAAATACTACTATATGCGCAGGAGACTTCACATGTCTTTAGAAAACTTGCTATAGTCTCTTAGACATGCATGTTTCCTTATGATAGGTAAGACAAGCGAATCATTTCCAATATGATTACCATGTGGAAAATAATTCGCACATGAAAATATCAGAGCTGCGAGACCGGGATTTGAACCCGTTTTACTTGGTTTTCCAAGCGAGCGCGTTAGCACGGGGCTATCACTGCCTTGGGATGGTTTTATACGTATGAACTCAAGATCAAATGCTCTACTGCACCACAAAAGTCATGTAATAATGTTATATACTATATCAGTATTTATGTTCTACATTACATGCAATGTGCTGTGTAGTGTAATATCGGAATTTTATTTTCTCAATATCAGATATAAGCCGAGGGGGTGCGTTATAGAACTTTTGCTTGGCATAAAGTCGAAATAGCCTCGCTATAAAATACTAAATTAAAAAATCTTGAGAGCAATACTCTGTGGATTGAAGTAGGTCAGCGATGAAAAATTTTGAACTAGATGTTGTTTTTTCTTTTGATAATGTTCAAAATACACTCCAACAAAACGACAAGTTCTTAATTTATTATAGTAACTAGTGAGTCTCCCTTGCTTCACTCGGATTCATCCCTATATAAGCTTTAACGGTTAGTATGAAATAGATGGACTATATATAATTAAGTATAGAAAAGTACGTACATACTTTAAAAAACCTTGAAATTATCCCTTATTTTACCTTGTTTGGTCAAAACGACCGAAATAATATTTATATTTTAACAAAATTATAAGATATACCTAATGATTTTTTTATCCTTAGCTTGGGAAATGATTTGTTCAAAATATAAAATTTTATCCCTATATATCCTATATCCTTTTCCAAGATCCCATCCCTCTCTATACTAACTTCATCGAAATTGGTTTAGCGGCGTGAAAACGTAACAGACAGAAAGAGTTTCGCATTAATAATATTTTAAGTATGTATTATTGGGCAGTAAACAAAACTTATCATTATTTTTCTTTCAATTCGTTAACTAGGTGACATTACATGTATTGCCATTAATGCTAGTAGAAAAGAAAATTTTCTGTGTAATATTATTATACGGTACTCATGGGCGTCGGGTGGGGGGTGCAAGTCGCAAGGGTGTGCACTTGTACCCCTGCCATGAATAGAAATTCATTTTAGAAAAAGTTACAGAAATAAAATTATATGAGTAAAACCCCTGTTTAAATTTAGATACGTATCTATCTTCAAAGTAAAGACAATAAATAGGATATGAATAAAAATCATAAAGTCAATCATTTTAAGATTAGTTAGAAGTTTAATGTGTAGAAGCACGTTTGGTTCAGTTTGTAGTGACCCTATTTGCTGTGCCAGCGGTCGCGGGTTCGAGTCCCGCTGGGGGCACTAATTTTGTGATGAGCACGAATGTTTGTACTCCAGTCATGGGTGTTTATATTTATAATATCTATGTATGTATTCAAAGCTATAAATGTGTAGTGCATAACTATCTGGTATCCATGACACAAGCCTCGTAGTACCTCTCGTAGTACCCCTCCAGCCCCCTCCCCCTCTAAATTAATTCGCCACCGCCCATGACAGTACTGCTATAATTTGCAGCTTCTTAATAAAAAATAGAATGGATCTTTTATAAAAAATACAAGAGCTTCAATGAAATAACGACGAAAATGTAAGTTATTTGACACGGTACAGAATTTCTAATTAAAATTCCAGGGGGTCTCAATTAGATGAGACATTACTATAATGAAATCTTTAGAATGTATAATTTAAGTGATGAACAGTGTTTTGATAAGATTTTTTACCTGATATTTTCTGGTATTCATAGATTTTGTTTTTAAATAATATATATGTAATACATAATATAAATTATAGTGATCTGTGAGTTTGTAAAATAATTACTAATAATATGTATGTTTTGATGCTTGATAAGTGTAAAATTGGGTTAATAATTTGGACGATTAAAAGAACGATGAAAAGTAAATAATTTCATAATTCGTAGGTATTGAACGGCAATGAAGTCGTATTGAGTGTAGCTTTGAGTCCAACGACTCTTTTTACACCACAAATATGGCAAATTCTGCAAGATTATATGCTTTATGATAGCTATTGTAACTAAATATTTTGTTTCTTTTTATTTGTAAGGGTCGATTAGGCTGAAGTCCCATGTATATAATTCACATATATCTACTGTTAATGGTAAGTTCTACGTTTACCGTTCTCGTGTTTTCACTTGAAAAAACAGGGAGAAAGAAGTAATAAGATTACAGTGGTTGGGTTTCCGGCACTCTCACTAACCGAACTAAATGCAGCAAAATGGGTTTTACGATAGCTACAATATGTTATGTCGATACTTTGTTTTGTTTGTTTATTTCCTCTTATCTAGTAAACATTAATGGGTATAATTATAAAATTAAAAGTAATAAAATTAACTGTTGGTAATCGTCCGTTGATTGGATGGTTAAAAAATAATTATTCATACCTATATTTACCACTTTTTTTATTTAAAATTAATTGATTTTTAAGTGAGACACATAAAGTCCATGTGCAAAATTAAGAAAATGAAGTTATAATAGAAATAAGGTAATCTACGTAGTAGAATAAAAAAAAATAGAAAAAGCACCCTTAGCACCGGGAGCTTAATATAACTCTTTTTAAGAAGAATATTTACAGCGTCATATATAGTCCTTATTCTATGCCTTTATATCCCGGTGTATAAATATAGATCTCTATGTTAGTCCATACGATCTTGTTCGCAACTTAACATTATAATTAACGATAGTCTTAAAAATCTTTAAGTTTTTGAAACCTATGTCACAGCCATCAAAATATTATACATAATTTAGTGATTTTCAACAAACTTCTAAATTAATTTGCTTTGTTCTACTACGGCTTTTGTTTGTGCCTTGAACAACAATAAAAAATGTCTATTTACAATGTTTTTATCTTTTATCAGATAAAACATATTTCATGCACCAACAATTTATTTTAATGTAGTATTTTGTTGACAAATATATGAATGGCGAATTCGTTAATGTAGAACCAAAATTAATTAAAAGCGTTAAAAAGCTTTTTCCCAGCTATAAATATTACAATTTGGTAATTTATGAATATTTATGATTGCAAAATATTTGTAGGATGTAATTAAGTTTATTTGAAAGCATGTTATTTATATTACTAATAAATTGGGTTCATATTAATTGCTTCGACAAGTTATTAATTTTATTCAAAATATATATTATTAATGGTAATAGAGAGAAAGCGGGCAATTAACAAGTAGGGTACGATATTATGTCTATTCTAAAATTTAAATTTTAGAATTACTAACTTTACTAATTCTAGACTTTAGAGTAAGTGCTCTAAAGTCTAGCATTAGTAATATAAGTGTATTATTTCATCCTGAAGATATTTTAATAACAATGGACTACTATTGTTTACGTGAAAGTTTGTGTGTAAGTGCGTGTCTTTGTGTGTATGTTGTGTGTTTTTTTGTTGTGTGTTGTGTTGGACTAGATAAATTTATGACACATTTACCGATGGTAGGACTCTGTCAAGCCTGAGGAGTCCGACTGGATGGGTACCACCCCCTTATCTATTTCTGCCGCCAAGCAACAATGATTGCATTGTTGTGTTCCGGTATGAAGGATAAGGTAGCCAGCGCAATTACAGGCAAGAGGCATAACATCTTAGTCCTCACAGTGATAACGTACCGGCGGTTCTGCAGTTTTGTTACATAAAACTTAAGTGCATGAACCGTAGGTATTATGGGCGGCAGGTATCGCTTTCCATCAGGTGGATTGTCTGCTCGTTTATCACTGAATACCATAAAAAAAACATACAAACTATGATCTAGTGCAACACATAGGATATACACATTGATGGCCACATTTATATTGACCTAGGGACGCGGGCAAGCGAAGAAAGGGTAAGTCGTTAGTTGTATAAATGTATATTTTTTTTTTCTTAATATCGAAGCTACTTACATTTAGCAAAAAGGCGACTTAGCAAGTAAAATACATAATAAATATCTTACAAGCAATTAGTTACTGCGACAAATTAACAGATGTTTTAGAAGTTCATGATTGATAGACCCGTTTGATTGATGTCATATAACTAAGTAGGTTATAGCGTGTATCCGATGAGTGGGTTGATTTAATTTAGTGAACACTTTTATTTCGTAACATTGTAATAATATTATATCTTTGTTAAGGCAGTGGTAGCCCAGTGGTAATACGATCGCTTGGGAAACCGAGTGAAATGGGTTCAAATCCCGGGTCACACAACATGCATACTAATATTATATAGCTGAAGAGTTTGTTTGTTTGTTTGGTTGAACGCGCTAATCTCAGAAACTACTAATTCGATTTGAAAAAATCTTTTTGCATTACATAGCCCGTTAACTAAGAAAGACTATAGGCTATATATCATCCCGGAAAAATGTACGGTTTCCGTGGGATAGATTTATTTTTGTCTAGGGACGAAACCGAAGCGCAGCGAGGGTGAGTCGCTAGTCTCTAATATTTTCATGTACGAATCATTCCCAACGTGATTACCACTGTCTTACGGTGAAGGTAGACATTGTGAGGAAACCTGCATGTCTCAGAGAACCTAGCAAGTTTTCGAAAGACATGTGAAGTTCGCCAACTCGCACTTGGCCAGCGTGGTGGACTATGGCCCTTTCGTATTGAAGGAAAGCCCGTGTCCAGCGACGTTGAAAAGAGTTTAATACGCACAATACATACATAATGTCTTTATTGACTTAATAACTAAGGCTTAGAAAGGATTTCAATCGTTGAAGAGTAGAAAATTATAAAAATTGTATATTTTCGTACGGTATATTTTCGTCCGAAAATCGAAAGAATAAATTATTTTTTATCCGAACTTTATATTATAATAACTATTTGTATACAAATTTGAGAAATTTAAATTTGGCTTTGAATATTGAAATGAAATACAATATGCAAGTATTACTTTTATTTTATTTACGTTACATGCTTTTATACCTTTGGACAATGTTTTATTCATCTATTAAATGTATCTGGTTATAAAGAGTCTAGACTTTTAAGTGCATTTTTATGTAAGTTTATTTTACAGGTGGTTCCACATTTATATACTTTTGCTTATTATTTTGCTGTAAGTGAAATATTTTTCTAGTTAAATATATTTTTTAAAGCATTTTATCATACATTAACTCAGAACTTTATTCCTGACTTTTTGGTCCAATATATGATGAAATTAATTATGTTCTAAAAAGGGTAGTTTTTGAACCGTTTTTGAATTACGTGTAAAGCTTTATATTTTTCCCTTCTGAAATAACATATCTGCATAGAATCTCTGGTCTCTAATCAAATAGAGATTACCTCTGAATGGTAATGGTAGTAATAAGCGATAACCTATAGATATAAATAAAACTAGCGACTCACCCTCGCCTCGCTTCGGGTTCTTCCCTAGACAAAAGCAAATCTGTCCCACGGGAACATTTTTCCGGGATGATATATAGCCTATAGCCTTCCTCAGTTAACGGGCTATCTAATGCAAAAAGAATTTTTCAAATCGGGTAAGTAGTTGCTGAGATTAGCGCGTTCAACTAAACAAACAAACAAACAAACAAACAAACTCTTCAGCTTTATTAAAATGTACCTAGGAACGCACCCGAGCGAAGCGAGAGTAAGTCGTTAGTCTTGTATGTTTTTCTTTAAAGTTTATTTCAGAATGGAAGGTATAATTTGTTGTGACATTTTTGTTGACTCAAAAATTTCAATATTATCTCGTATCCGCGTCATATTTTATCAGAGGTCAAAGGTCATGAACTTTTTTTTATGAACCTCTTGTTTACTTTGCTCAAATGAGATTTGTAGTTATTATAAAAGTTGTGGATCATAAATCTATCTACAGAGGTCTTAAATTATCGCACTAGTATTTTAAATACGAATATTTGTATATTTTGTACTCTTGTTCACAGCAAAGCCTGGACAGATTTGGATGAAATTTATAACACAGATAGATTGAACCTTTTTTTATTGTTGAGAAATGCATTTATGCTTCCCATCGGCATACATACAGGTGGTTGAAAGGTGGTGACAGGTGGTGGCCTAGAAAAGCCAGTACTACCCACTAAAACCCAACAGAACCTTCCCCGTCTTAATGGGTTGTCGCTGGATCGCTTACGCACTCAACCACAACGCCCTGACGGCAGGTCTGCCGAAGCAGACCACATAACCAAGAGGTAAATTGAAGCTGACCTAACCTGGATTAACACATAGGCTATTGTGAGATACAGAAACGAGAGTAAGTTGTTAGTAAAAAATAAAAATATAATATGTACGTCAGACAAAGAATCTCCTTTATTGAAGTCGGTTAAGCTACATTTTTTGTTGCATTTTAAATATTTTCCCTGAAAAGCTTAAATTTCAGTGAAAACAATAAAATCTCTTGTATCATGGCTATTAAATTGAAAATATTAAGGACGTTGTGAATTTGATGATTGCGAATATAATGGTATTGTGAAAATTGTATTCTGAATTTCCATTGTGTCCAATAATTTTCAAGTTGCACTTCCTGCGTGTTCATGTGATGTTAACTCAGTTATTTGATAATAATCGTTTTATTATATTTTAAATGAATATTTTAGTTTTACTTGCTTACTTGTTTAATTTTTTTAAGGTTTCCTAACCGAAGGATCAATATGCTGAGGTCCATTATTAAGCTTATGGATAAACTTTGATTCGTATGTATGTCCGATCGTTAAAGAAATATCTAATCTTTCAAAACTAAGTTAACATTATTTGCAGAATGTTTTGTTACAAAGGCCCTAAGAAATTATAATTATGCCCAATGATAATATATGGATGTACAAAGAAAAAATGAGAGAGTATAAGATTATTTATTTTTAATATTATAATTGAATAGTAGTCATAAAAAGGAAGATGGTAGCCCAGTGGTAACGCGTTCTCTTAGGAAACCGAGTGAAGCGGGTTCAAAGCCCGCATCTTGTACTTCTGATATTTCCATGTACGAATCGTTTCCAACATAATTAACACTTGTTTTATGATAAAGAATTCAAGAAGGAAGAAAAAAGAAAGGTGATTCCTTTAAAAAGGAAAAAAAAGTAAAAAAAGCTGTCTGAAAGAACCCAGGAAGTTTTCTAAAGACATATGAAGTCCGCAAAACCCGCACTTGGCCAGCGTGGTGGACTATGGTCTGACATCCATCGTATTGAATTATTGGGGCCCGTGCCCAATAGCGGGACGATAAAAAGGGCTAAAGAATTTAATCTATAGTATACTATATACAACCCGCGCTTCGCTTGGGTACGCTCCCCAGGGACGCCCCTAGATGCCCTTCGCGTTTATAATATTACAGAAGTTCTTAGAAAGGACGACTTTTTCCGACTTGATACAAAAATATAGAAGCATATTTTCGAAATTTGTATAACATGTTACCTTCCTAGAGAATCTATACTCCGAATAGTGAAAGCCGATATAGTTATTTCTAAAATTAGCCCAAAAAAAACGCAGACGGGAGACTTAATTTGTAATATGTATAATAGTAGTATAATATATAATAACGATAGGCTACTTTTATTCTCAAAGAAAGAGTCTCAGGATTAAGAACAGAAATTTTATGAATTTGGCTCAGGATTAGGGCAAGATATAAATTTATATTATGTTTTAATCAATTGTTTAATAATTAAATAGAGTAACGAAGGTAGTTATTATCTATACATATAATAAAATTGTAACTAAGCCGAATGTGTACATTAAATATTTTTTGGAAAATCTTATTGAAATAGTCATTATTATCGATCTGATTTGAGCCGAATCTATAGTTTTTAGAAATTTTGTTTGTCTGTCTGTCTATTACTGCATCACAGGAAAACCACTGGAGGGATTTTGATGAAATTTGGTATTATGATAGCTGGTTATCCGGATCAACATATAGATAAAAGTATCTGTGGTACAACTGTGGTGGAGTACTGTGGAAAAATATCTCATTTCTGAGAAATCTTTACTAAACGTTAAAACGTAAGTAGGGACGAACCCGAGCGGAGCGAGAGTGAGTCACTAGTTTAATAATAAATTCTAATTTAACTCTGCAAAATTCAATTTATAGTTAAAACGTAATATTATTTCTATAAGAAAATGGTCAACAATATCTACAGCTAGAAAGGAGTTGGTACTACTAAATTAATCGCAATACGTAGCTTGCAATTAATAATGTTGAGACATTAACACACAGCACCATCTAGTTCTATGGTAAGCTATGACTTATGAGGCCTGTGTTATGGATACCAGATAGTTGATACACTACACATATATAATTTTAAATACATACATATTAAAAATATAAAAACGCATTGAAACATTCGTTTTCATCATATAAATGAATGTCCTCAGCAGGAATCGAACCCGCAAACGCTGGCACAGCAAGTAAACTGTCACTACAAACTAAAATAAAAATAATAAAATAAAATATGAAAGATAAATCATGTCGACAAGCACAAATTCGCGGGCAAAAAGATGTGTATATTTAATTAAGCCTAATTGATTTTAGGATTTTAGCTCATTATTTAGGAATTCAGGTACGTGAGACAATTTAACCCTTTGACGGTTGCTGTAAGTATGAAATATTAAAGGCTTTCTTCATTCAATCTTCTATACATCTATACAAATAAAAAAATTTTACTAACCCGAATCTGTACATCAAATATTTTTTAGAAAATCTTATTGAAATAGTCATTATTATCGATACAAAGGCCGAATCTATAGTTTTTAGAATTTTTGTTTGTCTGTCTGTCTGTCTGAGAACGCATCATGAGAAAACCATTGGATAGATTTTGATAAAATTTGGTATGATAATAGCTGGTTATCCGGGTCAACATATACGATACTTTTTACTGTGGGAAAATATGTCATCGCTGAGAAATCTATACTAACCGTTAAAACGTATCTAGGGACATAGGGTAATTTTGTATGACGAGTTCTAGTAAATATTCATTTATAATTGTGTACATTGTATATCATCTTAGGTAATTTCTTGTAAAACTTATATATATATATATATATATATATATATATATATATATATATATATATATATATATATATATATGTATATATATATTTACTTACTAACTTCGGGCTAATTTTTTTTTAAATGTTGGAAAATGCATTTTCGCATACCACTTGAAGATATACAGGTAATTATCTGGGACTCACCGGCTAGAATAGCCAGTACTGCCCACAAAAACCCAACAAAATCTCCCCCGTCAAATGGGGTATCGCAGGATCACTTACGCACCCAACCCCACAACGACCATGGGGTTGCTCCAACGGTCCACTCTGTCGTCAGAAAAGTACCAGCACACCGCCCACCAAAGTGGGCCACCACCTTATTTCTTACCGTTTCTTGGCTTCGCGTCTGGCTGACCTGCCGGACGCTAATGAGCCCCCCATCACGACAAGGTGAACGCACTTTTGGAAACTTTGGGCTACACCAAATTTTTTAATCAATCTACTCATTTGTTTGTAACGACGGTACCATCGAGGTACTAATCAAGTCGAAAGTTAAATAATAAAATAAGGAACAGAAATCTTATAAAGGAAATACTGTTACTATTTCTACTCTTATTACGAAAATGAATGGATAATTGTGCTTCTGAATAGAAGATAGAGGCCTTAGGCAGAATTATGTAAATAGAAGTATCATCATTATTACAAAAACAACGTTACACAGCCTCGTGGAGTCGGAGTCAAAAGTCCTTTTACTAAATTGGAAAAATACCTTTTGTTTTCCATGTCGATGAAAATATGAAATGGGAAAGCTAATTAAATCTTTATGTTTATACGGAAATGAATGTGAAGTTTATAAAAAATATATTATATAGAAAATGAGACTTTATATTGTAGTATAAAATTATTTTAGTTGTTATTTTTGGATGTTCCTTTACTGTAAAAGGTAATGGTAGCCTAGTGGTTAAAGTATTCTTTTAGAATACAAAATAAAACGAGTTCAAATTCCGGGTCTCGCACCTCTTATATGTTCATAGACAAATTATTTTCAAAATGACTGAATGAGTGGTTACATAGCTAATCACCATAGATAGATAGATTTTTATTTTTTAAAGATTTGTATTTTTGTATGTTAATAACGAATAAACACAAAAACTACGGGACCGATTTAGATGAAATTTAGTAAGGTGATAGTTTGAGACCCTGGGAAGGACATAGAACATTTTTATTCCGGAAATCATCCTTTCAAGAAGAGAAAATGGGGATGAAAGTTTGTATGAGGAATCAACCTAGGGACGAACCGGAGCGAGGCGAGGGTGAGCGGCTTGTTTCAAATATTTTTTTTTCAAGAGACAGTCTCTTCCGTGACCATAATTGCTGTAAAGCATTTGAAACGTCGCGTTGGGAACCAAAAATCAAAATAAATCCGTGAAAAAATCCGAAAAAAATATTTTATTTAAAATGTCAAATATTCGCGTAAATCTAAGATACATATGTAAATTATTTATTGCACACACAAAAAATAGTGCAGAAGATGAAAAAAAGACCACAGAAAGACATAAAAAAGTGAACTTATTGCTAAGACCGATCTCTTACAAACAAGAACCTTGGTGGAAGGATCAGTGTAACTGTATTTAAGACATCTTATACTAGGAAATTAAAGCATTATAAAAGGATTGTTTGTAATTTAACTTATAAAAGTTTAAACGGGGATAAGTTTTTATTGAAAACAAATTGTTATTGTATCTTATTGAAAGAAGTAGACAGCTAAGGCAAAGTCCGGGAAAGGTTACTAGTTGAATATATTATATGGATAAAAATTGTAATCTCTACGAGTATCTAATACAATACAGAAGAAAATGACAAATGATCAATAGGTCAAAGAGCGCCTCACGGGGCGCACAATTGCAAGTCGTTCATCACTGGGGACTGTCCCCGAAGTGTTACGTTGTATTAAACTGTTTTTTAAAAGCATTTAGTACGTGTGCTTGTTTATTGCGATTGAGGTAGTGGAGTCTATTCCCGATTGGGGAAATCGTTTACTTTCGTATAGATTTATAGCTTGCGGTAAGTGACGTATTATGGGAAATTAAATTTACTTTGCTGTTTAGTATTTATCTTGCTAACGATATAAAATAATAACGATAACACTAAACACTCAATACACAATTGGTTACCATTTATCAAAGGGTTTTCAAACGCGAATAGAACATAAGGACAAACATCTGAATGAATACAATCTATATAAATACTTCTCTATATCAAGACTCCAACGTGTCTTATGTATTAGGTAATAATATGATAACTACGTAAGGTACTCTTCAAATAAGAAAATGATGATCCCTTAAATAAATTATAATAATTCATTGTTTTAAAAAACTAAAAAGACACGCTTTTGGCCAACTATTATGTATACTCGTAATCACTACATTGTATAAAACAGTCGCTTTCCGCTGTCTGTTTGTCCGTATGTATGCTTAGATCTTTAAAACTACGTAACGGATTTTGATGCGGTTTTTTAATAGATAGAGTGATACAAGAGGAAGGTTTAAATGTATAATACACGCATATTATAGTACAGAAAAGCCGAGAAATTCAAAAATTTGTATTTCATACTAACCGTTAAAACGTGCCTAGGGACGAACCCGAGAGAAGCGAGGGTGAGTCGCTAGTATTGAACGAAATGAGCTTAGGCTAGAACGATTCACAACTTAGCTATTTAAGAGTTAGAGTCTATCCACCTTCAAAAACTCCTATGCTCCATCAATAGACCCGCTTTGGCACGTCTATAAGATACAGAACAAAGAATTGAATTGAATTGAACAGATCCGCTTGATGATATCAAACTATTGCAATGTCATCTAATTTTTACATACGTACAAAGTTGCAAATCAAAAATTAGGGCAAATTAAAATATTAGACTTCGAAGATATCTTGAGACTTGAATACATTGTTAGTTGAAAATATGTTTTAATTAATTCAGCTTCTATGGTATTATCTTAGAAGATAGCATTTTTATTATATTATTTATATTTAGCAACTTTATATTTAACTTACTACTCACCCTCGCTTCGTTCCGGGTTTGTTCCTAGACAAAAACAAATCTATCCCACGGGAACCGTGCATTTTCCGGGATGATATATAACCTACAGCCTTCCTCAGTTAACGGGCTAGTAGTTCCTGAGATTAGCACGTTCAACCAAACAAACAATTAAACAAACTCTTCATCTTTATAATAGATTATTTCAGCTTTATAATAGGTATAGATTAAGTAAAAATTATTATATTAGTTTTAAATATTTGTCAACATTTAAAGCTAAATTAATTTCAAGCTTACCATGGAACTAGATGGTGCTGTGTGTTAATGTCCAGACAACATATTTATATATTTATTTATTAATTAGTTTTTAACCAAAAACGGCCATTAACTTTAAAATCACTCAAAGAACAAAAACCATACTCTCAAATTAAGCACCTCTTCTTTTCAAGTCGGTGAAAGTAATATATGAGGCAAAGAAGGTTACATTAGAACATAAGACACAGATTAAGATATTTGTATATAGTGTTTGAAAACTTAAGCTCGCCTTTAGAACTAGTAAATTAAGCCCTCGGCTTAGGCTCGTTTTATGTCTCTACGATACACGCATTTGCGAAGTTTACAAGCAAATTAAATACATACATACATATGTAAAAGTGGTAGACCACTGGTAATATGCTTTCTTGGAAAACCAAGTGGAGTGGGTTCAAACCTGGGTTGCGCTCCTTTGATTCACGTACTTTTACCAAACGATTACCACTTCTCTTTATGGCATATAATAATAATCTATTGAAATTTGCATATCTTAGAAAAAAAAGCTACGTTTCAAAAGGCATGTGAATTGACAGGCTTTTGCCCAGCAGTGGGACGCTAAGTGAGGTGAATTATATATGAGTACATGTGTACTTACGAGGACAGTCTTAAAAAACTTTATTCAACTCATGATCCAACTATTGAACAAGTAGTTTATGACTAAATTATAAATATGTTTTTTATTACTAAGTTAACTCTATATTACATTTTGACTGTTCAGACACAACATTTATGTGTAACCTAATTCAATTCAATTTTCTTGTTAATTCGCATTTGCAAATTGAATTATACATATTTTTATCTAATAATCTCATAACTCAAAATTTTTTGACAAATTTTTATTACATTTGTTTCACTGATCATAGCCTGAACAAAATATATGTATGTATATAATACTTTCTTAAAATTTCGCAAATATCAAATATTCATTTCATTTTCATTTTAAATAAATCTTTCTTGTCGGATTCATTTTAATTTTTGGTTCCCAACGTTTCGAATGTTTTACATCGTTATGGGAGGTGCTAAGGCTTAAGACGCCTCAAAGGTATACAGTTGTTACAGACAGTACCAACTATCCGAAATCCGAATAGATAGTTTTATTTAAATGTATATAGGACGTAATCATTGTCGAAATTTGTTATCTATTTATATGAACATACCTTACATCTAAAGCAACTGTTTCCTTCTAGATAAGTACAGAAGACTTTACAGTTGTTAATTTCCTCATTAGGTCGCAAATTACACTAATTACACTAGCCTGCAGTACTTTACACTTAAAGAGACAGAAATTGCACATTTAAATAGAACTTCCTTTTTATTTTCTGAACTATTCATTAAAGATATATTGTATTCTGTTTTTTAGTATTTGTTGTTACAGTAGCAACAGAAATACATCATCTGTGAAAGTTTCAACTGTCTAACTATCACGGTTCATGAGATACAGCTTGGTGACGGACGAACAGACAGACAGACGGGCGGATAGCGGAGTCTTAGTAACAGACCCGTTTTACCCTTTGGGTATGGAACCCTAAAAATGCAGAAAGAAGCTTATATGGTTCCATATATATATTCCGTATACATTGCTTCAATTTTTTATTTTCAAAAATCAAATAAAATCGCTAAATAAGATAGCTTTGTATATAATGTCAAATACTCCCGTCTATAAATCTAAGAAAGTATTTATACGTTACTTGATGCGCCACAACCAATGCGTGTACGATTTCATGTATAATGTACATTGTACGTATAGGAAGACTCAGCATACATTATTTTTTAGGCAACCCATCTGCGATATTCTTTTATATATAAAGTTTAATACATGCTTTTCATCCTGAAAGCCGATAGGTTGAGGACTATATTGAATCACTTTAAAGCAAATCAATACAGCCAGACGTTTGTGTTGTATGACCCGTTATTATTGCTATAGACGTTAAGCTGAATTTTAAAACGTTAAGTAAATAGAACATTGTACTATATATAATAACTGGCGACTTACCCTCATTCCGCTTAGATGCGTTCATAAATGCTAACAGTGCTATGAGTGTATGTTACTCCAGGTTATAGTCTATTTGTATACTTACTGAATTCCCAATCCATCAGACCGCGCACATACACATACACACACACACGCACGCACGCACGCACGCACGCACGCACACACACACACACATACACACACACACATACACATACACAATTCTCTTTAACTTTTTAATTTAAAAACTCTAATAATACTTTTGTTCTTTATACACTTAGATTTAATCTATGGGATTTCTGATGGAGCTACACTGTAGTGTGATTGGTAAATGCTTTTAGCCACTACACGTGTAAAACTCTCAACGTACAAAGAACTTGTCAGTCATGTCGTAAGTACTTTTACCATACGAGTGTACGCTACGTAATGAAACAAAGGACTGAAACGTGTTTCTAATAAAAATAGCTTGGTGTTAGACTTTGCTTTTATGTGCTTAAAATGATTTACATTATTTTGTGTTTGAAGTTACAAAATATAAATTACAATTTTTTTGTAATACATAAAAAAAATATAATTGTAGAAAATAAACATTTTTAAAAACAAACTTTTCTTTGTTTTTTTTATGTGATTCAGTGACAAACGAGCAGACAGACCACCTGATGGAAAGCAGTACCTGTCGCTCATAACACCTACGTTCATGCACTTAGGTTTTAAGTAACAAAAATGCAGAACCACAGGTGCGTTGTCACTGTGAGGACTAAGATGATATGCCTCTTGCCTGTAATTGCGCTGGCTACCTTATCCTTTAAACCGGAACACAACAATGCAATCATTGTTGCTTGGCGGCAGAAATAGATAAGGGGGTGGTATCCATTCAGTCGGACTCCTCAGGCTTGACAGAGTCCTACCACCGGTATAATATTGTATCCTCCAAAAAGAAAAAAATAAACTAAATTAAATCAAACCCGACAATTTATTATATTACACAATTGATATGATATAAAGGCTTGCCGCGGGATTTACCTATTTTATAAAAAACGTATTATTTTTTTACTATTTTATTTCTTGTTTATCTAACAGGTAAATTTCGCGACAAGCTAGTATGTCAAATTTCAGCTCAATCGGACACTGGGAAGTGGGTCAAATTTAACTTACAAAATTTCATTACACACACCGGAACAGATTAAACTAAATAAAAACTTGTAAAAATAAAAATTGAAATTTGTTATCAGCTAGATTTTATAATTAAATTGTAATACTATGTGTATTACGTTTATATAGAAATAATACAATACATAATATGTATATCCATTAGATCAACTACTTGTTATAGAACAAATGCGTACTTATTATGCGACTATGGCAAGGGCGATATCTTCATTGAAATGCTAAATTACAAAGAGAAATATATTTTTTTCATAGGTTTATCATTTTAGCTGTTTGTATAAAAAAAATTGACAAAATTATAGTGTGACTCTCTTCTTTCTATCACACACGCATTACTTGATGTAGCAGATATCATGGATTCCCTTCTGCAACCTGAGTATATGTAATAAATATAATATGAACATATATATTACGTTACTTTCATTTTTAATAAAACAAACAAACAAACTTTGATAAACATAACTTTATAGTTTATTATACGTAAATTATTGCGTAAAGGTAAACTTAAAAAAGCAAAGAGTAAGTGAAAATGGATTTAATATATGGGATATAGGAGCTTTTCATGTCCATTGTAGATTTCCTCGCATGCGACGTAAACTTCTCATTCAGCGAACATTTGTTAGTACGACATTTCTCATCAGAGGAAGTAAGTAAAAAGTGAAACGTTTCAATTCAAGCGAACACTTACATGATGGCGGTAACATGCGTATACTTCACAAGTTGTTTTATGCTTTCAACGATTTGGGGTTTCAGTGAAATTGATTTTACGTTTTTGTTCAGGAAAAGCCAAGGCTTTTCCTTAAAGAATTAAAACTTATGTATATTATTTAATAGATACTGTTCTAGATAATTAGATAATCACATATGTAAGTACATAATAATTTTATTAATTGATATATTTTTCGTAGTTTATTAGGTGAAATATCTATTTATTATTATTTTTTGTGAAAAGTGAAGCGACATGATTATTATAATGAAAGTGCTGGTGAAAAATAGAGCTCTGTGACTGAATTCAGCGTTACGATACGTATACTATAGCTGAAACACTAAAAAGTGGCCAGCTTTAATTTTCGACCTTAAATTCGAAACGATAGTAATAATTTTAGCAAAAGCATTAAATAGCAAAAGAAAGTTCTGTTAGAAAAATGTTAGTTTAGTAAAAGGCCACCAAAAAGTAAATTCATTTGGTGGGCTCTATTTCAAATCTCTGAACTTTTTGTCTGTCTGTCTACTTCTTTAAATGACTATCAAGTGAAAATGTGCATTTTCTTACTTGATGTATAACTTTATCTCTTGTAACTATTCGGCCCCGTATAGATTGAAATTCAATATTAGTGGCTGTAAACTAAATAAAGATAATATCGCAAACGAAGTCATATGAAGACGCTAGTAACAAAACATTCACATTTCATGAAACCCTAAATGTGCAACAGTTTTGTAAGTATTCGGTATCACCCATTAACAAATTAATTACTTTTACATTTAATCGACAAAGTACCACAAATGGACCTGCTATTTCACAGCGGTTCAGAATAACACCAGCGAAATGTTTCGAATTACAGGTGGAATAAATCAACGGTTTAGGCAAATTAGTTACCAACTCAAACATTTGCTATGGAGGCTGGACGAAATGAATAGCTGCTATTGTTGGAATTACGAGGTCAATGTATTGTAAATTTTGTATAATGGAAATAAATTTTGAAAATCTTAATTGTTAGGTAGTCGTGGGTTCGATTTCGCGTCGAGTTTAATATATTCGTTATTATCGATGACCGTATACTAAAATATCCATGTGTTATCAGATCAGTAATGATTAGACATGCAGAAGGACTACTGACAGAGTACGTCGAAGTTCCAAGCAGAAGTGGGAGTAGATGGGGCACATTAGTTTTATGGGCTGGTAAATAGATCCCAAAAATTTACAAGAAGCGTGGACAGACCTTTTACTGATAGTGTATTGCAAGTTGAAATCTAAAGTTGAGACCTGAAACTCGCTGGCTTCTTATGGCAGAAGATAGATTTGCTGGAAGATATTTGGGGAAGGTCTATTTCCAGCAGTTGATGTCTACCGGCTGAGATTTAATATAACCTGTTTTTATGATGGATACTCTCATCTTAGTGAGACTTACCAACGGCGTGGGACTTTTTATAATGCAACACTTTTATACTTATAAATACACAATACTTTTATACTTAAAATACAATAACACTTTTATAGCACTTTCTATTGCTATCCCGGTAGAATGAGAACTCGTCGCGACCGGTGAGATATAAAGAGCGGGACTTTTAACTTAACGTGCTCTGTGAGGTACGGAGTGTATAAATCGCCAATTTCCTAACTCCGGGCTAAATTTTACTGACAGAAAAACCCTGTAATAATTTAACCCGACCCAAACTCACACCCAGGACTAGCTGATCTGTAACCTCACATGCACATAACAGCCACTAGGCCTTATAGGATATGCTTTAAATGTAGAATAGATGAAGGGTCAGATAACGGAGGCTTAGTAATGTAATCTAAACGTAAAATGAGACTTAGGAGACAAAATTTAAATGCTTTCTATAAACTTTTGTGTTAAGTTAATAGCTTTTAATATATAATTGAATACAGAGCTTAATTTATTCTATAGTTAAATAGTTACATTTTCGTTGTTTAAATTGATTCAGAAGTTTTCGTTTAAGCTTTGTTTATGTTAATTCTCTATTCATGTTCATTAAAGTGATAGTGCACAATAATCATGATACGCATTAGAAGTAATAACGGAGTTTTAATGTAGGTACTAATAAATCACTGTAGCCTATTTATTTTGGTTTGTTTCAGCTTTGGCAAATAAAGAGTTTATGGACCGAGGAATAATCTATACAGATAAATAAAATTAGAGTGTCTGTTTGTAATGTTAAAATAACCGCTTTTTACTAAATGCATGTGGATGTATACACGGTACATATACCAAAACAATATTTTTTACAATTTTTGTTTGTCTGTCTTTCTGTCTGTCTGTCTGTTTGTTCCGGCTAATCTCTGAAATAACTGGATCATTTTGACGGGACTTTCACTGGCAGATAGCTGATGAAATAAGGAGTAACTTAGGCTTTTATTTTAGAAAAAAAAATAGGGTCCCACGAAAAAAATTAAAATCAAATTAATTAATTAATTTTGTTTTGGAAAGCAACCTAGGGACGAACCCGAGCGAAGCAAGGGTGAGTCGCTAGTGTATTATATTATAAAATATACTTTTTATTCAAATAAACCAAGTGTTTTATGCAGATATTAGGGTAGAAAGAAAAAGTTACTTATTTAAAAAAAACGTAAGCTACATCAAAAAGACTTTGTATACATTTAAACAAATATATTTTAAAAATAAATAAAACATTAAAAACTTTATTATATTAAAAAAACTTGTGTTAACACTTTTTAATTATTCGTTTTATTATAGATTTTAATAACAATCGCAGTAGAATTATCCTATTTCTAAAAATTTTTGTCTTTTACAACGAGAAAAGACAAAAATGTCATCTTAAATATGCAATGAGATAATCGCTTTACTACAGCATCCGGAGAGATTGCACAATGAGGTGGAACGTTTTAGAATTCAAATGCACATTTTCCTACAATATGTAACTTCTCTGCAGTAAACGTGACAATTTTTTAGATAAGAACAAATATTACATAAGTTTGGGTGAGAAAATATTTTATATTTGAAAAATGCTATCACTAAATTTAGTTATTGGTTTAAGGCTTATTACATGTATTTTTATTTAGACCAAAATCACAAAACATAGTTTTTTTTATGTTATTTTTATATAAGAACTGTTTTACATGATTATTTTTTATAAAAAAGTGATACTTCAAGGGTAAATCCATCTCCATCCATATTAATTTATTAAATGGGTGGAACATAAGATTACTATATGGGACTGTTCTATAGTGAAGCGACAATACAATACAATATGTTGGGACATTAACACACAGCACCATCTAGTTCCAAGGTAAGCTACGAGGCTTGTGTTATGGATACCAAATAGTTGATACACTACACATATGTTATAACTTTAAATACATAAATATTATAAATATAAACACCCATGACTGGAGTACAGACATTCGTGCTCATCACACAAATGAATACTCTCAGCAGCACTTGAACCCGCGACCGCTGGCACAGCAAGTAAGGTTACAAACTGAGCAAAACATGTCGACATATTTATGTTGCATGAAGATAAGCAAAAAATCTAAACAACTCTTAGTATTTTTATATTTCATCGCATTAAAAATAATTTAGTTTAAAAAAAATTACGTCTTCTATTTAACACTGAATATCATACTAATTATAAAAACCAGTATCTTTTGCTTTTGTATCCAAACTAAAGTTCGCTCAGTGGTTGAAATTCTGCCATAATAATTTTTTATTGATAATACATCTCGTCAATCAATACATATTATAAAACAAAGTCACTTCCCGCTGTCTGTCCCTATGTATGTTAAGATCTTTAAAACTATGCAACGGGTTTCGATGCGGTTATTTTAATAGAGTGATTCAAGAGGAAGGTTTATATGTATAATACATGCATATTATAGTACAGAAAGACTAAGAAATTCAAAGATTTGTATTTTATACTAACCATTAAAACGTATCTAGGGACGAACCCAAGCGAAGCGAGGGTGAGTCGCTAGTAGCTACTAAACAAAAAAAAAAACGGTTGACCGACAGAGGACAAAAAGGTATTGAATTGTTTTGCCTTTGCCTATTTAAATAGATATATTGTGTGGGCACTAGTATGAAAACTAGTTTAAGTACATTATGAAGAAATCATTTTTAATATTTTATTTAAATCTATTCAGTACTTTTCTCGAGCCCGTTATAAATTAAACTTGCTTCTTTGTGATTTAAAATTAATGATATTCATTAAAGAGCTGAAACTGTTATCTTTTATTTACTTTCTCGATGATTTTTTAGGGTATCGTACCCAAAGGGTAAAACGGGACCATATTACTAAGACTTCACTGTCCGTCCGTCTGTTTGTCTGTCCGTCTGTCACCAGGCTGTATCTCATGAACCGTGATAGTTAGACAGTTGAAATTTTCACAGAAGATGTATTTTTTTTGCCGCTATAACAATAAATACTTAAAAAACAGAATAAAATAAATATTCAAGGGAGCCTATACAACAGACATGATTTTTTTGCCGTTTTTATATATAATGGTACGGAATTCTTCGTGAGCGAGTCCATCTCGCAGTTGGCTAGGTTTCTTTTAAAATAGCTTAAATACTACTAGACTTTGAATTTAATGTTGACTTATTTCTTTCTATTCCTATACATATGTGTACATATAAATTGAATTTAAATATTAAGATATACCTACATTTACGTTCAATTTTTTCTGATGTTATTTTTGTTTAAGTCATAAAAAATTTAAATTCCTTGAAATTATAATAAAATAATACTTCAAAGTAGTATAGAGCTTTGTAGTGAAAAATCAGACATTGTAGAATCTTTTTGGCATAAGTTTCTATAGAAAGTGGGATTCCATTTCTGTAATTGAGGACTAAATAGAAATAGTTAAATAGAATAAAACTGTAGTTTTAAATATGATAGCTAATCTTAACCTGGCTTTCATAAAAATATATTTTATATAACATTTGCTATATAAAAACGTAGAAAATATATAAAGATTTTTCTTATGATTACACGAAATACATTAAGGCAATATTCATAGACGTATTATGAATCATACAATGTGTATGTCTTTACTTAACGATCGTTAGCTATTCCCATAGTCGTTAAGAACCATTCACCATACAAGCCTAATAGATAACGCCCCTATTCGTTAAAGACACCATAATTAATGTGTGAATGGATGAATGAGTAAGCGGTAGATGTTAATCTTATGGAGTTATAGTATCCAGTAAGTTCAAGATTTTGCTTTCATTAGTAAGACGTTATTAATATTGAAAGGAGCTTTTTGAAGTAAGAAATTATCTTTGATGAGTTAGTCACTTGTAATATATGTAGATATTTTATTGCTTTTATATACATGAGTGTCAATGTTGGGAAATGTATTTACGCTTATCACCTATATACTTACAGGTTATGTGGGAATCACCGGCTACAACCTAACAACCCACAAAAACCCAACAGAACCTCTCCCGTTTTAATGGGGCATCGCAGGATCGCTCACGCACTTAACCACGACGCCCTGACAGCAGGTCTGTCGAAGCAGATCACAACTAAAGGGTTGCTCCCACAGTCCACTCTGCTGTCAGAGTACTAAGGAGAGCAGCTCGCATGGTCCACCACCCACTGAATTGAACCACCTCACAGTGTTGACTGTACTTTTGTTGGGTACCTACGTTTGGATAGCTCTTTAAAAACAAGATTGATGTTAGTCAAATATTTTTCACCTTAAGTCAACGACCAAAAAAGTACTAGATACACAATCAGCGACAAAAAAGTGCCTAAAAAGGGTTATAACCCGAACGTAAAATTTCTTTTAAAGAAACCGTATAATATTATAGCGTTAAGGTTTGAAACTTTGAAAGTGGTAAAATTTCTAAGTGTGCACTAAAATATTTACGAAAAAATAAGATAAGCCGAAAGTGGGATTATATGAGACTCTATTCTCTCTGGTTATTGCTTAAAGAAATGTATGTAGACTGTAGTAATATAAAGCTGAAGATTTTGTTTTTTGTTTGTGTAAATACTCTAATCTATTAGTTAAATATGTTAGGACATTAACACACAACACTATCTAGTTCCATGGATGTTATAGACACCAAATAGTTGATACACTACACATATATAACTTTAAATACATACATATTATAAATGTAAACAACCATGATTGGAGTATAAACATTTGTGTTCATCATACAAATGAATCCGCGAGACTCAAACCCGCGACCGCTGGCACAGGAACTAGGGTCACTACAAACTGAGCCAAATGTGTCATCGTAGATTACCCTTAGTCTTGATTTATTTAATCCCTAGATGTAAAATAATGTTCTCCCGACTGATTTCGGCTACGGCGGTTAATCTCATTGAGACTAGCTCTCTGTACAGGAAAAATTATAGTCCAAAGTATGCGAGCAAACACAAGTGCAATTTCTATTCCTGTCACTCCCGTACTCTGGTCGGATGACTACTCGACATTGACCCAACACGTGCTTTGCCTCGACACGAGAAACACCGCCAACTTCCCAACTCTGGGCTGTTGCTGAGGAATTCTTGATACAAATACTTAATAACTAAACTTGGCTCGACACGAGATTCCAACCTAGGACCTCCGGGTCTACAGCTGTATATGCTGGCCACTAGACAATGCATTTTATACACAATAACTAATTAAACTTGAATGTACTCAGGATAATTATTGTAAAAGTAATGACCCAATGTAGTATATGTGTACTTTCATTATCATATTAAATAACATTATGCAATAGTACAGTAGCCGCTATTCGTTACCGCCCCGTTCCATTGCAAATGTTTGAGTTAATAACTAATTTGCTTAAAGCGTTGATTTAAGCTATTTGTATGAAATGTATGGTTTGACGTATGTAAAACTAGCTGGCAGCTATTTTATCGTTATATGTACTAGAAATATAAGATCACATCCTTTTAATAATAAGGGAGGCATCCCTTAGTCAAAATTATACCTTTATACCTTTTGCAGTAGAAACCCTTGGCCAATGGAGTCAAAGTGTTAAGTATTTCAAAAGCAACTCGTGTTATTGTCTCTACTGTTGACAAGATAGCTCAGTTTTTGCCCAAAGAATTGGCATTTTCATTCATGGCATTTAATTTTTTTATATATGTAGGTATACCATATATAATTAAGTCTATTTTCTTTTTTTGTGAATGTAAAATTATGTCAAATAATCGTTGAGAATGTACTAACACATATTACATAATATTAAACTAGTAAAGATGCCTCATCTCAAACAAAGAAATTGAACGGCGCTTATTCTTCGGTCTATATTTGTTTGCTTGAATAGATAACAGGTGTCGTTGATTCGCAAATAGTTAAACTGTTTTATTTTATAAATATGTGCAAGCTAAAGTAGCGTAAGTATTGTAGAATTCATCAAAAGTAAAAGCGTCATCTGTTAAAATACACTACAAACTCATCATCTGATTGCTGATATTCGAATAGTTAATTAAATGATGAAATTTTGATTTACGGGCGCATTATTTTACTTAGATAATTTTTTAAAACAATAATATACTTTTTTGGGATCTATTTTTTTATCTTTTGTTTTTTTTTTTTTTTTATGCGATTCATTGACAAACGAGCAGCCAGACCACCTGATGGACAGCAGTACCTGTCGCCCATAACACCTACGGTTCATGCACTTAGGTTTTAAGTAACAAAAATGCAGAACCACAGGTGCGTTGTCACTGTGAGGACTAAGATGATATGCCTCTTGCCTGTAATTGCGCTGGCTACCTTATCCTTCAAACCGGAACACAACAATGCAATCATTGTTGCTTGGCGGCAGAAATAGATAAGGGGGTGGTACCCATCCAGTCGGACTCCTCAGGCTTGACAGAGTCCTACCACCGGTAAAACTTAACACAACTTTGTTAACTTTGTTAACTTAACACAACTTTAATAACAAATCGATACATATAAATTCATTATTAACTAATTTTTCTTTGATGGCTCAGTTTGTAGTGATCCTACTTGCTGTGCCAGCGGTCGCGGGTTCGAGTCCCGCGGGGGACATTTGTGTGATGAACACAAATGTTTGTACTCCAGTCATGGGTATTTATAATATGTATGTATTTATAGTTATATATGTGTAATGTATCAACTATCTGGTATCTATAAAACAGGCCTCGAAGCTTACAATGGAACTAGATGGTGATGTGTGTTAATGACCCAATATATTATTTATTTGTCTTTCAGCAATAAGTAAAACAAGTAGATGTTATTTTATCAATATTTTTACTTAAATACACCCTTACTTTAATACTCTTCGAAGACGACTCGAATAAACTAGGCATCAGCATAAATGAGTTCAAATCAAATCGGCCATTGAATACTTTCATAAATTATTTAAGTAGGTAATTCCGAAAAATCAACTGACGAATCTTTGATCCGTCAACGCTTGAGAAGATAGTATATATATATATATATATATATATATATATATATAAACTACATACAATACTACAATAATTATGATAGACAATATATTATTAATAGATAATTTCAATTATGATTGACGGAACTCAGATGCGACTGATGTGAGATACATAAGTCTCAAGATAAACCAAAGATAGAAAATGGGGTATCACTCATAAAATCGAAAGACTCTTCAAGCTAAAGTTAATGTCATCGTGACTCGTCGATATCGTCATCAGATTCCACGAGTCACACGTTGCTTTTAAAAATCAAATTCTAAATATCTTCTACATTTTTAAATCGCATGTATTCTTATCTATATGAATAAAAGTGAATGTTTACTTGTATGTTTGTACTCTATACGTTCCTAAGCCGTTCATTCGATTATAATAAAACTTTGATGAGTACTGTGAATGTGAAATAGTATTTATTTTGTATATTCGTCCTCTAAGCGTTCCTAAGCCTTAATATTTAAAGACCACAAGCGAAGCGAGGGTAAGTTGCTAGTATCAAATAAATGTCAGTAATAATAACTTATATGGCTTGTTCGTGGAGAATGGTAGATGGAGAAACAGACGTTCTTATTTAACATTCGCGTCCTAATTGAAGATGCGTGATTTGCAAATATACATATTTCATGAATATTTTTCTAGCAATTTAATTACCTTTAAATAGATTAAATAATGTCTCGTGTCTCGTGTCTCGTGGTAAAATGTGGTCTACGTGTTTATCCAGGATATACGCTATCTACATTCTGTATGTTCTACCCAGAAACTTGTTGAGCATTTCAATAGAAAGAAGTTACAATAATATGCAGGTATCAACTTAAACTTTTACATTTACAATAACACTTGTTATTACAATACAATAATTAAAAAATGCTATGTGATATTTTTGTTTATTACCATAAAAAACATAGCAAAATTTACTCTTCAAAATACACGACCAAACAATATGATTTTGACAAAATTCACTTAGTCCCTTATGCTACTTTCGAAGAGGCATCAGCTATGTTATGCGTAATTCCTGAAGTAATGCGATGAGCAATCGTTTGGAAATCTCGAAAGATTTATATCTTAGGGAAGCTGTGCACTGACCGTGTAGACGATGTGAGATGTTTTTGATGACGTTTCTTGTTAGAAAACTAGTTGCTTTTTGCTCAAACTGAATTTGATTTATATAATAGCGAGATATAGGAAAATATCTTATTCTTTTATCATTTCATTTCTACTTCATTTTCATGTGCGAATTATTTTAACATGACTACCACTTGCCTCTTACGGTGAAGGAAAACATCGTGAGGAAACCTGCATGTCTGAGAAAACCTAGCAAGTTTTCGAAAGACATGTGAAGTCCGCCAATCCGCACTTGGCCAGCGTGGTGGACTATGGCCTGATTCCCCTCGTATTGAAGGGAGGCCCGTGCCCAGCAGTGGGACGTTAAAAAGGGCTGAATACATTCCATTTCTACTGACCCATTGGCCTAGTGGCTGGCATATATGCTCGTATTGGATTTTTGGAATATTATAATACTAGCGACTTACCTTCGCTTCGCTTGGGTGCGTTCCTAGGTACGCGGATTTTGTTCACAATTTTATGGGTTTTATTTTTTTTTGCGCGGAATTCCGATCCTTTTTCTAAATAAAAATTAAAGCTTAAGTTACTCTTAATATAATTAGCTTTCTACCAGTGAAAGTCCAGTCAAAATCGGTCCAGTTACTTCGGAGATTAGACGGGACAAACACTGCTATCTGCCAGGAAAAGTTCCGTTCAAATTGGTTCAGCCGTTTCGTAGATTAGCCGGAACAAATAGACAGTCTGACAGACAAAAATTTTAAAAATCGTGTTTTTTCTTATAAGTACCGTACATAATTCCATATGCATTTAGTATAAAGTTATTACTTTGACATTACAAACAGACACTTCAATTCCATTTATCTGTATAGATTTAGGCTATGATTCACAAGATAATATTAATTAAGACTGAGTGAAGAGAGATCGAGTCGATAGCTATAAATATTTACGGCTTACCTCACCTACGGTTATCAAATCTGTACCGTCAGATACAAGGTCGGGTATAATCAATACATAGAAAATACAGACTTAGTTAAATTATTTTAACACAATCCATACAGACATCTATACAGATAAATAAAATTCAAGTGTCTGTTTGTAATGTCAAAATAACTTTTTAGCTTTATACTAAATGCGTGTGGAATTATATACGGTACATATAAGGAAACAAACTTTTTAAATTTTTTGTCTGTCTGTCTGTCTGTTTGTTCCGGCTAATCTCCGAAAAGGCTGGACCAATTTTAACGGGACTTTCACTGGCTGAGAGCTGATATTATAGAGGGTAACTTAGGTAAAATAAAAGTATATTTTAAAAAAAGAATTAGGAATTACCTAGGGACGAACCCAAGCAAAGCGAGGGTAAGTCGCTTTATAAATATATAATTTAAAAATTTATAAATATATTAATCTCTCCATTTTATTGATATTATTGTAAATATTGAAAAGCAGATTTATGTACAGGTATTAATTTATTGCTCAATGAATTTGCGGTTATTTGGTGGCTTATATGAAATTACAAGGTTTCGGGGAATATAACAGATGCAATTCATACGTTTATTAATTTTCAATTTAATCCCTTTTTTAATTTAATAGGTTTAAAATTATAAATAGTTAATTGAAACATATAAATAGGTAATACTTTAGTTTTGGGTTCAAACTTTTTGTAAGGTCTATTATTCTTATCATTGACTAGCTGTGCCCCACGGTTTTACCCGCGTTAAACTTGTTTGATTATAAATATCAGTTTTACAATAATATATGGAAGTCTGCTTGATTTGTTGAAAATAATGATTACTGCTCTTCTACCTTGGGTAGTAGCGTGATGTTGTATAGTTTATTGTCTTCCTCAATAAGCAGCCTACCTAATGCAAAAAGATCTTTTCAAATCGGATTAGTAATTCCTGATAGTAGCGCGTTCAAACACCGTTTGTTTGGACCGGACAGACAGACTGACAAACAAACAATATCCTGGGTACGTTTTATTTTTTTTGAGCGGAAACCTAATTCTTTTTCTAAAATAAATGTAGCCTAAGATACTCCTTTTAACATCAGCTATCTGCCAGTGAAAGTCCCGTCTTAATCAGTCCAGCATTTTCAGAGATTAGTCGAAACAAACAGACAGACAAAAATTTACAGAATAGTGTTTTTCTCATAACTACCGTACTTATATAATTTTATATGCATTTAGTAAAAATCTGTTATTTTGACATTACAAAGAGACGCTTCAGTTTTATTTATCTGTATTGATTAGTAGGTCACAGTTTGAGTCGTATTTCGTATTATATAATTAGTAGAATTTTGTGTAAAATAGTGCTGTCTTCTTTTTCTTTAACAAAACTATATCTTGTCCTTTATTTGTATTTAATATTTTAATAATAATTTGTAGCAGCTCAAAAGAGACAAAATAATCTTCAAAAAATAATTACGAGTATTTCCAATAAGCAAGAAGCTCTATAATTACTTTATTAGTTCAGCTTGATAGTAATAAATTATTTATACAAATTTTAAATTAAAATTTCAAATGGATACCATTAGAAGGATTAGAAGTAAACTAATTCCATCTTCCAATATTTGAATACGTAATTAGTTACAAGTCAAGCCAATAAAAATATCTTAAAGAGATTTTTTTTGTCGACAGGTAACACTTTGAATTAAAACTAGTAGCTCACCCTCGCTTCGCTCGAGTTTGTCCCCCATAATGTTTAGTATAGATTTCTCAGAAATGAAATATTTTCTCACAGTAAAAAGTATCCTATATGTTGACCCGGATAACCAGCTATCGTCATACCTAAATTTCATCAAAATCTGTCCATTGGTTTTCTCGTGATGCGTTCCCAGACAGACAGATAGACAAAAATTCTAAAAACTGTAGATTCAGCTTCTGTTTTGATAATAATGACTATTTTAATAAGATATTCCAAAAAAATATTGAATGTACAGATTCGACTCAGTTAGAATTTTATTATATGTAAAAATTACATTATATTAATAAAGAACAGACTATTAGGGCTTAATGTCAACCCCAAATTCTTGTTATTTCAAGTTTTGTTGTGAACAAATTATTTCTACCCTCATGAGTCTTTTCATACCATTCAGTTTGTGGTGAATTTAATCTTATAATAGTATTAAATTTAAACAATAATTTAAGGAATTATTTAATTTCATTAAGTTGAAAATGTATGACAGCTTTATCATGGCCCATGATATTCAGTTGAATATTAAGAACTTTAATAATCGTATTTTTAACTAGCTATATTCCCTAACTTTCTTAATGTTACTCGATAACTGAATTCCCGATTATACTTTTTAAAAATTACTTTTTTTTTATAAGATTCAGTGACAAACGAGCAGACAGACCACCTGATGGAAAGCAGTACCTGTCACCCATAACACCTACGGTTCATGCACTTAGGTTTTAGGTAACAAAAATACAGAGCCGCAGGTGCGTTGTCACTGTGGGACTAAGATGATATGCCTCTTGCCTGTAATTGCGCTGGCTACCTTATCCTTCAAACCGGAACACAACAATGCAATCATTGTTGCTTGGCGGCAGAAATAGATAAGGGGGTGGTACCCATCCAGTTGGAGAAATTTTAATTTAATTTAATTTAAGAATTAAATTATTGGAAGTCAGCGGAAACAGCTATCGAATTATAAAAATGTCTTACAGAGTTACCATTTACCGCAATATTGTCGATTGCATTTTACACTAGCGACTTACCCTCGCTTCGCTCGGGTGCGTCCCTAGTTATGTTTTAATTTTTTGAGCGGAACCCTTATCCTTTTTTAAAATAAAAGTAGCTGTTACTTCTTATAACATCAGCTATCTGCCAGTGAAACTCTCGTTAAAATTAGTCCAACCGCTTAGGAGATTAGCTGGAATAAATAGACCGACAGATAGACAAACAGACAAAAATTATAAAAGATGTGCTTTTCGTGTAAATACCGTATATAATTTCATATGCATTTGGTAAAAAGCTGTTATTTTGACATTACAAACAGACACTTCAATTTTATTTATCTGTATAGATAAGTGTCCTTCTATATTTTTCGCATTGTTAGTAGTAAAATATCGTTACCAGATCGTAAATTCATGTTTAAGCTACTACTATATTATCGTAAGATCAAGTTAATGCGGCGCCGTAAATAAAGCAGTCTGGGAAGAAATTCCTAACATACATTACAGACTGATGAAGCTTTGAAGATTTATCTTATACGAAAGCCAGTACATTTAGGTCGGGAACAAAAGTATCGTGATCTCCGTTACCTTGAAATACCTAGAAAACTAGTACCAGTCAATTACTATCTATAGAAATAATAGCTGGCCATTTATTTATAACAGCTTAAACTACAAAGAAACTATAAAGTAAGTTTCATACAAACTTACATGCCCTATTTTACCCCCTTATGGGATGAATTTCGAAAAATACTAAAACACGTATTTATTTTATTGTATTGAAGAGTATTGATACCAAGTTTCAAGTACTTTATATACATATATATATATATATATATATATATTGTTTCGCTCATTATACTACCATTCTATATAATAGACCATTAGTAATACTCAAATGCTATGATTTCTTTTAGAAATTGAAATTGAAAATTCTTAAAACATTACACCAGAAAGTTAAAACCTGCATTTGTCAGTTACAAAATATCAGTTAATACACGTGAAACGAAACTCATTTTTCGTGCACCCTTCCAGCGACCGTTGTCACACTCTTGCTGTATTGGGTACCATTAGTCTACGTCAGGACAATGGCGCCGGTATATTGCTAGCCACTATAGGTTCAGGATAAAATGTTGAAAGCTGATATTTTACAGTATACTCCATTTATTCTTTTAATTTAACACCATGAAGTTCTACTGCACGAGTTAGTTCTACTGTATATTACTAGGTTTTTTTTTCAGGCCATTGTTCACAGGGAAAGTTATTAAAACTTATTTGGCTACACGTTTATTTTTTGTTTTTCGATAAATCCTGGTATTTCTACAAGCTTTTATTTAACTTGCAATGTTTGTTATTTGGTACATTTGTATGGGACAAATCTTGCAAGCAGGATTAAACCCACTTCCTCTTATCCTACCGAGTTGAAATTTTACATGGTAGTTCAGTTCCGATGACAATCAGAAGAATTTTTGACTATTGTTTATTAAAGAATTTTGCATTCACAAACACAAACACACTCACACACACACATACACACACGCGCACCCGCACACACGCGCACACACATACATCATCATAATCTTATTGTTATTCAGTTTTTATAAAATAGTTTAAATATTGTAGGGAGGCGGGCGTTGATATCTGCAACGCACTTTATACTCTTGCAGTATCATCGTAGCCATTGTTTTACTGTATACATATAAGAATTGTTACTAAATAAATAAATTTCATTTCATTTCAATTACTATTTATAATAATTGTGACCCGATTCTCCATATACGGCACGTTTGGCTCAGTTTGTAGTGACCCTACTTTCAGCGCCAGTGGTCGCGGGTTCGAGTCCCGTTGGGGGTATTCATTTGTGTGATGAACACGAATGTTTGAACACTAGTCATGAATGTTTATATTTATATTTATAATATGTATGTTTATAAAGTTATATATATGTAGTGTATCAACTATCTAGTATCCATAACACAAGCCTCGTAGCTTACCATGGAACTAAATGGTGCTGTGTGTTAATGTCCCAACATATTTATTTATTTATATTTATAAACATAAGATTGATTCCAGACGAAGCAACTTCACAATAGTTACAGTACAATTACGAAATTTTATATACACATTCAATTGTAATAGCTAAAATCTATCATGGCTTGACTTGCGTCCCGTGTTAGCTCCAAGTGATCCATCTCCTTATTGGTCAACCTTTTCCTTCTATTTAACGCAAAAAACAAAATGTAATTAAAAAAAATGCTTTTTATTGTTCATTATTACACTAAATTTAAACAAAATTAAATCAGTAAATTTCATTCAGTAAATGCTTATGAAATTTACACCACATTCTATGGAGGATAAATACTCCAGCAAAAAAGGAAATACAACATAAATTTAAAACTTTCGCTATTAATATAAAACTGCATGTTTAATTATAAAGGATTGAGTTAATAATTTTAATATTGTTTGAAAGGCTTAAATTAATTGCCCTTTCGTGACTCGAAATTTGGGTTATTCGTGTAAATAACGCGTTAATTTTTAATAGTCCCTCTAAATACATTTCTGGAGGTTGAAATCATAAGGAAGAGTGATTGAGTCTAATTTGATAATTAAAAGATATTGTGTTACGTTTTATCAATCTTGTTTTATTTTATCTAAACTCTTGATGAAAGTTTCAATTGAAATTCTTTGTAAAATTCTACATAAAATCAGGTATTAAATATTAGTCTATAATGATATATCGCAGCAGAAAAAGTAAATTTATTAGAACACTAATTACTCACCCGTTTATATTAAATGAATAATAAATTAATGATTAGAATTAAAATCAACGAATATTGTAAGGTACTCTGGTGCCATTTTTGATTTTTTTTAAAATCATTTTTGTAAAATTTTGGATACTGGCACTGTCTATAACAAATTTATAACACCTTGGAGATATCTAAAACCATAGTCTGTCCCGTGACCATGATTGCTGTAAAGCATTCGAAACGTCGGGAATTAAAAATCAAAATAAATCAGCGAAATAATCCGAAAAGATAGTCTTATTTAATATGTCAAGAAGAAAATCTCTCATCTCTGAGAAATCTATATTAAAAGTATGATAATTTAAATAATTATTTTATTTATTTTGTCAACACAAAAAGTTTATGAAAGTTTGTTATGTCATTCTCCTTTGTATTCTAAATAAAGTGAAGTGGATAAGCATGATCTCATTTATAGGAAATTTTTGAATAATAGTACTTACATACTACCCACTTTAATAGAAGGTCAAAATATGTCAAACAATGGACCTGTCAGCAAACAAAGCGTGGACATTCGCCACTTCATATTCAATAGAATCCTTACAAATATTCAATAAAATAGCTTGAATGGTATTTCAATACCGGCAAGTTATGGCAATATAGCCTTTATTTAGATATTTCTCTTATCCAAGAGCTGCTTGCCTTATTGTTAAGCTCGCATTTGTCTCAATGGATTCTGTGGATTTCAGCTTTGACTAAATTTTAGTGAAATTATTTATTTTTATGTTTGACTAGCGACTCACCCTTCTTTCGCTTCGGGTTCGTCCCTAGACAAAAACAAATCTATCCCACGGGAACCGTACATTTTTCCGGGATGCTATATATAGCAGGCAGGCAGGCAGGATGCTATATATAGGCTATAGCCTATAGCCTTCCTCAGTTAACGGGCTATCTAATGCAAAAATAATTTTTCAAATCGGATCAGTAGTTCCTGAGATTAGCACGTTCAACCAAACAAACAAACAAACAAACTCTTCAGCTTTATAATATTAGTATAGATATAGAATAAATAAATGTTGGGACATTAACACACAGCACCATCCAGTTCCATAGTACGCTACGAGGCTTGTGTTATGGATACCAGATAGTTAAATACATACATATTATAAATATGAACACCCCATGACTGGAGTATAAACATTCATGCTCATTACACAAATGAATGCCCCCAGCGGGACCCGAACCCGAGACCGCTGGCACATCAAGTAGGGTCACTACAAACTGAGCCAAACATGTCTTTAAAATATATGTATACGATCTAGGCAATTTTGAAGAGAAAAAAAGTATTCACTTCGATACAAGTCTAACAACCAATGCTATATTAATAGCGTAGTTCGATGCAAAAGGCATATGTACTGCAAAAAACCATAGTATGTTACTATACGTAGTATATTCTTTTTAATATGACTTAAAATATTTTTACAGTAAATTCTGAGTAGTCAGGCCCATAAGACAGCTATAATAATGTCATTTTATACATAATAATGTAAAGCTCACTGAAATATTTTCAGTCTTTTGGGGTATAATTTTATTAGAGGAACTTCGTATTTTCTGCTTTTGTTTAGAAACAAAAACAGCCTCTACCATCTCTTAGCGACTTTATATCCTTCCTGTGACAAATATTTTGTATTTACTTTACTTTGGAAATTATGGGACTTCCATAAATTTAAGTTGCTATTGTTCTGTAATATTATTTCATTTTAAAATATATTTTTAATGTCTTTATTTTTGTCTGTTTGTGCAATTTGTTTTTACATACAGAGGATTTACATAGGGTTTTACTGCCATAAATATATATGTCAGGTACCTATATATTTGTATAAAATAAAAAAGTACATGTTTTGTAATCAAGTCATCAAGTCTCAGCAAAGCGAGGATTCGTCGTATTGTAAAGGCAAAAGGGAACTAAATCCAGTGTAATTTTAAATGAATACAGCCTAGATTATTTTTTACTTTTAGCCATTGAAATAGTTTTCGCACTTTCTGTTGCTAAGTGACTCTTTAGTAATATGTAGTGTCAATAAATATATTTACTTCGTACGAGAATAGTACCGACGATCTTCACAAGACACATTTAAAAATGAAACAGGTACATACCTTAAAATGTCGTAGAAGACTTAGTCTGGTCATTGGTCAATTTATTTATTTCTCGAACAAGGAACAAGTTTCATGGATGGAAAGCCAAAGAGGACACCAGGCACATGACGGTATAAAATATAACAGAAGTGCCCGCACTAGGTTTTATGTATACCTTTGATGGATACCTTTTTGAACTACGAATAAATTAACATAATTCAGTGTACACTCCACTTTTACTTCCACGTTCCATAACAAATGCTTAAATTAAAGTTAAGCTTCTGTTAAATAAACAAATACAAACAGATGTACAAAACCTTGGGATCATTATAATTTATTAACAATATTTAGTTTCATTTCCATCGTAAAATTGGTTTCAATTCGGTTAAACAGTCTAATAATATATTTTATTTCAAAGGCATTTGATAAAGTCTAAAGGCCCAATTCAGTAATTGGACGGTCGGAAAATAGGCAATCAATTAGTCCTTGATTGCTCTGCGGAGTTTGGAAAAATATGAAAACTACCAAAATGCAATGAAAACTTTGTCAATAAACTAAAAATGCTTTTTTTGCTAGATTATTTTTCTTTTTCATGAATTACTTGCTGAAAATACTGAGTCTAATGAACGGTCTTTATCACGCTTTTATTAGTTTTCCATAGATATACAAGTGATTCCCCTCGTCTTGAAGGGAGGCCCGTGCCCAGCAGTGGGACGTTAAAAAGGGCTGAATACGAATACGATACGAATACAAGTGATGTACATAATTTAGTATACACGACTATTATCAAATGTTGTCGATTTTAACCTACTTCTGACGTAACGATATGAAACTTAGTAAAGTTAAAGGCGGGACTTTCACTGACAGATAGCTGATGTTATAAGGAATAACTTAAACTACTTTTATTTTAGAAAAAGGATTAGGGTTCCATGCAAAAAAACCCATGAAATTGTGAACAAAACACGATCTTTAGATGCACCCGAGCGAAGCGAAGGTAAGTCGCTAGTGTACAAATTAAAAATTAAAGTCTTAAGTACTTTTTATATTTTCCGTTATTATTAGAAATTTAAATTATATAAAATTTAAACTTTCAATTACAAGAGGGGAATTCTTTCAAGAAGTAAGTACATATGTAGAATGGATAGAGGTAGTAAGGCTGAGGTATAAGACCGTTTACAGAAGTTCAAAACATAAATACTAAATGAAAATGGATGTGGTATGTAAAGTAAATTTACTGTTTACTTTTTAATGTTCCAAATTTTCCACCTGCATTTATTTATATTATGATAATAATGTCCTCCCGACCGATTTAGGTCACGGCGGTTAGTCGCATTGAGACTAGCCATATATATGCGCAAGAGATATTATAGTGCACAATTATGAGCGCAGATACAAGTACACTCTCTATTCCTGTCATTCTCATACTCCGGTGACACCATTACTCGATTCAACCGCCGAAAGTTAAGGCACAGGACCGACGGCTTTACGTGCTCTTCGAGGCACGGGGGTGTAACGTCGCCAACTTCCCTACTCCAGGCTGTTACTAAACAGCTTTAAGACTTACTAAACAGAAAGACTTAATAACTAAACTTAGCCTGACCCGCGACTCGAACTCAGGACCTCCGGATGTTCAGCCGTACATGCTAGCTACTATACCACTGAGGCAGTTGGCTGATCGAGGCTAATTATAATAGATAACTTAGACAGACCGTTTCTGTTATTCCTAAAATTGTCTATATTACTTCTAAAGTTCCTGTAAATTATGTTTTGTAAAAAATCTATATAATTTAAAGTAAGATTGTATGTTTGTTTTACAAAATTGATTTTCTTTTTTAATAATATAATATAAGCTATACCGCATCTGTTTATAATTTCGCTATAGATTGAAGTTCAAACACTTAATGTCACAGGGAGGAGCAGCGATGTTTGCTTTGTACTCACACCTGTGCTTTCGCTTAATTGGCGACAACTTTAATTAGGACTTAGAAAAATTGCACTTTGTGTCTAATTTAACTGAAATATTAGTATTTTGACAAATATAAGTAAAAAGTAATTCTATCATAGCTATATATATATATATATATATATATATATATATATATATATATATATATATATATATATATATATATATAAAAATAAATCCCTATTTCCCTGGGTCACGCCATCACGCGTGTTTTCTATTGTTAGGAGAAAATTGCGCAGGAACTTAGAAAATGGGGATGAAAGTTTGTATTAAGAAGCGAGCTAGTGACGAACCCGAGCGAAGCGAGGGTGAGTCGTTAGTTCTATCATATTTTCATCAAGTAAAGTGCTGAAAAAGCTCATCTTCTTTCTATTATATATAAAGAAAAAAAAAAAAGAAATAAGAAAGTCTAAAAATTAGGTAAAGCTTATTCAATGCTACATCAAGTGTTAGCGTACTGAAATCAAAATTAACTTTTAGAAGGAATATTCATAAGATATCCAGAACTGCCTTTACTGAAGAACATAAAAAGTCGAGTCACAGCTATAATAAAAAATCCGACGAAACCAAGCTTTGAACCGTAAAACAGATATAATTTAAACTTTACTTTGGTTTCGAATAAACTAAAGCACTAGCGTAAAACATACTTCATATTGTTATATCTAATTAAAACTTGACTCGTGACTGAGGTTTAAGAAAACCGTTAAGAATGTGGCTTCGCTTTAAGATGAAAATTTTCCATTTCTTTTTATAGTTACAGATAATTAAACTAATTAAATTATTTCCTTTCTGAATTTTTAAAACATTTATAGGTTATGTAACATTTGAGAGAGCAGTGGTAGCCCAGTGGTAACGCACCCTCTTGGAAAACCAAGAGAACCGAGTGTTTAAATCTCGGGTCGCGTACCTCTGGTATTTTCATATGCGAAACACGTTTAAATTGCCACCACTTGCTAATACGGTGAAGGTGACATTATGAGGAAAATCGCTTGTTTAAATAAACCTAGCAAGTTTTGGAAAGACGTGTGAAACCCGTCAACCCACACTTGGCCAACGTGGTGGACTATGGCCTGAGATCCTTTGTATTGAGTGGAGGCCAGTGCCCAACAGTGGGATGTTGAAATGGCCTGAATGCAATATTATTTTTTTAAGCTCTCATGTTAGACGCTATTTATATCTTTTATAAATTATTAATATTATTAATTTTCCCTATAAAAAAGAGTGGCAAAATTTATTGGTAAAATTATCTTGTTCAAATTTTTATGTGAATCTTCGATACAGTTAAAAAAAGATTATGTCAGTACTTTTGTGTTAAAAATGCAAACGAGTGTATCTGTAGAAAGGTGTCTAGTAGTGCATATTTCTTAATATAATCTAAGAGATAGTACTAAAGGAGCATGGATATGAGCATAAAGTATTCTCAAAAGTGTAAATTGTGTAATTGAAGAGATTCAATTTGCTGTAACAGCTGGATAAAGAGTTAATTAATTCAATTCAGCTATCTACAGTTTTGTCAGATTAAGTGAATCGAACTGAGAATTTAAAATTAGTTTAAGCAGAACACAATAAATATTAATTTGAATTACTTTATAATTTATTAATAAATTTATAATTACTTATAACTGGCGATTAACTCTCGACAAAAAGTCCCTAGACAAAAACAAATCTATCCCACGGGATCAGTATATTTTTCCGGGATTAAAAGTAACTTATGTGATATTTCAGACTGTAATCTATTTTTGTGACTTTCATTCAGATCCGTTGCGTCGTTCTGGCGTGAATGGGTGAACACACAACCATCCATCCTCGCAAACTTTTATGATTTTATTAAGATGGATTTACAAACATAAAGATGAGATATCTGTTTATTTTTTATCTGACTTTTCTTTAAAAAATTAGGTATAAATTTTTGGTTACATAACATAAGTATTAAATTCGCCTTTTGCGTGCTGATTTTTTTTAAATTAATGTCTCAAGGGAGGCAAAACATTGTATAGATATTCGTAATTTTGGTTTAGACAAGCGAATATCCAATACTAGATATAACTTAATTCATAAGGTTTCTTTTATAACATAAAGAGGGAGTTAAAAGCAAAATTTACTACGTTTTTTTAACAATCTCATGTACTTAACATAAAAACTGGATGTAGGAAATCTACAATACTTTGAATTAGTGAAAAATATACGCCTTGACATTTTTATTATAGCATTAGATTTATTTCCAGGCATTTTCCCCAATAAAGATTGTAGCACGTTTTCAAATTGGACGGTCGGCAAATAGGCAATCAATTAGACGCTGATAGCTCTCCCCGTACATTTGCAAAAGGAATGGAAACAGTCGAAACCCAAAGACTTAGCTGTGTCAGTGAAAATGAGTTTGTTTTATTAGGTTCGTATGAAGGTCAAGTGAATTGAATTATTTAAAAAAATTGCTTTTTGTTTTTTCATATTTATAATAAGCGAGTCATTCTAGCTTCGCTACGGGCTAGACAGAAACAAATCTATTTCAAGGGAACCGTACATTTTTCCAATATAAAAAATAACCTAATGTGCTATTCCAAACTATAATCTATATCTGAGCCAAATTTGATACAGTACTGTTCAGTCGTTCTGGCGTGAACGAGTAACAAACATCCATCCATCTATCCTTACAAACTTTCATATTTATAATATTAATAGGATTGGACTAGCGACTTATCCTCGCTTCGCTTTGGTGCGTCCCTAGGTACGTTTTAAATTTTTGAGCAGAACCCTAATTTTTTTCTAAAATAAAAGTATTCTAAATTACTCCTTATAATATTAGCTATCTGCCAGTGAAAAACCAGTCAAAATCAGTCCAGCCGTTCAGAGATTAGCCGGAGCAAACTGACAGACAGATAAACAAAAAAAATAAAAGTTGTGTTTTTCTTATAAGTAGCATATATAATTTCATTTTCATAAAAAAAAAAAACATATTTAGTAAAAAGCTTTTATTTTGAAATTACAAACAGACACTTCAATTTTATTTATCTGCATAGATGTCGCTTCTCTTATCCATTTTATTAATATATTTAGTAGGAAAAATTTTTTTCATCCTTTGAGGATTGAGACTAAATTAATATATTAATCTTTACTAATTTAATACGTAGCTAAATAGACGATGGCATGAACTTTTATTTTCACGGTTAGCTATGTTTATACATAAATAGTAGCATGCTACTCCTAAGATATTCATTTTAATTATATAGCGTTTTAGCCTCCTTAGCTCGGGTGCGTACGCCGTACGCGGATTTTCTTTACAATTTTATGGGTTTTAATTTTTTTTCGCGGAATCCAGATTTTTTTTTCTAAAATAAAAGTAGCCTAAGTTACTCCTTATAACATCAGATATCTGCCAGTGAAAGTCCCGTCAAAATCAGTTCAACAAGAACAAACCCACAGTGATAAGCAGGGCGAGAAACAAGGGTATTCAATCTATGTACTTGCCAAATTTTATCGAAACCTTCAAACCATAACAGTAAATTTACATTTTTATGATTTTAGTATGAATTTAACATTAAACATCAGTCTACTTCAATCCTCTGTTGGATTAATATTATTATCTCTCACAGATTGTGCTATTGAACACAATCTTGGACTTTGTGCATACATTCTATATAACCTACAAAGGCGCAGATCAGTGAACCATAATAGAAGGGTGTTATACATTACGTTTCCCTAGCCGTTTCCACTCGAGAATCTACTTGCTCCAACCTTCACCAATTCTCCTGCAGATATGACCTACTACATAATAGTAAATATATTATAATTGCAATCTATACGTATTATACGAGAACTTAATCATTGTTTTAAAATATTCCAAACAAAATATTTCTATTATAAATATTTATGGAGTTGCATCATCTACGGACTCGTCTATTTTTTTTTTTTTTTTTTTTTTTTATGTCATCAAGGGGGCAAACGAGCAGGAGGCTCACCTGATGGAAAGTGATTACCGCCGCCCATGGACATCTGCAACACCGCAAGGCCTGCAAATGCGTTGCCGGCCTTTCAAAAAAGAATACGCTCTCTTCTTGAAGGTTGCCAGGTCGTAACGGTTCGGAAAGACCGCCGGCGACAGCTGGTTCCACAGAGTGGTTGTGCGGGGCAGAAAGTGCCTAAGAAAACGCACTGTTGTGGAACGCTGGACATCGAGGTGGTGTGGATGGAATTTACTGTTTTGGCGCGATGTCCGATGGTGAAATTCTGCGGCCGGGATCAGTCCAAACAATTCCTCAGAACATTCCCCGTGATAAATGCGGTAGAAGATGCAGAGTGATCCAACATCTCTACGCAGAGCTAAAGGATCAAGCCGATCGGAAAGAGCTTGATCGTCGATAACTCGAGCTGCCCTACGTTGAATGCGGTCAAATGGAAGCAGCTGGTACTGGGGAGCTCCCGCCCAGAGATGAGAACAGTACTCCATGTGGGGCCGAATTTGCGCCTTATAAAGATTAAGGCGCTGACGCGACGTGAAGTACTGTCTCGCCTTACTGAGCACACCAAGCTTCTTTGAGGCCAATTTGGCCTTATCTTCCAATTGACCACGAAACTGGACGTTGCTCGAGATATCGACGCCAAGTATTCCGATACTGGCTGTGGTGGACAGGGGAGTGTCCTCAAATTGAGGAGTTACGACAAACGGCGACTTTTTAGCGGTTAACGCGCAGACTTGTGTCTTTTTGGGGTTAAATTGGACTAAATTTAGTCGACCCCAATCCGAGACTTTGGTTAACAAAGATTCGACTTCAGACACAAGTTTGTTCCGGCTCTCGTCGACGTATTCCCGAGAAATATTAGCGCAAATATATAATATTTCACTAATAAGTTGAGGATATCATATTTCAGGATCTTATATCAGGATATTGTTTGTTAAAGTTTCACGCTGAAGCGACTGCACGGATTTGGATGAAATTTTGTATATAACCTAGAGTAATATATAGGCTTCTATATACCTAAATACGCACCCAAGCGAAGCTAGGGTAGGTCACTAGTATGTTATAAATAAAAAATAAGTAAAAATATCTTTTATCAAACAAATAAAACCCATATTCCCAGTAAATGCAACGGTTACAGAGAACAAATTAAAAACGCAATACGCCTGTGGCTATCTTTTTATGAGCTTTTAATTTACAGCTTTAACTTCCTTTTAAAAATGCACAGAATGTGTACGGGGAGAATTTATTGATGCGATACGTCATTTGAATGGTTAAAACTTCAGCCACTTCGAGTGCCTAGCGAATAGCGCGTGGGTTTATCATTTGCTCACTGATATCTTTTTATAAAGATAAAATTTCGAATATTACCCATAAAAAAGCGATGTATAATATATACGGTGTATATTTTATTTTTATTTTTGTATTAAAGTTCCCATATTAATATTTTTGAAATTGTGCTTGGAATATATATCTTTTATTAAAAATTTGTAAAAATAACATTAATTCACAAAAATTTACACAACATTTTTATTATTTTTATTCAGTTCATAAAGAAAAATCCTCAGCCCTAAGAATAACTAGCAAAGAAAACAAAGCACTAAAAAGTAAAAAATAAGTAAAGTGACTATTTAATTTACGGCGTCGATGCCAGCTGACGTAAGACAAAGCAAATCTATTAAGGCCAGTAAAAATAGTAACTTTGCACTAAATTCCCGATCCATTTTTGGTTTGATTTTTGGTTTTTATAAGGTTTAGGATCACTTACTGAATATAAAATCACAAAATGCTGATAGATTCCGTTTTTGGCAGATATTCCTGCAATTTTTTTTTGTTAAACTTACCGTTTATGATTTCTGGCCCATTTAATGAACCTGGTTTTCTATCTCGGCCGATAACTATTAAAATATTGGTTTAATCAATAAAATGTATTCATCTATTTTTAAAGATCCATTTATTCTCTACAACTTTTTTTAAAATTTTTTTTCTAATGTCCATACTTTTTGAGCATAGGACGTTCGTAAACGTTTTTTCAAGATGGCGCCAGAAGCTCCACCGGAATCTGTCGTCATTTTGTGATTTTATTCTCAGTAAGTGATTCTAAAACTTATAAAAACAATAAATTGGGTCAGAAATTTAGTGCAAATTTGACCAAAAAAGACGTCTATTTTTATATCAAAAATATATGACTAAAATAATCATATCCTTATGAATTATTGTTAATTTTTGGTTGCATCAACCGATTTGGTTAACTAGAAATAGTTAAAATTGTTTTATAGATTAGTTTGCATATTTAATTAGTTCCATGATTTTTTTTCAATTTGTTTATGCCAAAAATTAAAAAAAATAATACTAAAAAGTAAAAAATAACTGAATGGGAGTTTTCATTTACTATAGATACCTAGGTAATCAAATATTTTCGAAGTCAGTGACAAATCAAAAATATCTGGAAAATCTTGTTTTTGTTGTGGTTTTGAAGTCGGTTTTATCTATCTATTTAATATATCTAAACGAGCAATTCTTGTATATTTACCTATATCTTTATTTATTTATTTATACCGTCGACCTAGGACACGGCTCTAACGATTTCACTGAAATTTGGTATGTGGGAGCTCTCGGGGGCAAAAAATCGATCTAGATTAGTCGTATGTCTGGGAAAACGCGTATTTTTGAGTTTTCATGTGATTTTCTTTAGCATTATTTTACGCAAAATATGTTAATAATTACGCATAATTGTGTATAAGCATCGTGATCAAGATTGACTATCACAGGTGTTTGAATCCCTGTCGGATACAAAGATTTTTACTTTTATTTTATTTATTTTTTTGTATTTATTCAAGTTTTTAGTTTTTTTTGTCTTTAAGTCAAATTAAAAAAAATGTACTTCTAACCAAAAACTCCGAGCGAAGTTCGTTCGCCCAGGTACTTTTTTTTAAATTTAGCATAGGCAAATTTTTAAAAGTTTATATTTTCCATTTTTACTAGTAGTAGACGTAAATAAATCGAAAAAAAAAAAATAAATTCATAAACATAAACAAAGAAGTTATACCCGAATTTACTTGCAACATTAGAGGTATCTAAATAACAACTTTGACAGAACTGTGAGTGTACCGTGGTATACTGAACACATCTGCGTACCCCTTTAGAGGGTACAGGTGTGATGTTATGTTGTATGATTGCGTAAAAAATGCATAGATATACGATAGCAGCAATCGCGGTTGATTTACTTGCATTTATTGATGAGTTCCGTTGTCTGTCTCCGAAACTCATCATCAGATTTTTACCAAATTTAAATGGGACTACCTCAAAATAAACCTCTTTCGAACAAAACAAAGAATTTTTCGAATCCGTCTATATAAAAAAATATAAACATCTGAATTGAGAACCTCCTCTTTTTTTTAAAGTCGGTTAGAAAAATCAAAACAACCTTTCAACTTTTGTTGAATATAAATATTGTACTCTTTTTTGGAGTCTGTAAATGGAGAAGAAAGAATAAGTGTGTTTCAGCAATACTAATAAGAAATAAAGAATATTGAAATTAATTAGAAATATATTATGGTGAGTTAAAATCAAAGGCGAAGCACGCGCTGAATGCTACCGCAAGTATTATATAATATAAAAAGCAAAAATTAAAGTTTAGGGAGCGTGAGTTTGCTGATAAGAAGGCAATCTTCTGGAAACATTACGGGAAATGCCAGAAAATCCCGATTTCAGAAACTTAGAATTATTATTGCATCGCCTAATCCAATCATTACCGTAAAGCTTACCGTTAAATGCGTTATTTGTTCTGGAATACTGCACTAGTTAGGTAATAGGCCTTTTTACGTTATAGAATTTTTTAAATCAGTGCCATTTTAAATATTTTTATTTGAATAGAGATTTTTGTCCTGACTAATTTATCATAGTCCAGACTAAATTGGATCTGGTGGGTGGAAATTTACCGTTTAACAACTTTGAAAGATGTTTTTTAATTAAACCTCTAAAAAGGTGACAAAATATTGTAAAAAAACTGGCGAAGTCTTCTGTTTTTGAAATTTAGAAGACATTATGACCTGAAGAAACACTTTTCATATATTATATTATGCTTTTATGTATGGGATTATTTTTGATACTAATCTAATAAATTTTCTAATTGATTTATAATATTGGCTTTTGCTGCAACATAACATGATAGGTTAGTTTTATTTAAGTACAACATTTCACTGACCGCACGCGAATAGTGAAAAATATAGAAATTATAAGATGCCATTAACTTTTGGCCTCTCATTTTGCATTTGAAAAAACCCTCATTCGACTTTAGGTCATATTCAAACGTGATTTTCAGTTTGTAATACGAGCAAAAGAAGCAAGAGGTCTGGCTTAAATTTAATAATAGTGAGTGAATGTTTTAAATAGAATATTATCAAGTACTTATTTTGAAATTCGATTAATTATTATACTTTCTTAAAACGCAAATCAAATATTCGCGTTTTATATTTTAAATAATTAGTGGTTTGAGTTTTTTTTCGGTTTTATCTTACTTTTTGATTCTCAAGATTTTTTATGCTTTACATCGTAGGATATTTAGGTTTATACCATTCTAACTATATGTTATCATCGAAAATTGGATAGGCAGACAGGCAAGGAGACAGTCGAGAAGATAAAATTCGATTATGTAAAATTTCAAACTTGCAAAACAATTTGACGCGACCGGGAAGAAATCAAGCACGGCGTTACGTACTCTCCGAGGCACTTGGTTGAAATACTATACAATATAAAATAAATAATAAACTTCTCAGTGCCGAGTTGTTACTAAGACTTTCTTAACAGGAAAAACCAATAACTAAACTTGGGCCGATCCGGGTATCGAACCCAAGATCTCCGGATTTGCAAGCTAAATACAAAATACAAGCTAGCTACTAGGCAGTTATGGGCACAACAGTTGGTCGAAAACAAATTACTTTAATTTTTTAAAACTATAAATATTTCTTTTTATATATGTAAGTTACCTGTATATGTATGGATCTAAAAATTGATGAGAAGCTGGTCATCTATTAACAAAGGAACAATACTATATCTATATCTAATATATTTAAATGATCAATTCTTGTATATTCATTCATTCCTTAATTTATACTGACGATCTCGGAAACAGCTCTAACGATTTCGCTGAAATTTGATATGTGAGGGTTTTCAGGAGCAAAAATCGATCTAGATTAGTTTTATGTCTGGGAAAACGCGTGTTTTCGAGTTTTCATGCGGTTTTCATTTGCATTATTCCACGCAAAATATAGTCGATAATTTCTTACACTCGGGCATAAGCATCGTGGCCAAGCGGCCAAGGTGCAAGTTTGACAATCACAGTAATAATAGTAATATCCTATCAGGTAACAACATAGTTTCGAGTGTTAAATTATTTAGCATTTAGCAGTACAATTAAATACTATTTGATTATTCCAGCCTTATAATGCAAACTTGTTTATTTAGTCTGAGTAAATGAGGCTATTTGTTTGTGGTTACGTCTCCGGATTACTTTGTAATGAGAACCGTTGTGAAGTGCTGCGTTATTTTATACGTAATTTCCTTAAATCCGGTTAGAAGAATTCTTGCTAAAACTGACAAAATTGTATTATCATGAGATTTTCAAGGTCAAGTATTTAGGCTAGTTCATATACATTTTGAAGAAAGTGGAAATTTCGGTAATGTTACAAAGAAAAATATTTTAAATAAATTTAAAAAAATATTTATTCCAGATTGGAATTGAAGCTGTAACATCCAGAACAGCTTTATAAAAGGTCTGTGGCTTATAAATTATAGTATTTTCAAGTAAAATACGTTTTTATTGCAATGTTATATATCTTTTGATCATATCATATGGCATGCTATGAATTCTAGAAACATCATAAATCATATAACATAAACCATAACTTATGTAATGTACCCCTACCGTTTTAACATTCGCTTCTCGATAACGACTACGTACTCGTATATATTTATGATAAAATATAAAGCAGTTAGAAGCTTTATTTTATATATACATACTTACGTTTTAACGCTTAGTAAATATTTCTCAGAGATGAGATATTTTCCCGCAGTAAAAAGTATCCTATATGTTGACCCGTATTTTCACCGGACTATCACTTTCCCTCAAAATTTTCTATATAAACGCTATTTTCCCTTAAAATTAATTTATATTTAATAACTATTCTTACGTAATTTATTAAAGAAAATAAAGCGTGTACGTGAACCTATATAATACTAGCGACTTACCCTCGCTTCTCTCGGGTTCATCCTTAGGGACGTTTTAACGGTTAGTATGAATATAATATGCATGTATTAAACATATAAATTGTTATCTATTGCTGAAAATTACATTAAAATTCGTTGCGTAGTTTAAAAGATCTAAGCGTACAAACAGCAGGAGCATTTTCTTTTATACTATATATATATATATATATATATATATATATATATATATATATATATATATATATATATATATATATATATATATAGTGCATGAGTATTAAGTAAATATCTCATAACTAATAAGAGAAATATAATATTTTGGCACTAGGCCGGGACATTGTTATTAAGGAGTGAATAGCTCCGGTAAATAATACGAATAGTATTGACACTGCGTACGAGTCACATATTACCCTACAGCAAATATTTACAGCCCGCGATACAATCTCTATATATAAAGAAATTAGTTGTATTTCTGTTCATAAGCTATAGATTAATATCCTCATCTAACATTCAAATAATATTGAGTTCAAGAATTTGTCATCGAAATGCTTAATTAAGAGGTCAGTTGACAGTGGACAAAATATTTGCGTTTTAAATAACAACACATTGACTTGCTTCTAGAGCTGACCGGCCTAGAAGCAAGAAGTTTTATATAATCCATACTAATATTCTATACGAATATTATAAATGTGAAAGTTACTTTGTCTGTCTGTCGGTTTGTCTGTCTCCTTTTTACGCTTAATCCGATGAACCGATTTAGATGAAATTTGGTATGGAGATAGTTTAAGACCCTAGGAAAGACATAGGATAGTTTTTACCCCGAAAATCATTCCTTAAGAGGGTGAAAAGGGGTGGAACTTTCTCAAGTAAGGGAAATAAAACTCACCATACCTATGTTTATATATATATATATATATATATATATATATATCCCTCACAAGGTATCTAGGTATCAAGGTATCAAGTTCTTTATATATAAAGAATGGACAGTAAAAAACCAATTTTTAAAAATACAATCACTAAGGGAAGCGAATGAATAGAATTTACATATCTGTATATAACAAAAACTGTTTCAATTTTTGAAGTAAAATTTTCTATAGGCAGGTTAGAATGGGCAGTAAATTCATTAAGTCGTCATCGACATGGTCACGTGACGTGTTAACGCTAACACTCAGAGTGCCGATAGATGTCAAAACCAGATAAATGTAAACAGTTTTAATTTACAAATTTTAATTTAAGATCAAACAACTAATTCGAATATCCAGAAGTAATAACTGTTTGTTTATATTTTTAGTTTTCACTTCTGTCGGCAGTCCTCATGACTGCTATTTTTATTGATAACACTAAAGCTCGTAAAAAAAAAGAAAATAGGTACACAAACTAGTCAAAAAGGTATTGAACTGTTTTGTCTTTGCTTATTTATTAATATAATAATGTGTTACAGATAAAACTTTTTTCCAGTCTAAGCTACTATTGACCAAACTCTTTAGTCAAAAGTACTTTTGACTGGAAAAGAGTTTTGACTGTAACATTTATATAGATATGTAGGAATTTACGTTCAAACACCAGCAAGTAGTTTAGGACAGTGAATTAGCCTACTATGTTTTGGTACATAGTAGTTTCCATATGAAATCAGTACATTATAAAGAGTAACTCGCTTCGACTGTAATTAGGTTAGTTTAAGTTAGTGCTCGGAGCGAGGGTTGGTAGTGACCAAGTATATTTACTAGCATTAGTGCTATTAAAATTTCATATAAGAATTTTATTTTCGATAGTAATGAAACGTATAATTAATTATCTTGCTATTCGTGACCGTATCAAGAATACCGTAATCAGTTCCAGACCTCAAATTATGGATGTTACTCGGAAAGCTGTCATGCTGAAATAGGACTGGGCTGGTCACGTCATCAGGAAATCAGATGACCTTTGAGCCAAACAAAGAACTTTTTGGATCTCCCAACACAGCAGACGACAGTGTGGGATAGGCCCAGACGGAGATGGCGGGATGAATTAGACTCTTTCCAAGGAGAGTGGCTTATTATGGCAAAAGACAGGGAGCAGTGTAGTAAGAGTAGGGAGGCCTTTGCCCTGCAATGGGACACTACAGGCTTATAATAATAACAACTATATATAATATAATAATAACAACTGCCTCGGTGGTGTAGTGGCTAGCATGTACGGCTGCACATCCTGAGGTCCTGGGTTCGAGTCTCGGGTCGGGCCAAGTTTAGTTATTGAGTCTTTCTGTATAGTAAGCCTCAATAACAGCCCGGAGTTGGGAAGTTGGCGGTGTTTCACCCCCGTGCCTCGGAGAGCACGTAAAGCCGTCGGTCCTGCGCCTTAACTCTCACCGGTCGTGTCGAGTAGTCGTCCCACTGGAGTATGAGAGTGACAGGAATAGAGAGTGCACTTGTGTCTGCGCGTACACTTGTGCACTATAATATCTCCTGCGCAGTTGGCTAGTCTCAATGAGATTGGCCGCCGTGGCCGGAATCGGTCAGGAGAACATCACATAATAATAATAATTCGGTGACAAAGAAAACCTGTTTTGATAATGAAAATTAACTTCTGGTAATTTTTTGAAAAACATAGTATCTAATTTTTGTAAGGTTTTGGTGATATATAATTTCTGCACTCTGTTTATATAATTCCCCTTTTCCAGTTAGTGGTGTTGTTGAAAAACATGAATAATTTTTACTCGAATATTTTTTATAAAATATACTACGAATATTCGTATTCATTGCATCACTAATTTTCTAGGAAAATATTATAGAGCGTCGTATTGCTGAGATCAACTATATAGTGGTAATTTTTGCTCACAACTCCGCATTATATGTAAGGTGGAGGTGAAGGTGATAAAAGGTAGTATAATGTTCAACCCCATGATGCAATCTATGTTCTTACCAAATTTTATCCAAATCTGTTCAGCGGTTTAAGCTTAAAAATAGTCTATATTTTTAATATGGATAAAAGCATAGTTGAAAAAAGTGCCAATATCTGTTCTTATGATCAAGTCATCTAAATTTTACTGAAAGTAAGCTTTGTTGGAACTTATAGGATCAAGTTGAATTTATTAGAAAGACCTTTTTATTTTTAAGGTAAAGATAGGGAAAGGTTCATTATATAATAGATGTATAAGTAATTATATTTAAATACTAGCGACTTAGATCTTAGATAGACTTATACACCCTTTGCTCAAGTGTGTCCCTTGATTACCTGTATACTAAATTCCATATTATTCGGTTCAGCCCTATACGTTAAGAAGTAACAGACAGATACACAAATATATTCAAAATTTCACATATATAATAATAATCCTATTATTAAAAGTATACCATATCGTTATTTTAAATATGGTCTATAATCACAAGCAATGTCACGCTATACGCCTTTATAGTATAATATAAAGGCCTATAGCGGTCTCGGCAAGATTTATTTGCCTGCACTATTTTCCTTTCCACTCAGCTTTCATATGTCTTGTATAAGATTACTGTTTGTTTAAGCCTATAGAGATGGAAATAAAATGACGACCTTTGTGCCTGTGAATACATTAATATAAACAATATAAAGAAATATGATGATTGTATTTGATAGATTTTCTTTTTACGAGTAATTTTTAAAGTTAAGTACGGGCTGTTGCTCAGACGTTCTTAATAGGAAGACTTAATAACTAAACTTGGCCCGACACAGGACTCGAACCTTGGACTTCTGGATCTGTAGATTACATTCTAGCGTCTAGAGTCTAGATCGTCGAGGCAGTTATCAAGGTATAATATATATACATATATAGTACGTACGTATTGTGTCATCGAATAGTTAGCTATAGATGGAATCTTTAAGTCAATAAAATAATTAAAAATTTGAAAAGCCCTGTATGCAAAATAACTTATAGTTTAAGAAACAACCCTTAAAAAGTAAAAAAAAAATAATTGTTCTTTACCAGTTGTAAGAAACCAAATAAACAAATGTTTATCGAAATGTGAATTGAAAAATATTCAACAAGCTCTCTCTAAACATTATATTTTCTGATGAAATTTAACAATAAACTATATACTCAATTTAACGATAGTACTTGGGCGACCGAGCTTCACTCGGAGTTCTTTTTATATCAAAGAGTGTATTTTAATAAGAAATTTATTTGTTATATATTGTTGTAATAGTAATTGTCATAAGAATATTACAAGTACGAGTATTACTTACATTTGTATATAACGTAAGTACTGTAGCGGCTTGCTTGGAGAGCTGTTTGTGAGGGTTCCTGTAAAAATCTTTTTAGAATGTTCGATACGATTTTATGTTAAAATTGTACCTCGAATAGTCTGACAGTATAATAGGAAAACAATTGACTTATTGTTTACTCAACATTTTTATTAATTGTATGGCAAAACGTTTAAGCTGGATTAGATAAGAATAACATTGGTTATTTTAGTCAACATTAACTAAAGAACTAGATTTTTCTGTATTTTATTGTATACATACACTATTTGTTAATTTTGTTTATTGTAAAATTATACTAATCAAATTTACTAATGTATGCCAGAACACTTCTGTCAACTTTTAAATATTTAATTTAGATCGTATGATATAAAAGTACCTGTGCTCTTTTAACGGTTGAAGGAAGTCTAGTGGTAGTGTACCAACTTAGTAGTTGACTGTAAAGAAAATAAGATGAAGCAAAGGAAATACGTGAGTGGATCTTTGTAGGACTCACTATGTTTTTTCCTGAGTTTTTAGTGAGACCATGTTAATTATAAATACAAAGGATCTTATAAATAAAATAATAATGTAATAAATGTTAATGATTACTATTTTTTTTTGTTTTGTGCATAAAATATAAATAACTAGTGGCTTACCCTCGCTATCCCAAGGGAATTACATTTTTCCGGGATAGAAAGTAGCTAATGTGCTATCAATAAAATAAATAAATAAAACCATGTGCCTTTCATCCAAACTTTCATCCAAATGAGTTCAGCCGTTCTGGCATGATTGAGTAACAAACATCCAAACATTCATCTAAGCTTTCATATTTATAAAATTAGTAAGATTACAATATACATTTATGGAAATTCAATTATAAATATTTTGTTTTCGCCTGTTACAATTATATTTTAGACTACCATTAAATTATTTGTAACCAAACGCCTTGAATTTACCCGCTTGACTAAATCAGTCAAGATTTCATAGCATAGAAAGTAAAATTTCATTTGAAAATAGTTTTCTTCTTCATTTATATTTCCTTGCGAAAACAATAGTACAAAATTTAACTGCAACACATGACTTTGACGACTTGGCTCAGTTTCTAGTGATCCTTTTTGCTGTACCAGCGGTCGCGGGTTTGAGTTCCGCTGGAGGCATTCATTTGTGCGATGAGCATGAAGGTTTGTACTCCGAGGACTCAGTGTTTATATTTATAATATGTTTACCATGGAACTAGATGGTGCTGTGTGTTAATGGCCCAACATATTTATTCATTATCAAATATTAACTTACCATGGGGGAAGAACCCACATCTTATACAAACAAGGATGTTTGTAAATAATTATTTTCGATTAAATTTTGTGTATTTTTTGTTGACGCTACTTAATTGCCAGACGATAGCCATTTAGACTTGACGATGTCTAAAGATGAAAAAAGCGAATTGTTTAATCTCTACCACTAATATAAATTAGATACCGACATTCATTCTTAAGGAAAAAACAATACAAGTCATACAATTTTGTTAAAAATATCCAATTATTAACTACTAACTAAACCTATCCCACGGGAACCGTACTTTTCGGAATAAAAATCGGTAGCCTATGTGTTATTCCAGACTATAATCTATCTCTGTGCCAAATTTCATCCAAATCCGTTCAGCCGTTCTGGTGTGAATGAGTAACAAACATACATATGTATGTACATACATACTTACATACATACATACATTCTTACAAACATTCGCGTTTATAATATTAGTAGGATTTTTAGATTTGTTTCTAAATAATGACGTAAAAGAAATTATCCCCCTCGTATTGAAAGGAAATCCGTGCCCAGTAGTGGGACGTCAAAAAGGGCTGAATACAATGACATAAAAGAGTAGTAAGTATTTTCAAAGGATTTGTAGAAAAAAGATAGCTGTTATTAATTTAACAGCAATGATAGAAATAGATTCTAAAGTTTATTAAAAAGACAGAATAAAAATCTCGTAAAACGATAAATACTAAAAAAATATTACGTTAATTAAAAAAGCAGCAAGCAGCTCATAAGCACGCCTTTGGCCAAATGTAATGTAAAGGTATATAGAGTTCCTCAAATCTAATTAAACCTGGCTGTATATATATAGCTCGGTGATTTCAAATTAAATTATTGCTTTGTCACGTCTTACCCTCTTTCAAAGTTTGAATTCGATATGGTTCTTTGAAGTGGATTCAAATCGCAAAGTAAGATTTGATTACTTAATTAGTAAGTTATTTGTGAAAAAGTTAGTTTAAGTTAGTAATAGAAAAAGTTAAGGCAGTGATAGCCCAGTGGTAACGTGCTCACTTGGGAAACTGAATGAAGCGGGTTCAAATCCCGAGTTTCGTACCTCTGATATTTTCACATGCAGATAATTTTTACATGATTAACGTTTGTCTTACGGTGAAGGAAAACATCGTGAGGAAACCTAGCAAATTTTCGAAAGACATATGAAGTCAGCCAACCCCTACTTAGCTAGTGTGGTGGAGCTATGGGCTGATTCACCTTGTAGTTAAAGAAAGCCCATGCCCAGCAGTGGGACGTAAAAAAAGGACTGAATATGAATACGATGTGATTACAATGAATTTTTATTTCATGTGGCAATCTGTGACTTTTTAAAAGTCAAAATTGTTTTAAGTGTAAAGAAAAAAAAGAACATTGCTCATGTTTGTACCGGAAAATTACAATACTGGGCTTACTTTGTAACTTAGTTTGTAAGTTACCAATTCAAATAATAAAAAGCATATTAAATAGAAATGGGAAGATAAATTCCATCTTTATGTAGTTATATATAAAGTAAAAGTTTGTAGTAAAAGATATTTTCTGTTCTAAAGAGCAGTAAGTATTTTGTTGTACAGTAATCATTTAAGGTACCTAATAACGTACGATTTTATGAATTCAACACCCGAGGGAAGACAGGGCGAGTCACAAAGTTTAATAAATTTTTATAAAGCAGCTATCGTCTAACCAAAAAAAAAATATCATAACGTATTTCATTTACTAGAGTATATATGATCATAAATATCTGCTTATTTTCCATATTGCGAAGTAATAACAAACTAAATTAAAATATGTATCTAGCCGCGCGAAGGTCGAAACAAGTACAAGCGTTATATAAATTACTAGCAACGCACTTTGACCCTAGTGATAAACAAAAACAAATCTTTCCCACGGGAACCGTAAATTTTTCCGGGATAAAAAGTAATCGATGTGGTATTCCAAACTATAATCTATCTCTGTGCCCATTTAGATCCGTTTAGCAGTTCTGGCGTAATTGAGTAACAAACGTCCATACTCATAACATTCACTTTTATAATATTTATACAGATCTATACATATAATAAAATTGTAAGTAAACCGAATCTGTATATTAAATATTTTTTGGAAAATCTTATTGAAATAGACTAATGAGTGAGTGAATAGACATTATTATCGATACAGAGGCCAAATCTATAGCTTTTAGATTTTTTGTCCATCTGTCTGTCTGTCTGTGACCGCATCACGAGAAAACCACTGGATAGATTTTGATGAAATTTGGTATGATGATAGCTGGTTATCCGGGTCAACATATAGGATACTTTTTACTGCGGTAAAATATCTCATCTCTGAGAAATCTATACTAAACCTTAAAACGTAGGTAGGGACGAACCCGAGCGGAGCGAGGGTGAGTTGCTAGTTTTATATATATTGGGATTCTTCCAAGAACTATGGATATTCTATCCCGACAAGTCGTAATAAATCCATACTAAAATGTCTATTCAAAAAGGCACAGAGGATGTCTAACGTACAATGATAAAAAATAAAAGGTATTCCTCTTTATGAGAAGACCGTTGAATGGAAATAATTTTTCAACCCATTCATCCACTTCGGTAAATACATTATAGAATCGATGATGAAATCTTGAAAGGTTCTTCAGAAATCAAAAACTATTTAACATATAAAAGGTCTTGATTCTAGATAAGATATTTCTTCTACATTAAATACTAACTAAATTGAGTTTGAAATATATAAATCTATGTATTATTTTGAGTTTACATAATTAAACTAGTGACTTACCATCGCTTTGCTCAGGTATTTTTTTTTATGCGATTCAGTGACAAACGAACAGACAGACCACCTGATGGTAAGAGTACCTGTCGCCCATAACACCTACGGTTCATGCACTTAGGTTTTAAGTAACAAAAATGCAGAACCACAGGTGCGTTGTCACTGTGAGGACTAAGATGATATGCCTCTTGCCTGTAATTGCGCTGGCTACCTTATCCTTAAAACCGGAACACAACAATGCAATCATTGTTGCTTGGCGGCAGAAATAGATAAGGGGGTGGTACCCATACAGTCGGACTCCTCAGGCTTGACACAGTCCTACCACCGGTCAAAGCTCAGGTATGTCCTTAGGTCCCTTTTGCAAGACTTGCAGCAAGTGAAGATAAGCTATGTATAGCTATAATTTTTCATACAAATATGTACAGAAAAATATTTTTTTTTGTCTATTTTATTCTATATACTTATTATAAAAAGTTTAAATTTTAGATTTTAATATTTTTGAATATATAAGACAATATCATCTAAAAATATATGTAGGTTCCACCGAGACTTGAACTCGGATCGCTGGATTCAGAGTCCAGAGTGCTAACCATTACACCATGGAACCTGTGCACTACATAGCTTAAAGTAAAAACTGTTTCATGAAAGCAAACATTTTCATTATTTAATCTATGCTTTTGAAAAAAATATCTTTTAATGACAATTATTTAATTATGACGTGAAACATAACCCTGTTTGATGTTTTACATTTTTTTCTTTGAACCGGTATAACCGTGAACCCAAGTATACCCGTGACCATAGTACTATGCTTTAAATTACCTATATATTTACTAATTAGAGTTTCAAGAAATAACTTAAAAATTGTGTTTTTTACTTTCACATCGTACAACCTTATTTATCTTAACAATATGCGTTATGGGTGGATATAATAATATGTTGAGACATTAACACACAGCACCATCTAGTTCCATGGTAGCTACGAGGCTTGTGCTATGGATACCAGATAGTCAATACACTGCATATAAATTTAAATTTAAATAATAGATTATAAATATAAACATGCATGACTGGAGTACACACATTCCTTCTCATCACATAAATAATTGCTCCCAGCGGGACTTGAACCCGTGACCGTTGGCACAACAAGTAGTGTCACTACAAACTGTGCCAAACGTGTCATCATGTATATATATGTCGGATATAAATGTACCAATCTATAATTTACGTCCTGCAAAATATCTATAGGTTCAATAACAAAATTATTGAACAGTCCGGAAATCGAACTCGTTATTTCTACAGTAGGTACTGCTAATTGAATGTTTACGACTTTGGAAATATATAACTTGTAAGTTTTCGCTTAAAAAAATACTATAATAGTTTGAAGGTTTTCGAGTTTCTTAGTATAGGCTTTTGGACCATTATTAAAAATAGAGTTTTTGTTTATTGGAATGCACTAACCTCTTTAACAGACTAAAAGATTTTTTTATACATTTTACAGTCTATATACGGATGACGCTTATAGCTGTAGCTATAATACATCACACTTCAACTCTCAAAACCGAAGCGATCAGAGCCGGAGGCAAAAGCTAGTATTATATAAGACATATTATATATTCTTATAAAAAGCTCTCCTAGAAAAAAGGCCTCGATTCAATAGTCATGTTTCGCAATGAACCGCATTTACTTGAGTGTTGTTCATTTAGCTTGGATCGTTTTATCGTGTTTTCTGAAGCAAGAACAATGGTCGGGCTTTCGTAATCTAGTGTTTTTTTTTTGTATTAATTTGGCTATTCTGTTTAATTAAAATCTTCTGCAAGCAATGTTCAAGATATTAGTTTTGGATTTTAGCGACCCGAAATCATTGGGTCATGTGTGAAAAATATTATAAAATATATATTTTATGGATCTTGGCAACTGCGCCACTTGCCAAGTCCAACTAAGCTTATAGTTAAGTTAATTATTATAGCTAGGATCCCAGGGATGCAATAAATGTACAATGCTATTTGTTTTTTCTTTTTTATCTATGTGTGAGTAAATTTATGCACGTATATATGTTAAAATGTATATATGTTTGTATGTATCTATATATGGATTTATATGTGTATCTTTCTATCTATTAGTATTTATACATAGGTATGCAAACGTATCAAGTACACCGCCTTCCGTTTTTAGAAAAAGGTTGATGATGAAATGAATCTCAAGGTTGCCTGGAAGAAATCGCTTCCAGTGAAAAGGCCGGTGTGCATATTTACTTTGTTTTTTTTTAAATATTTTTTTTTCTTTATTGGTGTACAACCTATACATATAATAAAACTGTAGAAATTGAATGTCTGTACATAGAAAAAAATGCTAAAAACTAAGCAATATGGATGTAAGAAGAGAAATAGAACAAATCCAGACTTTTTTTTTTAATTTTGTGTTTCTCTGTTTGTCTGTTTATCTGTTTGTACGAGCTAATCTACGAAACTGTTGGACCGACTTAAATAAAATTTTACATGGTTGTACCTTATAACATTTTAGATACTTTTCATCCTAGGAAGTTAAATAATTCCTGTTGAATAGTTAAAAAAGTATATTAACTTATGCAGCTTAGTACACATAAACTACTAATTGGATTTGAATGAAACTTTACAATAATATATTTCATACATTAGAAAAACAAATAGGCTACTTTTTATCCCGAAACAATATACGGTTCTCGTTGGATAGGTTTGTTTTGTATATGTAGAGGAGAACCCTTGCTTTACAATAATAAAACCACCCGACTGTGTAAAAAACGAAATATAAAGACGAGAACAATTTGACGAAAGAATATAGTATAATGCAGTCCTTCTCACGGACTGACTACAATGACTCTGTTGAAATTGACGATTCAAAAGTGCTTGTATCTAATTGAATAAAGTTTAATTTAATTTCATTTCAGAATGCTTAAGTGTTATTGGCTTGTCTTTTTTTCTTCTATACATATAATAAAATTGTAACTAAGCCGAATCTGTATTCAATATTTTTTTGGAAAATCTTATTGAAATATACATTATTATCGATACAGAGGCCGAATCTATAGTTTTTAGAATTTTTGTCTGTCTGACAAACAGATTTTGATGAAATTTGGTACGACGATAGCTGGTTATCCGGGTCAAAATATAGGATACTTTTTACTGCGGGAAAATATCTCATCTCTGAGCTATAGATATAATTAATGGAAAGTGACATAGGCCCGTTGTCATATCGACTTATGTCGACTCCAGTGAAATAAAACTTATAGCGCCACAGTTTACTAAAATAGTGAAAATATAACGTAAAAATATACAAAAGTTAACAATATCTGCTACATATACATATATAAACAGGCTATACAAAATAGTTCAGTACCGTTTTCTCGTCTGTTTGTCAACCGTTTTTTTTTTATTTAGTAGCTATGACGACCTTGAGTGTTACCAATTAAAAAAATTGGAAATAGCTATTTTTTTATAAAGATATGTAAATTGTATTCATATCATATCTTTCTTAAATTTTTAAGTATGATTGTGGGCGAATTTTAGCCACAAGACCAATACTAGTCAATATAAATACGAGTATATAAAAGGGAACGGTCAGTCACTGACTTTACACAAAATCTCGAAAACTACTTGTAAAGATGGAATTTCACAGGTATAAATGTAGGTAGTTTATTGGTAGGAAGGTGAACTTCGGACAGATTACGATTGGTGAATTATGAGGGTCTTAAGGCTATCGCTTATATGAAAGTTCTATTTTTTTGCCGCTAGAGACGTAAAGACAAGTTATTCTGGTTACACATCAACTACGCATATGAATCAGGCAATACTCGTGAAATATAAAACTATATTCATTTGTTAGTTTCACACACAAAAAACAGTGGTTCCATGATGTAATGGTCAGCACTCTGGACTCTGAATCCAGCGATCCGAGTTCAAATCTCGGTGGGACCTAACTTTTAACTATTTTTGCCTAATTAAAATGTTTTAGACTAAAATATATTAACACCTCCAATTCAATTGATAACTAGCACACCGGTGTACCCGCGACTCTCAAGGGCTTAAAGGCAATTTAATTATCTATCAAAAAATATTCCCCGCTCTATTTTAGAAATTATATTCATGCTTTACTTCAAAAAGGTACTTAGAGCCTCGAGTCGCTAGTACTTAATATTACATCTATTAATCAAATTTCTCGCACATCTTGTGACAAATAGTAATGGTATCACTTTCGGTTAACTCAAATCGTTATAACGAGATAGACCGCGTTCTCCATTATTATCTATTGTATAGATCTACAAAGGGCTTTTCAAATACAATTTGCAATACAAAAGTAGATTTCCTTTTAAGGCCTCCAGAAAATTGGGCTCGGCTTTATAAATATTTGCCTAAAGTCTTTGAAATGTTTCAATTAATAGTTCTCGACAGTATCTGCGTACATTTTTGGAAAAAGAAAAGCCTGTAAGGCAATTTAAATGTCCTGTTAAGACTATCGTCCTTCGGTCTTCACGCTATTTTCTGTCGAAGTCCTTTATTCAAGTTGAGAGGTAGTAGTTGAAGTACTTACTTCAAATAACTAAAGGTACAGTCGTCTATAAAATTCACTTTATTGAAAAAAAAAATACAATATAATGAATAAATAATATCTCACAAATCGTAGTTATACGTTTATTGGGATACAATTGTTTCTTGTTTGAATTTTTATGATTGGCGTATGTTTAAAAAAAATTAAAATATTTTTGGGTGATGAATGTGGAGCATTTTGCATTGTCAGTGTTGGTGTCAGTAATTTTAGATTCAAGTTCTAACTTATTTTGTGTTATCTGTCATCATCTTTCCCTCTGTTTAAGAATAAGAACATTACTCGCTTTTCTAAAACTTTTTTAGACATCTAATATTTGATATTTTAAATAGGTAAAACTATCTTTTTTTTAACTTTAATCTCTCCCGTGATCATGATTGTTTTAAAGCATTTGAAACGCCCGGAACCAAAACCAAAACCAAAAAGATAGTTTTATTTAAAATTATTCAGTCTTCAGTTTTCTCACTTCATTATCAACCAGACATCAGTTGTGGTGACGCATTTATAGCAAAAAATATATTCTAATTAAATACTTCTAACAAAATTTAGTATTTGGTCGACTGTACAATATTTTTACGGCTCTTTAATTCATAATACGGACAAGGATCGGTAAGTTAGACAGTTTTTACGACCTTAATACTTTTTTTATCACGCAAACAGGCCATGATTGGCAATGCTTAAAGCGTCTATTTCCTCAAGGAAATGTAATTTTAGTTCCGATGTTCATTGCTCTAATAAAAGTGTATGAGAAATCATACAGTTTTATTAGTTCGTGGTGAATGTTCACTTTAACTTTAGCAAACTGACATTTGTGTTAAGATTATTGCTGAAGAAAATTGTATATTTTGATACCAGAAAAAAAAATATTATTTTAATTCATTTATATTATATTCTTTATTTATATTATAAGGGCAGGGGTAGCCCAGTGGTAATACGCTCGCCCGGGAAACCGAGTGAAGCGGGTTCAAATCCCGGGTCGTGACCTCTGATATTTTCATGTGCGAATCGTTTCTAACATGATTACCACTTGCCTTACGGTGAAGGAAAACATTCTGAGGAAACCTGCATGTCTGAGAGAACCTAGCAACACCAGCGTGATGGACTATGGTCTGATTCCCCTCGTATTGAAGGGAGGCCCGTGCCCAGCAGTGGGACGTTAAAAAGGGCTGAATACATATTCTTTCTTCTATTAAAATGCTTTTTTGGAAAAGAAAATGATTTTGTGATGTCCAGTAAGTAGTAATGCAAAAAACAGTATTAACGTTTTATTAAATTCTTTATTTTATTTATAGAATTATATTATAAAATATTTTATAAACAAATTCGCTTAAGATATCCCTTACACAGATTCCTTTTTATGTATACATAGAATAAAATTGTAACTAAGCGTAATCTGTACATTAAATATTTTTTTGGAAAATCTTATTGAAATAGTCATTATTATCGATGCAGAGGTCGAATCTATAGTTTTTAGAACTTTATAATATACTAGTATGTACACGCAGTTTCAGTCAAGTGATAGATACCTCAATAAAAAGTGATATTTGATTATCTAGAATGTAAGTTACATCTCTTATTTCTAATTGAGCTCAAATTCTTACCAAAAGAAATAATAAAGGTATTAACAAACTGTCGCATTTATAATAATTAGTATGTATGAGCTTTTCTTTAATTATTTTTAATATTAAAGTGTTTTATTTCAAATAATTGGTGTTAATTTTACTTTTACTTATTTATAAAAAAATGTAAAATATCCTGGGCTGCAGTCTGGACATAGCGATCGCTATTTTATCGATTCGTGCTGCTAAGTTGTAAACATCAATCGTAATCATGAAAATCATTCATGATTACGACTTAGCGACACGAATCGATAAAATAGCGATCGCTAACTATGTGACTGCTAGTCCTGATAGATAACTAAGTTTATTCTTTATCTACTCCGTATTACAAAGAATCATAAAGATGATTCAATCTTACGAAAATTGAAATATTTTTCATCTGATCCAATAAAGAGGGCGATATAACAAGTAGGGCAGTGCGATCGTACGTGCATTTCCATCTTCCTTCCAGAGTACGTGCAAGCTGTGGAACGATTTTGATCTTTGATCTCGATTCTTTGATACATATGTAGTTCATATGTTCTAAGAAATGATTTTTAGAAAAATTATTTTAATTAACAAATAGGCGGTGGAATATATTGTATCAGTCTCTCAAAGGCGGGAAATCACATTTTTTTACTAATATACCTACAAGTTTTTTTAGACTAAATTTAGCTATTCCAGGAGTGCCCGTAAAGATCTTAAGGGCCAAAACTTACTGAGAAACTGCGACAATGACTCAAATGACGTAAAAAGGAAGGTACAGAACAAATGGTTTGACATATACTATGGTTAGATAGAAATACGCACGCTTAAACAAAAGAAAAAATGCGTGGTTTTCAATAATATCGCGATTTTTGTAATGTCGTATTCAGATAGTAATTGGACGTGGTTAAAATTTCAGATGTTTTGAATGAGTTTTTGATACGTTCTGTTTTATTAACCGACTTCCAAAAAAAGGAGGAGGTTCTCAATTCGACCGTATATATGTTTTTTTTTTTTTATGTTTGTTCGGGCATTTTTTCGTCGTTTATGAACCGATTTTGATAATTCTTTTTTTGTTAGAAAGGAGATATCCCAAGAGTGGTACCATGATAAGGAAACCAGGATCTGATGATGGAATCCCAGAGAAATCGAGGGGAACTTTCGAAAATTGTAGCGGCGACTAGTGCGTTTGTTAACATTTTCATTAGGTGTTTTAAAGCACTACTATTTAATGAAGGTCTGGAGTCGATGTGATGATGGACCCGAAAGATAGTCAAGGGAACTCCTCAACGATTTACAGCAATTACCTGGTGTTTGGGCTTGATTAATTTATAATATTAATGTATTGATGATACGTCTACACTAAAAATGGAAAAATAAAAACTTAAAAAAAAAAAAAAAAACCGACTACCAGGCACTGAAAAGTAAAAAATAACTAAACGGGGGTTTTCATTTAGAATAGATACTTAATCAGATTTTTTCGAAGTCGGTGCCAGCCAATACAAATCAAAGCACACCGACTTCGAAAAATCTGATTAAGTACCTATTCTAAATGAAAACCCCCGTTTAGTTATTTTTTACTTTTCAGTGCCTGGAAGTCGGTTTTTATTTTTTTTTATATACATATGTAATTTTATCCTTCTAAAAAACTTAAAAAAAACCCGACTTTCAGGCACTAAAATGTAAAAAATAACTAAACGGGGGTTTTCATTTAGAATAGATACCTAATCAGATATTTTCGAAGTCGGTGCCTCTTTTTTGGAATTCAGTTAAAAAAGTTCATTAAATATCAACAGCAATAGCAATTTTCATAAAAAATTTAAAGTATAATTTTAATATACTAACATAAAGCATTCATTATTAAACGATCAATCACTTATTTTAATGATGTTAAATATATATAAATATTAATTACTGTGACTTCAAACTGAAGAGCTTATTACCGAGTGTAATAATGGTTGCTTCTATTGAATCGAGTTCTGTAATGCCTTTGTTAAAACTTCGATGAAAAGTTTTAAATGAGTCATGTGCAATTAGTCGTAATAATGTGTGGATTGAATGAAACAAAGGTTCATTCAAAATTCGCTAATGGCTTAAAAGGATGGTATAGATTTTTTAGGTTATTTTGTCGACCATGGTCATAAATTCAATTGACCATTGCCAAATAGGGCATGTTTAATTGAATTCACGCATGTCTGACTGAATTTAGCTCGAAAGATATGCTCAGTTCTCCCGTACTCGATCAGCGTGGTGGACTATGGCCTGATCCCTATTCAAGGGAGGCCCGTGCCCAGCAGTGGGATGTTAAAAGAGGGTTGAATACTATCAGGCCATGCGCATGTATTTTCTTCAATCAAATACAAATAGATATAGCCTTTTCTTATGTAAAGGGAGATTCTTCTATTGCGAATGATTTAATAATTGGATCCTAATAATTCATAATAATATACAGTTCTTATAATTAAATAAAGTGATTTTCTTATACAATTTTACCATTTTCAACTATTATTATTAATTTTTTTTTAAATTATTGCCTTATTTGCTCTCGAAAATCGTAAATTAAATGCAATAAATTGATAAAATTTAAATTTTATTCAGTTAAGTATAAATGTAAGCGTGGCCTGAATGTTATTATGTTAAACAGCTCTGCGAATTTATATGAAATTATTGTTTAATGTGAAGAATTTTTTTTACTCAATATCTATTAAGCTTTTTAAGTCTATTATATAAAAAACTAGCATTTCCCGCGGCTCCAAAACACCAAAAATCAAATTCTTAGGTTTTACATATTAGTATACTTTTACATTGTAGTTTTTGTAGTTTTTCTCAGAAATGAGATATTCTCCCGCGATAAAAGTATCCTATTTATTGAGTCGAATAACCAGCTATCATAATACCAAATTTCATCAAAATCTGTCTTGTGGTTTTCCCGTGATGCGGTAACAGACAGACAGATAGACAAAAATTCTAAAAACTATAAATTTGGATTCTGTATCGATACTTAATAAAGTCTATTTCGATAAGATTTTCCAAAAAATATTTAATGTACAGATTCGACTCAGTTAGAATTTTACTATATGTATAGATTAGCAACTCACCCTCGCCCCGCGCGGGTTCGTCCCTAGTTACGTTTTAACGTTTAACTCAGAGATGAGATATTTTCCCGCAGTAAAAAGTATCCTATATGTTGACCCGGATAACCAGCTATCATCATACCAAATTTCATCAAAATCTGTCCAGTGGTTTTCAAGTGATGCAGTAACAGACAGACAGACAGATAAAAATTCTAAAAAGTATAGATTTGGCTTCTGTATCGATAATAAAGTCTATTTCAATAAGATTTAAAAAAAATATTTAATGTACAGATTTGGCTTAGTTACAATTTTATAATATCTATACAAATATTATAAAGTTGAAGAGTTTGTTTGTTTGTTTGATTGAACGCGCTAATCTCAGAAACTACTAATCCGATTTGAAAAATTCTTTTTGCATTAGATAGCTCGTTAACTGATTAAGGCTATATCATTATTATATTACTATATCATTCCGGAAAAATATACGGTTCCCGTGGGATAGATTTGTTTTTGTCTAAGGACGAACTTGAAGCGAAACGAGAGTGAGTCGCTAGTGCATAGATAATATATCAGGAGTTTGGGAAGTGTTTCTCCGTCTAAGAGCGAACCTGCGAACAACACTCAAGCATCTGATGTATTCGGTAAGGTGGTAATTCTTATGAACCTTTTCTGAAATCTCTTTAAAAGATATAATCAAAATTTGGCAGATTGAGTTTTGATTATATTTTTTTACTTATTTATTAGATACAGCATATTGTAATTACATTTTAAAATAGGAAAAATTTACAGTTGCGACTAGTTCTAATACAAGTACCAATTAACCACACAGCTTTATTGAATTTATTGTTAAGTTTGAAAAAATGTGATAAGAATTAAAATTAAACAAATCTATTATAAATAAAAAATATATATAATAATAAAAAACCCGACTGCGTAAAAAGAAATTTTTGTGATTGCCTTTTAAAAACCTTTATTTTGATACCCCACTCGATTATTTTAGAGGATTTTTTTTCTAAAGACACACAAATTAGCGCCTGAAATGCGCCGTTTTAATTTCTAACTTTTTTTATATAGCCCATGACACTCGCGTTATTAAGATAAAATGTAATGAAGAATAAATCATCAAAATTGGCCTACGCGTTTAGTCTGTAGAATGCCACATAAGAACAAACATATATACATACATACATAGACTGATAAACACAATAATTTCCTTTGCGTCGCGCAGTCGGGTAAAAAAAAAAATACAATTTACAAATTTTAAATTATTATTCACTTAGATTTAATGTTACGTAAATGAGTTGTAGATTTAAAAGCCAATAGAATTAATTAAAATACCAAAAGCTGGAAAGGGAGCTTAGAATTTAAAACAAGCTTTTCGGCACACTGTACTTATTTCACGGCACGTTTGGCTCAGTTTGCAGTGTGTTACTTTCTGTGCCAGCGGTCGCGGGTTCGAGTCCCGCTGGGGGCATTCATTTGTGTGATGAGCACGAATGTTTTTACTCCAGTCATTGGTGTTTATATTTAAAATATGTATGTTTTAAAGTTATACACGTGTAGTGTATCAACTATCTGGTATCCATAGCACAGGCCTAGTAGCTTACCATGGAACTAGATGGTGCTGTGTGTTAATATCCCAACATACTTATTATTATTATTATTTAGTTTAAATTTTTTTCTCGGAATATATAATTTCGGTGTAATGAATCTCACGGGCTTACGCCAAGTGAGAATCATCATTAGTTATGTTTTGATGATCAGGGAAATCGTCTTGCAGAAACTTTCGAACTATGCGACATGTGTTTAGAATAGTGGCTTTTTGCTTATTATTATTATTATTACTATACTAATGCTTACATTTTAACAGGTTACACTGTGTTCAAATGATTTAATACTATTTCGAACTTAAGACATAAAGCGGTATTGTTCTAATTAACGGAATATAGAAATACAAAGTACAGGATAGAGGGATAAAAATATGAAATAACAAGTAACTAAGCTCATCTGCCCTATACAATACTAGCAGAACCCGCGGCTTCGCCTGCGTTCAAAGTACAAAAAAAAACAAACTCTTATTTCCCTTCCCTATACAATAATGTATGAAAGTCTACGTGATTTGTTGATATTTATGATTACTGCTCCTATCCCTTAAGTAGTAGTATGATGATATACCTATATATTCCTATATATTCGCTATTCTATTTAGATGTTTGGTATGGAGATTTGACTCCCTGGGAAGGACGCAGGATAGTTGTTATCCCGGAAATCATACCTTAAGGAAGAAAATAGGAGTAAAAAGGAGAAGTGTTTGTATTGGGAATCTATCATTTCTCAAGTGAGGGATATATGTTTTTTATTTTTTTTAAATACTTACCTAATTCCTATAACTATCTATTCATGGTCTATCTATTCCATACTAAACGTTAAAACGTACCGAATGTACCCGAGCGATGCAAGAGTGAGTCGCTAGTAAAGGATATGAGCAATAACAATTGGAAAAAAGCAATTATTCTGTAATTTTCAATGCCCTACATTTATTTCAATGGGATTACCTTTGTTTGGTTTGTTAGTTATTATACGTAAAGGGTTATACCCTTGGGTATGGTTAAACCCACAGGGCAAATGAAAACGATGCAATTCTTTTTATTGCAGCCATTATCATTTAAAAAAAAACTGCTGAAAAAGTTAAAATTAACTGTGTTTGTGTTTACTGTGCAGTCAAGCAAATGTTTTAAATCATAAGTTAAACCAACATATTACTTTTTTAGGTTTACGTGAATATTTGACATCTATTTTCTTCAATATCTATACATATAATAAAATTCTGAGTTGAATCTTTACATTTAATATTTTTTGGATAATCTTATTGAAACAGTTATTATTATCGATTCAGAAGTCGAGTCTATAGTTTTTAGAATTTTTGTCTGTCTGTCTGTCTATCTGTTTATCTGTCTATCTGGGAATGCATCAAGGGAAAACCACTGGACAGATTTTGATGATATGATGATAGCTGGTTATTCGGGTCAACATTTAGGATGCTTTTTACAATGGGAAAATATCGCAACTCTGAGATAACTAATTTAAAAGTTAAAACGTAACTAGGAATTTACCCGAGCGGAGCGAGGGTGTGTCGCTAGTTTTAAATAAAATTATTTCTGGATTTTTTCGCGGTTTTATTTTGATTTTCAGTTACTGACAATAAATGGTTTCTCCCGTGACCATGTTTGCTGTAAACGTTCGAAATGTCTGAGCTAAAAAACCTTAAACAATTTTAATATACATCGGCATCATTGTTCATTAATTTTTTGTATATTATATGCTTTAATGATAAAAAAGTTACTATTTTTAGGAAATGTTTACCCATCGGAGCTTTTTGGTTTGAATGAACTTTCTATACTTTATTAGCTTTTTTCTTTCCTTAACTCAAAGCGGACGTACAAGAGGGTTTTGTTAGTTTGTATTACATAACAAACAATAAAGTTTTATCGGCTTAGCTCTGTTTTATTTCTTGTTTGGAAAATGTATGAAGAATGGTTCGAACGTATCCGATATCCAATGTTCTTACCAGTGAGCTTCACTACAGTCTGGCGGATCATATCCGATTTGTTTTAGATCTAGACTAGATAAAGTTTTCTAGTATTTGTATAGAAGATAATCTGGGCTTAATTTTCAACTATTGTAAATATTCTATGATTTAAGATTTCAAGGACCATACAGAATCGCTGTCTGTAAATACTTTCATGATTAACAATTTAACTTTAAGATGGAAAGAATAATTATATAAAAGATTTCGGGATATATTTTTGATTATTTATTGTTAAATCTCTCTATCTGTTTGTACGCTTAACTCTAATAAAAATACTTAAGATTTTAGTATGAATTTGAACTTATTACTTATACCGATGGTATAAGTAATAAGTTCAAGTTATACTTTTACCGATGGTAGGACTCTGTCAAGCCTGAGGAGTCCGACTGGACGGGTACCACCCCCTTATCTATTTCTGCCGCCAAGCAACAATGATTGCATTGTTGTGTTCCGGTTTGAAGGATAAGGTAGCCAGCGCAATTACAGGCAAGAGGCATATCATCTTAGTCCTCACAGTGACAACGCACCTGTGGTTCTGCATTATTGTTACTTAAAACCTAAGTGCATGAACCTTAGGTGTTATGGGCGACAGGTACTGCTTTCCATCAGGTGGTCTGTCTCTTCGTTTGTCACTGAATCGCATAAAAAAAAATACAAATGAGAAAGTTTGCTATATTTTTTTTCAATTTAATTTATGTCACAATTAAATTGCGGTGACACTTTCTAAAAACGCGCAATTTGTAGTTAGATGTAAAAGTATAATAAAACACATTTATCCAAAAAGGATATATTAAGAAAAAGAAAGGCCGATTTTCCGATAGAAATAACATTAATACTGCCTTATTTCTTTGACGCCTACAACAAAAAAAAAAAGAAACTAAAAGAATGAGTAACTAGCCTTTCTATACAAAGCGATATAATTATCTATTGTTCTATTGTTGTAGCGTCACGTTCTTACAAATGACAAGTTCAGATACGAATAAAACAAATGAATGATATCGAAAATGTGTAATATTCAAAGAATATTTATTTCATGTATTTCATATTACTAGTAAATGAAGCGTCTATTTTATTTACCGTGAAAAGATTATACAGTCTTAAGTCCTGAAATGTTTTCAAATTTTATTTGGAAATATAAAAAGTTGGGCATAAAGATGTTTTTACTATCATAATAATATTTAAAAAAATATTTTAATTAATACATATATTGATCGAGTTTTGCAGCTGGTTGTCATCTAAAGAAACATAAAATTTTAAACATGAAATCTTGGTTCCCCCTCTAGCCCTCCACGAAGACTAGAATTCAAATAGCAATCCCATAAATATTATAAATGGAAAAGTTTGAATGAATTGATGTTTGTTACTCAACCGCGCCAGAATTGCTAAACGGATCTGGATAATAAAATATAGTAACTGGGCGACCGAGCTTCGCTCGAAGTTCTTTTTTGTTATATCATATTTTTAGATAAAAAAAAAACAAAAACAAAAACTTTTATCTTACCGGGATTCGAACCCGGACCTGTCATTGTTAATCGTGTACCTTTGCCGCTTGACCACGATGCTTATGCTCGAATGTAAGAAATTATCGACCATATTTTGTGTGGAATAATGCGAAAGAAAACCGCATGAAAACTCGAAAACACGCGTTTTCCCAGACATAAGACGATTTTTCGTCCCCGAAAACCTCCACATACCAAATTTCAGCGAAATCGTTAGAGCCGTTTCCGAGATCGCTGGTATAAATAAATAAAAATATAAAGATATAAATATACAAGGATTGCTTGTTTGAATATATAAGATATATAGATTAGAAAGATTAGATTAAATAGATTAGATAACTAATACACGCGCATATAATATATAATATTTGCTGCTACTATTATGCGGAAAATTGCTACATTTTCAATTTAGTAGTGAATTAATAACATTAATCGTATACGAAATCCAGTTATCGATTTCACTACATAAGCGATAAATGAAGTTGACCCTTTACATATTCAGTTATATAACTGTCCATAAAGTTTTACGACCCTTCACGAAATTTTTAAATCAGAAAAGGTCAAAATGGTGTAATGGTATTCTTTGTCCACTTTAATTTTTTCTTTTGGCTACAAAAACAAATAATCTTGTATAAACACATTTTTATTTATTTATATTTACGATATTTAAAGTTTATAATAATTGGATTTACTTTTTATGTTACAATTATCTCTCTCAAGGGGAAAAAGATAAGATTTAGATGATGATGATAGCTTAAATTACACAATATAATAAAATATTAGGCGTATCGTATTGATTAATTATTATTCATATTTTCTTTTCCAAAATTATAAATTAAAGACTAATAAAGGAATCTCCCTTATTCTTTGAGGAAAATAAACAATCTCTATGGTCATATCCAGACATTGGGAATAGTTAGTATAAATATATAAATCACCCTACTACTTTTGACTTTGACATTTTTTTTTGGTGGACTCCGTCTATATAAAACCTTAGTTTAAGTTATAATCATAGAGGAAAATGAAATAAAACCTAATTCAAATTGACTTATTATGAGCACTTTTGAATCGTCAATTTAATTTAAAGAGCGTCAGTGAAGTCAGTCCGCGAGGAAACTACCACCGGCTCGGAAAGCAGTTCTGCTGAGAAGAGATAAAAGAAAAAGAAATCTGACAGAATATTTATCTGCTTATTTTTATTTATTACTTAGTTGCTAAGACGATTTTGAATATATAAAGCTTGAGTTGTCTGAATTACCTAATACCAAAGTTTTATTGGCCACTTGCTACGCTTCACTTTTATGGAACTTTAACTTTAGTGATAGAGAACGAATTATTTTGTTTATCAAAGCCCGTAAGGATCATGTAAAAACATCAGAACAAAACTATAAATATTACAGGATTCATGTACATTGTACAATAATATTATCATAAGTACACGCGTAAGTTTATATTTCATAAGCTTTTTGATCATTAATTCAAATTAAAATTAATGAGATAACCCTGTGAAAGCTGTGAAAATATGTACGAGTAGATGAAAAGATAAAATATATACATGCTCGTATAATAAAATATTACAGACAGTCGACGATTGAAAAAGATTTTTATTATAGAAATCCAACACATTTTCAAATTCCGAGGCCGCTATAAACTCAACCACTATGTACGAGATATTATTATATATTTTTCATTTCGTTTGCTTAGTACAGTATTTCAACCCATGAGCTTGAAAAAGTGTCGTCGCGCATTTTATTAAAAACTTGCTTCGGAATTTAGACTTTATTTCAATTAATCATGAATATTTGCGAAAAGCGAGGCCGCTATGAACTATATTAATAACTATTCTCCACCATACAATAAGTCAAAATTGTCGAATAGTTTCAGTTTCTCTGAATAAAAACGTCAAAAATGGGCATTAAATTGAAGAATCCTAGTGAAAATGTAGCAGGCCTCTTAAGTAAAACAAGTAGTTATTTAAAAAAATATAATAATTCTGTACTATATTTCTATCTGATATAAAGTTACATTGCACTTTATTACAAAATACGAAAAATCTTACATTATTTTTACGTGGCAGAGTCTTTCCAATATGTGGATTTACATAAAATGGAATTTGCGGAGCATGAGATGAAAGCGCCGTATCCGTTAAGGCCTTACAACGTGACAGCGTGGATCTGAGTAATTTATGCGAATTCACGGTCATAAACTTGTGATGTGGTGTTTCGGAGGACGCTACAAAGCTATCTGTAATATTTGGTTTGTAACTTAGGAAATTACAATAAACTAGTGACTTATCCTTGCTTTATTTGTGTGCGTTTTGGGGTTTAATATAATATAATCTATTGTATTCAGCCCTTTTTGACGTCCCACTGCTGGGCACGGGCCTCCCTTCAGTACGAGGGGAATCAGGCCATAGTCCACCACGCTGGCCAAGTGCGGATTGGCGGACTTCACATGTCTTTCGAAAACTTGCTAGGTTCTCTCAGACATGCAGGTTTCCTTACGATGTTTTCCTTCACCGTAAGGCAAGTGGTAATCAAGTTGGAAAATGATTCGCACATAAAAATATCAGAGGTGCGAGACCCGAGATTTGAACCCGCTTCAGTCGGTTTCCCAAGCGAATGCTTTACCACTAGGCTACCACTGCCTCAATATAATCTATACATATAATTAAATTATTATGGAGTCAATTATGTACATTAAATATTTTTTTAGAAAATCTTATTGAACCTGTTCATAATCTATTTGTGCAACCTCACTTCGCTCGGGTTCTTCCCTAGTTACGTTTAATGTTTAGTATAGAATTTTCAGAGATGCGACATTTTCCCGCAGTAAAAAATATCATATACCCGGATAACCAAGCTATCATGATACCAAATTTCATCAAAATCATGATACCAATGTCTAGTGATTTTTTCGTGATCAGACATACAAATAGACAGACATAGAGACAACATTTAAAAAGACTATAGATTCGAACTCTGTATCGATAATAATGATTGTTTCAATAAGATTTTCCAAAAATATTTAATGTACAGATTCGACTTAGAATTTTATATGTAGGTAACTATAGATTATTATTATATAGAATTCAATTTCCACAGTTAAGACAATATTTTACTAAAACTTATAAAATTTACGTCTGTACAAAATTAATTTAGGCCAAAGTTTGCTCGGTATATTTGGCAGTAAAAATATTTTACATTAACTAAGTCAAGAGAATCCCTCTAATTGTAGATTATTGCTTTTCTGGCATCGTCTAATCCCTCCCGATCCTGATGCCTATCTCATTAGCTACGTGTAATCTTTCTGAATTACAATTAAAACGACATTTTAAGTTAATGTGAAGGGAAATATCTTCTTTTTATTAAATTATAATTTTACTTACACAGCTTTGTTATATAGGATATTAAAATATTAAGACGATCTTCGGTTTTTTAATTGGTTGTTAAATTAGGGTAATAAAGACAATTTTTATAGCTAATATTTTTTTATGTCTAATTTTTAATAATAAAATTCTGAGTCGAATCTGTACATTATATATCTTTTAAACCCCCGACGCAAAAAGAAGGGTGTTATAAGTTTGACGTCGATGTCTGTGTGTGTGTATCTGTCTGTGGCACCGTAGCTCTCAAACGGATGGACCGATTTCGGTGCTGTTTTTTTCATTTGAAAGCCAGTTTCCTTGACGTTGTTCTTAGCTATGTTGGGATAATATCGGTCCAGAATTGTAAGAGTATCAGCTCTTTTCTAAAATTATTTATTTTTAAGGGTTGTTCCTTAAACTATAAGTATTTTTTTGCGTAGGAAGTTTTTTTAATTTTTTTATGTACATCTTATTGAAATTGTCATTATTGTTGATACAGAGGCCGAATCTATAATTTTTAGACTTTTATGTGTCTATCTGTTTGTGACCGCATCAATGAAACCAGAGGAGGGATTTTGATGAAATTTGGTATGATGGTAGCTGATTATCCGGGTCAATATATATAGGATAATAAATATTAATAAATAAATATGTTGGAACATCATCATCTAGTTCCATGGTAAGCTACGAGGTTTGTGTTAATGATACCAGATACTTGATACACTACACACATATAACTTTTTAAATACATATTATAAATATAAACACCCATGACTGGAGTGCAATCATTTGTGCCACACAAATGAATGCTCCCAGCGGGATTCGAACCCGCGACCGCTGACACAGCAAGTAGGGTCACTACAAACTGAGCCAAACGTGTCGTCAACAAAGGATACTTTTTACTGCGGGAACATATCTCATCTCTGAAAAATTTATAGTAAGTGCTAAAACGTAACTATATAACACTAAATACTTCTGTAATGTAGTAAGTAGTGCTAGAAAGACACGAGGCTATGTATGTAAGAATAGCCTTTCCCGCGGCTTCGCCCACGTGCTTAACTTATGTTGTACTTAATATTTTTATGAATAATAGCTTATTTGCTACTCACATAAGCTATTATATTGGTATAAAGTTTTATTAAAATCTATTCAGCGGTTTTTCGTGAAAGACTAACAAACATCCATCTGTACATCCAAAAACAAACTTTCGGCCTTTTAATATTTTTAGGAGTAAATATAATAATAATGATAACATTAAATATCAAATATTAAGAGAGTGTTAATTAAATCGCTGTATTTACCAGTTAGCAATTACATCCACACATGTTTTTGTTTAGTCTGCAACCGCTATATGACCTCTGCGTCAGTAGACAAGGTGACCTTTTTGCTATATACCATACTACGAATTGAAATTCAAAAATATATCTATACATCTATACATATAATAAAACTGTAGAGGTCAAATGTCTGTACCTACCTAGAAAAAAAATGCTAAAATCCGAATCAGGGAGATGTAAGAAGAGAAATAGAAAAAATCCAGATTTTTTTCAAATTTCTTGTTTCTCTGACTGTTTTTCTGTTTGTCTGTTTGTACGGGCTAATCTCCGAAACTGTTAGACCGATTTAAATGAAATTTTGTATGATGATATCTTATATCCCCGATCAATACTTTAAATACTTTTCATTCTAGAAAATTAAAGAGTTCCCGTGGGATAGTTAAAAAACTATAGTAACTTATACAGTTTAGTACACAAAAACTACTGATTTAATTTTAATGAACCTTTACAATAATATAGTTCATACATCAGAATAACAAATACGCTACTTTTTATCCCAAAAAAATGTACGGTTACCGTGGGATAGATTGTTTTTGATAGTATAATAATAAAAGCATTGATGTTACTATGCCATTTCGATAAATTTTTATTAGCTACAGCTTGTCTTACTATTTATTAGTTGTCGTGTTCCATGTGATCATATTTTTATGACTGCATTTCAATTTACGACTCATGATTTCTTAATGTTATTTAACTTCGAAAAGAGTCGCCGTAACCAAAATCTGCTTGAAAAATTATAGATTGTTGTTGAGAAAAAAAAAATACATTTTTGATAAACTTTTTTTTTAGAAAGGTAAAAGAGGCTGTATACGACCAGTAATTTAGAAACAGAAGAATATGAAAAGCAAAAAGAAATAGAAGAAGAAATGTCTCGTGTCACGGTGTTTGTGGTCGCACTCTTCCGAAACTGCTCGACTGATTTTAATTAAATTTTTTGTGTATTTGGTAGGTATGAGAATATGTCGTAAAAGAACTTTTACCCTCCTACCTCCACCTCCCATTTTTTAATCACGATTTTAATATTTTTGTATGAATAGTATCCAAATAATTTAATCTTTTATAAATAAATAGGGACAAACCCGAGCGAAGCGAGGGTGAGTCGCTATATAACATAAAGTAAAAGAGTTTTCTTTGTAGATTAAACGCGGGGAAAGTTGCAGGTTCTGCTACTTATACATGATATTGTCTATTATAGTCAATTTGTATTTAGGTAATTAAAACAAAATGGAGAATAATTATAAGTTATTCCATCCATTTTGTAAAGTAAATATAATTGCTGTACTACAATAGTAAAAGGTACGTTATGTAGAGTATGTAAGATAAACATATCGCGTAGAACAATCCACGCGTTAACAACATCTGTTGATCTGTTGTTTCAACAATACACCATGAAACAATGTGGACAAAATTTACTCGTAAAGTTTTCGAAAATTGTATGACGATTTTAAGATACGGTTTCATGAATGCGACACCGAACAACGCCGACGATATTGTAAAACATTATATAAAGTACTCATTATCAGCCTTTTGTTAATATTTATTTATTGTTTTATTACTCCAAAGTATACAAATTTAAGCCGAAAATAAACTAGTACAAAGTAAAAATAATATTGTTTTTTCTTTACACCAAATATATATAAAGTTCATTTAAAAATACCAACTTATGTATAGTAAATTCAATTTTATATGTAATAAATACAAATTAATACTTGCTAGATGTGTATGTTAATAATTAGTGATTGTATTAAAATAAAATAAAAAAGAAAAATACCGGCTAAACTTATTAAGTTATTACCTTTTTGGAAGTCGGGTAAAAATAAAAGTTTCAATTCTATATTTGTTTATTTTATTTTACTGTACAGCATTATTATACTTTGTTATTATTTTATTTTTTACTAGCGACTCACCCTCGCTTCGCTTCGGGTTCGTCTCTAGAGAAAAACAAATCTATCCCACGAGAACCGTACATTGTCCGGGATGATATATAGCCTATAGCCTTTCTCAGTTAACGGGCTATCTAATTCAAAAAGAATTTTTCAAATCGGATTAATAGTTCCTGAGAGTAGCGCCATCAACCAAACAAACAAACAAACAAACTCTTCAGCTTTATAATATTAGTATAGATAAAAAATATAGTTATTTTTACTATTCATATTGAAAAATAATTTTAAAAGTTCTACTATTTGCTACACCATAACTTGACATATTTGTCGTAACGGCGTAATCCGAGCTTTTCACTGCAGGCGTTCTATTGTAAAAGTTTGAAAGTAATTTAAAATGTAAGAATTTTAGTTTAATGAAAAATTCAAATGAAAGCTTTCAAATAGGTGATATATTTTGTCAAATTACAGCTTTGTGTTTGTTCATGTAAGTTTTTAAAGTAACTTGTTTACAAGCACTTAAACGTTTTATAGTAAACTAGCGTCTCACCCTCGCTGCCCACTCGGGTTCGTCCCTACGTTTTAAGATTAGTATAGATTTCTCAGAGATGAGATATTTTCCCGCAGTGAAAAGCATCCTATATACGCGGATAATCAGCTATCATCATACTAAATTTCATCAAAACCACTGAATAGTGGTTTTCTCGTGATGCGTTCCCAGACAGACAAATATACATTCGGCCTCTGTATCGATAATAATGACTATTTCAATAAGATTTTCCAAAAAACATTTAATGTACAGGTACAGAATTTATTTTAAACTAGCGACTCACCCTCGCTCCGCTCCCTTTCCCCTAGTTACATTTTAACGTTTAGCATAGATTTCTCACAGATGAGATATTTTCCTGCAGTAAAAAGTATCCTATATGTTGATCCGGATAAACAACTATCATCATACCAAATTTCATCAAAATTTTGTCCAGTGGTTTTTGTGATGCAGTCATAGACAGACAGACAGACAGATAGACAGACGGACAAAAATTCTAAAAAGTATAGATTCGGCCTGTGTATCGATAATAATGACTATTTTAATAAGATTATCTAAAAAATATTTAATGTACAGGTTCGACTCGGTTAGAACTTTATTATATGTATAGATTTGACTGTTTAATACCTCGTTTACGATTGAAAAAAAGAAAATTAGTAAACCAACATACTAACTATTGTAAGAAATAATTATTCGACTTAGTTACTGTAGAACAGCTATTGGATATGTACTGTTAGTAATAAATGTAACATATTGAAGCCTTGGAGCGTTAATTAAAGTTAATATTACAGATCTAGAATCATGACTCTATATATTGGACCTCATAGGTTTAGTGGTTAGCTTATATGGTTTTAAACTATAAGTTCTCTGGTTCGAGTCACATATTTGGCCAGATAATAGATTTTTTTGTCAAAATTTTGAAGTTATGAAGTTAATATTACACGTTTTGTGAGTAAATATCGTCTATAAAGAAATTAAATAGTGCATGTATGAATGTGCACACGCGCAAGAAGTAAAATTTCCGTAGGTTATCGGTACTCTTTATGAAATTTAATTTATGTTTTAAATAATTAGGATAAGTGAGATACTAAAAATAACGCATATTAGGCATATTACAATCATATATTTATAGAATATCATTTCAGGAAAGAATATAATAATAATATATATCATTTGTCAGGCAATAAAAACGGTTACCATGGCAACAAACGTACGTACATGTTTTCGTAATGCATTCACCAGCTTACCCCCAAGTCGAGAGGCGTAAAGAAGTTTTACTTCAATAACTATGGCTTTTGAGACGTTAAAGTACTTACTCTCTCGTGACCATGTTTGCTTTATACTTATCGGTTTATCAACAAATCGATCATGTCTTGTCCATTCTACGTGACATTGGCGAAGTAATCTGCGCTTTACTGGCACGCTTTGAAACCATTAACAACACAAGATATTTGAATTGAATTATACTAATCGAATAATACATAAATTCAATTTAAATCAACAAAAAAATTTGGGAACGAAAAATCGAAATAAAATCGCTACAAAATCCGTAAAAAATCTATATTTATAACGTTAAAAATAAACAACACAGTAATTGGCAAGCATAGATAAGTTATGATATTATTATATATTTTTTCATACAAGCAAGTAAGTAAAGCTACTGAATTTTAATTTAGGGTTAGGCGTAACATTAGAAATTTAATTGAAATTTTATTTTTTACGACCCTTTTAAATAAGGCTATGAAGCAATGGGTAGAGTTTCTGTATAAAATATTGTGTTACATTTTTAAAAAGTGAGTTATAAAGTAATATGTGAATTATAATATTGTTGATTTATTTCCTTATGAAGATTGATGTGAAATGTCTTCTATAGAACACAATCTTCTGTATAACGACACGCTTGGCTCAGTTTGTAGCAACCTGTGCTGTGCAAGCGGTCGCGGGTTCGAATCCCGCTGTGGGCATTCATTTGTGTGATGAGCACGAATGTTTGTATTCCAGTCATGGTTGTTTATATTTTTAATATATATGTAATTAAAGTTATATATATGTAGTGTTTCGACTATCTGGTATCCATAACACAAGTCTCGTAGCTTACCATGGAACTAGATGGTGATGTGTGTTAATGTCCCAACATATGTATAATCTAAATCATTTTAAGATTTTCTTTTACATATATTTTTAGCATCTCATATTTACAGGCTATATTTACTGATTACATTACAGTCATATTGTTTATAGAATAAAATAGGTATATACTTAAAATTTAATAGAATTATATTTGATGAAAGTATTTATGTTATTATACTTCGCAGTCTCTTCGCCCGGGTTCGTTTTTCACGGTTAGTGATTCCCATACAAAACAAATAAGCCTTTAGGAATTTGACTTCAGTTCTAAAGTAAAAAGATCCAAATCTGTAACTTAAGGCTCAATAGACCTCTCTTAGTAAATATATACTGTAAAGATTATAGAAATAGTTTCTACGCCGAAAAGTAAAGTAAAGCAGAAAATCTTCCTATCTTTCTTTCATCTTTTCATCCCATTTTTCAAAAGTAACTAACAAAAATATAGGTTATTATAAAAACTACGTACTGGTCTCCTATTGCGTATTTCTAATAATAACCACTGATGAAAAATAACTAATCTAATCCACCAACCCACACTCGACCACCAGGCTGGCCGAGTGTGGGTTGGTGGATTTATACGTCACTAGGATTTCTGAGACATGCAGGTATTTCATGATACCTTCCTTCACCGTAAGGCAAAGCAAAAAAACTATCAGAGGTGCCAGACCCGGGAATTGAACCCGCTTTACTCGGTTTCTCAAGCGTCTAGATAGAGTACCTACGAGTATATATTAATAGACAAAGACAAAACAGTTTAGTACTTGTTTCCCCTATGTTTCAATTTAATTTTATATAGATATATTCTAGTTAACAATATAAAAAGTGTAAAATGTACACTTTTTCCATCGTTCGCCACTTATTTCTATAACAAAACATACCGCAATTACGTAAAGCGTTTCAGCTTTCATAATATAAAACAAATTCTTTTCAAAGGCATAAATCACGCTTCCCTCCCATTTAGTAAAACACCTTTTTATCTCGCGAGATAAAAACTTGATGGTATCATATGTCACTCTTTTGGCTTTGCACATTTTAATGAATTATTGTGTAAGATTTCAAATGATGTGTGTAGAGACGTATGGAAATATTATTTTTAAAGAAAAAAATATTGAATCTTTTCATATTTTTCTCTCTTAAACTCTTATTACTAAAGATAATTGAAACATGTTTCACAAAACAATCTCTTACATAAGTGAAAAGTGTGTATTCAGTCCTTTTTAATGTTACACTGCTCTCGGTTTCAGTTCGAAGGGGATCGAGCCATAGTCCACCATGCTACCCAAGCGCGGGTAGGCGGATTGTACATGACTTTCGAAAACTTGTAAAGTTTTCTCAGACATGCAGGTTTCCTCACGATGTTTTCCTTCACCGTAAGACAAGTGATCATCAGAGGTGTGAGACTCGACATTTGAACCCGCTTCACTCGGTTTCCCAAGCGAGCGCGTTACCAAAGTAAAAAAGTACAAAAACTAAAAATCTGAATAGGGCAATTTTAGTAATGGTCTTTGGTCAAAAAAGTTATTATTTTAATATTATCGATATAGAAAAACTATAAACCAATCCCATTAATCTATACTAATATTAATATTCCAAATGTTAAAGTTTAGATATTTGGATGGATGTTTATTACTCCATCACGCTAGAACGGTTGGACGGATCTGGATGAAATTTGACACGGAGATAGAAGACCCGCGACCGCTGGCACAGCCAGCAGGGTCACTATAAACAGAGCCAATAAATAATACATTTATGTTCTTTCTGTTTCCTTCAGACATTATTTATTCCATTTCTTTTTCTTATTTTGTCTTTGAACTGAATTTGATTTAAATTATAATAATTGTTATTTACTTTCCCAAATCTTATTTTCAGTACAACAATTTGTAAACTAAATAAAGCTTTGAAATGAGCTTTACATTCTATTAAAGACACTAATAAGATTTTCTATAAAAAAGCCATCTAAAGTACAAAAGATAAGGAAAATTAATGTCGAAGGTATAAGAAATAATGATAAAACGATATTAGATATCAAAGCGATCACACAAATGAGATTGTATCACGCTTTTATGCAATAAACTTCGATTATTGTGCCCAAATACTTATAGCATAATATTTCACTAATTTGTTTCGGAATATATTATAACACTAGCGACTCACCCTTGCTTCGCTCGGGTTCGTTCGTGGTTTTTTAAATTGACATAACTTTTTATTTATGAACCCATTAAAATAAAATAAATAATAAATGTTAAATGAAACAGTATATTACATTAGTGAAAACTGCACCCAAATCGGCTAAGCCGTTTTTGAGATTAGCGCGCATAAATGCACAGACAAACATTCCAAAAATCATTGTTTTGGGTTCTATTGCGTTAATAAAGAGCTCCAATAATAGTTTTTTTCAAATATCCTCCATGTACAGACAGCGATCAATTACACTTTTATTATACGTATAGCTTTTGGTTTGTTACATCGAAATTAATATCAGCATTTATCACTTTCATGCTGAAAGGACTAAACTTTACCAAAAATGGGGCTCGTTTGCTAAAAAAATAAAACATATTATAAACTTGTATAATAAGATGTCGATGTTTTGTATGAAGTCGCAGGAAGCACGTAAGGACGCAAAGGTTTTTTTTCTATAACTAGCCAAACATGCTATTTACTTCGGTTGTCAGAATATAGAAGAACCTCAAGCGAAAGTTAAGGTTTTTCGTAGATGTATATAATATATATTATAGGCAATAGAAATTATGCACAGATTACATTTTTAATGTGGGTGTTTATCAATAAATATTATTTTTTTCTTTCATTATTACTTTAAAGTTAACTTTTTAATCACTTTCGTCACTCACATAGATATTTAATTAAAAACCCAGTAAAAGAACATCTCATTGTAATATTGTTTATACAAAACCATTAAAATATTTTCAATAGTGATAAAACTGCATTTCGCAACGACATCAATTCAGTTAATGTAAGATGCAAAATTGCGATTATTTGTTATGAATAAAATGATTTCAAAAATTCTATACATTCAATGCTTGATTGAAAACAGAAGAATAAGAAAAATACCTAATAGAAATTCAGTATACAGTACCTATAGTTCAGTATACAGTGTAATATATCCAGTAAGGCTAGTGAAAATGGCACCAATATTGCGGAGTTTTATTTCCAGTAAAGAAAACTGGAAATAAGATTCCATAGTATTTATTTATTTGTAAGATTTCATATTATTTATTTCTCCTAAAATTAAATAATGGAAAAGAAGAATTTTTATTTTATATTTTGAAATTTTACCATCAAATCCCATTTGGAAATTCACCTGTATAACTGGCGTAGCATACTATATCAAACATAGTGGATGGAATACTTTCTTAGATTTACGCGAATATTAGACATTTAAATAAAACTATCTTTCGGATTTTTTCGCGGATTTATTTTGATTTTTATTTCCCGACGTTTCGATTGCTTTACAGCAATCATGGTCACCGGAGAGACTAAGGTGTTAGATGTCACAAAAGCATTATATAGTTGTTACAGACAGCCTACCCACAATTAACAAAAATGAATTCAAAATTTTGAAATTTAGCATCAAAGTACCTTACAATATTTGTTAATTTTAATTGAAACATGTTTATAATTTTAATTTTATACTTGAAATATGGAATATTATTTATATAATTTTAGCTATTATCATTATAATTATTTCATAGTTATATTTAATTATTTCATAGATAGTTTTATTTAAATAGTGGATGGAAGTCCTATATTACCCGTATTCAGCCCATTTTAACGTCCCACTGCTGAGCACGGGCCGCCATTCAGTACAAGGGGGATCAGGCCATAGTCCACCACGTTGGCCAAGTGCGGGTTGGCGGACTTCACATGTTTTTTGAGAACAAAGATACAGGTTTCCTCACAATGTTTTCCTTCACCGTAAGACAACTGGTAATCATGTTGGAAATGATTCGCACATGAAAATATCAGAGGTGATTTAGGAATTAAACATATATATCAACTATATATGTTTAATTTCTAAATCCAGGCAACGAAATATGGGCCTTTTTTAAAATTTTCTGCCAACTTTCTTGATAATTCGTATTAATCGCTTCGTACTTTTGTTTTAAATTGGAGCTCAAAGTTATCCTTATATTATGTTATAAACAAAAAAAAGGAGTTTCGCTGATTTATCTTGATTTTTCATTCTCGTTGTTTCAGTTTCTCCCGTGACCATGAAATATTTCAAACGTCAACCAAAAAATCATAATCAATCAAATAAATCCGCGTAAAAAATCCGAAGAGATAGTTTTATTTAAAACTTGCTTCCCCATACAAACTTTCATTCCCATTCTCACCCCCTTAATTGATGATTTCCGGGTTAAAAACTATTTCACTCATTCACTTTTCATATCAAGAGATTAACAAAAAACTTATTTTACTAAAAAAAATAATTCTTTATTTTTTTTTTCTATATAAAGTTTGTCCTGACAATAATAAATACAAAAAAAAATATCTAATTTGGTGCAGTCGATCGGAAGTTATGCGCGGACATACAATTCGGTGATTCATTTTTATTTATATAGATGTCAAAAATTCGCGTAAACAAATAAACAGTATCTCAATAGGTGAAGCGTAAATTAATGTTTAATTTTTTTTATAAACCTTGCTAATACGACGTTAAAATGATATAATACTAGGTAAGGCACTAAAAACTATAACCCTTATCAAAAATTCGTAAAACTATCATTTTGGGTTTTAGAAGGCACTTTTAATAGCATTTTTTTATGGTATATATTTTTTTTTAATGAGATTCAGTGACAAACGAGCAGACAGACCACCTGATGGAAAGTAGTACCTGTCGCCCATAACACCTACGGTTCATGCACTTAGGTTTTAAGTAACAAAAATGCAGAACCACAGGTGCGTTGTCACTGTGAGGGCTAAGATGATATGCCTCTTGCCTGTAATTGCGCTGGCTACCTTATCCTTCAAACCGGAACACAACAATGCAATCATTGTTGCTTGGCGGTAGAAATAGATAAGGGGGTGGTACCCATCCAGTCGGACTCCTCAGGCTTGACAGAGTCCTACCACCGGTACAAAATATATTATACCGGTATATTCAATGAATAGGCTACACTTTTATACCACCATGACGAGTCGCTCGAGCTTTATTGTAAACGTAACTACTCGTGCTTTCTACGAAATATTTTGAATAATATACTAATTTACCACAAACCCTATAGATTTTTATGAATTAAAGTTTAGAATTGAATAATTTGTTTCGGAATTTGCCTCTGACATACAAACATACAACTTTAATTCTACTTCTTGATAATATGACTGTAAATCAAAAAATATGTTTGATAAATCTTATTTAAAAATATATTTTACTTTTACACGTACACTGTATTATGTATTTCGTTTGAATTCAGTAAAAAATTGGGATAAAATGTACAACAAAGTATGTCTGCCAAATCTATGTGAGTTGAGAGTATTGGCAACCGTCCATGAACTGTTCGTTCTATTGTCTTTCCACGCTTTTATAGTTAAAATCCATTGCCAAATTATATTAAAGATGGTTCAGAACAATTGGTTCTGAAAAGAAATGACATCCCTATTAATATAGAAATATTTAATATATTAATCGCAAATCGACTACTTAATTTACCCTTACTTTACTTCGGTATTTATAGAGTCAGTGCCATTTACTAGCAAATTTTATTACTAACAATAGCCTATGCCTTACTCCAGGTGAAAAATTATCTGTGTACTAAGTTTAATCAAAATCTAACTGTGAACATTACACACTCATACTAACTTTCGTTTTTATACTACATAGTAGCAAGTGTTTAAATTTAAACACTTGCTACTATGTATTATATGGGTTTGTTTCATGAAATAAAAACAGTCGCTAAAAAGCTAATTTGGGAAATACAAAAAAGCTCTATACACCAAGTTGTGGGTTATTAAGTTAAGCATTCTGTGGAAAGCTTGTAAGATTTCATTCGTGGTTCTGTAATACTGAATACAGTAAGAGCGAGTCGATGTAAAAGGTGGAAAAAATTGCTGCTAACAAAATCGTTCTCACGCAAGTTTCACTCATGAATAGAGCGGAAAATGGGAACATGACTCAATCTAATCTTAGGGAGTTGGGGAATTTTTATATGCCCTATATATTTTTACGACTCAGACTTAGGTCTCTAAATGATAACTGCTTGAAATTAGTATCTTGCACTACAGATTAAGGCAAATATTTTACAGTTGTAGCTGTAAAAGTGAACATGGTCTTCCTTGATTGACAGTAAACATTCAAAATCGCTGGATATTTTTTAACGTCGGCTTAATAATTGTTATTTATACAGTTGGAACCAATAAACGGGATAGGGAAAGGTACTTTAAATATTGAAGATTTCAAGTTTCACTCAAAAGAAATATTCATTTACTATTTCTGTATTGTAGATGTGAATGTATTAGTTATTTAGTATAAAGTGTATTATAATATGTATATATATTTTCTTTATGTATTTATTAATTAATTAAGCAGTGGTAGCCCAGTGGTAACGCGCTCGCTTGGGAAACCGAGTGAAGCGGATTCAAATCCCGGGTCTCGCACCTCTGATATTTTCATGTGCGAATCATTTCTAACTTGATTACCACTTGCCTTACGGTGAAGGAAAACATCGTGAGGAAACCTGCATGTCTGAGAGAACCTAGCAAGTTTTTGAAAAACATGTAAAGTCCGCCAATCCGCACTTGGTCAGCGTGGTGGACTATAGCCTGATCCCCCTCGTATATATATATATATATATATATATATATATATATATATAAATTACGTAAACTTGTATACATTTTACATTAATTGTACCGTCCTGTTTACTGTTCTAAAAATTCTAACACAGAAGGTCGTCTGTAAGAGGTCATAGCAAAAAGACCGCCATTGCATGTTTTTTTATTATCTTTTTAAATTTCTAGACTCTTCTTATGTATGTGTAATAAATTATCTATCTATTTTTACTTGTAGCTTAGCATGTTTTTTTCCTGTGATTTTTTACAAATTGAACACCTCTTATGGGGTTATATTGAAAAAGCCGAAATACATATACGTGTCTTTTACCAAATAGTGTAAATATGAAAGATAAAGTTCATTAATGAAAGTTAATTCAATATTTACTCGATCTTCTGATGACAAAAGAGCTAGCCTCTTTTTCGCTCAAAGTAGTCAGCGGGTGAATGCAGCATTCTTGCAATTCCACGCGAATATGACTTGTATATTAATTATTAAGTGTAAATTTCTTTAGTATATTTAAATAATAATTTTTGTTACATTATAGTTTCTTATATTAAAGTTTTTGTTATATTATATTATTTTCTTGTATATAAAAATACCTTAACTAGTAAGAGTATTCAAAATCTTTTTAAATAATATATGTATGTAAGTTTACAAAATTTATTTGGGATCATATTGAAATTGAAAGTTTTTCTCTGGGCGATTCTTGAAATTGACTTAACTTTTTTATTTATGAACCGACTGAAATAAAACAAATACTAAATGTTAAGTGAAGCTTACTACAATACATTGTGAAAACCGTTTTTAAATTAGTTAAGCCTTTTCTGAGATAAGTGCGCACAAACGCACAGACAAACAGAAAAAATTTCTAAAAATCATTGTTTTGGATTCTACTGCGTTAATAAAGATCCCCAATAATAGTTTTTCCCAAATATCTTCCATGTACAGACAGCGATCAGTTACAATTTTATTGTACAGATAAAGAAGTAATTAGGCTCTTAATAGCACTTTAGTGTGGATAAGGGAAACCAGTCCGGTCACTAATATACATGTAATATGTATATATGAATACTAAATATATTATTCATCGAAATAATGAACAGAAAATTAGTAGCGAGCATTTAAATGTACGTGCCTCTAATAATTTGTATCGGATTTGGCGTACAGTAAAAATATTCTGTATACCATATAAATATTTAAATGCACGCATTTACTTTTGGAATGAGAAGTACGTACTGTAAATTTCCGTTAATTTAGATATCTATATGAAATATTAGTATACTACAACTACTAGTTTCACCAACTTCAAAAAAAGGCGGTACTCATAATAAAAAAAAAATATTACGTACTCATCAAAAAATACTAAGTACTCACTTCAGAAGTTATTTTGTTGTCTAGATTATATTTGATGATTTTATCTATTGAATTGACTAAACCAAAAAGAAAAAAAAGCATAAAATTGATTGACAAACAAAGGAAAATGAACATACATAAAATAGATATGTACAGACGAATATAGAATCTCTTCAAATATTAGTAGGAGATCCCGATCTATGTGGTGGACCCCTCACTCTTTTTCCAGACGAAATTTTTTTTAAATCAAAAAACATATTGATAAGCACGACCCTGAAACTGAGTCGTATTTGTTTTATGGTCTACAAATATAATTCGTCTGGAAAAAGAATGAAGACTCCACCATATACATCGGGATCTTAGGTTAGATCCCATAATAATCTTTAGATCATAACACAATATTTTAGGAAAATAGTAAAAAAAAACTTTATTACCAAAAGTATTGACCTACATACATACGTTTTCACTTCCGTTACATCTCAATACTACTTTTGTTTACAAAATGACAGACGTAGAACATACAGCCGCTAATTAGCTTTATTAAAGCCAACACTGGAGCTTAAAAACTGTGAGTTTAATCTGCAAACGATTTTGAACTCTTTTTCAATAAAAGTTAAGTTCAAAATGTGTTTGAAATAAATAACAATTACTTTTGCCATATTACGCAATTTTCGAAACTGGTTCACATTCATGTTTCATTTTTCATATAATTTTTACTTTAAGTTATTTTTGTATTTAGACAAAAAAAATATTTTTGTATATGCTCCTAACCTGATTAAATTTGCAACAGATTATATTATACTATACTAGTTTCGCTAAAACCACTTCATTTTATACATTCTGTAGTAATTTTTCATCAGTAACTCATCATTCAGAAATCATTTAATTTATCTATCTATACAGATAAATAAAATTGGAAGTGTCTGTTTGTAATATTTAAATAACCGCTTTTTACTAAATGCATACACGGTACATATACCAAAACAACATTTTTTTACAATTTTTGTCTGTCTGACTCTGACTTTCACTGGCATATAGGTGATGTTATAGGGAGAAACTTCGGCTACTTTTATTTTAGACAAAGAATCAGGGTTCTGCGAAAAAAAAAACATGAAATTATGAACAAAATCCGCATACGACCTACGCACCCGAGCTAAATGAGGGTAAATCGCTATATAATTTAAATGAATATCTTAGGAGTAACAAGCTACTATTTATGTATACCTAAACATAGCTAACCGTGAAAACGTCTTGGACAAACGCGAGCGAAGCGAGCGTGAGTCGCTAGTTATAAATATAATGGCACACTTGTTTTGTGTATTTGTTTATTATCAAGAAAGTATCAAAACTGCTTCAAATGTTATCCATCCATCAGAAATTTTATTTAATTCTAATTTCATCGAACCCTGGACATCGTCATCTGCAACTCAATTAATTAGCACTAAGCCACTAGTAAGCCATACTATAATCGTAAGGGTTTTTTGTCATTAGATTTAGTAACTATGCATATTTTTAGACAAGAAATTTAAAATTTATTCACATTATTATTTTAAATTGGCTATATAAATAACATATTTTAATAATAAACAGTAATTCACCTTACACTTGGCATCTTCCAAGGCTCTCAAATCCCAGTCCGCGACTTATGGCCTATACGTCGGACTGGTATTTAAAGTACAATATTGTGCCACTTCAATAGAGCTAAGTATTCACGTGAGGCACGCCAAACGTTCCATTTCTAGAAAACATACTAGAAAAAATTTCACCCCAAAACGTTGATGTTTGTTGCTAATATTATTTATTTACACATGTCATATTGAAGCAGCGTGTTTTAAAATGTTTTAAGTTCATATAAACGAAAGTGTTATATTTCTTTTAAGTAAATTTAAAAGTAAAGTCTAACTGGCTCGGTGGTCTAGTGGCTAGTATACGGCTGCACATCCGGAGGTACTGGGTTCTAGTCCCGGGTCGTGTTGAAGTGTCGTCCTATCGGATTTTAAGTGTAAACGGAATAGAGAGTGAACTTGTGCACTATAATATCTCCTGCTTTGTTAATTTGTCTCAGTGAGTTTGGCCACCGTCACCAAAATTGTCTTAATTTGAGCTTAAAACTCCTGAAGAAATGCATTTTAAATGATATATGAAGATCATTACTTCATTTAGATATAGTGAGTTTTTTTTATTTAATACAAGAATAATTATACCTGTTTCTATATACCATAAATATTATTCATATCTAGAAATTATGAAAAATTATTATTCCATCTGCACCTATAGCGCTATGCGTTTTTACTTATAATATGGTGTCGTGTGTTTACAAAGCGCGTGCATGTGAAAGGAATGTGCTAAAGTAAACTTCACTCATACGCTTTTGTAGGCTTTTGTACAGGCTGTGGCCTTTGTCATAAAATTGCTCATAATATTGCAAAATTACAAAATGAATCTAATATCTAATCTAATAAAAGTACCCTACTTTTATTTAACCTTTTTTTGGTTATTTTAACGCATAAGTAGTGAGTTCTTCAAATTTTGTTAAGTCAAGATGTACAGTGCTGTAGTAGCTCAATAGTATAGCGGTTGTATAGAGGATATGCAAGTGCGTTATCAATGAGTTAAAAAAGCATGCCCAGTAGTGGGCCGATAGCATAAACTATCCTTTTTAATGATATACTAGCGACTCACAGTCGCTTCACTCGGGTTCATCCCTAGGTTGCTTCCTCATACAAACTTTCATCCCCATTATCACCCCCGTAAGAGATGATTTCCGGGATAAAAAACTATCCTATGTTTTTTCCAGGGACTCAAACTATTTTCCTTCCAAATTTCATCTAAATTTGTTTTCAGTATTTTCGGAGCCCATTCGGTTCACACAAACAAACAAAAAAATAAATCTTTAATCTTTATAATATTAGTATAGATAATCAGTGGCATCGTTAAAATCTTTAGCAATACCATATTCACTATGATTCTCATCGAAAAAAAATATTACTTAGTTATATCTAAAAATTCAGATTTTAAGGAAAGTATTTGAAGTATTTTTATAATAATCATTGAACTTATTTAATTTTATAATTTATAGATTAGCATGTATTGATTTTATTATTTTTTATAGAAAAATTAAAAAAAAAAGATATAAATAAATTGACTACTAGCCTAGTGATCAAAATTCAACCATAGTAGTTTTATATTGGTAACACTAAAGCTCGTCTTTGCCTTATTACATATAGATACTAGCGACTCATCCTCGCCCCGTTCGGGTTCGTCTCTACTTACTCTTAGTATAGATTTCCCAGAGATGAGATATTTTACCGCAGAAAAACGTATCCTTTATGACCCGAATAACCAGCTATCATCATAGCATATTTCATCAAAATCAATCCAATGGTTTTCTCGTGATGCTGTCACAAACAAACAGACAAAAACTCTAAAAACTAAAAACTAGTTTCGGCCTCTATATCGATAATAATGTCTATTTCAATAAGATTTTCCAAAAAATATTTAATGTACAGATTTGGTTTAGTTACAATTTTATTATACGTATGTATGTATGTATATGTAACATGATTACCACTTGCCTTACGTTGAAGGAAAACATCGTGAGGAAACCTGCATGTCTGAGAATACCTAGCAAGTTTTCGAAAGACATGTGAAGTCCGCCAATCCGCACTTGGCCAGCGTGGTGGACTATGGCCTGATTCCCCTCGTATTGAAGGGAGGCCCGTGCCCAGCAGTGGGACGTTAAAAAGGGCTGAATACATGTATGTACAATTTTATTATATGCGTAAACTAAAATTTAAAGGAAGTTACCACATAATAGTTCTCATGTATGTATCATCATCATAAACGTAACAACTTTCAAATGCAATTAGTTTAACGAATATACCCATTACATTGCTTTAAATAAATTTTCCACTGTCTGATAGTATTCTTTGTTTTGTTATGCTCTAATAAAAGCTCTCATTGTGTGAACCGTTGAAGTTCAATGCCTTTATTTTCATATAATTAACAACTAATATTACAATACTTCGTCAAATTTTCTCAATGAACATTGTTTGTACAGTCTTTACTTTACTTTCAATAAGGAATTTTGTTTGTTTTGTAAGTACAATAATTATTATTTAAGCATTATTGAAAATTTGCCTTACGGTGAAGGAAAACATCGTGAGGAAACCTGCATGTCTGAGAGAACCTAGCAAGTTTTCGAAAGACATGTGAAGTCCGCCAATCCGCACTTGGCCAGCGTGGTGGACTATGGCCTGATCCCCCTCGTCTTGAAGGGAGGCCCGTGCCCAGCAGTGGGACGTTAAAAAGGGCTGAATACATTGAAAATTTGATTATAACATAAATAGAATTTATCAATGTACATAAAAAAATGCTATCTCCAAATTTTTTTTTGATAACACTAAAACTTGTTAATATTTAATTAACAAAGAAAAAAAAACTGTTGACAAACAGACGAGAAAATGGTACTGAACTTTTTATCTTTGCCTATTTATATATGTATAGAATATGTATAGAAGACGTTCGTTTTCTTGCCGACAGAAAAAAGACGAGGGATGCAAGTCAGGTGCTTTTATACTTTTGAGCATGTTTTACACTATATTTACTTATTCTAAACATGATTTTCATTGTACTTTTTTATGGAATATCTCCAAAGTTCCACGCGTGATTTTAATGAACCTTTTAAGTTCAAAAAACAATTGTAGCACGCCTAAGAGCCACATAACAAAGAATTTAATTAAAGCAATTGTGAATAAATAAATGTGAATTTATATATTTCTTTGTATAAAAACCAACATAAGCTCGTATAAACCCTTAGGCAAATGTAACTACTTTATTGTAGGTTATTGTAGCTCTTTTAAGTAAACTTGCTAAGATAATATTTGCTTTTTAACTTCAAATATGATGCTAAAATTCTGCTTTTACCATTCGTTACATTGTAAGTACAAAGACGTCTCTTTCCCTTAATAATAAAGCCAATGCCTTTTTTTTAATGTTGGTAAATGTATTTACGCATACCACCTGTACTATTACGCATACCATGCAGGTATATTATATACACTCATATATATATATATATATATATATATATATATATATATATATATATATATATATATATATATATATATATATATATACTCATTTGCTAAAAAAGCCAGTACTACCTACTAAAACCCTATAACCCCCGACGCGTATTTGCGCAGTAAACAAATTATTTTGCTAATCAATGTGGAAGGTTTGACAATGACTGGATTACATTTTGATCTCATTGTCAAAATTATTTTAGGATTTAAAACAATTTATTTTAGAATAAAACTAGTTGAAAATAGTTTTCTTTACAATCTATTTAATGTAAACATAACAGAAAAACTGGAGTCGTTGTAGTAAAATTTATTTCATTGCAACTACACAATGCGCGTTCTGGGAGCAATTTGAATGTATATTACCACCGTTCTTGAAAGTTTAACTTGTGATAACCAAGTAAAGTATACCAACCCTTCAAGACAAAATTCATATTATTTTTATATTATCGTTTCCGGCGGCTACTCCCGCATGGTATATTTATGTGTATTTGCTACTCTCCTAAATACCTAGTATTGTACTAGATAGCCTAAAATTTTACGCCATAAATAGGCAATAAGTTGTAAGATTTTTTTTTAAATATTTTTTTGAACTGAGTATTCCCAGAGGTTTTAAACAAATTAAAAAAAAAACATCTCAAAAGAACTCTACTAAGTACTTATATTATAGATATAATAATACTACATGTGAAAATTTGATCAACAAATATATTTCCATATAAATCAAACATATTTTTAATTAAAGCGTTGGTAATAGAAAACCCATTTTTTAATCACATAAATAGAAATTGACATTGATGGTAAATTTTTAATACCTGAAAAAAAAACAGGAAAGGTTAACCAAACTTGATCACTTGTATATATCAAATGGCATACGTCAAAATTCAAAGAAAAGTTTTATAAAATAAATTTAGAGATAAAGAGAAAGATTGCTGTGTAATGTCCCATTCTATAAAATAAACATATAAATATTAGAATATAAAAATAAAAAAAAACCTGGCTGCATAAAAATCGAACTAAGAAAGGAAAAGTTATAGTGCCATATAAATAACTTTTGAGAAGTCTAAAACCTTGTCTCTCCCGTCACCACGATTGCTACAAAGCATTCCAAACGTCGGGAACCAAAAACCAATAGATCCACGAAAAAATCGGAAGAGATGGTTTTATTTACATTGTGTATTCTGATTCCAAACATTTGGCCCACCATAACCACCTGCTTGAGAAAAAATAAGAAAAGTATGTAAACACGTGAAAAAACATCGATTTCATGATACAAAGTCGCTCATATTCGGTGAGAAAAGTCAATATGTTTTGGGCTTAAAAGGGGCTAATGTATATTGTATATAACTCATTCAAAGACAGCTTGATACACTTCAGTTCACTTGTATTATGATTTATACAATATTTATGACCTAGTCCTTAACGCTCCATTTACTCGGCCATAGTAAATCATAACGACAGTTCACATATTCGCCTTAATTTTGTATGCCTAAACTAGAAATTAGAATTATCTAGTAAAGTAAAACATAGAATTATTTTTAGTAGACTTAGAGATTTTTTAAGCCCTGTAGAAATTCATACCTACTTTTCTCTGTGTATCAGTCGGTCTGTATGTGTCTTAGACTATTTTACATTTATTTTTTATGTATACAAATAAATAAAATAGAAGTGTCTGTTTGTAATGCCAAAATGACAGCTTTTTACTAAATACAGATGAAACTGTATACGATTAGAAAAAAAAATTGTCCGTCTGTTTGTTCCGGCTAATCTCCGAAACGACTGGACCGATTTTGACCAGACTTTCAATGGCAGATGGCTGATATTATAAGGAGTAACGTAAAAATGTAAAACCCATGAAGTTGTAAAGAAAAACCGCGAACCTAGGAACGCACCTGAGCGCACAATTTGAACAATTACTAATGTATTCGCATTGAAAAAAAAGTAGATAGAGCTTTAAAATATTTTGTACAAATGTTATTTTAATGAAAAATCATTGATTAGTTTTTGAGCTTTAGATTTTTGCGATTCAACGTGTATTGTCGTAAAATTAACTTTAGTTCTCACAGAAATACTACGAAATAATAACTTATAATTTTTATATTTTATTTTACTTTTAAGGTAATAAATCATGTATATTAAAACATATAATAAATTTCAAGTTTAATTGTTCAAAACCTTCAAATGGCGAGACCGACTCACACTTGTCCGATTTCTAAAGATAATATAGACCCTATAGACTTTAGAATACCTACTATTCAATATTGAATTTATTATTTACAAAATATGATTATTTCGGACCTAATAATCTTGATATTATGAAACAAATATATGTAAGTCTTAGTATAATGTTAAAAAAAAACCATATCTATTCTATCACATAATAGAGACTTACCTTCGCTTCACCCGTAGGTAGGTTTTGAATATATAAATAGTTATTAACCAGCTTTAGCCATATAATTATTTTTTTCGTGAAATTTTCCGATGTTTTAATAGTTATTCTGTTATTTGGGGCGGGGACAAATCCTACAAATTAAAGATCGTAAAAATCGGTCTAGCCGTTCTTGAGTTATAAATGGTAATTAACCGCTGTCTGTACGTGGGAGATACTCGAAAAAAACTATTATGGAGGTGTTTATTAACGCAATAAAACCTAAGACAATGTTTTATAATTTTTGTCTGTTTGTCTATGCGTTTGTGCGCGCTAATCTCAGAAACGGCTTAACCGATTTGGGTGCGGTAATCACTTATATATTGTGGTAAGTTTTACTTAAGGTTTAAGATAATTTATTTCTCAAAAGAATATTACAATTCACTTATATGAGAAATCACATTAGCTAAAGCTTAACTTAACACTTTATTGGGTACATCGAAAATTCACAGGCAAGACAAGTAACAAGTAGAGGGTAAGATTAAAAAATGTATACACAGGTTAACAGAATAAGCGCAACTGGAAGAGATATTGCTTTGGATTTAATTTATACTAACTTTTAAGATCCATTATTTTTTAATGTTTTTTTTTCTTCTTTATGTTCGATTTTACGTAATGATAACATATGAAATACTATTATTATTATGCATGTATATATATATATATATATATATATATATATATATATATATATATATATATATATATATATTGCTACAATCTACTATATAATTATTATAAAAAATTATAAGTTACATTCAATAACTAAATTGTATAAAATAAATAGTAATACATTAAAATATATACTTATATAAAATATTTATGTGAATATACATGCATACATATATATACAAACATAAGTTTTAATTATATTTTATTTTTTAAATAGCTTTTGAGTAGTTTTTTCAAACAATATACATTTCTTACCATAATTGGTGCGTGGTTTATGGAGTTTAATATCGTTGGTAGATCTTAGTTTGATTTTTTGTATATCTTGTTTTTTCGTAAATATTATTTTTGAATGGATATCTTTATTTAATATTTTACGTACTAATAGGCAATTATAATATATGTAGGTTTGATTAACGTTCATAAGACCCGTTTCTTTGTAGATTTTTTGAGTAGAGGTAAGAAAATCATATTTAAATAGGATTTTTATTAATTTATTTTTTGCTATTTGTAATGGTTCTAAATTTGTTTTTGACGCTGAGCCCCAAATCTCAATTAAATAGTCAATATGTGGTTTTACAAGGGAATTATATATAATATAGCGTACAACACGTGGCAAACATCGAACAATACTCTTTATAGCACCCATTAGAGAAGTTAATTTAGCTTTAATTTTTTGAATATGTGGTTTCACGTCATTTTATTGTCTAAAATTATTCCTAAATATTTTTTCTGATTACTTTAGTGATAGCTTGATTATTGATATTTAAAGATACTGCCTGAGATATTTTTTTATTTTTTGCAGCAAACATAATGTATTTAGTTTTTGTTATGTTTACTGTGAGTAGGTTAGATTGAAATCAATGATTCAAAAGATCTAAATTGATTTGAGCATCCTTTGTAATCATTTCTAGTGTATTTCCATAGTAGAAAAGGCTTGTATCATCTGCGTACAACGAAATATCGCCTCTTAAATTTAGAGTATGGATGGATATTGTTAATATAAAGAAAGAAGAGTAATGGACCTAATATTGATCCTTGTGGAACACCATATGTAATTTTTCAGGATCACTTTGCACCTCTCCAACTTAACTTAACATTTAGTATTTATTTTATTTCAATTGGTTCATAGGAATGAACCCGAGAGAAGCGAGAGTGTGTCGCTAGTTTATAATATTCGTCCAAACAATATTTACAATTACGACAAATTATAAAATTTTATTACTCTACATTATAAAATTAAACGCAAAATTGAACTTCTACATTAAAGTTTCACCAATAGAAATGTTCACAGAAATTGAGAGAAAAATAGGTTGGATAGATTACTTACGAAACGTTGACACTTTGATTATATATTTAAACTGGCGACTCACCCTCGCTCCGCTCGGGTTCCTCCCTACTTACGTTTTAACGTTTAGTATAAATTTCTCAGAGATGAGATACTTTTCCGCTGTAAAAAGTATTTTATATGTTGACCCAGATATCCATCTATCATCATATTAAATTTCATCAAAATCCCTCCAGTGGTTTTTCTGTGATGCGGTAATAGACAGACAGACAAAAATACTAAACACTATAAATTCGGCTTCCGTATCGATAATAATGTCTATTTCAATAAGATTTTCCAAAAAATATTTAATGTACAGATTCGGCTTAGTTACAATTTTATTATATGTATAGAAGAGATTCTCTTTACAGGTGTTCATTGGGTTGGTATCATCTTGTTTGTGTCTTCATCATGTTTGTTTGTATATGAATAATAGTACTAAAGTTCGCCAAATCGCATGGTCATAATTCGACAATAATAAATATAGAAAATTTGAAGAAAACATATACATATGAATAGAGTTAACTTACTTTTTTTATAAATAAAGCTTGTCAATAATTACAAATTCGGCTTAGTTACAATTTTATTATATGTATAGATGTACCATATATCGAAAGTAATATCGATGTCGATCAAAATTTAGATAATTAATTTGTACAGAAAATACAGGCATGGCCCTTAAAATTTGATATCTTTGTATTTAGTGAGTTAATTTCGATTAAATACTAAATGTTACCTTTACAAAGCTTCATATTTCGCTCTAAAATTAGATTTTGAATTGGCCCACAATATAAAACTTGTTATACAATTTAAAATATTGTATTACTTATTTACGACCCTCAGCTATTTTTTTATCTATACATATAATAAAATTGTAACTAAGCCGAATCTGTATATTAAATATTTTTTGGAAAATCTTATTGAAATAGTCATTATTATCGATACTGTCTGTCTGGGAACGCATTACGAGTAAATCACTGGACAGATTTTTATGAAATTTGGTATAATGATAGCTGGTTATCCGGGTCATCTTATGGTGTACTTTTTACTGCAGGAAAATATCTCATTTCTGAGAAATATATACTAAACGTTAAAACGTAACTAAGGGTGAACCCAAGCGGAGCAAGGGTGAGTTGTAGTTGTGGGTAGTATAATATAAAAATGTTATATTTCATAAAATGTTATAGCATAAAGCCATCCATGTTCAGAAAACATTTATTATAAAGAGCTTTTTATGCTCGCCTGTATATGCGTCATCATGCATACTCGGAACGACTTGATGACGTCATCTCGCGTAATGGTTACTTGCGGATACAATTTGTGTAAAACTCCTACAGAATCTATAATAATGTATGGAAATTTTCAAGATAATTTATATTTAGTAAGCAAATTTTAAATTAAATTTGTTTCCTTATCGTCATGATAAGGAAATTGATTTCATTTAAAATATGTTTTTCATTGAAGGAGTATTATCTTAGATCTTTATACCGTGTGTTAATTTAATGTATAACTCAATTTTCAAGCTTAAGTGCTAGAGGGCGGGGAACATTGCTTACAGAACGAAGTGCTATCTTAGTGATAGCCGCGTACCGGAAGGCGAAGTGTGGGCTTCCCATAAAGTGGAACAACGACTTGATCAAAATCACTGGAACCCAATGAATGCGGACACAAGACCGGCAATCATAGAAATCTTTCAGGGAGGCCTGTGGTCGACAGTGGACGTGTTTTGGCTAAGACAACGATGACAAATACTTTCTTATAATTACCTTTGAGACATCTAAAATCTTAATCTCTCTCGTGACCATGGTTTCTGTAAAGCATTTGAAACGTAGGGAACTAAAAATCTAAATATAAATATATCCGCGGAAAAATCCAAAGAGATAATTTTATTTAAAATTAGGATAATTAAAATTAATGTATACTATGTTTGAAGATTTGTGGCATACAAATTTTGTAAGAATCACAATAATATAATACTCTCCTATATATAACATGTCTTATTAAAATAAAGCCCATGACATATTTACTAGTTCATACTAATATTATAAAATTAAAAACTTTTGAATGAGCTAATCCTTGGAACCCCTAAAATCATTTTCCGTATTTAATGCGGTATTTATCCATAATATATACATGTACATGTTGAGACATTAACACACAGCACCATCTAGTTCCATGGTAAGCTACGAAGCCTGTGTTATGGATACCAGATAGTTGATACACTATACATATATAACTTTAAATACATACATATTATAAATATAAACACCCATGACTGGAGTACAAACATTCGTGCTCATCACACAAATGAATGCCTCCAGCGGGACTCGAACCCGCGACCACTGGCGCAGAAAGTAGGGTCACTACAAACTACAACACATAAATACACATAAATTATAGGTAACTCACATAAACTACTAGCGATTCACCCTCGCTCCGCTCGGGTTCGTCCCTAGTTACGTTTTAACATCTATGCAGATAAATAAAATTCGAGTGTCTGTTTGTAATATTAAAATAACCGCTTTTTACTAAATGCATATGGATGTATACACGGTACATAAAACAAAACAACATTTTTACAAATTTTTGTCTGCCTGTTTGTTCCGGCTAATCTCCGAAACGGCTGGACCGATTTTGACGGGACTGTCACTGGTAAATAGCTGCTGTTATAAGGAGTAACTTAGGCTCCTTTTATTTTAGAAAAAGTATCAGGGTTCCGCGAAAAAAATGAAAACCCATGAAATTGTGAACAAAATCCGCGTACGGCGTACGTAATAACGTACGTACGTAACGTAAATCGCTATATAATTTAAATGAATATCTTAGAAGTAGCAAGCTACTATTTATGTATAAACATATCTAACCGTGAAAACGTACCTGGGGACGAACGCGAGCGAAGCGAGCGTGAGTCGCTAGTGTAGTATAAATTTCTCAGAGATATTTTCCCGCAGTAACAATTATCCTATATGTTAACCCGGATAACCAGCTATCATCATACCAAATTTCATCAACATACAACAACAGACAGACAGACATAAATTCTAAAAATTATAGATTCGGCCTCTGTATTGATAGTAAAGTCTTTTTCAATAAGATTATTCAAAAAAATATTTAATGTACAGATTCGGCTTAGTTAGAATTTTATTATATGTATAGATATAAATTCTAAAATAAATAATTTAGTTACTGTACTGTGGTATATATACTACTGTATCAAAACCTGGAAAATTGTGTTTTCAAAGTGAAAAGTAGTGCAATCAAAATTTTAACTTCGTATCATACTAGCGACTCACCCTCGCTTCGCTCGGGTGTGTCCGTTTTAATTTTTTTTGCGAAACCCTAATTCTTTTTCGAAAATAAAAATAGCCTAAATTACTCCTTGTGTCAAATCTACAAATGCATTCAAGTAGTTCAAGTTTATATCTAATCTAATATATTTAAACGAGCAATTCTTGTATATTTATATATTTATTTATTTACAAAGGTGATCTCGGAAACGGCTGTAACGATTTTGCTGAAATTTGGTATGTGGGAGTTTTCGGGGGCGAAAAATCGATCTAGATTACTCTTTTGTCTGGGAAAACGCGTGTTTTCGAGTTTTCATGTGGTTTTCTTTGCATTATTCCACGCAGAATATAGTCGATAATTTCTTATACTCAGTCATAAGCATCGTGCTCAAGTGACCAAGTTGGAAGTCACAATCATAGGTGTCCGAGTTCGAATATCGATCGGATACAAAGGTTTTACTTTTTTTTTGTTTTTATTCAAATTTATTATTTTTTTTGTTTTTAAGCCAAATTAAAAAGAAAGTTGTACTTATGACCAGAAACCGACCGAGCTTCGCTCGCCTAGGTATTTAACTTTAAGGTGGCTTTCATAATTATAAAGTAGTAGTAAGGCAAGAGACAAATGTGAATTTTAAGTGTTTTTTTGAATTTTCCAAAAAAAAAAACCGCTCTCCTTTCCATACGATTAGAGGGACCACGCTGACTATGTGCGTCTTTCGAAAACTTATTAAGTTCTCTCAGACATTCAAATTCCCTCGCGATGTTTTATTTCACCGTAAGACAAGTGGTAATATGTTGAAAATAATCATCATAATTATTATATAAGTAATGAGATTACACGTAATTAAAAAATTTCAAAACAATGCAACCATTAAAAGTACATTAAAATTGACTTTCAAAATTTAATTATACAGTTGCACGTGAATAATATTAAATACGTGTAAAAAAGGAAGATTTGTGCAAACTAAAGTTTTTTAGACACTTCTATTTTTCATTTCGTTTACCGCAAGAGTCAAGTCAGAAACTTAATCGAAAAATATAGACACTCTTATATATTAATATTACTTTTCTTTCTCTAGCAAAAGTTTATTTGACAGTACCCAAGGGTCATGTCACTGGCTAAATTTCCTTGTTCAATGTGACATGTTCAATAAATAAAAATATGAAAAAAATAAAATATTCTCGCTGTGGCGTTTTGTTCAATCATAAAAATGATTGTCAACGTCTTAAAACAATTCATTACAACACTGATTAAATCCTTCAATAAAATATTGACTGCATAAGTTATACTGTGGTAAGGTAAAGGCAATGGTAGCCCAGTGGTAACGCGCTCTTGGGAAACCGAGTGAAGCGGGTTCAAATCCCGTGTCTCGCACCTCTGATATGTTCATGTGCGAATCATTTCTATCATGATTACCACTTGCCTTACGGTGAAGGAAAACATCGTGAGGAAACCTGCATGTCTGAGAGAACCTAGCAGGTTTTCAAAAGACATGTGAAGTCCGCCAACCAGCATTGCACTTGGTCAGTGTGTTGGACTATGATCTGATGCCCCTTGTACTGAAAGGAGGCCCGTGTCCAGCAGTAGAACGTTAAAAAAAGGGCTGAATACAGGGTAAACTGTATAGGGCAAAAGTCAATGTTTGATTCAATCATGGACAAAGAGAGTATATAATAGCCTAATTAAATATTAAGATCCAATCAATGGCTGGATAATTTATTAAATTTTAATCTAATTTGCTATGTAACTTAAACCACTTAACAATTTTAACAACAAATGATTAGTTTGATTTAAATGTCTTCAATATGATATTCAGCAAACGTTAAATTAAATTTTTTGATGCTTGCTAAATATGTTACAGAAATATAATAAAAAAGTGTCGTTTTTTTGTAAACGTAGCGCTGTAAATTTTTATTTGGTTCGTGGAATGAGAGCAAATCGTTAAAAGTTTTTTGTTAAAAACAAACATAAAAAGCAACTTTAAAATATTATATGGATTATCATACGAAACTGCACTTCAGGTGACTTTTGCAGGTATAGATTCAGTTGAATTTTAAAGTTAAAATTTAAATATGATTCAAAAATTGTGGCTGGGAAATGTGTTTGACAGCTACCGGGCTTCTGTCATAGTTATAATTTTACTGGAAACGGGGTTTTATCAAATAATATGAACGCTATTTTTATACAACATCATCATTTCAATTAAATGTTTTCTTTTAATGTGAAACTTAAATCAAACTATAAAATAATCTAAACCTCATACATTATTCTTTAACATTTTGAAACCATAGCATTTAGCTCCAAAGAATATTTGTAGATCTGGCCAGCAGCATTACATAGATATATAGATAGAGAGATAGATAGATAGACATGATGCATAGCACCATCTAGTTCCAGTAGTAAATTACGAGGCTTGTGTTATGGGTGCCAGGTAGTTGATACACTCCCCCCAACGTGCGTTCACCTTGTCGTGGTGGGGAACTCAGTAGTGCCCGGCAATCCAGCCGGGCGCGAAACCAAGAAACACACTGGGAGGTGGTCCACCTCGGTAGGCACTTCTCTAATAGCAGAGTGGACCGTTGGAGCAACCCCATGGTTGTTGTGGTCTGCTTCGGCAGATCTGCCGTCAGGGCGTCGTAGTTGAGTTCGTAAGACGTGCGCCCCATTAAGCGGGGGAAGGTTCCGTTGGGTTTTAATGGGTTGTACTGGCTTTGCCGCTGAGTTCCACACCTCGTGCCTAAATGCATTTCCCAACGTTAAAAAAAAGGTAATTGATAATTGACATTTTATAAATATAAACACCCATGACCGGAGTACAAATATTCGTGATCATCACACAAATAAATGCCCCCAGCGGGACTCGAAGCCCCGACCGCTGGCACAGCAAGTAGCGTCACTACAAACTGAGCCAAAATTTCGTCAAATATCGAATTGCATTGCATCCTTTATCGTAATTCACATGGTTTTCCAAGCGAGCACGTCATCACTGGACTACTTCTGCCTATTATATGATATCGTATATATTCACTAGCAAGATACCGAAATAGGAATGTTAGGTGAAATGCTGTAATTCCTGTAATCCAATTCTGAACTTAGAACGCTTTGAATTCAGAACTTTGATATACCAGTATAGCATTTAACCTCTAGGATACCTTTATCATAGGCATTCTAAAACAGACAGAGACGGCTTAATTTCAAATGTTATAAATGGTCCAGTGGTCTATACGGTCGAGGGTCTTCGTAATTTGTAATCGATTTTTGTAATATAGAAAAAAACAAACAGTGTACAATTTTGATATAAAAGAAGTTGTCTTTATGATATAATTTATTTTCTTTATATACTATATTTTCTTTACTTTTTATATATTCACTACTAAAGTATGAAATCTATATATTAATACGTGAAGCAAAAACTTTGTACCCCTTTTCAAGGAAATTGCGCGGACGGAGGAGTATGAAATTTCCCACACTTATAGTTTATATCGAGAAGGAGTGCAGAATGCTTATAAAGAAAAAAAATACAATAAATCAATACAAAAAAAATATTACACACAATACCATGTATTTGACATACACACGCATATTCACTCTTTTGTTTATTGTTAATGTCTTTGGTCAAATTGAGAATAGATTAATATTGTATCTAATATATGAAAGACAATAAATATATAATTTATTGAATTATGGTTGATTTTCAACCACGCGGCGATTACTAGTATAGTTTTAAAACGTAACATATAGGAAAGTAAGTCCAAATAAATCTTGAAAAATATCTAACCCTATAAAGCCACATAAATGAAATAAATTAGCTCTAAAGGGATGTTCGTACAAAAACAATGTCATTGCTTGGAAAACCAAGTAGGTTATACCCTGAAATTTTACGTTCGATACTAAGCATTTTCAAAATAATTATCACTTACTAGTATGGATAAGAAAAATGTCGTGCAGAAACCTAACGTAGAGAACCTAAATAGTTCGCGAAAGACATGTTTGGAGTATGGCAGCAATTAAAACCAACTCCAATATAATATTATTTACACCTGTCAAATAACATGTAAACCTAATAATATTACCAGACCACAAAACGTGACACTGGCAGAATGTATTGCGTATGTTAACGCAACTCTAAGCCATAGAAAAAAAAAAAAAATTACCTGACATATCATTTTAAGCTTAGCTTTTTTTCCTTTTTTAAATCGGCGAAACGAAACAGCGTATGAAAACTCTTTTAGTGTTTTGCCACACATGTGAAGTTTGCTGACCTGCAATTGGCCAACGTGATGGACTATGACATGTTTCCCATCACATTGCATTCGTGCCTAGCTATGGGAGATTAAAAAGGACTAAACATTTCGTGGTAAACGATTCTCAAATTAAATAACTTCTAGTAATATATTATAAATGATTTTTTTGCAAGAATAATAAAGAAATTACTACTTTTTTAAATGTACCTATACATATTAAACCTGTAGAGGTCGAATGTCTGTACAAAAAAAAAAAATATGCTAAAAACCGAGTCAAGGGAATCTAAGAAGAGAAATAGAACAAATCTAGTTTTTTTTTTGTTTCTGTGTCTGTTTGTCTGTTTGTACGAGATAATCTCCGAAATTGTAGAACCGATTTAAATGAAATTTTGCATGGTGGTACCTTATATACCCGGTCAACATTTTGGATACTTTTCATCCCGGAAAATTAAAAAGTTCCCGTGGGATAGTTAAAAAACTATTGTAACTTATACAGCTTATTACACAACAACTTAACCACTTAATTTAGTAAAATTTTGCATTGTGATACCTTATACCGGAAAAATGTACGGTTCCCGTGGGATAGTTTGCTTTTGTTTTTCTAGAGGCGAACCTGAGCAAAGCGAGAGTGAGCCGCTAGTTTATATATGTATAACTGGCTATCATATTTAGCTTTAAAATTTCCAGTGATGGATTATTTTGAACAAGTAAAATCGCTATTGATATTTAAAGTGAAGTGCTGACTACAATACAGCCTTTTTAAAATATATGTAAAAATGAAATTCATTTTTCGAATAATGTAAATGTGGTGAAATTACATTAAACTCAGTGATTAAATTCAATTTATTATTCTAATAGAGTAGATGAAAAGAAGCAATCGGTTGAATAGGTTCGAAATAAAACATTAAAACTAAGACGATTTGAAGTAAAAAAATATTTATTGAAGACGATTAAAAATTTAATCTAAATATGTTTCGGCAATTTTACAATATTAAAGAAGTTTTTTACAATTTTGTTGTATGAATGGTGTCAATTAAAAACTGAATGAAAATACTTATACATAGTTTTTATGTGATCTTTTCAAAGTATAAGATTCTTATCTAATATTAATATATTTAAAAATATATTTACCTTTCCTAAATGCCTTGCATTTTGTATTTATAATTAGCGAATGTTTTAACATTTATTATAGAATTTCTCAGAGATGAGATATTTTCCTGCTGTAAAAAGTATTCTACATGTGACCCGGATAAACAGTTATCATCATACCAAATTTTATCAAAACCTGTCCAGTGGTTTTCTCGTAATGCCAGACACACAGACAGACAGACAAAAATTTTAAAAATTATAGATTCTGCCTCTGTATGGATAATGTTAATTATTGAAATAATCATTCTATTTCAATTAATTTTCCAAATAAATATTGAATGTACAAATTCGACTCCGAATTTTATCATATGTATAGATAAGTAGGTAGCTCATATCTATCTATCTAATACCTTTAAACGTGCAATTCTTGTATACTTATTCATTTATTTATTTATTCATTCATTTATTTATATATACCGGCGATCTCGGAAACGGCTTTATAGATTTCGCTGAAATTCGGTATGTGGGGGCGAAAATATTTTGGGAGCAAAAAATCGATGTAGGTTAGTCTTATGTCTGGGAAAACGCGTGTTCTTGAGTTTTCATGCGGTTTTCTTTCGCATTATACTACGCAAAATTTATTCGCTAATTTCGCATGATCTGTCCGAGCATCGTGGTCATGCAACCAAGGCGCAAGATTGACAATCACAGGTGTCCGGATTCGAATGCCGGTCGGATACAAAGTGTTTACTTGTGTTTTTTATTGTATTTATTCAATTAATCTAAATTAAAAAGAAAATCGTACTTCAGTAATTCAATTAATCTAAATTAAAAAGAAAATTGTACTTTTGACCAACAGCTCCGAGCGAAACTCGGTCGCTCAGGTACTTCTATATTCCATGTACTTTTTCCTCTTACTCTATTCAGCCGCTAAAGTGTGAAAGAGTAACAAAACACACATAAACACGCACTACGCTTAGTACGTCCAAAGTCACGGGTAACAGCTAGTATTCTTATAAAGATGTAAAAAAATAAAATATGCTTACAATAATTCCTAATCCTTAGGGAAAGCATTATCGTAATAAACGAGAGGATCGTATCAGGTAATCCACAAAAATGTTAATATACATTTTCTTGGCTAAGATTTTTCTGCTATAATAAGTCATTATTGACGGTATTAAGGGACTGGACTTTCATATATTTTATCTAGCTCTTATACAATAACTAACAATATGGTTTTATTACTTATAATTAGATTGTATAGCAATTATAATTTTAGTAGAATAAAAAATACTAAGTTTAACTGTCTAAGTAAGTCTAAATAAATTGAACAAAACTATTAAAGTTGAAAATTTGGCTAAAATATTAATACTTATAAAAATAAGGGTAATATTCCACTAGTGCATTATTAAATACTATATTAAACCAACCAACGAAAATATGAACATGGAATATACAAGATATTTAGTCGCATTATTTAATAAGGGCTGGGCAGATTTGATGGAATTCCTTTAATGTTAAGCACAGCTAAGTTTAATTTTAATAGAACGATTAAATCTAAAGTTCCAAAGTTTCTCGAAATACTTGCTACAGAAAAAAACTTAAAATATGCCATCGCTGGAAGAAAATGTGTTCACGTGGTAAATTTTTACTTTTCTGGTCTCTAGACCAAAATAGTTAAATAATAATTGGTAGAATATATGTATGCAGGTATACGTATGTACTCAGAATAATTTTCAACATGATTATCACTTGTCTTACGGTAAAAGGAAAACATCGTAAACCATGCATGTCTAAGTTTTTGAATGATATGTGATATCCGCCAACCCGCACTTGGCCAGCGGGGTATGGCCTGATGCCCTTGTATTGAATCAAGACCCAAACACATGCATATGTACATACATACTTAAACCATATATTTTTAACCATATCTACTTTATTATTAGTGTATAAACCAGTAACTGTTATATTTCAGTAACTTTATGAGTTACGTCGTCAAGGGTTAACTGACTCGGCTAAAATTATCTTGGAGCGAGTTTTAGGGATTACGCGTCTAATTGCAGCTCGTTTTCAACTGTAAAGGAAAGATCGTGGGGTTATCACTTGTCCTTTGAGAATAAAAACTGTATGGTGTATGTTGCAAGCGATTAGATTTAGTACGTATATTTTGTATGCCTGCATAAGTTTATCTACTAGCGAGTCACCCTCCCTCCCGGTTCGTCCCTACTTACGTTTTAATGCTTAGTGTAGATTTCTCAGAGCTATTTTCCCGCATTAAAAAGTATCTTATATGTTGATATGGATAACCAGCTATCATCATACTAAATTTCATCAAAATCGCTTCAGTGATTTTTCCGTGATGCGGTCACAGAAAGACAGATAAAAATTCTAAAAACTATATGCGGCTTCTGTATCGATAATAATGTCTATTTCAAAAAGATATTCCAAAAAAATATTGAATGTACAGATCCAGCTTATTTACAATTTTATTATATTATGTAAAGAAAGCAGTTTAGGTGAAGTGTAGTAAAGAAGTCCGGTAAAAAGGAATTATGACATTTTCCTTTCTACATATAATACGTTGCATTAGTTTAAAAAAAAATGTACAGATTTCGCTTTGTTACATTTATTTTATCATTACACTAGCATTGCTTGCAGCTTTGCCCGCGTTCAGACGATCAAAAATCAAACTATTTTACGTATAGTATACACCAATGTAATCCACCAAACAAAATGGCAAAACATGACAGGAGTTGATAATACCACTAAATTTTACTAATAGATAATTAATAGATATTGATTAAATAACATTTAGCATGTTATTTAAACATAATATTAGTTTCACGTGAAGTGAGGATGGGCCAATAATTGATCATATTTTGCTTGATATTTTTAAAATCAGGTTTTACTTAATTATGCGTATCACTGTTTGAATTTTCTAAGTTAATTATCCCGATCCTAGATCATCATGTACGTTTATTATTATGTGAAATGGGTAACCTTTACAAGTATATCTACTAATTAAATAAAAACAAAATGTTAGAGTTAAACGCTTTATTCTCATAACGTACAACAAATTAATATCAAGACCATCTTTGAAAAACCTTAAGTTCATTTACTTGGTGTTTTAAAATCCTTAGCTCCTTCCAGAAGCTTTAAATAACGATATTTCATAAAATGCTAATTTCGAATGTACCTCAAGAAAACGTTATTTTAAATTTTACTCCTGCATATTCAAAATTATTCTATAGAGTAAATCTAGCTGAGTTTATGTCAAGTAAATAGATAGCTTTGCGTAATCTATATATTATGTATATAATAAAATTGTAACTAGGCCGAACCTGTACATTAAATATTTTTTTGGAAAAGCTTACTGAAATAGACAATATTATCGATACATAGGCCCAATCTATAGTTTTTAGATTTTTTGTCTGTCTGCCTCTCTGTCTGTTACCGCATCACAGAAAAACCACTGGAGGGATTTTGATGAAATTTGGTATGATGATAGCTGGCTATCTGGGGTCAACATATAGGATAAATTTTACCGCCGGAAAAATTCTCATCTCTGAGTTATGCGTGTTAAGTTAACGTAACTAGGAACGAACCCAAGTGGAGCGAGGATGAGTCGTTAGTTAGGTCATATTTATTTATTTATTCAAATTCAAATTCGAAATATTCTATCCAGCATTGTATTCAGCCCTTTTTTTTTTTTTTTTTTTTTTTAACGTCCCACTGCTGGGCACGGGCCTCCCTTCTATACGAGGGGAATCAGGCCATAGTCCACCACGCTGGCCAAGTGCGGATTGGCGGACTTCACATGTCTTTCGAAAACTTGCTAGGTTCTCTCAGACATGCAGGTTTCCTCACGATGTTTTCCTTCACCGTAAGGCAAGTGGTAATCATGTTAGAAAATGATTCGCACATGAAAATATCAGAGGTGCGAGACCCGGGATTTGAACCCGCTTCACTCGGTTATCCAAGCGAACGCGTTACCACTGGGCTACCACTGCCTTTATCCAGCATTAAATTATTACAATTTTTTCTGAATGTCATGAGTCTTCTACCAGTTCGGAAAAAAGAAGCCTCAGACCTGAGGAGAACTGGCGAAAGAAACTCAGCGGGACTAATATTTTTATTATTACTAGTTTACTTTGCCCGGATTCATCCTGAGGTACTTAACAGTACCTAACCTATGAGTTACTCTTGGCTCGTAGTCTATCTGTGTACTGAATTTCAATATTGTATGAAAATGTGAAGATATCGCGTAAAAAAAATATATGAATTGAATAAGTTACTTTATTGAAGTTAGTTTAAAAATATTTACTTTAAACTAAGCCGCACTCGTAACTTGAACCAGGACCTCCGTATATGCAGCTGTACATACGAGCCACTGTACCATCGAAGGATTCTTAGGTTTATATAGTAAACTAGCGACTTACCCTCGCTTCGCTCGGGTGCGTCCCTAGGTACGTTTTAAATTTTTTGAGCGAAACCCTAATTCTTTTTCTAAAATAAAAGTAGCCTAAGTTACTCCTAATAATATCAACTATCTGCCATTGAAAGTTCTGTTAAAATTGGTCCAGCCGTTTTGGAGATTAACCCGAACAAACAGATCGACAGACAAAAATGACAAAAAAATGTGTTTTTCTTATAAGTACCAAATATATTTCCATATGCATTTATTATAAAGCTGTTATTTTGACATTACAAACAGACACTTCAATTTAATTTATCTGTATAGATTAATATAAAATATTATCTACAAGTAAAAGTTCATAACATTTCACTCATATTTACACTTAAATAATAATACTCTAAGTCTCGAGCCCAGGTCGAGTATCAGATAGCGCAATTAAACAAATTAAAGTAATGAAAATTTTGACGATACTTTAATTTCATATCCTTTTCCACCTTCATTATAAAACAATGTTACATTAGTGTTTTACTAATATATATATACTACTAGCACCTTACCCTAGCATCGCTCTGACGCCTTTCATATATAGATGACTTGTGTTTACAATGTTATATACAGGTCCAGTGGCTAGCAAGTGCGGCTGCAGACTTAGAGGCACCAGGATCAAGTCCTGGGTCAGGCCAATTATATTTATTGAGTTTTTCCGTCAAGAAATTCGTAGTAACTGGATTTAAGGGGAGTGTTCAATCCCCGTGCCTTGGAGAACACGTAAAACTGTTGGTCCTGCGTCTGATACCTCAACGGTCGTGTTGAATTATCGCCCAACCCGCGACCAGACGATATTTGCAGTATATAGGACAAGTAAACGGTTGATACTGTCTACGTATGTATTTTTAGATTAAAGACATAATGCAAAAAGACGTACAGTCGTGTGTGAATCCTAGTCTAAGATACTGACACTAGATGAATGCTTCTACTATTAGTCCCACTATTTATTAAGGGAAAATCAAAATTAAAATATCTACCGACGACACGTTTGGCTCAGTTTGTAGTGACCCTTGATGTGCCAGCGATCGCAGGTTAGAGTCCCGCTAAAGGCATTCATTTGTGTGATGAGCACGAATATTTGTACTCCAGTCATAGGTGTTTAAATTTATAATATGTATTTATTTAAAGTTATATATATATGTGTAGTGTAACTATCTGGTATCCATAATACAAACTTCGTAGCTTACCATGGAATTAGATGGTGCTGTGTTAATGTCCTAACATATTTATTAATTATTATTATTATATCCAATCCACCTCGCCTTAATTATATTATCACAAAGTAGTGTTTATATAACGTTATTTTCACCAATATTGATCTTTAATGTAAACATACAAAGTATTAGCTATTAATCTTCAACAAGCTGAAGGCTTCTTTGTTCTATGGGTAATACTCCTTCTACAAAGCTGATTGAAATTCATAATAGATGTTTATTAAAAATCTTCATTGTTTAAGAATAAAGGTGTAATAAAGCTATATTGTTCTATATAAAATTATTTTACTAATAACATTATGTTAGCCTCATTTTTTTATAAATGGAAATTTTATAATTTTATCATTTTCGTCTGTCCGTATGTTACAGCCATTTCACTAGGTAAATACTGTGAGTAATCTTCACAAACATCACTGGCACATCTAACTTAAAAACGTGTATAAAATGGCTAAAAAATTAGACAATAAAACTTCTAAGAATTTTATGACAATATTTTTATGGATATATTATGTTCAAAATTCATTTTACTCTCATACCCCGGTACAGTCGAGGCGATTGCTCAAAAAACTCTGTCTGTATGTCTTTTACTGTAATGTTGTATCATACGTCATTTATTCTAAGTGAGTAAAATATATCTGACTTCTATTATAATTGACTGACTCGGTGTGGAGTGTACATCTGCAGGTCCTGGATTCGAGTCCAGGGTTGGGCCACGTATAGTAGTTGAGTCTTTCTGCTATGAAAGCCCCAGAAGCAGCCCTGATTTGGGAAGGAGGCGGTGTTTCAACCCCGTTCCTCGCAGAGAACGTTGGTAAGTACGACATTGTTATTATATATAAACTAGCGACGTTTTAACGTTTAATGCAGATTTCTCAGAGATGAGATATTTTCACGTAGTAATAAGTATACTATATGTTGACCCATGTAACCAGCTACCATCATACCAAATTTCATCAAAACCCGTCCAGTAGTTTTCTTGTGATTCTAAAAACTATGTATTCAGCCTCTGTATCGATAATAATGACTTTTTCAATAAGGTTTTTCAAAAAATGTATAATGCACAGATTCGACTCAGTTAAAATTTTATTACATGTATAGATAAATATTATTTACTATTACTGGTAGGTATTGGCACTAAAAAAAAACAAGATGATTTTCAAGTAATGGTTGTAAAAAATTTGAATCGTACACATTTTTTTTATTGTAAGTCATTCTTATATTTATGTACACGAAAATAAATAAAGTGTTTGAATTAATTACGATTGTCTTAAGCAGTGAAAAAATTTCAAAATAGTATTTAGATATGTAGTATATTGAAATGAGTTTTACTTTATCATAGTCTATTTCTATAAGACGTGTCTGTTAAAGCAAAAAGTTTAAAGCGATACGACAGTATATTGGAAAATATAATCTATTTCAAGATATAGAAGCTATCTGCGAAATAGAAATTTCTTACGCTACAATCTCTCTGAAATGAAGAGACTAAGAAAAATATATCCTTATTTTTGTATCACTAGATATATAGATTGCTTGATTGATTGCTTCTTCGTAAGTTATAGCTTACTTTAAAATTTTATTTTTACTTTGTCTTCTATTTTATCGCTTCAATATAATAAAAGTAAATTATATTAAATAAAATATATTTAGTTCCGGAAACCTAAATACGAAACCTAAATACCTATATATTGAATAAAATTAATTTAAATATTAAACAAAGTTTAAAAAAATATTAAAAACTGTATATGCTTGAAATTTTAATAAATAAAAAAGTTCTTAATGTTTTTACTTGAGCTACATTTATTTACGTTACTGAGAAAATACTTTTTGATAGCATCCATAGAAGTCTAATATCTATAAATAGGTGAAGACAAAATAGCTCGGAACGCTTTCCTCCTTTGTATGTCAAACCATTTTCTTTTCTTTTATGTTTAGTCTACGCTACAATTAAAAGCGGAAAGCTTTGTATTTTTACATGTTTGTAACGAATAAACTCAAAAACTACTGAACCAATGTAGATGAAATTTAGTAAGAAGATAGTTTAAGATCCTGGAAAGGACATAGGATATTTTTTATTCTGGAAATCATCCCTTAAGGTGGTGAAAATGGGGATGAAAGTTTGTATGGGGAATCAACCTAAGGATAAACCCGAGCAAAGCGGGGGTGACTCAGAATTTTATTATATGTATAGATACAACATAACAGTTATAGTATATCTGTGTATTAAATTTCATCCAAATCTATTCAACCGTTACAACATAAAGGAGTAACAAATAATATATACGTACAAGCTATCGTGTTTGTACTTGTCGTCAGATTATATATTTAGTTTTTTTTTGGTATTCAGCCCTTTTTAACGTCCCACTGGTAGGCACAGGCCTCCCTTTAATACGAAGGAGATCAGGCCATAGTCCAACACGTTGGCTAAGTGCGGGTTGGCGGACTTCATATGTCTCTCGACAACTTCCTAGGTTTTGTCAGACATGCAGGTTTCCTCGCGATGTTTTCCTTCACCGTAAATCAAGTGGTAATCATGTTAGAAATGATTCGTACATGAACATATCAGAGATGCGATTCCCGGGATTTGAACCCGCTTCACTCGGTGTCCCAAGCGAGCGAGTTACCACTGGGCTACCACTGCCTTATATATTTACTTAGAATTAATGAAAGTATATATAGTATTTCTGTATTACAACAGACTTTCTAAGAAATATTCACTATTCATGTTAAACAAGTTTGAATATTCCACTCAAAGCAGTTATTTCGAATGTAAACAACAGTCCTCTCCTTTTACTTTAATCTCCTTAGTAAGCTACTTTGTACCGTCCTATCGGGAACTAAAAGTTATTTGATTGCACGATTGCAGTTAACTAATACTTGTAAGTTACTTTGTTAGACGAGATTTGATGTTGATCTTGGATGAATAAATAGTGAGTTAATTTTATTAAACACAAATTTTCTGTACAGCTGCAGATTCGGTCTGGGCCGGTCCTGGGTTCGAGTCCCGTGTCGGGCCACGTTTAGTTATTAAGTCTTTATACCAGCCCGGAGTTGGGAAGCTATCGGCGTTTCACCCCCGTGCCATTGAGAGAACATAACTCTGTCGTTCCTGCGCCTGATCTCTCACCGGTCGCGTCAAAGTATCGTCCCACCGGAGTATAAGAGTGACAGGATAGAGAGTGCACTAGTGTCTGCGCGCACACTTGTGCACTATAATATCTCCTTCGCAGTTGGCTAGTCTCAATGAGATTGGCCGCCGTGGCCGAAATCGGTCGGGAGAACATTATCATTATTATATATTGTATTATGTACCTTCTTATCGGCAATGAGGTGGACAGACCAAGTCAGAGCGGCAATAGACGTCCCACTACAAGACCTATGTGATGACCGCGACCAGCCAGACTAAGAAGAAGAATTATGTTCCTTTGTGTAGTTTTTCCTATTTAATTTTTGCGGCTATAGAATATCACTGTGACCTCCTTTGTTTAGTAATGTGATATCTTCGCCAATTAGACGCCGATTTTCTTCATTTTCTTACATAAATAGATTTTATTACATAACATATTTTTTTTTTAATAAGTACATTTATTGTAGTCTCTTATATACGTAAATTTAAAGAGTAAATTCTACTTAACTACACATAAGGTATAATAATTACTTTTAGAGAGATTTTACACTCGCTGTACTTGTAGTGAAAAAGGCATATTATTGATTCTGCTAACAGGCAATGTCGAGAGTCGCCAACGAGATGAAAATGTTTTGTTTTTTTTATATGTATCAGCTGTACAACTAGCGATGTACATGTAGCAAAGTATGTATATGATATATAGGCTATAACCTTCCTCAAAAAACGGACTATCTAATGCAAAAAGATTTTTTCCAATCGGATTAGTAGTTCCTGAGATTAGCGCATTCAAACAAACTCTGTATCTTTATAATATTAGTATAGATAACAGTCAAAGAAGTTAGTTTATATATATTTTTATTATTTAGACATAAAAAAATTGTTTAATAGTTAGTAAACGTGTCTAACATTTCGCCGCCTATTGATTAATGCCTGCAAGCTACTGTTGCCAATACATCAATCAAAATCACTGTAAATTTTTCACATATATTTTCCCATATCTCGTTTAGTAGTGCCTGGCAAACTTAAATTGGAATTTTATAAACACTTTACGCTTCTTAAATATTACTCTAATTTAAAATTTAAATGATAGGATGATATATGTACTGTATCTTATCTATACTAATATTACAAAGCTGAAGAGTTTGTTTGTTTGTTTGGTTGAACGCGCTAATCTCAGGAACTACTGATCCGATTTGAAAAATTCTTTTTGCATTAGATAGCCCGATAACTAAGGAAGGCTATAGGCTATATATTATCCCGGAAAAATATATGGTTCCCTTGAGATAAATTTATTTTTGTCTAGGGACGAACCCTAAGCGAAGCGAGGGTGAGTCGCTAGTATATAAATAAAAATGTAATGCTGGTTGGAAAACTGCATTTGAGGACGGTTAAGCAGATTAGGCTCGATAGTAAATTCGGGAAAAACTGAAAATTCTTTTTTAGGGTTTTTATACTAACTCAAAGACACCAAGTATTGAAAAAATACAACGTTTGATGGGTCATCAAGAGTTGTACAATTATTAGCGATATATTTAATTAGTCAACGAATTTTGTTTGTTGCACATCACTATCGTTTAGTCTATTTCCTTACAAGACTACGCTAAGACTACGTTACTAAGCTAACTACTAAACTTAAACTCAGTACCTATTCTATATATATAATAAAATAATAACTGAGCCGACTATACAGAATATTAAATTTTTTTTTAAATCTTATTGAAATAGTCATTATTATCGATGCAGAGGCCGAATCTATAGTTTTGAGAATTTTTGTCTGTCTGTCTGTATGTGACCGCATCACAGAAAAACCACTAAAAGGATTTTGATGAACGGTATGATGAGAGTTGGTTATCCGGGTCAACATATAGGATACAAAATATAATTAGACTAAATGATAGGGATGTGTAGTCGATGACGGTTTGATGGTCTGTTCGAGGCTAAGCCTGTTGCATTCCGAATATACATATTATCTAGGTATACATATAATAAAATTGTAACTAAGCCGAATCTGTACATTAAATATTTTGCAAAAAATCTTATTGAAATAGACATTATTATCGATACAGAGGCTGAATGTGTAGTTTTTAGAATTTTTTTATGTCTATCTGTCTATTACCGCATCACAGAAAAACTACTAGAGGGATTTTGATGAAATTTGGTATGGTGATAGCTGGTTATCCGGCTCAACATATAGAATATTTTTTACTGCGGAAAAATATCTCATCTCTGAGAAATCTATACTATACATTAAAACGTAAGTAGGGACGAACCCGAGCGGAGCGAGGGTGAGTCGCTAGTAATTATATAAAATCCAAATCAAGGTAAAATAGCTTAACGTCTACACCATACACGGAATTAAACCACCTGACTTCTCAACTCTATGCGGTTACTGAGAATTTCTTGGCAGGCAAATCTATTTAATATACAAATACTTGTCCCGATTTGGAACTCAAACCTAAGAATTTCCATAGTAAAGCCGTGTATACTAGCCATTAAACCAATATGAATAACAAATTACTTTATTATTAGATTGTAATGTTGTATGAGCGTGCATTATCCGTCAAAAACCTTTGGGCCTTGAAACTGAATATCTTATTTACCTCGAAAGTTAGGAACAAACCGAAACCTTTTATATGTTATTGATATAACGAAATAAAATCCAAGCTAGTCCTATATAAATAATGTAGTTCTTAGCTATAAGAAATGTGGGGCGTGTGATAACGACCTCAAATAAAACCTTAGTCAAATAAATTCCACGAAGTCATAGGAGGCGGCGTATTCAATAAGACATATGCTTATAGATCAAAAGCTTTGGTATTTTCAAGAGAAAATTAGTGTTTTGAAGGTATTATTTTAAAATATACATTAAATAACCATACAATAAATATAAAAAACTGCATTAAAGTCGGCTTTGCTTATATCTTATGGTAGGAGCTATGGTGTCTCATATAGACATACATACATTTAGACACAGTGTTGATATGAGTGGCTAACTTATAATATTCCGTTGCTTATGGTCGAGTTTAAAAATCAACAAGCTCTGTGAGAAATAATATTTATTTGAGTTCACAGTTTTATAACGAAATTATATAAAATGAAATTTTATAGACACGAACACCATTCATTTTTATTATCAGTGTACATATGTATATACGATGTGTTCATATAATATTAACAATCATAATATAAGGTTATATTTTAGTTTATTTTTTATCTGTACACATAATAAAATTCTAACTAAGCTGAATCTGTGCATTAAATATATTTTGGAAAATCTTATTGAAATAGACTTTTTGGGAAAAATAGCATCCAAATGACCTTCCACTTGCTGTTATACTACTTTATGTTCCACTTCTATCAAATATGACCCCTGGATTATATAGACACTCGATCACATGAAACAAATTCTACCAATCTTTTAAATTTTAATTGTTTTCTATAGAACAAAAAGGTCCAGTAGCAACCCGTCTAGCTGAAAGCGAGTGAGTCATGATCAATCAGACAGAAAAAAACCAAAGACTGTATTTTAATCTTAACATAATATATCACAAAACTCCTTATCAAACATGTTTTTTCAAAAAATATTATTGTGTTTGAAACAATAGTATAAAATACTAAAACGATAAAAGGGCTATGTAATGGCCTGTTGAAGAAACAATGAATTGCTCGTGTATTTAAGAATTATCATTAAAAGCTTACTAGGCTTTATAAATTATTACAGTATATTTTTGTCTATATATATAAATGTTGCTTGCTTTCCATTTTGTCTATATAGCTTGCTTCCCAATACAAACTTTTATCCCCATTTTCACCCTCTTAAGGGATGACTTCCAGGATAAAAACTATCCTATGTCCTTTCTAGGGTCTCAAACTATCTTCTTACCAAATTTCGTCTAAATCGGTTCAGTAGATCCAGAGATTACCCCTTACAACGTCACAAACTCACAAACTTTATATCTTTATACTCGTAATATAAAGTATAAATAAAATATAACTGAATCGAATCTATATATTATATATTTTTTGGAAAGTTTTATTAAAATAATTGTTATTATCAATATAGAGGTCGAATCTATAGTTTTCAGAATTTTTATATATCTGTCTGTCTGACTTAGAGTGCATTACGATGAAACTACTGGACAGAGTTTGATTTGATACGACAATAGCTGGTTATCCGGGTCAACATATAGGAAACTTTTTACTGCGGGAAAATATCTCATCTCTGAAAAATCTATACTAAACGTTAAACGACCGGGACGAACTCGAGCAGAGCGAGGGTTAGTCGCGTGTTTTGTCATAATTTTGGTAGTTAATATGTGTCACACGTTGTGATCTTGTAGTAGGTACTAAAGATAATTTCGTTCGTGACTCGCTCAAAGGAAGTCTAATGCTTACGAAGAAAATTTAGGAAGTCAATGATATATACTCGTATATCTGTACGGAAGTACAACAATTTAATTTGGGTAATGTAATTAAGCAACAAATATATTAAATACTAGCGACACACCCTCGCTTCGCTCGGGTTCGCCACTAGCTTGATTCTCCATACAATCTTTCATCCCCCATTTCACCCCCTTAAGGGACGATTTCCGGGATAAAAAGAAGCCTATGTCCTTTCCAAGATCTCAAACTATATTCTTACCAAATTGCATATAAATCGGTTCAGTAGATCCAGAGATTAGGTACCCCACACAACGTCACAAACTCACAAATTTTACCTCTTTATAATATTAGTATAGATATATAGCTGATTCTCAATAAAAGTGAAATAATGATTTTGTTATAGTCGTGGTAAATTTTTTTCAGTTTGTTCTGTACATATGACAGATTGCAGATTGCAAAAATTGGTTGCTATAATTTTTTAAACATTCCGCAAATAATATATTATGACGTTCATCAGCTTTTAACTGAATGGTGCTGTGACTGTGCTGTGTTATTGTCACAACATATTTATATTTTAAAATGATGTTTTAAAATGTTTTATCTCCAAACCACATGTCCCAGAATAATTAATTGAAATTTACAAACTATTCATATTTTTTAATGAAAACGTCATTCAAGCGACCTTACATGAAGCTTAGCTGTGAAAAAGTATTACTGAAATATATTCGAGAGCTCCGCATCCCACGTAGGTGAGGGATTTGCTATTGTAGCAGTAGTCTGTGCACATTTGACATCTCTATTGATGAATGACGTATCATAGCAAAAATCCTTTACCCACAAAATTCCTGGTGGAAATAGACGGTGGAAAGTGAAATGGTGCAAAATGCATTCTAAAGGCAGATAAAGTAACATATTTATATCGAAATAAGAATGAAATTTATAGTTAGATGCTAAATAGTATCGTAGGCACAAATATATATATTATATATACACACATCCTTTTCATACTTTATTTTTAATTAAGACCTTTTTATTTACCTTTTTAAAAATTACGTTTGTGATAAATTCGAAAAAAGGGAGAAAAGTATTAACATTAAAAAGGTGTACAATTTTTAAGCACGATTTTTATTTCTATTTTTAATAAAATAGATTAAAGAACACTGGTGATATAATAGTTTAGAATACTTAAAGTCTGTACTGAAATTCTCAAAGGATTATTTGTACTAACCTAATAGTTTTGGCGTAACTTAGCAAGATTATTACTAAGACAATTCAAAGTTTTCGAAGAATTGCTATTGGAAGAAACCGCCGAGTTTCATACACTGGTATGGTCCAGCTTTAAATTTAAGCTTCTTTATAAAACTTAATTACACTATAATGTTATAAACTACTATAAAGTGTGTATTTTCATGATTTTTCGTTTCATACAAAAATTGAGCGATAAAAAATTTTTTTGCATAATGATCAGTTTTTATATTTGTTTTTATTTCGATCATTTGCGTTTATATCACTTTTTTGCATATATATAATATATATATATATATATATATATATATATATATATATATATATATATATATATATATTTTTATGTTGGGACATTAACACACAGCACCATCTAGTTCCATGGTAAGCTACGAGGCTTGTGTTATGGATACCAGATAGTTGATACACTACATATATATAACGTTAAATACATACATATTATAAATATGTGTAAAAGTGTGCAAATGGAATTAAATTTCGTCAATTCAAAGAGTTAATACTCTATAAAAAGATTTTTTGCTATATTTGATAGCTTGTGATAATCTTACTCTTCTGGGCAAATGCTTTGTTTTCAAAAATTTTGGGGACTGAATATATTTATGATTCAATAATGATACTGTAATATGTGATTTTTACGTGTTCAAAACAGCCTTCCATATAATATTATGAGCACAACGGACGTAACGTTATTGCTACAAAATTCTATTTTTGATCTCAAAATCAATTCTTTGCTAACTTTCTAGCAGAAAAGTATCCAATAAAATATTTAGGTCATCAACGGTAGAAAATAACATTTGATTTATTAAGCATGTCTGTTAGTGAATGCACTGCGAAAGCCATTTCTAGAGGTACTTATATAAGCATTATATTTTTATAACACAATTTTGCACTCAACACAATATGCTGTTAACCTTTTAGGAACGTAGCGTAATATTGAGACACCTGTGTATACTTTAATGTAATGTAACTCGTTTTATTCAATCTATGATCTCATTTTTAAGTAAAAATTAAGCTGGCGATCGATTTCAGCGTACTTAAACTACTTCTACATAAGTTTTAAGCTCCCAAACGCAATCAGAAGCTATGACCTGTGTATCTGTGTATGTCTGTGGTATTGTAGCACCCAAACGGGTAAACTGATTTTATTTAAAAGTTATAAATATAAAGGATTAAAAATTTTGGAACTTGGCTAAAAATTACTTTACCTAATATTACAGACATCACATTTTTACAGTATGAAAGGTGCTGATCTAGTACTTATTTTTTATTATTATATCTATTTTAGACAGTTTACTTGCAAGTTAAATTTAACCTTAAATTAGCCTTTGATATAGCTACACTAAGAGATATTTCATGTCACGTTTGATCCAACAGTTTAAACCGTTTGTAAAGTGGTAGGTATAATCCGGAACATTTGTAATCCGGACTGTTATCAGGGAAGAGAAAGGTTTATTTGCATCTATCTCGTAGTTTCAGACAAAGTGTGATGAATAGAATAAGATGAAATTCTAAACAACCTATCTACACCTAGTTAATGCATATGGATTTGTCCACGTGCTTTGTTTGTGTAGTGCAAGAAAACCAGAGTTTCTCAAGTATTTTTCAATATACTCAATCAATTGGAATATTATTGTCTTGCCAATTAAAGGACACGTTCCTTAGACTAAAGAACTATACAGAACAGATGTCTGCCAAGATGTAAAAATCAAAGCGTGATTTTGCTGTTTGTAGTAACTACTTTTAATTTTTTATACAGACTTTTATTTTCTTCAAAGGATAAAATAAAAATTTTATAGGTATTAGCGACTCACCCTCATTTCGCTCGGGTTCGTACATAGTTACGTTTTAACTCTTAGTATAGATTTCTCAGAGATGAGATATTTTCTCACAGTAAAAAGTATCCTACATATTGACCCGGATAATTATCCAGCTTTCAACATACTAAATTTTATCAAAATCTGTTTAGTGTTTTTCTCGTGAGACGTTCCCAGACAGAGAAAAATTCTAAAAACTCGCCCCCTGTATCGATGTATCGATATAATGACTATTTAAATAAGATTTTCCAAAAAATATTTAATGTACAGATTCTACTTAGTTAGAATTTTTTATATGTATAGTTTAGTAAATTAATTTACTGTATTTGAAAAGGAAATATGAATAAGAATTAGTAATAAAAATAATACTATTTGCTTTGTATTTTTTAAGTATAAATTCTATTTCCCTTATAAGGGAGATAGTATAGTATTAGCTATTTATTACCATTTATTTACTTATCAAATAATTAAATTTTAAAATATTATATGTATATTATATAAAAACATTATTATTTGGCTTCATATGTACTTTTATGTATTCAACCCTTTTTGACGTCCCACTGTTGGGCACAGGCCTCCTTTCAATACGAGGGGGATCAGGCCATAGTCTACCACGCTGACCAAGTGTTGGTTGGCAGACATACTTTTATGATACTGTTTATATTCCTTAGAGACGTCTTCACATGTCAGGTTGATATTAGTATGGGAACTCGTTTGCGTACCGATGGGACAACAATTGATTTTTAATTGAAAATAACATCAATATTTCTTAGAAATCCATAAAAAAGTTGAAAGTATTACAGAATTGAAATTTCGTAGAACAATGATTTTTAGAAGAAATCGAAATCATTTAGAGGTTTGAGCTTACAATCTATGCTTATATGTGTACGACTCGTGCATTAAGATAAATGTAGTCTATATTTAACCGTATAGTTAAAAGTTACATACTCTTTCCTTAAAACTATTTTTTTTAACTTTTTGTTGACTTCACCAACAACTTTAACAGCATTGTTACTGTGTTCGGACCCACAAATTTTTTATTGTATCAATATATCTAAGCATATTTTACCGAAAAAAAAATGTGTAAAAAATGTATTAAACCTAGTGTTATGGTCTTGGGATTTGGTTTTTAACCGACTTCCAAAAAAAGAAGGAGGTTCTCAATTCGACCGTATATATTTTTTTTTTATGTTTGTTCGCGGATTTTTTCGTCGTTTATGAACCGATTTTGATAAATTTTTTTTGTTGGAAAGGAAATATCCCAAGAGTGGTCCCATGATAAGGAAACCAGGATCTAATGATGGGATCCCAAAGAAATCGAGGGGAACTTTCGAAAATTGTAGCGGCGACTAGTGCGTTTGATAACATTTTCATTAGGTATTTTAAAGCACTACTATTTAATGAAGGTCTGGAGTCGATCTGATGATGGACCCGAAAGATAGTCGAGGGAACTCCTCGACGATTTACTGCAATTACCTGGTGTTTGGGCTTGATTAATTTGTATTGATGATACGTCTACACTAAAAATGGAAAAATAAAAACATTAAAAAAAAAAAAAAAAAAACCGACTTCCAGGCACTGAAAAGTGAAAAATAACTAAACGGGGGTTTTCATTTAGAATAGATACTTAATCAGATTTTTTCGAAGTCTGTGCCAGCCAATACAAATCAAAGCACATTACACATATATACATAGATAGATTACATTTTGAAGACGAATATAGGATATTTTTGATCCCTGCTTATTATGCAAGCGAAGCCGTGGGGGAAAATTTCTAACAAATAAAAATCGCTTCCTCTCACAAATTATACTAACGTAAAAACTTGAACTAACGTAAAAACGTTTTCGTTGCCTTGACTTCATTGTTCGCGTAGTTTGGTTCTTTGTTTTCAATTTATATAATCTCAACAAGCACAAATACAAGGTATTTGCAATCAGTTCTAGAATAATTGTTGCACTAATGAAATAACTAAGATATTCATTTCAACTTTTACCTTTGATTTCCTTAGCTTTTAACCTAAATTAAAACAATTTCATTAGTTTGAAGTCTTAATATTTAAACTTGGTAGCCTTCAAGTAATATCAAATTATTTTTAAATGATTTTGAAGCTGACGTACTTTTATTTAATTAAGTGAATATCCTGAAGAAACCTGGCATCTTTTAACAAGGGTTTTTACCTATAACAGGTACTAGCGACCCACAACCAGATGTATATAACCACAAACCTATGTAACTTTTTTATTTTGTAATCTATACATATAATTATATTTATATTGTACATTAAATATTGTTTGGAAATCTTATTGAAATAGTCATTAATATCTATACAGAAGCCAAATCTATAGATTTTAGAATTTTTGTCTGTCGGTCTGTCTGTCTGGGAACATATCACATGAAAACCACTGGATAGATTTTGATGAAATTTGGTATGATAATAGCTGGTTATCTGGGTCAACATATAAGATATTTTCTACTGCGGGAAAATAACTCATCTCTAAGAATTCTAAACGTTTATATATAATATTGTATATAATTTATTATTTTGGTCTGTTATGAGAAATAGAAGAATTTTAATTATTATTATCACAGTAATTTCCCATCTCATCTGAAACACGTCCCCTGTTGGACATAGGGCTCTCCTAAAGATTACCATGACTGCCGGTCTTGTGTCATCCGCATCTAGTGGGTTTGAAGTCGTCGGTCCACCTTGTTGAGCCTGCCTACGCTTCGCCTTAATCTATACTAATAATCTGTTTGTTTCTTTATTTGTACAGAATAAGCTCCGAACTGCTGAACCGATTTAGTTGAAATTTGGTAAGAAGATAGTTTGAGACCCTGGGACATAGGATAGTTTTTATTCCGGAAATCATCCCTTAAGAGGGTGAAAATGAGGATGAAAATTTATATGGTGAAGCAACTTAGGAAAGAACCCGAGCGAAGCGAACGTGCGTCGCTAGTATCATTTAAATCGAAAATAGCTAAATGTAATTCTGGAAACTTTCTGTTAATTATTTCTATAGCCTTGTTTAAACATTAAACACAAAGACAAAGTTGCAATTAGTCTAAGCATAAACATATTATTATCTTTCTCATTTTATATACACGCTTCACTGAATGGTATAAAATAAAATATTTCTTTTTGTACTTAATTATTTTTCTAAATAATACAATAAATTTTGATGCTGTTTTGCGGAAGTTTTAGGCCTAAAATATATGCATATTATATATATATATATATATATATATATATATATATATATATATATATATATATATATATATAATATGCATATATTTTAGGCCTAAAACTTCCGCAAAACAGCATCAAAATTTATTGTATTATTTAGAAAAATAATTAAGTACAAAAAGAAATATTTTATTTTATACCATTCAGTGAAGCGTGTATATAAAATGAGAAAGATAATAATATGTTTATGCTTAGACTAATTGCAACTTTGTCTTTGTGTTTAATGTTTAAACAAGGCTATAGAAATAATTAACAGAAAGTTTCCAGTTTTAGTTTTATATATATATATATATATATATATATATATATATATATATATATATATATATATATAAAACAAAGTGAGGGTGGTTTGTAAGATTATGCAAGTAAATGCAAAAGGTACTTAGAGGCGAGAACAAGTCACTAGTTTTATATAAAGAGACTTGATAGTGGGAAATGCAGCAATTCAGAAATTCTTCTTACTTTTTCCGCGGCTCTTTATCTCAGTATTAGCTTACATTCATTAACTTTTTAATTTACTCAGTGGTATTATTAACTGACTTCAAATAGTCAAGGTACTATTTGTAACATTTATATATTGTTATTTACATTTTACTATCGGCTCACCCTCGATTCGCTCGAGTTCGTCCCTAGGTACGTTTTAAATAGATATAAATAGTGAATACGTGAAGTGTATATGATTTTTTCTCATGTTGTTATAGTTATTCTGCTATTCGGGGCGAACTCAAATCTAACGAACCAAAAATCATCAAAATCGGTCTAGCCGTTCTCGAGTTATAAGTGTTGTAACAAACCCGACTTTTTTTATAGAAATAGATACCTATACTAGCAGCTCACGCTTGCTTCGCTCAGGTTCTCCTCTAGAAATACAAAAACAAATCTATGACATGGGAACCTCACATTTTTCTTTTTTTCCTTACTTAGGATAAAGTAGCCTGTGTGTTATTCCAGACTAACTGAAAATCTAACTGATTCCAAATTTTTTTGGAACGAAGTTTCTTATGGGACGATGCGGAGGGGTACCCTAGCCGGCAAAAATGTCCATAACGTCCGTAACGAAAACGCATTTTCGGAGTAAGATTTTTATGTATAGTTGATGTGTGTTCGCCATACAGTGTCTAATGAATATTCTACGTGATGACTATGTTTATTATTATATATTTTTATGAAACATTGTGAATAAATTAAAAGTGTTAAGATAATTTTATTAAGTAGTTTTTGATTTTTATCGATAAAATAATCATAATAAAATATTTATACCCAAATAATTATTTTATTTTTACCTCGACACACATTTTTTTTATTGATAAAGCTTAAGCTCGTTACAATTAGTCGTAACAATTAGTGGACATACAGTCTCTTTGTCACTCCAATACATATATATATATATATATATATATATATATATATATATATATATATATATATATATATATATATATATATATATATATATAAGCTTTAGCATATCCAGATCATTGGAGCCCATCGATGGACAGTTGCTTAGTGCCAAAAACGTATATTAGGCTAACAATCTGGGCAAGTCGTTTCATTCCTTTCAATTCTCGTTGAGGTATATTTAGCTGTTGGGTGAAAAGGGCCTTTTTCAGTGCATATATTACGTTCGCCATCCACCTCGCTTGATGTATGGCACATGGGGTCCTGAAACTGAAATTGCTTTCATTCCAACCTCCTATATAAAGGAGTGATAATTATAATAAATATAAGACTACAAATCTCTTAGATGACTTCCATTTTTTAGGACATTTTGGATGTAGTTAACCACTATCGCTCGTTGCTCTTCTAGAAAACTATCAACGGGATTCTCTTTATATAGCATAATCGCACATAACTTTATATCAAATGAATCCTACTACTAGTAGACTTTAGAATTTCTGGAAAATTGGGATGTCAGGACCACTTGGTTGTGATTTACAATACTTTTTTAACACTCCTTTCAATATTTATTCGCGGGTGTGATGGCGATAAGTCAACAACATCAATGTTCGAATAAATTTTAAAATACATACACTATCAAAAAAAGTTTCAGTATTACATATTTCACTAGCGTGAGATAAAAGTGGCCAACATGTGCAGCCCCTAAATATTCTTCAATTTTCATAAAATTTGACGTAAATGTCTTTTGTGCCAATGAGACTCAGGGAAAAACCAAAGTCAAATGAAAATCAAACTTTTGCAAAAATGTAAAAAAATGTATTTCTAATAACAGTATAACAATCGGTAACCATGTAGCTAATTTAATGATGGAGATAGCTGTATAGGATGGGACTCTCTAGTGGAATTAAGACTTAATCCGTTTGTTTTAAAAGTCCATTACTTTAGACTTAAGAGTCTATGCATAGGTGTCATATATCTATACGTACATTCTATGTGTACGTCGTCTCGGTGATGTAGTGGCTAGCATGTACAGCTGCACATCCGGAGGACCTGGGTTCAAGTCCCGGGTCGGGCCAAGTTTAGCTAAATCTTTGTGTTAAGGAAGTCACAGTAACAGCCCGGAATTGGGAAGTTGGCGGTGTTTCATCCCCGTGCCTCGGAGATCACGTAAAGCCGTCGGTCCTACGCCTTAACTCTCACTAGTCGTGTCGAGTAGTCGTCCAACCGGAGTACGAGAGTGACAGGAACAGCACTCTGCATTTGTATTTGCGCGTACACTTGTGCACTATAATATTTCTTGCGCAGCTAGTCTCAATGAGATTGACCGCCATGGCCGAATTCGGTCGGGAGGACATTCATTCATTCATTTTTCATTATTAACGTACGCCATCTGTTCTTATTTTGCTCTCTTTTATAGTATCATTAGAAATATTTTATTATGAATTTCAAATTTTGTAATAAATATAATGATCTCGTATACAGATTGCCGTTAAAGTTTAACGATTTAAAGTTACGTTATAAACGATTTAATTACTTATATAAAATAAAACGTAAATTCACGCTCAAATTTTATATTATGGCCGAAGCAAGGTAACTTAAAATGTATAAACGTAATGGCTGTAATATACTCAAGATTCATTATTTGTTATTTATTTTAGGGCTACACGATGGTCGCTGAGGGAGCTATTATATGAATAAACGGTAGGCAAGTTCAGACTACTTTATCAATACATTATATAATAAATTGACGACACGTTTGGCTCAGTTTGTAGTGACCCTACTTGCTGTGCCAGTGGTCGCGGGTTCGAGTCCCACTGGAGGCATTCATTTGTGTGATGAGCACGAATGTTTGTCCTCCATTTATGGGTGTTTATATTTATAAAATGTATGTATTTAAAGTTATATATGTGTAGTGTATCAACTATCTGGTATCCATAACACAAGCCTCGTAGCTTACCATGGTACTAGATGGTGCTGTGTGTTAATGTTCCAACATATTTATTTATTTATTATTATATTTAGTGTGGTACATTATTTAGTCAGTAGAGCGCATTTTTCTTGGCTTTGTATACTTCTATATTATTTCATACTAATGACTTACCTTCGTTTCGCTCGTATGCGTTCCTAAGTATGTTTAAATATTATATATATATATATATATATATATATATATATATATATATATATATATATATATATTTATATATATATATATATATATATATATATATATATATATATATATATATATATATATATATATATATATATATGATTGAGAGTGTACCTTAGGATATAGACAAAAAGCAGGCTTTCACACACTTACAAACAATAGACATACCGATCAACAATTTAAGGACTATTGGGTTTGTATTATGTATACAATACGTTACAGTCATTGTTTTTTAAAAAATATAATGTACAGATTTTTCTATTCATTTTTAAGACTTTGTAATGATTAACATCAAAATTGAGGTCTTATAAAAATTCGTTCTATGTCTGGATCCGGATTTTTCTCTGAAATTGGTATTTCAATCATCACTAATCTTTTCTATCCTCAATAAACTAATACTAATGATTATAAGCATACAAAAAATTCAAAAGTACCTGTAAAATTCAAATTAAATAAAATTAATTTTAACCGATTTCTAAAAAGGAGAAAGTTCTATGTTTGTCTCTATGCATTAAACTTCTACTACTCGACATTAAAGGTACCTTTTCCATTTTTCGAAACTTTGTACATTCTAAACAATACGTCAGCATTTATGAATATGAATAGCAGCATATGAATGTGTACACGCGCAGGAAGTAAAACTTCTGTACGTTATCGGTACTCTTTATGAAATTCAATTTGTGTTTTAAATAATTAGGATAGGTGAGATACTAAAAATAACGCTTATTAGGCATATTAAAATCATATGTTTATACAATATTATCTAAGAAAAGAATATAATATTATATATCATTTGTCAGACAATAACAACGGTTACCATGGCAACAAACGTACGTACATTTTTTCGTAACGCATTCACCAGCTTACCCACCTCCCAGCCTAACCCTCAAGTGTGCGTAAAGTAGTTTTACTACAAAATCAAAATAAATCCGCGAAAAAATTCCGAAAAAGAGTTTTATTTAAAATATCAAATATTCGCGTAAATCTAAGAAAGTATTACTTTGTTATAAAATTTACTATGAAGTAGAAATTGTGCCCCTAATTGACTTTTGAAATCTATAATATATATTTCGAACAGTACTTACGTTTTCATATAATTTATAATATATTTTATCATATAGGCTTTTAGGGATAGACAGATCAAAAATGTTAAAATAAAGCTAAATATTCCGGACCAAAGCCACAACCCGCTTTAAGCACAGACAGAATTTTTAAAAATGCTTTACTTTTATATAGTGCTCAGTAAAAGTTTTTAGTATTGTACTATAATATATGTATTAAATAATTTTCATTTTTGCGACATTTAGTTAGTTTTGTATGAATGTTGAAATAAATATGTAATTTTTCTTATACATTCAAGTTTTTTGCTTGTTTGAATAAAGCAAACAGAATATCTTGATAGTATTCCAATTCACTATTCTAATTTTCTTCTATTCGTGCCTTAAAAAGATTGTAGAGCACAAATGTGTAAATAGAAACAATCGCCTCAATCGCAAAACAAATCCATAACAACAAGCACAGTAAGCCCGGACTTAAGGGTTATTTCTATATGCGAAACAAAAAAATACATGAAAATTATACAAAATCCCTCTAATATTCCTATCTCTTCCTTACTTGTAATATTTTTTTAGATTTACGCGAATATTTCATATTTTACAAAATTATATTTGAGGATTTTATCGTGGTTTAAATTTTATTTTGATTCTTTTGCTTTCGACTGTTGTTTATAATATTATACAGCAAACAGTGTTACTAAGTTTGTCGATAATTATACTTTTATTTAAAGTGTCTGCCTTAAAACATCAAACGTATTTTTACATATATCGATTATTATCTTGACGATGTTAAACGTTCTCGTATTCCAATATAAAATTTTCGAAAATATTTCAACAAACATGAGTAGAAGTGAGAAATAAAACAAATATATATATATAATGAAATTTTATTTTCAAATATCTATATATAATAAGTATCTTTTTTAAAATCATTTATTTACATATTGTTATCACGTAGGCAACAGTTTTACGTTTTGTCGTTCAGTTACTTCGACTGTAAGTTTAAAACTAAGGTCTAACACCGCCAATGAGATTGTACCACGTAATAAAGTACATTGCGAAGTGAAAAACGTGACCACGAATAAAACCGTGACAGTTTTTAATGATGCATGAGATGAAGATGCCCCAGCATGCAGTTCGGCTAGGCTCTCTGAAACAAAATTTTAGTTTTAGTACTTCATAATATTAATATTCAACATATTTATTTTTTATTTATAATTTATTTTTTTCTAGTATTTGTAAAACAATATATCTTAGTGAGCCAGTGGTAACCCATTGCTAATGCGCTCCCTTGGGAAACTTAGTTAAGCGGGTTCAAATCCCGTGTCTCCCACCTCTGATATTTTCATGTGGGAACTACGAATATTTCTAACATGATTAACTCTTGCCTTACAGTGAAGGAAAACATCGTGAGGATACCTGCATATCTGAGGAACCTAGGAAGTTTTTGAAAGATATGCTAATTCCGCCAACCCACAATTGGCTAGCGTGGTGGACTACGGCCTGATTCCCCTCGTGTTCAAGGGAGGTCCGTGCCCAGCAGTGGGACGTTAAAAAAAGGGAATAAATACATATTATATACACATATCTTAGTTACTTTAAATTGTTTATTTTTTATTTGAAAAGTTACAATAAAAGTTAATATAATAAAATAGTAAACAATACTACTAGTATAATTATGAAAGATTGTATATGTACGTACAATCTTCTCGGTAGGTTGATTTAAATGAAATTTATTATACAAAGAAGTAGTAACACATAAGCTTCAATTAATAATAAAAGCCACCAAAATGTGGTGCTGCCTGAATATAATATTTTAAATACAAATGATACTCGGGAACTGCACGGGAAATATTAAAACCACATTCCTTAGGTTTTTTGATGTTAACATTCTAAGTCGTAAGTATCTATAGCTTAAAGTAGTGTCCAATCATGCAAGAAATTATAAGATATTATATTATTATATTTTTTTGGATACAAAAACAAGAAGCTGTTAGAGAGGCTCAACATTAATGTTCTTAGAAGACCACCTCGCTACCCATGTACATTATTCACAACTCATAGATGTCGCACGAAGTTGGGTAGTAATGCTCCGTTATCGCGTAACTGCGTAAAGTGCAAAGCATCTCTGGACATTGGTTGTGACCACGGAATAGGTAAAAAAGGCTGGAATGGTAATGTGGGCGTGACAGCGTCGCCGCAACTATGGTTAAACAACCTTACACAAACCGATTCATGCGTGCACCGCTTGTAGTTCGTGTTTAGAGTGTGTCGGGTACGAAGCTGCGATAAATAGTGTTATAATGCCGTCTTGTGCTATTATTACTTGCAAGACAAAAAGTCAAACTTCGAGTATCGATCGAGGAGGTATATCTTTTCATCGGTAAGTCAAAAATAATAATGAATATCTCTTTAATTTCAAAAACGTAGCAACGATTACAAAATTCAAAACAAACGATACTATTGTAATAAGCTAAAACAAACAATATACATTGCTCGCTATGCATGCGCATAATCAAAGCAACGCGCGATCGTTGTCTGCAATGGATAGCGTTCTCTGCGAAACCCACACTTTTCATTGCTTGCTTTGCGATGATTCACTTTTGTATATTATAATAGTGATGGCTTTTGTTGTAAGACAAAATAATCGATAAGGCAATGATTTTTGTATAATAATGTGATTGAATGCTTTCTATGGCAAATTTAAAGTTTATATACAGGTTTATTTTAGAAATAAGAAAAAATCAATTTTATATATTACCTAAAAATATCTCATGCATGATTTGGTAATATCAAAAAATACTCTATAATAAAATTCTAACTGAGTCGAATATGTATATTAAATATTTTTTGGAAAATCTTATTTAAATAGTCATTATTATTTTTATATGATTGTTCATTGTGTTTTCTCATTTTCGCGCCAACATATTGTAAAATATTTTGTCATGTAAAATGAGTGTGATAAAGAGAACTAACTTAAGAATTCACTTACCACGTATGTAACATTAAAAATACATTTATTATAAGTTAAACATTGTTTTATTTTATTTTTAAATTGAACTAATCTAATTCGTTTATAAAATGTGTTTTTAATAACTGTAAAATAACAAATATTATATAAAATTTATTTTAATACACTGACATAAATTATCGACAAAAATATCGTTAGCAAATATTATATAAAATTTATTTTAATACACTGAAATAAATTATCGACAAAAATATCGTTAGCATTTTTTATTTTCAACCACTAGTCATTTTATTTATTTTACACAACACAGACGCAACACTAATTATCTATGTGTTGACCAATTACAGGGCTGCGTTAAGGGGTGGCGTATGTGTGCGAATGCTTGTGTTTATTTGAGTTGCGCGTGTAGTAAAAATATCAAGAAGGGATGAGTGGCGACAGTGGTTCCCATACAAATTACGCGTGTTTACCATTCTACTACCTTTCATCAATTCTGTGGTTGTGACGGGCTCTTGCGATTTATAAAAAAGTGTGAAAAGTGTTTTTTTTTAAGTTTAACAGCATTTTTTTTTAATGTAATTGTTAAGTTTAATTTAATTGTTGTTAACTTGTTTTTTTTAATTGTAATTCATATTTTTTTGTATATTTAATTAGTACTTTTAGGCATTATAAAACACTGTTTTTTGCGAATGATCTGTTCTCCTATAATTGGTAATACATATGAATATAAATTAGATTTAAGTATATTATAAATGTTAAACTATGTATACTGTTGGAGATCCGTATAAATAAATAAAAAATATATATACCCGGCTGGTAACCGCCTCATTTTTGAAGCGTCGCGTCGATAAGCTAAAATATTTTTCATTTCGACATGGATGTAATGGCTCGAGCGAAAACTAATCCGTTAAAAGCTAATGATAAATTAGTGGATCGATTGAAAGCTAATAATAATAAATATATAGTAACTGTAGATAATTCAAGCTCAGTTTATAATGACTCTACTTGCTGTGCCAGCGGTTGTGGGTTCGAGTCCTGGGGGCATTCATTTGTGTGATGAGCATTAATGTTTGTACTCCAGTCATGGATGTTTATAGTTATAATATGTATATTGTATGTCTTTAAAGTTATATATGTGTAGTGTGATGTGTGTTAATGTCCCAACATTTGTATTTATTATTTTATATTAATATATGGTAACGCTCATCTTGAAGTAACTATGTTAATGTTTTATGACTTTTACGTATAAAATTATAGATTCTTCAGCAAATGCCTTTGAATATGTAAGGTGTTTGAACTGAAATTTCCCTTTCTATATCGCGTCACGTATGCATCATCATACATTACGAAGAAGCAACGTACGACTTGATAACATCGTAACAGCTAATGGATACAATTTGTAAAGAACTTTTAACATTTAGAATACTGTGCAAAGTAAGAAAAACATATTTCAAATCTCTGGATGAGCTTTTATAAGGAAACTTTAAAATCTTTGTCGTTTGTATTTATAAGAAGTTTCTGACTATGGATATGCTTTTGAATATATCATAAGCACATATATATTTCTCTATACTACTAGCGACTCACTCTCACTCGTAGTATACAAATCTCTCTCATAGTATACAAATATACTGTGGCTTCTTAAGGCATTTAGGAATACATCCGAGAAAAGCAAGGATAAGTCGCTAATTTAAAAATTAAAAGCTATTTGAACCATATTAATAAACGATGTATCTACGAATAAACAGATAAGCTATTAAATTTATTTTGATATGTATGATATTAACTGTCGATATGTTTGTTTCGATATATTCGAGGAGCAACGTTGTATTTAAATATATATGTATGTGTTTTAAAAATAGGAATACATTATACATTATATACCTATTTATATTTCTTTATCTTAGGTTTAAATTCAAAATGTTATTCTTTGCCGTGGGACATTAACACACAGCACCGTCGAGTTCCATGGTAAGTTACGGAGGCTTGTGTTATGGATACCCGATAGTTGATACACTATACATATATAACATTAAATACATACATATTTTAAATATAACCACACATGACTGGAGAATAAACATTCGTGCTCATCACACAAATGAATGCCCCCAGCGGGACTCGAACCCGCGACCTCTGGCACAGCAAGTAGGGTCACTACAAACTAAGCCAAACGTGTCGTCAATTTCTGTATAAATAAAGATTAAAATAGTTTTTTTATTACTGCATATTTTAAAAATCGTTTGACTTATCTTTTATGAAAAGATACTTGCATCTGAAGGTATTAATTTTCTATCTCAAAATATTTCTTTTGTAAAATTTGTAAATTTTTCGCGTACACGACCTATTACATATTGATTAAAAAAATTAATTTGCTTGAAGGCTCTTCTATAACATTATTTAATCTTGGTAGATAATGAACATTTATTACAAACATATATTGTACTATATAATATGGTATAGCTCCAAGCAATTTTTAAGAGAAATTGGATATTGTATCGTGTTCTTATACGGCTTACGGGTAAATTAATTTTAAATAATTGTGAGTTTTTTTTAAACAAAATAACGATGGATTTAAAAAGTTGAGCCAGTGTACATCTGAAAAAAAGTTTTCACCATCCAAAAGAAATAGACAATTCAATTAATTTTTCTAATTAAAAACGTAAAACAACAGAAAAATAAAATATAAATTAAAACTTTTTAGCTTTGGTTAAAATAAAAAATAATATAATAACTTTATTTCTGAAACAATAGGTTATTAGAGCAATTTGGAGTAGTTATAGTGTAGGTTCAATTTAAAGTTACTTGTTTCCTATTCATATTAAAACTCCAGAAACAACTTTTGTGTTGTTGTAAGCTCGAACTTTTCAGCTTCATAATATTAGCTTTTCAGTACACGTAGGTGATGCTTATACTTTCTATTACTTTTTGTTTACGTTGCAAATAAAATTTCTATTCATTTATGATAATATAATATCTATACTAATATTATAAATGTGAAAGTTTGTGAGTATGGATGTTTGTTACACTTTCACGCTAGAACGGCAGATCAGATGTGGATGAAATTTGGCACAGAGATAGATTATAGTCTGAAATAACACATAGACTACATTTTCTCCTGAAAAAATGTACGATTCCCACACGTATCATATCCCACGGGAACCGTACGTTTTTCCAGAATTAAAAGTAGCTTATATATTAGTCTGATGTATGAGCTATATTATTGTAAAGTTTTATTAAAATACATTCAGTATTTTTTTCGTAAAAGAGTAACAAAAATCCAAACATCTATACATCCAGACCCATACACTTACGCATTTATAATGTTAGTAGGATGATATAGACGTGAAATAAGTTTACATGTCACCTTTTACGTCGGAAGTTTATTACTTGTACTAAATGAAACTTTCTATAGCTTTCCATCGTTTTATTTATTGATTTTTTACCTAGAAGTAAAATTTATTTTTTTAATATAATTTCAAATAAAGTAAGGAATATAATGATAATATTATAGGTGGAGTATTTTCAACTGACTTCCAAAAAAAGGAGGAGGTTCTCAATTCGACCGACCGATGTATTGTGTTCGCGGATTTCTATGTCATGTATGAACCGATTTTGACTCTTTTTTTGTTGGAAAGTAGATATCCCAAAGGTGGTACCATGATAAGGAAACCAAGATCTGATGATGGGATTCCAGAGAAATCGAGGGGAACCTTCGAAAATTATGTAAAAAATAACGGCGACTAGTGCGTTTGTTAACTTTTTCATTAGGTATTTTAAAGCACTATTATTTAATGAAGGTCTGGAGTTGATCTGATGAAGGACCCGAAAGACAGTCGAGGAAACTCCTCGACGATTTACAGCAATTACCTGGTGTTTGGGCTTGATTAATTTCTATTGATGAGAACTTTAAACCTAGATGGGTTGTGACTGTCATTAGAGGTCTGAATAAATGGCTTAATCAAGTCTGAATAAATGTGTCTGAATAAATGGCTTAAAAATGATCTGCTATTACGTCTACACTAAAAATCGAAAAATAAAAACTAAAAAAAAGCCGACTTCCAGGCACTGAAAAGTAAAAAATAATTAAACGGGGTTATAATTTAGAATAGATACTTAATCAGATATTTTCGAAGTCGGTACCAGTCAATACAAATCAAAGCACACCAGTCGATTTTTTTTTTAAGTTTTTTTAAGCAACGAGGCAATTTAGACATACTTGCAAAACTTTGCCATAAATACTTAGATCCTGCTTATAAATAAATTGGATTATCGAAATTATTACCTACAAATGAAATCTTAATTAATATATTGAATAATTAAAATATAATTTAATAACCACACTAACTAATGAAGCTCAATAATATTAATTCTAACACGAATATTTGTCAAAGCTAATGATTTGTTAGTTTTGAATATGAACACTTCATTGAGTTAATGGAACAAATTCTTAATTAATCTGTGCCGATATTATTTATTTGAAAGTTTACAATATTACACTATACCCTTCATAAGCTGAGAGATGATAGTGTTTTTTGTTCTTTTTTAATTTTTGGAAACACTTGCGATTGCATAATCTTTGGTAAAATTAAATTAGTGTAAAAGTAAATTAGTGTCTTATAAACCAAAAAAATGCTAGGTGTAACTGACATATATGCTATAATTATAGGCTCGATATAGGAAGATAATTATGACTTTAGAAATAATAATATATATTTTAGTTCCTACTAAAATAAAACAAAATGTAATTATTATTATCAATGCGATTTTTATGTGTTTTGTTATTTTATCAATAAGATTTCAAACATTTCATGATGAAAATCATACTTTTATTCTGATTTTCATATAATAACCTTAACTATAAAACAAAATCATCAAAAGTTCAAGTTCAGCTATCAAGAAAGAAACACAGCAAATTGCTCATTTGCAATAATACCATTATAATTAGTTTGTTATTATAATTAATATGATTAATGTTACTAAAATTAATCATTACCGTTTAATACATGAACCGATACTGTGTGAGGCTTTGCCCCTCGCACAGCGCACGTATAGTTGCCCGCGTCACTGCTGTTCACGCGTGCTAACCTCAGCACGCTGTCAGCACCGCCCGGTACTTGCTCTGTTTTAACACTGTGAATTAAATAAATGAAATAAATATTCTCATTTTAATCACTGTATTATGATAGTTTTATTGAATGGACCCATTAAAGATTGAATGGAACAACCTTGCAAACACCATTAACATAACACCATACAAACATAAAAATAATACTAATGTATTTGAATACATCTGATGTATGTCATTTTACGATTTATAATTTAAAAAATACTAAAGGCACCCTCTCATCCAAGTTAATCCACAATTATCTTAATTAAGTACTATTATTATATATTATACATATATTGATATATATTTATGTATGTAGTAATATGGGTTCAAATCCCGGGTCTCGCACCTCTAATATTTTCATGTGCGAATCATTTCTAACATGATCACCACTTGCCTTACGGTGAAGGAAAACATCGTGAGGAAACCTGCATGTCTGAGAAAACTTAGCAAGTTTTCGAAAGACATGTGAAGTCCGCCAATCCGCACTTGGCCAGCGTGGTGGACTATGGCCTGATTCCCCTCGTATTGAAGGGAGGCCCGTGCCCAGCAGTGGGACGTTAAAAAGGGCTGAATACAATGTAGTAATATGCACATATTATGTTTATATGCCATGGTATATAGTAGGTATGACTATATAACACTATTAACCCAACTATATAAAGCTATTTATCACTGCAATAGGTTGATTGGAAGAATTCTCTTCTAAACTCCATGTTTGAAAAATGATTTTTTCATTTATGTACATTAAAAAAAAATATTTGTAAGCAAACCAAATTAAAGACTTTCCAAAATTATTATACCATTGGGAGCTACATATCTAAGATTCCATATACATATATACGCAGTTGAGAAGCTTAATATATAAAGGTGTCGTGTTGTTCGTAAAACAGTCATGAAACCATTATTTATTTATAATCTAATCTATTCTGTACACGTGCAAAAAGGTTTAGCGGTGTCATATCGCGTCAAAGTACCTGGTAATATATAAATATATTTAGCTTCTTTTGAGGGGTGAATGCGGATCATCTATCAACGTTGGAACACATTCAACAGAAATCCGGCATAAACAGATTTTCCTTTTCAAACTAGGTTAACTGTTACCTTAAGGTATTTTCCTTTATAACTGCTAGTGCAGGTTATTTATTTTGGAGTGTCGGTGTTATTTATGAATATTCGATTTAATTATACGTGAAAAAAATATATGAAAAAGTGCCTTTTAATTCATAAGTATGTTAAACTGTTTCCCCATCTACTTGAATATACACATTAAACGGAGGAAACCTATATCTTTACGAGAAGACGTGTAAAATTTACCAACTCACATTTGGCCAACGTGGTAGACTCTGTCCAGTCGCATTGAAAGAAGTTCCATAACATGCTACATAAAGAGCTGAATTTTTATTATAATTATAAGTAGACTAACCTAATTCCACCTCTCGTCGTGTCGGCATTGAGTGCTCTGCCCTCGTGGAGCCATGTGAGTACTGCGGGAGTGTCTACATGGCGAGCTCTACAGACTAATGCAAGTGTTGACTCCGCTTCATAATATTTTTCCTGAAGAGGACCACCAGCTTCATCTACCACCCACACTTGTGGAGCTAATAAAAGAAAATGTTTAAATAGCTGTAATGATATTATTACCATTTATTCCATTTGTATAATAGTTATAAGGAAATAAGGATGCGAAACTAATTTTATTGTATGCACAACATAATAATTAGATTTATCAGGAAAACAAAAACAAATCTATCGTACGGGAATCGTACATTTTCCGGGATAAAAAGTAATCTTTGTGGTATTCCAGATCCGTTTAGCCGTTTTGGCGTGAAAGAGTAACAAACATCAATCCATCCTCATAAACTTTCACATTTATAATATAAGTATGGGAGTATGGATGGGATTAGAAACAACAGTGTTTTTTTATTACAAATTGATATTTTTCCAAAACAACAATGTAACTTGTTTGATAATATAGTAAAAACTATTTCTATTTTAGCACCTACTTATATGTGTAATTTTCTCCCAAAAATCAATATTTATTTTGGGAATTGTTGAATATATAAGTACATGGGTATATATATGATAATAATTTATTTATATTATCTTAAGCTAAAAATCAATTTGACTCAAACTTACTATTCACGTGCAGATAAGTTTTGCTCACTCTAGGAGGATGTGTCGATATCTGGCATTCGTAAACCCCTTCATCATCAGGTTTGACTTCCCTGATAAGTAGTCTCCAATTTCCTGGGTATCTTTTACCAACTGATACCCTATTATCCGCTGCATAAGTAACTGCTCCTACTGTAAGAAGTTCTGGAATCTCATCTCGACCTCTTCGTCGTACCCAAGATACCTAAAAGATCAAACAATTACTTGATCATTTTTTTTATTAAGTAGACTATATTTTTGACCAATTTAAAAAAAGGTTATAAATAAATTTTGGTGGATGTGTTTATTTGATTATGTTCAATATCAACGCCATTTATTAATCAATTTTCGTAGTCCAATAATAATATGATTCTAGTATGTTCCAAATATTACAGTGTTTATTAAGCTATCCTTTTATCAATTAAGCAAAGGCCCAAAATGGAATTTTCATAGTTTTCTAATAAAAAAATAATTAAGTTTAAGTAAAGGTAATTCTCAAGGCCTATTATAATGTAAATTTATAATTTCTGAAGAACGTCTTTAGGATTAGTCTTTAGGATTTAAACAAAGTAGACGCAGGTCGCTAGTCTATGTTATTTTGCAACTCAATAGGATTTGTAAGTTTAAATGCACTTGAGGTTTTAGTGCCAATAAATCTTTTATTTACATTTTATTATACATATAAATCCATTATGTTATAGCACTACTTTTTAAGGAAAAATAAAAAAGTAATAAATATTCTTTCTATAGTAAAAATATATCTTGTATAATTAAAACACCGATTGATTTTAATTATTATATTAACAACAACTCCAATATCGAAATGAACCCTTATTAAAATTAGACGCCCTTAAAATTTTATTCCCAAACACGATTAAGAGACAGGAAGGGAATGAAAATCATTAATTATTTCTGGCTACACTTTGGTTGGTGTTTACATTTTCTTTTGCTCTACCCTAATAAATCCAGATCGGAATTATTCAGCTCGTTATAAAGCCGGAGTAAAAACCGTATTGTGTTCTTAAACAACATCTTATCTGAAGTAAAACGAAAATAAATTGAAGGAATCTTTTGTAATTTAACTCCAGAGTTCTATTTTGGCCAATTTTACATGGAAGCTGTAACAATTCTGGTAGTTATCGGTAAAGATCAAACAATGAAGCTTTTTATCGCCGTTTCAATGTCTTAATATTCGCATTTTCTGTAACAATAATAATGGAGTAAGCTCAGTTTGTATTGCGCTTAAAATTCAAGCTTGGAATTAACTTAAAAACATGATTATTGTTATCTAGCAGGTTTCTGTAAAATTATACTTATATACTAGTATTTAGATAGATACAAATTTTTGATTAACTTATTTTGACATTACTGTAATAAATGTTCATTTTTATATGTCTACCAGCAGAACCCGCGGCTTAGCTCGCGTTGAAATTCCAAAAAAATCTCTTAAAAGCTAAGTTTCATACAAAATTTCATCCCCTGTTTTAACCCCTTATAGGATGAATTTTGAAAAATGTGAAAATACATATTTAATTAATTGTATTTTGAAAAACATTAATACCAAGTTTCAATTAATTATGATCTTAATTTTTTTTTGTATTGTATTATAACGTTTTTTCCCATGGGAATAAGATAATCTTCCGCTGTAAAAAGTAACCAATGTCACTCTCCAACCCTTCAACTATCTCTATACAAAAAATAAGGCCAATCCACAGAACAGTCACTTTGTTTCAATGTGAAAGAAGGACAAACAAACAAACACACTTTTACGTTTATAATATTAGTAAAGTATGGATGTGTAAGCTTGTTACTTTACGCTGATGTGGCTGGAAAAGTTAGAACGACAATTAGTACTTATATGGATTATGACCTGGATTTAAATCTAGGATTTAAGCTATCTCTATCTAGTATAGTATTATATTATCTGTGTTTATACTGAATTTCAAATAAGTAATAACAAATACATTACCATTTACCCACTTACTCAAGTGTCATGAACACCTCTAATGAGCCAAGCAACAAAGTTATTTAAAAATTATAACCAAGCTTATTATCATTTGTTAAAACTCTTTAGAGAATAATTAAAATTAAATAATACTACACAAGTAATCTCAATAATATCTATTTATAAATTTAATAAGCTATAAATCAGACTAAAGTATTCTCGAGCTTTCTCTTTGTACACATTTTCATTTAGTTAAAGGAAAATTCGAATTGTAAGTTATTTTGTCAAAAGAAAATACTGAATAAATTACAAAAATGATTAGAATAAAGTGTTATATTACTGTTACTTTGCAAGAAGTTTCACAAAGCTTTTTAAGTCGTAAAGTTTATTTGATAATGTCTTCATTATATTGAGCTAGCTTTGGAAATAAATTTTGAAAGGCAAAAAACATTTTTAAATGTAACTTACCTCATTACTTTGTTACATTTTAAATTATTTAAAGCGTTATGCGGTAATTAGTGATTGCCAGCGCTATATGTTAATGAGGTCAATAAAAAGGTATGATAAATATAATTACTGTACAATAAGAGTTTGATTATAATTGTTTCATCCTTATATCCATCCTTCTATCCCTTTCTTTGACGAATAAGCTATTTATATAAAAAAAAATTTAAGAAATTCACTTCACAATGGGCGAAGGTAATATGTAACACACAAAAAACATACACCTTATTTGAATACTTCCTGAAAAAAAAGAGTGTGTAACCTTTGTAGGAATCAAACCCACTATCACTCATTCAGTTAAACTACCCAAAAACGAAGCCACAAATAAAGTCATATTATAAAGCATCATCTATCTTTTTTATTAAGAAAATTAAGTACGAAAATAAAAGTTTTAAGCCACCGTTGTAAGTTTATTTTATAAATAGACACTGCTGTTTTGTGGAAACAAAAGAAAACGGTCAAGTGTAACTTGGATTTTCGTATGAGTACAACAGCTACTCAGTAGCGTTTACACGGTTTCTTACTTTTACTGTAAAAAAGTCAAATATTCCTCATTTCACTTACAGCAATCTTAAACTATCGCAGAACAAAAAATTAATGAAATTTCTCCAAAGTCATAATGGCTTATTCTGTTTTATTTTTTACTGTTTTTTAAATTATTAAATTTACAAAAACTTTCGATGTTTAAATAGTCTTAGGATTTGCTTATACTAAGACAATCCGCTACTTAAACATACATTTTCTAAGATTCTCTAACATTTTAGCCTAACGCCTTTTTTATGTTGGGAAATGCATTTACGTATACCACCTGTAGACATACAGGTAGTTATGTTGGACTTACAGCCTATAAAAGCCAGTACTACTCACTAAAACCCAACAATATCTCCCCCGCCTTAATGGGGCGTCGTAGAATCGCTCACGCATTCAACCACGACACCCCGATGGTAGACCTGCCGAAGCAGACCACAACAACTATGGGGCAACAACAACATTTCTTGGCTTTGCATTCGGCTGGATGAATAGGAGGGAGGTGGAAAGGGGGGGGGGGGCAACTTAACCTAACGCCTAGTCCAAAGCCTAAATTACAAAACTTAACACTTAGTCATAGTATCTATATCTTCTAAAATAAATAAGTAATTCAAATATTTCTTCTTTACTTAAATTATATGACGATAATTCTATACTTAGATCTTTTAAACGACGCAACCGATTTTAATGTAGTTTTCAGCAATACATAGAGTGATTTATTTAAGAGGAAGGTTTACATGTTTAATACGTGCATATTGTATCTATTCATATTAACCCTTAAAACATACCTAGGGACGAACCCGAACGAAGCGAGGGTAAGTAGTTAGTTTGGTTTTATAAAATAGACTGCAGAGTATTGTTTGCAGGTTTTTTTTTAAGTTAGGCTTAAGAATATGTTAACTTACCGTTTTGTCTTGAAGGAGGCTAATTCTACAATTTAGGTGCGCGTCTTCACCTAGTTGTATGGTTATCTTAGTTAAGTTGCCGTCTGGAGTATCTTCAAAAGTCGGTCCATATTTTCTGTCGTGGTCAAAATATATATTTTTAACTGCTACAACGTGTGGTACCATATCTAGGTTTACATTAGGAGCAGTTCGGGTCCCTGAATCAGGTTCTTTTGATGGTTGTGGAACTTTAAATGATTTAGTACTATCGATAGTAGAGTTGCCCAGACGAAGCATCACAGGCGCAGGTACAACCCCTGTGCTTAGAGCGTAGAAAGGTGTAACTGTGTGGTCTTCTTCTGTTGTCGTTGTGTTTTCTGTGTGGTTAAAATTTTGTTAAAAATATTAATATGGTGTAAAACGGGATATTTACCGTCTCACTTTAGAGAGTTCCCGATATTTCGGCACTGTTACTAGCGCCATGGTCACGGGTATACTTAAGACTTTGTGGGTGATTGTTAAACTTCGTTTTATACGTTCATTAACACTACCACTGTCACATAAGTCGCTTGTAACTCGATTCGAGTCTCGACACGTAGAACTCACTGTATCTACTCGCAAACCTTTACTCACGCTTTTACAGAGTTCACACATTTTAAGCACTGGATTCCAAGAACTTAACACTTGGGACCCGTCCTGTTGGTTGAAGATCTCGTATTTAGAAACAAACCGAAATCCCACGGGAACCTTACATTTTTCCGGAATAACAAGCTTATATGCTATTTCAGAATATAATCTATCTCTGTGCCAGATTTCATCTAGATCCGTTCTGCTGTTCTGGCCTGATTGTGTAACAAACATCCAAATATCCATCTAAAATTTCATATAATATTTATAATATTAGCAAGAAGTAAGAGTATCTCGTACGTAGTAGTTCAGTAGTATATCCATGACCATGGCGCTTGTAACAGTGCCGAAATTCGGAAACTCTCAAAACTAAATGTTAAATATGCTAAATGTCCCATTTTAAATAATATTAATATTGTAAGCGACCATAAAAGTTTAAAGATTTAGATAATTATATTATGTTGTACCGAGCAGGTATCGAACCTGCGTTATTGTTCATACAACAAGGGCCTATACACACGACGATTTTTAACACACGATTGTCACGCTCTATATGTAGAAGTAGGTATAGGAACGCGAGTGATCGAAATTTTTATGTTTTATCTTGGTGCGTTTATGAAGCGTAGTGGGCATAGGTCCTTTTAAGCTTATCAGTATAGAATCACGCAGACAAGTACATGCAGATTGCAGACGACGTACGTTACTGATACGCACGTCGTTGGCGTGTTTATAAAATTAGGTGTAGGTACATAGACCTAAGTACAAACTACTATACTAGATATAAGAAAGGGTATACCTGTAGTGAATTGACAAACAACTATCTGAGTGAAAAGGAATACTCCCACACTCCACATAGCGCCTGAACAAGGCTGTGGCACGGGCCTTCATAATCTGTAACAAAATAATATATAAAAGTACTTGTTCTAGCCAGTGGCTCCACTCACATAGTATGTGGGACGGAAGGGTAACCTATATCCGTCCTGATGTCTATATCCGGCCCCCTGATATATATGTCTATATTATGATAATCTATATTATTGCCAAACATCAAAAAAAATTCAATGATTAAATAACCAGTACAAAAAACAAACAGCGTAAAAAAGTAATTATCAGAATTACTTATAATATTTAGATAAATTTTATTTTTGAGAGTATAAATAATTATATTTCAGTTTCAAAAATGCTTTATTTTCATGCCTCTATGTTTTTAAATTATTGTATGGTAAATATTACATTTATTTGTTTAGGATCATTTTTAGAGTTCCATACCCAAAAGGAAAAACGGGACACTATTACTAAGACTTCGCTGTCCGTCCGTCTGTATGCCTGTCTGTCTGTCCGTCTGTCACCAGGCTATATCTCATGAACCGTGATAGTTAGACAGTTTAAATTTTCACAGGTGATGTATTTCTGTTGCCGATATAACAACAAATACTAAAACACAGAATAAAATAATTATAATAATTATTTAAGGGGGCTCCCGTACAACAAACGTGATTTTTTTTGCTCGATTTTGCTCGATATTGATAACAGGTTGCAGGTAGACGATTGAAATATTCACAGAATATTTAGTTATGTATTCACTTTAAAAATCTTATATATTTAAACGAGCAATTCTTGTATATTTATATCTTTATTTATTTATTTATACCGGCGATCTCGGAAACGACTCTAACGATTTTGCTGAAATTTGGTATATGGGGGCTTTCGGGGGCGAAAAATTGATCTAGATTAGTCACATGTCTGGGAAAACGCGTGTTTTCGAGTTTTCATGCGTTTTTCTTATGCATTATTCTACGAAAAATTTAATCGCGACATCTATACAACTCTGTCAGTAACACTTAGTCACTTAATGTAAAATTATTTTTAAGCCAAATTAAAAAGAAAATTGTTCTTATCGCGACATCTATACAACTTTCTCAGTAACAATTAGTCACTTAATGTAAAATATACAATCTTTCAAGAACTCCGAGCGAAGCTCGGTCGCCCAGGTACTGAATAATTAAATTAAAACAAATATTAAAGGGGGCTCCCATACAACAGAAATGATTTTTTTTTGCCGTTTTTATAGATACGGAACCATAATACTGGTACGGAACCCTTCGTGTGCGAGTCCGTCTCGCACTTGGCCGGTTTTTCAATCATCAGATAAAAGTTATCTATCAAATAAATTATTGCCTGATTGAATATAAAAATGAAACATTTGAAATATTTTATTCACAAACGTGTAAAATTTTTACTTATTATGTTATTTAAACAATACCCTTCCTTGGCAGTCGGGTAAATACACAGGTTCCTGTAATATCATGATGGACACTATTGCACGTGTGTTTTTGTGTTATTTTTTAACTATACCCAAACTACTTACTTTTTTCAAACTACTAAAAAAATCAACTAAATCTATATTTTTTTAAATTTAATAAACAAGTTCGGGAATAATAACCACACAAACATACATACAGAGTATATATATATATATATATATACGTAGCCTTGCTCCTCTTTCTTCGTCGTTCTCCAATGTCCAATCATTCACAATACCAAAATTCATCAAAATTGGATCAGCGGTTTGGGCATCAAAACGTAACGGACAGACAGACAGGCAACGTTACTTTCGCATTTATCATTTTACTATGTAAAAATAAATTTCTTTTACCATTTACTCTGTGATGATTCTACTTTAGTACTGTAGTGTTTGACCAACATCGACGTCAAATGTTGAATTAATCTTAATTAATGTTAATTACTCCTATAATCTATGACATCTATTTATAATGCACGACACGTGTCATTAGTTATACTAACATTATACGTATTTAGCATAGTATACACTTTAAAAAAATGTATTGGGGTCAAAGTCGTATATTGGGTACTAGTAACTTACCCCTGCTTCGTTCGAGTGGGCCCCTAAGGCGCATTTTGTTTTATAATATTTTTTTAATATATTGGGGCATTAACACACAGCACCATCTCGTTCCATGTGTTATGGATACCAGATAGTTGATATACTACACATATATAACTTTAAATACATACATATTATAAATATAAACACCCACGACTGGAGCATAAGCATTCGTGTTCATCACTCAAATGAATACCCCCAGCGGGACTCGAATCCGCGACCGCTAGCACAGCAAGTAGGGTCACTACAAACTGAGCCAAATGTGTCATAAATAGACAGCGCTATCTTTTGGTAAATTTTATTACTAACAGTAGCATAATATGTATTATTAAATCATGTAAAGTAGTGCATATTTTTTATGCATATTACGTGTTTTTGCCAATAATAATTAAATTTTTTTAATATTTTTTTTATAGATTATTAGGCTCAAAACTTCTGTCATATTTTTAGGTAGGAATAATCACAGTAAATTCAAAGTCAATTACTGACTGTCAGTGTTATATTATAAAGAATAAACATTCTAAGGTTTTTAATGAAATATAAACATTTTACATCGAGACAAATGTTTACATAATTCGTATATATTTTACATAGGGGTATGTACTAAGACCCAACAACCAAGGACTAGGGTAAATAGTGTACGAGTAGCTATTTGTTGTGTAATGATAATTAGTATATTCTAGCGATCTCTGTTACCCAGATATAAAATGAGACATATACTGGTAGTACTTGTTTTAATTAAACTTATTAATATAATTATCCCATACTAGCGACTAGGTCCCTAGGTTGATTCCCCATACAAAATTTCATCTCCATTTTTACCCCCTTATGAGATGATTTCCGAGATAAAAAGTATCCTATATCCTTCCCAGGGTCTCAAACTATGTTCTTACCAAGTTAAATCTGAATGGGTTCAGTAGATCCAGAGATTACACCCTACAACCTAACAAACTCACAACCTCACAAACTCACAAACTTTACCTCTTTATAATATAAGTATATATGATTCACCCGTCACTTCCACCACCTTTCCAAGATCACATGCTAGTTACCAAAATTGTATAGAAAAAGGATGGATAATTTGAGGATGTGTACGTTACAAACTTACAAAAAAAAAATAAGTATTTTCGATGCCACTCCTTTTCTACCCTCGTAATATCTATGATTTTTGTGACATTAACAACCTTATTCTCTCCCATTAGTAACCATTTCTATTGTAAACAACGGGAACAAACAATCAAAACAAAAAATAACATTATTCATGAAATCAAATTCGCATTAATATAAGAAAATATTTTACAGACAATTTCGACTCATTTTTATTTAAAAGTATATAAATATAGTTTGTTACATATAGACTTAGCTAACGACTTGGGAGACATAACTTGAAAACAAAACGAAAATTATTCTAATGAAATCAACGCAAACAAAGGAAAATCACACTGGCTTTTGAGGAGTGAAAAAATTCTGACAGAACTGATTTATAAGGCACTGTAATATTTATTTCACAACGTCGAATGCTGGAGTGAAAAAAAGGAATTGTTTGTAAACTTTATTTTTAGTACGCTACCTGCGCTCGATGTAGAATTAATTATGTATGTATTTAAGCAAATTTATTCGTACCTCTGCTACATTTCAGGATCCTGTGTTCTTGGGTTAAGAGACTCAGTTAGAATTAACTAATGGAACGTGAATATAACAGATTATGTATTTAATTGTCGCTTGTTTTTAACTGTTAAGAAGATCTTGGGTTTGTCACTTTGTTTGCTATGTGATTAAATTGAAATTGGGTGATATTGTTACAAACAAGGGTTCTGGGGTCGGAAAATTAAGCTGGTCAAGTAATTTAGATGTTTTATTGCTTTTATGTATACAATAGTCTTTCAGTATACGCACAGGCTTATTTTAGTCTCTTATGACTATTATTATTTGACTCCTTGTTTTTCTACCAATCACTTCACTTATCACTTCATTGTATCATTTCTCCACCTTCAGTTAATTCGAATTTGTACTGGTCACTTCCAAATTGCGTAATCCCACGTGTGTATTTAGCCCTTTTTAATGTCCCACTGATGGGCACGGGCTTCCCTTCAATTTGAGGGAGATCAGGTCATAGTCCACTACGCTGACCAAGTGTGGGTTGGCGGACTTCACATGTCTTTCGAAAACTTGTTAGGTTTTCTCAGACACGCAGGTTTCCTTATGATGTTTTCCTTCACCGTAAGGCAAGTATAAACATGTTAGAAATGATTTGCACATGAAAATATTAGATGTGCGAGACCCGGGATTTGAACCCACTTCACTCGGTTTCTCAAGTGAGCGCGTATCCACTGGGCCACCACTGCCTTTCAAATCCCTTGCAATCCCACATAGCAATTGATGTTGGATAGATATAATAAGTATATTTGTAACTAAGTAATAAACAACACAACTAAGTAATAAAAGACCAGGATAGGCAAATAGCAATAAGTTAATAATAAGTAACATTACTGCATTGTATTACTATTAAGCAAATTAGGATAAAAAATTGTACATAGCTATATATAAATAAGATGTATCACCCATAAAAGAAACTAGGCTAAGTTAATTGTTGTTGTTAAGAATAGATATAAGACTTGATTAAGACAATAAATTAAAAGTATACCCCCTTTATTTACCTGTAAAATAGAATAGATATATAACTTAGAGAAATCGTAAGTAGGAAGGGAACCCACCCAAAAGAAGATGGATGAAAAAAAGAAAAGGTATGAAGAATGAAAGTGCGAGAGGAATACGAGCGAGAACTAGTATGAATAAGTGGTATAAACTAGCATAGAACTAGTATAAACTAGCATGCTTGAGGGATATAATAATAATAATAATAATATAATAATAATAATAAAACAATAATAATAATATTATAATAATGTATTAAATATTATTATTATATTATTATTATTATAGTATAAACTACCATGCTAGAGGGATAGGATAAAAAAAACCACATAGCAATCTCCTACAATTGTCATAAATTGACAACACTCTTGATTTTTATCATTAAGTTTTCTACGCGACATGAGCAAAAGGAATTGTCCTCAAACCGCACTTCTGGAATCACTTAATTTAAAAGTATTCAATCGAATTGAATCAGGACGACCATTCATCTCTAGATTTAATTTTAGTTTAATACTGCTAAATTTTTAAATTACCCCTTAAACTTGTTCGTGTCTTCTTATACCTGAAAATGGCAGAATTCGCCTTTTATTGCAAATTTAAGCCAATACAGAAAAAAGTTTCTATTTTTTGTGAAAAGTAGACAAAAGAAGAAGTAAAAGAAGCTCTTCACTCGCATTTAAGCAACATAATATTGTATAGATTTAATTTATTCCAGTTCCAGTATGCCAACCAGTAACAGTCTCTGTCACTTGAATTGCTATCCCCGTGAAAATGACACTGTCAGCGATGTGCGATAAGTCTGTGTGACAATGAAATTAAAATTAATGGGGCCACCCTCGACATATTCGTTTTAAACAGCCTATTATTTTATTTTCGTTGATGTACGCAATTATTTCGTATGTATCTCCAGGTTTTACTTTTTATCTTTAAGTTTATTTATCTTTACTATTATTATAAAGCTGAAGAGTTTGTTTGTTTGTTTGTTTGGTTGAACGCACTAATCTCAGGAACTACTTGTGGTGAGTAATGGTACTTCCGCTGACCACCATCTTTCAATTATATAGATATTTTTTTTTATTATTAGAAACAAGATTGGTCTATTTCATTATCCAGTGGAAACGCGCTTGCTTAGCCAACCAAGTAAAGCGAGTTCAAAATTTAGGTATCGCACTTCTGATTTTTTCAAATGCGAATGATTTTCAACAACATCGTGAGGAAACCTGCATGTCTGAGAGAACCTAGATAGTTTTCCATAGACATGTAAATTCTGCCAGACTTCACTTGGCCAGCGTGATGAGAGATATTTTAATAACAATTGAAATATACATACATATAAAGTAATAGAAATGGATTAAATTCAATTTACAGATTTTTCGCCAAGGTTATGTAAATAGTAGAAAGTAGAAAAAAAAAATTTAAACGTTTTGTACTCTTTGTTCAAAGCACTTATTGTGCTTATGGCCTTGATGTTTCAATGCATTTTGTACATTCGTTTAACATTTTTTGTGTTCAAAATAAAATAATGCAAAAGTACTTGCGCTATTTTTTAATTAAAGTAATTCCATTTTGTAAATTTTAATTGGTACATACATTTATACATGTAATTAAGACTTACATGCAATTTATTTATTATTTATTTATTGCTAGCCCGTAACCTTTGTCAAATAAAATTATTGTAGTAATTAATTTTGTTTTAGATAATTTCAGTTACGGTCTTTCGGTACTCTCACTGACTTGCCAACGGTGAGGAGATTTTGTGTACTGAAATGTGTGCATAGAGATAAGTGCGTTCTCTTTTCCTTTAAGCCTAATATTTTGCAATTGGACTTGATTAGTGAACGATCAAGTACAGTGCCGAAAAATAAATAGATAGACAGTACGTAAGCACATTCTCTAAAACAGAAAGTACTCCACCTAAACTCTCCGATTTCGAGGTTTTTACTGAGTAGTACTTATTGTTACTCTACTCAAGATTTGAATCTACGATCATTATGATATACTACTGCACAGCCCTGCCACTACGTTAGCGAGAAAGACAATTACAACTAATACTATGTACAAATGTTTGTTGATTTGTCATCTTTTACGCTGCAGCGACCTAACGGGACAACATTGATTATGTGTAGTTAATGAAATGAAATAAACTTATTTCAATTAGACTTATTATAAGAACTTTTGAATCGTAAATATAATTTAAAGAGTGTTAGTGTGGTTAGTCTGTGAGAAAGCTACTGCCGACTTGGAAAACCATTCTGCTGAGAAGAGCCGGCGCGAAACTCAACAGTTGCTTTTTAAATATTTTAAATAAAACAATTTTTACAGATTTTTGGTTCCTGACGTTTTGAATGCTTTACAGCAATCATGGTCACGGGAGAGACTAAGGTTTTAGACTTCTCAAAGGTATAATATATACATGTTAATAAAAAATCAAAGTAAATCCGTGAAAATATCCGAAAAAATAGCCTTATTTAAAATGTCAAACATTTGCGTAAATCTAAGAAAGTATTATGTCAACAGTTGCTCTTTTAAATATTGAATAAAATAATAATGATAATTTAGAGGTAGAGTGGCATATTCATGTAATACTTTCCTTTGTGAAAAATATGAGGGTAAATATAAATTCCCTGTATACATATATATTTCTTACCATAAGCTTCATTGCAGTTAGTAGTGACACTGCAAAATCTGTAAGTTACATAAAGCTATAGAGCGTTGGCAAATGTTTGTCTTTGAAAAGCCGACATTGCACCATTACACTGATTGCTTCTCAATAAATAACCCCATTTCAAGCGTTCATTGTATTTAACGCATACTAATATAGTTCTAGTTACTGTCTTTGAATACTAACTAATATGTAACTATTTAATAATAATATTATACGCAGTCATTTTGAACGTCAGAGTTTGCAAAGCTAAAAATCTCTTAAGAAATCCTATACTATTAAACAAGCAATATTTCAGGAAAAGCTCTAACGATTTGGATCAAAATTTGTATTTAGATAAAGTTTAGCTTTTCAGGTTTATCATAAGCGTATTCTGTGAAAAAAATCGATTTTATGTCTTTTTCTAAAAACAACAAAACGCCGAACGAAGTTCGATCGCCCAGGTACTATTTTTGAAAATAAGTAGGTATCACACTTTCTATGGGGTAGATATTTTTTTATTTATTTATTTAAACACCGTCGGGATATGTATTTACAAATATATAATAATCATTTAATTCAGTTCTTAATTTATTCATTAAGTTATTCACTCAAGAAAAGAAATTGTGCATATTCCATACGTACTTCTTATGTTTCACAAGTATTATGAAAGAAAAATACAACATGGTTAATAATAATTTTCAATACATTATATAAGTCAAAACTCTCTTTACAAAACTGAAACTCTGATAATTTTACAAAATACTATATAGTTCAAATGATGATGTTCTCTCCTGACCGATTCCGGCCACGGCGGCCAATCTCATTGAGACTAGCCAACTGCGCAGGAGATATTATAGTGCACAAGTGTACGCGCAGACACAAGTGCACTCTCTATTCCTGTCACTCTCATACTCCGGTGGGACGACTACTCGACACGACCGTTGAGAGTTAAGGCGCAGGACCGACGGCTTTAAGTGCTCTCCGAGGCACGGGGGTGAAACACCGCCAACTTCCCAACTCCGGGCTGTTACTGAGGCTTACTATACAGAAACCCAGACCCGGGACTCGAAACCAGGACCTCAGGATGTGCAGCCGTACATGCTAGCCACTACACCACCGAGGCAGTTAAGTATAGTTCAAATACTATATATATATATATATATATATATATATATATATATATATATATATATATATATATATATATATATAGTTATATATATATATATATATATATATAAACAAAATACTATATAGTTTAGTATTAGAAGTTCCTCATGAGGGTTGTACAAAAGTAGTGAAGATCGACAAAAAAAATAGACTTTAGATGATTTCGTACCAGAAGGGTCGTATTGAGACCCTATTACTAAAATCCATCTGTCTATCCATCTGTCCTACCTTTAAACGCTTATCTTTTCATCTGTATCTAATCAACCCTAAAACTATACATTCATTGTAGAACTTATTTTTGTTTTTACTCTCTTTGAAAACATAGCGCAATCCCTAAATATAAACAACAAAATAAATAATAAAAATTGGTCAAATGTTAGTTCGAATCATGTTAGTATATTAAACCAAATACTACTTTTTGACTACGGTTTTGTTTGTGTGGTTTAGTTTTGTATAATGTTCTGCGGTGTTAAATAACTGTACTTTTACGAAGCTGCATTTCGTAATAGGTACCTTATTATTACCTTCTTAAAATAAGCGAGTTTTATTAGCTTTATTTGCAAGATATTGTAGTGTCATTTAGTATCGATAAATCTGAATTTATATGGTCAGACGTATTTCTAACTTTTATTTTATAGATGATTTCTAATAAATATGTTCATGAAAAACTCATAAATCACATAATTATAAAAGCAGTGGGTGACAAAAGTATGCGTATGTAGTGAGATATGAGTTTCATGTTAGACTAGTGAAGGCCTTTACAGTGCTGTGGCACTTAGGGGACATTGAGGGCGTGGGTGTGAAATTAGGGGTTTTCTTTTATTAAAAAAAAAACATCCTAACCTCGATAACAACACTTTATATTTTGAAATATTTTTATTGAAATAAAAAAATGGAATATCCACCAAACATCAATTGCAACTTCTCTCAAAAGTGACGTTTTAAAAGATGGCGGTGTTAGTTCTAATTTCGGCCACGTGCCAAACGATCCTTGTAACACTGTATATCGTATTTTATTATTGACTAACGACTTGCCTTCTTTTCACTCGGGTGGTGCCGTGGTAAGTTTTAAATAGATAAAAATAGTTATTGTGAGGGTACCTAGGAGATAGACAGATCCTATCGCGGACTTGTCTTTAGGTCATTTTAACTTCTACAATTGTCTGCTATATTGTTTTTATGTTTTAGGTAGCTTATACGTGTAATCATACAAAAAAAACAGTATTTTTCACAAAACCCTATCATCGTTCAGTTGTTTTGTACAAATTATATAAACAAATCTCCGTCGTTTATCGCTCTTTCTATTAGTATACTGTATTAAAACCCGTTGTGTGAATTTCTTTTCTACTGTATAAAAATCTCGATGAGCAACTTTCGCCCGAACTTAATTTATTTTTTGTCGGCCGAACCAATTATTGTGTTCCCCTTGGGAATGAGAGATTCCTAAATTCTGAACTGAGTAATAAGTTATCTTTATACAAAATTTCGTTAAAATTCATTTAGTACTTTTTACGTGAAAAGAGAACAGGCAAACAGACGAAAAGACAAAAATTTCTACAATTATGGTTTTGGGAACGAACATTAAAAAAATATTTCTACTATTTCATTATATGTATAAATATTTAAAGTATAGCATCACATAACTGCTTTTTTGGTCTAGCAGCTAGTTTATACTCCAAATCTATGAAAGATGACATTATAAGTTCACAAAAAAATCACCTAATTTTATAAGCCGCCAGACCAGAGAAATTACAAACATAAATATTTAACAATTTTAAATATAGATATATTCTACATTGGTGAAGCTATATGGGTGACACTCTGGCTTTAGGCGATAGTGCTACCCCTAAAATAAAGCTCTTACTTTTTTTGATTTGAATATCGCAAACATAGTTGTCATCCCTCAAAAGCCACATCCACCCTAACCCTTCCACTAATTACGCCACAGCATATAAAATACCAAGCTAAAAGAAATGGAAATTAAGCTCTCGAGATAAAAGCTTTTGTTATATGTATAGAAACACAACAAAAGCATTAAGCAATCCGTGCACGTCTTGCAATTAATAGCCTCTAAATTTCTTACGCAAGTATCCTTCAGTAATCAGCACTAACTTTTTCGGATACTCAATTGAATATTGACTGATGGAAGCAAAGTAATTGCATTAGTGGCTCTCCGCCTGTGAAATTAGGGATTTTGCTTTCTAGGTTAATGCTTCTTGGTTTAATATAATTAATGTGATTTAGCTTAACTTCTATATGATTAAATGCAACTGTCCTAAAGTTATATGTTGGATAGTACGAATTGAATTTTAAAGAAGTGTATTTTGAACCGACGAAAACAAAGGAGAAGGTTTTCAATTCAACACGTGTATTTTGTTTCTTTTTATGTTTGACCACGCATAACTTTTTACAGTGTAGTCTGATTTTGATAATTATTTTTTTTGTAACATAGGGTAGATTAGAAATATTATATCTATTACATTTACAAAAATTAAATCTGATATCATTTGACTATATCATCTCAGCTAGTGTTATCTCTATTATCACAGTAGTACGAGACCTAGATGTATGCGAATCGATCTTGCATTACAAGTAAAGCAAAGAGATCACTCAGTTTTATAATCTGAACTGCCCAACCTTTCAGTAATTCAATCTCTTGGATAATTTTTTTTGTCATCATGGTAAAAAACATACTTGAACACTGCTCTTTCTTATGGATAAGAGGAGATATGCGATGTAAATTTCAAAAATATTAATCAGGTGGCATAGTCTTAAATACTTAAATACAAACTTAAAAGCCTGGATGAGTTATGTCAGATTTGTTTTAATTTTCCATAAAATAGAAACAGTGTTTTAAACAGAAAATTGTTAGAGAAACTGGAATTTAAAATTTAAACCCATTCGATACGTCAGCCACAACTTTTTAATATATCTCCGGTAATTAACAATGCTTCCAAAAACAATCCCTTATACAAAATATATAAAACATACAACAGTTTGAATAATGAATATGATATTATTTTAGTAATACGTTAATAGCTTAAATAAAAGTACATATCTTTTCGGATATTTCGTGGATTTATTTTGATGTTTGGCGCCCGACGTGACCTTAACTTAGGTAACCTTAGTCTCTCCCGTGATCATGATTGCTGTAAAGCATCCGAAACGTCGGGAACCAAAAATCTAAATAAATCCGCGAAGAAATCCCAAAAGATAGTTTTATTTAAAATGTCAAATATTCGCGTAAATTTAAGAAAGTATGTATAACGTTTGTAACTTAATGTATAAAAATTATGTATGCTATAGTTTCTAAATTATTATTATTTTGTTAGATTTTCTATAATAAGATTCTTTCTCATTATTTCTTCTCTCTTTTTGTTGTTTTTTTTAATGAAATGTAAATATTCATTTTTTTTTTAATATTTTTTTTATTTATCCTTAACTGAACATACTGTTATATTCTCTTTTTTCATATTTTAAACTTTTTGGTTTGTTTAATTGTTTTTTTTATATTTATAATTATTACATATATTTCAATGTCATGTACAGCTATAATTGGACGCCTTTAAAATATTTTAGTTTAAATAATTTTATTTTTTTAATTCGATTTTTGTTTCTGTGCCTAAAGAATCAAAATAAAATAAAAATAATTACTCTTCCTCTTATTTTCATCTTCATATTATTACGTATTTCTTTTTCTAGCTTTGTTACAATATGTTATTATATAGATATGTATCTACATATCCTTACATAGTATAAGGGACTTCATAAGTTGGAATTTCATATAAATATGTTTTATATTATATATAGGATAGCCCATAGAATTTTTTGATTATCCGTCAAATGACACGTATCACCCGTATTGATTTGTCGCTCAGCACTCCAAAGTTGAAAAGGCAATCCGAATGATATATTATGACTTTATATGTACTAAATACAGACATATAAGCAAATGAATATTACTAATTTATTTGCACAATGTATATACATAGGTATGGCGACACGTTTGGCTCAGTTTGTAGGGCTACTTGCTGTGCTAGCAGTTTCGGGTTCGAGTCCCGCCGGGGGCATTCATTTGTATGATGAGCACAAATGTTTGTACTCCAGTCATGAGTGTTTATAGTTATAATATGTATGTATTTAAAGTTATACAAGTGTAGTATATCAATTATCTGGGATCCATAACAAAAGCCTCGTAACTTACCATGGAACTAGATGGTGTTATGTGTTAATGTCGCAACGTATTTATTTATTTTTATTTTATTTATTAATTTAGGTAAACTAGCGTTTTCCCGCAGTCCTTTTTTTATATATTACTATATTTTATTACATCCTATATTTTGCTACTTAAACGAACGAGTATGTATGAGTAATGTTCCTGTAAAATTTCATCAAAATCAGTAGTTTTTGCGTGAACGAGTAAAACACGTCCATCCATATATCCTTGTAACGCCTTATAATTAATGTCTGCTTAAGACAAGAGACAACTAATTATTAGAAAATCAATTATAGAAATAAACAAATCAATGAAGATATCCTGTAATCCCGTTTTAAACGTACTTACGTATAATCAAATATACATTACACAAAATAAAAATCCTTTAACCTTGACTCACTTAAGTCTTTCTATTGGAAAAAATAGCGTTTAAATAGTACAATAACGTATACTTAATTTCTTTATTTTCATTTGATTACGAAGGAAATCGAGCGTTGCTGCCAATTTTTTTGTATATAATTGAAGTAGGTACTCAATACTTGTTTTACTTTTTCGTAATTCCAGTTCGCTGTAAGCCGGCAAAGTCATCAGAGAAGTGTCACTCGACCGGATTTTAAAAATATTTGAAATTTAAATGTTAAAATGATTCGTGGAAGTTTCGAATTAAAATTTCTATTAAAAGCTATAATTGTTCTGGTAAAGTGTAACAATGAAAATTCTCGTTACGTTATAATACAAAATCTGATTTTTTGGGCAACCAGACTACAACGCTACAATCTATACTATCTATATTAATATTATAAAGCTGAAGAGTTTGTTTGTTTGTTTGTTTGTTGGTTGAACGCGCTAATCTCAGGAACTACTGATCCGATTTGAAAAATTCTTTTTGCATTGGATAGCCCGTTAACCGAGGAAGGCTATAGGTTATATATGATAGCGGAAAAGTCCACGGGTCCCGTGGGATACATTTGTTTTTGTCTAGGGACGAACCCGAAGCGAAGCGTAGGTGAGTCTCTAGTGGTAATATAAACTAAAACTCAAATAGAGAAACAAAGCCACTCTCAGATTATCGTGTGCTTCTATAAGTAATCATACAAACGCATACAACAAGAACATAAAATTAAGTAAAGGTTACAGGGGCAATGCAAATATTTATCCCATGTAGTTAAAATAGCAATTATTAATTATCGATACAGAGGCCGAATCTGTACTTTTTTAAATGTTTGTCTGTCTGTCTGGGAACGCATCACGAGAAAACCACTGGATAGATTTTGATGAAATTTGGTATGCTGATAGCTGGTTATCTGGGTCAACATATAGGATACTTTTTACTGCAGGAAAATATCTAATCTCTGAGAAATCTATACTAAACCTGAAAACGTGAGTAGGGACGAATCCGAGCGAAGTGAGGATGAGTCGCTAGTACTTAATACAAATCAAATAAAGCTCTTGTATCGGAATATTGCAGTGTCGCTACGTCGAGTCGCTCGTCATGTCAGAGGTTTATCGGCTGAATATAAGCGTACTTTTCAGACAGCCGTCTAACTAAAAGGCATGCCAATCTCCATTACGCTTTCATGTCCAGGACAAGTAAACTCTAAACGACTTTCATGTATTCTCTTTAGAACACTAAACCTTTGGGATCAGACCTATTGATTTAAATACAAAAGTATATAGCTTTACTATCTTTTTGTTTGATGCAATGACTATGTTTGAAGCTTTATTGTTACTCTTATAGGGTTTCTAAAATTATTATATACTAGCGACTCACCCTCGGTTCGTCTTTAGTTAGGTATTTTCCCGCAGTAAAAAGTATTCTATATGTTGACCCGGATAGCCTAGGATAAGCTATCATTATACCAAATTTAATCAAAATCTGTCCAGTGGTTTTCTCATGATGCGGTCATAGACAGACAAACAAAAATTCTAAAAACTATAGATTTGGCTTCTGTATCGATAATAATGACTATTTTATTAGGATTTTCTAAAAAATATTTAATGTACAGATTCGACTTAGAATTTTATTATATCTATGTATATATTATGTTTTGTATGCCCATAATTTGTTTTTTACTTTTGATTTCGTTTTTGTTGATTAATTTTGTGTGTATAAAAAATATTATTTCATATTTTTTTTTAATTCCTTTCGTTAATAACGCATTTTCAATAGAAGTTGCTAATCTGTTGTCAATATAAACGTTATTTTTTTTATTAATTTAATTCATATTATCATATTCAAAAAATATATTGCCTACTTAAAGCAGAAAAAAAATCTAATATAATTTTCATAAATTATGGGAAAATATTTTTCACGAGCAACCCCACTATTTATTTACAAGTAACGAGTATGATAAAGACACAAACTTTCTTTAGAAAAAGCTCTATGAATTTTGACCTGTGTTTCTCGGAAAGTACAGACTGAAGTTGCTAAGTGTAGAAGTTGCGTTAATAGGATTCTGAAGTTTGTTCAAGGTTGCTGAGATAGCAACGTTGCAAGGTCAAACATAATATTTACTTATTTAAAACTTCATCAGCAATTCTGATTACTCTATATTTTAGACCGTTGTCTAGGTTTTATAAAGACAACTACTTTCAATTAATTGACGCACGTTTTGTATTAAATGGTAATGCGTAGTCGAGTTTGAAAGTATTGAGTTCGATTTTTGGATTAAGTAATGCTTATACATCGTTAAAGTCTGAACATTATCCTAAAAAGTTTTAATATAAATCATCTTAAAGAAGGAAATTAAATGGGTTTCAAGCAAAAGGGGAATAACTAGTTTTTTCCCGGGTTTTTACGACAAAACAATAAAAAGTTGTAGACTTTAAAATAAAAATGACTTAAAAAAACAATACATTTACTGGCAAAGACAGGATTTATATGAAGACAGCATTGGCCATTTTATATCGTATTAGAATGTGAGTAAAGTTCCGGAAAACATAATATAAAATTAATATTTCTATATTTATTTACTTTTCTATATACAAATATTATTCATTTTTAAATATCTATTATTATGACAATAGGTTATTTAAGCGGAAGTAGATAAAACATAAGTATATAAGCTAACACTAAAAGCTCATCTAGGAATGAAAGCTTAGTACTATGTTTTTAATTTAAATAAATGAAATGTAAACATCTTTAATAAATTAAATTCTTCACTAGAAAATAAAAGGCAAACAAAAACATCTTGAACATCTACGTCTAAGAGGCGAGCCTAAGTAGCAACTTAGGCTCGCCTTTTAGACGTAGGCAATGACGTATTTTAAAAGTATTAGAAAACTTTATGTCGTCTAGTTCGTAAAGACTTAAGTGTTGCTTTATAGGGGATAACAAGAGTAGTGTATATACATAATATACTTAACTAGACAAAAACAAGTCTATCCCACGGGAACCGTACATTTTTCCGGGATGATATATAGGCTATTATAGCGTTCCTCAGTTAACGGGCTACCCAATTCAAAAAGAATTTTTCAAATCGGATTTGTAGTATTTGAGATTAGCGCATTCAACCAAACAAACAAACAAACAAACAAACAAACAAACTCTTCAGCTGTATAATATTAAGTATAGATAATACTAGTGTTCGCTTAATAGTTAAAATTCGACCGAAATCATTATTGAGAGGAAAACATATATTAATAGAATTTACCTAACTATATAAAAACTGGTTCCAATTTTTTTATAACAGTAAACAAAAAAAACAACCAATTGACTAATAGAGGAGAAAAAGGTACTCATCTATTGTCTGTTTAAAATAAAACCTTGCCCCAAAATTGCCCAATTTCTCTAAACGAGGTGGCGTACTAAATGTACTACTACAGAATTGCGTCATCAGGGCTATTTATAGCTAAATTAATTTATGAAAAGCAATAAATCCTTCTAACATATCTCAATTCTCACATCTCTCAATCACCAGAGAAAAATGTTTACGTTTATAATTCAGTAAGTTAAATTTAGTCTTAAAATTTTAAAAATAAATATAACTATGTTGGGGCATTAACACACAGCACCATCTAGTTCCATGGTTAGCTACGAGGCTTGGGTTATGGATACCAGATATTTGATACACTACACATATATAACTTTAAATAAATACATACATATTATAAATATAAACACCCATGACTGAAGTACAAACATTCGTACTCATTACGCAAATGAATGCCCCCAGCGAGACTCGAACCCGCGACCGTTGGCACAGCAAGTAGGGTCGCTATAAACTGAGTCAAACGTGTCGTCTTAATTTTAAATTAACTAAGAACTTCTACTTCTACTTAAAATCTGAAAATAAGTTCATTTGTAATCCAAGGAATCTTAGCTGCTTATAGGTTCTTATCTATACACAAGCGATTCACCATCGCTCCGCTCGGGTTCGTCCCTACTTACGTTTTAACGTTGAGTATAGATTTCTCAGAGATGAGATATTTTTCCGCGGTAAAAAGTATTCTGTACGTTAAACCGAATAATCAACTGCCATAATAGTAAATTTAATCAAAATCCCTCCAGTGATTTTCCCGTGATGCGGTAACAGACAGACAGACAGACAAAAATTCTAAAAACTATAGATTCGACCTCTATATCGATAATAAAGTCTAATTCAATAAGATTTTCCAAAAAATATTTAATGTACAGATTCGGCTTAGTTACAATTTTATTATATGTATAGATATAATAAAATTCTCTGTCTGTCTGTTATCGCATCACAGAAAAACCACTGGAGGGATTTTTATGAAATTGGGTATGATAATAGTTGGTTTAGAATATAACAGCATCTCAAGCAATGTACATAATGTATTTGTATACATAAAAGTAATTTAACTAAAGCATATTAAACTTAGCCATACTGGAAAAATTTAATTTATATGTTAATGAGTTTTGTACTTAGTTATTTTTAATTTCGTGCAATGCGTCCCTGGAAAATTCTAGACAGAAAAAGATATGTAGGTACTATGTTGGTGCCGGTCTCTGTGGCCGCTCTTAAATAATATAATTACAAGTTCTAATAAAACATAATCACACTATGTGATATTATAAGTTCAAAGATTTTTGAGTGAGTGAGTAAGTGATAGTTTTTATTTTTCCCCCCTTTAATAGTTTAAGGGAGAGAAAAGACGTAAAGGAGTATTATTTATACTTATTTAAATAAGTACATACGTACCATGCGAATAAAACCACAGTTAAGAAGTAGTTAATTATGATAAAAGATCTGGAAACATTACTCTAGTAATAACTTATTTAAAAAAAAGGCACACTATATTGATTTAATATGAGTGGAATTTTGTCTTAAAATTTTATAGAACCACTCATAAACCACTAATAACCGATTGAATAAATGATGAAGATAGCATAATATATACAAAAATAATGTACGAACATAAATCAAGTACCCTTCTTTTATACTGAGTTAAGTAAAAATTTAAATATACTTATTTTATGAAATTAAAGAGAAACTCAACACCATTACGTTATCCATCATGAAGCTACATGCTATATTTTACGTTATTCTTCACGTACATTCTTCGAGCATTCATGATATGATTTTATAATGAAATTCTAAAAACATCCATCGATCAATTATATCGATTATTTAAAAATTATTTATGTATTTTTAGCATCAAATCTATGTATTTACTTTTTTATAAAAATTTTTACCGAATATAAAATGTGTACATTATATCATCGTTTAATGATGTTGTGTGACGTGAATTGAATTATCAATATTTTTATACAAGCGTCCTTCCCGCGCTTTATTTGGGTGCTTCTATAAGTTTTTTTTTTTATATAATGTATACTAATATTATAAAGAGGAAAGATTTGATTTTTTGTGGTGGTTTGTTTGTTTGTTTGTTTGTACTGAATAGGCTCCGAAACAACTGAACGGATTTATATGAAATTTGGTAAGAAGATAAGTTTATAACCCTGAGAAGGATATAGGATAGTTTTTATTCCGAAAATCATCCCTTAAAGAGGTGAAAATGGGAATGAAAGTTTGTATGGGGAATCAAACTAGGGATGATGATGAGTCGTTAGTATTATATACAGGTAACACTATATTTTCCGACCAGCCATTTTAACATAAAGGAACAGACACACACATACAAACTTTCGAATTTATATGTGTGATTTGAAATAATAATATGTACAAGAAAACAATATACTTAACAGAAATATTAGATTGATTTTTAAGTTGGAAAATTGTATAGTTTAAAAGGAATAATATAAATTGAAAAAGGATTTTGGTTAAATAAAGGATAAAGGAAATTCTATTATAATGGGACTTTTCTTGCAGGTAAAGTTGAGCTATAAATGACGTAGGGGACTTGTTATCCTGCTAATGTTCCCGTGGGATGGGCGATAGATTTTTTTAGATTTGTAATGAGGATAACAGAGTATCGAACTCTAATCACATAATGTAAAATCAAACATTTTTTATTGAAAAGGAAATATTTAGTACTTAATTTCTAAAACAGGAAAATAAGAAGTTGTTTTATGGTAAATAACTATTTTTATGTGTTATTTTTAAAATTAGGCTATGGTTAGAATATAATACAACTAGAATACACATAAGATGGAATGCGCTTAATATTTATAGTCCTTAATTAAGTTGCTTTATTATGTTATAATGCAAACTCTCACTTTTTAAAATTTTAAATTTTTGCTTGGTAAGTTAAGGTTATATTTTTTTTGCAATTAGAACTATCACTCTTGTGGCAAAGATCATTTATTTTTTATAAGAATATAAAAAAATGGCAAATATTCATTCCAAACTGACAATCTCGATATAATAAAGCAACACTCTCCAATATTCAGAATGCTCTACATCAAAGCTAAATAAATAATAAAATTAATTCATATAATTTCTAATATTTACACCCATTATGTTATTAAAAAGAGGTAGGATTATGTATTTGAATGTATACTTATTCTTAGGGGTGCGGAGGTATGCTAGTTTGGCATGGACCTGCCATTCAAAAAGTGTATTGCATATTGCATTCTCTAAAGTTGAACTTCAACAAAGAGTGATACATATTGCGAATTGTCCCACAATCTCTACAATACGTTATGACGAACAAAAAGAGGATCATGTGATATATACGTGAGTGAAATAATAAGGAAGGGTCACAATTTACGATCTACTTACCTATATATAAACTAGCGATTCACCCTCGCTTCGCTCGGGTTCGTCAAATCTTTCATCCCCATTTTCAACTCTTTAAGGGATGATTTCCGGGTTAAAAAACTATCCTGTCTTTTCCAGGGTCTCAAACTATCTTCTTACTAAATTTCATCTAAATCAGTTCAGTAGATCCAGAGATTACCTCTACAACCTCTTATACCTTACCTCTTTATAATATTAGTATGGATTTTAAATCACTTTTCAGTAAAACAAAATATATACATTTTACTTTAGCTAACTAACTAAACAAGCGAGTCGCTAGTTACAAGTCTTTGATAAGAATACAATCACATTACTATCATACATGTGAAATGTGTGCGTGTATGTTTTGTTACTCCTATATGCAATTTGGTTCATAGATAAAGTATGACCTTGGAGATAGAAAAAAACTTGATAACCCCGAGCGAAGCAAAGGAAACTCACTAGTATTTTAAATACATAGTATATAATAATGAAAAGTAAGTGTTTGTGTGTGTGCAACTCACACACGGTAGAAGTGAAACTTCAGAAAAGTAACCAATGAGAGAATGAGATGAATATAGAGTATAGAGTGGAATTGGATCATTGTAAGGTTGTTTTTTTATAATATTTTTACCATCTTAAATATTTTATTTAACATATTATATTACATAACATATTATTCAGTATTATTTTTCACTTCCTGTGTAAAATCCTATTTCATTCTCTCGCCGGCTTAATATTATATATTTATGTTTTTCTCTCTTTGTCGTATTTCCGTTTCATCGAGTTTCAAATCACGATTCTACAGAAGTTTTACTTCAAGAAACTTCTAAACTATAAATGATATCTAAACGTAAAGTACAGCGTAACTTTTCGAGATAAAAGTATTAAGATATATAGTAAATTGCATCTTTGTAATCACGCGAGATGCTCGTTTCGGGTCATCTAAGATACATTTGGATCAAGCACAGTATTCTTACTTAGAAAAACACGTTGCGTGGAATTTTTAACACTATACAGGTTGAACAAATGGTTAGGACATAGGAGAAAAGTACTTTAAATATTGTAGTTATCAAGATTAACTCAAAGGAAAAATTTCTTTATTTAAAAAAATAAAAATTACTACTCCTTTTTTTAGAAAAAGCTTTCCTGCACCAGGTATCGAACTAAAAAAAATTAAAAAAAAGGACACCGTCACTATTTTATCGAATTAATCAATAGGGTCTATAGATAAAATATATATCAAATATAAATGTATAGTGTGTATGATATGTTTAAATTATTGAGAAAATACGTAAATAGGTACTTCAAGTATTCATAAGTGTTTTGACTTTTGAGGTTTGTTATAGCGCATAGCTATAGGTGGAGCGCTGACCTCGCGCAGTACGCTGCCGTCACGAGGAGCGGAGTCAGCATTCCCACATTCGCAGGCACTTGCGTCATAACGTAACTCTACACTTTTGTTTGTTCAATAGAAGTTCACATCAATATGAAAATTATTTTTATATTAAATTCTAATTGTTAAATCGCGTAGCATTAGACATATTAATTATAATGTAATTTTAAGTATAGTTTAAATTAAATAATTTTAAGTAAATTTTAGTTTTTTTTGGGACCTCTGGCTGTGTTGCTCTTAAATACAAGGAATAGAAATAACAATAATATTTTTAAGATAAAAAAAGCGCTAGTAAAATCATTATGGGACTTAAAAGAATGTACAATGTACATACTATATATGTTAAAGGCTATTTATTTACTAGTTTTATTAATTACTGTATATTTCTTCAACTAACTTCAAAACAAAGTGAAGTTAGAACTCAATTCGTATGAAATCTCATTAATGACTAGCGGCTCACACTCGCTCCGCTCGGGTTCACCCCTAGGTACGTTTTAAGATTAAGTACCTATAGATATCTCAGAGATATTTCCCCGCAGTAAAAAGTATTCTATTTGTTGACTCAGATAACCAGCTATCATCATACCAAACTTCATCAAAATCTGTCCAGTGGTTTTCTCGTGAAGTGTTCCCAGACAGACAGACAGACAAAAATTCTAAAACTATACACTCTGCCTCTGTATCGATAATAATGACTGTTTCATTACGATTTTCCAAAAAAAATGTTTATTTTACAGATTTGATTTAGTTAGAATTTTATTACATGTATAGATTCCTTTTTTAAAGTCAATATATAATTTAGTTAAATAGTAAGCATCTAGTGCATGTTCGATATCAGCCCATATATGATTAAGTTAAACTCTAAAGTAAATAAACTCACAGTGGAATAACGCAAAAGCGTGAACATTAAAAAATATAATATTATATACATCATAAAATAAATACTACATAAAAAATATCTGTACTAAAAATATTCCTACGAATTGCCTTCTTCTTCCTAAGAACTTTTTAGCGAAAAAATAAGAATATGAACGAAAATTGTTTATTTATTTCGATCACGCACTGAACTGCTACTAGACCTCCATTAGGTTAAAAAGGTTGGTTGAACTCAGTAGGTACTTCCCCTATTTTTGATACATCAATATTAAGTCAAATTGACCGGTAAACTCAGACCCGAATATTATGTCAGAAGAAAATATAAACTGTACCCAAAAAAAAATTTTTTTTGGTATATATCATATTAAATTATTTAATCACATACAGTACAGTTAACCAAGACTTAGTTAGTTAATATAAAATGTATTATTAAAGTTCAAAAATTTAATAAAGATACTTTGTGTTTAAGACAAAAAGATATAGCACAAATCTAGTTTTTAGATTTATTAAAAAAAAAAAAAATTTTAGTCGCTACAATACTTTTGAGTTTACCCTTTTTCGATATGACGAGTCCCATAAAGTGCTATTAAGACAAAATACAATAACTTTAGTTTTTTAAAGCTTTACTTTTTTAATTATATTTTAATTAATAATCTAAATTAAAATCTAGATCAGTTTCACTTCAATAGGTTAAGTAGATCAAAAGATTTAACACGAACTCCCCGTTATCGCGTTCCTCTAAACGTGATCACGCTGTCGTAAGATGCTCAGTAGAAATATATCCACGTGAGTCAAGTTTCGAATGATCAATGCTAATCTTATAGTAAAAAGGATTTCTGTAAAGTTTACTATGAATTTTATACATGATTTTTCATTTTGTCTAACTAATCAAAATCAAAATTTCAAAAAGTCCCATCTTAGCACACTTGACGAGCTACGAGTATCTAATCTCTTATCTTTCGGTTGATTGCTTCTTTTTGGAAGCTTTTATATAAAATATGTATATGAAAAATTTTATAATTTTTTTTAGATTTTCGTTTCGCTCGGGTTCGTTCTGAGGTGATTCTGTAAATTAATCATAACTTTTTTATCTATGAACCGATTGAAATAAAACAAATACTTACTAAATGTTTAATGAAGCTTCCCACAATACAGTAGTGAAAACTGCACTCAAATCGGTTAAGCCGTGTTTGAGATTAGCGCGCACAAACGCACATACAAACAGATGAACAGACAAAAATTGTAAAAATCATCGTTTTGCGTTCTATTACGATAATAAAGACCCCCAATATTAGTTTTTCTCAAGTATCTTCCATGTACAGACAGCGATAAGCTACAATTTTATTATATGTATAGGTTTATATTCAGAGCTATAATAAAATCTTAAAAAAAATCAATGTATTATATTACCCTACAACATCAAGAATCAAAGCAAAAAATACTTATGGGTAGACAGTCACTAGAACGGTCACTGTTAATTAGTGACCGTTATGTACCGTACCTTCTAAACCGTAGATCGTAGCATCAATAGTTTAAAAAGAAATAAAATTTTCACCTATAATGCTATAAAAACACATACATACAAACATACATTAGGTATTACAAGAAATAGTTTAGAAAGTATTATTAGAAAGAGTAATTTATGTACTTTATACTTTGTTTAAGTTTTACATTTATAGAAAATTCTGCGCGCGCTTTTATGTGTAGGTACTCATAACATGTTAATTACAAACATGGTGCCCTAAAACCTTTACGGCGAGAGAATAACTGGTTATAGCTAATTATTTTTTTGGCTTTTCACTACGGTAATTATATTTTTTATTGTAATTCATACTAATTAATGTTTTTTTTTACATTTCAGTCGTTGCTTAATGACATTTTTAAAACTTAAGAATATTTACTACTTAATCATTTCATTCGGTTAATACTTTCTTAGATTTACGCGAATATTAGACATTTAAATAAAACTATCTTTTCGGATTTTTTCGCGGAAAAATCCGAAAAGATAGTTTTATTTAAATTTCATTCGGTTTTTTCATATATGTTTGTCTTTAAAAAATCTGCGGGACTCGAACCCGCGACCGCTGGCACATCAAGTAGATTCACTACAAACTGAGCCAAACGTGTCGTCAGTTAAGAAAACGAAGATTTAATAAGAATATATATTATTGCATTTTTTTGTTTTTTATTAATTATTTAATTATTAGTTTACTGAAATTGAAGAGTTTCAATCGAATAAGTCGAGAAATTTTATTCTATTTTTGACTGACCACAAAGTTTTATTAGTCAAATAGTTAGAACTAATGAAGTTATCATTTTTGGAAACTCATTCAAAAATAAGTCAAATGGGGAATAAAAGTTTGTTTTGCTGTGTTTTTTGAAGTTGGAAATGTAAAAATTGATGATTGAGCTTTTTCTGTTTATATTGACGATGGAAAATTCTATCGGTTTCACTGATTGTTATGATATAAGTTAGCACATACTCGTAGCTATATTTCACAGCAGTCATATTTACTTTGAGGTAGGTTTTTATGTCAATGGTTATATTTTTAATATGTATGGTTATTTATATTTATAATATGTATGGTTTATATGTGGATGTCGTGGCCTATTATTGTATTTCATTTCTCAAGACATCCTACGTATATATATATATATATATAATTATCCCTTAAGGGGATGAGAATAGGGATAAAAGTTTGAATGGGACAGCAAGCTAGGAACGAACCCAAGCGAAGCGAGGGTGAGTCGCTAGTATTGATATAAGAATTTACTTTACTAACTGACATGCGAAGTGAAATTATATTCTGGGCAAAGCGAAGATGATTAATAGTTTAGTTATTAATGTAATTGTATTATGTTAAATAAAGCAATATAATTTAATATAGCAATGGTGCATTGGTAATGCACTTGCTTGGAAAATCAAATGATGCGGATTCAATTCCAGATCTCGCACTTTTGACAATTTCCTGTGCGGGTTTCCAATATGATTGCCTTATGCTAATATGGTGAAGGAAAACTTTGTGAGGAAACCTACATATCTAAGAGAACCTTAGTGAAAGACGTGTAGCCCGTCAATCCTCATTTGGCCAGCGTGGTGGATTATCCACCATGCATTAAGGCGAGTCCTTTGATAATAATTAAACATATACAAACATTTAATAATAAAAATTTCCAAAAACATTAGAAGTTATGTTCGCGCAATACAATGGGCAAAACTGCTAGTTGCATATAATAGTAACTAGCGGATCACCCTCGCTTCTCTCTGGTTTATCTTTAGGAAATTGAAAACTACTCTATCCCACGGGAATCGTATATTTTTCCGGAATAAAGACTAGCGTATGTGCTTCCAGACCATGCCAAATTTTATTCAGATCCGTTCAGCCCTTCTGGCGCGATTGAGTAATAAACATCTAAATATCCATCTAAACTTTAACATATATATTATTAGTAAGATTATATAAAACATAAATATTACAAAATAAATACATTTTTATTTATAATGCGATCCAAACCTACACTTGAGCGAGACTTCAAAATGATTCAATTTCACAAAACAAAAAGATTCGAAACGAAAAACAATAGTTTTCACAATATATTTTTAGTAAAATTGTTTATAATAACATGTCTTACCCGTACATGCAGTAAACGGATAAAACGATTTCCACTTAGACCCGCCTATTTCACGTCAGATTAGGATTGGTCTTCTTTTTATCTTTATGTCAAGAAAAGGATATTACTTCACACACATTTATTCGGCTTTTAAAATGTATTTTTACTAATATTATAAATGCGAAAGTTTCGATAATGTCTAGATGTATAGATGTATGGATGTTTGTTGCTCTTTCACGTAACAACTACTGAACTGATTTTAACGAAACTTTACAATAAACAAACAAACAGCTCATACATCAAAATAACACTTAGGCTACTTTTTACTCCGGAAAAATATATGGTTTCCGTGGGATAGATTTGTTTTTACTTTTCTAGAAGCAAATTTGAGCTGAGCGGATAAAGACAAACCAAAAATAAATAGAAAAACATGTATGTGTACTAATTATGTACGCAAGTAAGAAGTTATACTTCTTTAGCAAAAGTAGCCAAAGATTTCATCCCATATGTCCGAACACTCTGTTTGTAAAAGGAATGATAGAGTAATAAAGTAATTAAATAAGGCATATTAAGCTTATTACAATTATATATTAATCGAATATCATTTAAGAAAAAAATATAATTTTATATATCATTTGTCAGACAATAACAACGGTTACCATGGCAACAAATAGTTATCAGCTAACTTCATCATGTCGCTTTTTGACTGTCAGTGTGCGCGCGCATCGTTAAAATTTTACTCGCATAATTTTTTCTAAACGTCTCAAAAGATGTATAACATTAAAAAATATTACGTGAACCTTTTAAAATAGTAAATTTGTTTATGAGCTATATTATTTTAAAGTTTTATTAAAATTAATTCCGTAGTTTTTGCGTGAAAGAGTAACAAACATCCATACATCCATACATCCAAATATTCAGACGTCCATATCATCCTTACAAATTTTCACATTTATAGTAGGATAAACTTTACCTGTGGTAACATTCGCTTGTTGTGAAAAACAGTAAAGAATAATCTTTCTTTTTTATTATCAGAAACTTTCTAGAATCGCTTCAGTAGTTCTGTAGACTTAACTGTAACTTAGAAACAAACTCTTTTCTCTCATAACAGTAAGATTTTAATACGGATTAAAGATAGTTGAAATCTTCGTTTGTTTTCGGTTGTTCTACGCGTAGTGACTATGTGTAATTTACACATGTAAAAACACAGAACTTATTTAACTAAACTTTGTTAAACTAAACTTGAAGATGATATTTTCTCCGATGCAGAGCCAGAATATAAGATGCTGGTTAATGGACCAGCTCTTGTTGCTCTTCTTCGTGTTATTGAATGTTATCGGCTAGAAGAACCGATACTTAAACTTACAAGTACCATCACTATAATAGATTGCCTTTCAATCATCAGTCTATCTCGAACAGACTCGAGATATCCTCATCTTCATATATTTTTATCATTGATTATAATAATATTACCGGTGGTAGGACTCTGTCAAGCCTGAGGAGTCCGACTGGATGGGTACCACCTTCTTATCTATTTCTGCCGCCAAGCAACAATGATTGCATTGTTGTGTTCCGGTATGAAGGATAAGGTAGCCAACGACAGGCAAGAGGCATATCATCTTAGTCCTCACAGTGACAACGCACCTGTGGTTCTGCATTTTTGTTACTTAAAACCTAAGTGCACGAACCGTAGGTGTTATGGGCGACAGGTACTGCTTTCCATCAGGTGGTCTGTCTGCTCGTTTGTCACTGAATCGCATAAAAAAAAATAAAAAAAATAAAAATATGTAGCTGTATGTAGAAATCGAACTTGCACCATTATATATTTATTTTAGGCACCATTTTACTACACTACACCACGTTACAGCGACTTTCCAGATTATATAATCCATTCTAATATATTCATGGCGCTCTGGAGTATAGGCTCTCATATTCCACAAAATCTTAATTCACTAAGCGTCAAACAAGGCATAACAATAAAATGTCATGTCGTTTGAAGTCATCATTATTCTAAGGCTGCAGTGAATCGACTTGATTCGTCGCCGGCTGAATTTTAAACTTATTTTCAAATCGTGATTTTTGTTTCAAGTTTTATTTTTTTCTTATATCTTAAGCGTGATAAAGCGAAAAAAAAGCGATTTTTTTTTCTTATACCTCAAGACAAATAATAGTGATTTTGTGTATTTTTCAGTATAGGAAGAATTTTCAGCAAAAACAAATCCCTTTATTTCAACAATTATGTTTGTGGAGTGTTACTTAAAATATTTACATCCTTATGACTCTAGCGACTCAGCCTCGCTTCGCTTCGGTTTGTCCCTAGGTACGTTTTAACAGTTACTATGGAGTAGATAGACTATAATATATGATATAAAGCCTTTCTCAATAAATGGACTATCTAAAAAGAAAAGAAAAAGATTTTTTTAAATCGAATTAGTGATTCCTGAGATTAGCGCGTTCTAACAAACAAACTCTGCCATTTTTTAATAATAGTATAGATACTGGATGAAAAATCAATTAAAATCTAGCAACATTGTACATACATACATTTGAATAATAAAATAGAAATAATATATTCCTTACTTTAGAAATGATGGATTCCCTATAAAAACTTCTATCCCCCTTTTTGTCCCTTTAAGGGGTAGTTTCCGGGACAAAAACTATCCTATATCTTTCCCAGGGTCTTCGCGGTCCGGTTTGCGAATTAAGCATAAAAATATAATAGACAGAGTAACGTTTGCATCTATAATAATTAGTATGGTTTTAAATTCTTAAAATAATAATTGACAAAGTAGTTACAGCATTTACATGAAAACTTGGTATTCCATAAGATATCTTCTTATTATATAAACTATCATTTGTATGCTGATCGTACATTTCGACAATGCATTTGCTACATGCAAGTAGGTCACTCGAACTAGGCGAGACAGTTTGAAAACCAAAGCGCGACAGTACAAGATTTACAACACTCCCGATGGGATAACTAGATGTTAGTGGTTGAAATTTAAAATTCTGAACAAATGCGAGCGTGTTTGTTATTCATAGATGAGCGGTGAGGGATGAATTTGTCACGCATACTTAAAGAACACTTGATGGTATAGAATGATTTAAGTCTAGATAAGTTTTCATCTTAATAACTAAGAATATAATAATAATAATAACACAAAGTATTAGCAAGTAATATTTACATTAAAAAGTCTTAGTTAATACCATATTTTCTTTTTTACCCGACTGCAAGGAAAGAGTTATGTTTTTCGCGCCTAACTCTGTATGTTGGTTTGTTTGTAATATTCTTTATTCCCTCATATCTTCCAAAGCACTCGATGGATTTCTTTAATTAAAGTATCGTTAGATTCGTCTCATTATCCGAGTATTCTTAGATAGGTGGCATAAAAAATATGGGGGCTGCTAGATTTCATGTGAAAAAGAAAAAAAAATCGACGAACCACGTCAAGTGGGATATCGTTGAATATATGTATAAATATTTTATATATTTAAAATTTTACATTTTTTATTACATAAAAATTGTTGAGATTACAATTATATAATTAATAAATAGGATAATAAATGTCTTTTTTCCTGAGTTAGGATGGGTTTTTTATTTTTAAACCACCAGATAAGAGAATAATAATAGTAATAATATGTTGGGACATTGACACACAGCACAATCTAGTTCCAAGGTAAGTTAGGTGGCTTGTGTTATGGATGCCAGATATAACTTTTTAAATTATCGCGTGTCATAATTATGTAATAATTACACTACTGGACTTAACGCGTGAATTCGTAAGTGCCTATATACCTTGTTCCCGAAGTTTGGACTTGGTTGTCTGTCTGTAACCGACTGGTGCAACCCAGTCGAAACGTCGGGAAAAAGGTATATACCTACTTACGAATTCACGCGTTAAGTCCCGTTGTGTAATTATTACATGGATACCAGATATTTGATACACTACACATATATAACTTTAAATATACATATTATAAATATAAACACTCATGACTAGAGTACAAACATTCGTGCTCATCACACAAATGAATGCCCCCAGCGGGACCCGAATCCGCGACCGCCGGCACAACAAGTAGATTTACGAGTATTTAATAAATTTAACGACGCCATGGTTGATATTTAAAAGATTTTATAATAACTACGCCAGATTATTAAAATTGCCTTACAAAAATATTTTTATACATTATTTATTCTCTTTGACCTTTGAGAGGATAGCTATAATAATTTTAATAAGAATTTCATTTTGTAATATCTTTTTACATTTTTAAAGTGTAAACTTTAATTTTTCTAATACAGTTTTTTAGACTAAAAAAAATCAAAGTTAAAAGACCATTCTAAAAGCAAAGTAGCAAAAGTTTCATTTATTTCAACGGTATAAAGCCATTTGGTCTAATACTAACAATTTCTCATATTTAGTCTCGGAGTAAAGAAGCTATACGTCTTGATTTAAGCTAAATCCTTTAAGCGTAAAATCGTTGAAAAGGTGAGGATAATAAGAATATCCCTTGAAAAATATCCTTAGGAATGGAGAGCTTTGGAATTGTCATTATCTAACATGAAGAAATAAATGAGTTGAGCGCATGTTAGCGACAAGTCCAAGATAGGGGCACGAAATATTTTTAAAATTCAAGGCAAATGTTCTTTAGGAGACAGCTGAAGAGATTTATTTTCGAAAACTGAAAATGTAATCTTTGTTTATTTTTTTCATTAGTTTTACTAAATTGAAATATTCTCAGTTTGGTCATGCAATAATCTCCATTTTTCCTATTTACTTTTACGTAGCATTTATAGGATTGTCGTTTCATTATTACACTGATTGATTATTTTCCATACATTTGTATATAGTGAGGCAAAATTATTACATACATTACTTTAAGACCCTATATATAACCCTATCCCATCGATCCTCATCTCATTCATAAATAAGCTTAGATACATTAAGAAGGTAACGTTTGCCAAATTTATGTTCAATTTGCAAAACTCCCTAGGTCATGCTCCATCATACGATCCGCAAACTAGAAACGATGGCAGATAGCACACGTACTTTGAATGAGAATACATTATTTTGGTCCTTAGACGCTGACATTACCTCACATTACTCATGAGATTCACGTATGACGTATAATCAGCAAAATATTTTTGATGTGAAATTGTTTATAAATTAGATTTCACCCAAAATAAAGCATTTATTTTATTCATAATGCGTCAGTAATAATTTTTTTTTTTGGGATATATTTATATTTCACTAGTTTTTACCCGCAGCTTCACTAACATGTGACATCGATAAAGAATAGACATAGGCAACTTTAAATTGATCCTGGATATATGTACATAAACTATCTCAATTTCGATTTTTACCCAAATACAACTGTTACACAGTGTTAAGAGGCCTATCACAAAATGTACTGAGTACTATGGTACTGAGTTCGAGTGGCCGACGCATCGCTGTTTGTAGTATTTTGTGCAGTTGTAAATACTTCTATGTAAAGTTTTATAATAAACTAACGACTCAGCCCTCGCTTCGCTCGGGTTCGCCCGTAGGTTGATTCCCCATACAAATTTTCATCCCCATTGTCACCATCTTAAGGGATGATTCCCGAAATAAAAAGTTTCCTATGTCTTTCCCAGGGTCTCAAACTATCTTCTTACCAAATTTCATCTAAATCGGTTCAGTATATCCGAAGATTACCTCCTACAACCTCAGAAACTCACAAACGTTAATAATGTAAGGATATATTTACAGCTAATTCTAAACGTTTTTAATAGTTTTTAAGATTTTGAAAAGGCTTTTTTTGTTTCTTGTAGAAATCCCATACATATTTTCAAATTCAAATATAAACTAACCCCTATATACGAGATATTACTATATATTTTTCATTTCGTTTGCTTAATATAGTAAGTATTTCAATCCATGAGCGCGCATTTTATGAAAAACTTGCTTCATAGTTTTGGCTTTATTTCAATTAATAATAAAAATTTGCGAAAAGCGAGGCCGCTATGAACTATTATATTAATATCTATTCTCCACCATACAATAAGTCAAAATTGTCGAAGAGTTTCATTTTCTCTGAATAAGAACGTCAAAGATGGGCATATAATGGAAAAATCACGGTCATAATGTGATAGGCCTCTTAAGAAGAAACAAACAAACTTACAACCATTCGCATTTATAATATTAGTGGGTTAAATATAATTATATTGCTATGGCTTATAGCTTTCTTACGATGAATAATTGAACGTAGTTATGCAAAATATACCCAACCATAAAAACTTACTTTTGAGAAAATACGAGTTTTAGTAAAATTGGTATATCAAAATAACAAAACCGTAGTTTTTCTTGAAATTCCTCTTAAATATTGTGTATTTTATCTACCTTCTATATATAAGCTTCTATATATGATATGCAGGTGTCAAATAAATGACAACATTACAATAACTCAAATTTTGCATAACTACGACCAATTACGCACATTTTACCTTTGAATTTATATACTTCTTTTGAAATTAAACTTATTTAGAATCGTTGTGATTCGAAACTCGATGAAACGGAAATGCGACACGAAAAAGAGACAAACACATAAAAATATAGGATTAAGCCGGCGAGAGAATGAGATAGAATACATTGCCATGTTGCCAAGGTAATCGTTGTTATTGTCTGACAAATATATAGTATTACTGGTAGCCCAGTGGTAACGCGCTCGCTTGGGAAACCGAGTGAAGCGGGTTCAAATCCCGGGTCTCGCACCTCTGATATTTTCATGTGCGAATCATTTTCTAACTTGATTACCACTTGCCTTACGGTGAAGGAAAACATCGTAAGGAAACCTGCATGTCTGAGAGAACCTAGCAAGTTTTCGAAAGACATGTGAAGTCCACCAATCCGCACTTGGCCAGCGTGGTAGACTATGGCCTGATCCCCTCGTCTTGAAGAGAGGCCCGTGCCCAGCAGTGGGACGTTAAAAAGGGCTGAATACAAGTTTTACTTCTATCATGTGCTTCTATCAAGTTTTACTCTGCAAAAAATTATCAGCTCCTATTTTAAATATTCAACACAGTATACGAATACAATTGTAGCACTCGTACATATATATGTATATGAATTTCTCTACATTTTATTTTATTTCCGCTAAAAGTTTCTGTCAATGGATTTCAATGGTCTATTTCCCACGACACGAATGATTAATTTTGTTGGCACCCCTTGGGAAATTATATATCACTAGCTTTTGTTTTGCCGGAGTGAAATTGATTTTTATTACGACAGGTGATCCTTTTATTCATTGTCGATCGTGTTTACGATTCCTGCCTATAATATCAATGTTTGCAATCGCTGATTCCGCTACGTGATGTGAGATATTTAATGAATATTACTTATATTTGTTTAAAGACAGCGATATGCATATATTTTGCTTCAATCCTCACTACAGACAGTTTAAATCGACTACTCTATCTACCCTATCTGATGACACGTTTGGCTCAGTTTGTAGTGACCCTACTTGTTGGGCCAGCGGTCGCGGATTCGAGTCCCACTGGCAGCATTTATTTATATGATGAGCACGAATGTTTGTACTCTAGTCAAGAGTGTTTATATAATTTATATGTATTTAAAGTTCTATATGTGTAGTGTATCAACTATCTGGTATTCATAACACATGCCTCGTAGCTTACCATGAATTTATATGGTGCTATGTGTTAATATCCCAACATATTTATTTATACCGTGGGATTCTTTTTAGTGAAAAAATAGTCTATCACTTTAAACATATTCTTTTCCCCGCAACGAAAGCTCCGGTAAAGTATTTAAGCCATCTTATATTGTTTATCACACCACATTTTTTCCTACAATAAATTCCCAATTATCTGACCACTTCATCAGCATTTTCTAATTGCAAGTTGCAAGTAAGTTAAACTGTTTCCGAGATAAGAGGATGTAAATAGAAGGACAGACTAAATATTATTTTCACTAATAATTCTTGCCTTGTCTTTCAAATATAAATTGATGCTTACCACATTTCCATTTCCCATTACATTACATTTTGGTATCTCATTTAAAATTACTGTTTGCTCTTAAATTATAATGTATATCGCATAGTTCCACGACTAATAGTAAATTCCTCACATGTACTTACTCCGTTGATGCTTCAGTTATTTGTGTAACGTCTTCAATCCAAAGTAATCGCGTCTTGAGCGCTTTCGTCTTACTAAAGGATACAATAGAAATTACTTATTTGTTACTAGCAAGTAAATTTCGCGCCTATATTTTGTTCAGTTCTAAAGTCTTTCTAATAGACTATTTTATATCTATATATATATATATTAATTTATCTAAATTAATGTTTATCCAGTAATCTAAATTCTATCTCATTTTTTGTTCATAACACTAAAGCTCGTCAATAGCTGTTAAACAAATAAAATAACAAATTATTGATGATATGTGGAAATTAAGTTGGAATAAATCGTCCCTTTTAAAAAATACTAGCGACTCACGCTCGCTTCGTTCGCGTTCGTCCCTAGGTACGTTTTCACGGTATAGAATAAACTACATATATGTACATACATAGGTATAAAAAAGTAAGTACCTAATTTAAAAATTAAAAAAAATATATATGTATATCCCTTACTTGACACATGATTCCCTATTCAAACTTTCATCGCCCTTTTTACCGTCTTAAGGAATGATTTCCGGGATAAAAACTATCCTATGTCCATCCCAGGGTCTCAAACTATTTTCATACCAAATATCATCTAAATCTGTTCAGCGGATTAATTGTGAAAAAGAGACAGACAGACAGACAGAGTTACTTTCGCATTTATAATATTAGTATGGATTAGTATGGATTTATATATTATGTGAAAGGCACTAGGGTCTTTCGTTGAATTTAAAAGTGTCTTGATTGATGAATATGTTTATGCCGTTTTTAAAGCAAATAAGCGGAAAAGCGTAACTTTTTGCATAGATATAGCTTTTGAGTCGGAGAATACTCGGAGATTAGTTATTGTATATTGAGATGATTTCATTTAAATATTTTGTTTAGAGCTTAAACAGAGCTTAGGATGTCTTTATTAAAATCTACATACTTCAGCCATTTTATGGCCCCTTTTGATGTGTTAGTGACGTTAATAACCATCGAAAATCTAGGTAAATTTGTGTATATAATATATATAGGTTTATCTCGTGTATTTTAGAAACGGCTCTAATTATTTGGATCATTTTTTTGAATTTAGATAAGATTTTGCTTTTTAAGTTGATCTATATAGGTGTATTTTCTAAAAAATATAATTTTTATATCTTTTCCGAAAAACACCGAGCGAAGCCCAGGTGTTTTATACTTTAATAGCTACAATAGCTATAACCTTTACTAAGCTTTCTATCATAAATCATAGCCTTAACAGTTGATGGTACAAACTTAATAACTCTTTTAATAGAGTAATAATCACCTATAAAACTCATATTAACTCATAAAACAATAATAGCCTATAAACTAACTAACATAAAGGCATTTCCCGAGAAAAATGATCAAAGTTTAATTACCTCGTTATAGGCTCACAACTAATGGTACAATATTTCCTATTTATAGTTTATTAATTATTATTTTTCTATATTATATTGTATATTATTTCCGCCAACCAGCACTTGGCCAGCGTGATGGATTGTGGCCTGATACTCGTATTGAAAGGAGGCCCACCCTCAGCAGTGGGACGTTAGAAAAGGACTGAATATATACATATTATGTTACTTAAGAATTTAATTGTGGTTAAAGATATTTAAAAAAAAAATATTTATTTATTTCTTTGAAACAAGAAAAAGAAATTAATATAGGTATTAGTCCATATATCAAAGAATTTATTTTTTATGAGCCCTGACTCTACTAAAATACTAAGGAAAAAAAATTACCAAAATTTCATGCCATATATTCACAACTATCATAGCAGTACAGTTAAACTTTCTTTTAAAAACTGCAATAAGTCATTCTTCAGTTCAAAAATAAGTTACATACATAAGTAATTTTTTTTTTAGAGATAGCATACTGTATGGGACGCTCCCCATCGATGTGTACTTCCTTACCATATAGTGTTGTGCTCATTAGCGTCCGGCAATCCAGCTGGGCGTGAAACCATGATACAAATGAGAAGTAGCCCAATTCGATTAAAGGTGTACTGTTCGAGCTGCTCCTGGTTCCGCTCTGATAGTAAAGTGGACTATGGGAGCAACCCCATGGTTGTTGTGGTCTGCTCGGCAAGCACCCGTCGGGGCGGTATGGTTGTGTCGCCCCATAAAGACGGGGGAGGTTCCGTTAGGACTGTTAGGATTGAACTGACTTTTAGCCGGTAAGTTCCACCACCTGCATGCACATATATAGATGGTATGCTAAAATGCATTTCCGAACGTTAAAAAATTATATGGAAGGCTGAAATGTATTATAACTCCGCCTTATCATTATTTTAGAACATAAAACAAAGACGAAAATAGAAAGAAAATATATTTTTGTCATATTGTACTTTGATTTTTCTGCGTGACGCGATCGAAATCGGATGATTTACGACCATATAAACTGTGCCTGGTGGCTGGTACTAAGGCATACGAACTTAACCTACACGATCGAAAATTACGCACTATCGTGTAAGTTTTTGAAGTATTCAATAAAATGGCATGCATGTAGTATCTTTTCTTATATACATATTAACGTCGTCGTTAAATTTATTTAATTCTCGTAAATCTTACTTGTTCTGCCAGCGGTCGCGGGTTCGAGTTCCGCTGGGGACATTCATTTGTATAATGAGTACGAATGTTTGAAATCCAGTCATGAAAGTTTATATTCATAATATGTATACGTATATTTAAAGTTATACATGCGTAATTTATCAACTGTCTGGTATTTTTAACACAGACCGTGGCTTACCATGGAACTGGATGGTGCTATGTGCTAATGTCCATACATGTTTATATTTATTTATATTACTAGTTTGTGCTCCTGGTTTCGCTCGCGTGATAAGCGAGACGGCGTCCAAAGTTTAACCCTAGAATGCAATCTATATCCTTGCCAAATTTTATTAAAATTTGCTAAGCTGCTTAAATGTGAAAAGTTAACAGATGCTACTTTCACGTTTATAATATTATTATAGATTTATGTAAATAAAAAAATGTAATTGTTTATTTAACTCCTTTCACAAAGAAATATATGGTTTTTTTTTGCATAAGAATAGCGACGAGTGTGAATTGAGATTTTCATATTACATTATCTCCTAACATGTAATATGTGCGAATATTTAATAGCATCAATTTCCCGATACCGGAATGACTGAAGCATATGTTAACAGAAAAACTCAGCAATTAAACTTGGCCCGACCCTGGACTCTAACCCAGGAGACTCAGATGTACAGCCGTGCGTGCTAGTCAATAGCCACTGGATCACCGAGGCAGTTCTTGAGCACAGCGTGAACATAGCTACAGACAGACCTAGCTTGCGACCTTTTATAGATGTAAAGAGTATATCTTAAGGGCCAGGGTACATGAAGTAGTTACCATTGATCTTCAATATGTCAGATGAGAGTCTAAGAGATAGAATTAGCTAAATTATAATAATTTATTATAAAAGACTGGTTATTATAAACAGCTCTTATATTTTAACTAGCGACTTAACCTCGATCCGCTCGGGTTTGTACCATGTTACGTTTTAACGTTTAGTATAGATTTCTCAGATATGAGATATTTTTCCGCAGTAAAAGTATCGTATATGTTGACCCTGATAATCTGTCCAGTGGTTTTCTCGTGATGCGTTCCCAGGCATACAGACAAAATTTTTAAAAAACTATACAATCGGCCTCTATATCGATAATAGTGATTATATCAATAAGATTTCCCAAAAAATATTTAATGTGTGAAAATAATTAAAGTGGAATGTGTATTCCACTCAATTAGAATTTAAATATATGTATAGAATATAGATAAATAATAATAATAATACCCTTTTTAAAAAAAACATACGACCATTGATTTTGTAAGTAATCAGTTTTTACATAAAAAAATATAATTACGTAAACAACTTCAAAAATAAATTACAGTAGTTAAAAGAAGTATGTATTGATTTTCTAAAAATAAAAAAAACACGTTCCTATTCAACTATGGGCGATACAAAGCTCTTGCAAACTAAAAGAAGGTAGAACACTATCGATTGCGTTTCTGAGAAATTAGTGCTAACATATTTTATTTACGAATTTTTACAGGCTCAAGGGATAAAATGCACTCTTTTTATAAGCTCTTATTTATATATTTTATTCCCGTGCCTTATATATAATTCCTAGCATTATTTATCTACACTATTATTAGAGGAAAGATTTGTATTTTTGTATGTTTGTAACGAATAAACTCAAAAACTATGCGATTGATGTAGATGAAATTTGATAAGAAGATAGTTTGAGACCTTGAAAAGGACATAAGATATTTTTCATTCCAGAAATCATCATTCAAGGGGTGAAAATGGGGATGAAAGTTTGTATGGGGAATCAATCCAGGGACAAACTCGAGCGAAGCAAGGGTGAGTCGCTCTCGTAATTAATATTTCAAAACTTTTTTTACATAAAATATTATGGTAGTAAGTATAATATGATAATGATACATTTCAAATGTTGAAGAAAAATATAAGTTATTTGTGTAAAAGAACATCAAACTCAGAAATATAATGAAAATGTTTTTAATGGAAAATTCCCAGTACAGTTTGAAACAAACTTGAGTTTTGACTTTTGTATCTTAAAGTGTTAAAAAGTTTGTAAGCAGAAAGTCCAAGTAAAAATCTGAGTATTTTACTTGTATTTTCTGACCAATTTTGATCACAGCCGATATTATTTTGACTAGCCATCTCAACATCTCTGTATTCTTTTTAAGTTTAAAGAAGGATGGGAGATTATTATCTATGTATCTATATATAATATATAAAAGGCAAAAGTGATTGACTGATGTATCAACGCACAGGCCAAACCTTTAAGGATAGAAATTTAAAATTTCGCACACGTATTCCTTTTATGACATAAGCATCCACTAAGGAAGGCTTTTTCAAAATTCAACCCCCAAAGGGGTGAAATAGGGGATAAAAGTTTGTATGAAACTTTTTATTCCTTGGACATATTTGCATGAAATCTCGTATTTTTCGTAGTTTGATCGCGAGCGAAGCCGCAGGTTCTGCTAGTTTATCATAACTAGTGAGAGGTCAGGTGCAAGACCAGAAGCTGTACATGCAATCCGAGGCACGAGGGTGATCGTCCACCATCCTAGTTCCAGACTGTTCTGACATTTTGGGATAGAATTGGGTCACGATGGGATTGATAGTTTCGCCTTGTGCTTAAAAACCCTATAAAAAAAACAGATTAAAAAAAATTTAGCTCAACGTGGGTCTTGAACTTTGGACTTTCAGATCTATATCTTTACATATTAGCTAACAAACCAACAAGGCAGTTTTTATCTAAAGTAACTTAAAATATAACTGTGGGTCGTTTTATCTTATTTCCCATCTCGTTCACAGTTCATTTGACTCACGTCCGCAGTACTCAGTTTTATGATTCAAAAACGTGATATTAAAAAGGCTTAGAAAATGTTATTCCATTTCGTGATAACGTTGTTTTGTCTTATTTTTAGTATTTCAAAGTCTGACTGTATACTTCTAAGACTGATTTCCATCAATAAAATACATGAGTATCCATTTTCTATGTATTATGCATAGTTACTTAAAAAATCAGAAGTATAATAATCAATCCGTTAGCGCACTATGGCTTAAAACTACAGTTTCAAATTTAATATTTGTTTAAAGAATTTTTAGATTTCACTCTCTTGCACTAAAGCCTAGTACTCACTGAGCTTTGTAAATTTTATATATAGTAGGAATGTATTTTATCATACTTACTAGTATGTAACACATTAACTACATTCATGTATACATATAATAAAACTTTAGAGGTCGAGTGTCTGTACATAGAAAAATAATACTAAAAACCGTGTCAGGGGATGTAAGAAGAGAAATAGACAAATCCAATTTTTTCATTTTTTTTGTTTCTCTGTTTGTTTGTCTGTTTGTACGGGCTAATCTCCGAAACTGTCAGACCAATTTAAATGAAATTTTGTATGGAGATACCTTGTATCCCCGGTCAACATTTTAAATACTTTTCATCCCGGAAAATTAAACAGTTCCCGTGGGATAGTTAAAAAATAAAGTAACTTATATAGCTTAGTACACAAAAACTACTGATTGGATTTTAATGTTTACAATAATATAGTTCATACATCAGAATAACAAAAATTGGCTACTTTTTTTCCGGAAAAATATACGGTTCCCGTGGGATAGATTTGTTTCTGTTTGTCTAGCGAGGGTGAGCCGGTAGTCTTTAAATATAATAAAACTGTAGAGGTCGAGTGTCTGACTTTTTGACATTGAAACTTTTACTATATAGAACTGATAGTATCACTTAAAATGCCATTGATACGTTGAGACACGGGCTTCCTCTAAATACGAGGGAGAACAGGCCATATTCTACTACGCTGGGCAAGTGACATATAGCAGATTTCATATGACTTTCCAAAACTTTATACTCTCAGACTTGCGGGTTTCCTCGCGATATTTTTCTAAAGCAAAGCATGAAAAGAATTCGCACATGAGAATATAAGAAATGCTAGACCGTGGATTCGAACCTACTATATTTATTATAGTTGGTTTCCCAAGCGAGCGTGTTACTTCGTAAATATACTGTCTTTCTGTTAATATATCAAAGAAAAATTAAAGAATTTTGACAAAAAATATCTAAAAAAAAGACTGCATGAACACAACTTTATCTATTTGGTTCATATATCACGTTATTTACGGGAAAGGGAATCGATACGTGGTGACAACATGCTATTACAAACGCACGTGTTTATTCCCATGACTTACTTAAGAAGCTTTTTTATTAGACCACTGTATTGACGACGTGACAGATTTTGTATAGTTTTTTTAACAGTTATATAACGTACTAGCAATTTACCCTTACTTTACTCGGGTGCGTTCCTAGGTTTTCCGCGGTTCTCTAGGGGTTAAGGAATTCAGAATGTCAGCGTGTTCGTCAACAGTTGCTACAGTAACTTACTGTGCGGATCAGATTAACAATATGTATTTAAAATTCTATATGAGTTCGCGGTTGCCAGATTATTTTATAACATGAGCTATTAAAAAAATTTGACTCGAGTCATGATAAAACGCAATCAATTATTAAAATAAATAAATAAATCTAAAATTAATCTACTGTATGTATAGCAGAACTCTATGGCGTTACTGCAATCTCTCTTTACCTGTGAAGTGAAACGTTGGAAAGTTATAAAAAATTGTATGAAAAAGTTTGTCTAAATGGACTAAATGTAAAGAGTTGAATATTTTTTACATAATATGACATACGTGTATTTAAATGATTCCAATATGACGAATAAATAAAAACAATCCTTGACGTGTTGAAAGGCGCATACACACCCGTGTGTATTTTAACAATTAATTTCCCGGAAATTCGGACGGAGGCGTTAAAACTCGTAAAAAACTCGCAAAAAAAACTTATTTCTATACTATACTAGCAAATGCGGCCACGCATTGCTGTGGCACACATGTGTAAATCGATAAATTCGCAATAAAAAAAGGAAATAATCGGGATAAAAACTATTCTATCTTTTAAGTTGGAACAATTCACGTATTTTGGAATCATCCCTTAAAGGGCGATGAAAGTTTGTATGGGGAATCATGTGTCAAGTAAGGAACATACATATTATAGTATATATTTTTTTTAATTTTCAAAGTAGGTACTTAATATTGTATACCTATGTGTGTACATATATATATATATATATATATATATATATATATATATATATATATATATATATATAGCTAGTATAAAGATAAAACCAGTATTATGAAAAAGCTAGTAATTCAAAGATTTTTATGCTCCAAGCGATGTGTCATCGAGACCTTTTTAACATCTAATAAGGCTTTTGAACACGTCGTAAAAGATTCTAATGTGATTTACCTCGATTACACGGTACGTTACGAAGAAATAACTTCTTAAATTTGTACTTTCTAGTAGCAACCATATTGTACAAAATATTTACAAATTATATACACAAACCTTCATTGTTTATCGTTATTTCCATTAGTAAAAATGTATCAAAATCAATGTGTAGTTCTAAACCACAAGTCAAAGTAAGAAAAGACACAGACAGACGCAGACAACGACTTTGTTTTACATTATGTATACATCAAATGTAAATTCTTAATGGTTTAATCGTGTTTAAATAATTTGTAATGTTATGTGAATGGAAGCTCAAAAAATAAGTCTAACGCTTCTGAAGCAAGAAAGTCGTAAAGGAAAATCGGATTTCACGTGTGATCAATCGTACATTTGCAAACAGAAAATGCTTTTAATACAACAAAAAGATTCACAAATATTTTACTTAAGATTGGTTAAAAGTGATTTATTGAATTAGTTCTTTCTTAGACTTTATAACATTTTAATAATTATAGTAATATAATACTAGCAGACCCAGCCACGTGTTATGCCACATATGAAAATTGTTAGTCTATACTGTACTACTATAAAGCTGAAGAGTTTGTTTGTATGGTTGAACGCGTTAATCTCAGGAACTACTAATCCGGTTTGAAAAATTCTTTTTGCTTTAGATGCTCGTTAAATGAGAAAGGCTTTATATCATCCCGAAAAATTTACGGTTCCCGAGGGATAGATTTGTTTTTGTCTAGGGACGAACACGAAGCGAAACGAGGGTGAGTCACTAGTTTTACAAAAAAAAAGACAATAATCGGTATAAAGACTATTCTATCTTTTAAATTGGAACAAATCACACATTTAAAAAAAACGTTAAGATCGTATAAGTAGTTTCGGAGTTCATCTTGGACTAACATTGTGACACGGGAACTTTATATATTAAGATATATGTAGATAGATATTACCTCTTATCTCCTTCAGTGATCCCCATATTAAATGACACTAGCGACTTGTTCTTGCTTCACTCGGATGCATCCCTAGTAACCTGAAGGAAACCTATGTGTTACTTCAGCTCGTAGTCTATCTGTGTTCTAATTTTCAGCCGTTTCATCCTAAAGTTGTAACAAACATACAATTTTTCGCATTATATAATAATAAGACTGCGGTGAATATATATTTAAATAGGCTCGCCTAAGAGCTTCATGGCTATTAAAATAAATTGAATTACTCATGAAAGGACCATTGATGATAGTTCTCTAATAAATTAAACCCTAAGAAAAGATAAACCCCAATCTTGACCACGGCCATGATCGCAAACCAGTACAAATAACCAGTAAGTTCTGAGACTATGGTCTCAACGATCTATGTTTAACTAAAACCAGTAATTGAAAAACAAAAAACCTAGGTTTAAATAAAATAAAGTTAAAATATATCCATAATAAATACGATTCTTTCATTTTTTTTTTAAATAGGTAAAATATTTACTTTCATAAATTATAATCAGTCACTTTTCTAGCCACAAGTAAAAGCTTCGCATAGAATATAAGACGGGTAAAAAGAAAATTCTACTTGCTTGAATTATTTAAGCGTCTTAAGTCTAGCTCGGCAAAGGTAACTAGTTTAGCAAGGATAGCTTACTTAATATTCTGTTTTACCTTATTACTATGATGAATTTTTTTATAAAATATGTATATGACTAGCGACTCACCCTCACTTCGCTTAGGGTTAGTCCCTAGACAAAAACAAATCTATCCCACGGGAATCATACATTTTTCCGAGATAAAAACTGTAATTTATGTGCTATTCCAGACTGTAATCTATCTCTGTGCCTCTCATCCAGATCTGTTCAGGCGTTCTGGCGTGAAAGAGTAACAAACATCCTGGATCCATCCTCAAAAACTTTTACATTTATAATATTAGTATGGATGGTGATTGGCAACATTCTTAATGAAAACCTTACTAAAGCAAACAATATTTATTGAATAACAATATCACTTAGACAAAAGAATTAAATAGACGGAGTCCGCCAAAATAAATGGCTAAGTCAAAAATAGTAGCATGATTTACTGTTTATGCTTCATTATGCTCGATTTTGCTATACAGGTCGTTTATTTTCTTTAAAAGGGAAATTTTATAAAGATATGATATGATATTGTTCGGAAAATCTCATTGAAATAGTCATTATCATCGATACAGAGGCTGAATCTATAATTTTTAGAATTTTTGTTTGTCTATCTGTCTGTCTGTCTTTCTACTGGGAACGCATCACGCAAAAATCTCTGGACAGATTTTGATGAAATTTGATATAATGATAGCTGTTTATTCGAGTCAACATAAAGAATACTTTTTACTGCGGAAAAATATCTCATCTCAGAGAAATCTATAATATATTAACGTTAAAAAGTAACTAGGGACGAACATAAGCGTAGCAAAGATGAGTCGCTAGTTCTTTTAAATTTTTAAGCATTAGTTATCTTCCCCTTGAAAGAGAGATACCATAATATCAGATTATTTGATTATTTTTCTTTATTATGATAAAATTCTTTATATTTTTATTTATAAATATTTCTTTACCTATTACTCAATATAAAAATTATCATTTGTATACTAAATTAAAACATTATAAACAGCTATCATCAAACCAAATTTCATCAAAATCTGTTCAGTGGTTTTCTCGTGATGCATTCCTAGACAGACGGACAAAAAATCTAAAAACTATAGATTCGGCCTCTGTATAAATATTGACTATTTCAATAAGATTTTTCAAAAAAATGTTTAATGTATAGACAGGATTCAGTTAGAATTTTATTATATGTATGGATTATTATTTGGTTTCATGATTAGTTCTATATTATTCCTCAGTCTGTGCAATATTACTGAAATAATCGAAAAATCTTTCAAAATTGACATTTTAAAATTCTTGACATAGTTTCATATCACGCTCCTATAACCTTGTAAACGTTACGAGGTCACACACGTCTCTAGGGCAAAAGATTGTATACCGACCGAGCATCTTAATATCTAAGTAGTATGAAATATTGTGGATGTGAAAAATTCAATACAAGCGTATGTCAGGGAAGATTCTATTTATAAGATACTTTATTGTGTAAAGTCATGAGATATACTAGCTTATAGATAATTTATGACCCATTGATTGATCATTACGTCACAAAGTATCTCTAAGCAAACGAAAAAACCGGCCAAGGGCGAGATGATCTCGAGCACGAAGGGTTCCTACCATTATCTATAAAAACGGCAAAAAAATAATGTCTGTTGTATAGGAGACCCCCTTAAATATTTATTTTATTTAAATTTCATTATTTATTTTTGAAGTGAATATATAACTAAATATTCTGTAAATATTTCAAGTATCTACCTGTTGCCATATTAATATCGTGCAAAAACCAGCAAAAAAATCACGTTGTATGTGAGACTGCTTAAATATTTATTTTATTCTATTTTTTAGTGTTTGTTGTTATAGTGGCAACAGAAATACATCATCTGTGGAAATTTCAACTGTCTATCACGTTCATGACATACAGCCTGGTGACAGACGAACAGACAGACAGACGGACAGACAGACAGACGGACAGACGGACAGCGGAATCTTAGTAATAGGGTCCCGTTTTACCCTTTTGGTACGGAACCCTGAAAATGGTTCGTATTCAGCCCTTTTTTAACGTCCTACTAACGAATTGGTGTTAGCTATGGCCTGATTGACAATGTCAGAGAAATCAGGCCTACCACGCTGGCCAAGTGTGATTTGGCGGATTTCACATATCCTTTGAAAACTTGCTAGGTTCTCTCAGACATGCATGTTTTTCCTTGTTTCCTTATACCGCAAGGCAAGCAGTAATTAAGTAAATTGGCCATAGACCATGTTGATATTGATTATCTTTAAAAAATACTATTTTAATTTTCAATTTTCTGGTTTATAAGAACAATTATACCTTTGTATACTGATTTTTTTTAATTCATTATTTAATTTAATTAAAAGTAACCACGGCAGAAGCTAATATTTTTATATATATATATATATATATATATATATATATATATATATATATATATATATATATATATATATAATATTTGCCGCTCATATAATAATATTGTGTCGAGAATATAATCAATAAATCTTCCAAAATTAAAACCAATCTTTTAATGTTTTAATACATCATCCGTTATTGTACAGTCGGTTATTTTCTTTTCCTCCTTTATTACTGTAACTACGAACTACTAAGTAGAATTTTACTAGAACTCGAGGGTAACTTAAAGGAACTACTAGTGTTTCTTTATGTACTGTTTATGTACTACAGCTGTAGCGTACTTCAGAAATTGCCTAACTCTAGGAATAATACACACACCTTCAAAATATCGCTTCTCTATATATTATTAGTTATACAATTCCAAGTACAAAATGTAGTCAACAGGTGTTTAGAAAGTGATATTGAAATGAGAAATGACGTATACGTCATATGATGTAGCAGTGAACTAGAGTAGATATATGTGTTATTGAGTATATATGAGTTAGTAATATTGATTTGCCTATATTAAATATGTATAATGTGGTATTTTTAGGTTTGATTTAACATACTGATTATGTATAAAACAAAATAACTTTATAAATATTACAGCAAAATTATGATATTGCAAAGTGTATAAGAATAAATAAAAGTTATTTTGATTAAAAACGTAAATCTGCTTCAAAGTAACACATTTTTTTGAAATGAAGGTGCTCTTATATATGTATATGTCATATAAGAGTACACTTAACCTATTAATCTAAAAAATTGAAAATTGGTTCAAGATTGGCAAAAATATCGCGAAAATATTACAATATAATACAAAAATCACGAAGTAATTGTCAAAGAATTTTAGTTTTTTTTTTGTTTGTTTTAAAATCATCTTTTATTTTATCTAATGAAATTATCCTCATTCAAGGACTAAACCCTCTACCTCCTACTTAGAGGGTAATTCCATGTAAAACTTTTTTACGCTAATAAAAAGCTGAGCTACAGAATATCAGTAAAATATTTAACTAACGACTGACCCTCGCTTCACTCGAATACGTAACTGGATGTCTTTATATTATTATATATCTTTATATTATTATACTATATAGATAGCATCACCTTTTAGCAAATTTTATTACTATCCCATCTGTGCTCCTGGTACTTCTCTATACAGAGCAACCCTTTGGTTGATGTATTCTGCTTCTATAAGCCTGCCCTTGGGGCGATCCTGTGGCATCCCATTAAAATGGGGAGGTTCTGTTGGGTTTTAGTGGGTATTACTAGCTTTTCTAACCGGTGAGTCCCACATAACTCCTTATTTGTATTCAGGTAGTGTATCATGTGTAAATGTATTTCCCAACATTAAAAAAAAGATTTGTATAAAACTTCATCCAAATTCGTTTAACCATTTTAACGTGAGACACTTTCACAAATGTAAAATACATACATAGTAGTGTGATGCTGTATTTAAATCACAGCAGCAACTGAGACCTTGGCCTTAATGTGAGTGTGCTTGGTTTTCACTTTGCATTATTTAAGAAAAGCTTCTAAGAATAAATAATTTAAGTAGTTCACACATGTATTAGTGTACCAGGCAAGTTAGTTATAATATGGACTACACTCCGGTATTCTACTTTATAGGAGGTTCGATTTCCATACTCGGTGATTTCTTATACTAAGTTTGTTGAATACTAGTGACATACTCTAACTTCGCTCGGGTGTATGGCCTTAGGAGCCTAACAGTAGCCTGTGTTAGTTACTCCAGATTATTGTCTATCAATATTCTAAGCTTTATCCAAATCTGCTCATGGATTTTAGTATGAAAAAGTAAAACACATATACTCGTACTGACCTATGCAATAGTTCTCATTTATAACATATTCCAATGTAAATAGATAGGTACATCAATAAAAACCAGCCTATATTTTTGTTCAGGTTATATCCTATTAATATTTTAAATTTCACTTAAATCAGTTCAGCCATATACGGTACTAGCAAACATAAACTTACACTCATTAGACAAACCAGAGTTAAGTAAAGAATAACTCTAGTTAATTAACTCAACATGTGATCTCTTTGGATATCCTTTTCGGAAGGATCTTTTACTATAAAATGTGTGGTCTATTTAGGTATCCGCACTCATGTAACGTAAAACCGTAGAAAATAAGAAATAAAGTTAGTTGTAAATATCCTTTCGACGAGAAACGTTTTTTCGTTACAACCCACCGTCCCGATAACTTAACTCTCTTATTATTTTTTAAAAATCTCCAACACAATAACTACACTTAGTAACGAATTAAGTATCTTGCAGATTCCAGGTGACGCTGAAGCATTAGGCTTAGGTTAGGCAGGCGTTATCATTGTCCCCCCCAACGTGGGGGATCGTTGTGGTGGTGGGGGGGGGGGGGGCTCATTTGCGTCCGGCAATTGAGCTGGTCACGAAGCTAAGAAACGTACAGGGAGGTGACCCACTTCGGTGGGCGTTGGGAGGTGTCCCACATCGGTGGGCGGTATATCATGCGGCTTGCTCCTGGTACTTCTCTGATAGCAGAGTGGACTGTGGAGCAACTCCATGGTTGTTGTGGTCTGTTTCGGCAGACCTGCTATCGGGGTGGCGTAGTTGACTGCGTAAGCTATCCTGCAACGCCCCATCAAGACGGGCGAGGTTTTGTTGGGTTTTAGTGGCTAGTACTGGCTTATTACATCTGTGGAAATTGTTCATATCCTATTACCGTCTAGAAAAGAGCTGATAGCCTGCAAACGGCTGAACAGATTCTCTTGATTTATGAGTTGATCCCCATAACAAATTTTCACCCCCATTTTCACTCCCCTTAAGGGATGATTTCTGGGATAAAATCTATCCTAAACTATCTTTTTACCAAATTTCATCTAATTGGTTGAGTAGTTTCGGACTTTATTAGGTACAAACGAACAAAAGAACATCTTTTCTCTGTATAATATTAGTATAAATAGCATTCTCGATCAAATCACGATTCAAACAAAAAAAAAATCAAAATCGATTCATCCGTTTTGGTGCTACGATGGCACAGACAAACACGTTAAACTTATATATGTAACTCCCATCTTTTTATGTCGGGGGTTACAAGTATGCATCTTTGCGTATACAAAATTACTAAATTATGCAAATATTAACGAATACGTCACACACGACGGTAGAGTTACATAGCAAATAAAACATTTTACATTTGCTAGAAATTATGAAGGCAACTGACATATGATATTCAAATGCCATTCAATGGAAGGCTTGCAAACGTAGAGCAGATAAATAAATGGGAGCAACAGGAAGTGCTTCATGTTATAAACTGAAAGTTAACTAAAATTTTTAAATTAAAATGTTGAAAGTCGACCTATTCATACTTCATATTATAAACTAGCAACTCACCCTCGTTCCGCTTTGGGTTCGTCCCTAGACAAAAACAAATCTATCCCACGGGAACCGCACATTTTTTAGAGATGATATATAGCCTACAACCTTCCTCAGTTAACGGGCTACATAATGCAAAAAGAATTTTTCAAATCGGATTAGTAGTTCCTGAGATTAGCACGTTCAACCAAATAAACAAACAAACAAACAAACTCTTCAGCTTTATAATATTAGTATAGATGTGAAAGTTTGTGTGGATGTAAGTTTGTTACTCTTTCACGCCAGAATGACTGAATGGATCTGGATGAAATTTGGCACAGAGACAAATTACATGTAGTCTGGAATAGCACATAGGTTACTTTTTATCCCAGAAAAATGTATGGTTCCCGTGAAATTGATTTGTTTTTGTCTAGAGACGAACCCGAAGCGAAGCGATGGTGAGTCGCTAGTACTCTATATGACTTCTATTACAATTGTGATAGTTTGAGTGTATGTATGTTCGTTACGTCTTGTTCACGATAAAATGGCTGGATGATGGCTATTTTTGTAACATATTATGTTATAAATTATAGCCTTTAACTTTCCTACATAATCCCTTTAATTATATATGTAAAAAACGTACCAAAATCTGTACAGTAGTGTAATCAATAAAAAAAGGGGAAGAGTATTTTCAAATATCGATAGGTAAATTCTATTCATACATGTTCCCCGTTTCGCTCGGGTTCTCTTCTAGCTACGTTTTAACGGTTAGTATGAAATAGATAAACTATATACATAGGTATGATGAGTTGTTGTGGGTTACATTACAACGTGTTTCCCGTGGGAATGAAATAATCTCCCGTGGTTAGTATCCTATGTCCCTCTCCAGCCCTCCAACTATCTCCACACAAAAAATCATGTCAATCTGTCACTCTGTTCACAAAGGACAACGTGACGTGAAAGAAGGGCAAACAAACAAACAAACAAACAAACAAACAAACAAACAAACAAACAAACAAACAAACAAACAAACACACTTTCACATTTATAATATCAGTATGGATAGTTGAGTTGGAGAACACTAGTGGAATTTATTTACCTCTATTTTTCAGATCCCTTGTACCACAAAACACATTATAATATAATGATACGCCCTACAGGTATACGAATGCCGCCGTATATGTAATTGCGTATGCTATTGTGAAAAGTTTACTGTTCTGTGCACAAAACAATATATAGTACGGAATGGAAGTTGTAGTTTACTTTAAGTTATATGGCGATTGTTTAGGCGTGACTCATTAAAAAGCTTTGTTCCTTAAAGTTTTGGTTAACGTGTTATTTATATGGTTTACATAGAATTGGCGTTGGTTTTTATATATTGTTTCGCTCTTAAAGGTTGAAACGTGACATCAATTATTGTAGAACTTTCCCCGATAAATTTAGATATAAAAATCTTTTGCCATTTGTAAGTCTTGCTAAAACTCAAAAACGGCTGGACTGATTTGAATAGTTCTTTTTCGTTTCATTGGGGGTGTTTCAGGGTTGGTTCATGTATGAAAAAAGTGTGATTGTACTTATGTATGCACGTAAGAAGTTATACTTCTTTGGCGTAACAGAACAAAAATAGCTAAAGATTTCATCCCGTATGACACAACTCTCAGTTTGTAAAAAGAATGCAGCTAACTTCATCATGTCGCTTTTTGGCTGTCGGTGTGCGCGTGCATCGTAAAAGTTTTACTGTCATATTTTTTTCCAAACGTGCCAAAAGAAGTATAACTTCAAAAATAGGATAAACCCAAAAAAACAGCCGGAAAATCTAAAAGTTTATTGTGTCTATGAATATATACATAATATATAATCTATCTATTCCATACTAACCGTTAAAATATACCTAGGGATACACACGAGTGAAGCGAGTCGCAGAGTAGGACATAAAACGCAAAAAAATATTTTAAGATACTTTAGTGCCATTTTTGTATTTTTGAAATCATTGTATAATTTTGTGGGTAGGTATTGTCTGTAACAACTATATATTAACCGTTGATACGTCTAATGTTTCCCATGGCTATGATAGGTGTAAAGATTTTGAAACGTCAGGAACCAAAAATCTTAATAAATGCGAAAAAAAAATCCTAAAAAGATAGTATTATTTAAAACTTCAAATATCCGCGTAAATCTAAGTTTTACGACAAATTGTCAAATAATATATAACTATTTATAATATATATAAGCATAAAAGATAACTTGATAAGAAAAAACCAAAGAAAATAATATATTTGGTAATGCAAACAATATAATACGAATTCAGTCAGAAGATAACAAAAAATCGTAAGTTAAGTACGCAGAAAATCTCTAAGCACAATTAATCAATCAAAAAAGCTTACATTATGAAAAATATATATCTATTTGATACAAAAACAAAACTTGGTTTTATCTATCTATCTTGGTTTTATCTTATCACGTTAGTCTAGTTTCTGAGCTTTTTGACTTTTGATTAGATGTAGTGAGTCACGTGGATGTAAAACTTTCTAAATGATTGAAGGTATTCCCTTATTATTATTTCCTTTTATAGTACTTTTGCTACATATAGCCAAAGTAATAAAATGTATATGATTATTATTTATCAGCTTTACCCGTGGCTCCACTCGTATAATACAGACAGATCGTATAGTTTTATGTATAAACCGAAAAACTCATCTTTATTTTTCTAACAGCAAAAACATAGGACTTTCACATAAACTTATGATATCTTTTAGATCCCTTTAACTCGGCTCTGACGTAAAATCCGTCATTAGATGATGTCATACATACTATTTACGATTAAAATTTGCTCAGTTGCTGTGCCAACAGTCGCGGGTTTGAGTCCCGCTGGGGGCATTCATTTGTGTCATGAGCGCGAATGTTTGCACTCCAGTCATGGGTGTTTATATTTATAATATGTATATATCTAAAGTTATATACTATCATTTTTCATCTATAAAGTCGGTTAAGTCCCACATTAAATAATAAAATATTATTCTAAAATATCATATTTCTTTTTAAATGTTTATCCTCTTGCAATTGAGGATAGTGGGAAATAAAAAATTCAGCATAAGAGCTAAATGAAAATGTCTTTGAGAAGAGGCTATGTAAGAACTAATTTTATAAATGAGAATGGATAGAATAGGTAGCCTTAAATCAGACTATTTCCCTTATCATTTGGTACAAATTACGGTGGTTGCTAAAATGACCAGTCATTCCCTGACTATGCTCTCGATCCTTTACAAAGCTGAGGACACACTTAATAAAATATTTATTGCATTAGTAGCATATATATGTATAATATATAGATATTATATACTACAATATAAAATCTTTTAAAGTGTGATGGGATGATAATTCACGAAATGACCGATGACTGATCATGCGCAGAACTGATGGCTTTATGTGTTCTGGAAGGCACGAGGATGTGATACCGTCAACTTCCCGATTGCTTAACAGGAAACCCCAATGACTATTACCTATACTTGACCTAACCTAGAATCGAATCCAAGACCTTTAGACTTACACTGTTGCAAATCTAGAGATCCTGGATTTAAGTTTAAGTTTAAGCCAGGTACATGTTAACGTACGTAACGTACGTATGTACGTACATGCTAACCACCAGACCAACGAGGCAGTTAGTAACATACCTACACAAAGGCTGTCGTTATTTATTCGTGGAACCTAAATTAATCTGGATTCATGTATCACAGCCGATCTAATCCCTTAGCTAAATGTTTCCCATAATTAAGCTAGATCGACGCATCTCCGACAATCACAGCGCTTACTGGCGCCACGCTTTCGGACCATTTAGTGATTGAACATATATTTCCAAAATTCTCTCATTCATTTAGTGATTGTGTGAATTCTATTGTAGAATTCTTTAATACTTAGCCAAATTCAGATTATTTATGTTATTTAACTTTTTCTTTAGTATCTACGAGCAAGACAAAAAATCCCTTCTGTAATAATTACTGTAGTAACTATTATTACTATGGATAGTAAAAAAATATGAAATCTGTGGAAATGATATAATAACTAATTGTTTGTACGGTCCTAATATTAAGTTATTCACAAATATTTTAAAAAAATATCTTTTTTAGCAATCTTCATTGTAAAAAATGAATTATCTAAGGTAAGTTGGGGAAAAAACAACTTTTGTAAAATAGTAGTCTTGTTGCGTAAAAAATAATTCAAGAAATGAAGACTTTCCTATTTTTAAGGCTTTGGTAAGGAATATATTTATTTCCATTTATCTTCTTCCATATAAATAAAATACAATATAATGCTCTGTTATATATGGGAAAAGAAAAAATCTGAGGATAAATTAAGAAATTTCTGTTGGTGAAGAAAAAAGCATGAATGGACAACATCTTCCGCTGAATCATGGTTTGACTTGCTCTTGGAAGTTTTTACCAACATTGACTTAATGGCTTAATTATGTTGGATTTTTATGTTAATAAAATTGTTTATTAGGGAAAATTTAATGTTGAATTTTAGTTAATGGTAAGAGATAAATACAGTTAGACGGAGGTATAACAAGGTTGATAAGAGTTAAGTATAACTAGTATTTCTTAATTTTTTAATTTTAATGTAACTTTAGCGTATTATCACACTACTACTATTATAAGCGTAATATGTATGTGCGTGCGTGCGTGCGCGCGTGCGTACGTATGCACGTGCATATGTGCGCGTGTGCGAGTGTGCGCGTGTGCGCGTGTGTTTGCATGGACTATTGTTAGCCGCTGAGGGTAGGTACTCGCTAGTAATCAACGGTACTAAATATAATTAAAAACAACATAAAAGTTCTATTTCTTTATTACAAATAATATATCCGATGAACGCTTTAACGCTCCAAAAATATTAATAGAATTAATAGAATATTTTTGGTATAAATAAAAATTATAACACGGCCTAACGTAATCCATTTTGTCATGTTATATTTATATACGTAGAGACAAAAAATGAAAACCCTTTACTTCGCAATCCATCGTATGCTTAACCACGTGTTAGAATTTGCTCTCATTCAAAAGTACTCTATATGAAATTGTGGAACATCTATTTCTAATTTTTAACGATTTTAATTATACCTGAAGTATATTTAGTAGACGGCGATTGGAAAATTATTTATAGCAATTTTTTCTCTTGACATTTGTTACTGAATTTACAGTTAGCTTTTTTTTATCACTGCATAATTTATAATATCATTCATATTATAAAGTCCCCCGCCACGTCTGTCTGTCTGTCTGAACGTAATAAACTCAAAAACTACAGAGCGGATTTTCATACGGTTTACACTTAAAGATGGAGTAATTCATGAGGAAGGTTTAAGTGTATAGTTCATTAAGGCTTCGTGTATATTGGCTGCAATATATCGATGATTACTGAAAATGTCCGAAAAAATCATGCCAACTGGGAGCTTTATTGATGTAACAACTAAAGCGTACCGCGTAAACAAATAAAGTTATATGAAAAAAATGTAAAACAGAATTATTCCTCTTAGAAAATTTTCCTACTATACTTTTAAGGTATAGTATATGCTATGTGCCTCTTTTTACAAATTTAAGATCATTTTGTAAATATTGCCTGAAATAAATGATTAAATTAAAATTAATTAAAAATACTATAGTACATTGTGCACGTACCTAGGGACGCACCAGAGCGAAGTGAGGCTAAGTCACTAGTCTAAAGTAAAAATAGTGCGAGAAATATTTCAATCAATTATGTTACTGATATACTAAAACGAAAGTCTTCAGTTTTAATCGTTTATTAGGACAAATTCATACTAAATATTTAATATTTTACAAATGTAAAAGTAACTCTGTATATCATGTAGAGAGGACTGTGCTCAGCTATGGGACTTTAAAAAGGGCTGAATACAAGTAAATTTTAATCATATATGTTTTCCTGAAATTTTCTTTACGCTCGAATTTTGACCACTGTATGCAAACATTGTATAGTGTATACAATATATATATATATATATATATATATATATATATATATATATATATATATATATATATATATATATATATATATATATATATAAACTATTTCATACATAAATAGCGACTCACCCTCGGTTCGCTCGGGTTCGTCTCTAGGTTGCTTCCTCATACAAACTTTAACCCCCATTTTCACCCCGGTAAGTGATGATATCCTTCCCAGGGTCTAAAGCTATCTTTTTACCAAATTTTATCTAAATCGGTTTAGTAAATCCAGAGATTAGCCTCTAAAACCTCACAAACTCACAAACTTTACCTCTTTTATAATATTAGTATAGATGTATTTAAGCTTATCGATGATTATAGGCTAGTGAGTGACATAAATTACTTGTAATCTCTATAGTATACTAAGAGGCTTTCATGACTACTTTATCTAGGGTTAAAAGTAAATAAAAGGGAGCAAGATAAGTAGGATCACTGTAAATATTATATCGTAACTAGTGGCCTTTTTATTTATAATATTATATACAGGTACCGCCGTACGTACGCCGTACCTTTTGGCAAATTTTATTACTAACTAGACGCTTATTCTCGCTTCACTTGGGTGCGTCCATAGGTACGTTTTATTTTTTCTGAGTGGAACCCTAATTTTTTTTCTTAAATAAAAATATTCTAAGTTATTTCTTGACGACACGTTTGGCTCAGTTTGTAGTTGTTACTTGCTGTAACAGCGGTCGCGGGTTCGAATTCCGCTGGGGGCATTAATTTGTGTGATGAGCACAAATGTTTGTACTCCAGTTATGGGTGTTTAAATTTATAATATGTATGTATTTAAAGTAATATACGTGTAGTGTATCAACTATCTGGTATCCATAACACAAGCCTCGTAGCTTACCATGGTACTAGATGGTTCTCTGTGTTAATCTCCCAACATATTTATTTATTTATTCTTACAACATCAACTAACTGCCAGTAAAAGTCCTGTCAAAACCAGTCCAGCCGTTTCGAAGATTAGCCGGAACAAACAGATAGACAAAATATTTAAATATTGTTTTTTTTATAAGTACCGTATATAATTGTATATATGCATTTAGTAAAAAGCTATTATTTTGACATTATAAACAGACACACCAATTTTTTTTTATTTGTATAGATGTGTTATCTAGTGGTCAAGACCTAATCTCATTCAAACACATCCAATCATTTCAGCGTGAAAGATTAACATACACACATACCATTAATACAATAAACACACTTATAATAGTGATTCTAAAAATATATTTTCAATAAAAACACATAATATTTTTCTGAAAAAAGATACGACTTAAATTGTCAAGTAGGCTATTGAATATTTCTTTGAGAAACGTTTGTTCAACGTACATCAATTATTGCAAAGACATGATTTCGTTTGAAATGTATATTTCTAAGATTATTATTCTAGAGAAGATTGTATTGATTCTGGTTTGAATATTTTGAATATTGTATCTATGAATACATTAAGATTTTTTCAATACCATTTTTTTCTTATAAATTCACTCGAATATCTGCATGTTTGTTGCATTTATTGAAATGTTGGCTGTTTACAAAGAATTTACTAAATTTATGTAATTAGTCTATACTATAATATTATAAAGAGGTAAAGTTTGTGTGTTTGTGAGTTTGTGACGTTGTAGGGGGTAATCTCTGGATGTACTGAATCGATTTAGATGAAATTTGGTAAGAAGATAGTTTGAGACACTGGAAAGGAGATAAAGTACTTCTTATCCTGGAAATCATCCCTTAAAAGAGTGAAAATATAAAAAAAAAAAATAGAAAAAAAATGGGATAAAAATTTGTATTGGTAAGGAAGCTAGGGACGAACAAGAGCGAAGCGAGGGTGTGACGTTAGTTAATTTTATAATATCTTCTATTTTTATAATATCTAAGTTAAGCTTCTCATCCTGTAAATCCTGTAGAAAACGTAACTTACGCAACGTGGAACTGATCTAAATACACGTTTCGCCAAATAGGGTAAAAGATATTATTAAGATCTACCATAACTCAGTAGTTTCGAAGCTTACTCGGTACAAACAACCAAATAAAAAATCTTTCCTCGATAATATCTATTTTTTTTTTTTTTTTTTTTTTTTTTATGACATTCAGTGACAAACGAGCAGACAGACCACCTGATGGAAAGCAGTACCTGTCGCCCATAACACCTACGGTTCATGCACTTAGGTTTTAATAACAAAAATGCAGAACCACAGGTGCGTTGTCACTGTGAGGACTAAGATGTTATGCCTCTTGCCTGTAATTGCGCTGGCTACCTTATCCTTCAAACCGGAACACAACAATGCAATCATTGTTGCTTGGCGGCAGAAATAGATAAGGGGGTGGTACCCATCCAGTCGGACTCCTCAGGCTTGACAGAGTCCTACCACCGGTAAATATCTATACATATAATAAAATTTCTGAGTCGAATCTGTACCTTAAATATTTTTTGGAAAATCTTATTGAAATAGACTTTATTATCGATACAGAGACCGATACTATAGTTTTTAGAATTTATGTCTGTCTGTCTGTCTGTCTGTTACCGCATCACAGAAAAACCACTGGAGGGATTTTGATGAAATTTGGTATGATGATAGCTGGATATCCGGGTCACCATATAGGATACTTTTTAACGCGGGAGATTATCGCATTCCCACGGGAATACACGTTATAACACAACCCAAAAAATATATTTTATGATCAGAATTTCTTTAAACTTGGTATTAATGCTCTTCAATACAATTAAATAAATACGTGTTTTAGCGTTTTTTGAAATTCATCCTATAAGGAGATAAAATAAGGAATGAAGATTTGTATGAAACATACATTTTTAAAGTTTTTTGTTGTACTTTTAGCGCGAGCGAAGCCGCGGGTTTTGCTAGTTAGTATATATAGATACTCGAATAATATTTTCCCAAATTAATGTGACATTATAGCTCTAACCGATACGTGTTCAATATTTAGCCCGAAAATGTGATTTTGTGGAAATGGAAGGCTTATTTTCAACGTATATAGTGCACTGTTTAATATTACTACTTGCTAATGATAACACAATTATGTTTTATGATGCATGCCTAAAATAATATTACGTATATGTATGTTAGTGTACATATTATAAAATAAACTAATACTACATTATTAATAGACAGCATGTACCGAAAATAGATATTTTGAATTTGAATAATTAAGGTCGAAATTTCCAGTACCTATTATTATACAGTACAGTAATCATTTTATATTAGGGATTCAAACTAAATTTCAAACTCAACATTTTATACTAAAAATGAAAAATGAAGCAAAAATCAATAGAAAATCTTGAAAGCTACATTTAAAAATTTGTTATTTTGCATAATGAGTGTCAATTTGAAAGTCTAAACCCGTAAAGTTGTAGCGTAGTCTAGTTTTTGGGGCATTAACACACATAACCATCTAGTTCCCCGAGGCTTGTATTATGGGTACCAGATAGTTGATACACTACTACACATGTATAACTTTAAATACATACATAGTATAAATATAAACACCCATGACTGGAGTACAAACATTCGTGCTCATCACACAAACGAATGCCCCCCGCGGGACTCGAACCCGCGACCGTTGGCACATTAAGTAGGGTCACTACAAACTGAACCAAACATTTCGTCGAATTATCTCAGCTTTCATATACAAAAATATTCCTCAAATCGGACAAGTATTAACAAACAAAACAAACTCTTCATATTTGTATATTAGTAAGTATAGATGTATTAAGAGCTGTTTTGTAATATAATGTTATAATTAGTACATTAATATAGTAAATTAGATAAAATTGATGATATACATTTTATCCTAAGTAATGAATAAAACACAGTCATTTGTCAATATTACTGTCATGCTTACAAATAGTATGTATTAATGTGACAGATCATAATAGACTTATTATCTTTTATATGTTTATACATACCACCAAATACCATAGACCAATAGATCAACATGATTTTCTTGCATAGTGATGATTTCACAAGCTACATTTTATCTAAGTATATTGTATAAATATAGTGAATTTTCAGTTTGATATATGTAATTTTGAAAATCTTAAAATATTTTATAAGTTATTATTTTATCACATCTTATTAAATTATTAGTCTAGTACCAGCATGTCCAGTGGCAGATCCTGCACCAACCAACATATCCAGTTGCAGGTTCTAGGTTTGAATCTCATTCGAGGGTAAGAATTATACTTACTGATATTATTCTGTCAAGTAATTGTTTTCAGCAGAGGGAGTTGTAAAACTATCGTTCTGCGTATGATCTTTCCTCAATCGTGTCGCATTGCCATTTCTCCGGACTGTGAGTGAGAGAGAGTGAAGAGAAAATAAAGAATAGTAACTATGTATATGTCTCACAAATATAAAATCTCCATAACATTGGCCACGGTGGTTAAAACTGTTGAGGAAAACATTTTAAATAAAACTATATTTTCAGATTATTTCGCGGATTTATTTTGATTTTTGGTCCCCGACGTTTCGAATGCTTTACAGAAATCATGGTTACGGGAGAGACTAAGTAAATAGACGCCTCAAAGGCTTGTTACAGACAAACTTAAAAGTCTAAAATCTTAGTCTCTCCCGTGACCATAATTGCTGTAAAACATTCGAAACCTTGGGAACTGAAAATCAAAATAAATCCATGAAAAATCCGAAAAGATCGTTTTATTTAAAATGTAAAATATTCACATAAATTTTAGAAAGTATTATGCTTAGGAAGACTTTGTTTATTACTTTAATTTTGTAAGAGGTGGGCGGGGGAGGACAAAAATGATGCAGTAGTATATTTTATATATTTATATATTTTGTAAAGGCAGCGGTAACCCAGTTGTGATGGGCTCGCACGGAAAACGAGAAGCGGGTTCAAATCCCGGGTCTTGCACCTCTGATATATTAACGTGCGAATCATTTCTAACATGATTACCACTTGCCTTAAAATGAAGAAAAACATCGTGAGGAAACCTGCATGACCGAGAAAATCTAACAAGAGTTCAAAAGATATGTGAATTCCGCCAACCTGCACTTGGCCAGCGTGGTGGACTATGGCCTAATCCCTCTCGTATTGAAGGTAGGCCCGTGTCCAGTGGGATGTTAACCCGTTGAGGATCGCGGGCACACCGGTGTTCCAGTTAACAATTAATTCTTAGAAATTATCCAGGAGGTGTTAAAAAGGGGTAAATACAATATATTTTATATATATCCCTCGTATTAAAGGGAGGCCTGTGCCCAGCAGTGGGACGTTAAAAAGGGCTGAATACTACTATATAATAAAATACACTAACGATACGCCATTGCTTCACTTATGTTTATGCTCAAAAAATATGATACTGTTCAAAAATAAAGAGGTATACAAGTCGTTTGTCATTTTTTTAATTTTTTGTTTGGTATTTTCATTTACTATATATCAATTTGTATTAATATTTCTCAAGGGTCGTCACATGAATTTCTAAAAATTAAGTCAACCTTAGTGGTTATATCATTATAAGTATAGATTTTAAAGTAAGGCGTAGTTTAGGTTTAGACTTTATATAACTAATCTAAATACTCTCTGACTCTTGAGTATGGACATATTTTTATTAAAACGCTTAGTCGATTTAAAGAAATGTGTTTGTGTACTTATGTATGTATGCACGACATAAGAAGTTATACTTCTTTGGCGTAACAGAACAAAAATAGCTAAAGATTTCACCTCGTATGTCACAACTCACTGTTTGTAAAAGGAATGCAGCTAACTTCATAATGTCGCTTTTTGGCTGTCGGTGTGTAAAAATTTTACTTTTTCCAAACGTATTTTTTTCCAAACGTTCCAAAAGAAGTTTAACTTCAAAATCATAAAATTTGATCGTAAAACATTTTTCATAACAAATTAAGCTACCAGCAGAAACCTAAATGACAAATAAATTGGAGCATAAAATTGCGACTAGATCTTTTTATGTCCTAAAATAAACTATAGTGAAGTTAAAAATAATTTTCTTTTAAAACAATTGTAATAAAATATGCAGATACCGCTTACTATTCTTGTCACGCCGCCAAACTATAAAAGTTATAATCAAGTATCGTAGAACCATACTGTGTCATTAGATAAGTTTGATTTGTTCAACCTATATTTTCAATAGAAAGCTAAAACTTATATATAACAGTTAAATGTTTTATTCGCCGTTTATATATTAATAAGTAGGTCACTTACCTAGATATTTTTTTTAATATTATGAAATGCATATACGCATACCACCTGTATACATACATATGTGGGACTCACCAGCTAGAAATGGAATTACTACCCACTAAACCCAATGGAATCATCCCCATCTTAATGGGGAGTCACAAGAACACACACACACACTCAACCATGACACCTCTACGGCTGTCTGTTGAGGCAGGTTACAACCATGGGGTTACTCCCATGCTCCACTCTGATATCATAGAAATATCGGAAGTAACTCGCATTGTACATCAACCACTGAGGTGATCCGCCTCCAGAATTTTTTTTGCTGGATTGCTGGATGCTGCTGAACCCTCCAACTCAACAAGGTGAACACAAATCGGAAGGACTTCCCTAAGTGCCTAACCGATTATATCTTTTCTATATAAGATGTTATTATTAGCGATAGCCATCGTAGAAATCATCTTGCTTATACCCATAGTCTCATTTGTGTCGAGACAGCGACGATCGATAAGGCAGTGTATTCATTTCATAACTTATTCACCCCTATCATAGAGGAAAGGGATTGCTTCGGGCTGGAAGTGAAACGAAAATATTAATTATTTACCGAAAGTAAATTGAAGACTGTCATTAAATAAAAGGACGATGTAATTTAATTATTGTAACAAATGATGTATTTAGTTAAAAAGGGTTGGCCACATTAACAGATTTTGTATATGAGACAATCGGGTTTCAATATTAAGCGTCAAAAAGGTCACAATCGATCTATCTTATTCTTAATCTTTCCAATGTTGCCAATATATTTTACAATTATTTTATTTTTAATATACCGTAGAGATAAGTATAACACATAACATTATTACAATAAAGGAAATTTCTTAATTGGTTTAAAATTATTTTTTCATATGGAAATCTATTAAAGATTATAATAAATAAATAGTTTTTTTTAAGGGAAGTATTTTGTGAACAAGAAAATAATATAATATAACTAAATTATACTTAATATATACAAAATAAATGTACTCTCAATAACTACTGTAAATTCATATCCGCGTGGAATTTTGACAAGAATGCTAGCCGTATTCCTTCACTTAATGATAAAGGCCGATGCTTTGGGCGGAAAACGAGCCAGCTTTCTTGTCACCAGTAGAAGAGATAAGACGGTTTGTTATGTCTTTAAGAAGTACTTAGGACTTTCACTCTATGTAGCAAGGGTTTCTACTGCAGTGTATAAAGAAATAATTTTGACTAAGGGATGCATATTTTTAGTAGTATGCGTTAGTACTGTCTTATTACAGTACGGTGCTTTTTCTTTACACTTTATACACCCATTTTAGTATTGAAATATTACTCTTTATGTTGTGCAGACGCTCTCATTGCTTGAAAAATAATTTTATGTTATACTAGCGGCGGTTCGTCTCTAGTGAAAAACAAAAACAGATCTATCCCACGGGAACCATACATTTTTCCGGGATAAAAAGTAGTCTATGTACTGTTCCAGACTAAAATCTATCACAGTGCCAAATTTCATCCAGATCCGTTACGCCATTCTAACGTGATTGTGTAACAAACATCCATCCATCCAAACTTTCGCATGTATACAGTAGTAAGATATAACTTAAATAAATGAATATTAAGAGAAAAACAGTAAATTAATCAAATATTATACGTAAAAAGTAAAAAAAATTATGTCTAAAGGACTTTAACGATTTTATGCTCAAAATAACTTTAAAAATAAAAATAAAAATAAAATATTATAAGCTTGACATTAAGCTTAAAGTTTGTGTAACGTAACTAAGTTATTGCTCAGACAATTGAAAATTATAACTTAGTTTTAGGTCAAAATTCCTTAACAGTCTAGCCTAAATATTTGCTTAGAAAGCTCGTTAATCCATTCAAAGTGTAATAATGTAACGGTGATGGGACGTTCGCTGTCAGAACAAAATGCTGTATAACAGCATTAGCATTGAGTAGCGTTATTATTCAATGTAGACAATAATTTCTATAATGCCTTGATTAATTAATGGTTTTGAGTGATTATTTTAGTTACAATAAGAAGATAATGATACTAAAACTATATTGAATCATATACAGATAAAACAGATGTACGAATACATTGAGTAAATACTGTACTATACATGAAATGCGTGAAATTGTTGAGTTAAATTAATAGAAAACTCGCGATTAAATTGTTTTGATCGCGAATTATTGTTCATTTATCTATATACTTGATTCATCTTAGTCGTTTTTTTTTTTTGTTATAAAAATGGGCTTTTAATTTATTATTAGTAAATCCACTATAATTATAAATAATGAAAACATATCGTAAAAAGTAAAAAAAAGGAAAAATATTATGTTAATTATAGACAGCAAAATCAATTAGAAGTCAGAAGCAGGACTGACTACTTTACGTGCCTTATAATATAGTGGAACACAGCCAACGCTCTAGTCTTGTTTATTATGGTCCGAACCGGGTCTCAAACCCAGGACTTTAGGATCTGCAGCCATCATATAATATAATTTTCACTCTAAGCAATACAATAATCTTATTATATCGTGAAATTTCATACCAATCACAAAACATCAATATTATTTTAATTAAATTTTGTTCTTATAACTCCAGTCTTGATATTTAATTAGAGAACGCTGTGTCACTACAAATTAAACTTCGTTTTCAATTGCCGTCATATTTAATAAAACAAATTGAGATATCATTTTAATTACAGTTTTTCCTTGTACCATTCAAATAAATCGAGATCATTTTAAGTTTCTATAACGCTTCAATCAATATCTATCCGAACGATAGCTATAATCGCTATCGTTTATAGAAAACTTTATAACAATTTGGAACTGTTATGATATTATCTTTTGCATTTTAAAACACTTTAAGCCAATTTTCGCTTTCGAAAGTGCGAGTACTAACCTCTAGGTCAAATAGGTTTATTTTTATAATGTAAAAGTGGGTAATGATAAATTCTATACAACATTCGTATTCTATTGATATTCCCGGAATTGCCAGGCGTCGACGGTTCCAATAAGCATGCGTCGACTTTTATGTGCTCTTTGAACAACATTCTCTAGAGGGCGGGTACATTGTTGAATAATATATAATATACAATATATATACCTACGTAGTATAAAACATATGTACATTTATATATAATATGCTTTAACAATTTGCGATAATGGTTAGAGTTAATGATTTGTGCATTATATTATTACTATCAGAACCCGTGGCTTCGCTTGGGCGAAAACTACAAAAAATCTCTAAAAAAGTAAGTTCCTAAACTAAAAAAGTAAGTTCCTAAACTTTAATCCCCTATTTTACCCCCTTATACGACAAATGTCGAAAAATGCTAAAACGCACATTTATTTTATTTTATTGATGACCATTAATACCAAGTTTCAAGTAATTCTGATCATAAATATTTTTTGAATTGTATCATAGCGTGTTCCCTTGGGAATGACATAATTTCCCGCGGTAAAAAGTAACCTTTGTTACTCTCCAGCCCTCCGACTACCACCACACAAAAAAATCAAGCCAATCCGTCACTCTGTTTCGAAGTGAAAGAAGGACAACCAAACACATTTTTACATTTATAATATTAGTATGGATATGGGTTCGATCGTGTTCAAGATAAAAATTAAATTATATTGGTTAGGTAGATACACACGGTGGTAATGAAGAGTTTAAAATAAAACATTACAGCCAAGTCCCAATCGGGCTACTGACAGGGGATTCCCAGCACGTTTGAAGCCCGATTAATATAATAAGACCTGTCAACGAATGAAAATTAACGATAAGAACAGTTAATCGTAAATTGCCGCGAGTGAGAGAAGAACTAAACATTTTCAAGAAAGGAATTGACATTACTACTAAAGTTTCGAATTTCCCAATAGGTTTTTAGCTAAAAATTCATTGAATTTCAAAGCTAAGAGAAGATTAAGAGGAAATACTTTAAAACTGAAGAAAAGTGGAGTAAAGTCTTAGTACAAAAGTAAATAGAGACGGAAAATAGTGCTCAGAGATTCAATTAAGCCATAACTGTGCATGTACTGCGTACAATAAATCTGTAGTGCAAAAGACGTACTTTAATTTTCAATCCCATGACTCATCTGGAAATAATGTATCTAGGAAAGTAAATATTAATAATATAAAATTATAATTCTATAATTATAATTTTATATTATTAATATTAATATATTCTTCGGTCGCTGGTTCGAGTCCCGCTGGGGGCATTTATTGTGTGATAAGCACGAATGCTTGTACTCCAGTCATGGCTATTTATATTTATAATATGTATGTATTAAAAGTTATATATATGTGCAGTGTATGAAGTGTCTGGTATCCATAAAACAAGCCTCGTATCTTACTATGGAACTAGATGGTGCTGTGTGTTAATGTCCCAACATATTTATTATTTATTTATATACATATATTTATTTCTATAATAATTATTTGCATAGATAATATGTATAAATAGTAAGTTACTTATGACATTTCAAAAGCCTTTTAGTATAGTACAGACAGACTACTTGTTGACATTGGCATAGATAGAGGTCTCATTGGTTTAAATAAGGAACCCTAATTACTACACATTGATCTGCAAGTTGTGTAGAGCTAATTAGACTCCTCTAACTTTAGCGCAAAGTATGTCACGTATTATTTTTAATTTATATATCATACAGTTAAAAAATATATGGCTAGTAATAAACTAAGCGAAATTGCAAAACCCCGAATACATGTCATACTTTGAGAGAGTTAATTACCAGTTTTTAAACCTCGTAAAATAAAATTCGGTATGTTGTAGTTTACAACTTAGTGTGTAAATATGGCTGATTGACATCACCCCAGTCACAGCTATCGATTCGATTCCCAGTCTGTCTATTTGTACTCTATGTAGATAATACTTTCTTAGATTTACGCGATTATTTGATATTTTAAATAAAACTATCTTTTCGGATTGATTTTTGGTTACTGACGTTTCGAATGCTTTATGGAGATGTTAAGAAAGAGCTTAGCGTTCGGTATCGCCCTCAATGAGTATACTAGCGTTCTCAACTATCCGTCGGTACCGACCCAGTAAATTATTTCGCGATGTATGCAAGAATGTGATTGGCAAAGTCACATTTCAGTTCGAATGTGTAATCACTTGAAACACATGGTAGATGTTCGGCTTTTTGCAAGTGATAGTAAGATTTAATTTATAACTAGCTTCTTCCCTCGGCTCTGCTCGTATGTTTTATACAAACGACTCACCCTCGCTTCGCTTCGGATTTGTTCCTTGATAAAACAAATGTATCCCACCGGGTACCGTACGTTATTCCGGGATGATATATAGCCTATAGCCTTCCTCAGTTAACGGGCTACTTAATGCAAAAAAAATTTTTCCTAAGATTAGCGCGTTCAAACAAACAAACAAACAAACTCTTTAGCTTTATAATATTAGTATAGATATGTATATGCTTAATTAACAACATCTTCGCTTATAGAATCGTACTATATCAATTTTCATGTTTTTTTTACTTTAAGATGACGGTATCTCCATTTTTTTAACGGATACTTACAGATCTATGAGAAAACTAGCCATTTAATTCGAAGTCCATATGTTAATAAATCGAATGAGTGGTTGATATAAATATAAAAATAATTTCCTAAACACTCTCTCTCAAAACCATTTAAAGAAGTTTTAATTTATTAATTCATGATGTACGCTATTTAGATACTGACTAGCGACTCACTGTCGCTCCGCTCAGTTACTTTTTTGGTAACATTTTAATGTTGGTGCAAATTTCTCAGAGATTATAATATATTTTTCCGCAGCAAAAAGTATCCTATATGTTGACCCGGATAAACATCCTCGTGATGTGTTCCCAGACAGACAGATAGATAGACAGACAAAAATTCTAAAAACTATAGATTCGGCCTTTGTTTCGATAATAATGACTATTTTAATAAAATTTTCCAAAAAATATTGAATGTACAGATTCAATTCAGTTAGAATTTTATTATTTTTATTTATTAAAACTTAGAAAAAAAAAATATCTTGACAAACACCGTGATATCTACGTATAATATATCTAAGAATAGAAAGTATTCGACCGAGTAGCGCTATAATGTGGGTGAGCTCTGAGAAGTATATCTATCCAATTTCCCCAATATCACAAATGAATGACGGCACGTTTGAAACAGGACTTCATAGCCCTATTTCCTTCCGGTTTCAAGTGGCATGAAACGATTCGTAGAAATTCTAAAACTGCCTTTGTTAACTTTATTTTTTATATTACTAAATAGTTTACTCAATGGAGGCCCCATATAGATTTAATAAATAATATCAATTGAAATAATTAAAAATCAATATAAATAAAGAATTATTACTTTAAAATAATTTTGAAGTCTATGTACCATTTTTAGAAAAAAATAAATATACAATATTGTAATATTATTGGAAGGTGAAGTGATCATAATGATATTCATACTAATATCATAAATGTGTAAGTTTATGAGGATGGATAGACGGATGGATGTTTGTTCTGGATGAAATTTGACACAGAGATAGATTGTAGTCTAGAACGTTACGTCCGTACGTTACTTTTTATCCCGGGAATGTACCATTCCCGTGGGATAGCTTTGCTTTCATTAAGGGATGAACCTGTAGGAAAGCGAGAATATTATATATATTTTTTTATTCTTTAATATTTAAAGGTCTTTGAATCTTTTGTAAAATATAAGCGCAACATAAGTACAATCTGTATTCCTTTAACTGTCATAGTACTTATAACCATCCAAAGCGACCGTAGAGAAATCATGCGTTATCGGACTACCGGATTACCAGACTACCAGATTATCTCACGCTTCGAGCTGTCTTTCTTACTGCCAACTGCTACTGAGAATTTCTTGATAGTAAAACCCAATATCCATTTGTGGCTATATATAGGTATATTAGCTTCTTCTTCTTCTCGTCGTCTTCGTGTCGATGGCAAGTTTAAATTGAGTCAGCCCAAAACTCAGCCACTATTATATTAGCTAATTGTAGCGGTTAGTAGAAGTAAAGTATAACAACTTAGAGAATGATTTATTAAGAAATACTAGCGACTCACGCTCGCTTCGCTCGCGTTCATCCCTAGGTACGTTTTCACGGCTAGCTATGTTTATGTATACATAAATAGTAGATTGCTACTCCTAAGATATTCATTTAAATTATATACGCGGCATAGGGCGTTGCTTGGGATTTTGTTCACAATTTCATGGGTTTTATTTTTTTCGCGGAACCCTGATTCTTTTTCTAAAATCAATGTAACTTAAGTTACTCCCTATAACATTAGCTATCTACCAGTGAAAGTCCCGTCAAAATCGGTCCAGCCGTTTTGGAGATTAGCCAGAACAAACAGTCAGACAGACAGGTTGTGTATAATACATGCATATTATAGTACAGAAAACTCGAGAAATTCAAAGATTTGTATTTCATACTAACCGTTAAATATAATATTAATTATATTGCCAACTTTAGATCAATCTGAATAACTAATCCGAATCCTAATTTTACTGTTCTAAAAGCAAATTCAATATAGGTCACAAGTTTTAGAAGTCTGTATCTAGTTCGTAGGATAGCGGTTGGTGCGGGCTTAGGCTTAATCTACGTTCAGATACAGTCGTATACGTCGTCTAGTAACAAATTACAGACCTAATAATAACCTGTAACAACAAATACTAAAAAATAAAATAAAATGAATATTTAAGGGGGCTCCCATACTACAAACGTGATATTTTGTTCGTTTTTGCTCGATATTGATAACGGCAACAGGTAGACGCTTGAAATATTCACAGAATATTTATTTATATATTTACTTTAGAAAAAATTAAGTGTGACTCCCGTACAACAGACATGATTGTTTTGCCGTTTTTATAGATAATGATACGGAACCCTTCGTGTGCGAGTCCGACTCACATTTGGCCGGTTTTTTGACATATTATTTGGATTTTGTGTTTGTAGAACTGATGCTGGAGCAGTTTGACTAAGTTTTTTCTTAAAATGGTCATAAAAGGGTCTTCCGAATAAGATTTTTAGTAAAAAAATGTAATTTGGGAAAAGCATTTTTAGTTTTTTTTCTATTTGTTTATGAACAATTAAATTAGTATTATTATTATTATTATTCGAATTAAATATGTCATATAAATGCGAACTTGAATGACTTGAAGTTTGGTTTGTCTAATTAGTACTTGTGTTGTATTGTTCATAAACACTATTGAATGAATATTTTAGGAAGTCAAAGATTTGGACAAGACAACGTCTGATGGTTCAGAGTTGAAGAATTAATACATAATATAATAATTAATCTTTTGTTTAAAATGTTTTTTTTAAATTATAAGTGCATAAATGATGTCATATATTTTGCAATACACAAAAATATATTTAAACATTTATTATCATTGTCACTAGTTTTGCAAATTATGTATCGAGTTACTAAAATTTTTTAACGCATAGGTTCAAGAGTGATTTCATATAAATTAAAAAAAAAAAAACAATACATTTTTATTGCACTTTTAAGGACGAAATAATAAATTTTAAGTAGCTTTGCAATCGGTGTACCATTTTTGAGTGATAAGTTGTTTTTCTACTACATACATGTTACTATAATGGATAGCTAAGACTCCCTGAAATCAATATCTTAGACACAAATAACGGACATGAACAAAATAGAACCCATAATGCAATTCAGGTCAAAAAACTCTATCCAGTGATGATTACGCCAGCACGATTGCTGAATGCTATCACTGTTCATTACCGTTTATAGGACAGGTCTCACCACACCTAAACATTGCGTAGATTAAACGACACAATTTTGCAGCCATGCTTAAAATTTATCCACCAAACATTTTCACCTTGAAAACCCTAAAAATAACCGAAATTTCACAAGAATTTGTATTCATAGCCGTTATCCTGCTCCAAAATGCGCTGCCTCCATTAAAGTTCAACTTACGTGAGATTAAACTTCTCAGGCTAAGTACATCTCGCGAACATTCTAAACTTTAAGGCGAGACCTTTTACGAAATTTTCATTCCTCTGTACAAATAATGAAGTAGTAATGTGGTCTCCTACCTTAGACAATGTTTCTAAAATGGTTTAGGGAAGTTTGAGAAGAAGGAAATAAATCAACAAAAGTTTAAAAAACTTTGCTATACGTGTAGCATAAGTTGCTTGAGTAATTAACCCTCGCGTCCATTCAGGAAAATATATTCATCCAAAGTAAATGAATAGCAATAGTGTGAATAGCATTATTTTAAAATTTTAATTTAATAATTAATTTATTTTATTTTTTATAAAATAAATTAATTATTTTCTACACGTTCCAATCATATTTTTATCTTATTTTACGAATAGTTAAGAGCAACACAGCCAGAGGTCCCAAAAAAAAACTAAAAATTACTTAAAATTATTTAATTAAAACTATACTTAAGTTTACATTATACCTAAAATGTCTAAATCTACGCGATGTAACTATTAGAATTTTATATAAAAACTAGCGACTCACGCTCGCTTCGCTCGCGTTCGTCCCTAGGTACGTTTTCGCGGTTAGCTATGTTTATACATAAATAGTAACTTGCTACTCCTAAGATATTAATTTAAATTATATTGCGATTTACCCTCGCTTCGCTCGAGTGCGTACGCCCTACGCGGATTTGGTTACACATTCATGGGTTTTTAATTTTTTTTGCGGCACCCTAATTCTTTTTCTAAAATAAAAGTAGCCTAAGTTACTCCTTATAACATGAGCTATCTGCCAGTGAAAGTCCCGTCAAAATCAATCCAGCCATTTCGGAGATTAGCCGGAACAAACAGACAGACAGACAGACAAAAATTTTAAAAAATGTTGTTTTGGTATGTGTACCGTGTATACATCGTATTATATACATGAATTTAGTAAAAAGCGGTTATTTTAATATTACAAACAGACACTCCAATTTTATTTATCTGTATAGATAATTTGAATATTAAGTAAACTTCTATTAAAAAAACAAAAGTGTAAAGTTACGCTATGACGCAAATGCCTACGAACGTGGGAATGCTGACTCCGCTACTACGCTAGGTCAGCGCTCCACCTATAGCTATGCGCTGTACTATAACAAGTTTGATGCTAATTCCTTATCAAAACCTACATACTTCACATAAACTTTGTCGGTTAGGAATCCGCGACTTATAAGACAATGTAAATCTGACTTTTTGACCTGAGGCCCGATCTTCATTATATATATATATATATATATATATATATATATATATATATATATATATATATATATATATATATATATATATATATATATATATATATATATATATATATATATATATATATGTATATATAGTGTGTCCCTCGGTGTCTCTTGTACTTATAATATTCTATATAGATTATGCTAACTTATAGCAAATTTTAGAACTAACTGTAGGCTATGTGTTACTTTAGATAATACTCTATGCCATTTTTTCCATTTCCAAATAAAAAAAATGTCGTAGTCTGTTTGTCTACTAAATTTTATCCAAATCCGTGCAGTATACTCGTAGTAGCGCTAAAAGTTACTCAAATAGGATAGAACCCAGATCGAAAGACTGAAAATTATATTGAAAATCTTAAATAAATTGTGAAATTATTTAGACGTAATTAAATATTTATATTATAACGATTGGCCGCGACTCTCCTTGCCTAGAATATTAAGCATAATTGCTTATAGCGTTATATGTCCCATATAAAATGAAAAAGAGTTTTAAATTGGATTCGTAGTTCAGATATTAGCATGTTCAATCACACAAATAGATCAACAAACAAACAAACAAAATTTTCAGGCTTCTTAGGAAACTGCGGGATCAAATTTGACGACACGTTTGACTCAGTTCGTAGTGACCCTACTTGCTATGCCAACGGTCGCGGGTTCGAGTCCCGCTGGGGACATTCATTTGTGTGATGATCACAAATGTTTGTACTCCGGTCATGAGTGTTTATATTTATAATATGTATGTATATAAAGTTATATTGTGTAGTGTATCAACTGTCTGATATCCATAACACAAGCCTCCTAGCTTATCATGTAACTAGATGGTGCTGTATGTTAATGTCCCAACATATTTATTTATTTATTATTAAATCCCGGATATCGTACCTGTGATATTTTCATGTGCAAATCATTTCCAACATGATTACCACTCGCCTTACGGTGAAGGAAAACATCATAAGAATCTAGCAAGTTTTCAAAAGACATGTGAAAACCATCAATTCACACTTGGGTGTTGAATATATGGCCCTTGGATTGAAACGAGATCCATCATCAGCAGTGGTAAATTAAAAAGATCTGAATACTTACGTTCAAGCTTAACTATAAAACAATTTAAATGGACAAGGACTCATTATAAAATACTTAAATTCAGCATATTCAAACTTAAACTACAAAACTCAAAGTTTTATTCAAACAAGTTATTTACAAAGAACGAAATAATTAGGAACAGGAACTCAAACAAAAACTTAAATTCATCTGATTTTGTACATTCAAGAAATTATGGCGGAAGCTACTATAGACCTAATTATATAATACTTTTTAGATTTACACGTATATTTGATATTTTAAATAAAACTATCTTTTCGATTTATCATATTTATTACTGATCGAATAATTTCGATTTTTGGTTTCTGATGTTTCGAATGCTTTACAGCAATCATTGCCACTTGTTACGGGATAGACTAAGGTTTTAAACATCTCAAAGGTCATTATACAATTGTCAGACACAGAGAGACAGCATATTTACTAATAAGAATTTATTTAATAAATTATATATATATATATATATATATATATATATATATATATATATATATATATATATATATATATATATATATATATATATATATATATATATATATATATATATACTTTATTATATAATTCGCTCGGGTGTGTCCCTATGTATATATGATTTTTCAGCGTAAAGGATTAACAAAAATACAAACTTTCGCAATCATAATATTAGTCCAATAAAATTCATAAACAGCAAAAAATGTTTTGTATTTTTTTATTTATCCAAACAAAAGAGGGATGCCATTTATTATCATTTGAAAGGTTTATCATGTAATTTTCCCATGGATCTAAATAACAAATTACATATATGTATGTTTATGGAGTAAGCCTAAAGACGCACATCATGTACATATTTGTTGTAAAAAAGATATCCTATAATATGTTTTTTTTTTACATACGTATAATATTATTATATTTGACGGGACGTTTGGCTCAGTTTGTAGTGACCCTACTTACTGTGCCAGCGGTCGCGGGTTCAAGTCCCGCTGGGGGCATTCATTTGTATGATGAGTTCGAATGGTTGTACTCCAGTTATGGGTGTTTATATTTATGATATGTATGTATTTGAAGTTATATATGTGTAGTGTATCAACTCTCTGGTATCCATAACACAAGCCTCGTAGCTTACCATGAAACTAGATGGTGCTGTGTGTTAATGTCCCAACATATTTATTAACATATTTAATAAAATATTATACCAGCATTATAAATGCCAGAGTTGAAATGTACTCGTATATATGTATGTTTTTTTCTCCTTCACACTGAAAAGCTGCACGGATTTGGATAAAATTTAGTAGACAAACAGACTACGACATTTTTTTTATTTGGAAATGGAAAAAATGGCATAGAGTATTATCTAAAGTAACACATAGCCTACAGTTAGTTCTAAAATTTGCTATAAGTTAGCATTATCTATATAGAATATTATAAGTACAAGAGACACCGAGGGACACACTATATATACATATACATATATATATATGTATATATATATATATATATATATATATATATATATATATATATATATATATATATATATATATATATATATATATATATATATAATTTATTAAATAAATACTTATTAGTAAATATGCTGTCTCTCTGTGTCTGACAATTGTATAATGACCTTTGAGATGTTTAAAACCTTAGTCTATCCCGTAACAAGTGGCAATGATTGCTGTAAAGCATTCGAAACATCAGAAACCAAAAATCGAAATTATTCGATCAGTAATAAATATGATAAATCGAAAAGATAGTTTTATTTAAAATATCAAATATACGTGTAAATCTAAAAAGTATTATATAATTAGGTCTATAGTAGCTTCCGCCATAATTTCTTGAATGTACAAAATCAGATGAATTTAAGTTTTTGTTTGAGTTCCTGTTCCTAATTATTTCGTTCTTTGTAAATAACTTGTTTGAATAAAACTTTGAGTTTTGTAGTTTAAGTTTGAATATGCTGAATTTAAGTATTTTATAATGAGTCCTTGTCCATTTAAATTGTTTTATAGTTAAGCTTGAATGTAAGTATTCAGATCTTTTTAATTTACCACTGCTGATGATGGATCTCGTTTCAATCCAAGGGCCATATATTCAACACCCAAGTGTGAATTGATGGTCTTCACATGTCTTTTGAAAACTTGCTAGATTTTTAAATAAAACTATCTTTTCGGATTTTTTCGCGGATTTATTTTGATTTTTGTTTCCCGACGTTTCGATTGCTTTACAGCAATCATGGTCACGGGAGAGACTAAGATGTTAGATGTCACAAAGCATTATATAGTTGTTACAGACAGCCTACCCATAATTAACAAAAATGAATTCAAAATTTTGAAAATTAGCATCAATGTACCTTACAATATTTGTAAATTTTGATTTTAAACATTTTATAATTTTAATTTTAAACTTGAAATATGGAATATTATTTATATAATTTTAGCTATTATCATTATAATTATTTCAATTTTTTAGAAAACTTATTATTATATTATTGTTTAATAATCTATATTTTTAGTGTTACCATTATTATATTCTATGTCTACTTTAGAAAATTAAAATTAATTAAAAATTACATTTACAATTGTAAAATATTAATTTGAACTACTGTTATTTTGATCCACACAGTAAGAACTTACTACATCTAACTGTCTGTTATGTTTAATTTTATTATTAGATTTTATAATATTAATAACAGGATCCCACGACGATGGTAGTACCCAGCCATCTTCCCTATTGAAATTTGGATGTTTTTTAATTTCTATGGCTTCCCGAATCATTCTAGGGTGATATCGATTTTCTTTCGCGAGGATTTGGGGTCTATCAAAGCGAATATAATGGCTTGGGCGGTCCTGACTATGTTTGCAGACAGCAGATGTTGTATTACGGCGGTGTTTCACGTCAGCTATGTGTTCTTTGACCCGAGTTCTAATGGATCGCTTTGTTTGTCCGATGTAAGAGAGTCCACAATCACAATCAAGTTTGTAAACTCCTGCATCTTGTAGAGGGATGTGGCACTTGACAGGTGGTAAGAATTGACTAATTTTCTTTGGCGGCTTGAAGTAAGTTTTAATTGAAGCTCGCTTTAGGATGTAGCCAATCTTGTCAGTGACTCCTCTCATGTAAGGTAGGACTGCAGGGACGCGCTCGACTGTGGCTGGTTTCACACGGTCCCTGTGACGTAGGCGCGGCACTTGCAGCTTGTTGTCTCGCAGAACTTGCTTGACATGTTGCAGCTCTCCGGCCAGGTGTTGCTCGTCACAGATCCCATGTGCTCTCTGAAACAAAGATTTTCCCACGGTAGCTAACTGTGAAGGGTGGTGGTGAGATTCACCATTCAAGTACCTATCTGTATGGGTCTTCTTTCGATACACAGTATGACTCAAGGTGTTATCTGGGTTACGTATAACTAATACATCTAAGAAAGCTAAAGAATTATTAGACTCCAGTTCCATTGTAAATTGTATTTTAGGGTTTATGGAGTTAAGATGTTCTAAGAATACAGATATTTTGTCAGATGGTAATATTGTGAATGTGTCATCTACGTACCGCTTGTAGAAACGAGGGGACACAGGTGATGTGTTTAGAGCAGTCTCCTCGAAGGCCTCCATGAAGATGTCAGCTACAACGGGGGAGACAGGCGAACCCATGGCCACTCTATCCACTTGCTTGTAGAATTCATCATTCCACAATAGATAGCCTGATGTAAGGCAGTGTTTTAAAAGTTCAGTGTATTCTTCTTGCATATTATTGTCGAGTAGCTTTCTTGATACTATTTTGACACAGTCCTCCACTGGTAGGCTGGTAAATAGAGACTGTACATCAAAACTAACCATTGTTTCATTGTCCATGAGCTGTAGGTGTTTTATCTCATTAACAAAATGGTAAGAGTCCTTTGTGAACGCTGATGTTTTTCCTCTGAGTGTTGAGAGTACTTTCGCTACTAGTTGGGCCAATTTATATGTCGGTGTATCTATTTGACTGACAATTGGACGTAGCGGAGCGTTCGGCTTGTGTATCTTAGGAAGTCCATAAAGTTTAGGCGGCTTTGCACAAGATGGAATAAGGTTTTTAACATCAAGATTCAATGCATCGGAGTGTTTCTTAATTAACTTTTTAGTATTGTTTAAAACAGTGTTGGTTGGGTCTGTTTTGACTTTTTTATATGTACTTTCATCCGACAAAAGTTCTTTAATTTTGCCATTGTAATCTGATGTATCCATCACGACGGTAGCATTTCCCTTATCTGCGCGTAGTATGGTGATATCTGACCTGCTGCGTAAGTTCTTCAACGCTAAATACTGTTGTTTATTGAGATTTGGTTTGGGCCTAGTACTTCGACGTAACAGAGATGAAACATCTTGACGTATGGCCTCCATGTCCTCAGGTTTCATAGCATTTTTGGCCAGGGCGTCTTCAACTGCGCAAATAATGTCCTCATAAGGTATGCGGGCCGGTGCTACAGCAAAATTTAAGCCTTTACTTAGTACTTGAATGGTAGGTTCGTCCAGGGTTTGTTTTGACAGATTGACAACTGCTTGACGTACGCACGAATTTGAATCTGTGGTAGGCGGGCGCGTTCCGTTATTGTTTATGATTTTCTTTTTGATGTTATATTTTTCAACTAATTTTTCGTATTTTAATATATGTTTGTTTTTGCATTGGTTAAATTTAGATGTTTCGCGCTTATTTAAAGTATCAATGCAATCAATGAAATCACTTGGTGTCAATACTGTCTTTATATTAAGGGACGTTTGTTCCACATACCGGTTGTTACTGCGTAGATCACGGCGGGTTTGACGAATTACTGTCCGTAACAACTTAAAACTTGCCTGATTAGCGATCTTGGCGCTTCCCCGTATGTTCTTTTTTGAAGATATTTTCACACACGTAGGGATGAGACGATGATCCCGACATCTCTTTAAGAATGTTAAAGATGTTAATAATCTTGCGCGCTTTGTCTTCAGATCTTCTAACCGGCGTATTTGATTTGCAATTTCCAGTCCGTACTGGTTTACATAATACTTTCTTAGATTTACGCGAATATTAGACATTTAAATAAAACTATCTTTTCGGATTTTTTCGCGGATTTATTTTGATTTTTGTTTCCCGACGTTTCGGATCTATTGTGGAATGATGAATTCTACAAGCAAGTGGATGGAGTGGCCATGGGTTCGCCTGTCTCCCCCGTTGTAGCTGACATCTTCATGGAGGCCTTCGAGGAGACTGCTCTAAACACATCACCTGTGTCCCCTCGTTTCTACAAGCGGTACGTAGATGACACATTCACAATATTACCATCTGACAAAATATCTGTATTCTTAGAACATCTTAACTCCATAAACCCTAAAATACAATTTACAATGGAACTGGAGTCTAATAATTCTTTAGCTTTCTTAGATGTATTAGTTATACGTAACCCAGATAACACCTTGAGTCATACTGTGTATCGAAAGAAGACCCATACAGATAGGTACTTGAATGGTGAATCTCACCACCACCCTTCACAGTTAGCTACCGTGGGAAAATCTTTGTTTCAGAGAGCACATGGGATCTGTGACGAGCAACACCTGGCCGGAGAGCTGCAACATGTCAAGCAAGTTCTGCGAGACAACAAGCTGCAAGTGCCGCGCCTACGTCACAGGGACCGTGTGAAACCAGCCACAGTCGAGCGCGTCCCTGCAGTCCTACCTTACATGAGAGGAGTCACTGACAAGATTGGCTACATCCTAAAGCGAGCTTCAATTAAAACTTACTTCAAGCCGCCAAAGAAAATTAGTCAATTCTTACCACCTGTCAAGTGCCACATCCCTCTACAAGATGCAGGAGTTTACAAACTTGATTGTGATTGTGGACTCTCTTACATCGGACAAACAAAGCGATCCATTAGAACTCGGGTCAAAGAACACATAGCTGACGTGAAACACCGCCGTAATACAACATCTGCTGTCTGCAAACATAGTCAGGACCGCCCAAGCCATTATATTCGCTTTGATAGACCCCAAATCCTCGCGAAAGAAAATCGATATCACCCTAGAATGATTCGGGAAGCCATAGAAATTAAAAAACATCCAAATTTCAATAGGGAAGATGGCTGGGTACTACCATCGTCGTGGGATCCTGTTATTAATATTATAAAATCTAATAATAAAATTAAACATAACAGACAGTTAGATGTAGTAAGTTCTTACTGTGTGGATCAAAATAACAGTAGTTCAAATTAATATTTTACAATTGTAAATGTAATTTTTAATTAATTTTAATTTTCTAAAGTAGACATAGAATATAATAATGGTAACACTAAAAATATAGATTATTAAACAATAATATAATAATAAGTTTTCTAAAAAATTGAAATAATTATAATGATAATAGCTAAAATTATATAAATAATATTCCATATTTCAAGTTTAAAATTAAAATTATAAAATGTTTAAAATCAAAATTTACAAATATTGTAAGGTACATTGATGCTAATTTTCAAAATTTTGAATTCATTTTTGTTAATTGTGGGTAGGCTGTCTGTAACAACTATATAATGCTTTGTGACATCTAACATCTTAGTCTCTCCCGTGACCATGATTGCTGTAAAGCAATCGAAACGTCGGGAAACAAAAATCAAAATAAATCCGCGAAAAAATCCGAAAAGATAGTTTTATTTAAATGTCTAATATTCGCGTAAATCTAAGAAAGTATTAACTTGCTAGATTCTTATGATGTTTTCCTTCACCGTAAGCCGAGTGGTAATCATGTTGGAAATGATTTGCACATGAAAATATCACAGGTACGATATCCGGGATTTAATAATAAATAAATAAATATGTTGGGACATTAACATACAGCACCATCTAGTTACATGATAAGCTAGGAGGCTTGTGTTATGGATATCAGACAGTTGATACACTACACAATATAACTTTATATACATACATATTATAAATATAAACACTCATGACCGGAGTACAAACATTTGTGATCATCACACAAATGAATGTCCCCAGCGGGACTCGAACCCGCGACCGTTGGCATAGCAAGTAGGGTCACTACGAACTGAGTCAAACGTGTCGTCAAATTTGATCCCGCAGTTTCCTAAGAAGCCTGAAAATTTTGTTTGTTTGTTTGTTGATCTATTTGTGTGATTGAACATGCTAATATCTGAACTACGAATCCAATTTAAAACTCTTTTTCATTTTATATGGGACATATAACGCTATAAGCAATTATGCTTAATATTCTAGGCAAGGAGAGTCGCGGCCAATCGTTATAATATAAATATTTAATTACGTCTAAATAATTTCACAATGGTTATTTAAGATTTTCAATATAATTTTCAGTCTTTCGATCTGGGTTCTATCCTATTTGAGTAACTTTTAGCGCTACTACGAGTATACAGTATTTGAAACAGAATTACAAAGCAATAAGACAATATATTCTTTCAAAAGTAAAAGTGCTTAATATGCAACTAGGAATCGAACGCATTATAATATATATTTCTGATTAATGTTAAGTACATAGTCCAATCCCGCGGAAACAATCTACGATATATGATAACGCATATTGTCCAGGACTGTACGCGAAGACAGATATATATATTCTTTATATCTACACTCATAGTCCCATGGGACGGCAATCCGATAGGATGGAACAGATAATGCGCTGGACTAACGTTTCTTATGTAGGCTTATAAATAAAATAGCCATTTATTTCGACTGTTTCTATACTATAATATTATAAATCTGAAGAGTTTGTTTGTTTTGTTGAACGCGCTAATCTCAGCAACTACTAATCTGGTTTGAAAAATTCCTTTTGCATTCTATAGTCTGTTAATTAAGGAAGGCTATAGGCTATATATCATCCCGGAAAAATGTACGGTTCCCGTGGGATAGATTTGCTTTTGTCTAGAGACGAACCCGAAGCGAAGCGAGGACGAGTCGCTAGTTTTAAATATAATTATTAAAAAATAAACGATTTGTTATAATAACATAAATTACAATTACATTAATATATGATACAAAATATACGAATTGTTAATTTCATTATTTTTTACTACATCTAATGCGTAGTTTATTATTGTAAAGCATTATTAATTATAATATTATTAAAATGTTATGTTGGTCAATTATAAATTTTACGGTTTCAAAATTAGTAAATTTGTTGAACTTTTCACACTTGTAATCATTTGATGTTAAATTCAGTTGTTTAAAATAATGCCATAAAGCCAGATTAATTTGATAGGTTTTTTACCTGCTAGATGAAAAACAATTCAAGGGTTGCTAGGGTGCCGCTACCCGTCAGCCATACCTCGACTATCTTATTTAGAAGTCCTTCAAGGACAATTACAAAATTTTCTGTATTGTCTCAAGAACTTACCCTAAAATGTTCACCAGCTCTCCTACCAATACCGGTAACAAACTTTAAACATTTTTCGTAAACTAAAAAATTTCAATGATGCGCAGCCTGAAATTTGAACCAACTTCACGTTGTTTTCGAAGTGAATTCGTCACCACTGAGCTGTCCCTGCAACCACTTGTAATTAACAAAGCTGCATATAACTAAGCGATCTTTATATAAAAAATCATGCCGATCTGAACACATTGAAATAAGATTATTAAGGATTAGCGACTCACCCTCGCTTCGCTCGGGTTCGCCCTAGCTTACTTTCCAATACAAATATTCATCCCCATTTTCACCCCTTTAAGGGATGATTTCTTGGATAAAAAGTATCCTATGTCCTTTCCAGGTTTGTCAAACCATCTTCTTACCAAATTTCATCTAATATTTCAGTAGATTCAGAGATTATCCTCTACAACGTCACAAACTCACAAACTTTACCTCTTTATAATATTTTATTTTATTAGTTTATTAGTATTAATAGAGAAATCCTTTTTAAACGAGACAACTATTAGAAATTTTTACTAAAAATTTACGCTTTTATTGCTCCCAAATACTCTATATACGAAATTCATTTCAAAGTAGATGTCATTATTGCCACTAAACCCCAGTGGTTAGTTACAGGAAGTCCAAACATTTGGCAATTCACCACACGCATTACTTTAACGAGGTGGTCTCGGAACTTCCCAGATAGCCGCTCGTTTAACCTACTTGTTCACTTGTAAAGCTATTTACCGCTATTTCTTTTATTATATAAAGGCAAAAAATAGGCCAAAAATATATGTCTAAAAATATAAAAATCTCGTGTCACGGTTTTTTTTTGGTCGCACTCCTCCTAAACGGCTTTTACTGATAACGGATGATTTTTTTGTATATTTGGTAGGTATGAGAATAGGTCATAAAGTATTTTACACCCTCCTACCCCCATCCCTACTTATAATCGCGATTTTAGAATTTTGGTATGAACAATCCCTACTAATATTATAAATGCGAAAGTAACTCCGTCTGTCTGTCTGTCTCCTTTTTTAGTATGGAGATAGTTTGAGACCCTGGGAAGTACATAGGATAGTTTTTATCCCGAAAATCATCCTTTAAGATGGTGAAAAGGGCGATGAAAGTTTGTATGGGGAATCACGTGTCAAGTAAGTATACATATATACTTTTTTAATTTTTAAAGTAGGTACTTACTTTTCTATACCTATGTATGTACATATATATACTTTATTCTATACTAACCGTGAAACGTACCTAGGGACGAACACGAGACAAGCGAGCGTGAGCCGCTGTATAACATAAAGCCAAAGAGATTTTTTGTAGATTAAACGCGGGCGTAGCCGCGGGTTCTGCTAGTATTTCTATACTATTCCCTTTTATGTATCTGTAACTAAATGTAAAATGAAAGTCAATGTTTAAAATACGTAATAGTTAAGCTTAAAATGTTTGGTCTGTAAAGTTGTGAAGTGTTAGTTGTATAAATAATACAGCTACATTGTATTGCTTTTAAATTAGTCGATTATACTTTATTTGGCTCAAAACTTTTATATTACGGTTGAAAATCAGCCCTTAATCAAACTCATTCAAATACTAAAACTAAGGAGGCTATTTTTGTTTGTTTGACCGAGATAATATGTGGAAACAGTGATCAGAGTTGAAATTTGTTTTTGTTTCATTCTTATTTGCAAGTTTTAATTATATTTTTAATAGCCCATTCTAATATACTAACAGATATAGGAGTCTACCAGAATGTAATATTGAGCTCAATTTTGAATCTTGTACATCCAGTATGTGCTAACTACATGGCATGATCTTTGCATCACCTAGCAAGATTCCATCTTCTTGCATAATATTATAGCATGTCCTTTGAGAAACGGTATAGTTACTGTAACTCTTTACTACGGTTCTTAGAAATGAATCGCCTTGTCAAAATTCGAACATAATCATTACTGAAAATTTGAGGTAAACATATAGTTAGATATGAATAGATATAGAGTATCTATTTACACTATTATTGTAAAGAGGAAAGATTTGTGCTTTGTATGTTTGTAACGAATAAACTCAAAAACAACGGGACTAATTTAAATGAAATTTGATAAAAAGATAGTTTCAGACCCTAAGAAGAATATACAATATTTTTTATGATAGAAATCATCCCTTAAAGAGGAGAAAATGGGGATAAAATTTTGTATACGGAATCAAACTAAGGACGACCCCGAGCGAAGCGAGGGTGAGTCGCTAGCATAAAATAAAAACTAAACTACTACTACTACTAACTACTGTTTCCGTACTTTTGTAAATAACAGCTCGTCAGTAGTTACTGAACAAAAAAAGAAAATCAGAATTCAAGTACAATTACAAGTAAAACCATCGGTAAACTAGTATTATATTAAGTTAAAATCAATTTATTATACAAACGTCTATAACCATATTTACTCTACAAATAATAACAAATAGACATACATACACTCCCGAAATCATAATCATTAACTAACACATTGAAGTATAACACAATTACACTAAGTTACTAGCTTGTATGTACTTAGGAAATTCTGTAGTAAAGTTAAGGGTTGAGTTAAGTAAACTCCACCCTCAGTGAGACGTTAATGTAATGTGATTCTAATTAAAATACTAAATCAAATGTCTATTATTGATATAGTACCAAAATATTAGGGTTTCTCTACATAGTTTTTAGGGCACCAAATCTAGGGTCCGGCCGAGAATCCTTCATTTAGACGGCATTATTTATAGGCGTGTCCTTGGATTTACGCCAATATTTGACATACAGATAAATAAAATTGAAGTGTCTGTTCGTTATATCAAAATAGCAGCTTTTTAATAATAAATACATATAAAAATATATACGGTACTTAAAAGAAAAATACACTTTTTTAAATTTATGTCTGTCTGTTTGTTCCGATTAATCTCCAAAATAGCTGGATTGATTTTGACGGAACTTTCACTGGCAGATAGCTGATGTTATAAGGAGTAACTTAGGCTACTTCTATTTTAGAAAAAGAATTAGGGTCCCGCTCAAAAAAATTGAAACGCACTTAAGGACGCATCCGAGCGAAGCGAGGGTAAGTCGCTAGTTTTAAATAAAAAAATATTTTTTCTCGGATTTGTTTTTATTTTTGATTTCCGAATTTCAAATGCTTTACAGAAACCATGTCTCTCACGTTTTAGTTGTTTGGAACTAATTTCTGAACGTTAATAAAGACTCTCCTTAATATAAAAATAATCATTTTTTGTACAATGTACTAAACATGTACTAAAGGCTAAAAATAAATAGAACCTATACAAATTTAATGAGGATCATTTATTTCGACCTACTAAGTGGTACTTTGAGTATATCTCCTTAATGACGCAGTAAAGGCTTAAAAAGTGAACTTGAAGCGAAAAGGTCACTATTGTAATATTTTTACATTTATTTTTAGATAATAATATTGAGTTACTTTATTTCATTTTACATACTATAATTAATATATTTTATTATGCTTTTATTACGATAGCTAAAATCAAAATAATTTTTTTAGAACTTTTTATACCTACTGTTTATTGATGTATCTCTCATGCAAGCAGAGCAGTGAGCAAGAACTTCTATTATATAATCTATATCAAATCTTGCTTTAAAGAATGTTCTTGATATGATATTCTCATTCATACGTTGATACATTAAGTTGCACTTTAGGCTCGAGCCTTCCCTCAATGCGAGAGGATCAGGCCATAGTCCAAGTGCAGGTTGGCGGACATCACATATCCTCCGGAAACTTGCTAGATCCTCTGAGACATGCTGGTTTCCCCACGACATTTTCCTTCGCCATAAGATAAGTGTTGAAAACTGGCTAACCACTGGGCTACCTAAGCCTTCTAAATAATTAAAATAGCCTTTAATTAATGAAATAAATTGATATTTTAAACTCACACTTGTATACATTTTTTTTAGTATGTATATTATAAATACCTATTTAAATAAATGAATTATTAACTATAATTATTCAATAATTAACAAACAATAAACTTCTTAGACATTTCTATAAAATCCATATCAAAGGAATCTTTTTCTTTGTATAGGTCCATATTTGATGAAAAACTTTGCAGAATCAAAATCATGGATTGCATACTAAGGATCTTATTATTTTTCTTAAAAAGCTTTTTTTGAACTACTACTTGTGACTTTCTTTTATAAAAACACACTTTGAAGCAAAATTGTACTATCACATATATTAAGATGTTGAATTTGCTCCTATTATACGAGAGGTACGTTATTTTAATAACAAAAAATTGTACCTTATTTATCTTGTACTTGATATCTAATATATTTAAACGAGCAACTCTTGTATATTTATATCTTTATATCTTTATTTATTTATACCTTTGCTGAAATTTAGTATGTACTTTCGGGGGCAAAAAATCGATCTAGATTAGTCTCATGTCTGGGAAAACGCGTATTTTCGAGTTTTCATGCAGTTTTCTTTTTGCATTATTCCACGCAGAATATGGTCGATAATTTCTTACACTCGGTTGTGAGCATCGTGGTAAAGCGGTCAACGTGTAAGTTAGACAACACATATGTCCGAGATTGAATCCCAGTTGGAATATAAAGTTATTTTACTTTTATTTTTGTATTTATTCAAGTTTTTATTTTTTTTTTATCTAATAAACACAACATAACAAAAAAGTACACCGAGCGAAGCTCGGTCGCCTATTTACTATAATATAATGCAAGAGTATTTATTCTGTTGGAGAACCTTTCAAAATAAATAAATAAATTCTGCCCTACATATTTCACAACAGTGTTTCAATAAGACTAGAGGAAATAACGTTGTTTTCATTCTATTCCACAGAGGATTGATCGGGAACATATAATTTTTAATAATATCTGTTCATGTACTATGCAATGTTCTCCTTCTCTCCTTTCTCTGTTACTTCGAAGAAATTGGAATTGGTATTTATAAAGAAATCTAATAAACAGGTTAATTAATATAAGAAGTGAAAAGCGGAATATCTAAAATAAATCCGATCCATTTAGATCATCTGAAAATAGATATAATATTAGATTACCTACAAAATCTCTACGCTATTTCTTGCATGGTAGAGTATGAAAAGCGACACTAAGTATGTGAATTTATTTTATAAAACATATACTTTTACTCCAAAATACCAAAGCTAGCTACATTTTTCTTCAGTGGATAAATATTTTTAAGACACACATTGTGTATTTTATATGATCTGTATAAACCAGATCGAAGGATTACAAAATTATAAAGCTTTTTTGTTAAAATAACATTAAAAATAGTAGATTAAGTAAAATTTAAACATTTTAATATATTATATTATATTCTTTATTGCACTTAAAAGTAAATACAATGATTTCAGTACAATTATTGTATGCAAAGGTGGACTTATCTCTAGAAGAGATCTCTTCCAGCCAACCTATGGTAGTGAGAAATAGTGTTATAAAGCAGGCTAAAGTCGTGCAGATATATAGATATATATAATACTATACAATATATATATAATATACTATATAATACATAGTTATGTATATACATACATACTAATACTTACATAAATACATATCTATATTATATATATCACAATACATAAAAATAGTAATTAAGATAATTATTGATTAGATTGAGTGAGAAGGTGCTGTTTTAATTTCTTTTTAAAAGAATGAATAGAGGGACTAAGTTGGATGTCTTTAGGAAGTTTGTTCCAGAGCAATGCCCCATACACCGAAAAAGAGCGAGAAAGGAACTTTGTGTTGCTCTTGGGTATGTTAAGCATCGCAGTGATGCAAGGCCGCCTGGAACGAGAGGGAGTAGGGAGAATTTGGAAACGAGATCGGAGGTATGAAGGAGAATTAGGGTCATTAAGAATATTGAAAAGGAACGAAAGGATGTGCATATCACGGCGAAGGCGGATTGGGAGCCATTTAAGTTGAGCACGAAAGTTTGATATGTGGTCATGCTTACGCAAGCCAAAAATAAAGCGTATAGCGAGATTTTGAAGACGCTCTAATTTGTTCAGTTGCTCCTCAGTCACATCTAAATAACACACATCGGCATAGTCAAGTATGGGGAGAAGGAGCGATTGAGCAAGCATAATCTTGGTTGAAAAAGGGAGGAAAAATTGGAGACGTTTGAGAGAGTGGAAAGTATGATGCATTCTTTTGCTGACCTCGTTGACATGAGCTACCCAGGTCATGTTACAATCCATTATTAGGCCCAAGTTTTTCACTTTATTACAATAAGGGATTGGAACGCCAGAAAACTGGACTTGAGGTGTTGAGTTCCAGTCGATTTTGCACCTCAGTCTACTGCTGCCCAAGATTATACATTGTGATTTGGTGGGATTCACAAGAAGGCCGAAAGACTCAGCCCACGACTGAATTTCAACAAGGTCCGAGTTTAATGCACCAATGGCCTCATGCAACTCGGTCAGCTCAAAGTGTCGGTATAACTGTAAGTCATCTGCATACAAATGGAAGGGAGAAGAAATGACTTTGGATATGTTATTAATAAAGATAGAAAACAGCAAAGGAGAAAGTACGCCGCCTTGGGGTACACCAGCAGTAAGATCTAACCAGTCCAATGATGTGTCGTTGGTCTTCACGCACTGCTGGCGTCCGAAGAGGTAAGAGTGAAACCAGTCTATAACAGTAGGAGAAATGTTGACCGCACGGAGAGTTCCAATGAGGATGTCAAGGTCAACCGAGTTGAAAGCACTGCTAAAATCAAGCAGGACCATCGCGGTGAGCTTGGTGTTATCCATTGCCCCACGAATATCCTCCGTAATATTCAGCAGTGCTCCAACCGTGCTGTGAGAAGGGCGAAAACCGGACTGGTAAGGACATAGGAGGTTATTGAGAGACAGATAGGAGTAAAGTTGGTTGTGAACCAGCGATTCTATGACTTTGGATAGGATAGGCAGGATTGATATAGGACGGTATTGTGTAAGACAGGTAGGATTCGAGGTTTTAGGCAGTGGGATGACGAAGGCTTTCTTCCACAATGACGGGAAAACATTGCGTGTGAGTGAGAAGTTTAAACATATATGTTTAAATTGTATTATATATTATGTTTTTATATATTTAGATAAAATATATGTATATAAAACATATAAGCAGATTTTTAACTACATCTAATTAGACATAATACAATTTCTTAGTTATATTTTGTTGGTGTTGAAAACATTCCCTTTTTTTAACATTAACAAAAATAATAAAAACAATCCTATGAACATATTAACGTAAAATATATAATTCTGAGTAATGTTGGCGTCCCTGGAATATTCCGTATACCTAGCAGGTACTATCACTGTTAAGAATAAGCTTTTTTATAAAAAAAAAATAGTATTTTTATAACTTAATAAGAAAAATAACAAAGATTTTTATACAACATTTTGTAAAAATATATAACAAATAGTTTTAACATCACTATTACTATACTATACAAGATCGAGCTCAAACGAATCCTTTTGTATTTCAAGCTTTTACAATTATTATTAACCGTAAATGAAAAGTAAGCCTTGTGTAGTTAAAAAAATTGAAGGGCCAATTTCATTTATATACATGAATTTTATTTCTATAATGTAAAACGACATTTTTACCATGTTTATTGCTTATTTTTATGAGTTCTCGATATTTCGGCACTTTGCAAGCGCCTATGGTCATGGTTGCGGAGTAAAAATATTGCCGGTGACCGTGAAACCCTAAAAACTAATTCTGATAACTTTAAGAAAAACGATGACAGAATTAGAAGCAGTTACTGATTCATAATATAGCTTAAAAGAATAATTTTTAATCAATCGTTATATAGTTTTGTTATCAGTAAATAAACTTTGTATGTAAACAAAATAAAACTAACTTTTTCTTCTATCCGTCTTCTACTAAAAATCGAAGTTATGATACATACGTATGTACTCTTTAACCTTCTTCTATACTAATATTATAAATGTGAAAGTTTGTGAGTATGTATGTTTGTTACTCTTTCAAGCCAGAACGGCTGAACCGATCTGGATGAAATTTGGCACAGAAATCGATTATAGTCTAAAATAACACATAAGCTACTTTTTATTCAGGAAAAATTTACGGTTCCCGTGGGATAGGATTGTTTTTATTTTCCTAGAGGCGAACCTGAGCGAAGAAAGGGTCAAATACAAAAAAAGTTCGAAATCTAACTGGTAGTCCCGAAGATTGGAGCATTTAAAAAAAATATTTTCAACAAAATGGCTTCAACGTTACAATTTTTGTATAGCATATTTTTATTTTACCCAACTTCGTCTTACCTGCATCTTGTCACATTATGATCCAATGGTGACTTTGTAATACTCTAGAGAGTAATTCAATATTTCAAGTCGAAGGGATATTTATATCAAGGTCAGAAATATATAAGTTTATTTCTTTGGGGATTTTTGTTTGCGTTAGTTATCCTTATATTTTGTTCTTACTATCGTTTGTTTTGGGTTAAGAAGTTAGTTCGCTATTTGTTCGCTTTGTTTCATGTATTTCGATAAAAATTACTTTAGATTAGGATGTAAGCTATTACCATACAGAATCTCCGCACGCGTAGTTCACTTATGTATTACTTTATCATTGAAAAATATAATCTATGTGTAACTCTGTTGAATAAGCTATATTACCGTAAAGTTTTATCAAAATCCGTTCAATAGTTTATGCGTAAACTAGTGATAAACATCCATCCATCCTCACAAGCTTTATCTATACTATAATATTATAAAGAGGTAAAGTTTGTGAGTTTGTGAGGTTGTAGGGGCTAATCTCTGGATCTACAGAACCGATTTAGATAAAATTTGGTATGAAGATAGTTTGAGACTCTGGCAAGGCAATATACTTTTTATCCCGGTGGTAGGACTCTGTCAAGCGTGAGGAGTCCGACTGGATGGGTACCACCCCCTTATCTATTTCTGCCGCCAAGCAACAATGATTGCATTGTTGTGTTCCGGTATGAAGAATAAGGTAGCCAGCGCAATTACAGGCAAGAGGCATATCATCTTAGTCCTCACAGTGACAACGCACCTGTGGTTCTGCATTTTTGTTACTTAAAACCTAAGTGCATGAACCGTAGGTGTTATGGGCGACAGGTACTGCTTTCCATCAGGTGGTCTGTCTGCTCGTTTGTCACTGAATTACATAAAAAAAAAACCCTGAAATTATCCCTTAAGGGAGTGAAAATGGGGATGAAAGTTTCAGAGTATGGGGAATCAACCTACGGACAAACCTAAGCAAAGCGAGGGTGAGTCGCTAGTGGTTTATAATATCGGTAGGATTCTTCGTTATAGTATGAAAATACACATACATTTTCTCATAAACTTTTGCATTAATAATATAAGCATATAAGCGTGATAAGAAAATTGAAGTTATAAAATTTCTGAACGCGTCTTAAGACCATAATCCGTCAAAGTCGAAGTAAAATACTTTGGAGTTTGCAAAATAAACACACGCGTATTTTCTTTAGTAATTGTTTTACGACTGTGCTGTTCTTAAGTCGTTAAGGGAAATTTACAACTTATCCAAAAACATTGTTATATGAGACATTTCATTTAAAGAAACGTGAAATTTAAGTCATTTTCAGATTTTGCAAGAGTTTGTAGTAATTTTATATACTAGATGTTGATTTAAGTTCTATTACTTGTGGGATAGACTTTGGTGTACGCAGTGGTCTTGTTTATTTTTTGAAGGTTTTAGGGTTTTATCCTAAATTAATAATAAATGTACAAATATAGTGTTTAAAACGAAATATTTCTAGTCCTTTGACCTAGAGAGATGCCGTTTTTGGATTTTCTACACCCAAAGATAATAAAGGCTTATTAATTTCAATTTTTCATATATTTTTTTTAACATTTTCCTTATTTCAACTATCTTGCACTATTAAAATGATATTATATTTATAATCAAACCGATATAATAATAATATTTATAATTTATTAGTGTGTTTTTATTAAATAACTGCACTCGTTTCTTTTTGATAGATCACTTAGAAAAATCAGTTAGTTTGATATTTTCCTCAGTCGGAAGAAATAGAACGCTAGCCATAAATCTTATTCTGATAAAGTTGTACAATTTCTATTTTATATTTTCTCTTTTCAAAATCGTTTAACACTCATAGATACTATTCATATTTATATCTTAGATTTACTGTAAAGGGTATTTTTGTTTATACTGGATAACTCAAAAATCTGCTCGGAAATATAAATATAGTTTGAGACTATGGGAAGGACAGGATAGTTTTTATCTCAAGAATCATCTCTTAAGGGGGTGAAAAAGGGGTTAAAGGTTTATATGGAGAATGGGTATTCCATATTAACCGTTAAAACACTTAGGGACGAACCTGAGCGAAGCGAGGGTGAGTCACTAATCTATATAGTATATATACATACATATATATATATATATATATATATATATATATATATATATATATATATATGTGTATATATATAAGACATAAGTGATTGACTGATGTATCAACGCACAGGCCAAACTCTTAAGGCTAGAAAATTGAAATTTCGCAAACGTATTCCTCTTATGATGTAGGCATCCACTAAGGAAGGATTTTTCGTAATACAGACCCCAAGGAGATGAAATAGAGGATAAATGTTTGTATGAAACATTTTATTCCTTGGACATATTTACATGAAATTTCGTATTTTTCGTAGTTTGATCGTGAACGAAGCCGCAGGTTTTGCTAGTATTATATACAATTAACGCCATCTCATGACAAATAGCATAACTAACAATAGCCTATATATTACTTCAAGTGAAAGTCTCTTTATGAACTATATTTCATCCAAATAAGTCTAACCGTAAGCGTGAAGGATACAAACTTTAACATTTATATGTAGTTGTAGTCCAATTGAACATAATAATTTTAATAAGAAACTATAAAGAGGAAGACTAAGTTCTCGTAAGAGAACAAAATTCTCAACGGTGGTAATATGTAGCTGAGAAAGCAAACTGAAGTAAGCTCTGTTTACAGAGAGATTACGTCAATGTAAGAGAAGTGCTGTAGACCTTTTGTAGACCTCTGTACATATTTGGAAATATAATACAAATAACTCTGGGGTTAACATAAGCGTCCTTTTAAAAGATGTGAAACCTTGTTATACCCTGCCCTTGACTTTATATTTGTTTTTTACTATCCTTATATGATACTAGTTTTACATGATTCTTTGCGATATAAGTGAAGCAAAGTTAATAAAAAAGCAAAAAATAGTCAAGTCCTTCCCCATGATGGAATCTATCTTTTTATGAAATTTAATCGAAATCTGTTCAATATTTTAAACGTAAAAACACCGTAATAGATAAACAGTTACGATTGTATTGATCAATATCATAATCAGCAATAATTAAATTCTGATGAAACAATATAAGCTTCATTGCAATTTCGATTTTAATTTAAATTATTTGTTACATATAATTGTAAACTTTGGCGACTCTATAACAATATACGATTGATAGCATACGCGCTATATCTAACTATTTGAAATATGTTAGTTCAATCATAGCAAAGAAAATATAGTGTATAATGTAAAATATTTGTGTTAGTGTCTTTTTACAATCAATGCAATGGTTTCAGATATTAGCCAATTAGAAGTATACCTCTTAGTATTAAAATTTATATATTATATGGCTTTATTTTAATGTAAATTTTTCAAAATATCATTAAAATAATGTTAAAATTATTTTGTAGCATAAATAAATAAATATGTTGGAAGATTAACATACAACACCTTCTAGTTCCATGGTGAGTTACGAGGCTTGTACTATGGATACCAGATAGTTGATATATTAAACATATATAACGATAAATTCATACATTAATATGTATGAATTTATCGTTATATTTATAATTAAATATAAACATCCATGACTGGAGTACAAACATTCGTGCTCATCATACAAATGAAAGCCCCCAGCGGGACTCGAACACGCGACCGCTGGCACAGCAAATAGATTCACTACAAACTGAGGCAAAGGTGCCGTCAAATAATCATTTATCAGAATTACTTATACATTATCTTGATAATTTAGATACAACATTTTTTTATTTCCTTATTCTAAAACAGAGAATATATAAAATCTAATATTATCCAATTAAGGAAAACGGTCAAATAGAATAAATTCACAGACGATTTGATCAAATGTTACGAGTTTATTAAATAATGAATTCGCCGCTTGAACGATGTTTATTTAAAAGCTTTTACAGGATAAAGTGGTCTTCGAAAATGTTGAAATTAAATACCATTTTGTGAATCGACGTCTTTGTATCATAATATATTGTTGGAAAAAAAAATCTTCATTAGTTATTTGCAAGAAAATTATCAATTTATGAAATAAAACTTATATGTACAAAAATAAATCTTTTAAACACAATTATAAATATATATGTATAGTTTTATATTTACTAATACAATTTTATGATTTGTGATGAACAAATTGCCCATATTTTTTGTATATAAAGTATACGTTATATAATAAAACTCATGACACACAGAAGAGGAGTTTGAAATCACTAAAGCGTCTTAAAAAAAGATACTTTAATCACTACAATATAATGTGATTTATTTTTTATTCTTTTTAATCAATATATAATATTATTTTTAATACATACCTACATCCACATTTTAAATATTTCTCGTGTGTCTATGTGTCCTGACCGTCTGTTTCTACCGTGACCGTGATTGCTGTTAACTTGTAAAGCATTCGAAACGTCGGGAACCAAATATCAATATACAAATAGACAGACAGACAAAAATTCTAAAAACCATAGACTAGGCCACTGTGTTGATAATAATTACTTTCAATAAGATTTTCCAAAAATATTTAATGTGCAGATTCGACTCAGATTTTTATTATATGAATAGATGTCAAATATTCGCGTAAATCTAAGAAACTTATACATACATTTACATTTAATGTAATAATAATCTACACCTTAATATCAAGGTGAAGTCTCAGGATTTGAAGCTCTTCTTATTTATACATATGCTTTATATACTTTTTTCTCCTCTGTTTGTGAACCGATTTTCTTTTGTTTCTGCTTAATTGCTGTTGACGAGCTTTAGTGTTATCAGTAATAATAGGTTGGTAACAGTATTTTTTATACCTAGGTAAATTCTATTCATAAATTTTTTCGTCTTTTCAATAATCATTGGTTGAATTTCAACAATTAGGCGAAAACATAGTATAGTTAAATATCCTTAAGTTCTTATATATTACATAATATTTATGTACATTAATATATAAAAATACCTATAAGTACATAGTATATATTCAACAGTATACAGAAATATTTGGTAAAACTTTATGAAATATATATAACTTTATTTCCTTGATAGTTAACTTTGATAATAACTTTGTAATATCGCAAGTCCCTTGAGGTATGGTAGTAATATGATTGATTCTATGGTGCTGTAAAACTTATGATGATTTACAACTGATAAAATACAAAGTTTGGGAAACAACTTTTTTTTTAAACTAACGGACTAGAGAGGTATATATTTTGTTGTCTACGAGTATATCATATAAATAAGACACCATGTAATTTATTTTTATATACCATGATTTATTCGTGACTGTTAGGAATAAATAACATATCCTTTTAGCTAAAGGAAATAAATTCTCTAACATATAAGCATATGTACGTTGAAAATGCCTCAAGGCTTTTTTTTATTTTGGACAAAGTTTTAGTATAACCATCACATTCTTAGAAACTAAACCGATTTGCAAGATTCTTTCCGCGTTTGTGAGCTTAGTTGGGCCGAGTTGGGGCGATACGAGCTTATCTGGAATTGGATGAAATTTTAAAATATCTACTTAGGGAGTTTTACTCAAAAGTTTATTAGAATAAGTTTTTTTATGTAGCACCCTAGAACTTTTAAGAAAGTTTTTATTATTAAATTATAAATTGCTATGAATAAAAGATGAATCAGTAATTTAAAATGAATATAAAGCTTTCTTAGATTTACGCGAATATTTGACATTTCAAAATAAAAAATCATTTTTGTAAAATAGTGGGTAGACACTGTCTGTAACAAGTATATAGCGCCTTTGAGACGTCTAAAATCTTAGTCTCTCCCGTGACCAAGATTGCTGTAAAGCATTCGAAACGTAAGGAACCAAAAATCAAAATAAATCCGCGAAATAATCCGAAAGGATAGTTTTATTTTGATTATAAAGCTCTATATTTTTTAAATAAAAAAAATGTTTTAAATTAATTATTAGGTTTTACATATTTTTAAGTTTTCTTATCACATTAACTATATTTATCTTATCAATAAAATAATATTTTATATTCAACAAAGTTTAATGTAGCTATTTTTAACCTGTAAATAAAACTAAAATTTTTACGAATTTATATATAATTGCAGGCTAAACTCTAATAAACCGCAGAGGTCTGGTTCTAATAAAAAATACACAACTAACCTGCAAAATGGAAAGCTCATCGCCAGATTTCGTAAATTGCAGGACTCGAACCAAGTATTACATTTTAAATGAAAACACACACACATCATAATCACTCAGAATTTTTACACAATTTTTAAAACACTATAATCACACACTATACTCCGATTCTGACAAAGTTATTTCGTAGAGACGTCGTAGCGTTTGAACGTAACGTGCGTAGCGGTCGGTGTAGCACGTCTGACTGCTACACGGCTCTACGGAGCGCGCAAGTCCAAACTACAGATGTGCCTAAATTAATCTATGTAAAACTTAAAGTTTGGCCTTTTTCTAATAAAAAAGTTCATAATCTAAATAATTTCCAGAAATTATATCTTAATATTATATTTAGTTATTACTTTTACTATTTTTATTTGAGAGTCGCAATGTCTGAAAAACATTTAAGATTGATAAAAATTATAGCGACATCACAATTTTTAAAGAAAGCAAACTCATTTGAAAACTAATCATCATGAAACTAGAGCCGTTAATAATTTCTAGGGAAACTTTTACAAGTTTTCGTCAGGATAAAAAACCATCCAATTATAAAAGCATCCCCGCTTAATTGTCTTTTCTTTGTGAAGTTTTACATAAGTTTTTTTTCTGACTCCGACGCGCTCTCCCACTTATAAAATATTACTTGTTTCCCAAAACTTATGCTAAGAGGTTAGCGGAAAACGTAAAATAGATTTATTAATACTTATCGTTATTTATCCTCAAACGTTCTGATAATGGAATTTTCAAACCTAATGCTTTAGCTAAAATAAGGAAAGCCTACAAAAAAGGTAGTGATTTATTAACATTTATGTATTTTGTGTTATTCGAAATAGTTTTTATTCTTATTATTGTATTTTATAAAAAATATTTTTTCTATGTATACATATAGCGATGTTAAATATATAATTTTACTAAGCAGTTAAAAAAAACATCATAAACTTAGCTGTAAAATACAAAAGTAGGTGTAGTGTAAATGTATGAAAAGAAATATATTATTATTTAAAAAATAATTTATATATTTACTATTCTCTGTAATATCTTAATATATAAAATTCCCGTGTCACGATGTTGGTCCGGGGTGAATTCCGAAACTGCTTATCCGCTAAAAGATAGTTTTTTAATCCAGATTATTTCCTTTTTTAATACAAAATTAACGATTTAAGCTCAAACCAACATAATATTTTTAATATTACTTTCTATTAATTTCACATTAGAACATAGTTTATCATAAATATGATAAACTTACGGAGTTATATGTCTGCTAGTCTATACATATAATAAAATTCTAAGTGAGTTGAATCTGTATATTAAATACGTTTTCAAAAATCTTATTGATTTAGTCATTATTATCGATACAGAGGTCGAATCTATAGTTTTTAGAGTTTTGTCTGTCTGTCTGTCTATTACCGCATCACGAAAAAAACACTGGACAGATTTTGATAAAATTTGGTATGATGATAGCTGGTTATCCGGGTTAACATAATATAGGATACTTTTTACTTCGGGAAAATATCTCATCTCGGAGCTGAACGTTAAAACGTAACTAGGGATAACCCGAGCGGAGCGAGGGTGAGTTGCTAGTAATTATATATAATCATATGAAATAATATATAATAGAAATTGTTCTAAATTTATTCCAAACATAGATATCGATAACTTATTTTGCACAATATATTTCTATTAAAAATTCCTTTTAAAGTGTACTTAACGGAAATAATGAGAGAGCCAAATAAATATCAATATTTAATACTTACACCAAGAATATATTTCATAACTCTTTGAAGTCGGTTCTCCCAACTTTCCTTTTGGCTTAGAGGCCTTTTACCGTGAATATTTCAGAAATAAGCTGTATCATCTAAAACGGAACGTGGCGTAGTATTTTGAGGGTTACCAAACATTTACTTTAATTTGGCCATATTTTTCTCATCTTAGCTCGAATTTCATACACCATATATTTTTTTCATTTATAACGTACGTAAGCAATTTCGTAACATTTTTCTAGAAAAGTAGAATAGATAAAATTTAATGACATGCTATTCACTTGCTATTCTTAGTATCATCAAAATATTAGATTGTATGGAGATTTATGGTGTGTGATTCCTACAGACTAGTACAAAAAATGTCAATACTGACATTGCAAAAAATTGAACTTATGACCTTTGCACAAGTAAATAGTTCTGCTTCTTTATTACAGTAAATTCATCATTATGAGCTTTTAATCCAACTTTGCTGATACAATTTTTTTTTAATATTTCTTTCCAATAGTATCATTAAATACTTCTTTTGTTATATTCTAAAAAAATAACATATTACTTTAAACAACTTCATTATAGACAATAACCCTTGAAAATTATAAAATAAGAACATCCATGATGTTTCCATGTTAAATAGATACTGCAATAGATATTTTCGTCTTAAAAAATCCAACCAAAGATTTGTAGTCCTGCTGGTGGTAATATATTTTTCTAATAATGCTACTATAGAGAGAAAATTTATTAAAATAAAGATAATGTTTATGACCGATCTTTGTATGAGCCCGCTGAATCTTTTTCGACAGTTCTTCTAAGGCCTGAGCTTCTTCTTTCCGAACTGGTAGTAGACTCATGACGTTTAGTAAAAAATTGTAATCGTTTAATGCTGAATTAAATATTTTGAATTTGGATTTGAAGTTTGTCTGATATGGTCACCCTGGGCACAGTGCAGCAGATGGCAGTTCCAATTTCGTTGCCATTGCATTTTAAAGACTAAATTTGTGCCTAACAGTGATATTTAAATGTTATAACGTCGTCGTTTGACTCATGTTTTTATTGCTATCATTATTTACTAATGGCAATAACAAATTACCAATTAAAAAAACAAATGTCATATTGACGTCTATAAAAAGTAACGTTTTTGAATCTGTTGTATTTTTTTAACATTCTGTGATATTTAAGTTATATCTATAAATTAAAATATATTAAGTACTTAATAAAACTAGAACACGATGTAAAACTGCTACTACGTCTTAAAGCATTTTGTTTAAAAGGACAAATTTTTGATAATTCGTCGTATAGAAAAAAAGGTTTTATATATTATGTAATTTTTAAGGATTTATGTCATTTTTGAAGCAACAAATATGAAGATTAAAATTTTTCATTAAGTCGTTATCTACTAACATAAAATAATATTAAATTAAATATTCTATTTCTTTATGATCCATTTCTAGTTATACTAGTAGATAGTATAGATCTTTGGCCTTAATACTAGAATAAATATACACTTTTATTTACATTGAGAAATGCATTATATGTACACGCATACCACCCGCCAACATACAGGTGGTTGCAGCCAGTACTACCCACTAAAACCTAACCAAATTAATGGGGCGTCGCAGGATTGCTTACGCACTCGACTATGGTGCCCCAAACGAAGCAGACCACAACAACCATGGAGTTGCCCTAACAGTCCATTGTGTTATCAGAGAAATAACAAGAGTAACCGGCATAGCACATCGCCCATCGACGGAGGCCCATTGGGAGGGAGAGAGCGGTCTTTATAATGGAGAGTGTTCTGATGAATTTTTCGATCTGGTGCCACCATCGCGTTTCTATCATCGCACCCTTCGCCATGGGGTTGAAACATCCACATATTCTGGATTACCATCGTACGAAAAGGTGGATTATTTACTCGAATGCCCCTTCCAACTATAAAAAAAACAGCAAGGATTTTCTAAAAATACATACAAATAATAATTAATTTAGTTAAATTCAACTTAATTAAATTCTAACTTGAAAATTAAATTTTGAAACAAGCGAAATTAATTTACGCTTATCAATTTAAGTTTCTAATTTGTCACTCAGGCCTTAGTGGTTTCCAAAGTTAGGTCTTAGTTATAGATAGTGTAAGGGCCACACGACGTCAACTTATCTTTAAACTTTACTGTATAATATATTTCAATATATAAATTAGCAAAAACAAAACAATTCAGTTTTTCTCCTCTGTTTAATTTTTTTTAACCGTTTTCCTTTTTTTTCTGGCTATTGATAATTTAAGTACTTAAATAAAACTATCTTTTCGGATTTTTTCGCGGATCTATTTTGATATTTGGATCCCGATGTTTCGATTGCTTTACAGCTTTTGCGTAAATCTAAGAAAGTATTAATTTAAGTACTATAAAAAAACAATATTTTAAAAATTAAACAGTCGTTTTAAAATATTGATAGGTAAATTCTACTCATATAATGATTTCCTAAAATTTTCAATAATGATTATGGTCAAATTTTAACCACACGGCAAACACTAGATTTAATTAATTTTCAGCATTATGAGTATAAAGTCTAGAATAATCTATTAAACAGAATATTTTGTTGTTTATTTCAAGAGTTATATCAGTACCATCAATTTTTAGAATTCATGTTAGTTTTTTTCTAGCACAGAAACGTTTGAATGAATTTCGTTATTAGTTTTTATCGCACTAGCTATATTTAACTAAATGTCAATTCATTTGATGAAAGAGCTTTTACAATACCGGTTGAACTTTTAATTTTTATAGACCTATTGGCAGTACCCGCAGTATATATATATATATATATATATATATAATTATGCATTATGTAATATATTTAAACGAGCAACTCTTGTATATTTATTTATTTATACTGGCGATTCAGGAAACAGCTGTAACGATTTCGCTGTGGTAAGTAGGTGTTTTCGGTGGCGAAAAATCGATGTAGATTAGTCTTATGTCTGGGAAAACGCGTGTTTTCGAGTTTTCCTAAGGTTTACTTTCTCATTATTCAGTACAAAATTGTCACTCATATGTGTCCGGGTTCGAATCCCGGTCGGATATAAAGTTTTTTACTTCTGTTTTTTTCTGTTTCTTTTTTTATTTAGTCAAGTTGTTGGTGTTTTTTTATCTAAAAATACGAACAGCAAAAAAGAACTTCAAGCGAAGCTCGGTCGCTCAGGTAGTAATTGTTTGTGTGATATAATAACATAATAACAAATGTGTCAGACAATCGATTTTACGTACAATGAAATCGACTTTCACGTTCATAATATAGCAAGCCCAATCAATGTAGTATATTATATTGAAAATCACAGAGTATTCATAATTTCAATAGAGTCAATTACTTTAGTAGGACTATACTGCTTACAAGTCTTTACCGCGAGCTTATTTATCCAATTTGTGTGAATTATTATTCTCATTATAGTTATAGGTGATCAACTCGAATGAAATCAATTAGTATATTTTTTACGAAAAGATACAATGATTAAATTGTTTTAAAAATATTGTCTTTGGCATTCAATATTTTCTTGATTTATATGTAAGACTAGCGACTCACCCTGGCTTCGCTCGGTTTCGTCCCTAGATACGTTTTAACGGTTAGTATAGATTTCTCACAGTATTTTCCCGTAGTAAAAAGTATTTGATCCGAATAACCGGCTATCATCATACCAAATTTCTTGAAAATCTATATAGTGGTTTTGTCGTGGAGCTTTCCCAGTCAAACAGATAAAAATTCTAAAAACTATAGATTCGGCCTCTGTATCGATAATAATGTCTATTTCAATAAGATTTTCCCTAAAATATTTCATGTACAGATTCGACTCAGAATTTTATTATATGTATAGACTAGCGACTTACCACACACTCTCATTTCTGAAGAAAACTATAGCCTATATATTGTATATCTCTGACGTAATTGACGACACGTTTCGCTCAGTTTGTAGTAATCGTAGTTGCTGTGCCAGCGGTCGCGGGTTCGAGTCCCGCTGGGGCTATTAATTTGTGTGATAAGCACGAATATTTGTACTCCAGTTATGGGTGTTTATATTTATAATATCTTTTTATTTAACGTTATATATGTGTAGTGTATCAACTATATTGCATCCATAACACAGGCCTCGTACCTAACCATGGAACTAGATGGTGCTGTGTGTTAATGTCCCAACATATTTATTTTATTACTCATTTATATTACTACATGAAATATACTAGAATGCCATTGAAACAAGAATAGTATGTAGTTATATCACATTTCCAGAAATTACCTGATTGCAACAAAAAATGATTTTTTTTATTTAGTAAAGGCACTAATATGAACAAACAAACCAAAAGACACACATCTTTATTCAAATTATTAACAAGGATTTATATTTGTATGCAAATTTCACTAAAGTTTAACTTAACTATACATCAAAAACTAAACTTGACAAATACACGAAAGTTAAAGTTGACTTCCGCAAGAGATTAAAACAATATTAATAACTCATTGGCGGATGAATCGGGTCCTTTGGGTGTGAACTATTATACCGTGAAAGTTTTGGATGTGACGGTGAATAGATAATTTAAGCTATCTATCGAAGTAAAGTATAGTTGATTTTAAAAGTTTAAAATCAAATAAATGAGGAAATTATACGAAGAAAGTTATAAAACATAAATTAAACATTTTAAAAACCCACAATGGAAAATTGTGACAAAAAAACTTGAAATAAAAAAAAAATTGAACAACTCCCGACATTCGTACATGACATGTTAAACCTACACATGTTGTAGACTGTACATATTAAGTAGTAGTAGTGCCAGAAGCTTTATTATTAATTAATTTTACAAAATGTTCTACATTTTATGCGTGTTTGTCTGTGTGTCTGTGCGTTTCACGTGTGTGCCTATTTGCGTGCGTGCATGTGTGTGTGTGAGTGTGTGCATGTGCGTGTGCATGTGTGTGTATGTGTGTGACCCAAGGAGTCCTAAGCTTTTTGACCTGATCTCAATAGCAAATAAAAAATTACTTATTCAATATTAGTATTTCAGAAATATATGTCTTACTGCTTGTCCAAAGCTCTACCGGCAGTTCGTAAAATTGTCTCAGATTTGAGAAGAACTCACGAAAGAATTTCAGTGAAATTATACTTCTCTTTATGGAAAATAAAAAAAAAATTATAAATTTTAATACCCAACAATAGACGAGTCTGGAGGCGATCGCATTATTCCCAAGATCTGCTATTTTCTAGAAAATCATTAAAGTATGATGGTATTTTAATATCATAATAGATAATAATAGTCTTTAGCACAAAAAGTACGTTCTTTTACATTTTTAAATCTAGCAATACAAGGTTTTGAACGTTAATTATAATAAAAACTTACTTTTCTAAATATTCAACTATACAAATGTACTTTTACTATAAAATCTACTTGTAATATATAAATACTTTAAAAACATGAACCATTAAATTAACAAAAACTTTAGTATTCCAACGATAAATTAGAATTTCATTTCAAAATAAGCTCCATTTAAAACTCTAAATAAATATTTAAATGAACAAAAAACAAAAATTCAACAGCACGTCTCTGGCATATTACATTAAAATATATTACATACATTCGTTTCTGATTAATCGCTGGCTTGTAGAATGATAAGGGATGCCTAATCCCACCCCGTTTCACGTTAAGTGTGATTTATTTACTTATTTTTAAAACATTTTAAATAGACTCGTTTTAAATGCGACAAGGTTTTCCTTCTTTCTTGTGTCACGATTGAATAATTAATTGATAAATTAATGAAATGATTAGGTCGAAATACATATATTAGATTATTAGATATAAATAAAGGCGACAGGTTTGGCTCAGTTTGTAGTGACTCTACTTGTTGTGCTAGGGGTGCGGGTTCGAGTTCCGCTGGGGGCATTCATTTGTGTGATGAGCACGAATGTTTGTACTTCTGTCATGAATATTTATAATATATATGTATTTAAAATTATATTTGTGTAGTGTATCAACTATCTGGAATCCATAACACAAACCTCGTAGCTTACCATGGAACTAGATGGTGCTATGTATTAATGTCCCAACATATTTATTTATTTACTTAAATCATTGTAACTATATTGCATATTAATATAATAATTTAATAATGAATGACGTAGAAAACGTATACCATTATTAATTTTTTGTGTTCATATGTGTCTTTAAAGTAAGGTTTTTAACCTCTAAAAAGTGCATCCCTAAAAAGAAATTTTGGAATATAAAATATGTGAGTATATAGGGACGTAGTAGGTAATGCAAAAGAGATCCAATCACAAAAATTTACTTTTGAGAAAATAGAAGTTTTAGTAAAATTGTTATATCAAAATAACAAAACCGCAGTTTTTTTTTTTTGAAATTACTCTTCAATATTAGGTATTTTATATATTATCTGTTTATAAGTTGATATGGATGTAAGCCATTTATGACAGTAACTCAAGAAACGGTTTTCGTGGGCTGGATCCGTTTTGCATAACTACGTCCAATGTCCATATATGAAAAGCTAGATAATAAAATATAATTGTCCCTCTACGTAAAATTTGAAGCCTTTGCTTCGAAGTCTAGACTTAGGATATTGTAGTAAGGCCTTATGTCAGACATTTTATTATATTCATAACAGCTCGGTTATAGTGGGGGAATATGTGAACCCCTAAGTTAGACTACGTTCGGATAAACGTGTACGTGTACGTGATATTTTGTTTGTGTTCATACGAGTACATTAGCTATTTTATGTGGTTTCTTTTATATGGGTTTAAGTTTCAGGGCTGATTTTTTTTTAATTATTACTTACGTCATAAAAGGTGACGTTTTGTAATTTTTCTGATCTAATTTGAATTTATACTTCTTTTGGCACATTTGGAAAAAAATATGACAGTAAAACTTTTACGATAAGTTCGCACACCGACAGCCAAAAAGCGACATGATGAAGTTAGCTGCATTCCTTTTACAAATAGAGAGTTTTGACATACGGGATGTAATCTTTAGCTATTTTTGTTCTGTTACGCCAAAAAAATATAACTTCTTACGTGCGTACATAAGTACACACACACGTTTTTTTTAATATTCAATCACAAACCTTCATTAATCCTTTGCTAGTAATAGAGAAATCAATCAATCAGCCTATCGCCGTCCACTGCTGAACGAAGGCCTCCCCCAATGAGCGCCAACCATCCCGGTCCTGGGCAGCCCGCATCCATCCACTGCCAGCCACCTTTCTTAGGTCATCTGTCCATCGTGCTGCAGGGCGTCCTACACTACGCTTGCCTAAACGCGGTCTCCACTCTAACACGTTTCGGCTCCATCGACCATCGGTACGTCTGGAGACATGACCGGCCCACTTCCACTTCAGCGAGCTTATTCTTCGCGCGATGTCGGTTACTTTAGTTCTCTGGCGAATGACTTCATTCCGAATTCTGTCCGCCAGAGAAACTCCAAGCATCGCACGTTCCATTGCTCGCTGAGCGACCTTGAATTTGTGGACCAGCCCTACGGTGAGTGTCCACGTTTCGGCTCCGTATGTCATTACGGGTAAGACGCACTGGTTAAATACCCTGGTCTTAAGGGATTGTGGGATAGATGACTCTAGAATATGACGAAGCTTCCCAAAAGCCGCCCAGCCCAAGCGTATTCTTCGGTTGGCCTCCTTCTCAAAGTTGTGCCGGCCGAGTTGTATGGTTTGGCCAAGATATATGTATTCCTGCACAACTTTAAGAACAACGCCATTCACGATCACTGGTCTCGGGGATACATGACAATTCGACATGATTTTAGTCTTGTCGAGATTCATCCCGAGACCCACCCGTCTTGAAGAATCGCTTAGGCTGTTTAGCATTTCTTCCAAATCCTGCAGAGTCTCTGCCATGATGACTATGTCATCGGCAAATCGCAGGTGTGTCATATAGGTCCCGTTTATATTTATGCCGCATCCGTTCCAATCGAGCGTTTTGAAGACGTCCTCCAATGCACATGTAAACAGTTTCGGGGAGATAACATCCCCCTGTCTTACCCCGCGGTGCAATTGGATTGGTTTTGTGCTCTGTCCTTGTACTTGGATGGTCATTGTTGCGGCTTCGTACAAACACCTTAGTACTTGGATATACCGATAGTCAATAAGGCATCTCTGCATGGATTGTAGAACAGCCCAGGTTTCGATGGTGTCGAAGGCTTTCTCGTAGTCCACAAACGCTAGGCATAGAGGCTGATTATATTCCTCGGTCTTTTGGATTATTTGCCTTAGTGTGTGTATGTGGTCTACAGTACTGAAGCCTTTTCGAAACCCAGCCTGCTCAATGGGTTGGAAGTCATCGAATTTTTGAGCGAGACGGTTCGTGATAACCCTTGAAAACAACTTATATACATGGCTTAGGAGTGATATGGGTCGGTAGTTCTTCAAAAGGGCTTTATCCCCCTTCTTAAAGAATAATACCACCACACCCCCGCTCCATGCCTCCGGTGTAATGCCATTGTGAAGAACAGAATTAAAGAGCTTTGCGAGCTCTGATAGAACAGGTGTTCCTCCCGCTCTGAGAAGCTCCGAAGTAATTCCGTCTTCACCCGGAGCTTTGTTGTTTCCTAGTTGTCCAAGAGCTATCCTAATCTCGCCCACGTCGATGTCGGGAAGCTCGTCTGATTGGTGGCGTACCAGTCTGGCGCGTGAATCATCCGCGAGGTGGGACTCAGGTGGAAATGTTTGTGAGGAGTAGAGATCCCCATAAAATTTTTCGACTTCGGCGAGAATCTCTGATTTCGAGGTGACGGTTGTACCCTGCGCAGTTCTAAGCTTAGTCAGGTGACAACAGGAGGTGTGGGACTTAGCAAAGACTTTCGAGCCCCTATTGAGTTCTATAGCGTCCTCAATACTTCGGGTATTCGCTTGTCTTAAATCACGCCTTATTAGATGTTTTACCTTCCTGTCAAGTACCTGACGCTTAGACTGTGTGGTATTTACGATATCGCGTCTCTTCGACATCTCGTTCAGAGTCTCGCCTGAGAGCTTTGACTTTAGTCCATCTCTCCTCGGTCGAAAATGTTTTTGGCCCACCTCACGGATCACACGCATCAGACTGTTGGTGGTGTCATCAATGTCCTGTGTGGTTTCCAACATGGCGAATCTATTCTGTAGCTCTAGCTGGAAGCTTTCGCAGCCAGCTTGCACCTGGGGCGGTGTTGGTCTAAGAGTCGACTTCATTAGCCGCGCTCGTTCAATTTTGATGTTGATATTCAGGGCTCCCCTTACAAGTCGGTGATCACTGCCGGTTTTAACCCTGTTAATCACTGAGACATCCCTGAATATGTGGCGCTTGTTGGATATAATGAAGTCGATCTCGTTCCTTGTAGTATTATCGGGGCTTTGCCAGGTCCACTTCCTTTGAGGCTTTTTCTGGAAAAATGAGTTCATCAGAAACAGGCCCTGAGCCTCAAGAAAGTTTACTAGCATTCGCCCACGATGATTCCTACGCCCATATCCAAATGCTCCTACCCTCGATTCACCATCTTCTTGTACTCCCACTTTGGCATTGAAGTCACCCATGACAACAGTGTAGTAGGTGCTGGTACGAGACATAGCTTTTACTATGTCTTCGTACATGGCTTCGACCTCTTCGTCAGGGTGTGTGGACGTAGGGGCGTACACTTGTATAACCTTCAAAAAGTATCTTTCGGTTATTTTGATTACAAGGTACGCTACTCTCGTCGACACACTGCCAACCTCTACGTCGTTGTTCTTGAGTGACTTATGGATCAAAAATCCGACACCACCTTGGGATGGTTGGTGTCCTTCTCGGAAGAAGAGTAAGTGACCGGCATCTAGTTCTATCGTCTCCTCGCCCTGTCTTCGGATTTCCGATAGACCCACTATTTGCCAGTTAATATGACTTAACTCTTCTTCCAGCTCAGCAAGGTGTTCATTCAGCCTCAAAGTGCGTCCATTGAACGTAGCCAAGTGCAGTCGTTTGTGGTACCCTGCCGTAGCCCGGGGATTCTTAGCACCCCCTGTCACACCGTTACCATGGCCGGTACCGTGGCCAGGAATAGTGTGACTACCGGGAACTGGGGGCCTTAGATCCGAGTTGTCTGTCATTAGGGGGTATTTGCCTTAGTCACCACGCTTGGCAGACGGGTTGGTGACCGCAGTGGCTAGAATATTTCACTGATGACGCTGCTGCCCGTCATCAGGATTAGAATTTGAGTATTCCAGCCTATATGTGGTTATACCGCCACGAATTCGGTCGCCAGAGCCTCGTCCGTTATTCAGCAGGATGTACCACGAGCAGGTGAGGTTGACAATAGGGGGCCTAAGGTGAAAGTTGGCCCCACTTACATCCCAATAGAGAAATATATTTTTCATATTTCGAAATTTTTCCTGTTAATATTTTGGAAGTAAATTATATACATTTTACTCTAATAATTTAGACATTGACATAAATAGGTCTTTTTACTGATAAAATACATGTATAAAGAGGGTGTGCAGCATTTCACGACAGTATCTCACGTTATCTACACAACCGACCGTGAAAAGCTTTTAGTAATAAAATTAGGCACAGATCCAAATGTATTTTCATTTTAACATAAAATATGTTAGTCTTTTTTCCCAAACCCATTCTGCTCTATACTCTAAATTGTTTCTCGACACTTTACAGGGCGTCGTAAGTTTAACAATATACTGCTTTAATAAAACCTTTTAAAAAATTGGGTAATTTTGTTTGTTTTTTTATGTTGACATGTTTTAGTCAAGTGTGTAATGGAATTTCCTGTTTTTTTTTTCTAATGTTTTAAGTCTTAAATGCGACACTATAGGCGAAATTCATAGATCACTCTTACAATTTTCTTTATTAAAAAGTTATTCTTTTAGCTTAATATGATACTTTTAGCCCAATAAATCTTTTCGGATTTTTTCACGGATTTATTTTGATTTTTGGTTCCCAACATTTCGCATGTTTTGTAGCAAACATGATTACGGGAGAGACTACTATACTACTACTAGGTCTATTATATATAATTGTTAAAGACAGTATCTGTAAGTCGATAAAAAAATTAAAAAAATCAATCAAAAACCAAAATAAATAAGCGAAAATCCGAAAATATAGTGTTACGCGCTGCTACTTCAGTCAAAGACATCAAGCGCCTTTCTACATCCTCTGTGGTGTTCATATACGCAGGTGGCACCTGCGTATATGAACACCACTATAAGGCAGGCGATAAAATTATGACGACGAATAAATTTGATGTTTGGACGGGAATTTTCATAATTACTGAAAATATAACGATTAAAACAGGAAAAGTTTTTCACTATTTTACAATAGTTTTATTTAAAATGTCAAATATTTACGTCAATCTAAGAAAGTATTATGTGATACTAGCGACAAAAACAAATCTATACCACGGGAACTGTACATTTTTTCGGGATTAAAAGTAACCTATGTGCTATTCCGGACTATAATCTATCTCTGTGCCAAACAACCAGATCCGTTCATTCGTTCTGACATGAAAGAGTAACAAACACCCATTCATCCATCCATCCATTCATCTAATCTCACAACTTTCATATTTATAATATTAGTCGGTCGCAGGTTCGAGTCCCGCTAGGAGCATTCATTTATGTTAAGCACGAATGTTTGTACTTCAGTTATGAGTGTTTACATTAATAATATGTATGTATTTAAAAAAGTTATATATGTGTACACTACACATATATAACTTTCTAGTATCGATAACACAGGCTTCGTAGCTTACCGTAGAACTGAATGGTGCTGTGTGTTAATGTCCCAATATGTATTATTAACTTAATACCTTAACACACTGTCTGTTTATAACAGCAAAGTCTCTACGTTTTCACTTGTCTTGGTTAAGTAAAACAATCTTAACCAATCGTAAAATTTAGACATCTAGTTTTTGCATAATTTAAGTGTATATTCTGTTGGTTACCCTAAATAAATAAATTAGTATGGATTCATCACCATATTCTGCTACATCTTATTAACATTCCACTAACTATAATTTAATACTTTAGTTACAGAGGCTTAGAAATATTATTCACTAAGTATCAAATTACGAAATTAGTTTTACAAAGTAAAGAGAGTTAATTAAATTGTACTTGTACAAAATATGCCTACCGAAAAATTAATTTTCCTCTACATGTTGAGTTGAAGAGGATATTTCATATTATGTGCTACTTCACTTACATTAAAAAATATACTTATTTTATACATAATACTGTGACAAAATTTTGCAAGTGAGTCTGTTTTTTTTTCGTTTTATATTACTTTTAATATCTATTGTGTATTAAGCCCTTTTTAACTTCCCACTGCGTTCGCAGACGTCTCTTCAATACGATGGGGATCAGGCTATAGTCCACCACGCTGGCTAAGTGTGGTTTGGCTTTCTCAATCCAAGCATGTCCTTCGAAAACTTGCTAGGGTCTATCAGACATGCAGGTTCCCTCATGATATTTTCCTTCACGGTAAGACATGTAAATAAAAAAAAAAAACTTTGAAAAGGCTACTTAAGGTAAAAGAAACCTAAGACTTTAGACATTATTTTTTTCGTATGTTGGGAAATGCATTTACGCATACCACCTGTAGACACACAGGTGGTTATGTAGGACTCGTTAGCTAGAAAAGCCAGTACTACCCACTAAAACCCAACAAAACCTTCCCCGTCTTAATGGGGCGTTGCAGGATCGATTGCTTAAGCACTCAACTAAGACGCCCCGATGGCAGGTCTGCCGAAGCAGACCACAACAAACATGGGGTTGCTCCACAGTCCACTCTGCTATCAGAGAAGTACCAGGAGCAACCCGTATGTATATATATATATATGTATATATATATATATACATATAAATATATATATATATATATATATATATATATATATATATATATCTAAAGTCTATCAATTCCTTATACTAACCGTTAAAACGTACCTAGGATGAACCAGAGCGAAGCGAGAGTGAGACGCTAGTTTTAATATAATATTTAAAATTTTATTCTCTAACGATTGTAAAATGACATGTTATGTAAGCTATTCTCTCTACACCAGTATCACGTTTTTTTGCGGGAAAGATATATCAAGGAACAATATAAGGAAAAAACTAAGAAAAATATAAGGAAAATGGAATGAAATCGTAATAACCGGTGTACCGGTGGTAGGACTCTGTCAAGCCTGAGGAGTCCGACTGGATGGGTACCACCCCCTTATCTATTTCTGCCGCCAAGCAACAATGATTGCATTGTTGTGTTTCGGTTTAAAGGATAAGGTAGCCAGCGCAATTACAGGCGAGAGGCATATCATCTTAGTCCTCACAGTGACAACGCACCTGTGGTTCTGCATTTTTGTTACTTAAAACGTAAGTGCATGAACCGTAGGTGTTATGGGCGACAGGTACTGCTTTCCATCAGGTGGTCTGTCTGCTCGTTTGTCACTGAATCTCATAAAAAAAAAAAAAAAAATAAAACCGAATCTGGCCGTTAAATATTTAAAAAAAAAACTTATTGAAATAGGCATTAATATCGATACAGAGGCCGAATCTATAGTTTTTAGAATTTTTGTCTGTCTGTCTGTCTGTTACCGCATCACGGAAAAGCCACTGGAGGGATTTTAATGAAATTTAATATAACTTAAATCTTTTATGTTATACTTAAATATTATAACGCACAATTCTTATTGCCCACTATAAATAGTTAATTTACTGTAGTACATTCAATTCTCAAGGAGATAGAAAAGGGTCTGTTATTCTTTGTCTCTTTCTATCGGGTTATCACATTTCTGATAGGCTTGCCTACTCTATGTGTAATTATACCTATGAAGAGAAGATTACAAAGAAATGACAAAATGGGGTACAAGTGAAATAGTAGTGGATAATAGTGCTCAGTGACCGAATAAAGCCAAAATTGTGCGTACTGCGAGTGTGCGTGAATTTCTGAAAGTTAGTGTTGTAAAGCGAAATAAATAAAACATCTATTTTGCAAATGAGGAGCTTTAATTTCCGATCTCAGAACCCTAGCTCATAACATCACACTTCGCTGGAAAAATATATTATATTAAATTATTTATAAAAGATTTTATTCCATAGTTTATCTGTCTTTACTAGTCTGTCTTTATTACGAACTACCAGAACTTCGCACGCGCTAAAACAAAAAAAAATACTCTTTGGCTTTATGCTATTAATAATAACGTTTGAAAGTCTGCCCGATTTGTTGACATTTATGATTACTGTTCCGCTCCCTTGGGCAGTAGCATGATGATATATAGCTTATAGCCTTCCTCAATAAATGGGCTATCGAATGCAAAAATAATGTTTCAAATCGGATTAGTACTTCCTGAGATAAGCGCAATCAAACAAATTAACTCTGCCTCTTTATAATACTAGTATAGATACCCGTAACTAAGAAACATTCATCAAATGAGATCCAAACTCGAGAAATCCAAGTAAAGTAGGAAATATATTAAAACAAATATAAAGCCTAATAAAATATTTATCTGTATTAACCACGTATCTTTCAGTCAATTTTTCCTTACGAAAATATAATGAAGGTTGAGGTTATGATTTTCGGTGCCTGATTTAACGTTCGGTAAACAATCACGTCCTTTAGCGGAGATACGGAAACATCGTCATTTCAAGCCAGCGGTATAGATATCTTAATCTGGTACAAGTTATAAGATAATTTATTACTATAGGTACTATCGACCATAATTATTATTGAAAATTTGAGGAAAACATATATCAATAGAACTAGCGACTCACCCTCGCTCCGCTCGCGTTCGTCCATAGGTTTTAACGGTTAGTATAGATTTCTCAGAGATGAGATATTTTCCCGCAGTAAAAACTATCTTTTATGTTGACCCGAATAACCAGCTATTATTATTTCAAATTTCATCAAAATCTATCCAGTGGTTTTCTTGTGATGCGTTCCAAGACAGACACACAAAAATGCTAAAAACTATAGATTCGGCCGCTGTATCGATAATAATGACTATTCCAATAAGATTTTCCAAAAAATATTTAATGTACAGGTTCGACTCAGAATTTTATTACATGTAACGATTTATCTATCCATTTAAAAAAAAATATTTCCAAATTTATTAATAACGCACTAAAGTTCGTTAATAGCTTTTAAAAAAAAAACAAAAAACATTTTGTATTAAATAGCCCGTTAACTGAAAAAGGCTATACGCTATATATAATCCCGGAAAAGTGTACGGTTCCCGTGGGATAGATTTATTTTTATCTAGGTCGTCCCTAGATAAAAATAAATATATCCCGAAGCGTAGCGAGGATGAGTCGCTAGTTTATAATACATGTATGTATTCGTGAAGTTTAGTAAAAAATTATAATATTTAACTCTGAATAAAATATTTTGAATTTGAATTTGATTTATTCTTCATCTTAAAAGTAAATAATACTTACATTTTTTTTTAAATTTTATTATTAATATTTATTAATGTAAACTATTATTACTAAGTGATTATATTGTTGTCTTATTAGAATGCAGTGTTGCTTACAATTAGGGCATCGTTTTGTCTAGATCTTCTTTTACTAACTAACACGTACAATTGTAAAAGTACATGCTCTGTTTGCAACCTATGTAATAAATAAATTATCAAATATTTAATTAGGAACAAAATCATCTTTTCGGGTTTTTTCGTGGATTTATTTTGATTTTTGGTTCCCGACGTGTATTATTTAAAATATCAAATGTTCGCGTAAATCTAAGAAAGTATTATAGTAACAGATTCGTACATAGAAAACACTTTGTGCCAAACGATGCAAAATCAATTCTCTCTTAGGATTTACGTGCATTATACTTATATGTAAGATACAAATATTTATCTTTGTTTAATCAAAACGGGGACATGTCTTCGGGGACTGTCAGACAACATAAATGCATGTCCAAAGTATAGGCGGAAGGCAAAGTTCCTTAAATGGGACGTAATATATTATAGAAAAATACTATTTTAATTAATATTTTATTACTACTGTATCTATAGTTTTCTATTATAATATTAATACGTTTTACGTTAACGTTACGCGTATTGCGTATGCGGAAGATTATTAATTGTTATAGCTAAAGTTTGTATGAAGAATGTTTCTATTGTAGAAAACTTATATAATTATATAATTAACTTATAGGAAATTTAGATATAAATACTTCACTTCTAAAACGTGGTTGTATGTGGTAATACGTATGCAAACTTTATGAAACCATAGGTTATTGAAGCCTTCATCAATTTTATACGAATATATAAAGGTGACAAATTTGTTCGTTTGTCTGCACGTACTCTAGTAGAACGGGTCTGTTTTTTTTACTTTATAGTCCATTATTAAGGAAAATTACAGCCTATCTGTATAACTTTAGCAAATAAAAGTCAATAACTTTAACTTAGTGAATTATAGACGGTTTTCGACCACAGAACGATCACTTGTTTGCTCAATCTTCAAATAATATTATCTAAGAAATGCGGTAAAATTGCTTGTTTAGTTATTGGCTATGCAAGCCTATTCTGGCATTAGTACAAAGTACTGTAACCTCGACACATTCCCCCAAACTATTTACCTACTTGGCACAGACTATATTTATCTATCTCCTACATTTAAAATAAAAAGAAGAATATTATTCAAGGTTTTTTTTTTCAGATAATATTATATACAACATAATATCATGTATTTAAGAAAATATTTACGTTCTAAAACATATAAAGAATTATTAATTATAGTTCACTTTGGTAATTTTCTAATTTTTTGGTAATTCTAAAAATTATTTCCTTGAAACCCTCGTGAGGTAAAGTTTTAATATCTATGCCTAGCGATTTCTTACTACGCTTTTCGCTTTTCACCATTATTTTGATACAGTTTGTGAGAAACTTTTGTAGTGTATTAAAGTATACTTAGATTAAGAGAAGTATGATTAGATTTTACCGGTGGTAGGACTCTGTCAAGCCTGAGGAGTCCGACTGGATGGGTACCACCCCCTTATCTATTTCTGCCGCCAAGCAACAATGATTGCATTGTTGTGTTCCGGTTTGAAGGATAACGCAGTTACAGGCAAGAGGCATATCATCTTAGTCCTCACAGTGACAACGCACCTGTGGTTCTGCATTTTTGTTACTTAAAACCTAAGTGCATGAACCGTAGGTGTTATGGGCGACAGGTACTGCTTTCCATCAGGTGGTATGTCTGCTCGTTTGTCACTGAATCGCATAAAAAAAAATTATATGTATTTATTACCTCATATGAGAATCGAATCCACATTCCAGTCAGTGTCAAGTATTGATCATTAGTATAGTTTAAGAGCATAACAAGTTGTTGAACAAAGTATATACATATATACATAGATAGAATTTATGCAGAAAAAAATGGCTTGTTTCATTAAGAAGAGAGAATGGTCGCCTTCTGCATTCTTCATCTCAAATTCACGCACAAATATTGTACAATTAATTTTCAATTTTATAATGTTTATATAAAATGAAATTATTTGAATATTAAACTGCCCTATTTTTACTTAAGTAGTAAAAAAATAACTGAAACTTTTGGAGAAACGTGTACATACTGTAGCGCCCCATGTTGATCTGTAACATTATAATATTTAGCTAAAAATACGCTCAGGAGTGAGACTTATACAAAGAAAAAAATCGTTTCAAAATCGGTCTAGCCGTTTCTGAGAAATTTAATAACAGACACACAAACACCTTTTACCCCGAACGCATAATATCGTCTCCGTAGCCGTCGCGGGTAAAAATATTTAAAGTTTTTTCAAATCCAGAATAATTGCTTACTCAATGAAATTAGTCAAAGAAACATATTTTGGTCTTTCTCTTATAAAATTTCATAGCTTTAAAAGAAAATTTAGTTCTTAGAAATTTTACATATCACATAATAATTTAAACTAAAAACAAGCATATTATATAGTATTTTAGCGTTTGGACCACTCGCAATATCATCGGCGCGGAAATGCCTCCTGGCTTATTTCCGACACGCCATAAAAAGGTCGCGAAGCCAAGAGCAGTATTTGTAAGGTTCTTTATAACTTCTGCGGATTTTTCTACACATACAAGTATGTATGGAAAATCAACTTTATACCCTAAACTAAAGAAATAGAGACGACTTCTATTCAATATAATGTAGAGTAAGTAAAAGGAGCTGAAAATATAATTGAATATACTGCTATATAAATACCACATTCAGTAATGTACGTGAATACTTTTACCTGTTACAAAAGAAATATGCTTATGCTAGAATTGTTATTTGGTAATATTTTTTTAGTAGCTATATGTAAGTCTTTTATTAAAACTTGTCTCGTTTGCTTAGTATATATAAATATTTTACAGGTCTACAAAGTTATTTTGTTCAATACTGGCGTTACCCATGATTTTGCCTACATATTTTATTTATGTATAACTAGAATAACTCATATTTATGTATGTATGTATTAGCAGCAAAAACATGAGACTTTCATATAAACTTGCAAAAGTCCTTTAATTCGGACCTTTTGTAAAATTATTAGCTGATATCTTCTACCTATAAACTACCTGCAAAACTTTAGCTCCAAAGGTCAAATAGTTTTCGAGACTTTACGCTTAGTCATTAGGCGTATTATTTAGTTGTCTGTTTTAAGCTTTGATACATTTTAGTCGAGTAACTCTTTCTAATTTTCTGTCTTAACTAGACTGCGATTAATATTTAAATTTAGGGTTAAATAAAATTAGCAAATAATGTTATAAAATCTATTACATGGATGACATAAATAGGTTTTCTTAAACCTAATATAACATTAAACTTTATATTCGAGCAAACGAACAAATAACCCGAACTCGCTTCATTTAAGTAACTTTTAATCCTTTTTTTAGGAAATATGGAACTATGACGAAGTAAACAAACATTGGGGTGGAGGCAGCTTAACTAACAATCTAGAAATGATGTTAAATAATTTATAACTTTCTTAAATAAATAGGTTATAAAAGGCAAAAAGAACTTTTCAAATAAGACAAGTAGTTCCAGAGATTAACGTGTTAACACAAACAAAAATCATATATGGTATATGTTTTATCCAATGTAAGAAGGCAGAATTTTAATTCGTTTTTAAATATGGAGTATTTTAAAATTATAGATTCAATAATATTCATGGGAATAATATCTATTATATTCAGGTCTTCAGTACCTGTCATCTCTTGCTTGGTAGCCTGATTAGCTCAGCTGAACTGCTGTTAGAGGATCAGACAGCTAACACTAGACTTACACCATCATCAGATCTTTACTTTGCAGATGTAATGTGTTGATTGATAAGTATTACTGGTGAACGCAGATACACGCTAATCTTATGAATTTCAAATTTCTTTAAAACGCTTCCAGTGATTCGGAAAAAATATCACAATCCTGAGAAGAAAGAAACTTTAAGATGAAATAATTCAGTGGTACTTCCGCTGAACTATTTTATCTTAGTTTTTTTTTTATTTACTTAAACAACATGAAAAGGGGAAAACACATTGTTTGAGCTTTATCTGTAGCTGGGAACCCCGCACAAAATAACCGTTTAAAAAATTGGCAACTCTCGCACACTACTCGCTCTGTTGTCGTGGGCATAACCACTGCAAGTTTAAAGTCGCATGTAAAACTATGTAGTTAAGATTTACATTATATTAAAAGTAATCCAAACTAGAAGAAAACAAGAAAAAATCAGTTCCCGGGAACAACATCAAGAAAAGTGACACGCACAAGATTTAATACTGCAGTTGCAGGGTAGTGCCATTTTGGTTTTTTTTTTTTTTTTTATGGTATTCAGTGATAAACGAGCAGACAGTCCACCTGATGGAAAGTGATACTTGTCGCCCATAACACCTACGGTTCATGCACTTAAGTTTTATGTAACAAAACTGCAGAACCGCCGGTACGTTATCACTGTGAGGACTAAGATGTTATGCCTCTTGCCTGTAATTGCGCTGGCTACCTTATCCTTCAAGCCGGAACACAACAATGCAATCATTGTTGCTTGGCGGCAGAAATAGATAAGGGGGTGGTACCCATCCAGTCGGACTCCTCAGGCTTGACAGAGTCCTACCACCGGTGGTTTCCCAGCGCATAAAATATTAAATTTATTATCGAGTACGGCATTGAACGTACACACATCATTCCCAAGTTATGCTATCTTCTCTATGCTATTCATGAAATTACCGAGCATTGTATTCTACTACTTGTATTTCTACCACTATCTACTTCTCTTCTTTTCTTCACTTCACTTATACTTCTTTGTATTTCTTCTAAATCTTCCTTTAACTTTGAACTTGTACTAATCATGATGACATTAATCATTGAGCAATAAAAATCTAAAAAAATAAAAGGGAATGACATTTTATAATTTATCATTCATTTATTACTATTGCAATACAATTTAAAAAAAATACTACAATCCGTCCCGCTTTTTAAAAACATTATTATGTACTTTATTAAATACGAGCAAAGCTGTGAACCAACAATAGTATTATATGTCAAAATTATACTATAATTGTCTTTAAGAAGAGTAGAAATAGTACACCATAACACCGTTTTGGGTTAATTAGGTATCATATACATTTTCATGGCACGTACGTCTATAAATAGCATTAGAACGTCTTGATAGATTCACTCACGAATGCAACGTGATCTTTGCAGATTGATTTGACCACATTCAAACTGCAAATTCAATTACGGCTTTACAAAGGTTTCGTGACGTTGTCATGAAACAGTAATTTTGTGTATGTACAATATATGTGATATTTAATCAATTTTTGCTTCGCGTACATTTATATACAGAAAGATACTTTTGAAATAGTGCTGAAATGCGTGAGCTACAGTGCGAATGCTCGAATTTTCAAAGTGACCGTTACAAAAATGTAAAAATAATATTAAGTGCCTTAAAAAACATAAAAATTTAAAAAAAAAAAACCAACTCCATAAAAAGGGAATTAAAAAGGAAGGAACAGTTGCATGTTTTATCCTTGTTGCGATGTATTCTTACTACTTACGTACTATTCCTCTTAAATATATACTTTGTTTTATTTTTATTTAATCACCTTTTTTTTTAAAACCTTAATTTTAATAGGTTTGGAAGAAAAAAAATTAAGACACAAACCGGCGCCTGTGATCCGCCATTTTGATTTTTAATGATATCAAGCATTTTTTATCTCATATATATATAGAATTCTGAGTTGAATCTGTACATTCAATATTTTTTGGGAAATCTTATTGAAATAGCCATTATTATCGATACAAAAGCCGAATCTATAGTTTTTAGATTTTTTGTCTATTTGTCTGTCTGTCTGTATGTCTGTAACCGCATCACAAGAAAACCACTGGATAGATTTTGGTGAAATTTGATATGATGATAGCTGGTTACCCGGGTCAACATACAGGATACTTTTTACTGCGGGAAAATACTTCACCTCTGAGAAATCTAAACTAACCATTAAAACGACGGATCCTAGCGGAGCGTGAGTGAGTCACTAGTTATAAACTAAAATATCAAAGGCTATTAAATTATCATGTACGAGTATAATCTAACACTATCCTAGACCTCTATAGCTAAGCTATTGGAATATGAAAATGATATCATAAACAAGGTCCATAGTTACAATGCAGTTGATTTATTAAAGCAAATTGCGGCGATATACGGCGGAAGTGACGTCATTACCCTCTATCGCTCCGACCACGCTGTTCGAGGGATTCATAAATTTGAGTGAAAAATAAGAGGAGGCACATCAAGAATAAGTCATGTTATTATTCTTCAGAACCACGTAGAAATCCTAATGTTAAAAACTAGTGGTCGCGTAAGGGTCGAAATTCGACAATTTTTGACCATTCAACTATAATCAATATTGATTATTTGAATTTGAAGAAAACATAAATATGAATAGAATTTACTTATATATAAAAAACTGTTTTCTTTTTTTTTACTTTGTAACACAAAAGCTCGTCAATAGCTATTAAACAAAAAAATCTATTTAATGAAAAAATAACGATACTATTTTACTATAAATACAATATTACTTTTAATATATATATATATATATATATATATATATATATATATATATATATATATATATATATATATATATATATATATATATATATATATATATACATATTTTGTTATTTTTACACAGTTTTTTTTACATAAGCATGATATTAGTATCCCTACTAATATTATATGTCAAAATTTGTGAGGTTGGATGGATGGATGTTTGTCACTCAATCACGCCAGAACGGCTGAACGGATCTGGTTCAAATTTGGCACAGGGATAGGTTATAGTCTGGAATAACAAAAGTTACTTTTATCTTGGAAAAATGTACGGTTCCCGTGGGATAGATTTGTTTTTGTCTAGGGACGAATCCGATGCGAAGCGAGGGTGAGTCGCTAGTGGGATATAATATAAGGTAAACTACCTATACTATTGATTAGATTAAGAAATTCCATTAGAATATTACTATCTTCATATGTAATATTATTTTATATTATTTTATTATTTATTTTACTATTTTCACAGTTCAAAATTTTGTAATAACAATTTTGTTTTTTTTTTTAATACATAACAGTTAATAAAATATATTGTTTTCATAATTTTATATACCACATCTATTTATTTATTATTCCATGTCAGCTGGCCAATGTATGCGGCTTCCGCAACTCGGTTACGTACTACTGGAACCCTTCGCTCTGGAGGTAGACTTAAAATTTATTTTTATAAATGCTGCAATTGTGGTGTGATTATATTATAATATAACATAACTAGCGACTCACCCTCGCTTTGCTTCGGGTTCTCTAGACAGAAACAAATCTATCCCACGGGAACCGTACATTTTTCCGGGATGATATATAGCCTATAGCCTTCCTCTGTTAACGGGCTATTTAATGCAAAAAAATTTTTTCAAATTGGATTAGTAGTTCCTGAGATTAGCGCGTTCAACCAAACAAACAAACAAACAAACTCTTCAGCTTTATAATATTAGTATAGATATCGTCTCATGCTTAGGTATTTGTTCAACCGACCAATTTACCGAAAGAGTTTTTAATACAGAATTATTGACTTTTAAATGTCGATTATTGGTATAAAATATAAATGTTACTTTAAAAATACCACAAATGTGTATTTATTTATGTATACAAGTACATACATTTTTAAAATAAATAAATGTTTTTAAAATGGAGGGAAAATACTCTCTACTGTAAAGTACAACAAATATTGGTACTTGGTAGTTTGAACAAATAAGCACAAAAGCCAAAGGCAATCAATTCCACACATTATTATTATTATATATATATATATAAAAAAAACAATAAATTATATATGATAAAATAGTAATAAAATATATTTTGAAAAAAAAATACGCGTTTAAATTTTATAAGAATTCGATAACTCTAACAATGTTTTGCTTAAAAAAGGGCTGTTATATATTTTTCATAGTCTAGTTAAGTCATGAGTTTTCTAAAAGATAAACAGACGAAATTTATATTAAAAAAAAAACAAGAATAAACACATTCATAAAATAAAATATTTATCAATTATTTAGTATTTAATATTTTTAATATCATACATAGTAAATCAGTGGTAGTCCAGTGGTAACGCGCTCGCTTGGGAAATTAAGTGAAGCGGGTTCAAATCCCGGCTCTCGCATCTCTGATATTTTCATGTGCGAATCATTTCTAACATGATTACCACTTGCCTTACGGTGAAAGAACACATCGTGAGGAAACTTGCATGTCTGAGAGAACCTAGCAAGTTTTCAAAAGACATGTGAAGTCCGCCAACCCGCACTTGGCCAGCGTGGTGGACTATGTGGAGTATGGCCTGGTTCCCCTCGTAACAAAGGGAGGCCCGTGCCCAGTGGAACGTTAAAAGAGTATAGTTACATACATGGTAAATAATTTAAATAAACAAAATATTTAGTTAAATTATTGAACTAACTATATTTATGTAATATAAAAAAAACGATCTCAAGAGGAATTCCCAAAAAATATTCCATTTACCACCTGATCTACATATCTACGAACTTATTTGACAAGTATTGATTGATATAATTAATAAAATTTTACATATTTCTGCCATAATAAATTATAGTTTAAAATTTATTTCAGTATAAAATAATGTTATTTACGTAAAACAAATTATAGTATGTAAATATTCAAAAGTCAACATAATATTCAAGTTACATATTTATTTAACACATTAAATATTTTGCTTCCAATTTTAGTTTTACACGATTTTTAAGAATCATAAATCCTAAATGGAAAATAAATACAATATATTTTGTGATATTATTTGGTGTTTTCACTAAGCCTATTTGTATTGTATGAATAAATATATATATATATTCTCAATTCGACCGTATATATATATATATATATATATATATATATATATATATATATATATATATATATATATATATATATATATACGGTCGAATTGAGAACCTCCTCCTTTTTTTGGAAGTCGGTTAAAAAGAGAAATTGTTTAACACCACAAATGTGTTGTGAACTCCAGTGTATGATGTTTTCAAATATTATTTTAGTGGCATAGATTTTTCAGAGATGTGATATTTTTCCGCTTTAAAAAGTATCCTATATGTTGACCCGGATAACCAGCTATCGTTATACCAAATGTCATCAAAATCTGTACAGTAGTTTTCTCATGATGAGGTCACAGACAGATAGACTGACAGACAGACAAAAAAATCTAAAATCTAATAAATATAATAGATTCGGCCTCTGTATCAATAATAATGATTTCAGTAAGATTTTCCAAAAAATATTTTACAGGTTCGACTCAGTTAGAATTTTATTATATGTATGTATAGATATGGGTAGCCACCACATATACATTTTTAGGGTTCCGCAGCTAAAAGGCAAAAACGAATTTCTTATAATTTCATTATGTCTGGCTCATCGTCTGTCTTTGTGTCCGTATGTCACAATCATTCTATTCGGAAACTATTGGTTACACAAAGCTGATATTTAAAGGGTAGATGACTCAAATATTATCATATAGATTAAAAAATTTGAAAATAAAATATAAAATTGGACTTCATAGAAATAATATAAAATTCAATTTTATTGATACTGCTACTAAAATGATTACTTTTTACTATAGATGAGTTACTTTTATTGAAAAAACTTAGTAATTAAAAATAAATAACGTAATGTATATATATATATATATATATATATATATATATATATATATATATATATATATATATATATATAAGCATATATGTCTACACCATCTAGTTCCATGGCTGGTGTCAAATACAGAAGTATATTTTTACAATTTTTTCAACGTCTAGGAAAACTAAAAAAAAAACACTAACTAAGAATTCTAATATTTTTCAAAAGGAAAAGTTAATTTTTTATTCAATCCTTCATGTCATAATATCTCGGTAAACTACATAATTATCTCATTATCAGACTTCTTCTATTCAAAACATTACTATTTATATGGTATTCAAATATAGAGTGTTATAGGAACCTTAAAAGGAAAAGAAAAAGGAAAAATAGAGTGTTATATTACCGAATATAGTATTAAAATAAATGAAATAATTAAGCAAATAAACTCATCAAACCAAAGTACCTTTGACTCAGTCTCGCTAAAATTATATTCATAACTTCAATTATGGAACACAGAATAAAAATGACATTAGAAATGAGTTACTTAGTATTTATTTAGAGCATCGTTTCTCAAGCGGGGGGTTGAGTTTGTTTTTAAAGGGGGTCGCAGTCTGTTGAAAAATAATAAATAAAAACTGCATATAGGTACAAAAGATTCGTTTATTAAAGGTAAGAATTTTAGTGTAGTGTTATAAAACTAAATATTAAGAAGTAATATAGTGACGAGGTCGCAAGAGATTTCACTTAACTTTTTGACTTTTTCATGGGTCGCGACATAAAAATGGTTGAGAAACGATGATTTAGAGTATTTATTTATTTATTTATGTGCTATAAAATATATTTTAAGAGTTATACCAATTTCAGGGATTTTAAAATAATTTATGTCTATATATCACTTGTATATTGTCACTTGTTCGACTTTCGTATATTGCAGAAGTCAGAATAACTATATAATGGTCAGTAAAGATTTCTCAGAGATTAGATGTTTTCCCGTAATAAAAATCCATACTAATATTATAAATGCGAAAATAACTTTGTCTGTCTGTCTCCTTTTCACGCTTAATCCGCTGAACCAATTTAGATGATATTTGGTATGAAGATAGTTTGAGACGCTTAGAAGGACATAGGATAGTTTTTATCCCAGAAATCATCCTCTAAGGGGGTGAAAAGGGCGATGAAAGTTTGTATGGGGAATCATGTCTCGAGTAAGGGATATACATTTATATTTTTTTATTTTTAAAGTAGGTACTTACTTTTCTTTACCTATATAAGTACATATATATATAGTTTATTCTATACTAACTGTGATCCGATATGTTAACCCGGATAATCAGCTATCATCAAATCAAATTTCATTAAAATTAGTGGAGTGGTTCCTAGACGTCTGTCTAGACAGAAAAAAATTTAAAAACTATAGATTCTGCCTCTGTATCGATAATAATCTCTAATTCAATACGATTTTCCAACAAATATTTAATGTACAATTTTATTATATGTATAGACTGCTATTAGTATCTGCTTGTATGTATAGATATGCTATAATTATCACCTTTCTACGTAATTATCTAGTTTTAGTTAATTATCTTCATATAATTTCTTATGTATATTATACCAAAAAAATAAAACAAGTTCTTATATTATTATAATGGTTATAAGAACGTTTTTATTTAAAAAAAATATCAAAAAAATACTTATATATATGTATATTAACAAAGCCTATTAAAATGTTAAAAATTGTTATTTTCACCTCTATTTATATAAATCCTCAGATGGAATAAAGATTTAATAAAAACAATTAATGTTAAAAAGAATCTGTACAGATAAATAAAATTCAACTGTCTGTATGTAATGTCAAAATAACAGCTTTTCACTAAATGTATATGGAATTATATACGGTACAAAGAAAAACACAATTTGCTGAATTTTTGTCTGTCTGTCTGTTTGTTCTGGCTAATCTCCAAGACGGCTGGACTACTTTTGACAGGACTTTCACTGGTTGATATCTGATGTTATAAAGAGCTAATTAACTTACTTAGACTACTTTTATCTAAAAAAAATTAGGGTCCCGCTCAAAAAAATTAAAACGTATATACGGACGCACCCGAGCGAAGCGAGGGTAAGTCGCTAGTATTTAATAAACAAAAAAATAAATAAAGGCGATTTAAGAAAATGTTAAAAACAATTTTTAATAAGCAAAAAAAAACTAATTTGTCGCGTATAACATTTCTAAATTACTCTCTCTTCTTAGTAGAATATCAGTGTCAGCAACGGGAATCAAATCAATCGGTAATGATTCTTTGCTCCCAAACGACAGATTTATTACGATCATAAAATATAACAATCGAGATTTACACTTTATTAGAAATGGATCTGAAATGTATTTATACTTATAAAATGGTTATACCTAGAAATAAGAGAATTGCCCCTTCTAAAGATTTTATTGGTTGTGTTTGTGGCTTTATTTTTGTTTAAACAAGTAAGAAAAATATTTTCAACTGAATTAATAAAGGAGATATTCATTTTTAACTGACATAAAGAGAGGAGGTTCTCAATTGGGCACATATATTTTTTTAATGTTTACTTTAAAGTGGGTCCCATTTAAATTTGAAAAAACTTATCCAACCCATAGTGTAAAAATAGGGGATGATTGATTTTTGACCCACTGTATTCTTGAAAATTTTTTTATTTAAATTAGCTACTAAAATTTAAAAGAAAAAATTAAAACTTAAAAAAAATATAAGAACCGACTTTAAAAAATCATTATAAAGTAAAAAAAAAACTGATTGGTAGTTTTCATTTACTATAGATACCTAATCAGATATCTTGGGAGTCGGTGCCAGGCAAATTGAAGCACACATTTTTGAAGTCGGTATTTATTTATTTTTTAAGTTTGCTTTTATATTTTAGTATGTACATAATATGTATGTATGTTATGTATGTAGGTAACTTGTGAACAGTCAATTGTAGGATGATTTTAATAATTATTTTTCAACTTAATAAGTTATTTCTAGAAGAGGCAATTCTCAAGGTAGCCTCATTTATGTTACAAGATAAATTTCCCCACTAAGGAATAGCCGTTTTTAAGTGATTAAGAAGTCAGTGTACCTTTTTTTAAAAATAAAAGTTGAAGACCAGAACTTACTAAAGTTTGTTGTTTTATTTATTTATCTTTCTTGAATACAGCTATAGAGTAAAGGACTGATATTATTATTCGCGCATTATATACAGCTTGTGGTCTTCAACGCTATAGCGAAATTCCGCCACTCTACGTGTTGACTATTTCGTCTTAAGTAATATACTTAAAACCATCTATACAGATAAATAAAATTGAAGTGTCTATTTGTAATGTCAAAATAACAGCTTTTTACTAAAAATATGGTACTTAAAAGAAAAAAACATTTTTTTTTAATTTTTGTCTGTCTGTCTGTCTGTTTGTTCCGGCTAATCTCCGAAACGATTTTGACAGGACTTTTACTGACAGATAGCTGATGTTATAAGAAGTAACTTAAGCTACTTTTATTTTAGAAAAAGAATCAGGGTTCCGCGAAAAAAAAATTAAAATCCATGAAATTGGGAACAAAATCCGCGTACGGCGTACGCACCCGAGCGAAGCGAGGGTAAATTGCTATATAATTTAAATGAATATCTTAGGAGTAGCAAGCTACTATATATATATATATATAAACATAGCTAACCATGAAAACGTACCTAGGGACGAACGCGGGTGAAGCGAGCGTGAGTCGCTAGTCTGCAATATAAATCTGTTTCTATTTATTATAGTTTATTTAAAAAACTTTATTTAAATTAAAGTTAAAAAGACGTTTGCATCAACTTTCTAATTATATTTAAATATTTTTAATATCGGGTCATGCATTAAAATTATTTATTTATTTAAAATATAATGGTATTTAGCCGTTTTTAATGTCCCATTGCTGAGCACGGCCTCCGTTAAATACAAGGGAGATCAGGCCATAGTCCACCACGCTGGCCAAGTACGGGGTGGACTTCACATGTCTTTTGAAAACTTGTTAGGTTCTCTTGGACATGCACGTTTCCTTATGAGATTTTTCTTCACCGTAAGATAAGTGGTAATCATGTTGGAAATGATTCGCTTATGAAAAAATCAGAGGTGCGAGACCCGGGATTTGAACCCACTTTACTCGGATTTCCAAGCAGGAAGCAGATTTAATACAAATAATCGTGATTGTTTGATAGAAAATAGAAATAGCAAAAATGCCACCCTAAAGTAACAAGGATACAAGTTTGTCTGTCCTGTAAAACTCCCAGCAATTAGACGAAGTCTCTCGAGCCTCTCGAGTGATATTAAAACGTCAAAACTTCACTGGGTCAAGAAAAATTTAACTGAGTACGATACTTACTATTTAATCGATATACACAGCCTGCTATGTTTGTTTCTTAATACTTTTTAAGTAAGTAAGGCGTCAGTGTATAATAACTTAAAATAAAAGATCAACACAAAAATATTGTTCTTTGGATTTGTGCACGTAATTTTACATCCTGTCACGAAATGATATTAAATTATTCCCATCGTCAATCTTTTTCTTTTTAATTATTGAAGTGTGCCGAAAGTAATATAGGATTAATCATTTGAAGCTGCGATTGAAAGTAAATTAATCATTTAAAGTATAAATTTAAATATTTAACTATTTTACTTATTATACTTATTTTACTACTATTTACTAGCGACTCATCCTCGCTACGCTCGGGTTCGTGCCTAGCTTGCTTCCTAATACAAACATTCACCCCCATTTTCACCCTCTTAAGGGATGATTTTCATTATAAAAACTATCCTATGTCCTTTTTAGGGTTTCAAACTATCTTTTTACAAAATTACATCTAAATCGGTTGTGTAGATCCAGAGTCTATCCACCTACAACGTCACAAACTCACAAAATCACAAACTCACAAACTTTACCTCTACAATATTAGTATAGGTTTTTTTTTTAAATAAATGCTTTATTGTATTATTTAGGTAGATTCCTTACATATATTCTTACACCACAGCTAGCGAAAATAGAGCACTCAATTCGAACAATTTCTTTTTTAATTTCGGTGAAAAAATAAATTTAATACACTTAACAAGAATAAAAAGAAAATATCTTATGTAACTTAATAATAATTGACACTTTTTAATTCAGACCGGGAATCGAACTTGTAGTATCAAGGTAAGTTAGCTAAAATCACTTTTATCGTTCCATATGAAACCAGATTGCATAAGTTTACTAGCAAAATATAAACAAGCACACAGATATTGAAAAGTTGTTTTACCATTCGATACCGAATATTTTATCTTGCGAGTAGTATCTACAATTTTTCTGAAAAATATTCAATTTACATAAACTCAGCCTTCTCTGATGTTTTATTATACATATAAAACTACACATTGACATAAAAATCGACATGACCCAAATCCTACAAAACTCGAAATACATACTCTAGGGATTTAGTATGTTTTGCAGTCTGTTAAAAGATTTGTGGTTTCTATAAGCCGAATCGAAGATAATAGTAATATCCAAGAAGTACCGATATAAAAGAAAGATAATAAAGGTTTCAGATAGATTCATGAATTATTAAATTACGGACATGCGGTATAAATCTTGATAGAGACTGGACTGGGGAAATGATATATTACGTGCAAACAATTTACCAATAAATAAATAAATATAGTGAGACATTAACATACAGCACCATCTAGTTCCATGGTAAGCTACGAGACCTGAGTTATGGACCAGATAGTTGATACACTACACATATATAACTTTAAATACATACATATTATAAATATAAACACCCATGACTGGAGCACTAACATTCGTGCTCATCACACAAATAAATGCCGCCAGCGGGACTTGAACCCGCGACCGCTGGCACAACAAGTAGGGAATAACAAACTGAGCCAAACGTGTCGTCACGAATAAAAATATTACGTTTGCAAAAAATACGTTACTGAAATATAATTTTGGAGAATAATGGAAAATATGAGTATCAAACTATATTTAATGAGTAAAGACGTAAAACGCCTTTCTAAATAAATGCGGGCAAATCGCCAAACCAAAACTGAGGTTTTTTTTGATACTTGTAGTATCAAAGTATCAATGATTTAAATGAAATAAAATTAAACTTTATTCAATTAGACTTATTTTAAGCATTTTTAAATCGTCAATACAATTTAAAGAGCGCCAGTGAAGTCAGTCCGTGAGGAAGCTACCACCAGCTCGGAAAGCAGTTTTGCTGAGATGAAGATATAGTAAGTTATCAGCCATTTACTATACATATAATACAATTGTAATTGATCGCTGTCTGTACATGTAAGATATTTGAGAAAAACTATTATTGGGGATCTTTTTTAACGCAATAGAACCCAAAACAATGATTTTTAGTTTTGTCTGTTTGTCTGTTCGTTTGTGCGCGCTAATCTTAGAAACGGCTAAACCGATTAGGTTGCAGTTTTCACTAGTGTATTATGTTGAGCTTCATTTAACATTTAGTATTTGTTTTATTTCAATCGGTTCATAAATAAAAAAGTTATGTCAATTTAAAGAATCATCTAGGGGCGAACCCAAGCGAAGCGAGGTTTAGCCCTAGTAATAAATAAATCTACAAGTATAATCCTATTAAAATCTGAAAATGTAAGAAAGCCTATAAGAATAAGAATTTTCTAAGAATTAGACAAGTATTTAAAATCGCCGCTTTTTGAAGAAATATGTAACTTGAACGATGAAGGCCTATGGTCTCTAACCTGTTATGTAAATTTTGACATCTGTAATGATGAGCGCCTTTGGTATTATGGTTTTATTATACATACATAACATAATATAAACCAAGTTAAAAAGCTAAACCTTATCTAAATGCAATATTTGATCCAAATCGTTAGAGCCATTACACGAAAATTGGTTGGTATGAATTTGAAAAATCCTTTCATAGTGGATGCCTACTTCATAAGAGAAATACGTGCGTGAAATTTTAAGTTTCTAGCCCTAAAGGTTTGGCCTGTGCGTTTATTTAAAACTTTCATACCCTATTTTACCCTCCTAGGGGTTGAATTTTAGAAAACGATGAACCACGTAACTCATTGTTTTTGCCGTACTCAATTCATACGAAATTTTATGCAAACATGTCCAAGGAATAAAAAGTTTCATACAAAATTTTATTCCCTATCCCCCCCCCCCCCTTGGGGGATGAATTTAAAAAAAACCTTCCTCAGTTGATGCATTCGTCATAAGAGGAATACGTGTGAGAAATTATGCACTATGTTATCGAAGATATACATAAAATGGGCTAAAATGTGTGAAGCTGAAAATTACAAAAGACTATCTTCTTCCTTAGACGAAAGTTTTTATATTGTATAAGATACTTACTCCTCATGCTCTAGATGTTACTCACAGAGGGCTTAAATTATAAGGCGAACTTTGTTTAAAGACCAATTTCCGACTGCCTCAGACATAAGCGTATACACCATACTCATAACAAATCCTGCGGCTGTATAGAACTTCAACGCCAATTTTAATCTTCTTAACGTACTCTTCCTTATGGAATACTTTGTTAGCCTTTTATAGTCAATAACGATTGAACTTATGCTTCAATCTAACCCATACTAATATTATAAATGCGAAAGTAACTCTGTCTGTCTGTCTATCTCCTTTTCACGCTTAATTCGCTGAACGGATTTAGATGATATTTAGTATGGAGATAGTTTGAGACCCTGGGAAGGACATAGGATTACTTAAAGGGGTGAAAGGGCGATGAAAGTTTGTATGGGTAATCATGTGTTATGTAATGGATCTACATATACATATGTTTTTTTAATCAACCTATCAAACTATATTTAAAATTCCACTTCACCGCTAACTACATTTTTTTTAAATTGTTATTCTTTATTTTGATGTCAAAGCTTATATCATAGTGGAATGAAATCGTAAATTAAATAAAAATAATCAAATATTATAAAACCATTATCTTTGAGGCCTACGTTTAACCTTTAGCATAATTTTATATATAATTTATTTTGTAAACTTTGAATTGTTCACTTACAAATATTTCTTCAAATGACTTTATATATGTATGTATATACTAGATTCTGAAACAGAGTTTTCTAGTTTAGGAGTTAGGGCTGTATACATTTGTAACGTATCTATATAATTATATTTTTAATGAGTAACACTAAAGCTTGTTAATAGCTACCAAAAACAAAAAAAAAACGGAAAAAAACTGAGGATAAAAAGGTACTGAACTGTTTTGTTTTTGCCTATCTTCTTAATACATAAAATTGATCCGGAGTGAACTTCGAAACTACATATTTTTTTAAATGTGTAATTTGTTCTACTTTAAAAGGATAGGATAGTTTTTGTCCCGATTATTTCCTTTCTTTATTGGAAAATTAACAAATTTTCAAACAGAGAATTAACAGAGAGAATTTGAGTAATAAATTTTTGACATTAACTTGCGAAGTTATAAGTGTGCCACAACAGTGCGTGGCTGGTTGTGCTAGTTTATATATAGACTAGAAATAAAACAGAGTAATTATTACACTATATACTAGCTATGCCCCGCGGTTTCACCCGTGTTAAATTTTATTATAAACATCAGTTTTACAATAAAGTAGGGAAGTCTGCCCGATTTGTTGACATTTATGATTATTGATCCGCTCCCTTGGGTAATAGAATGATGATTTGTAAGTAAAGCCTTCCTTAATAAACGGACTGTCTAATTCAAAAAGATTTTTTCTAATGGGATTAGCAGTTCCTGAGATTACTGCGTTCAAACAAACAAATAAACAAACAAACAAAAAAAACGAACATACAAAATCTATCTCTTTATAATATTAGTATAGATAATAAAACAATTTAAATAAATGAAAAGAACTTTTAATGATATATATTCTTAAATGTCTCAGTTAAGTATAAAGATAATAAGGTTAGCCCTTTAAGTAAACGTTAAGGAAGAGGAAGCAGGTGCATGGCATGAAATCCTTCTAATTTTTTTATTTTTTTTCATTTAAGTCAAGTAAAATGTATATGAAGACTTTCGCAGTTATAATAGGGGTTAAAATATGAAATTGCCGTTTTATTCTAATAGGTACTTCGAATTGACATAGAACCTTCATGGTTTGAGATTTTTGAGCGAAACTTTTTTCACATGGTACCTATGTGGTTCTTCTTTTAAAAAATATGTGAACTTTTGACTATCGACTTTTAGTTTTTTTATTCAAGAAAGATGGATACTTCGAAAATTCGAGTGATTTTTGAATACGAGTTCCGACGCGGAACTAACGCGGCAGAAACAGCTCGCAATATTAATGTTGCGTTTGGAGAGAGGACTGATAATGAACGCACCGTGCGATTTTGGTTTAAACGCTTTCGTGATGGAAACTTTGATTTGAAGAACGAACCACGCGGAAGACCGCCGCCGACACAAGTGAATAACAATGAATTGAAAGAGATGGTGGAAGCCGATCCGAGCCAAACTACCCAGGAATTTGCGGCATGGTTTAACGTTACCTTACCAACAATATTGACTCATTTGCGTCAAATCAATAAAATAAAAAAATATGAAAAATGGAAAATCATTGTTTTGGGTTCTATTTCGTTAATTAACACCCGCAATAATCGTTTTTCTCAAAAATCTTCCATGCTCAGACAGCGATCAGTTACAATTTTATTATATGTATAGACTAGTAGAACCCTCGGCTTTCCTTGCGATCATTCTACAAAAAAATACGACATTTCATGCAAATAAGTCCAAGGAACAAAAAGTTTCATACAAACTTTTATCCCCTAATTCACCCCTTTGGGGGTTGAATTTTGAAAAATCCTTCTTTAGTGGATGCCTTCGTCATATCAGGAATACGTGTGCGAAATTTCAACCTAAGTGTCATTTAACCTTAAGGGTTTGGCCTGTGCGGTGATACATCAGTCAATCACTTTTGCCTTTTATATACATAGTAGATAATATACTCTTCTAAGTTAGTCTTTTAATCTTAGGTACCTGAAGAAGCACCCGAACAAGCGAAGTCACTAGTATACCATAAAGAAGCAAAAAAAACAACAAACATACTTTCGTACTTTCGAAAATCATAATTTTAATATGGTTTATATTCTTTTAAACTAACATTAAAATATGACTAAGTGGATTTCATTCTGAAAGCGGTTCACATATTTTAACATCCCGATATCATTTACCGAGTCCACTTTAAAATAGCTAGTGCACAACAAAATGCAGATACTTTTTTAATAAATGTATACAGCTTTATTAAATATCGTTTCGCTTTTACGTGAAGTGAATATGCGGAAAATTAACCATTTATTCCGTGTTTCGAGATTCGAATGAGATATATATATTTAGTATATATATACAGTAAAATTACTGTATTCATAAATCGTTTTTGTTAATACATCACGCTACAAATACGAAACGTCGAGACAGATTTGGATTAAGTTTAGTACACCGATAGATTATGATCTAAGTTAGTATTAGTAATAGTACGGGAGCTCGATAGGGGATTTTAGGATTTACTCAAGCACGGCAGATAAACATAAGGGGGGATTAAAAATCGTACATAAACTTTATGGATGACTAGCGACTCACCCTCGCATCACTTCGGGTTCGGCCCTAGACAAAAAAAACTATCCCACGAGGACCGTACATTTTTCCGGGATGATGTATAACCTATGCCTTCTTCAGTTAACGGGCTATCTAATGCAAAAAGAATTTTTGAAATCGGATTAGTAGCTCCTGAGATCAGAGCGTTCAACCAAACAAATAAACAAACTATTAACTATATTACTAACTAACTATAACTATTAACTATAAAGAAACTAACTATCAGTATAGATAAGTATAGATTTTTGTTTCTACGGCTTGTGGAACTCGGTAGATTATTAAATTGTTAGTACATTTTTCAGCAAGTAATTTGCTTTAAAGTATTTCTAACATATCAAAATATTTTTTAAATATTCTGATCGGCTGTTCTAAAGGCGTGACGTTAGAGGAGTTATTTATGGTGGAGGTAGGAAAGAGAATGCAAGGTATCCCTCTTTATATTAATCTGCCTTGCTTACATAAATCCAAAAATCCCCTATTAAGCTCTCCGACTATAATAAAATTTGCCAAAAGGATAATATTGCTGATGATGTATTAAATTAAAACAAAGTCTAGGTCTTTTTAATTGGTTATTTTATTACACGTTGTACTATTTCAATTAATTATTATAAGTCTCTAGAGTGAGAAACAAAAAAAAATGACATGCACTATCTCTTTCCCTCAAGGGTTGCCAACTTAAATAACCGACAAGAAATAAAGTATTACATTGTATTTTAAACAGTATAAATATAAAAGTACACTATGAGAGATAAACTATGACCTCTAAGGCATCTAGAGACGCACCCTCGCTTCGCTTGGATAAGTCACTAGTGGGTAATAAATAACAAAACTATTAACTGATTGACTCAGAAACTCCACACTAACTGAAAGTTGAACCGCAACACTATTTGCAGCCTATTAAGCTGTCTTCTATACTTCACTTGGAAGTTGGGCGTTGATCGGCGGATAGCGGAATACTCTCCGAAAGTTACTCCAGTTCAAAACAACAGTATGCTTAACTACTGCAAATTGTTTACAAGTTCGGTTGAATTGTTGTATCCTTGAATTATAACATTTTCAGTACGATTTAAGATTAAAAGAATTTCTTCAAACATTTTTAGTTTAAAAAAAAATTAAATAATAGTATTTTTCGTCTGACTAATACATTCATTTACAAAAAAAGGCAGTGGTAGCCCTGTAGTAATACGCTCGTTTAGGAAAATGAGTGGAGCGGGTTCAAATCCCGGGTCTCGCACCTCTGATGTTTTCAAGTGCAAATCATTTCTAACATGATTACCACTTGCCTTACGGTGAAGAAAAACATCGTGAGGAAACCTGCATGTCTAAGAAAACCTTTCAAGTTTTCGAAAGACATGTGAAGTCCGTCACCCCGGACTTGGCCAGCATAGTGGACTATGGCCTGATCCCCTCGTATTGAAGGGAGGCCCGTGCCCAGCAGCGAGACGTTAAAAAGGACTCAATACATTAGTAGAATAATTCTCAACTTTATCGTCTTAATCAGGCGGTTGTTTTGAAATATTTCAGTAAAACTTCAGACTGACTTCAGAATATTTTGATGTATACCTTAAAAATTAGGCAAAAATTTTCCAACAAGATATTTTGAAATGTTACTGTTATTTTATTAATCTTCCCAATATAAGTATTACAAGAAACAATAAGCATTAAACCTACCAGATAATAGTTCTATTACCAATTTTTATAACTCACTTAAAATCGGTTTGTACATAGGAAGCGTTTGTTAAAAAAAGTATTTCCGATGGAGCAGTGTCGGGGTGAATACGAATGAGACTCATCTATATGGGATAATAAAATTCAAAAAATGTCACCGTTTACTGTTGAAATGGATTTTGGCGAAAAGCATGATTACCCGGTATAACCGGTAAATTCGTTAGCGTGGGCTCGGGTAAATTCAGAATTTTTATTTACACTCAAAATATATTTTTTGGATTTGGGTTATGAAATTCTTTATATGATCTAACAGATAGGAGAGTTAACTGGATGGGTACCACCCCCTTATCTATTTCTGCCGCCAAGCAACAACGATTGCATTGTTGTGTTCCGGTTTGAAGGATAAGGTAGCCAGCGCAATTACAGGCAAGAGGCATATCATCTTAGTCCTCACAGTGACAACGCACCTGCGGCTCTGTATTTTTGTTACTTAAAACCTAAGTGCATGAACCGTAGGTGTTATGGGCGACAGGTACTGCTTTCCATCAGGTGGTCTGTCTGCTCGTTTGTCACTGAATCTTATAAAAAAAAAAAAAGATAAATATTAAATATCTAAAAAGTGTATTAAATAAATAAATAATGAGATATTAACACACAGCATCATCTAGTTCCATGGTAAGTTACGAGGCCTGTGTTATGGATAGCAGATAATTGATACACTGCACATATAAAACTTTAAATACATTTTATTATAAATATAAACACCCATGACTGGAGTACAAATATTCGTGCTCATCATACGAATGAATGCCTCCAGCGGGACTCGAACCTGCGACCGCTGGCACAGCAAGTAGGGTCACTACAAACTGAGCCAAACGTGTTTTCGTATTATATTATTAAGAGATGAAGATATTAAGGGGGCTAAGATAAGATATCTATGTTCTCTGGACACATAAAACATTGTGCCAATTCAACAGGCTGCTATAAAATCGGTGACATCAAAACAAAGGGAATACGAAAAAGAAAACCTAGAACATTATAGACAGAAAGCATTGCACTTACAGTGGGAACAGTAATTGACTTGAAAAGGTCAGAAATAAAATTTAGCTGTAGGAGTCTCAAGAGACAACCAAATAAAAATATTTTTATTTTCTCACTGTACATTCACTCTACTCTACTAAATTTTCAATAACATTAATAATAAAGCGATGTTTACATGATATATGTTATATATGAAAAAGTTGTAAGACTTATAATGCAAAAACTTAATATAATGCTAATCACATAATCATTTAGTAAATGTAATTAGTGTTACAAAACATATTTCTAAACACATCTTTTATTAAATAGAATCGTATTAATAGTGCTGTAGGCATCAATCGGCTATTTAATTAGTTATTTATATTTACTTAATTGCTATATTTAATTAATACTAAATTATATTTCAAATATCTTAAAACAGATAAGCGTTTTGTTTCCGAACGGGTTTTGTATTATCTTTCCAATTCACTCGTGTGTTTTATTATTTTGTATAAATAATTACTATTTATTACAGTTATAAATTATATGCATAATTACATATCCAATATTTAATTAATGTTAAACTTATATTCAATATTTAATAATATAACAGAATGTATTATTTCTAATAAGTTGCTTTTTGATCATTCTGGCGTGAGTGCGGGTACTTGTATTTAAAGCCGTGTAATGGTGAAATGGGGGTTGAGTTGAATTCAGGCGGTGATAATAACGTTTTGCTATAACGATCCACAAGTGCTGTTCGCCATCTTCGTCTTGCTGTCTCTCTGCGCGTTTTATCAGTTTCTTTAGCTAAATTATTATATAACTAGCCAAAGGTGTGGTTTTGATCGCCCTAAAACTATAAAGAAACTCTAAAAAGGTAGATTTCTTACAAACTTTTATGCTATATCTTATTCCCTTAAGGGATGAATTAAAAAAATATATATCTAAAACACGATTTATTTAATTGTATTGAAGCGGCCCTCCAATCTCCACAAAAAAAATCACGCCAATCTGTCACTCTGTTTCGACGTGAAAGAAGGACAAACACAAACACAAAAACACTTTTACATATATAATATTAAGTATGATGAACACTTATTAATTAATTATATATCATTAAGTTTCAGCAAACGCCTTTACTTGTGTGAATCTTTTTTTTATATGTTTTCTTATATTATTTAGAAAAATATTACTAAAACAACATTATAGCGCGCTGTCCCACCAAAATATAACAAGGGACAAAGTATCCTAAATATTATGCAACAATATATGCCTTAAATAACAAATATACAAACTTGACACAATTTCATAGTATTTGTAATATATTATTACATTTAGGGGATATAATGGAAATTATTGTCTCACAGTACCAAATTCTAAGTATTATCACACCATATCTATGCACGCCAAATGCATATCACTATTCACACGTTTAATTCCCTATGGATTTCAGCTACGAGCATACGTTAAGGTCACTGCACATTAAGAGCATGAGTAAAATTTGAAACAAAAAAATAATTTATATGGAAAAACTACTACTATGGTGACTACACGTAATTATTCCATAGGGCATGATATATTATAATACTCTATTTTGCACCATTAAGTTCCTGTTTGATTTAAAGATATTAATAAAAGATATTAAAGACGTATCTAAACGAATCAGATATTTTGTTAATAAGCCCTTTTTAACGTTTCAGCGATCGTGGATCTTCGCATTGAAGGATGTGAGGGGGAATGGGTGGAAGCATTAAGACATGCAAGGGGGATTATGCCATGTTTCTTGAAATCTAACTTGGTTCTTTCAAATTTACGGGATTTCTCGTGATATTTTCCTGTACCCTAACGCGAGTAATAACCACGGTATAAATGATTCACACATGAAAATAACAAATGTGCAAGGCCCGATATTCGAACTGGCTTCACTTGGTTTTCACTGAGCTTATGTACTAATCTGATTAACTGATATATTTGAGGCTATTTTAATTAACAACAAGTTTTTCTTTATTTGAAATCAAAATAAACACAACCAAATTACTTTTTATATACACATATATAGCAAATGATTTGATGTACACTTATATAGCAAGCTTTGGAATATCCTTAATGAAGGTATATACCTAGCAAAAAAATATATTTAAATAATAGATATAACAAAGAAGTGTCCAGTCAAATGTGTCTCTATCCTTATCAGTTTCTGGCTCAGTTTCAGTTCCGGACGTATAAATTACGATTTGAATGCATTTCTAGTAACAATGATATCTTTGTAACTCATAAAACTTTTTATGGGATAGTACCATTTTTTAACTTTTTATTGTTTGACAAAATTATCGCTCGAGGCCAATTGTTAATTTTTATAGCATTATCTCTCTATTTCCTTTTTTAAGTAAAAAGTTAAATTTTCACTATTTTCTTTTTCAAATAGAAGTTTACGCTATATTAGAGCGAGATATACATAGAACAGTGTCGAGCGCTGTGATTTTTACGTACATAGTACTTACCTCTTTTGCTTCTTCCATTGAATGAATGAATGAATGAATACGCATATATTAATGAGTGTAATACGCTTTGCTCAATATTTTTTTTTTTTGATTTTATCTTTAAATTTTTGAAGAGGTAAATCTAGGACATTTCGTGGAATCTTATTATATATGTGTATACTCAGGCCCATGAAGGGTTTATTCACCTTTCAGAGCCGAAATCTAGGCGTAACAAGCTTATTTCTATTCCTAGTATTTATTTTGTGTCTTCCATTGTTATTAATCACTTCATACACGTTTGTTAGAGGCTCCAAAAGTTCTCCGAGGTATTTAAAACTACCATTCTGCGAATCTCTTTATTTTGGATTCTATCAGATAAGCTGAGATCACATTTTCTATTTCCAGTCTATTAAAACAATCAAAAGATTTACAAATTAAATGTATATCTATACATATAATCAAATTCTGAATCGAATCTGTACCTTAAACAATTTTTGGAAAATCTTATTAAAATAGACTTTATTATCGATACAGAGACCGAATCTATAGTTTTTAGAATTTTTGTCTGTCTGTCTGTCTGTCTTTCTATCTGTCTGTCTGTCTGTCTGTCTGTCTGTCTGTCTGTCTGTCACCGCATCACAGAAAAGCCACTGGAGGGATTTTGATGAAATTTGGTATGATGATAGCTGAATATCCGGGTCAACATATAGGATACTTTTTACTGCGGGAGATTATCTCATTCCCAAGGGAATACAAATTATAACACAACCCAAAAAATATTTATGATCAGAATTTCCTGAAACTTGGTATTAATGCTTTTCAATACAATTAAATAAATACGTGTTTTAGCGTTTTTTGAAATTCATCCCATAAGGAGATAAAATAAGGGATGAAAACAAGTTTTCAAAATGCATACAAGTATGAAACCTACCTTTTTAAAGTTTTTTTGTTGTAGTTTTAGCGCGAGCGAAGCCGCGGGTTTTGCTAGTATTAATATAAAATGTACAGTGCGCATGTGAAGTGGTGCATGTAGATCTAACTGGCATTCACTACTTAGTCTTAGGTCACACATTCGACTTCCGCTTGACAAATTATGACTATTTAGATGTTTTTTTCCGAATAAGTTAAGACTAATCATAACATTCATCATCATCATATATATATATCATACTGATTCCATTCAGACGAAAAAAGGAAATAGGGTGTTATATCACTATGTTATAATGTTATACATAATAAATGAAGCATGTACTGGAAGAAGAACTAACGCCAGGTAGCTCAGAACTTTTTGTATTGTACATTAGACTACTTACAACTTTTTAAGTAATTTTATATTGTATTTCACTGATCTATAAGCCATTATATCATTTCAATTAAATAGGTCAGTCCCCTATAAATATTCGCATTCGAAGCTTGATAAAATCAAGACTACGTGTCGCCGTGGTTATAGTTAACAGTGGATATATATACATGAAATATACCCTGTATGGGACGTCAGCCAAATCGACCGTCACAAATAAAATGAAACAAAATATTTAGTTAGCAAATATTGTAATGGTATTTGGGATTGATTGCAATTTATTTTTACTAACATATTATTCTACTGCTTCAAGATGCTGCTTTCTTTTGACTCTTTATTATTTCTTTTTAGTTATTTAGTAACGTTATTCATATAATATACTTTTGATGACACGTTAGGCTCTTCCAAGGCACGAGTAAGAATACCATGAGTTTACCAAATTTTGGTTGCTAATAATAAAATCTTTTTAGGCAGTGATAGCACAGTGGTAACGCGCTCGCTTGGGAAACCGAGTGAAGCGGATTCAAATCCCGGGTCTTGCACCTTTGATATTTTCTTGTGTGAATTATTTCCAACAAAATCACTGCTTGTCTTACGGTGAAGGAAAATATTGTGAGGAAACCTGCGTGTCTAAAAGAACCTAACAAGCGTTCAAAAAACATGTGAAATCCGCCAACTCGCACTTGGCCAGCGTGGTGAACTATTGCCTGAATCCCCTCGCATTGAAGGGAGGCCATTATAAACAAATCGAATCAAATAACCAAATCCACGACGTCTGTCAAAGAGATAAATACTCCAACCTATACAATTTAAACTCCTTGAATTCAATTCAACATCATATAATAAGAAAACCATGTAATATATTACATATTACAGAAATTGAATTTGAAACCAGAATGATCTTCATTACATCAGAAAATAAATACGCTTATATTTTACAAAAATTTCTTGCTATCTTCATTCTGAAGCACTGGTAATAAAACGTTTTATGAGATTGAGTATGGCATCAACTAATTTATATTCTGTTTGGATACTACACATATTTTGTAGTCCTTTATGGTTTAGCGCAATTTTATGGTATACGGTTAATCAATGGGGACGATAGGATTCTATAGTAAAATTTGTGTTCGATGGAAAGCTTTTCAATGCGTTTTGTACATTTATTTTGATGAATGACAAATTGTGGTTTCTGCTTTAAACAATAATATCAATATGTAAAATTATATTTAATTAAGAAACATAATAAAATACTATGGAAATTGAAATTTGATGTAAATTCTGTTATTTTAGCTCATTTACTAATTTTATTATTGCAAAAATATATTTATAGGTTAATTTCTTGTCCCTTTTCATTTTATGATAAAGTTTATGGATCAAAGAGAGACAAAGGTTCTTCTCTATCCCTGGGACTTTAATGTATGCAAATAGTTATTCTTAATATGGCGTTGAAGTCTACGTATATTGGATGAAGCAAAAGCGTATCGATAGTGTAAAGTCTAAAATTTAGGGTCTAAAATTCAAATTCACAGTGAATTTATCCACTTGCTTATTAGAAAATATGTATATATTCAGCCCTTTTTAACGAACTTCCTTCGCCCTTCAACATGAAAGAAAATATAAATTTATGTAATTTAATTTAGTTTTCAATAATAAATGTTTTCAAACTAAGCAAATTATATAATATTGTTTGTTAAAAACATTCAACAGTCTAAAATAACCATTTTAATTTTTCATTACGGCATTGTTTGTCGACTGATGTTGGTAACTCTAAGTTCTCTTTTAATATCCAAACCATCTATTGAAATATTTACCTTTTGTAAATCACATACACTCTTAAGTTATTAAAATAGATAGGATGCTTATGCTGTACTGTACAGCGATATTTTATCTTATTTCTGTAAGCCTCAGATAGGATGCAGGTGGCCTCTAATATTACTGTGAGAGCACAAGTACATAATTAGATTGTCGGCTTAACTTGATCATGGGGAAATGTAATCAAGGCGTAGGAAAACCGCCTGAATACGAACTCGTTAAACCGTTTGAGATTGATTTAAAACATATTACGAGGTACTTTATCTACGTGTAATTTTCATCTTCCGTAAGAGCTGATTGGAAAATGTGTCTTACTAAGGATTCTCCTGTATAAAGGTAACTTTGTGAATAATACTGTTCTTTTTTAACCGATTACGGTGAAGCCCAAATTTTTACCTGTAAGTATATAATATGTATGTCATAATTACTAAATGGCTTAATCTATTTTACTAAACTCATACCACATAACGTAGGTTCATCTTGATAACGCAAATGCTATATGCCATATACATGTTATTAAAAATCAAAATAGTGGATTTCAAGTATCTATCAAATTGTTTCTCTTGAAAAAATACTACTTCAAATCAAGTGGAGCATCAAAAGAAAAATGTTTAAGAGGCGATTACAAAAATATATTAACTTATATTATGTTTAATAATAATTTAGGATGACAAATTATTAAATAAAAATCCAAATGTAAAATTGGCCAAAACTAAAAGGCTGTGAAGAAAAAAATAATTATAAAAATAAAAACCTGAATAAATGGAAAAAATATCCTAAATGTTGACCAGGATAACCAGCTATCATCATACCAAATTCCATTAAAATCTGTCCAATCTTTTTTTCTGGATGCGTTTCCAGACAAACAGACAGACAAAAATTTTGAAACTATAGATTCGGCCTCTATCGATAATTAGATTTTCCAAAACATATTTAATGTACAGATTCGACTCGGTTAATATTTTATTATATGTACATACGTATTTGTCAATGCAGGACACATTTCCTAAGCGGACAGAAAGTAATTTGATTTGTTGACTTTGGCCGGTTTTAGTAACATAATCAGGGCACGTCCTCGACAGCCCGTCTGATACAAACAGGCCGACAAATTAATTGCTCAGAGATAAACTTGGGGTTAATTATTACTTAAGAAAATGGTTCAATCAAGAAAAAACAAGAAGTAGGATTCAAATAATTTTTTTTTCTTATATAAGATGATCAAATAAGTTGAAGTAAGAGACATATTAAGTCCAAATTTTTAATGATTTATCAATTTAAGTGGTTAAAATTCAACTGTATTCATTATTGAAAATTTTAAGAAAACAGAAATGAATAGAATTTATATATCTACAGAAAAAAACTGACAGTTTCTAAATTTCTTTTTTATATTGATAATACAAAAACTCATCCTATAACTACTAACCAAAAAAAAAAGAAAACGGTTGATAAACAGACGAGAACAATACACTGAAGTGTTTTGTTTTTGCCTACGAATTATCCATAGTCTATAGTAATATTATAAATTTTAAAGTGTGTTTGTTTTTTTTATCTTTCTATAATGTTCAAACTGATTGATGGATTGGCATGATTTTTTATGTGGAGATTGTTGGAGGGCTGGAGAGTGACATAGGCTACTTTTTACCGCAGGATATTATCTCATTCTCACGGGAAAGCATGTTATAATACAACAACTTGTTGTACCTATGTGTGTGTATATATGTATATATATGTAACCGTTAAAATGTATGTAGATAGTGATAGCCCAGTGGTAACGCGCTCGCTTGGGAAACCGAGTGAAGCGGGTTCAAATCCCGGGTCTCGCACCTTTGATATTTTCATGTGCGAATCATTTTCTAACTTGATTGCCACTTGCCTTACGGTGAAGGAAAACATCGTGAGGAAACCTGCATGTCTGAGAGAACCTAGCAAGTTTTCGAAAGACATGTGAAGTCCGCCAATCCGCACTTGGCCAGCGTGGTGGACTATGGCCTGATTCCCCTCGTTCTTGAAGGGAGGCCCGTGCCCAGCAGTGGGACGTTAAAAAGGGCTGAATACAAAATGTATGTAAATGTGCTTGTTCTGACTGATTTATTTTCGCCTAGACTAATCTTCTCAATAAAGTAAATTGAAACAATCTATTCCTCTATTACAGACAACCATTAAGGTTTTTTTAATTTAAAAAAAAAAAGGAGTGGCATAAGTTTTATTAAAAAAAAGCCTGGCAAAATTAACTGACACGGCCTTCTCTAATTGTCCTAGGCAAATTATAATTTCGTTTGTGATCTTTGACTTGAACTACAAAATTCTATTGAAAAAAGCACTTTCAAGTTTTTCGAATTTCCGAATTTTACACGAATATCAACTTTTGAAATTCATTTTTTTTTTTCAATTTTACACCCCTAAAGGGTCACTCGCTTCTATAATCTTACGTATTTTTTTAAATACTTGTAGGTCTTCAATATGTGCATTCGTTTTTAAACCCTCTTCAGGCTTTAATCTTCCTTTTCAAGTGAGAATTGAAATTCAATGACATGTATACATGAGTACGAGATTGAAATACGAGTAAATATTTGTATGTACTGACCAACCCTGGACTTGAACATGACTTATTTATCTTAGTTCATATTACTATATTTTCTACTAGCGACTTAGTCTCGCTTCGCTCGGGTGCGTCCTTAGTTACGTTTTAATTTTTTTGAGCGAAACCCTAATTCTTTATCTAAAATAAAAGTAGCCTAAGTTACTCCTTATAATATCAGCTATCTTCCAGTGAAAGTTCCATTAAAATTGGTGCTGCCGTTTCGGAGATTAGCTGGAACAAACAGACAGACAAACAGAGAAAAATTTTTAAAATTGTGTTTTTCTTATAAGTACCGTATATTAATTCCATATGCATTTAGTATAAAGCTGTTATTTTGACACTACAAACAGACACTTCAATTTTATTTATCTGTATAGATTCATAAATTATTATTTATTTCACTATTAACATTCATCAATTATTTATTTTTCATAAGATTTAATCCAAATTCACATAAGAAAAACTTTTTATAGAAAATAAGCTTATTTAAGCTCATGTTATGTTCATAGAATCGTATCACAAATTATAATCTTAATTTATTCATGGCGATATAAAGCTGCATAGCCCTTTGTCTTCCTATACGTATTGCTTCCCTTAGGATTCAAATAGTGCATTTAATTTATGTATGAACCAGGTAAATGTTTGTATTGATCATGCATTTATGTATGTATTTCTATCAATATGATAATAATCGCTATGTTTGATATTGATGATAAACTAACTAACATATTGACAAATATTTGTAATCATTGAAATGGCGTGTTAGCCGTAATTGTTATAACGGCTGTATATAATTGTTACGGAGAGCCGTTAGACATTGCTAGCTTACGTTTAATTGGATTGTACATAATGTCCTGTTATGAGATAGTACTGTATACATTATGTTTGATGGTCAATTACAAGTTACCTTAGTGGTTCAATTATTATTTGGATTTTTCGTGGATTTAGTTTCATTTTGGATACTCCATCTTCCGAATGTTTTACAGCAAGTATGAGAACGTCGGGTACCAAAAATCAAAATGATCCGAAAAATTGCTTAGTGCATCCCAAGGTGTAGGACGTAGGTACATTTAAAATAGATATAAACAGTTTTAAGCCAGCATTCGCCGTGTAATATTTTTTTTTTCGTGAATTTTTCTGATGTTTTAATAGTTTTTCTGTTATACGGGGCGGAGACAAATCCAACAAATCAAAGATCATAAAAATCACTCCAGCCGTTCTTGAGTTACAGATAGTATAACTAACCCAACTTTATATATATATACAGTCAAACCTGGAAAAGCGAGAATTCAAGGGAGCACAATCTCATTCTCGCTTATAGAGGTTTCTCACTAACCCGAGTTTCTCGCTAATGCAGGTACATGGGTAGCGTTTCTCTCTTATAGGGGTACGCAGCAATAACAAGTCACAGCAAGTACGAATGTAGTAAATATGTAATATGATAAAATTATGTGCATGATATGCATAACATATATTATGTAAGTATTTTTTTTAAATGCTTAAGAAAACAAAACAAAAATTCATGTACTATGTAATTTTATTTTATTTAGAACTTATTTGCACTCAAAAAAATCCGTCAATTTCGTTTGGGTTTCTGTTTTTGTATTTTGAATGTTTTTCTCTAACTCATAAATTTTGTCGAATATTGCTTGATCAACAACTGCCGCGTATTCAAAGTACTAATGCACCGTCTCCAACGCATTTAAAGCTAGCTTCATTGGAATGTTCTTTATTTCTACTTCTTATAGAATAGGTACAATATTGACGAGAATACAAAAACAATGGTAGGAAGTTCCACGAAAGTTAAGAATGAGTCATAAAATAGCACATGTTAAATTTGTAAATAAAGCTCGACTGTCGCTTATAGAGGTATAGATAAGTAGCAGTCTCACTTACGGAGGTCTATGAGGGAAAAAAGACTCTCTCTTACAGAGGTTTCTGATTCTCGCTTATAGAGGTTAGACTGTATTTTATATATATATATATATATATATATATATATATATATATATATATATATATATATATATATATATATATATATATATATAAATTTATACACTTGAGAGAAATTTTCGCTCAAATGGGTTACATTATATAGAATTTGACCAGTATTTTACTTTGTTATTTAATTCTTTTGACAACAAAGCATTATATTATGAAATTTCCCTCATTAAAATGTTACAAAAACAATTGATCCTTGCTTATGGAAGTTAAGGACCACTTTATTCGTTAGTAGAATCAACCAAACGTGATTTAAGCGTGTAGATGAAAGGTTACGTACTCGGTACTACCACACACCACAAAATAAACATATTTGTTTAATACCTATATACCTATGAATTTCTAAGGTCGGGCTATAAAATACTACATAAATCACTATCGGCTCACACTCGCTTCGCTCGTGTTCGCCTCTAGAAAAACAATAACAAATCTATTCCACGGGAACTGTACATTTTTCCTGGATAAAAAGTAATTTATGTGTTATTCCAGACTATAATCTATCTCTGTGCAAAATTTCATCCAGATCCGTTCAGCCGTTCTGGCGTAATTGAGTTACAAACATCCAAACTCACATCTAAACATTATAATATTAGTAAGAAGTAAGATATAAGAAGAAACTTGACTGAACCCATTTGAAATTGGTAAATTTCTTGTAATATTAATTCAAGTATGATATATGAAGGCATGTGTATGCTTATTTTACTTCTAAGCCTTTTCGCTTTCAAAAATCTTTTAAAAATTAAATAAATATTAAAAACTACAATAGAACTACGAAGTGCTAATATGAAATAAAATCGCATAAAATCATATCCGGCCAATTAAAACCCCTCAATGCCTTAACCTAAAACTCAGATGTTGACTTTTGAATAACGGTAGAAAGTTTTCTAATTTTTATTCAGAATGGCTGACTCGGTACCGCTGGCCGACTTTCTGACTTATAATTCGTGGCTTTTAAGCTGTTATAACGAGATCACCATTGAGTTTATAAGGAATTTTATCAAATGGACTATGGATGAAGCAATGAGAGTAAATTAGTCATTGCACATGAAACAAAAACAATATTGTTATTATATAAAACGGGATATTTACCACGTTTTGTATTTCGAAAGCATTTTAAATTGTTTATTTACCTTTAATATTTTGTGTGTGCAATCTAAAGATAATTTAGGTTTACATATAGGTAACGATAATAACACTAGTTTTTGCCAACGGCTTTACTAGCGTGGTAAGCGGGGCGGGGATTAAGACTAGCACACTAAGTCCGACCAGTTACAATAATGAAATATGTTCAGCCATTTAAGCGTAGAGGTAACACACAGAGTTACTTTTATATTTATAATAGAGACTTACCCTCGCTTTGCCCGGGTTCGTACCTAGTTACGTTTTAACGCTTAGGATAGATTTCTCAGAGATATTTTCCTGCAGTAAAAAGTATCCTATATTATGTTGACCCGAATAACCAGCTATCATCATACCAAATTTCATCAAAATCTGTCCAGTGGTTTTCTCGTGATGCGGTCACAAACAGACAGACAAAAATTCTAAAAACAATAGATTCGACCTCTGTATCGATAATAATGACTATTTAGATAAGATTTTCCAAAATGCATATTTAATGTACAGATTCGACTTTTTTTTTTTTTTTTTTATGCGATTCAGTGACAAACGAGCAGACAGACCACCTGATGGAAAGCAGTACCTGTCGCCCATAACACCTACGGTTCATGCACTTAGGTTTTAAGTAACAAAAATGCAGAACCACAGGTGCGTTGTCACTGTGAGGACTAAGATGATATGCCTCTTGCCTGTAATTGCGCTGGCTACCTTATCCTTCAAACCGGAACACAACAATGCAATCATTGTTGCTTGGCGGCAGAAATAGATAAGGGGGTGGTACCCATCCAGTCGGACTCCTCAGGCTTGACAGAGTCCTACCACCGGTACCACCGACTCAGATTAGATTTTTATTCTATTAGTATAGAGTGATGGCTTGATTAAATAATTAAAGAATTAAAACGCAAGTAATAAAAGATAATAAATTTATATTAAAATTTTAGACTATTACTAGTTTTGTTAACAGAATCATAACTTTGTTCTCTATAATTTATCTACATATAACTTTCCGCTTTAAAGATAGTCGAAGTCCTCAACTATTAAGGAATTTCTTGCAAAGGAAAACTTTGGAGAACACCTAACTTTAAGCAAAATTAGATAAATTGTGCAGAGTTATCAAAATCTTAATGTAACAATTATAATATTATAAAACAATTTGTTTTTAAAAGACTGATTTTATAAATAACTAGCGACACAACATATTTACATTAAATATATTTTGCTTACATACGTACGTACATGCAAACAGGATATAAATACACTTATTTAATTTACAAACTGGTTGTATCAGTTTCTAAAGGTATTAAGGTCTATGTTTTTTACTTGATATTAAGGTATCTAATTGAGGTATTTTCATTTTGTTATTAACATGCATGCATGTATTTAAATTTTTTGGGCAAAACCCTATTTTTTTCCAAAATAAAACTACTTATAACGTCAACTATCTGCCAGTGAAAGTCTCGTCAAAATCAGTCTAACTGTTTCGGAGATTAGCCAGATCAAACAAACAGATAGAAAGACGGACAAAAACTTTTAAAATTGTGTTTTTCTTATAAGTACCCTATACAATTTCATACGCACTTAGTAAAATGCTGTTATTTTGACATTAAAAACGAATACTTCAGTTTTATTTATCTGTATAAATACCTAATGTTTATTTTTTTCATAAAAACAGTAAAAATGTGTCATTCAAAAAATACGGCTACAGCTTTTTGAGATCAAAGGAAATTTTAAGTTATCTTCATTTCGTAAGAAGATGGGGGTTTAAAAATTCAATACCAATTATCTTATTGGATTTCAGGGCCAGATTTTCCTCAATTAGAGTTGTAAAATTTGTTTTAATAATGAGGCTTCTGTTTCAAGAGGTTCATGATTAAAAGAGTTATTTATAAGAGAATAAAATTAACACTTAATAGCGAAGTGTTACAGTGGCTGTGTTGCGATCAAAGCGCTGAACTTACTGCAGTTTCTAAGATTTAATCGGAGCTTTTTCCGTTATATTTAACTATCAACATTATTTCACGTACGAATTTAGATTATAATATACTTTATCACACAGCACCATCTAGTTCCATGTTAAGTAACTGGCTTGGGTTATGAATACTAGATATTTGATACACCACATATTATATATATTAATTGTTATTACTTAAGATAAACGGTTAATCCCATCGATTTTTGCGTAATTACTGGCCCTATCAGCTTATAATATATATGCAAAAGTGTGTACATGTGTATGTATGTTTGTTACTCCTTTGTGCTAAAACGGCTAATTGAATTTGAATAAAATAAGCTAGTTACAATTAGACATTTAGGCATGCACCCAAGCGATATGAACGAGTCACAAATATGTATTTAAAAAAACGTGTGTGTGTACTTATGTACACACGTAAAAAGTTATACTTTATTGGCGTAACCGAACAAAAATAGCTAAAGATTTCATTCCCTATGTCACAACTATCTGTTTGTAAAAGGAATGATAAATTAATAAAATAATTAAATAAAGCATTTTTTTTTTATGAGACTCAATGACAAACGAGCAGACAGACCACCTGATAGAAAGCAGCACCTGTCGCCCATAACATCTACGGTTCATGCACTTAGGTTTTAAGTAACAAAAATGCAGAACCACAGGTGCGTTGTCACTGTGAGGACTAAGATGATATGCCTCTTGCCTGTAATTGCGCTGGCTACCTTATCCTTCATACCGGAACACAAAAATGCAATCATTATTGCTTGGCGGCAGAAATAGATAAGGGGGTGGTACCCATCCAGTCGGACTCCTCAGGCTTGACAGAGTCCTACCACCGGTAAGATCGGTATATATTACAGTCATATATTTATAGAATATCATTTAAGGAAAGAATATAATAATCATTTGTCAGACAATAACACCATCAACGGTTACCATGGCAACAAACAGTTATCAGCTAACTTCATCATGTCGCTTTTTGGCTGTCGGTGTGCGCGCGCATTGTAAAAATTTTACTCTCATAATATTTTCCAAACGTCCCAAAAGAAGTATACCTTCAATACATAATTAAAACATATAATTAAAAATAAAACCGTTTAATATCATTCTGAGTAACACTTCTTTCAATAAATTACTATTGGACAAAATCTCCAACATTTTTGCTGACCAACATAAAAATATCTCATTTAGTAATGAATCCTAATAAAAGTGCTAACAGAAATGGAACCATTTCTCTAATAAGAATAAAAAGCTTCGTGTTCATTCACTTAATGTTTGAAAATTTAATTAAAAACTTATTTATTGGAACAGTATTACACTCTACTTGCGACAACCTATTGGCAATTATCCTGATTTACTTTCTTAACGTCCATAAAAGCGACATCATGATTTGAATTCTACAACAGTTAAAATGTTAACAAAATACTAGCGAAAATATGGGCAATTTAGTGATTTTTCAATTTTAATAAACATTTATCGCTAAATTTAACACAATTGTGGATGTCTCCCAATACTGGTTTTGGAATTAATCGGAGCGTATCAAATATTTGTATGGTCAACTTAAATGGTACTGCAAGCAGTATCAGTTAGATACGTTTCACTGAACTCCGACATTTTATAAAATATGAGCAAATCTTTTTTACCCAAATGAAAAAAGTGGTACTTAGTTTAAATATTGTTTAAACTAACGTCTGGACTCGCATCGCTTGAATGTGTCCCTAGTTGCCTAACAGTAGCATATGTTTTTCTAGGTCATAGTATATCTGTGTACTACACACACACACACACGCGCACTCGCACGCGCACGCGCGCACGCACGCGCGCAAGCACACGCACGCGCGCACGTACACGCACACGCACACGCTAACGCACACGCACACGCACACACACGCACACATACATACACACACACTCACACACATCGCTTACGCACTCAACCTCGACGCCCCGACGGCAGGCCTGCCGAACCAGTGGTCTGCTTGCGACAGCCATGAAGTAGCTCCAATGGTCCACTCTGCTATGTATAATAGTAATTCGATTTATCCACATATTCTGACCGCATAAGTTCAACGACTGCTTTATTAAACAAAGGTTTAAAGTCAGATATTACCTTTTCACCTGCAGGGGTTAAAAGAACACAAGGCGTTTTCTATATTTCGTTTCATATAACTTGCTTTTTTTTCGTTCGTGTTTCGTGTAAAATTTCCAATATTTTTTGATTACTCAAAGTTTTGGGAACGAGTACGAGTATATATAGCGCTTTTGGGAGTTCAGATATGCCTTTATATTAATATACTTTTTTATTTACCAAAGATATCTTAATTTTGGTAACAAAAGAATATTGGTTTGAAGAGTATACATACAAAGCTTTTAAATACATCAAACTTCATTAATCTATACATATAATAAAATTCTAAGTCGAATCTGTACATTAAATATTTTTAAATATCTTATTAAAATAGTCATTATTATCGGCAGAATCTATAGTTTTAGAATTTTTGTCGGGAAACGCATCACGAGAACACCACTCGACACATTTTCATGAGGTATGAAGATAACTGGTTATTCGGGTCAACATATGTATGTGATACTTTTTTTTACTATGGGAAAATATCCCATCTCTGAGAAATTTATACTTACAGTTAAAACGTTCCTAGGGACGAACCCTAGCGGAGCAAAGGTGAGTCACTAGTATTTAGATATAATAGTTATACTCATTTAGACTTTCCATTCGTACGGACAACAGATTGACTCTATTACCCTCCTCAATGTGGGGTTTCTCATTTAAATAAACAAGGGTCAGAAGGGTTCGAAAACATCTTTACCATACTTCCAAAAAATTCAACAATGTAGTGATGTTACATGCACACAAAGCTTATAATAACGATTGATGGGAAATTTCGACCTTCCGGCGCGAAACCTTTCAACGTCTTGCATTTATTATGTCTATGATCCCATCTGTATCGATATTTTTCATATCGATAGTTTTTTAAGGAATATTATTTTATTTAAGCGAAAAAGCATATGTAATATGCATTTTTTGGTGATTTTTTGACGCGCTCTGTAGTCTAAATAGCTTGATGGATTTTAGCTTGAGAGGTGTCGTTAGATTAATTTTTATTGTGAATGTAACACTGGGTATATTAAAATTATAAAAATTAATATACCCAATTTTTGGCGCCATATTATGTCTTCAAAAAAATTTTTTTTTTCCTTAAAACCTGTCGAGTGGTGTATCAAAATAAAGGGTTTTTTTTTTAATGGTTTACAAAAATAAATACAACTTATATGTTTAAATGTAATTTGGAATGAGAAATGCTTAAAAATAACAAACAAAAAGATATTTTCAAAAATAAAAAACCCGACTGTGTTCTCATCTTTTTAGTTCGCTTTTTACGCAGTCGGATTTTTTATTTATATAATTTTTTTTATATTTAAAGTTTAAGGTTTAAGATCATTTATTTCTCAAAAGAATATTACAATTCACTTATATGAGAATTCACATTAGCTAAAGCTTAACTTAACACGTTATTGGGTACATCGAAAATTCACAGGCAAGACAAGTTACAAGTAGAGGGTAAGATTAAAAAATGTATACACAGGTTAACAGAATAAGCGCAACTGGAAGAGATATTGCTTTGGATTTAATTATTATTTCTTTATTGATATTATTTTACTTATAAATGTTATTGTATATGTGTAAATTAATTTAGTAAAATTAAAAATTATAATATTAACAATGCGTCACTGTAAACAAATTTAAATCTCTTAGAGCCTCGTGTTGGATCTGTGTCCCCAGGCAAGCCTTTCAAAAAATAGGGCTCTTTCTTTATAATAATAAAAATAATAATATTCTTCATGGTAGTACCTACATCATACTAAAATAAACAAAACAATGAAAAAAATACACAAAGAAAAGATATACAGCTTGCGCCCTTATCGCTAAGAGCAATCTCTTCCAGGCAATCTTCAGGTGGAGGAGCAAGTGTGAGATGGAACGGTAGGCGGTGTACAGACTAGCTATTGTCTACATACGGTTCGCTCGGGGTTTTCCCTAGCTTGGATATAGTAAAACGGTAAATATAGTATGTATCCGTAAGAGATAGACACATGCTATCACGGACTTATTTGTAGGCCTTTTTAAGGTGTGCAATTCTGTAGTACATTATTTTGATCTATCGCGTAGGGTTCAGCCAGCGTTTGCAATGTAAGCGCAAAAAAATGTATTTATTTACGACACCACATTAGAAACCTCTAAAATTATCAGTGTTTCTCTACTATATTATGCATGTATTATACATATGAACCTTCCTCTTGAATCACTCTATCTATTGAAAAAACCGCATCAAAATTCGTTGTGTAGTTTTAAAAATCTAAGCATATATAGGGACAGACTGCGGGAAGCGACTTTGTTTTATACTATATAGTTATATATGTCTGAGTAAATAGACAATAACAAGACAGTTCAGTATCTTTTTTTCCTCTGTTTGTCAATTAATGTTTTTTTTTTGTTTAGTTTTGTTTAGTAGCTTATTACGTTCTTAGATTTACGCGAATATTTGACATATTTGACATTTTAAACTATCTTTTCGGATTTCTTCGCGTATTTATTTTGATTTTTGGTTCCCGACGTTTCGAATGTTTTAGAGCAATCATGGCCACGGGAGAGACCACGGTCTCCGAAATTTTTTTTTTATTGTTTAGCTGCTCACGAGCTTGAGTGTTAGTACAATAAAAAAAATTGAAAAAATATTTTTTTTAATATAAATAGGTAAGGAGAAATAATTCAATATTATATTATTTATAAATTATCAATAATTATTATAGTATTTTCGACCTCTAGTGAATACACATATACTCATAAGTACATACTTTAATATAAAACAGATCATATAGTAAGTACTATACCCACACATACACATCATAACAGTATGAAAACTTTTAATTAAGGAGTGTAACAGAGTTACATCTCTACAGATAAATAAAATTAAGATGTCTGTTTGTAATAAAATCAAAATACATATGCTTTATATTAAATGCATATGGAATTATATATGGTACTTATAAGAAAAACACAATTTTGAAATTGTTTGTCTGTCTGTCTGTCTGTTTGTTCCGGCTAATCTCCGAAACGGCTGGACCAATGTTAACGGGATTTTCACTGGAAGATAGCTAATATTATAAGGAGTAACTAAGGCTACTTTTATTTTAGAAAAAGATTCAAGGTTTTGCTCAAAAACACTAAAACGTACTTAGGGATGCACCCGAGTGAAGCGAGGGTATGTAGCTAGTACAATAATAAAAGTTAAAGCTATATTATATATGTATGTACTTATAACTTAATATTATCACTCTAAACAGTCCTAATTTTATATATATGTTAGTAAAGTAATGGCTTAATTTTGTATAATAATGAACTTTTACGGTTAATATTGTTATGAAAGCTTGTTACTCGGGAAGTATGTTATAAGCACTTTCTGCTAAGCTTAATCTGACGCTAAAACTTAAAATAACTGCATAATGAGTGGAAAAAGCAATAAAAGCACACTAAAAATATATGTATACAACGTCTATAATCTCTATTACAATAATAATTCTGTAGTACAAACAAATTAATTGATGGATGCGATTGGAAGTATGACGAAGTTAATGTAGTAAGAATTTTTTTGTAGCTATTGGCCTTTTAGATATTTTTTAAGGTTGGTAAATCACAATACTCAAATTTTGCTAAATTACCAGAGATTTTATCCAGCACATCTCATATTGTCAAGTTTTTTTTTTCTTAAAGAAAAAGAGATTTTTAAGAGATTTTAAAAAGAGATTTTTGAAGTGAAACTTCTTTATTTTAAATCGTTGTGATTTAACAATCGATGAAATGAAAATACGATACTAAAAAGAGACAAATATATAAATATATAGATTAAGCCGGCGAGAGAATGAGATAGAACACTTTTCCATGATGCCATGGTAACCGAAGTTATTGTCTGACAAGTATATAATATTATATTCTTTCCGTATATGATATTTTAGAAATATATGATTGTAATATGCCTAATATGCCTTATTTAATTATTGATTTGTTTTAATTCAATTCCGATATTTTCCAAAGAAGTTTTACTTCAATCGCGCGTAAAGGTAACGTACCCATTTTTTCCCCTTTATTTATCTATGAGTATTTCACAAAACTGTATCGAACTATTATTATAAATGCCATTGTAGTTTGTATGTTTATTACTCCTTTACTTTAAAACGGCTGGCAGGATTTTGATAAAATTTAGTTCACTAATAGACTATGAACTGAAGTAACACATAAGCTACTGTTAGGCACCTTTTAGGTTAGGCGCACCCAAGTTCAGCGAGAGTTGGTAGCTGGCAGTCAATGATTGTTAACGTCACTTTGTACTTAATATTGTTTACAAATCATTATGTAAAAAAAATATTTTTTATTATTATTAGACCAATATAAATATATATGCATATGTTGGGACATTAACACACAGCACCACCCAGTTAATAAGCTACGTTAATAAGCTTGTGTAATACCAGATATTTGATACACTTCACATATTATATATCTTTAAATACATACATATTATAAATATAAACACCCATGACTGGAGTACAAACATTCGTGCTCATTACACAAATGAATGCCCCCAACGAAACCCGAACCTGCGACCGCTGGCACAGCAAGTAGTGTATAAACAGTAATGTATAAACGCTCGTTAGGAAATATTTAGAACTTTAGCTGTTGTTGTACATTAAATACTTGTTATCTTCGCCACTTTGCTATTGTAGTATTACTATTAGAATACCACAAATACTTTATATTCATTTAAGATTCTTAAAATTACCTCTAGGTTCAATCTTTAATAACGTACATATATAGCTATACTATACTAGCTTTTTCATATAAAGCTTTTCATTGAGCTTTCATTTGTAAAGCCTTGAAGACAATCAGTGTAGAACTTTTAGAAACTATCAGTTTCATACAAACGTACATTATATTTTTAAAAATTATACTCTTTTACCTATAAATATTGTTTGAAAATACAAATAAAATTGTAGATGGTAACGGCTGCTATAATAACATAATAAGATATTATTTTCCTTTGTCATTGAAATGCCTCTTACCAATTATAATTTATTGTCAGATTCATTTCTCTTAGACGAGGGTCTGAAGGTTGATTGTCACTGATGATAATTAAATATACAGTAGAATAAAACAATACTCAAGACTTCATCGTCCTAGAATAAAGGAAAAAAAATAATTTGAATTCGAATGGTGTTTATAAACTCATTATTAAGAGTTTTAAAACTAAAAGCAATTTTAATTAAAATGTAATTTAGAATTATTATGGAGTTGAAAATTGTTTGAACATTTTTGTAATTTTAAATTATGAATTTAAAAAAATCTATGTTTAACATTATATACTATAGTAAAATATATAAATAGATAGGCTATATATTAGTATATTTATATACATAGGTATGATGAATTTTATATCCCTTACTTAAGAAATGATTGATTCCTCATATAAACTTTCACCCCCCTTTCACCCCCTTAAGGAATGATTTCCGTGATAAAAACTATGCTATATCCTTCCCAGGGTCTCAAACTATCTGCATATCAAATGTCATATAAATCAGTTCAGTAAAAAGTGCGAAAAAGTAACAGACAGACAGTTATTTTCCCGTACATAATATTAGAATGGATTAACATGTAATAACTGTATGCAGGTTAACTTTTGGCCTCAAAACGGTGAAACTACGAATGCAAGCCACAACGAATTTAATCTTGTTAGTCTTTTGATTTATTGAAGGCGATCGGACTTATACGAGAAATTTGCTTACAGAAAACTGGAAAGGAAATTCGTTTCGACCGCTATGACCTTACCCGGAGCCCTTTGAAATTATTTGATTTGGGATTTAGTATAGCGACTTTGTTTGAGATATCCTCAGTAAATATTCACCCTTATTTTTCATATTTATACTTGTTTACTTATTCTCACGCTATTTACATCTTCATCCACACATCGTGTTAGTGTGAAAACATTCTCAAAAATTAAAAAATATATGACAAGTACGAGTCTAAGTTGCACATTGTTGTCCTACATATAAAGATATAAATATACAAGAATTCGCCTATCCCTATTAACAATGTCGGATATGCATTTTTGTCATTTTCTTTTTATTTCACTAATCACTCTTAAAAAGTCTCTTCTTTTAGTAGCTGCAAGAAAAAAATATTTTTTACGAGTATTTTTTAAAATAGCCACATTAACATTGTCGAATATGTCACGACCAGCCAGTTAACAATGACGGATATTAACTCGCGACAATGTTCGCGGTTCGCGAGAGGCAGCAGCGCATGCGGTTGTGCCCGTACCAACCATGTTACACGGGCAAGCGCACGTTGCGCGATATTACGTTACTATACATTATTATTTTCTATATTTTGTTCTTATTAATAAGAATTGCGTATACTAGGTCCGCACGCTTAATAAAAATATCCAATAAATGATCTGTAGAAAATTTTATGGATAAAAACAAAGAGTGTTAATTTAAACATTTTGACTACTGTAGGTGAAGATGAAGAAACAGGTAAATATTTATTATTATTTTATTTCTAAAATAGCTTTCTTAACATGATACAAATTTTTCAAGAATAAACTAATTTCAATATTTGCTTTTATTTCATTGTCAATGAAATAATGTGGAATAGTTCGTTTAAAATTGTAGGATGTGACATAACCGACATTGTTAACTGTCTTGAATGGAGTAAAATATGTCGGTAGTACCAGATCCGACTTTCTTAGTCGTTTTAATGTATGTCCAATTTGTCGGAAGTGTTACTTTCTACTTTGTTAATTGTATGTATTTTAAAATGTTATGTTGGATGTGGTACATATTACTTTTTTAACTGTTCAATGATATATTTTATATGTTGGTTGTGTTATTTTAATTTATGTTTTTTATATTGCTATTATAAAAATGCATTTTGACGCTTTTGTTTCACCTATACTGGTTTGGTTCTACTGACTAATAATAATTTCCGCACTACAACGTATACCTTTTTTTTATTTATTTATATCTAACTTTTTATTATTAATATGTTTTTTTTTTCAGTTAATAGAGAATCTCCATTGCCATGTGGTTTCCAATATCAATTAATTAAGTTGAATGAAATGATTGGTAAAGTTTTCAATGAACATACACCAGAGAATGAACATGGTACACCAGAAAATAATGAGCTCACTTTATCAACCTCGACTTATTTTAAAATCCCTTCTGAAATTAATGTTGCTGTTGACCATGAAATTATATCAAAAACTCCAATGCCGTCCCCATTCCCATTATGAAATTTGCAATGACAGCTTCTGTGCAACGTATTCAGAAAGTGAAACCCTACCAATTTTGACCAACGAATATGGTAACTTATACACACCCTCTGTAACTTTCTTTTCAACTTTTAAAAGTGATAAAGACAAGAAAAGACTAGTACATAAAGAAAATTGAGTGGTAAATAAGAAAAAGATATTAAAAAATCAAGGGAAGAGCTTTTCAAATCACAGAGGTAAAGAGGTATAAGAACAGCAGTTAAAAGAACCGTGTAATGCAAAGTGTCGAATGAAATGTTCCTCGAAATTCAGCTAGAGTCAGTGAAAAATAATATTTAACAAAACGACAATATCGCGATATCCTTAACGCAAATTTCAACATACGCTTTCAAAAACCGAAAAAAATCTATGTGATATCTGTCACATCTATTCTAATAAAGAAATTCCGACAGAAGATAAAATAATTTCATTTTTGAAACATCAATCTGCCAAAAAAGCCGTACATCACATAAAACAGCTGGACAAAAAGGCAGCGATGTCGAAAGAAGAGATTGCTGCAGCAACTTTCAATTTTGATAAAGTTTTAGTTACACCACATAGAAATGTCAATGTATTTTACTATAAAAGAAAATTATCTACACTTAACTTCACCTTATACGAGTTAACTATAAAATTAACCGCTTGCTCTATGTGGCACGAGGCAACAGAAAAACGTGGCGCAAACAAGGTCTCTAGTTGTCTCTATCAGTTTATTATTTATATTTATATCTCTATTTGGTTTATTATTTATATCTCTATTTGGAGTCACTATCACCCATCGTTTTATGGAGAAGGGTCACACGCAAAACGAGTATGATAGTCTCCATTTGACTATTGAACGCAGTAGTGATTGCAGGTTAATCTAGGTTCCAAATGAATGATACTATCTTGTTCGCTGCGCTAAAGCTGAAAGTACACCCAAATAGAGTAAAGGAGATGACAACTTCTGATATATTTGATTTTAAATCTCTGTTATCAAATAAAAATTGGTCTAAAAACAGTAACAATGAGAAAATTCAGTGGGCTCGCTTAAGAGAGGTGACGGTACATGCACAGCACTATGATAGGATTGATATATAATTTTGAAGATGAACCGAAAACTTTAATAGTATTGAGATCTGGTAACTGAAACACTGCAAGGTTGTCTCATGAATTTGTAAATCCAGCAGGCTTATAATGGGGATCTTTCTAATAGTCGTGATAAATATAAGGATTTAATTAACCTCTGTCGAAGTGGAATAATTCCGGAAAAATATTAGAACTTTTATCAAAACTTAAAATTTGATCAGAGTGCCCAAGAGCCACATAAAGACATTAATAAGTATTATTAATTGGTAATGTTGCTCTTTTAAGACTGATGATTTTGTTTCTCTGTTATGATAATAAAACCTAAACTGTGATGATAAAGTGTCATTTTTAGAATAGTTACGAAAATTCATACATACCTATATTACGTCATTATAGAAGCTTTTTTACTAAATGTGAGATTATTATATTATAACTTTGGTCAGTTTTAGTTTTGTCCTTATAGAGTCACTTCATATTATTACAAACTTATTAGTTTTTTTATGTGTAATGCTATGTTGGTCAAGCCGTTTTGTATTATTTTTGTGGAGTCTGTTGTTTTATAAGATTTTTGTTTAAGGCTGAGTATTTATTTTTATCTTTTCGGACCTTTTTTTATACTCTTGGAGTTTTTTTCTTGTATTAATTTTATAAGCTTTTCGTTGTTTATGAGGCTGTGTAATGAAGCCAAGAAATTTAATTTTTATACTCCAAGAGCTTTTTTTTTTTTATTGTGTTTATTTTTTTAATTAATATCTAATAACAAAGAATATTTAAATGTATTTTATTTTTGAATTTTGCTTTAGATACGTCAGACTTTGGTCTAAAATTTACTGTTAACAATGACGTATATGGCACTTCCAACATATAACAAATAAGTTTAGACAAGTAACATTGTCGTATGTGACACTTCCAACAAAGAGTCAAGTAGTTTGTACATGTAACATTGTCGCATATGACAGATTCGACAAATTAAAATTCATTTGGTACGGTTAAAAAAGTCATTTCTGACTTTTAACATACTTAGAAAAACAAAAACAATACTTTATTACCATGTGATTAAGATCATAAACGCGTATTAAAATTCAGTTGAGTTTTGTTAACCTAACTTGTATATTTTAAAAAATATCAACAATTCAAACTTTGACGCGCTCTCCTGTAAAGTTGCCGATTTTCACATCCGACAATGTTAATAGGGATAGGCGAATTGCTCGTTTAAGTATATTAGATAATCGCAAGAAAATATATTTTTATGAACAAAGCACAATTTTACAGTTTTCAGATTTTTCCCTTACTTGTGCTATAAGACATTATCTTGCCAAATTTCATGGTTGTAAGTCAACGGGAAGTACCATATCCTTTTTGATTCCCTTACGAGTGTGTGGCATAAACGGCCCTTTCTTTTGATCATGTTGAGTTAGTAGTTTGATTTTTTCACAACTCCAAGATATTGCAGATCTGAGTATTTGATATTAAAACACCTCATGGTTAAATTCTAAGAAATCAATTGTTAAAAAGAGTCTTGACAGACAGCAAAGTGATCCTATAAAAGTTTATTTTTTTATTTTAAGGTATCAAACATTAACAATATCAATTTACTCGTAGTGTTTAATATAGAATACTAAATGAATTTTTATAATAAGAAGTTTAACACTCAAAGATAACCCCCAAAATATATATTGTTTATTTACATTTCGTACATCGTCCATATATTATTACGTCACTTTGTTTTACATGTATATGAAGTTTTATAATTTTTATCTAGGATTCTTAGCACCTGACATAATGAAAGCACAGATAGAAAGAAACCACTGAATAGTAAATGGTTTACAAAAAAAAAAAATTAAAATACCTAAGTGGTATTGATATAAAGAGAGAGACATCATTATGTCTCTGAAAGTTATTACATCCTACTTGTTCCACCTATACCAAGAACTTAAAAGATTTCAGCACATAACCCCATAATATCTTAATTTGTCCACAGCTAGGTACATATTCGTACATAATATATTAACGATGCTTAACGCAATTCTAAGCCATTACGAAAAAAAAAGTTTGCTCATGACAAGCATCGAACCCGCGAGTTCTGTTAGCTAACAGTGAAAGGTTTACACTATTTTTCAGCAACAAATTCTGATATATAATGCGATTTAATTCTTACCGATCCCATGAGTTTACTGCTAGCTTATCGCTGAGATAGCAAAAACTCTTTCTTTGTGAAATCGAATAAAATAACTATTTAGCTACAAAATCCCATGTATGTTTTGATTGATTTTGCTAAATTTTCACTGCCAGCTTAACAGGGCTGAACCCACGACTTTCTAATTATAGATTACTAGTGACCTTCCCCCTTGCTTCGCTCGGGTTCGTCCCTAGCTTACTTCCCAATACAAACTTTCATTCCTATTTTCACCCCCTTAAGGTATGATTTCTGGGATAAAAAGTATCTTATGTCCTTCCCAGGGTCTCAACCTATCTTCTAACCAAATTTCATCTAAATCGGTTCAGTAGATCCAGAGATTACCCCCAACAACATCACAAACTCACAAACTTTACCTCTTTATTATATTAGTATAGAGAGTAAATTAATCAAATCTCCACCACAACTTTCAATATCAAAAAACCAATACAACCAAACAAATTCCGATACTTTTCTTAAACAGAAACATGCAAGAACAAAGTAAATTGTAAAGTTCTCCAACTATTCCTTACAAAATGTCCTAACTGCTTATGATATACAGTTCAAAACTTGTAATGTAAGTGTTCACCAGCGGTCCGGCGCCGAACTTCGCGAATGCTAAACTTTAAACAGCTTAGCAAGTTCCCGAATAGTTTCTAACTTTCACATCTGCCCGGATCACAACTTTATTTCATGTACATTTTGCCTGACGACGGTAATTTGTGGAATAATTTTTGTCCACCACATGTTTCTACTAATATTCTTAATCTACTATCGTTATTGCCAATTGAACCTATGGTGTTTTAAGCAGCTATAAGAAAACATATAGCAGTGTAATGGGCTCGCTTGGGAAACTGATTGAAGCGGGTTCAAATCCCTGGTCTTGCACCTTTAATATTTTCATGTGCGACTCATTTCCTATATGATAATCATTTGTTTAACAGCGAAAGAAAATATCATGAGAAAATCTGCATGTCTGAGAGAACCTAGCAAGTTTTTGAAAGACATTTGAAGTCCGGCAACCCGCACTTATAGTAAAGGAAGCCCCGTGCCCTTAAACGCAGGACCTTAAAAAGGGTTAATTACGGTTAGAAAATGAGAAAAAATAAAATTAGCTACCTTCTCTCTGTCCAAAATAAAATGTAACATGAAAATATATACCTAATTTCACAGTATACATATATCATCATAGTATAGATAATGTTTTCAGCATTTTTTTACAACACACATACAAAGAGTATAACTGCTCACATTTATAATCGCAGTAAAACAAACAAAGAGATCAACGATACGAAACTTTCCTGAAACAACCCAGTCAAAGTAACTGCTAGTGTAATAATTATTCACATATGGAGGTACTAGCGACTTACCCTCGCTCTGCTCGGGTTCGTCTCTAAGTACTTTTTAACAGTATAGGTTCCTCAGAGATGAGATAATTTTCCGCAGTAAAAATTATCCTATATATTAACCCGGATAACCAGCTATCATTATACCAAATTTCATCAAAATCTATCCAGTAGTTTTATTTTTTTATTTTGTGGGTAGACTGTCTGTAACAACTGTATAATACCTTTGAGACATCTAACACCCTAGTCTCTCTTGTGACTATGATTGCTATAAAGCAATCGAAACGTCGGGAACGAAAAATCAAAATATATCCTCGAAAAAGTCAGAAAAGATAGTTATTATTTAAAGGGTACAACATACAAGATAGATGAGAGTATCACGAGGGATAAAATCAAGTATTTTTTTTATTTATTCCAATTATTTTTTTATTGACAATAAAAATAATTACGAATATACTTAAACATATAAGAAAAACAAATGTACACTTAATTATTACTGTACAAGTCATGTCCGCGTGGTATGCTGGCAAGAATGCTTGCCGTATTCCTCCATTCAATGGCAATGCTCAACCTTTGGGCAAAAATGAGCTAGCTCTCTAGTCACCAGTATTCGTAGAGATGAGGTATAAGATGAGGTATTATATCTCTTAAGAAGTATTTAGCACTTTGACTCCAGCACTATTTTGAAGTTAAAATTTACTACCGTGTCTATACAAATTTTTGTATGAACTACTAAATCTTTATAGTCTCATAACTTCGAAGTAATATTCAAATACAGTAACATTGTACGAATTTAATTTAAAAAAATAGCAGAAGGCTGTCAAAAAGTAAATGAAATATTCAAGCTTGCATTTCATAAAATTTTATAAAATTCACATTTTATTGTAAAATTGTCATTTGAAATTCAGCTCAATTGCTCGATTTTACAAATTGGCGTTTATTTTTGATATGATGCGAAAATGAATATAACATATGTATAATATTCTTGTATGGCGATATATATGTATTTAAAAAATAGTGTACACTCAGCTTTATAAAGCTGGAAAGTAATTGTAAATATATGGTATTTTAAATAGAACTACTTTTTCGGATTTTTCGCGGATTTATTTTGATTTTTGGTTCCCGACGTTTTGGTTGCTAGCAATCATGGTCACGGGAGGGACTAAGGTTTTAGATACCTCAAAGGCATTATATAGTTGTTACAGGCAGCCTACCCACAAAATAACAAAATGAATTCAAAAAATAAAAATTGTAAGGTACTTAAGTGCCATTATTACCAAAAAAAATTATTTCATTTTGCTCAGTAGTCAAATGTTTGCGTAAATCTAAGAAATTTATGTAATATATAGCCTATAAAAGTATGTACATATATAATCGTATTGTAATCATAAAATATATAACATAATATGTACATACCTACTATAATATAGGCATGCAATAAATACACATATATATTAAAAATCAAATATGTTATAAAAATGTAAATAAATTTATTATTAGTTTTAAAATGAAAATATTGCTCTGTTTCTCAGAATAAATAAATAGTTTTAATATTTGTGTACAAAAATAGATTTTTCCTTAATAAACTAAATTGTTATTGTACTTATTACTAAAGCTTCCATAATGGAGCTTTAAAAATGAATTGAATTGGTTCACAACGTGCATCCTCTATTCCTGTCACTCTGATGCTCCAGTGACACGGAAATTTGACACAACTGCTGACATCAGGTGCAGAATCAACGCTTTTATATCCTTTTCGAGGTATGGGGGTGAAACCTTGCCAACTTTTCAACTCTGGGCTTAGACTACTTGAAATTACTTGGCTTGGGACTCGAACCCAGGACTCTGCTGCTGTACATGCGAGCTAGTAAGCCCTCGAGGCAGTTAATCTAGTATATAATAATATAGGTAATAAGGTACTTTTCATCGTAGACTAAAGTCCTAAAAAAAGCAATTTATGAAACAAATATTTCACCGTACAATTTATCTAAAGTAAACTGAGTTTGTATTTTATTAGACGTGAAATTATAAGAATAAATCTTACCTCAGTAGGTAACTGTAAATTTATATTTCCTACGTGAAAATCATATAATTGTTGTTTTTTAGTTATAAAATAATATATTATCGAACCACGTTAAAACCTAAGTTATTCTCTAGGTTTTTTATAACTTTTATAGGCTAATATATTTTAAGCCTATAAATTTATTGTTTCTCTTAATATTAGACAAAAACATTTTATCTACACTAATAATGTAAAGAAGTAAATATATGTTTAAGTTAGTATGAAAGGAGATTGGAGATTACACTGAAAATACTGATAAAATTTTGAAATTTTTTTTCATTAATAGAAAGCTACATAACCGCCAAGTGCTGTTGGCTACGTTTTATATCGGTTAAAATGTATTAATCCAAGAAAAACCTTTTTAGCCTCAGATGAAATCACGGAATGAACCCTCAAGCAAATCCTACAGTATTTTACAGCTACAGCGTTCAGTGGCTTACTCCAGTTCAACCAGTGCGGACGCTAACTATAGACCAGAAATGATCAAATAGCCGCAACAAAGAAAAAAAGGCTTTGTAAATCAGAAAATGCTACATAAAATGAAATACATTTTTGTATTCGGTTATTATAAATAAATCTATCTTCGATTAACAACTTTATTTATAAGTTTATATTATTATTTGAAATTTTAGATTCAGATGGTAAATGAGATGTAGTAGCCATGAAGTTTTACAAAAAGCGTACATGTTCTTTTTCTTTTTTTTTTATAAAGCGATCTTTTTGTGTTTTTTAGCGAATGTATTTTGACTTTTGTATCCCGATGTTGCAAATACTTTACAGCAATCATGATCATGGGAGAGACTAAAGTGTTAGATGTCTCAAATGCACTATATAGTTGTAACAGACAGTCTAGTCTACCCACAAAATTACAAAATAAATTAAAAAAAAATGGTACCAAAGTACATGACAATATTTGTTAATTTTAATCTTATTTTTTTCATAAATAAATAATAAATCCGCAAAAAAATACCGAAAACATAGTTTTATTTAAAATGTCAAATATTCGCGTAAATTTTAGAAAGTATTATGCATACCTGATTAATTATTTATCGCATGTTAATATTTGCATTACGTGAAGCTTATTTTTAAGATTATAACAGGAAAACATAGTATTAAATCAACCATTTTAATCATAATAATTATCCTATTACATTCTTCAACCTTAGCATTCTCTTTTAGAATTAGTAAAAAAAAAAACAGTATAAGCCAAATATATCTAAACTATCTCAACGTATTTAACAACAATTACATGAATCTACATGAAGTATTGGAATAATAACTTTATTACATTTATATACATATATTTTTCTAACTCGGCACGAATAATATGATTTTATATAAAACACTTCAAACCTATAGTTTACCACTACCGTTTAATGTCCTCACCGGGCCAGCAGCTATTGCAAAGTGAAGTATGTTTTTCGTACTCAAGCTTGAAGAAACGTCAATTGTAAAGAAGTACTGCATTTTCCGTCATTCTTTTGTGTCAAAATTGCAGAGGGCACCTCACATTAGAGTTGCCACATGGGAAAACACCATGGCGACAAAAATTATATGAATATGAATTAATTATGATTGTTGCCATAAATCCCATTTTGTATAACTACTTTAACATATACAAAATCCACAGAAAAGGTTTAGTTTCAATCATTAATATACGAAGCAAAAAATCATACATTGTGAAGGAAATATACTAACACCTTAGAAACTTGACTTATAGATTTTCTTTTCCAAGTTTTCTTTACAATGAAAACTTTCATTATGAAAATGTTTCAAAGCTTTTTCAACGCATATAATGAGTTTTGATGTTAATAATTTATCTTTTGATAAAAGTAATATTAATAGAGCAACTTTAGTGCTTTTACTGCCACGTTGGTATAGTGCCTATAATTTATGACTGTAGGTCCGAAGGTCCTATCTTAAGATCCAGGTTGGGTTGGTTGAAATTTTTGAGTTTTTCTGTATCAGTGATAGCCCGGCAAAATTACATCACCGTGTCTCAAAGAGCACGTAAAGCCGTTAATCGTGTTGAGTAGTCGTCCAAACGGATCTTAAGAGTAAAAAGGCTAAAGACTGCAGTTGTATTTTTTTAACATTTCCCGCAGACTTTGCTATTCTTAGTGGTATCGACCACCGTTGCCGAAATCGGTTAGAAGGACATTATTATTAGTTATCATTATTATTATTAAGCTTTCAGGGGGTGCTTTATAGAATACTAGCATTGCCCGCGGCTCCGCTCGCGTTCAGATGACCAAAAACCAAATTTTTAGCTTTTACATATTAGTATACTCTTACATAAAATAATAATTTCATTGCGCATCGCAAGCTTGGTAAATAATGGCAGTGATTGACTATGACACAAAGGTCCCTCCGTTAATTTCATATTTGATTTAGTAATATTGCACTTTTTGTTTTAGCAATAACGTTTACAGTTTGTCTATACTTCTGTTTTGTATGTTTGTTTAGTTTTGTGCTATAAACTTTCAAACTACTGAATTATTTTAATCATTTATTTACTAATAGACAGCTATTGATTAATTTATATTTAGCTGATTATTTAAATTACATAATAATAACTTTTCTTACATAATGTTAATTTGTCGCGTAACAGTGATGGGTTAGCGCTAGTTAGTAATATATTCCGAAACGATTTTCAAAAGCAGATGTTGGGGAAGTTAGGGTTCCAGTAGTACATAATTAAGGTCAATAAGTAAATAATTCTAAGCAAATGCTTTTTATTATTTCGGCTTGGCTAATATGATTAAAGTCGTAAGCATTTTAGCGTCCTTTAAGCCTTTCACCTTTCAAGAAAAAGTGTTAAAAAAATCTGAAAAAGTTGAGGTATAACAGTTCCTAAAATACTTTTATCGAAAATTATCTTGCAGAATATATGTTTCGTAGTTTTTAAGATATGCACTAATTTTAGTTACCCGCTTTGTCAGTTTAACAACCATAAACTTTTTTTCTATAAAATGTTAAAAAATGATATGAAATAAACTTTTTACGGTCGATAAAATGAGTAGGTATATAGTGGAAACGTTAGTATTATTCGTATTTATTTTAGTGTTAACTTAGCAAAATACGTAGGAGTAAGAAAAACAACGAAGTATTTTGCTAAACAGAACCTTATAATGCTGGAGTTGGACTTGCTTTGCCCAGTTTTTACATTAAAAGATTTACAAACATTAACATTATTTACTAAACAATAAATATTTACAAATATTTTCATTTGAAAGTTGTTTCGGCCAATAAAATATTCCTAATATGTTATTAATTTTGAACACGGCCGGGGATGCGAGTAATTTAGTAGTAATTCTAATAAAATCATAGAAACATATGTATATATATTCAATATCTGTACATTCAATTTTTTGGAATTAAAACTACGGATTTTAAAAACACATTGTGACATGTATTGTCGAATGTCTAAATAACACAAATATTTTTAGTGTTATTTTAATGAATAATATATCTTTTTTTTATCAAGATAAGTTTTTTTTAATAGTTTTTGCCATATTTAGTAAGTCACCTTGCTAAAATGTTTATAGTATTATCGTGGCTTTATTCTTACCAGTTTTTGTATTTTGTCTCAAAAATGAGATATTTTCCCGCGGTAAAGACTATTATATATGTTGACCCGGATAACCAGCTATGACCATACCAAATTTAATCAAAATCCCTCCAGTAGTTTTTCTGTGATGCGATAACAGACAGATAGACAGTCAGACAGACAAAAATTCTAAAAACTATAGATTTGGCCTCTGTATCGATAATAATGTCTATTTCAATAAGATTTTCCGAAAAATATTTAAGGTACAGATTTGACTTAGTTAGAATTTTACTATATGTATAGATATTTCTGTCAGATATTAAGATATTTATATTAATATCAGAAACAAAATTATTCTGTAATATAAAATTACTAAAGCCTTTAGACATTTCACAGAATCCATCTTTCACTGACGTCCTACGTTACCTACCCGCCAAAAAGCTTCATAGATCAAGTGCTTTTTTTTAGTACTTATTTCGAGATTTCGTATTTAGTCAAAGAGAGAATGACCTTTCGCTTTTATATAATATATTATATAGTACTTGGGCGACCGAGCTTCGCTCGGAGTTCTTTTTTGTTATATCGTATTTTTAAGATTAAAAAAAAAACTAAAAACTTGAATAAATGCAAAAAAAGACAAGAAACAACATTGTATCCGACCGAGATTTGAACCCGGATATCTGTGATTGTCAATCTTGCACCTTGGCTGCTTGACAACGATACATATGCCCGAGCGTGCGAAATTAGCGACCATATTTTGCGCGCAAAAGAAAACCGTATGAAAACTCTAAAACACGCGTTTTTCCAGACATAAGACTAATAGGCGCGTATAGGGGGATTTTACTGGGATTAAATGAAAAATTAACAACTTTGGTGACTGAACAGCACGCAGTCTACGATTTATTGGCGAGAATTTTTAAAATCACCGTCTGTGCTACACATATCATGATATGACAGAACGCCTGACAGAAACAATGAGCAACGCGTTGGTCTATGTTATATTGCTTAAAATTAATTTAAAATATATCTTATGGTGCTTCAACATGCCCCCAGCCGTTGAAAGCCTGCCTTTCAACAGGAATCTTCCAGTAAGGGACAAATCTTTGAACAGGCTCTTCGTATGACTCCGTTGGCTGTCTTAATATCTGCAACCCTACTGATATCGGTCCCAGGGTGAAGAGCGACAATTCGGCCCAACCTCCACTTTAATGGAGGCAAGTTGTCATCTTTGACAACAACAAGTGAGTCGAGTTTCAGTGAGTCCTTGGACGTGTGCCATTTCACACGTTGCTGCAGCTCGGATACATACTCCTTGCTCCACCTGATCCAAAAATGCTGTCTTATTTGTTCAATTCGCTGGAAACGATTCAGGCGGCTGCTAGAAGTTTCTCGGAGATCCTCGACTGGAAGAGATGTGAGTGGCCGTCCAATCAAAAAATGTCCAGGAGTTAATGGAAGCACGTCGTCAGGGTCCGTAGATAAGGGCGTAAGTGGCCGCGAATTTAAAATGCCTTCTATTTGAATTAGTACGGAGTTAAGCTCCTCATACGTAAGATAACAATTTCCCAACACTCTAATTAAATGGTATTTGGCCGACTTAACACCTGCCTCCCAAAGTCCACCGAAATGTGGAGCATAGGCAGGAATGAAATGGAACTTAGTTCCATGTTGGGCAACGTCTTCAGCTAAGGAGTCACAGTTAAGTTTTAAAAAGTTAGAAATTTCATTGTAGGCTCCTACAAACGACGAACCATTGTCGGAAAAAAGATTAAGCGGTTTTCCCCTTCGAGACATAAACCTTCGCAAAGCCTGTAAATAATTACTGCTAGTCAAGTCACCCACCAATTCCAAATGAATGGCCTTCGTAGTAAAGCACACGAAAATAACTATATAAACCTTTACTATTTTACATCCGCGACCTTGACGACTAGCTGACAAAATGGGTCCTGCATAATCGACCCCAACGTTTTGAAAAGGAAAGTCAGCTGGTGAAAGTCTGCTCATTGGCAAATTACCCATTTGTGGAACAACTGTCTTTCCTGTCAAACGTCGACATCGAATGCACTGACGGTAGCAAGCTCTAGCTAAATTACGACCGCCTAGCGGCCAATAGGTTTGCCTAATGGTACTTAATAATAGTTGAGGTCCTACGTGCATTAACTTGATATGCTCATGTCTGAATAAAAGTTTGACAAAATGATTAGTGGACTGTAATAATATAGGGTGCTTTTTCTCAAATGAATATTCAGAATTGTGTAATCTTCCCCCGATACGGATTATTTTGTTATCGTCGAGAAAAACATTAAGTTTTAATAATCGATTTTTATATGGTAATTTTTGTTTATTTATTAATAAATTATATTCAGGAAAGGATTTCTTTTGCGACTGAATGATAATTGTATTTAAAGAATTTTGTAATTCTTCAGGAGTAAAGTGAGACGTAAATGTAGAACGGGTTTTGCATGTTTTAATAAAACGTAACACATAACAAATACTACGTTGTAACCGCGTAAAATTTGAAAAACGTTCAAAATTAAGTAATCCTTTACTTGAATCATGATTAGCGTCATTCGCTACAAGGGAAACATTTGACTTAATTTCCGGAAGGTTGACTGAATCCACAGACGTGCATGGCAATCTAATAATATCCTGTCGTAAAAAGGATGGACCAAACCACCACAAATCCAACGATTGCATGGCGGAAGGTTCTATTCCACGAGTTATCAAATCGGCAGGATTGTCGTGTGTAGGAACATGCCTCCAATTGCTAGAACTGGTTTCTTCTAATATTTCGGAAACACGATTTCGTACAAAAGTATTTAATTTAATAGGTAACATTTTTAACCAGCCCAATACAATCATGGAATCAGTCCAAAAAACAACATTAGATGCCGTACTCCTTAAAGAACTTACTACCTTTTTATATAAACGTGTACCAAGCACAGCTGCACAAAGCTCAAGTCGCGGGATAGTCACTGGTTTAATGGGAGTAACACGACTTTTTGCCATTAGTAATCGCACAGAAACGTCACCTTTATTATTAGTACTGCGAATATACACACAAGCGCCGTAAGCTCGCTCTGAAGCGTCGGTAAAAATATGCAATTCAAAGTGCTTGTATGATTCACAAACTACACGTCGAGGAATGCGTAAATTCTGAAGAGTAGGCAATGCTATAATCATACCAAACCATGCTGTTCTAATTTCAGGAGGTAATTGGTCATCCCACTTTAAACCTTCAAGCCAAAGTTTCTGAAGCAGCATCTTCATACGTATGACACACGGAGCTAGAAGTCCTAGGGGATCAAAGATACGTGCTATAACAGCTAGCATACCACGCTTAGTAGATTCTACTTGCTCAGGCACACTGATAGGGAAACACAAATCATCAGTGCGTGTCTGCCAACTTAATCCTAATGTTTTATTAAGGGCATCACCTTCTTGGTGGAAATCTAAACACGAGTTAGTATATTCTGAGATTAAATTAGGTTCATTAGATTTCCACTTTCGTAAAGGCATGCATGCGGAAGCAAGTGCATCAGTGATCTGATGTCGGATCACATAAGCCTCCTCAAATAGATCAGCACCGGTCAAGAGATCGTCAACATAGAAGTCGTGCAGAATAACTTCTGCGATCTTCTTGTCTTGACATTCTAAACCTATTTGTTTGAGGCACCTAGTCGCGAGAAATGGTGCACTAGCAGTACCATAAGTTACTGTATTTAACTGATAGGTCTTAAGTGAGCTGGAGACATCGTCACGCCACATGATTTGCTGCAAGTGTCTGTCAGACGGGTGTACAGACACTTGCCGGTACATTTTCTCCACGTCTGCTGAAAGAACGTACTTATACATCCTATATCTAAGTAAGATAGACGTTAAATCATCTTGAACAGTAGGTCCTACCATTTGTATTTTATTTAAGGAAATGCCAGAGGTGGTGGGAGCACTAGCGTTAAAAACAACTCTTAATTTTGTAGTACTACTACTTTCACGCAAGACACCGTGATGTGGAATGAAATATGATATTTGGTTTGAATTAATATAACACTCGGACATATGACCTAAAGAAATATACTCAGACATGAAATCCTTGTACATTTTGTCGAGTGGAGGTTGCTTCAAATTTCTGCGCTCTAAAGACAGAAAACAGCGTTTTGCACGGTGAAATGAATCACCAAGACAACTTGAAGATTCCTTCAACGGGATTCTAACATTAAAACGGCCGTCTGGCAAACGCGTAGTGTTATTGACAAAGTGTTCTTCGCACATCTTCTCTTCAATTGAATAAGTTGATGACTCATGACAGACTTCTTCAAGCTGCCAAAAACGCGTAAGTTGGTTTTGGATGTCATCTAACTCACGAGATCTAGAAGAACGTTTATTTTGAAAGTTTGTGAAGTTACATTGTATTGGTGGGAAATGAGATGACAACATATTATAGCCGCCGTTAACTGGGCCACAAACTAGCCAGCCAAGTCTAGTTTGATATAATGTTGGTTTCCTATCACCTAATATAATTTTATCAGAGCCTAACAAGCTCCAAAATACGTCAGCTCCAATTATAATATCAATGGAAGCTGGCGAGTGAAAGTACGGATCTGCTAACTGTACATTCGAAGGAATATCTATATGTACCTGTCTAGCGGGAACGTTATCTGTTATAGTGGGCAAGACAAAGCATATTAAATCGTTAACATAAGGTTCGTGCAGCGATTCGACGTGAACTCGGCACATTTTTTGCACAGGAGATAGTAAATTATTAATTCCTTGAATAGACTTTTTTATATTTAAATATGGTAAATTTAATTTTTTAAATAATCGTTCCGTCATTAGGCAAGATGAACTACCGGAATCGAGAAGGGCGCGTGCGATGTGTTCTTTATTATTAACATCATAACATTTAATTAACGCAGTCGACAGAAGGACGTCGCTCGAGGTGCTTGTATGCGAGTGCGCCGAGATGTTTGCCGATAGTGCAACGGGCGCGTTGTCTACGTTGTCAGTAGAGATGGAAGATGACTTGTCCTTGGCCTTGCCGATTGTACATTCACCTGATTTGTTTACAACGGGATGGTTTTTATAATCATCATTGTGAATAAGCGTGTGGTGTTTGCGCTTGCAAATTTTACAACCTGATTTCTTGCAAGAATTAGGATAGTGACCATGACGGAAACAATTAAAACAAATCTTGTAATTTTGCAATAATAACATTCTATCGCTAACATTGAGTGCTAAGAACTGTGGACATGAATTTAAGTTATGATCGCCACTACACTTTGGACAACCGTGTGCTAATGAAAAATTTATCTTTTCTGTGGAAACCATAGCCTTAATTTTAGTGTTGGATTTAATATTACTAGAAGAGGGGCGTGATAATTCTACCGTTTCTAGTAGGTCAGCACGGTTACGCAGAAAGTCTATGAACTGTTGAAATGAAATTGATTTAGTTTTATCAAAGTGCCCTTTAAACTCTTCCCACTCCCTAAACGTTTTAAAATCTAATTTTTTACTAATAATATATATTAGAAGAGTATCCCAACTGTGAACAGGCTCGCCTAATGAACTTAATGCCCTAATATTTTTGTTTACATTGTCTATTGTGCGTTTCAATGCAACTGAAGATTCTTTAGTGATTGATTCGATATCAAACAACGCCGTGACGTGGTTATTAATTAATAAGCGTTTGTTGTCGAATCGTTCACAAAGAAGTTCCCACGCAACTGTGTAGTTTCGGGCGGAGAACTCAATTGATTTAATTACGACGGCAGCCGAACCTTCCAATGATGATCGCAAATAATGAAATTTGTTAATTTCGTCCATATCGTCATTATCATGTATAAGACTGGTAAACATATCACGAAATTCAAGCCAGTTAACGTAAGATCCTGAGAATTTTGGCAATGAAATGGTAGGTAACTTGACTAACTGACGCTTTGAACTGCTGTGGCAAGATTTTGCATCATCCTTTTCTAATTTAGAATAGTTATTTAACATAATTTTTGCCTGAGCGACTAAGTTGTAATATTGAGATTCTACAGTAGATCTTTCAACAGATTCGAGATCAAGATTATCACATAAACATTCTAATTGTAATTGAATTTCGTTAAACTCATCATATATATTTTCTAACTTATCAATACGTAACTGTAACTCCATGGCCTGACAAGGGGTTAACTCGGAACCTTTTAAAAGACCTAAATAGGTTGCAAATGAAGTAATTCTTCCCTTATAACTGCCACGTTTCTTTTTAAGATCTTTTATGTCGGTCATTTTGAAGGGCAGGTGTCGTCAACCTGGAATTTTACAACAGATAGAACGCTAAATAATGTAACAAATATTTTTATAACAATGTTATTATGACAATGAGCATTAATCACTAAACAAGTATAATTTAATTTGACTTTTAAAATCACTGCACTTATAGTTTTGCTGTTGTATGATAGACTTAAGACTAGTAGGTATATTTAAATAACTTATTTTACAATTTTAACTATCTACAATGATAAATACTTACAATGCTGATAATTTAAAGGTTTTAGATTAAATATTGTATTAAATCTGAATAGTTAGCTAATGTAATATTAATATTACTGTACTGTCACAATGAAGTACCGATTAACTATATTATACAATAATTATTAATCTTTATACTTAACCAACCTAATGCAATGTAAATAACTAATTAATGTGTTTTAAATTGTAGTAGTTTTACATAAGTTAAGAATAACTTGTACATATAAAAATTAAAACATATTTTACTAACCTTGTACAGTCTTCATATTGGTCATTAAATTTTTACCTAGAATATTACCTGAGTGTTGGGTGAAATAAATTTTATTTAACGCTTAAAACAATTTGTTTTATTAAATTAAATCACTCTAAAGTCCAAGCCACTTTTCTTCATCCAAAACGTATAGGTTGAATCACTTCCTTGGACACGTTGCTCAGTTTTATAATTTTATTAAATTCCAGATAATATTCTTTAAATCCCAATATTTCCAAAGAAAATTATAATAATCCGGCTCGAAGGACCATGTGCGCGTATAGGGGGATTTTACTGGGATTAAATGAAAAATTAACAACTTTGGTGACTGAACAGCACGCAGTCTACGATTTATTGGCGAGAATTTTTAAAATCACCGTCTGTGCTACACATATCATGATATGACAGAACGCCTGACAGAAACAATGAGCAACGCGTTGGTCTATGTTATATTGCTTAAAATTAATTTAAAATATATCTTATGGTGCTTCAACACTAATGTAGATCGATTTTTCACCCCCGAAAACTGCCACATACCAAATTTCAGCAAAATCGTTAGAGCCGTTTCCAAGATCGCCGGTATAAATATACAAGAATTGCTCGTTTAAAGGTATTAGATAGATAAGCACGAGTTAAAATTTTACTTTTCTTTAGAAGGTCTGGGCTGGGTTTTAATGGATTTTTACTAATTATATAAGAATTTCAGCCGAGAATTATAAATGTAGGTTTCTTTTAATCTTATGTATTTTTTTTAATATTATATTTATATATTTATAGGGATGGATTCTTTTTGAATATTTTTAACGAAAATTTTTACCAGCGAGTAGAAGTATCGATTGAAAGGTTTTTCATAGTTTAAGCATTTTTAGTTTAAGTTTGTACTAAGTAAAACTGCAGAGTGTGAGTACAAACTTAAAATAGTTTATATATAATTTAACAATGAGAATCTAGTACTACTTCGTTGCTTAATAGTTCGATGGATATATTCGCTTGCCAGCTGAATGCAAATCGCTTGAGCTTCTTGAGCCCATATTTTAATAAGTGTTGCATATGCATGAATATGTTCTTGTTTTTCTTTGAGGTGTTTTATATGTTTTATAACTGAATGCTAGTTATTCTCGGTGGTTATGTATGCAAATAATTCATTTATAATGTATTATTTCTATTTTACTGTCATAGCAAAAATTTGTTTTCCATATATACAATTGTGTTATAGTGGTACTTACTAAAGCTCGTATAAGCTTGAGTATTTCATATTTTTCCAAGGGCTTTTCTATTTTTGAAAATTATAAAAATTAAATTAAAACAATATAGTCACACACATTTTAAGACCTCTGAAAAAATTCGCAATATTAACTAAATTATTATTCTTTAGAATACATTTTTATTTACCCCTTTCCAAAATAATATTAACATCAAAAAAAATCAATTTTTATTATTCAATCAAATTACTAACATATTATTCCGACTAACAAAATTCTCTATAGTAATCAAACAGACAAACGTGCAAAGTTCGTTATTAGTGCACTTAGCATTAATCGTTGCAGCTTATGTAAGACACTTGACATGATCGTCAATGATCAAATGCAGCCATCCGCAATGACCTCGATCTGTATGAAACATTATGTCGCCGGAATGTGGGCTTGATTAACATAAATGTAGTGAAACAGTATATATAACGTATTATATAATATATTATATAGTTTTTTAACTCGTAGCTATGACTTTTGAAGGTCTTACTTAGGTCTAGGTTAGGACTTAGGATAGGTCAAAGTCTGAGGATTCCTCGTCGTGAAAAAGATGGATAATGTTTGCCTACCCCGCAAGGGATATCACGTGAAATTATGTATGTATTACATTTGTATGCAAAAGTTATAAATAACAAATTACATTACTTTATATACGACTAGCGACTCACGCTCGCTTCGCCCGCGTTCGTCCCTTGGTACGTTTTCACGGTTAGTATATAACTATATGTACATACATAGGTATAGAGAAGTAAGTATCTACGTTAAAAATAAAAAAATATGTATATCCCTTACTTGAGACATGATTCCCCATACAAACTTTCATCACCTTTTTCACCCCCTTAAGGGATGATTTCCGGGATAAAAACTATCCTATGTCCCTCCCAGGGTTTCAAACTATCTCCATACCAAATACTATCTAAATCAATATTATCTAAATCGGTTCAGCGGATTAAGCGTGAAAAGGAGACAGATAGGCAGACAGAGTTACTTTCGCATTCATGATATTAGTATGGAATATGGATTAACGACCCATCGCGGTTTCGCTTAGGCCATAATTACACTTCGTTTTGGCGTGTCATAAGAACTTCAATCGCTTATGAATCACTAAAATAAAACTAGAATAGTGAACAAAAAAAGCACTGAAGTAATTCTTACTTTCACATTTATAATATTAGTATGGGCTTTATAAATTACATAATATCTATACATATTAAACAAAAGTGTAACTGATCGCTGTCTATATATGGAAGATATTTGAGTAAAACTATTATTGGGGGTTTTTATTAACGCAATAGAGCCCAAAACAATGATTTTTAGAATTTTTCTGTGCGTTTGTGCGCGCTAATCTCAAAAACGGCTTAATCGATTTGGGTACAGTTTTCAATAATGTATTTTAGTAAGCTTTACTTAACATTGAGTATTTGTTTTATTTCAATCGGTTTATAAGTAAAAAAGTAATGTCAATTTAAAGAACCTGCTAGCGTGTACAAAATTTAATTCACATTTATTAATATTTCATAATAATCATAAATGTATTCACTAAAACCGCGCTGTATATAGACAATGCTCATCAGTTACCGGCGGGATATATTGGACATTTATCGCCATTACCGGTTGTCAATGTTCCCGCCAATTAGTTACAGGCGTGAAACTTCAAGTATGGCCACGAGATTGATTGGATACGAGTAATATTTCAATTGTTTTTGATATATTTCTGTTACATAACTATTTTTTTTAATTTTCGATGTTATTTTAGGTACAAATCAACAAATAAAACCCTCTTGACTTAAGGCCGTAATAACAATTACAGATTAACTAATCCCCATAATTTAAAATGACATTTGTAGTACAAAATGTGACACTGACAAGAGGCTTATCTCTTGTCAGCGGTTTTAGCTGTCATTGATACTACGGGCCTTAGACAGTTTAATTTAAAACCATTAAAATTATCTTGTAAACTCCTAGGAATAATAACACTAACGTTATAATTTAAAAGGCTTTTAAGTGGCTCTGTCAAGCCTGAGGAGTCCGACTGGATGGGTACCACCCCCTTATCTATTTCTGCCGCCAAGCGACAATGATTGCGTTGTTGTGTTCCGGTTTGAAGGATAAGGTAGCCAGCGCAATTACAGGCAAGAGGCATATCATCTTAGTCCTCACAGTGACAACGCACCTGTGGTTCTGCATTTTTGTTACTTAAAACCTAAGTGCATGAATTGTAGGTGTTATGGGCGACAGGTACTGCTTTCCATCAGGTGGTCTGTCTGCTCGTTTGTCACTGAATCACATAAAAAAAAAAAAAAGTTATACTAAAGATTTTTTCGCGGATTTATTTTGATTTTCGATTCGTTTTGAATGCGTTACAGCAATCATGCTCACTGACGAGACTACGATTTAAGAAATGGTGCATTTTTGGATTTTTTGAAATCATTTTTTTTTTCTTTTCTTTTTTTTTAATTTTGTGGGTAGGCACTGTCTGTAACAACTATATGAGTTATCATATTGTTAAATAGCCTTGTATATATTGTGTTGTCTGTTGTAGATCCTGATTTTGCAACGAATTGCTCCGTTTCTACATGTAATCAGATTTACTGTTCTTTTTCTCTATACCGATCATTCTATATATAACGTGTCTTCTCTATTCAACGCGACATTGGCGAAGTAAATGGTGCCCAAACAGCACTCTTAGAAGCCATTGAACTTAAGAATTGAATTGAATTGAACAATGGCCTTTGAGATATCTTAAACCTTAGTCTCTCCTATGTCCATGATAGTTATAAAGCATTCGAAACGTCGGGAATTAAAAATCAAAATAAATCCGATAAAAAATAAGAAAATATGGTTTAATTTAACATTTCAAATATTCGTGTAAATCTAAGAAATTCTTCTTCTTCTTCTTCGTGTACTTCATTATTGAAGGTCGTGCTTGCCCTGAAATGCTTTCACCAATGTGTCGACTAGTTTCCCCCACGCCACTCTGTCCTCGGCTTGTCTCAGGGCAGTTGGAATATTGAGTCCCGTTATATTTTGAATCTAGTCGGACCAGCGGGTAGTTGATCGACCGCGTGATCTTTTGCCTTCAATCTTCTCTACTACAACCAGTTTGTCCAGATTGTCTGGTTGTCTCCGGGCAATGTGACCAAAATAAGTGTATGTTGAAATTATTATACTAACCTAAAAGAAAAGAGAAACCCGAAAGATATCTATACAGATAAATAAAATTGGAGTGTCTGTTTGTTATATTAAAATAACCGCTTTTTACTAAATGCATACGGATGTATACACGGTACATATACCAAAACAACATTTTTTACAATTTTTGTTTGTCTGTCTGTCTGTCTGTTTGATCCGGCTAATCTCCGAAACGGCTGGACCAATTTTGACGGGATTTTCACTGGCAGATAGCTGATTTTATAAGGAGTAACTTAGGCTACTTTTATTTTAGAAAAACTATTAGGGTTTCGCGAAAAAAAATTAAAACCCATAAAAGTGTGAACAAAATTCGCGTACGGCGAGCGAAGCGAGGGTAAATCGCTATATAATTTAAATGAACATCTTAGGAAGTGCAAGCTACTATTTATATATACCTAAACACAGCTAAACGTGAAAACGTACCTAGGGACGAACGCGAGCGAAGCGAGCGTGAGTCGCTAGTTTTTATATAAAATCGCTATTTCTCTAGCCTACAACTATTATCCAAGTAAAGTGCACACGTCCAGCCAGTATCTCACTCTTTATCAGATAGGTCCTTGTCTTTTGAGCTGTTAAATTAACTCGTTTTATGTCGCTTAGTGAAGTTGCACTTAAAATTAATGGCCACAAAAGATATGACACCTTATACTGTTACGTAATTTTAACGATGTTTCAAAAAGTAACTATACAATATAACTTTCTAACTATTTATATGAAGAGCGACAGAATAACCTTTGATATTTTATAATACCGCTCATATTTATGTTTTATTGTGTATCTATACATATAATAAAACTTTAGAGGTCGAATGTCTGTACATAGAAAAAAAAATGCTAAACACCGAGTCAGGGGAATGTAAGAAGAGAAATAGAACAAATCCAGTTTTTTTCTCTCTGTCAGTTTGTCTGTATGTACGGGCTAATCTCTGAAACTATTGGACTGATTTAAATAAAATTTTGTATGGTGATACCTTATATCCCCGGTCACCATTTTAAATACTTTTCATTCCGGAAAATTAAAGACTTCCCGTGGGATAGTTAAAAAACTATAGTAACTTATACAGCTTAGTACACAAAAACTACTGATTGGATTTTAATGAAACTTTACAATCATATAGTTCAACGTCAGAATAACAAAAAGGCTACTTTTTATCCCGGAAAAATGTACCGTTGTCGTAGGATAGATTTGTTTTTGTTTGTCTAGAGGCGAATCCGAGCGAAGCGAGGGTGAGCCTCTAGTATTTTAATATAGGCTCAGACTAAGGAATAATATAAACAGAGTGTAAAAGAATTAAATATGAAGCTTAAATACATAAATAAAATATAAATATGTTGGGACATTAACACACAGCACCATCTAGTTTCATAGTAAGCTACGAGGCTTGTGCTATGGATACCAGATAGTTGATACACTACACATATATAACTTTAAATACATACATATTATAAATATAAACACCTATGACTGTAAGTACAAATATTCGTGCTCACAAATGAATGCCCCCAGCGGGACTCGAACCCGCGACCTCTGGCACAGCAAGTAGGGTCACTACAAACTGAGCCAAACGTGTCGTCAATCGTCGTCGTAGCTTAACAATAATATTTTAAAATAATATTCTGTAATATTTTAAAACAGTATACAAATATTAATACTCATTATCATTACATATATACTCTTTAAAATCCTAAATTAAAGGCCAATGCCTTTCTAAAATTTTCCTTATTATTTAAAGAAATTAAACAATCTGAATGGATAATCGAGAATAATAGCATAAGCAGCAAAATCACACTACTGTTTTAGAATTCGTCATTTTTTTGGACTAAAGAATTATACACACTCCGTTTGTATAATTCTTTAGTCTGAGTTTATAGGGTTGCATCCATATGAATGATAGGGCGCCAAAAATTATTGCTTTTCAAATCGATATGATGCAAGAAGTTAATTTGAACATATTATAATTAATTTGATACTTGCTGTGCCAGCGGTCGCGGGTTCGAGTACCGCTGAGGGCATTCATTTGTGTGATAAGCACGAATGTTTGTACTCCAGTCATGGGTGTTTATATTTATAATATGTATGTATTTAAAGTTATATATGTGTAGTGTATCAACTATCTAGTATCCATAACACAAGCCTCGTAGCTTACCATGGAACTAGATAGTGTGTGTTAATGTCCCAAAATATTTATTCTAATTATATTATGGGTGGCTATATTTTTTTATTCGTAGCAAAGCAAAAAAATATAAGTTGTATGTTTTCTCATCTGCTTACCGGATGATACATAATTTATATTTTACAATCTAATAAGAAATTATAAATATATCGCATATGATTTGCTTCATGGCGAAGTATCGAAGAAAACATCGTTACGAAACCTGCATGTCTGAGATAGTCTAGCAAGCTTGCAAAAGACATGTAAAGTCCGCCCCGCACTTGGCCAACGTGGAGGGACTATGACCTGATCCCTCTATTGAAGGGAGGCCCGAGTGTTGAAGTAGGGCGTTACAAAGGGATGAATACATGAGTTGCCTAATGAAATAAAGTCCTTCCTCTTAAAACTAAGAAATGTAGGATAATTTTCGATGTTCGTATACTAGGTACATACATATATAGTATTAAAGTTTCATACAACATGCTTTGCTAGGTATTTTTAATTTCTTTTAAAATTGTCAACATTTACGTCCAGTCAGAAAATCTGTCATATTTACAGGATTAGACGTTATAAAATGCTGTATTTAAAAAATATAAATGAAAAATTAAATATACCCTTTTATTCTAGTATATATAAAATGGAGACAAAGAAAAAACTAATTGGACAGTCATAAAAAAAGCATAAAGAAGTATAAAACGATATTAACGAAATCAGTAATCTTTTATAATAATATTATGTTATTCAAATGTCGACTATTGAATGTTTTAATCATTAATTAAAATACGTTAAAGAATAGATTTTTTTTTAATTTAATCTCAATTTTTCTATACAAAATAGTTGTTTTCATGTTCCTTCATTGAGAGAGACAGAAAGAAAGTAATCTTCTCATCTCAATGAAAAACTATCAAAGAACTATTCATATATAATTTCAGCCAGTAATTGTAACCCAACTTAAATAATTACAAATTTAAAACTATGGCAGCACCAATTATCATTATTTATTTATATATAAATTATCAGGTATTTTTTGGAAAAAAAATATTTGTGGCATTGTCTGTAAACTTTTCAAAAAAACCTTAGTTTCTCCCCTTTAGAACATGTTCTAAAACATTCGAAATGGGCATAAAAAGTACAGTAAAATTACGATTAATCCTCAAAAAAATATTTACAGAATGTTTTTTCTTATAAACCGAAGGAGACAAAAATATTCCTTCCATATACGTTACATTGATCTAAAATTGAGGAAAGGCTAATACTATATTTTCAACATAACCAATAACCACCTACAGTTATTATACGAAATAAGACTTTATTATGAGGTAATAAGAAAGAACTTCATTACAAACGTGATGAAGCAAACAAAAAAGTCACGTACGTGACCTTAGAGTATAGATATCTAGAGGTGATAAATATGCTTGCAAGTAAATAATAAAATAAAGAAAAGGAAAATTTATATAACAAAATAACACACTAGCTATGCAAAAACATCACACTAGCTATGCAAAAAATACCTTTCTCAGGCGTTCTTGTTCATACTATAATAATAATTTAACTGTTGTTGATATTTTTTCGTGTAAACTAAGTATGTATAAAAAGCAAGTATTTCATATAATATTCTAACTATGGGCTTCTATTGTTTGTTCTATGATAATATTATTAACATTTTATTTGTAAACTGTATTATTAGTATGTCGGAGACAGTCATGAATACAGTCGCTAAACGAAGCGCGAGTCATGAATACAGTCGCTAAACGAAGCGCGGCACGACACCCGAGTGATGGCAGCACCGTCGGAACATCGTTGACACTCGGCGAACTTCGTGTTACGACGGAGCCTAGCTAATGGAGGCATGCTGAGGGCCGGGGACTTGCCTTCGAGCCGAGCTGAGATCAAGACCTCTCCACTAGGAACTGTTCAACGTTTCGTTTGAGATAAGTATTGTGAAATCTATTAAATCAGTTGACTAAATTAGAACAGTGACCAGTTTAGCGAGGCTCGGGGTGGCTATAAGGGGAGGTTGGAGGCCACTAGCGAGGGACCAGTCCCTCGTACTTTAAAACTTCGATATCAGAAGTGGGATTGGTCTCATTTAGCCCACTTCATTTGTTGTTTTGCTGTTGTTGATTGATTTTCTCAGTTCAGATTTTTGATTCCTTTGTTTACGTTTTATTTATCGCGAGTGTACAAGTTAGTTGCAATATTTGGTGGTAATTAGTGGATACATCAGTATTTTAGTTCTTTTCGGTCGTTGTATTCTTATCGGTTTACAAGTGATTTTGTGCAGTGTTCGATTACGTAATTCGATTTACCGGTTATTTGTTGAATTTAGATTTGTTTTGATACGTGACTCATAGGTATTTGTGTAGTGATTGTGTTTGCTAATAGATTTTGCGATTCTGTTTTTGTTTCGATTTAGTTACAATGTCAGATCGTGAGCGTGAGGGTAGTGCGAAAAGAGTTCGATAGGATAGATTGAGATTTGACACAGATGCGGAAGAGACGCGGACGAGACGCGAGCGAGGCAGATCAGGCGCAGCACTGGGTTTAGTCAACTATATTTAGCGTAAAGAGGACCGCTTGTTTCAGTCAGTTTAAAGATTAGGTTTGAGAAATTTGTCCTAAAATAACTAGCTTATTAATGATTAGGGAGAACATATTATAAAGCTAAAAAATTACCCAATCGGTTAAGGAGAATGCCCGAGGGCCAAGTACTACTTAAAATTGAAATAGAGAAGGTTAAGTTGAGTGACAGCGTGGAATCTTACTTCGGATGGTCGGACTGTACCAGTAGCCATTTCGTAGCCGTAGTCTGGTAGAAGTCGGTATCTACTTGTTGTAGTCCGTGGATGCGCGGTGCGCGGGTGGCTCTGGCGGAGGTCGGGTCTGATAGAGACCATAAGAGTCGTGTGGGATACGATGGGGCCCAAGCTGAAGGTACTGCTTGCTTACTGGACTTTCTGCTAGGTACTTAGTGTGTGACGTATATGGTGAATGGTTTGAAATTGTTGCTAAATGGTTGAGCCTGGGCGAAGAGTGTCGTCCTAACTATTCCAGAGTGATTAGGTGGTGGGCACACGTCTGAGTCCCAGAGGGTAGACGAAATTTGTCGTCCGAGCCACACCCATGCAGTGGGTTGGCTTGTCACAGTGATGTACTTAGCATCATCCGACGAAAATTGTCGTCCGAGTCGGGTCCGTTCGGAGGGCTGACTTGTCCTGGATGATTGCTAGTTATAAGTGAGACGAAACGTGTCGTCCGGGTCATATCCGACTAAGGATTGGCTTGTCGCGCTGTAATAGAGACGAAATGTGTCGTCCGAGTCATATCCGGCCAAGGATTGGCTTGTCGCACTGTAATAGAGACGAAATGTGTCGTCCGAGTCATATCCGGCCAAGGATTGGCTTGTCGCGCTGTAATAGAGACGAAATGTGTCGTCCGAGTCATATCCGGCCAAGGATTGGCTTGTCGCGCTGTAATAGAGACGAAATGTGTCGTCCGGGTCACATTTCGACTAAGATTGGCTTGTCTGGCTGTATGCAATGACGAAAGGTGTCGTCCAGGCCACATCTTGGTTGGGATTGACTTGTCTAGATGGTTAAAAATGTGAAGTATAGTCATAGTCAAATTTTGGATAGAATATTATAATCTAAGTTCATATTTCTAGTTGACTGGTCTAGCTGAAGTGTAGTCCTAGTCATACCTCATCAGGTTGACTGAAGCGGTTCACTTAGCTGGTTAGTCCATGTCATCAAAATGATCTTAGTGTCAGGCTGATAATAATTATTAAGTCAGGATGAGCGAACGGACTACGCAGTTAACTCGACTTGTTTGAGATAAATCGCCCGGGGACGGTCGAATGTCAGTCTGGCCGTGTCGGAGACAGTCATGAATACAGTCGCTAAACGAAGCGCGAGTCATGAATACAGTCGCTAAACGAAGCGCGGCACGACACCCGAGTGATGGCAGCACCGTCGGAACATCGTTGACACTCGGCGAACTTCGTGTTACGACGGAGCCTAGCTAATGGAGGCATGCTGAGGGCCGGGGACTTGCCTTCGAGCCGAGCTGAGATCAAGACCTCTCCACTAGGAACTGTTCAACGTTTCGTTTGAGATAAGTATTGTGAAATCTATTAAATCAGTTGACTAAATTAGAACAGTGACCAGTTTAGCGAGGCTCGGGGTGGCTATAAGGGGAGGTTGGAGGCCACTAGCGAGGGACCAGTCCCTCGTACTTTAAAACTTCGATAAGTATAATTGCTTTCTATATTTTGCTGGTAGGTATAAACTAATCAATGTTTTAGTTTTTCGGAAATTTTTTGTATAAACTTATTTTTTTTTTTAAATCTTGTATAAGATATATGTATTTTTGTGTCTTTTTTTTTAGTAGCTTCAAATTAGTAAAATAAAAAGTAGCCTATGAGTTATTTCAGACTATAGTCTATGTTTTTGCTGTTGATCCAGGTCTGTTAATCCGTTCTGGCGTGATTCAGTAATAAACATCAATCAAAGCATCCAAACATCGAAACTTTTACATTTTTGTCTAATGTCTAATTTCAGTTTGAATAGTAATAGCTTACGTTTTAAAAGTAGATCTTGTTATTATGTGAAAAGCCTGTATGTGAATATATGTATGTATGTTCATACGTTTGTTATTTCTTCACAATAAATCTCTTCTTCTTATTATTATACTTTACTTTTCCAACGAAATGATAAGACTTTTGACGTGTTTAGCAAATTATAATAATCACTTTATATATTATGTCCTTCGTTTGAATTATTTTCAACTATAATAATAAATGTTCTACAACTTTTAAGTATTCCTTCAAAAATTACAATACAACACATTATGCGAATATTATTAACACAAAGAAAATGAAAATTTATTTATTATTTCATATTCATTTCAAAGTTTACATAAGCATTAACAAACAGTCGATTCAATATTTACTGCAATATTTTAATAGAGATGTTGATTTTATAAACAGTGATATATAACATGTTAAATACTATTTAAATCTATATACATAAATTCTGCTACGATCTTTGGTTTAATAGAGCATTTTTTTTTATGCGATTCAGTGACAAACGAGCAGCCAGACCACCTGATGGAAAGCAGTACCTGTCGCCCATAACACCTACGGTTCATGCACTTAGGTTTTAAGTAACAAAAATGTAGAACCACAGGTGCATTGTCACTGTGAGGACTAAGATGATATGCCTCTTGCCTGTAATTGCGCTGGCTACCTTATCCTTCAAACCGGAACACAACAATGCAATCATTGTTGCTTGGCGGCAGAAATAGATAAGGGGGTGGTACCCATCCAGTCGGACTCCTCAGGCTTGACAGAGTCCTACCACCGGTCTGTCCATGTCTGTCTAACTCTATCCACGGTACCAAAGTTCGATTAATTGAGGAAGTACTGAATTGACTAAAAGAAAGCGAAACTCTAATTTCACTGAAAAGCTTAGACATGAAAAATTATAATATACAAACACATAAAATTATGTTTTCAAGCAATATATTTTCTTAAAAAAACATAAAACGATGAATAAAAGACTATTTCCATATAATATAATCTGTCAACGACACCATTTCTATAATATTAAACCTCTTACTCTATGTTTGAGACCTAAAGGAAAATATCTGATAGAACCACAATCACGCCTCTTATTCCTCTGACATTCAATTCAAAGGAATCACACGTTTTTCTCAAAGAAATTTTGGCGCTACCGAAGTGCTACAATATTCCCGATCAACAACCAAATGCGCATTGATGTCGATTGAAAATGTAATTTATAGTCATGACGATTGATATTTCTTAACATTACATAAAAAAATAGGTCTTTTCAAAGAAAAAACATATATATGGTTCAAAAATATATCATATTCATACTTCCATACTTTAAGATTATAAATGTGAAAGTGTGTTTGTTTGTTTGTCTTTATTTCACGTGGAAACGGAAAGACGGATTGGCGTGATTTTATGTGTGGAGTGCTCAAGAGTGACATAGGCAGGCTACTTTTTACCGCGAGAGATAACCCCATTTCCACGGGAAAATACGTTATAATACAACCCCAAAAAATATTTATGATCAGAGTTACTTGAAATTCGGTATTAATGCTTTTCAGTACAATTAAATAAATATATGTTTTAGAGTTTTTCGAAATTCATCCCATAAAAGGGTAAAACAGGGGATGAAAGTTTGTATGAAACCAAGCTTTTTAGAGCTTTTTTGTAGTTTTAGCGCAAGCGAAGCCGCGGGTTCTGCTAGTTATTATAATAAATGTGCAAATTTATGTGTATGTATGTATGTTACTCCTACACGCTAAACGGCTGGACGGATTTGGATGAAATTCATTACACAAATAGACTAGCACTGCGAATAGGCTACCGTCAGTACATTAGTATAATTTTATATATTACTTATCGTATTGGAACAGCTGGTAATGGATAATTTAAGTATTAGTAATTGAATATCATATTATTGAGATTTTACTGGACTTCGAACGACAGGTAGCTTTTATCCTAAAATGACATTGATCGGTTTTTCTGTCAATAAACAGATCACCAAATGAAGTTAGTAAATTATACAAAACCAGTTCAACGTCTCCTGTAACATCGACTATAAAGTTTATGTACGATTTTTACCTCTTCGGCTTGTAGAAATCGGCAGATTATTAATATAGACACTTTTCAGGGTGTAATTAAGCCACCTTAATCTGACGGTTCCAAGTATTTTTTAATTATTTTGATCGGCTGCCCTAGACGCGCGGCCTTATATAGAGAAGTTATATTATGGTGGAGGTACTCAACAGAGTGCAAGGTATCCCACCTAAAAAACTAAACCATTAATCTGCCGCGCTTGAGCAAATTCCAAAATCCCCTCTTGGGCTCCCCTACTACTAAGACACTACTTACATTATGCAGTGTTATAATACTAACAAAGAGCAGATACTTGTTTAATAAAGAGATTAAACTGATTCTGTAAGGACCAATGCATATGACGAGTTTTTAGGGGATCTTTTTACGCGTTTGTATCCATCAAAACGCAAGTGATCTCCATTTTCTAGGTTTATCAGCATAGAATATGTGCAGATGACGTACATTTATAATACGCGTTTGCTCTAGTCTGAAAAAGACTGTCAAAGGAAATTATGTAAAATTTTTACATTCATCTATACAGATAAACAAAATTGAAATGTCTGTTTGTAATGTCAAAATAACAGCTTTATACTAAATGCATATGGAATTATATACGGTACTCATAAGAAAAACACAATTTTTAAAATTTTTGTCTGTCTGTCTGTCTGTTTGTTCCGGCTAATCTCCTAAGCAACTAGACCAATTTTAACTGGACTTTTTCTGGCAGATAGCTGATGTTATAAGAAGTAACTTAGGCTACTTTTATTTTAGGAAAAAGAATTAGGATTTCGCTCACAAAAATTAAAACTTTCCTAGGGACGAACCCGAGCGAAGCGAGGGTGAGTCGCTAGTTCCAGTAAAAATAATAACAGTAAGTTCAACGAAACTTAGAATACTCCAATTATTGGTAAATGTTTGCTTTAGATATGTCCTCACGCTTTCGGAGATTCAATTTTAGTATTTTATATCTTTTACTTAAATAAAACATATTGCATTTCATAAAATATTCAAAGTATAAACAATTTCAAGCTTCCTTTGTGAAAATGAAAATGAGCAAAACTGATTTATTTAGCGTTACTTTGTTGGTTTGTTTCAAAGTTGTCAAATAATATTAGACGTAGGAGTTGTTTGACTCGTAATAATAATCTAAATAGGCAAAGATAAAACAGCTCAATATATTTCTCTCTTCTGTTTGTCAATCGATTTTTTCTTGTTTAGTGGTCATTGACGGGTCTTAGTGTTGATTTTTATAGAATTTGGACCACCGGGCGAACACTGGTATAATATAATTATATAGGAACGCTCGGGTTCGTCCCTAGGTACGTTTTAACGGTTAGTATGAAATACAAAACTTTGAATTTCTCCGCTTTTCTGTACTATAATATGCATGTATTATACATATAAACCTTTCTTTTGAATCATCCTTTTTTATAAAAGAAACCTGCATCAAAATTGTTTGCATAGTTTTAAAAATAACGACGTAGCAAACATAACGACTGACAGACAGCGGAAAGCGACTTTGTTTTATACTTTGTAGTGATTTGTTTGAAAGGAGAAAATTAAGAACACTAATTCACATTACAGAATGTTAAAAATTGCGTATTGGGCTATGGTCTCAAACACGCAATTTCTAAAATGGCTGCAGTTTTGCCTTTACTGTATCGAGCACACATTTAATATATGTATGTATATCTGATACAAAAATGCCTAAAGCGAGGTTTGCGCTAGAAAAACAAACGCGTGACTGTATCTAACAATAATAAATTTGTTAGATTTAAGTGTAGGTTTTGTCGAATAAAAGCCTTTATTTTCGTTTAAAATACTTTTTTCATAATAATATAAAATTACAAAAGAATATTTTCTGAGATAAAAATGTTAAAAAATAAACAAATTATGTTGAAAATGTTTGATAACAAATACTCAAATTTTGAAAAGACATTGTAAGGAAGGTCGTGTCGAAAATACTTCTCATGCATCATGCAGGGTTCGTATAAAAATTCTATTGAATTTTCATATAATAGGAAAAATTTCTGAAGGGCATTTTATAGGGGAAAAGGGACATACTATTTTGACCTCATCCCTGTTTTTATAGGGTGCCTTAACACAACAATTTTACACGTACACTCTGTTACTTTATATCTATACAAATAAATAAAATTGAAGTGTCTGTTTGTTATTTCAAAATAATAGCTTTATACTTAATAATACCTACTTAACATAAGATATAAGAAAAAAACGATTTCTAAAATTTTTATTGGTCTATCTGTTTGCTTATCTGCTTGTTCCGGCTAATCTCTGAAACGGCTGGATCTATTTTGATGGCATTTTCACTGACAGATAGCTGATGTAAGGAGTAACATACGGCTTTTATTTTAGAAAATGAATTAGAAAAAAAATTAAAACCCTTGAAATTGTGAACCAAGTCCGCGTACCTAGGAACGCACCAGAGCGAAGCGAGGGTAAGTCACTAGTTTATAATAAACGATACGCTTATAAATTATTTAAAAAAAAACCATAATCAATGTATTTTTTTATAATAGCTGCAAGATTATTAATAGACATTATAAAGTAAATTAATTACAACGTTTCTTTTATAAACTTCCAACATCTCATCTACCGAAAATATTATTCACTAGCCCTCACCCTCGCTTCGCTTAGGTTCATCCCTAGGTTGATTCCCCATACAAAATTTCATCCTCATTTTCACTCTCTTAAGGGATGATTTCCGGGATTAAAACTACGCTGTATCCTTCCCAGGATATCAAACTATCTTCTTACCTAATTTCATCTTAATCGATGCAGTAGTTTCAGAGCCTATTCGGTGCAAACAAACAAACAAACAATCAAATCCTTCCTCTTTATAATATTAGTATAGATTTATCAACCAGTGTGTTAAGTTCCAACTTCTAATACCGAGTTATTATAAATCAAATCAAAAAATTATCAAAAACATCTGAAATCGACAACCAACGTCGTTAAAACAGCGGTATAATGTCAATATGGAAATAGCTATGTCAATATGGAAGATCACTAAACAAATGGAAACAAATGACCATTAGGTGGAACACTCGTATACTTATTACATTGTAGAAATACTTTAGTTTTAGGTAGACTTATCTTTGAAAGAGATCTCTTCCAGACAACCTATGAGGGTGCCGGATGTGGAAAAATGTCTTTCGCAGAGCAGAAAAGTGTTTATATGACTCATTTTGGCTTCAGCTTCACTTGTACGTTTTTCTTGTTTTTTTTTTTTTTATATAAAATTGGAAAGCGTTTCATGCTTTTTCGAAGTAAAACTTTTTTATGCGTGATTGAGGGATAACAATTCATTGGAAAAATGAGCGTCGCGGAAATGAGTGTCGCGGTAGTGAGAGTCAAATTTATTATATTAACTAACGACTCACCCTCGCTCCGCTCGAGTTCGCTCCTCTTAAATTTTACCGTTTATAAAGATTTCGCAGATATTATTATTTATAGAAATGAATATTTATTACTAATAATTGTATAAAAATTAATATATTTATATTTTGATTTGTTTTAACTTTTAATTTAATTGCGGTATCTGCCACAGTGCTATAGAAGTTTTACTTCAACAGCGCGTAAAGGTTACACGCACACATTTTTTTAACTTATAAAAGCATCTGTATATGGGGTAGGTTAGATATAACCTACTTATCACCCATCAAATAGTAAGTGATCCTTCAATGCCCCATTAAAATGGAAGAGGTTCCGTTGAGTTTTAGTGCGTATTACCTACTGCCTTTTCTGACTAGTAAGTCCCACATAAAATAATATATATGGCTATATTACTATATATAATATATATAATTTTTATAATTAATATTAAAATTTATATGGCTAGGGCTGGAAAATAACTGTTATAAATATCTATATAAAACGTACCTAGAGACCAACCCGAGTGAAGCGAGGGTGAGCCGCTAGTTTTAAATAAAACGTCCATACAACAGACATGATTCTTTTGCCGTTTTTATAGATAATGGTACGGAACCCTTCGTGCGCGAGTCCGATTCGCACTTGGCCGGTTTTTTTTCACGGGTTTATTTTGATTTTTGGTTCCCGGCGTTTTGATTGCTTTACAGCAATCATGGTTACGGGAGAGACTTAAGGTTTTAAGAAACGAGTTTGATCATATTAAGTTTTCTACATATAAAATCATTTATTTTATAATATCATTAAAAATATATCTTATTAGTAACATAAGTGATGAGTGTATTAGACAGTGTTATTCAACAGTTTCGTGTTAAAATCACATCGTTAATAATGTTTACACGTCAATCAAAGAATATAGTAATAGAAAAAACATTCCACATTTACCTTAAAAGTAGTATTAATCTCATTTTGTTTTATTTCCAGTTCAGTAACTTTTTTTCTTTTGTCCTTAAATATTTTTTATTTGAAAACAAATCTATCTCACAGGAACCGTACTTTTTTCCGGGATAAAAAAATCGCCTATGTGCTATTCCAGACTATAATCTATCTCTGTGCCAAATTTCATCCAGATTCGTTCAGCCGTTCAGGCGTGATTGAGTAACAAACATCCATTCGTCCTCACAAACTTTTACATGTATATTACTAAGTTTGGATTCAAGTGCGAATGAAATTTAAATATAAATAAGATTATTTTTAGAAACCTCTATTCCACCTACTTTCAAAAATAAGTAAAAAAAAAAAATAGTGCATAATTAGTTCAATTGCATTCAATTCTTTGTTATTTGGCTTTTAGGCGTGCCAGTTGGACACAGATTACTTTGCCAATGTTATTTAGAATGGAGAACACGGTATAAATTTGTAATTAACTGGTTAAAAAAAAGATATTTACACTGAAGTCTCCTTACATACTCGTATAGTGCATAATTAATACTTTGTTAGGTTGACGAGAATATTTATGGTTTTTAGCTCCCCAAAAATCAACCAAAACAAATAAAATCAAACCAGAAAGCAAACCAAAAATCAAAATAAACCTGCGAAATAATCCGAAAAGATAGTTTTATTTGAAAAGTGCATAATTAATGCAGATACAAATGAAATAAGCTACTGTTATCATAAAAAAAATTATATAGTATATCATAATAATTAGTAATTACATATTAAGATGTACATATTATATGTATGTAACATGTATATAAATAATATATAAAACTGTATGTATATAGTACACATTG